>OW028691.1:17619930-19119860 GCA_932294315.1 Epinotia nisella | reverse complement strand
TAACCTAACCTAACCTAACCTAACCTAACCTAACCTAACCTAACCTAACCTAACCTAACCTAACCTAACCTAACCTAACCTAACCTAACCTAACCTAACCTAACCTAACCTAACCTAACCTAACCTAACCTAACCTAACCTAACCTAACCTAACCTAACCTAACCTAACCTAACCTAACCTAACCTAACACCTAACCTAACCTAACCTAACCTAACCTAACCTAACCTAACCTAACCTAACCTAACCTAACCTAACCTAACCTAACCTAACCTAACCTAACCTAACCTAACCTAACCTAACCTAACCTAACCTAACCTAACCTAACCTAACCTAACCTAACCTAACCTAACCTAACCTAACCTAACCTAACCTAACCTAACCTAACCTAACCTAACCTAACCTAACCTAACCTAACCTAACCTAACCTAACCTAACCTAACCTAACCTAACCTAACCTAACCTAACCTAACCTAACCTAACCTAACCTAACCTAACCTAACCTAACCTAACCTAACCTAACCTAACCTAACCTAACCTAACCTAACCTAACCTAACCTAACCTAACCTAACCTAACCTAACCTAACCTAACCTAACCTAACCTAACCTAACCTAACCTAACCTAACCTAACCTAACCTAACCTAACCTAACCTAACCTAACCTAACCTAACCTAACCTAACCTAACCTAACCTAACCTAACCTAACCTAACCTAACCTAACCTAACCTAACCTAACCTAACCTAACCTAACCTAACCTAACCTAACCTAACCTAACCTAACCTAACCTAACCTAACCTAACCTAACCTAACCTAACCTAACCTAACCTAACCTAACCTAACCTAACCTAACCTAACCTAACCTAACCTAACCTAACCTAACCTAACCTAACCTAACCTAACCTAACCTAACCTAACCTAACCTAACCTAACCTAACCTAACCTAACCTAACCTAACCTAACCTAACCTAACCTAACCTAACCTAACCTAACCTAACCTAACCTAACCTAACCTAACCTAACCTAACCTAACCTAACCTAACCTAACCTAACCTAACCTAACCTAACCTAACCTAACCTAACCTAACCTAACCTAACCTAACCTAACCTAACCTAACCTAACCTAACCTAACCTAACCTAACCTAACCTAACCTAACCTAACCTAACCTAACCTAACCTAACCTAACCTAACCTAACCTAACCTAACCTAACCTAACCTAACCTAACCTAACCTAACCTAACCTAACCTAACCTAACCTAACCTAACCTAACCTAACCTAACCTAACCTAACCTAACCTAACCTAACCTAACCTAACCTAACCTAACCTAACCTAACCTAACCTAACCTAACCTAACCTAACCTAACCTAACCTAACCTAACCTAACCTAACCTAACCTAACCTAACCTAACCTAACCTAACCTAACCTAACCTAACCTAACCTAACCTAACCTAACCTAACCTAACCTAACCTAACCTAACCTAACCTAACCTAACCTAACCTAACCTAACCTAACCTAACCTAACCTAACCTAACCTAACCTAACCTAACCTAACCTAACCTAACCTAACCTAACCTAACCTAACCTAACCTAACCTAACCTAACCTAACCTAACCTAACCTAACCTAACCTAACCTAACCTAACCTAACCTAACCTAACCTAACCTAACCTAACCTAACCTAACCTAACCTAACCTAACCTAACCTAACCTAACCTAACCTAACCTAACCTAACCTAACCTAACCTAACCTAACCTAACCTAACCTAACCTAACCTAACCTAACCTAACCTAACCTAACCTAACCTAACCTAACCTAACCTAACCTAACCTAACCTAACCTAACCTAACCTAACCTAACCTAACCTAACCTAACCTAACCTAACCTAACCTAACCTAACCTAACCTAACCTAACCTAACCTAACCTAACCTAACCTAACCTAACCTAACCTAACCTAACCTAACCTAACCTAACCTAACCTAACCTAACCTAACCTAACCTAACCTAACCTAACCTAACCTAACCTAACCTAACCTAACCTAACCTAACCTAACCTAACCTAACCTAACCTAACCTAACCTAACCTAACCTAACCTAACCTAACCTAACCTAACCTAACCTAACCTAACCTAACCTAACCTAACCTAACCTAACCTAACCTAACCTAACCTAACCTAACCTAACCTAACCTAACCTAACCTAACCTAACCTAACCTAACCTAACCTAACCTAACCTAACCTAACCTAACCTAACCTAACCTAACCTAACCTAACCTAACCTAACCTAACCTAACCTAACCTAACCTAACCTAACCTAACCTAACCTAACCTAACCTAACCTAACCTAACCTAACCTAACCTAACCTAACCTAACCTAACCTAACCTAACCTAACCTAACCTAACCTAACCTAACCTAACCTAACCTAACCTAACCTAACCTAACCTAACCTAACCTAACCTAACCTAACCTAACCTAACCTAACCTAACCTAACCTAACCTAACCTAACCTAACCTAACCTAACCTAACCTAACCTAACCTAACCTAACCTAACCTAACCTAACCTAACCTAACCTAACCTAACCTAACCTAACCTAACCTAACCTAACCTAACCTAACCTAACCTAACCTAACCTAACCTAACCTAACCTAACCTAACCTAACCTAACCTAACCTAACCTAACCTAACCTAACCTAACCTAACCTAACCTAACCTAACCTAACCTAACCTAACCTAACCTAACCTAACCTAACCTAACCTAACCTAACCTAACCTAACCTAACCTAACCTAACCTAACCTAACCTAACCTAACCTAACCTAACCTAACCTAACCTAACCTAACCTAACCTAACCTAACCTAACCTAACCTAACCTAACCTAACCTAACCTAACCTAACCTAACCTAACCTAACCTAACCTAACCTAACCTAACCTAACCTAACCTAACCTAACCTAACCTAACCTAACCTAACCTAACCTAACCTAACCTAACCTAACCTAACCTAACCTAACCTAACCTAACCTAACCTAACCTAACCTAACCTAACCTAACCTAACCTAACCTAACCTAACCTAACCTAACCTAACCTAACCTAACCTAACCTAACCTAACCTAACCTAACCTAACCTAACCTAACCTAACCTAACCTAACCTAACCTAACCTAACCTAACCTAACCTAACCTAACCTAACCTAACCTAACCTAACCTAACCTAACCTAACCTAACCTAACCTAACCTAACCTAACCTAACCTAACCTAACCTAACCTAACCTAACCTAACCTAACCTAACCTAACCTAACCTAACCTAACCTAACCTAACCTAACCTAACCTAACCTAACCTAACCTAACCTAACCTAACCTAACCTAACCTAACCTAACCTAACCTAACCTAACCTAACCTAACCTAACCTAACCTAACCTAACCTAACCTAACCTAACCTAACCTAACCTAACCTAACCTAACCTAACCTAACCTAACCTAACCTAACCTAACCTAACCTAACCTAACCTAACCTAACCTAACCTAACCTAACCTAACCTAACCTAACCTAACCTAACCTAACCTAACCTAACCTAACCTAACCTAACCTAACCTAACCTAACCTAACCTAACCTAACCTAACCTAACCTAACCTAACCTAACCTAACCTAACCTAACCTAACCTAACCTAACCTAACCTAACCTAACCTAACCTAACCTAACCTAACCTAACCTAACCTAACCTAACCTAACCTAACCTAACCTAACCTAACCTAACCTAACCTAACCTAACCTAACCTAACCTAACCTAACCTAACCTAACCTAACCTAACCTAACCTAACCTAACCTAACCTAACCTAACCTAACCTAACCTAACCTAACCTAACCTAACCTAACCTAACCTAACCTAACCTAACCTAACCTAACCTAACCTAACCTAACCTAACCTAACCTAACCTAACCTAACCTAACCTAACCTAACCTAACCTAACCTAACCTAACCTAACCTAACCTAACCTAACCTAACCTAACCTAACCTAACCTAACCTAACCTAACCTAACCTAACCTAACCTAACCTAACCTAACCTAACCTAACCTAACCTAACCTAACCTAACCTAACCTAACCTAACCTAACCTAACCTAACCTAACCTAACCTAACCTAACCTAACCTAACCTAACCTAACCTAACCTAACCTAACCTAACCTAACCTAACCTAACCTAACCTAACCTAACCTAACCTAACCTAACCTAACCTAACCTAACCTAACCTAACCTAACCTAACCTAACCTAACCTAACCTAACCTAACCTAACCTAACCTAACCTAACCTAACCTAACCTAACCTAACCTAACCTAACCTAACCTAACCTAACCTAACCTAACCTAACCTAACCTAACCTAACCTAACCTAACCTAACCTAACCTAACCTAACCTAACCTAACCTAACCTAACCTAACCTAACCTAACCTAACCTAACCTAACCTAACCTAACCTAACCTAACCTAACCTAACCTAACCTAACCTAACCTAACCTAACCTAACCTAACCTAACCTAACCTAACCTAACCTAACCTAACCTAACCTAACCTAACCTAACCTAACCTAACCTAACCTAACCTAACCTAACCTAACCTAACCTAACCTAACCTAACCTAACCTAACCTAACCTAACCTAACCTAACCTAACCTAACCTAACCTAACCTAACCTAACCTAACCTAACCTAACCTAACCTAACCTAACCTAACCTAACCTAACCTAACCTAACCTAACCTAACCTAACCTAACCTAACCTAACCTAACCTAACCTAACCTAACCTAACCTAACCTAACCTAACCTAACCTAACCTAACCTAACCTAACCTAACCTAACCTAACCTAACCTAACCTAACCTAACCTAACCTAACCTAACCTAACCTAACCTAACCTAACCTAACCTAACCTAACCTAACCTAACCTAACCTAACCTAACCTAACCTAACCTAACCTAACCTAACCTAACCTAACCTAACCTAACCTAACCTAACCTAACCTAACCTAACCTAACCTAACCTAACCTAACCTAACCTAACCTAACCTAACCTAACCTAACCTAACCTAACCTAACCTAACCTAACCTAACCTAACCTAACCTAACCTAACCTAACCTAACCTAACCTAACCTAACCTAACCTAACCTAACCTAACCTAACCTAACCTAACCTAACCTAACCTAACCTAACCTAACCTAACCTAACCTAACCTAACCTAACCTAACCTAACCTAACCTAACCTAACCTAACCTAACCTAACCTAACCTAACCTAACCTAACCTAACCTAACCTAACCTAACCTAACCTAACCTAACCTAACCTAACCTAACCTAACCTAACCTAACCTAACCTAACCTAACCTAACCTAACCTAACCTAACCTAACCTAACCTAACCTAACCTAACCTAACCTAACCTAACCTAACCTAACCTAACCTAACCTAACCTAACCTAACCTAACCTAACCTAACCTAACCTAACCTAACCTAACCTAACCTAACCTAACCTAACCTAACCTAACCTAACCTAACCTAACCTAACCTAACCTAACCTAACCTAACCTAACCTAACCTAACCTAACCTAACCTAACCTAACCTAACCTAACCTAACCTAACCTAACCTAACCTAACCTAACCTAACCTAACCTAACCTAACCTAACCTAACCTAACCTAACCTAACCTAACCTAACCTAACCTAACCTAACCTAACCTAACCTAACCTAACCTAACCTAACCTAACCTAACCTAACCTAACCTAACCTAACCTAACCTAACCTAACCTAACCTAACCTAACCTAACCTAACCTAACCTAACCTAACCTAACCTAACCTAACCTAACCTAACCTAACCTAACCTAACCTAACCTAACCTAACCTAACCTAACCTAACCTAACCTAACCTAACCTAACCTAACCTAACCTAACCTAACCTAACCTAACCTAACCTAACCTAACCTAACCTAACCTAACCTAACCTAACCTAACCTAACCTAACCTAACCTAACCTAACCTAACCTAACCTAACCTAACCTAACCTAACCTAACCTAACCTAACCTAACCTAACCTAACCTAACCTAACCTAACCTAACCTAACCTAACCTAACCTAACCTAACCTAACCTAACCTAACCTAACCTAACCTAACCTAACCTAACCTAACCTAACCTAACCTAACCTAACCTAACCTAACCTAACCTAACCTAACCTAACCTAACCTAACCTAACCTAACCTAACCTAACCTAACCTAACCTAACCTAACCTAACCTAACCTAACCTAACCTAACCTAACCTAACCTAACCTAACCTAACCTAACCTAACCTAACCTAACCTAACCTAACCTAACCTAACCTAACCTAACCTAACCTAACCTAACCTAACCTAACCTAACCTAACCTAACCTAACCTAACCTAACCTAACCTAACCTAACCTAACCTAACCTAACCTAACCTAACCTAACCTAACCTAACCTAACCTAACCTAACCTAACCTAACCTAACCTAACCTAACCTAACCTAACCTAACCTAACCTAACCTAACCTAACCTAACCTAACCTAACCTAACCTAACCTAACCTAACCTAACCTAACCTAACCTAACCTAACCTAACCTAACCTAACCTAACCTAACCTAACCTAACCTAACCTAACCTAACCTAACCTAACCTAACCTAACCTAACCTAACCTAACCTAACCTAACCTAACCTAACCTAACCTAACCTAACCTAACCTAACCTAACCTAACCTAACCTAACCTAACCTAACCTAACCTAACCTAACCTAACCTAACCTAACCTAACCTAACCTAACCTAACCTAACCTAACCTAACCTAACCTAACCTAACCTAACCTAACCTAACCTAACCTAACCTAACCTAACCTAACCTAACCTAACCTAACCTAACCTAACCTAACCTAACCTAACCTAACCTAACCTAACCTAACCTAACCTAACCTAACCTAACCTAACCTAACCTAACCTAACCTAACCTAACCTAACCTAACCTAACCTAACCTAACCTAACCTAACCTAACCTAACCTAACCTAACCTAACCTAACCTAACCTAACCTAACCTAACCTAACCTAACCTAACCTAACCTAACCTAACCTAACCTAACCTAACCTAACCTAACCTAACCTAACCTAACCTAACCTAACCTAACCTAACCTAACCTAACCTAACCTAACCTAACCTAACCTAACCTAACCTAACCTAACCTAACCTAACCTAACCTAACCTAACCTAACCTAACCTAACCTAACCTAACCTAACCTAACCTAACCTAACCTAACCTAACCTAACCTAACCTAACCTAACCTAACCTAACCTAACCTAACCTAACCTAACCTAACCTAACCTAACCTAACCTAACCTAACCTAACCTAACCTAACCTAACCTAACCTAACCTAACCTAACCTAACCTAACCTAACCTAACCTAACCTAACCTAACCTAACCTAACCTAACCTAACCTAACCTAACCTAACCTAACCTAACCTAACCTAACCTAACCTAACCTAACCTAACCTAACCTAACCTAACCTAACCTAACCTAACCTAACCTAACCTAACCTAACCTAACCTAACCTAACCTAACCTAACCTAACCTAACCTAACCTAACCTAACCTAACCTAACCTAACCTAACCTAACCTAACCTAACCTAACCTAACCTAACCTAACCTAACCTAACCTAACCTAACCTAACCTAACCTAACCTAACCTAACCTAACCTAACCTAACCTAACCTAACCTAACCTAACCTAACCTAACCTAACCTAACCTAACCTAACCTAACCTAACCTAACCTAACCTAACCTAACCTAACCTAACCTAACCTAACCTAACCTAACCTAACCTAACCTAACCTAACCTAACCTAACCTAACCTAACCTAACCTAACCTAACCTAACCTAACCTAACCTAACCTAACCTAACCTAACCTAACCTAACCTAACCTAACCTAACCTAACCTAACCTAACCTAACCTAACCTAACCTAACCTAACCTAACCTAACCTAACCTAACCTAACCTAACCTAACCTAACCTAACCTAACCTAACCTAACCTAACCTAACCTAACCTAACCTAACCTAACCTAACCTAACCTAACCTAACCTAACCTAACCTAACCTAACCTAACCTAACCTAACCTAACCTAACCTAACCTAACCTAACCTAACCTAACCTAACCTAACCTAACCTAACCTAACCTAACCTAACCTAACCTAACCTAACCTAACCTAACCTAACCTAACCTAACCTAACCTAACCTAACCTAACCTAACCTAACCTAACCTAACCTAACCTAACCTAACCTAACCTAACCTAACCTAACCTAACCTAACCTAACCTAACCTAACCTAACCTAACCTAACCTAACCTAACCTAACCTAACCTAACCTAACCTAACCTAACCTAACCTAACCTAACCTAACCTAACCTAACCTAACCTAACCTAACCTAACCTAACCTAACCTAACCTAACCTAACCTAACCTAACCTAACCTAACCTAACCTAACCTAACCTAACCTAACCTAACCTAACCTAACCTAACCTAACCTAACCTAACCTAACCTAACCTAACCTAACCTAACCTAACCTAACCTAACCTAACCTAACCTAACCTAACCTAACCTAACCTAACCTAACCTAACCTAACCTAACCTAACCTAACCTAACCTAACCTAACCTAACCTAACCTAACCTAACCTAACCTAACCTAACCTAACCTAACCTAACCTAACCTAACCTAACCTAACCTAACCTAACCTAACCTAACCTAACCTAACCTAACCTAACCTAACCTAACCTAACCTAACCTAACCTAACCTAACCTAACCTAACCTAACCTAACCTAACCTAACCTAACCTAACCTAACCTAACCTAACCTAACCTAACCTAACCTAACCTAACCTAACCTAACCTAACCTAACCTAACCTAACCTAACCTAACCTAACCTAACCTAACCTAACCTAACCTAACCTAACCTAACCTAACCTAACCTAACCTAACCTAACCTAACCTAACCTAACCTAACCTAACCTAACCTAACCTAACCTAACCTAACCTAACCTAACCTAACCTAACCTAACCTAACCTAACCTAACCTAACCTAACCTAACCTAACCTAACCTAACCTAACCTAACCTAACCTAACCTAACCTAACCTAACCTAACCTAACCTAACCTAACCTAACCTAACCTAACCTAACCTAACCTAACCTAACCTAACCTAACCTAACCTAACCTAACCTAACCTAACCTAACCTAACCTAACCTAACCTAACCTAACCTAACCTAACCTAACCTAACCTAACCTAACCTAACCTAACCTAACCTAACCTAACCTAACCTAACCTAACCTAACCTAACCTAACCTAACCTAACCTAACCTAACCTAACCTAACCTAACCTAACCTAACCTAACCTAACCTAACCTAACCTAACCTAACCTAACCTAACCTAACCTAACCTAACCTAACCTAACCTAACCTAACCTAACCTAACCTAACCTAACCTAACCTAACCTAACCTAACCTAACCTAACCTAACCTAACCTAACCTAACCTAACCTAACCTAACCTAACCTAACCTAACCTAACCTAACCTAACCTAACCTAACCTAACCTAACCTAACCTAACCTAACCTAACCTAACCTAACCTAACCTAACCTAACCTAACCTAACCTAACCTAACCTAACCTAACCTAACCTAACCTAACCTAACCTAACCTAACCTAACCTAACCTAACCTAACCTAACCTAACCTAACCTAACCTAACCTAACCTAACCTAACCTAACCTAACCTAACCTAACCTAACCTAACCTAACCTAACCTAACCTAACCTAACCTAACCTAACCTAACCTAACCTAACCTAACCTAACCTAACCTAACCTAACCTAACCTAACCTAACCTAACCTAACCTAACCTAACCTAACCTAACCTAACCTAACCTAACCTAACCTAACCTAACCTAACCTAACCTAACCTAACCTAACCTAACCTAACCTAACCTAACCTAACCTAACCTAACCTAACCTAACCTAACCTAACCTAACCTAACCTAACCTAACCTAACCTAACCTAACCTAACCTAACCTAACCTAACCTAACCTAACCTAACCTAACCTAACCTAACCTAACCTAACCTAACCTAACCTAACCTAACCTAACCTAACCTAACCTAACCTAACCTAACCTAACCTAACCTAACCTAACCTAACCTAACCTAACCTAACCTAACCTAACCTAACCTAACCTAACCTAACCTAACCTAACCTAACCTAACCTAACCTAACCTAACCTAACCTAACCTAACCTAACCTAACCTAACCTAACCTAACCTAACCTAACCTAACCTAACCTAACCTAACCTAACCTAACCTAACCTAACCTAACCTAACCTAACCTAACCTAACCTAACCTAACCTAACCTAACCTAACCTAACCTAACCTAACCTAACCTAACCTAACCTAACCTAACCTAACCTAACCTAACCTAACCTAACCTAACCTAACCTAACCTAACCTAACCTAACCTAACCTAACCTAACCTAACCTAACCTAACCTAACCTAACCTAACCTAACCTAACCTAACCTAACCTAACCTAACCTAACCTAACCTAACCTAACCTAACCTAACCTAACCTAACCTAACCTAACCTAACCTAACCTAACCTAACCTAACCTAACCTAACCTAACCTAACCTAACCTAACCTAACCTAACCTAACCTAACCTAACCTAACCTAACCTAACCTAACCTAACCTAACCTAACCTAACCTAACCTAACCTAACCTAACCTAACCTAACCTAACCTAACCTAACCTAACCTAACCTAACCTAACCTAACCTAACCTAACCTAACCTAACCTAACCTAACCTAACCTAACCTAACCTAACCTAACCTAACCTAACCTAACCTAACCTAACCTAACCTAACCTAACCTAACCTAACCTAACCTAACCTAACCTAACCTAACCTAACCTAACCTAACCTAACCTAACCTAACCTAACCTAACCTAACCTAACCTAACCTAACCTAACCTAACCTAACCTAACCTAACCTAACCTAACCTAACCTAACCTAACCTAACCTAACCTAACCTAACCTAACCTAACCTAACCTAACCTAACCTAACCTAACCTAACCTAACCTAACCTAACCTAACCTAACCTAACCTAACCTAACCTAACCTAACCTAACCTAACCTAACCTAACCTAACCTAACCTAACCTAACCTAACCTAACCTAACCTAACCTAACCTAACCTAACCTAACCTAACCTAACCTAACCTAACCTAACCTAACCTAACCTAACCTAACCTAACCTAACCTAACCTAACCTAACCTAACCTAACCTAACCTAACCTAACCTAACCTAACCTAACCTAACCTAACCTAACCTAACCTAACCTAACCTAACCTAACCTAACCTAACCTAACCTAACCTAACCTAACCTAACCTAACCTAACCTAACCTAACCTAACCTAACCTAACCTAACCTAACCTAACCTAACCTAACCTAACCTAACCTAACCTAACCTAACCTAACCTAACCTAACCTAACCTAACCTAACCTAACCTAACCTAACCTAACCTAACCTAACCTAACCTAACCTAACCTAACCTAACCTAACCTAACCTAACCTAACCTAACCTAACCTAACCTAACCTAACCTAACCTAACCTAACCTAACCTAACCTAACCTAACCTAACCTAACCTAACCTAACCTAACCTAACCTAACCTAACCTAACCTAACCTAACCTAACCTAACCTAACCTAACCTAACCTAACCTAACCTAACCTAACCTAACCTAACCTAACCTAACCTAACCTAACCTAACCTAACCTAACCTAACCTAACCTAACCTAACCTAACCTAACCTAACCTAACCTAACCTAACCTAACCTAACCTAACCTAACCTAACCTAACCTAACCTAACCTAACCTAACCTAACCTAACCTAACCTAACCTAACCTAACCTAACCTAACCTAACCTAACCTAACCTAACCTAACCTAACCTAACCTAACCTAACCTAACCTAACCTAACCTAACCTAACCTAACCTAACCTAACCTAACCTAACCTAACCTAACCTAACCTAACCTAACCTAACCTAACCTAACCTAACCTAACCTAACCTAACCTAACCTAACCTAACCTAACCTAACCTAACCTAACCTAACCTAACCTAACCTAACCTAACCTAACCTAACCTAACCTAACCTAACCTAACCTAACCTAACCTAACCTAACCTAACCTAACCTAACCTAACCTAACCTAACCTAACCTAACCTAACCTAACCTAACCTAACCTAACCTAACCTAACCTAACCTAACCTAACCTAACCTAACCTAACCTAACCTAACCTAACCTAACCTAACCTAACCTAACCTAACCTAACCTAACCTAACCTAACCTAACCTAACCTAACCTAACCTAACCTAACCTAACCTAACCTAACCTAACCTAACCTAACCTAACCTAACCTAACCTAACCTAACCTAACCTAACCTAACCTAACCTAACCTAACCTAACCTAACCTAACCTAACCTAACCTAACCTAACCTAACCTAACCTAACCTAACCTAACCTAACCTAACCTAACCTAACCTAACCTAACCTAACCTAACCTAACCTAACCTAACCTAACCTAACCTAACCTAACCTAACCTAACCTAACCTAACCTAACCTAACCTAACCTAACCTAACCTAACCTAACCTAACCTAACCTAACCTAACCTAACCTAACCTAACCTAACCTAACCTAACCTAACCTAACCTAACCTAACCTAACCTAACCTAACCTAACCTAACCTAACCTAACCTAACCTAACCTAACCTAACCTAACCTAACCTAACCTAACCTAACCTAACCTAACCTAACCTAACCTAACCTAACCTAACCTAACCTAACCTAACCTAACCTAACCTAACCTAACCTAACCTAACCTAACCTAACCTAACCTAACCTAACCTAACCTAACCTAACCTAACCTAACCTAACCTAACCTAACCTAACCTAACCTAACCTAACCTAACCTAACCTAACCTAACCTAACCTAACCTAACCTAACCTAACCTAACCTAACCTAACCTAACCTAACCTAACCTAACCTAACCTAACCTAACCTAACCTAACCTAACCTAACCTAACCTAACCTAACCTAACCTAACCTAACCTAACCTAACCTAACCTAACCTAACCTAACCTAACCTAACCTAACCTAACCTAACCTAACCTAACCTAACCTAACCTAACCTAACCTAACCTAACCTAACCTAACCTAACCTAACCTAACCTAACCTAACCTAACCTAACCTAACCTAACCTAACCTAACCTAACCTAACCTAACCTAACCTAACCTAACCTAACCTAACCTAACCTAACCTAACCTAACCTAACCTAACCTAACCTAACCTAACCTAACCTAACCTAACCTAACCTAACCTAACCTAACCTAACCTAACCTAACCTAACCTAACCTAACCTAACCTAACCTAACCTAACCTAACCTAACCTAACCTAACCTAACCTAACCTAACCTAACCTAACCTAACCTAACCTAACCTAACCTAACCTAACCTAACCTAACCTAACCTAACCTAACCTAACCTAACCTAACCTAACCTAACCTAACCTAACCTAACCTAACCTAACCTAACCTAACCTAACCTAACCTAACCTAACCTAACCTAACCTAACCTAACCTAACCTAACCTAACCTAACCTAACCTAACCTAACCTAACCTAACCTAACCTAACCTAACCTAACCTAACCTAACCTAACCTAACCTAACCTAACCTAACCTAACCTAACCTAACCTAACCTAACCTAACCTAACCTAACCTAACCTAACCTAACCTAACCTAACCTAACCTAACCTAACCTAACCTAACCTAACCTAACCTAACCTAACCTAACCTAACCTAACCTAACCTAACCTAACCTAACCTAACCTAACCTAACCTAACCTAACCTAACCTAACCTAACCTAACCTAACCTAACCTAACCTAACCTAACCTAACCTAACCTAACCTAACCTAACCTAACCTAACCTAACCTAACCTAACCTAACCTAACCTAACCTAACCTAACCTAACCTAACCTAACCTAACCTAACCTAACCTAACCTAACCTAACCTAACCTAACCTAACCTAACCTAACCTAACCTAACCTAACCTAACCTAACCTAACCTAACCTAACCTAACCTAACCTAACCTAACCTAACCTAACCTAACCTAACCTAACCTAACCTAACCTAACCTAACCTAACCTAACCTAACCTAACCTAACCTAACCTAACCTAACCTAACCTAACCTAACCTAACCTAACCTAACCTAACCTAACCTAACCTAACCTAACCTAACCTAACCTAACCTAACCTAACCTAACCTAACCTAACCTAACCTAACCTAACCTAACCTAACCTAACCTAACCTAACCTAACCTAACCTAACCTAACCTAACCTAACCTAACCTAACCTAACCTAACCTAACCTAACCTAACCTAACCTAACCTAACCTAACCTAACCTAACCTAACCTAACCTAACCTAACCTAACCTAACCTAACCTAACCTAACCTAACCTAACCTAACCTAACCTAACCTAACCTAACCTAACCTAACCTAACCTAACCTAACCTAACCTAACCTAACCTAACCTAACCTAACCTAACCTAACCTAACCTAACCTAACCTAACCTAACCTAACCTAACCTAACCTAACCTAACCTAACCTAACCTAACCTAACCTAACCTAACCTAACCTAACCTAACCTAACCTAACCTAACCTAACCTAACCTAACCTAACCTAACCTAACCTTTTTTTTTTTTTTTTTTTTTTTTTTATTTTTTTTTTACGTGGGGAAATGCTTTTCTGCATCTCGCCCGGCCGGGGAAGCCAGGGCGGGTATGTCGGACTCCCGGGAACCGCCCGGACTACCGACTAAAACCCCACGGTGTTCCTTCTCGTCACCACAGTGTCGGGTTACGGGCACGCCGAAGCACTCTTCCGCGACCCGACGGTGACTGGCCTGGTGACGGGCCCCGAACTCTGGCAGGTTACACGACCTGTGCCAACACAACGAGTGGCGCGCGGGAACACGCGCAACGCCATCTCGGGCCAGTTAGAGAAACGGCCGACAGACTTCCCCAAGCCTGCCGGCCCTGGCCACAGTTAGGGTGGAATTTGGCGATCGTAAGCTCGCCGCCTTCGCCCTATTCGCCGCCGGCGTCCGGGATCCACCGAGGTGGCCTCCCTTTCCCGTTCAGCGGCTTCTTTCTTCTCCATTACGGCCTCACAGAAGGTGAGGACCGCTTTCCATGACCTATCGCTGTCCACCATAGTGCGGATTACGGTAGGCAGCGAGAGGTCATGGCCTATTGTTGCGCAGAGTGTATGGCGCTCGTCTCTCCAGGCTGGGCACACCTCCAGCGTGTGCTGGGCCGTCTCCTCCGGGCAGCTGTCGCAGTGGTGGCACACTGCGGTCGGCTCTCGGCCTATACGGTGCAGATACCTCCCGAAGCACCCGTGCTCCGAGAGGATCTGCGTCAGCCGGAACGTCAGCGCGCCATGGTGCCGCTCCAACCACTGCTCGAAGACAGGACGAACTGCCTGGATCGTTCTGAGGCCTGCACCAGGTTGTGCCAGCCTGTCCTTCCACTGAACCACCATTTCTGTGCGCGCAAAGTCGCGCCATGCCTCCACCTCCCTGGGTGCTGGTGGGTCACCACGATCCTGCGCCTCCTTGCGCCAGCGATAAACCGCTGCAAGGGCCCTCGCGTCTAGGTCCCAGGGGAGTGACCCAGCCAGCATGCAAGCTGCTTCATTGGAGATCGTCCGGTACCCCCGTATCAACCTGTTTGCCATCACCCTCTGTGGCCTACGCAGCAGGGCGATTTCCCGGCCATGCAGGTTGTCCGCCCATACGGGGGCACCATAAAGGGCCATGGATCGGACGACCCCCAAATACAGCTGCCTGCACGACGCCTTAGGCCCCCCCGTGTTCGGGAGTATACGCCCTAGGGCGCCGGCAGCTCCCAGAAGCTTCGGCATCATCCGCTGGAAGTGGGCGTGGAACCGCCATCGACTGTCCAACCTAACCTAACCTAACCTAACCTAACCTAACCTAACCTAACCTAACCTAACCTAACCTAACCTAACCTAACCTTTTTTTTTTTTTTTTTTTTTTTACGTGGGGAAATGCTTTTCTGCATCTCGCCCGGCCGGGGAAGCCAGGGCGGGTATGTCGGACTCCCGGGAACCGCCCGGACTACCGACTAAAACCCCACGGTGTTCCTTCTCGTCACCACAGTGTCGGGTTACGGGCACGCCGAAGCACTCTTCCGCGACCCGACGGTGACTGGCCTGGTGACGGGCCCCGAACTCTGGCAGGTTACACGACCTGTGCCCACACAACGAGTGGCGCGCGGGAACACGCGCAGCGCCATCTCGGGCCAGTTAGAGAAACGGCCGACAGACTTCCCCAAGCCTGCCGGCCCTGGCCACAGTTAGGGTGGAATTTGGCGATCGTAAGCTCGCCGCCTTCGCCCTTTTCGCCGCCGGCGTCCGGGATCCACCGAGGTGGCCTCCCTTTCCCGTTCAGCGGCTTCTTTCTTCTCCATTACGGCCTCACAGAAGGTGAGGACCGCTTTCCATGACCTATCGCTGTCCACCATAGTGCGGATTACGGTAGGCAGCGAGAGGTCATGGCCTATTGTTGCGCAGAGTGTATGGCGCTCGTCTCTCCAGGCTGGGCACACCTCCAGCGTGTGCTGGGCCGTCTCCTCCGGGCAGTTGTCGCAGTGGTGGCACACTGCGGTCGGCTCTCGGCCTATACGGTGCAGATACCTCCCGAAGCACCCGTGCTCCGAGAGGATCTGCGTCAGCCGGAACGTCAGCGCGCCATGGTGCCGCTCCAACCACTGCTCGAAGACAGGACGAACTGCCTGGATCGTTCTGAGGCCTGCACCAGGTTGTGCCAGCCTGTCCTTCCACTGAACCACCATTTCTGTGCGCGCAAAGTCGCGCCATGCCTCCACCTCCCTGGGTGCTGGTGGGTCACCACGATCCTGCGCCTCCTTGCGCCAGCGATAAACCGCTGCAAGGGCCCTCGCGTCTAGGTCCCAGGGGAGTGACCCAGCCAGCATGCAAGCTGCTTCATTGGAGATCGTCCGGTACCCCCGTATCAGCCTGTTTGCCATCACCCTCTGTGGCCTACGCAGCAGGGCGATTTCCCGGCCATGCAGGTTGTCCGCCCATACGGGGGCACCATAAAGGGCCATGGATCGGACGACCCCCAAATACAGCTGCCTGCACGACGCCTTAGGCCCCCCCGTGTTCGGGAGTATACGCCCTAGGGCGCCGGCAGCTCCCAGAAGCTTCGGCATCATCCGCTGGAAGTGGGCGTGGAACCGCCATCGACTGTCCAATGTGAGACCCAGGTATCTCATAGAAGCCGCAATCTCTATGCGGGTTCCACCCACCACGATATGCGCGTCTGGCGGAGGCGCATTTCGGGGCCCGTAAAAGAATAGGGCTTCTGATTTTTGGAGAGCCACCTCGAGGCCCAGTGACTGTATTCGTTGGACCACGTGTGCCACCCCTGCCGTGGCCAGAATGCAGGCTTGGCGGTGTGTCCTGCCCTGGGCTGTGACCAACGTGTCGTCGGCGTAACACGTCAAATTTACGCCTGGGAGGTAAGCGCCACGCAGGACCCAGTCGTAGCCGATGTTCCACAGGAGTGGCCCCAGGACCGACCCCTGTGGAACACCGCAAGACATTCCATGCCTCCCCCACTCTTCCCGGCCCGGGTAGATCACGTGCCTCTCCGAGAGGTACGCGCCAACCATTCGCCTCAAGTAGGTGGGCACTTCATGGAACCGCAGCGCCTCCATGACGCATCCCCACGGCAGGGTATTGAAAGCATTGGCGATGTCCAAGGATACCGCCAAAACGACCTCGTTCTTGGACACCGCCTCTTCCGCAATATCCCTTACGCGGAGGATGGCGTCGACGGTTGAGCGGCCACTGCGGAACCCATATTGGCAGTCAGCCACATCTGGCCCGGTCCGAGTCAGGTGCTTGATGAGGCGGGCAGCGATTATGCGCTCGAACAGCTTGCCCACCTCATCAAGCAGGACTATTGGGCGGTATGCCGCAGGCGAGTCAGCTGGGCGCCCCTCCTTTTTCAGTAAAACTAATTTCCCCGTCTTCCAACCTAACCTAACCTAACCTAACCTAACCTAACCCAGTCTCGCGTCGAGCGCCGCCGTGAACGGTTCATTTTCCGTGCAGCTCCGCCAGACATCGCGCCACAGATAGCCGTGCCACGTGTCTCCGCGAGTAGCCGCCAAACGCCGAGCATCGCAGGAGGCAGCCCCGCTTCGCCGTACGGTGTTTCGCCGAGCGTCGCCGTGCTTCCCCAGCTTTCGCCGTGAGTCTCCGTGGACGTAAGTGACGCCGTGTATAGCCGTCGCTCGCCCGCGATCGCACGAGATCGCCGTGAGTTTCCGGGGATCTCCACGACCTTGGGCGGACGCCCGATATCGTCGCGCGTGGTCACCGACGGACGCCGTGAATCGCCGGCTGGCGCCGTGGGGAGGACGCGTAGAGGGTGGACGCCAAATATCGCCGTCGGTCTCCGAAAATCTCCGCGACCTTAAGAGAACGCCCGATATCGTCGCCGCTCGCCTACAGTCGCCGGCAATCGCACGCAGTCACCGGCGGACGCCGTGAATCGCCGGCTAGCGCCGTGGGAGTGGAGTGAACGTGTAAGCGCCATTATTGACAATTATTGACAAACATTCTAGTGTTAGAATAGAATAGAACACCAAGACTCTACATAGAGTCAAAAAAAAAAAAAAAATTCTACTGTTGTGTATATTTATATAAAGTGTTTTTGACAAATACCAGAACGCAATTCTTATGCAAACTCAACTATAACTTGTACAAACCTGCATTGTATTTAGACTGTACTGGGTCCCTATTGACCATCAAGTACAAATTGTGTGACTGTATTAGGTCCCTATAGACTTTATATCGTACATCGGCGGTGCTTGTTCCTATTGACCAGCACAATGATGTCCGGAATCGAGAGAACCCCACCAGCAAAAAGGGAACAGAGCGTTCGGCGTAGTGTGGGAGAGTGGGAAGCAGCGCAGGGCAACCCGAGGCCTGAAATATCCCCAAGTATGGATAAGACCGCGCCTGCAGTCGCAGGCGCTACTACAGTGACAGCGCAGGCAGGCCCTGCGAAGCTGAAAATGACCTCAGCACAAGATAGCAAAATGGCCTCACGCGCGATGCCACCAGCGCTTAGCCCTTTAAAAAAGGTTTACCCAAACAGGACGGCAGAAGCACGAGCTCATCACGACAGGGCAAAGGCTAGTATAAACGCCGGAAGAAACATACGAACAGACATCAAGAAAGATGTGATTGACGCGCTGGACAGATTATATCAACTGGTAAAGGAGGCCGAGTTGGAAGCGAAAAAGGGGAAGCCGGGAGCTGAGAAGGAGATTCCTACGGGAACTGACAAAACCTTCACCCCGCGGAACGAACCCGACCCAATCCTGACCAAAATAGCCGAACAAACAAGGCTCATAAAAGAAAATGGCAGGAAAATGGACGAGCTAAAGGCCGGCCTAGAACACCAAAGACAGACACTTGAAAAAGTCGCGACTACAATGACCTACGCTAGTGTGGCAGCGTCAACACCAAGCCAAACCACGGCCCCGAGATCAACAAAAGAGCCAACGAGGAGTACGCTGCACTCAGTCGTAGTCACGTCGAGTATAGAGACGGAGACCGGAGAAGAGGTACTCGACAAAATCAGAAACGCAATAGACGCTAAGGAGGGATGGGTCAAAGTTGACAGGGTTCGAAAGGCAAAAGACAGGAAGGTGATAATGGAACTGAGAACGGAGGAGGAAAGGGAGAAGGTGAAAGAAAGGCTCCGGGAGAAGGGAGTCAGCCTTGTCATCGAGGACGTCAAAAACAAGGACCCTCTTTTGATCCTCAAGGGCGTCCTGTCCTACAATACGGATGAGGACATAAAAAAGGCCCTAAGGAATCAGAACAGGAATGTCTTTGGTGGCCTTGATGAAGGGGCAGACAGGCTGGAAATAAAGTACCGGAAAAGGACGAGAAATCCCCACACTTGTCACATAGTGATCGGTGTCTCGCCCACGATATGGCAGAGGGCAACACAGGCCGGGACCGTCCACGTGGACCTGCAAAGAGTAAAAGTGGAAGACCAGTCCCCGCTGGTTCAGTGCACGCGTTGCCTGGGTTACGGGCACGGCAAGCGGCACTGTAACGGACCGGCAGACTTGTGCAGCCATTGCGGAGGACCCCACTTGCGAGCCGAATGCTCTGAATGGCTTGCAAGGATACCACCAAAATGCCACAACTGTGTGAAAGCTGAAATGCCAGAAGTGACACATGACGCATTTAGCCAAGCCTGCCAAATAAGAAAAAGATGGGACAACATAGCTAGGTCAAGTGTAGCATACCACTGCTAAGGGCACCCACGGCGACCAAATCCCTTACCGGATAGTACAAACAAACCTCCAAAGAAAGAAGTTGGCGACAGAAGAGCTATACATCGAGGCTATAAAGCGCGGCATAGTAGCCGCTCTTCTCAAGGAGCCCTATGTGGGCCACAACGGCATCATATTCAATATAAGACTGCAAAAATCGAAAGGAATCAAAATTAGTAGGACAACTAGAAGATACAACACAAAAAAGGCAAACTGGACTAAGTTTCGTGAGAAACTCAGCCAGTTTCTGCTTACCAATAAATTCACCAAACCAGAAATTGAAAATATTCAGAACCCAAAAGAATTGAGAGAGAGAGAGAGAGTCTGGGAAGGCATATATAGGGTGATTGGCAGGACTACGAACCGGGTGGAAGATATGCCGCTGGAGAAAAATGGAGAGATACTGGATGCAAAGGGCTCAGTTAAATTATTAACTGAAACTTTTTACCCCGAAGATCTCACGACCACCGACAATATCCACCACCGAAACATCAGAAGGAAAGCTGACGAAGTGAATGTAGATGACCAAGGTGAGTCTTGCGACCCGCCATTCACAATGGATGAACTCATCACCGCAAGCCAATCTTTCAACCCCAAAAAGGCCCCAGGAGGGGATGGATTCACCGCCGACATATGCCTCCAGGCAGTTAAAACAAACCCGGAGCTCTTCCTGAAATTTTTCAACAAGTGCCTAGAATACCACTACTTCCCTGAAATCTGGAAAAAAGCCACAGTAATAGTTTTAAGAAATCCCGACTGCGATCAGTTCTTAAATTATTGTGTTAACATAGTTAATAAAGTAATAAAAAGAAATAAAAGTAGATAAGTAAAATATGCTGTCATAATATTGTAAAAATATTTCATGAATAGCATATAAAATAAAACAGCATAACAAATATTGTTAATATGTTTTAAAATAACTGTTAAAAAACTTAGTGGATGTATGTTAGATGTAATGTAACAAAAGAGTAATTTATCGATGTGCGCCCTCAGCGCCAAATTGCGCCTCCGTTCCTTGTCAATAGAAATAAGTTAGACCTAAGAAAACGTATGTAAAAATAAAAAAGGCGAACATAGACTCCAATCATGTTGGAGGTAACAGGAAATAATAAAGAGTTGCAGGAGGTGCAAGTCGGGGTTTTAGCCGGTAAGAGTCCGGCACTGTCTGGGCCCACCATTCCCAGGCGTCCATGAGGATTTCCCCGACTTGCACCTTATCAAAAGAAGACATCCTGCAAAAAAAAAAAAAAAAAACCTAACCTAACCTAACCTTTTTTTTTTTTTTTGTTTTCCCAGGGGAAATCCGTTATGGATCCCACCCAGCCCGGGAGGAGCCGAGTGGGTATGTCCGACTCCCACGGACTAAAACCCCTGGGGTGTTCCGCCGCTCGCTTTTGGACAGAGCCCCGGGAACGCTATTGCACACATCCGGAACTCTGTCGGCGCTGCCCTTGCGGGCCCACGCATGTGGCAGGGGTATGGTGCCTGCCCACTCCGCTTTTGGCACCCCAGAACACCATGGGGGCCGTCCAGCTCAGGACCTCTGCTAGGCGGATGATGGAGCTCCCGACCCATCACCCGCAGGTCCTCGTTATGGCGGCAGCATTCGGCCTGCGAAGGCCCTTCGCCGCCTGCCTGGTCTCCTACGGCGCTGCGGGGCTGACTCAGGATCGTCCTCGCGCATCCGCTCCGCCGCCTCCTTCTGCGTCAGCACCGCTACGCTGAAGGTGACCACTGCCGCCCATGCCTCCTCACTGCCGGCCATGCGACTGACCAAAGCCGGTAGTGTGAGGTCCATACCAACTGCCGTGGACAGGGCAGCGCGAGGCTCCGCCCATGCTGGGCACTCTTCACGCGTGTGCTTGGCCGTGTCCACGGCTCCTCCGCTGCAGTGGTGGCATGCCGGCGTGGGTTCCCTACCCACCACCTCACACAAGTACTTGCCGAAGCAACCATGCCCCGTTAAGAGCTGCGTGAGGTGGAACGTTGGTGCCCCGTGCTTGTGTTCGACCCATTCTTTGAGAACAGGCCGAACAGCATCCACCAAGTCCCGGCTAGCTCCCGGGATCTCGAGTCGCTCTGACCATTTCTGGTAGAGGACATCGAGCGCCTCCTCTCGCCACTGGCGTACCTCCCGCGGGGCAGGCCAGTTTTCCAACCTCCTTGCCTCTTGCAACCGCCAGTAGACTGTGGCTTGTAGCCCAGCCTCCAGATCCCACGGTGGGCTACCAGCCAGCAAGCAAGCGCCAACGTACGACACCGTACAGTAAGCCCTTGCTGCTCTGAGCGCTATAGCCCGCTGCGGACGTCGCAATAGGGCCACATTTCGAACGCTCAGACAGTCCGCCCATATAGGCGCCCCATAGAGTGCCATAGACCGCACCACGCCGATATACAGACGCCGACACGCGTTTCCTGGGCCTCCTAGATTTGGTAGGATCCGCCCTAATGCTCCTGCTGTGGCCACGAGTTTCGGAGCCAAGCGGCGGAAGTGCTCCTCGAACTTCCACCGACTGTCGAGGACGAGTCCCAGGTACTTCATCGTCGACTTGACTGTGATGGAAGTACCGCCCACAGAAATTTGCGTTCCCAGTGATGGAGCGTTTCTAGGCCCGTGGAAAACCAGGGCCTCTGATTTTTGCAACGCTACCGCCAGCCCCAGAGCGCGTATACGGTGAACCACGTGAGCTACACCGGCAGTGGCCAGATATGCAGCCTCCTTGTGGTTCCTGCCACGGGCCAGCACGAGGGTGTCGTCGGCGTAGCACGTCATGCTGACTCCACGTATCATGGCTCCACGCAGCACCCAGTCGTATCCGATGTTCCACAGGAGTGGCCCAAGAACCGAGCCCTGTGGAACACCGCACGACATAGAGCGCCTCCCCCATCCGTCTTTTATTGGGAATACTACCACCCTTCCCGCAAAATAGGCCACCACCACCCGTTGCAGGTAAATGGGCACATTGTGGTATTGAAGTGCAGCGTAGATCGTTTCCCAGGGTAGGGTATTAAAGGCATTGCAGATGTCAAGTGACACCGCCATGACTACCCCGCCCTCGTTTACGGCTTCCTCCGTGATATGTCGCACTTGCGCGATTGCATCCAGGGTTGAGCGTAGCGGGCGAAAGCCATACTGGCAATCACTCAGGTCTGGTTGCATACTTCTGACGAGGCGGGCAGCAAGCACACGCTCAAATAGCTTGCTTGTCTCGTTAAGCAGCACGATAGGACGATACGCCGACGGCTGATCGGGTGGGCGCCCATCCTTTCGGAGGAGCACCAACTAACCTAACCTAACCTAACCTAACCTAACCTAACCTAACCTTTTTTTTTTTTTTTTTTTTTTTTTTTTTTTTTTTTTTCCCAGGGGAAATCCGTTATGGATCCCACCCGGCTCGGGAGAAACCGAGTGGGTATGTCCGACTCGCACGGACTAAAACCCCTGGGGTGTTCCACCGCTCGCTTTTGGACAGAGCCCCGGGAACGCTATTGCACACATCCGGAACTCTGTCAGCGTTGCCCTTGCGGGCCCACGTAGGTGATGACAGGGTATGGTACCCACTCCGCTGTTGGCACCCCAGAACACCATGGGGGCCTTCCTGCTCGGGACCTTTTCTAGGCGGGTGATGGAACTCCCGACCCATCGCCCGCAGGTCCCTGCTATGGCGGCATCATACGGCCCGCGAAGGCCCTTCGCCGCCTGCCTGGCCTCCTGCGGCGCTGCGGGGCCGAGTTGACGTCGTCCTCGCGCGACCGCTCTGCAGCCTCCTTCTGCGTCATGACCGCGACGCTGAAGATGGCCACTGCCGCCCACCCCTCCTCACTGCGAACCATTCGGCTGATCAGCGCCGGCAGTGAGAGGTCTCTTCCTATAGCCGTGGACAGGGCTGCGCGGGGCTCCGCCCATGCAGGGCACTCCTCGCGTGTGTGTTTGGCCGTGTCCACAGCTCTGTCGCCGCAGTGGTGGCACGCCGATGTTGGCTCCCTACCAACCACCTCACACAGGTATTTGCCGAAGCAGCCATGCCCCGTCAAGAGCTGCGTGAGGTGGAATGTGGGCGCGCCATGCTTGCGCTCGACCCATTCTTTAAGAACAGGCCGAACAGCATCCACCAGGTCCCGGCTAGCTCCCGGGATCTCGAGTCGCTCTGACCATTTCTGGTAGAGGACATCAAGAGCTTCCTCTCGCCACTGGCGTACCTCCCGCGGGGCAGGCCAGTTTTCCGCCCTCCTTGCCTCCTGCAACCGCCAGTAGACTGTGGCTTGTAGCCCAGCCTCCAGATCCCACGGTGGGCAACCTAACCTAACCTAACCTAACCTAACCTAACCTTTTTTTTTTTTTTTTTTTTTTTTTTTTTTTTTTTTTTTTTTTTTTTTTTTTTTTTTTTTTTTTTTTTTTTTTTTTTTTTTTTTTTTTTTTTTTTTTTGGTTACCCAGGGGAAATCCGTTATGGATCCCACCCAGCCCGGGAGGAGCCGAGTGGGTATGTCCGACTCCCACGGACTAAAACCCCTGGGGTGTTCCGCCGCTCGCTTTTGGACAGAGCCCCGGGAACGCTATTGCACACATCCGGAACTCTGTCGGCGCTGCCCTTGCGGGCCCACGCATGTGGCAGGGGTATGGTCCCTGCCCACTCCGCTTTTGGCACCCCAGAACACCATGGGGGCCGTCCAGCTCAGGACCTCTGCTAGGCGGATGATGGAGCTCCCGACCCATCACCCGCAGGTCCTCGTTATGGCGGCAGCATTCGGCCTGCGAAGGCCCTTCGCCGCCTGCCTGGTCTCCTACGGCGCTGCGGGGCTGACTCAGGATCGTCCTCGCGCATCCGCTCCGCCGCCTCCTTCTGCGTCAGCACCGCCACGCTGAAGGTGACCGCTGCCGCCCATGCCTCCTCACTGCCGGCCATGCGACTGACCAAAGCCGGTAGTGTGAGGTCCATACCAACTGCCGTGGACAGGGCAGCGCGAGGCTCCGCCCATGCTGGGCACTCTTCACGCGTGTGCTTGGCCGTGTCCACGGCTCCTCCGCTGCAGTGGTGGCATGCCGGCGTGGCTTCCCTACCCACCACCTCACACAGGTACCTGCCGAAGCAACCATGCCCCGTCAAGAGCTGTGTGAGGTGGAACGTGGGTGCACCGTATTCGCGTTCGACCCATTCTTTAAGGACGGGCCGGACCGCATCCACCAGGTCCCGGCTAGCTCCGGGGATTTCCAGTCGCTCTGCCCATTTCTGGTAGAGGACATGGCGTAACTCCTCCCGCCACTGGCGCACCTCCCCCGGCGCAGGCCAGTCTTCCGTCCTCCTTGCTGCCTGCAACCGCCAGAAGACCTCCGACTGCAGCTCAGCTTCGAGGTCCCAGGGCGGGCTGCCAGCCAGTAGGCAAGCCGCCGTGTATGATACTGTGCGGTACGCCCTTGCCACTCTAAGCGCTATGACCCGCTGCGGACGACGCAACTGGGCAACATTTCGAGCACTTAGAGTGTCCGCCCAAATCGGCGCTCCATATAGTGCCATCGAACGCACCACACCAGTATACAGACGGCGGCACGTACCTCCTGGCCCTCCCAAATTCGGAAGAATCCGCCCAAGCGCTGCTGCTGCAGCCACCAACTTTGGAGCCAAACGCCGAAAGTGCTCTTCGAACTTCCATCTGCCGTCGAGGACGAGTCCCAGGTACTTCATCGAGGACCCGACGGCGATGGATGTTCCTCCCACTGTTACTGTAGCCCCGGCTGGTGGCGCATTTCTCGGGCCATGAAAGACCATGACTTCCGATTTGTGAATCGCCACCTGTAATCCCAGCGCCCGAATCCGAAGCACAGTTTGCGCTACTCCAGCTGTGGCCAGATAAGCAGCCTCTCTGTAGTCCTTGCCACGGGCCAACACAAGGGTATCGTCGGCATAACAGGTAAGGCTGACTCCACGCACCATTGCTCCACGAAGCACCCAGTCGTATCCGATGTTCCACAGGAGCGGGCCGAGAACCGAACCCTGTGGAACACCGCACGACATAGCTCGTCTCCCCCATCCGTCCCTTAGAGGAAATATCACACTTCTTCCCGCAAAATAAGCCATCACCACCCGTTGCAGGTAAGAAGGCACGTGGTGGTATTGCAGGGACGCCAGAATTGTTTCCCAGGGCAGGGTATTAAAGGCGTTACAAATGTCGAGCGACATCGCCATGACTACCCCGCCCTGGGTTACAGCTTCCTCACTTGTGTATCGCACTCGGGCGATCGCGTCCAGCGTTGAGCGGAGCGGGCGGAAGCCATACTGGCAGTCGCTCAAGCCCGGCTGCATGCTTCTCATGAGGCGGGCAGCAAGCACACGCTCAAAGAGCTTGCTGGTCTCGTCAAGAAGAACGATGGGACGATACGCCGACGGCTGATCAGGTGGGCGCCCATCCTTTCGGAGGAGCACCAACTTGCCTGTTTTCCACCTGTCGGGAAACCGCCCCTGAGTCAGGCATGCGGTGAATAGAGCTCTGACTCTGTTCTCCATCTCGCCAAGAGCGATCGACAATAGGCGACCCGGAATGCCGTCTGGCCCGGGGGCTGTCTTCTTCGAGCGAAGTTTAAGGACAGCCGCACCGAACTCGGCCTCTGTCACCGGGGGAACCTCTAACACGGGATCCCGTTGTGGAGTTCCTGATGCCATCGCTGGCGGCACAAACTCACCTCTCTCAGGGAAGAGAGTGCCCACAACCCGTTCAACGAGATCTGGCTGGAGACTACTAGTCAGCGGTGGAGCCCAGGGTCGGAGCTTCTGCCTCACGGCCCGGTACGGCCTGCCCCATGGGTCTCTGTTTAGAGTCTCCAGCCACTCCTCCCAAGCCGACTCCTTGGCTTGCGCTATGGCAATTTGCAGGGTTTTGCGTGCGACCCTGTAGATGTCGTACAGGGCATTTTCTTCGTCGTGGTCCCGTACTTGCCTTCTCCTGCATCGCGTGTACCGGCGACGAGCGGCAACACAAGCGTTCCGCAGCTGGCGGAGTTCTGGACGCCACCAGTACACTCGTCGTTTTGGCAAAAGAGGTTTCGCTCTGGGCATTGCCGCATCGCTGATTCTAGTAACAGCGGCGCCGAAACACTCAGCCTCATGCTCAACCTGCATCTCAATTACCAGGCTGGAACCAGTCCCCCACGACTCGACGATTGCTGCCTCCTTGGCAAGCTCCCTGTTCAGTTTCCCCAACACCCACCGTGGACTGTCCCCAGCAGCGGATCGGTTTCCCCTTGGTACGTTACGAGTATGATGGGTGGACACATCGAACCTGATGTATCGATGGTCCGATAAAGTCTCCACACCAGTTTCCACCCTCCAGTTTTGCACACGGTGAGCCAACGCATGGGAAGAGAATGTTACGTCCACAATTGACTCACCCTGTGGTCGCACACACGTGCTCTCCGATCCGGTGTTGAGGACAGTCAACCCAAGGGAGATCGCCCACTCCATTAGCGCGTCGCCCCGCACATCTGTCGCTGGAGAGCCCCATGCCGTTGACTTCGCATTGAAGTCCCCAGCGACTAGCACCGGGGTGGGAGCCATCTGCCCAACCAGAGCCCCGACTTCCACGAGCATTTGTTCAAAGTCGGCGAGGCTACGATTGGGCGAGAAATATACCCCAACAATGGCTACCTTATCAAGTACGGCGAGCACGAACCCATGACCCTTCACAATGTTCTCGAAGGTGGAGGAGCCGGCTCCAGCAGGAGCGATAAGGACCACCGTGTTGTCCCGGTCTGAAGCCCAGTCATCCCGGTTAGGGACATAATAGGGTTCCGAAACAATGGCCACCTTTATTTGCCACTCTGCCATGGTTTGGGTTAAGAGGTCCTGGGCCCTGGCGGAGTGGTTAATATTCGCCTGGAGGCATTTGAGTGCCATTTTAGTGGGCAGTGTCCATTTGTTCCTCCACGGCGCTGTGCTGAGAAGGCTCGGGTGCAGCAGGGCTGTCCTTGGTCTTCTTACCTCCTCTGGGCTTGTTTTTATAGTCCTTTGCGCTTTGGCACCCTTTCCCGCCAATGCTATGAGCGGCAGGCTTGCCCGCCGCCACACATATGGCACAACGAGCTTCATCAGTGCATTCTCTGGCCTTGTGACCGGGCTTCCCGCATCGATAGCACAGGTTACTGCGATCTACTCCTCTTTCGCATTTGGCCCCGACATGACCCACTTCTAGGCACCTGTAGCACCGTAGGGGCTTCGCGTCTAGCAGCACCACTCGAGCCGAGATCCAGCCGACCTTGAGACGCCCTGCCTCTACCACCTTCTTGGCTGCAGCTACCGGGCATCTCACCCAAAGCGACCCAACGCCACTTGTCCCACGTGAAATTATGCCCGGCTTAATGGTTTCCGCAGCACAGTCCCCTTCCCTGGCTACAGCCTCCACGACTTCATCCGCGGTTGATGAGTCATCCAGCCCAGTTACACGTATCTCAGCGCATTTCACAGGGCGGTGAACGAACGCTTCCTCATCCAAGACTTCACGAAGTTTTACCGCCAAGGCATCTGCCGCTTTTTCCGCATTTTCAGTGCCAGGTGGGATTTCAAGCATCCGAGCACCTGTGGCCGTCGTTCGGAAGCGCACTTGGGTGATGCCCACCTCCTCTAGCTTTATGTGATTCCTAGCTTTGGCCAGGATGGTCTCATATTTTGCCCCATTTGCAATAGCTTCCGGCTTCAGCATAAGAGTGACAGCAGCGGTGCGTGGAGGTTGGAGTTTCCTCCTTCGCGGGGCCGGCTTTGGCCGCCTCGCAGAGCTTGGGACCGCAGTTGACTTGTTGACACTCTTCGTGGCTTTTCGAGCCGGAGCATCCTTCCACGTCCACGTCCCCTGCGGGGGATTCGGCGCAGCAGGATCCGGTGGTGCACAGGGTGCCGGCCTAGTAGCAGCTGCTTCCTTGGCAGCCAGGCTGGCTTTCTTCCTGCGCTTCTTCGTGGTTTCAGGTTTTCCAACCGGGTCAGAAACTGCCGTGGTTACTGCTTGCCCCTGATGGGAAGCATTGGAGCTCGTAACTTGGCCAGGTAATCCGGCAACTCCCACCTGCTTCTCACCAGGCAACCCACCTTCCGCCTGTTTTCCCGTCCGAAGGTCCGCGTTCAACGGGGGCCGCATTCGTGGCTCCGGGAGGAGTCTACACTCGATGCCCTCCAACCGGGCGTTCAGCATGTTGGAGAATTGTTCGCGGTTGGAGCGCGACACCTCCTCAACCAACTTCCGCAGCTCATCCTCTTTCGCCGCTGGGGGCTGGGCACGCAACTGCGCAACCTCTTTTCGTAGTTCTGCCATTTGCCACGACAGCTGCGCGTTGGCCGCCTCCAGGCGGGCAACCTCCTCAGTAGTAGTCAGGGACTTCATGGCTGCAAAATTCTTGCCAAGCCTAGTGATCACACCATGAAGGGCCTTAACGTACGTTCCCTTCAGGTGTCCCGATGTATCAGCCACTTTTCCGATAACCTCTAAGTCTTCCCTGACTTCGGCTTGTATCACGGCAGATGTCCGTACCGTTTGGTTGACCTCGCCTAACATTTGCTGGTTCAAAAGGCGGTCGTCCCTGTCTATATCCACCGTTTCTACCGACTGGTTATAGGCGGCCAGCTCTTCCTCCGCCTGGAGCCGTTTTTCACGCGCCTTTTCCGCGGTGGTTTCCTTTCCAATCCTTCCGAAGCCCAAATGATCACTTGTTTTGGGCGGCCTGCCCCTGCCCCGTTTTGATGTCGGCTTCAAGTACTGCCTGACGCTTTCCGGAGTAGCGTCTCCACTCAGGGCTTCTCCATCACTTTCCGAGCCGGAGAGTACGAGATCTTCTGCCGGTCGTTTCTCACCCTTTCTCCAAAATTTTCCACTACGAGTAATGGACTCTTTTGATGTAACCGTCTGCATGCTCGTTACTGACGACTCGGAGTCCGAGAGCCGCGAAGTTTCAGTGTCCGATAGTCGGGTCAGCAGAACAGTCGGTTGCAAGTTTTTGCCAATGTCAATGGCTTCGGTGTACACCGTCGGGGTGCTCACTTCCGCCGCCAAATCAGTCGATGCCGAATCGTCGCCAGTGTTGTTAGATAAATCTTCTTCCATGTTTTCTATGTTTTTTTTATTTTCAGTTCCCATTTTGTTCCCACGAGTAGGGCCGATAAGCGCTACACCCCCGGGTGACGCCCATCCCGCGGGTGTGACTAAATACTCTGGAGGTCGCCCGGTATCCAGAGGTTTTTGCGACTTTGCTGTCGGGTTTTATAGGGTTTTCCTTCCCGCAGGCCAGCCAGTTAAGGCAAGCCCTCCGGTCCGCGCGCAAGTGCTGGCACCTCCCGTACCCCATACTGCCAAAGATGGGGGTCGTTGGGAGAGTGCTGCGGGTTCCGGGATTCAAGGAGAGCTGGCGTAGACTCCCCTGTGGTAGTATGGTAAAACTACCCTTCCTCCTGCTACCTTCCTCCTCACCCGCTCATCTCCTACGCCTTCTGCTGATCAGAGGGACGCGGGGAGAGCCTTAAGCGCAACTCGGCGCTCTCCTCTTGTGCCGCTCTTCGTCTGATCCCTCCCCCCTCGCCTTCCCGGTATGGGTGGCCCTATCCGGTATAGCCTCGGGGATCCTAGGAACACGCAAGCCCCCCCACCACAACAAGGTGGCAGCACCTTGGGGGGGAACCTAACCTAACCTAACCTAACCTAACCTAACCTAACCTAACCAGTCTCGCGTCGAGCGCCGCCGTGAACGGTTCATTTTCCGTGCAGCTCCGCCAGACATCGCGCCACAGATAGCCGTGCCACGTGTCTCCGCGAGTAGCCGCGCTACAGCGCGCGAGCCGAGCGAGCAAAGCGAGCGTGCCGCGGTAGCGGCCGGCGAAGCGCCAGAACCGAACATTTCATAAAATAACTAGGTTAGGTATACTTAATTAATATTTACCTAAATACTTATACCTCAATCAAATATGCCTGTCAAACTTTTCTGAATGGAATTCTGACTCAACTAAGGTACCTAGTACCTACCTAATAAGTAGGTACTACATACCTAAGGTACCTACCTACCTACATAAACTAAGTAGGTATGTCTGTTACATACCTACAGCAAGCAGAAATGTTATTATTCATCAAAATTTTTGATGATTTAATTTTTCATAATATTTTGTAATTGCATTATATTTGGTATATTTTTATCTCGGAAACGGTAAGAGATATCGAAAAACGGACATCATTTTTGACCACCACCATACTACGTTAGTAGCTATGGTGTTTTTGATAAAATGTGTGAAAACATTTTTTTTTTCATCAAAATTAGACAAAAACCGAACCCATTCTTCAACCTGACCCGGGTGTAAATGTTTTGTTTACGCACTTAGGGTGATAAAAAAAAATACCAATCGGTGCGTATTTAAAAATGATCATGCAAAGTGGGGGGTCTCGGCCCCGTGAGATGTACAGTTTTTCCATGAAAAATGAAAAACTGTGTAAATTAAAAAAAAATGTATGGGAGGTACCTAAACTAGGGCGATTTGACCCCAAGACAAAAAGACCACACAAAGGGGGTGCAAAAAGAGAGCGTTGTGCCAAATTTTAAGAAAATCTACCGATGTGACTACCTATAACCTAACCTAACCTACTTTATTTTTAAAGATTTCAAAACCAAAATAGCACAAATAGCCATTTCTACCCAAAACGGTGCTAGCTATCGAAAAACGGACCTCATTTTTGATTTGCCATACTAAAGTATGGTTTTAATGAAATCTGTAAGAAATATTTTTTTTTTTTACGAATTTGTACAAAATTCAGTAAAATTGTATGGCCACTATACAAATGTGGGGGTTTTCACACCAAGCGAAAGAAACCACGGGTAGAGCTTGCTGAAAAAATGCGATATGCCAAGTTAGTACATAGTAGGTACATAACTACTTAAACCAAAAATTACTAAAAAGTGTTCCAATAATCCAAGAGATGGCGCTTATCACTCAAAAATGCATTCTGGAACGCGCTGTTAAGATTTTTTCCAGTGGTGACCTAGCTATACCCAGTAACTCTGGGAGAGTGGGTTGGGTAAAAAACAAAAAAAAACCTGCTACGTCTAAGCGCGAAGCGGAAATGAGGTGGGTAAATTAAAACCACATGTTTTAATTAATTGGCATTTATTGCCGCATACTTATATACTTATTGTGGGTACTAGGTAAGCCGTCTGATTTATGAATGGAATGCCTAGTACTCTAAGTACCTAGTGAAGTGATGCACGTGTTCAAGGCAACAATAACAATAGACAATAGCATGACGGCCGGCCGTTTACGACCTCATCAGAAATAACGATTATCGCTTTTATTAAAAAGCGATAAGAATCGGACCGCCCCTGTTGAGTGTTGTTAACTTTTGAATCGGTAGCTGCGTCGGGGAGCGGTGGCGGGGTAAGGCGGCGGGGTTACGAAATGCAAGAGCGGCCAATGGGAATTTAGTGCCATGGCGTCCTTCACCTTCCCGCCACCGCTCCCCGACGCAGCTACCGATTCAAAAGTTAACGGACTTTTGGTCCACATTTCTCGGAACACTTGTCAGGCCGTCACTGAAAATTTTCGCTCCAGGTTACGGCAATGCCAAAATAATGAAGGATCACATATGGATGACGTAATTTTTAAAAAATAAAATCCCTATTTATGTGTTTTCATAATTAATAAACGGTTTTCATCTGATATAATTAGTTTTCATTTTATTTTAGTTTGAAATGTAAAAAGAGTTATGGTCCACCCTGTATTTTTTTTCTTGAATTTGGACAAAATTTAGTAAATTTGCAAAAAAATTGTATGGCCACTATCCAAATGTGTGGGTTTTCACACCAAGCGAAAGAAACCACGGCTAGAGCTTGCTGAAAAAACGCGTTATGCCAAGTTTCAAGATCTAACGACAATTCAACCCTATAATACCCAATACTAACCTAACCTAACCTTTCCGCCCCAACGGCTTACAATGCTAGGTATACGATTTTTCGTGGTGACATGCTCGCGATCCCATGGCGCTCCCATTAACGGCAGAGACGGAAACGCCGGAGTGGTTTTAGTGGGTAGACGCCCTCCCCCTTCTCTTTCAATAGAGTTGGCTGGAGGGTGAGAGTCCCACATACCCCCCTATATAGCTTCCCCAGGCTGAGGGGGGATGCGTAAGTGCATTTCCACTCCGTCAAAAAAAAAAAAAAGGTATACGATTCTGCATGTGAGTAGGTATGTATAAAATACTTTTCTTTTAGGCTTTCCGCATCTGTCTATCTGTCTGTCTGTCCATCTGTATGTATATATGTATGTATCTTTGTAAGTACCTATATCTAATAAGTAAGTTATGCGTTTCGTTTATATGGCAAACCGAGCGTAGGTACATAACTACTATATTTAAACCAAAAATACTAAAAAGTGTTCCAATAATCCAAGAGATGGCGCTTATTTCTAATTTGGACAACATTCAATTTTGGTAAATAACCAAATGTTAACATAGGGAAAATAAAACAAAAAACAACTCGGTAGCTTTTTACTGCAACGATATTTCTCTATTTCAACATACAACCTTCTATTTTACAAAAATATATAAATTTCGTCGCTCCATTTCGAAACATACACAATACACTCTTTTAACATTATTTACAAAAATACATATTTACAATCGCGACATCACTCGTTCAGAATAAATATCAACGGCAGTCGTGTCCCGGCGGGTAGTACAGCTAGTGTAGGGCTAGGCTAGGCCTGCACGCGCAGGTATCACACGAGCACCGTGAGGCGCTCGGGCGGCGGGTGGCGCGCCGCGGGCGCGGGCGGCGGCGGCGCGTCCGGCGGCAGCGCGCGCTTCGTCAGCTCCTTGTCGCGCGGCGGCGTGTGGTTGCGCGCGTCCGCGTTCTGCGCCTTGTACAGCGAGTGCGCGCGCGGCAGCGGCTCGCCCGCGCGCGGCAGCGGCTCGCCCGCGCGCGCCGCGCCGCCGCCCGCCGCGCGCGGCGACTCGCGCAGCGGGTTCGCGTAGCGCCGCAGGTTCTCCTCGTTCTGCAGGTTGTTGGACTTCTCCTCGTCGCAGCGGCGCGAGCGCTCGGCGGCGGCGCGGCGGCGGCGCACGGCCAGCGCCGCGCCCGCCGCCGCCGCCAGCAGCAGCACGGGCGCGCCGGCCGCCGCGGCCAGCAGGCCGGGCCCCGGGCCGGCGGGCGCGGGCGCGGGCGGCGCGGGCGGCGCGCGCAGGCGCAGCGCGGCGCCCAGCAGCGCGTGGTGCGCCAGCCGCCGCCGGGCCACCAGCTCGCTGAGCGCGCGCACCGCCGTCGCCAGCGCGCTGGCGCTCGAAGCGCCCTCCAGACTTTCCTCCTCTCCGACCCACTGAAATTATATAATTGGGTACTTTCTTGTGGGTAAATTTTTTTTTATATTTAATTCGTCAGTTAGATTATCAAAAATTATTGGACACGTATTTTTAATTTGTCAATCAAATAAAAAATTGTGAAGATACAGCCCGTTAAAGTTGCGCGTGACGTCACATTATGCTAAAAAGTGTATGGTACACGTGGGACATTCACGAGCTATATCTTCAACATTTTTTGTTTGATCGACAAAATAAACAATATTTGTGTCCAATATTTTTTGATAGGTAATCTAACTGACGGACTACATATTTTTTTAGGTAGGTAAGTAGCCGATTCGAGTTAAGAGTCGAAAATAAAGACGTCTTCCTAAATTGTTATGTCGTTCTACAGGCTTACAAATGGCAACATTTATTCTTCCGCCGTGCTCTCAGTTGCCAATGTTATTCGTTTAAGTATTGTTAAATTATAATTTAGCATTAAATTTTTTACCAAAATAACTTATTTTAATTTGGCCAAATGCCGATAAGAGATGCCATGTTGAAAAAGTCCGAGTAACGGCAACAGTCCGTGAAGTAAAAGCTTTATTTTTCATGTCGTGTTATATTATGGTCGATACGCGCCCGATGGCGGCTCGGACTAACACTCGGGACTGGCGCAAAATGACATACTTTCCGCATTTAGGTACAGGTAACAAAATGTACTTAATTTATGAATTCGGGACCCGGCTCCGAGCCGAAGTCAAACACTAGAAGCCACTTACAATAGCGAGATCGATCGCATCGTCGTCGTCGACGGCGAGGTCACAGAGCAGCACGAGCGGAGGCGGCGGCGCGGGGTCGGCGCGCGCGGCCAGCGCGGCGGCGAGCGCGCGGCGCAGCGCGCCGCACGCGCGCTCCACGTGCGCGCCGCGCGCCAGCCGCTCGCGCGCCAGCTGCAGCGACACGCGCGCGCAGCCGGCGGGCGCGGGCGCGGGCGCGGCGGGGGGCGCGGCGGGGCGCGCGCCCGGCCAGCACGCGCCCGGCGCCGGCAGCGCGGGCGGCTCCACGCGGCGCCCCGCCACGCGCCGGCACTCGCCCAGCGGCGCGCACGGCGCGCGCAGGCACAGCGACGGCGCCGCCGGCACGCACACCTGGAACCGCATCATGCAACGTTACGATACATCTTGCAGATTTTAATGTTCGTCAGGAGTAGGTATATTTAATGTATGATTCAATTCAAACCCAGAATTGGACTTTATGGTCTTTCACTTTGAAACTTATATCTCGCTAGCCTGGCGTCGCTCAGCATTACACGACGCGCTCAGCATAGAGCACTTTAAATATGCTGGTGTGCACTTGCCGCGTGTTCTTGCCATGCTGTACAGTCTATGTGTGAGCCATTCATATCTGCCCGCTGCCTTGATGAGAACGATTGTTGTGCCGGTCATCAAAAATAAAACAGGGGATCTCTCTGATAAAGACAACTATCGGCCCATCTCGCTTGCGACAACAGCCGCAAAAATACTCGACGATGCGCTAGACACAGAACTCGAAAAGCATGTTAAAATACAGGATGCCCAGTTCGGTTTTCGAGCTGGGTTATCCACTGAAAGTGCAATTCTGTGCTTGAAACACACCGTCGGGTATTACACTGAAAGACATACCCCGGTATATGCTTGTTTCCTCGATTTGTCAAAAGCTTTTGACCGCGTTAATTATGACATACTGTGACAAAAGCTGGAGGAAACGGGCACACCGGCAGGGTATGTCAATATTCTGAGATATTGGTATCGAAACCAGATTAATCAGGTGAGATGGGCGGATGGTTTGTCTGCTGAGTACAAGCTGGAGCAGGGTGTGAGGCAGGGGGGTCTTACGTCTCCCAAACTGTTTAATTTATATATAAACAATCTGATAGGCGAACTCAGTAGCTGCTATACGGATGGTGTTTGTGCCAATAACTTTAGCTATGCCGATGATATGGTGCTGCTGAGTCCGTCTATCAGCGCACTAAGAAAACTGCTAGCGGTTTGTGAGACGTATGCTGAGGCGCATGGATTGCGGTACAACCCTAAGAAGAGTGAGGTGCTATTGTTTAGGGCTGGAAGGTTTATGCCGACCTCGATACCACCTATCGTGCTGCATGGAACAACACTTTCGAGTGTAGACAAAGTAAAATATCTAGATCACATCATTACACAAGACCTAAGTGATGACCTAGATATAGAACGCGAGCGTAGGGCGATAGCAGTAAGGTCAAACATGCTTGCCCGCAGGTTTGCTCGATGCACTGTTGATGTTAAAATAACTCTGTTTAAAGCCTTCACTCAGTCATTTTACTCGAGCAGCCTGTGGGTGAAGTACACTAAAAGAACCTATAATGCCCTACGAGTGCAGTATAATAACGCGCTCAGAATGTTGTTGGGGCTGCCCACATGGTGTAGTGCATCTCGTATGTTCGCCGAGGCCCATACGGACGATTTTTACGCCGTTATACGGAAAAAGATCGTCTTGATGATGGGTCGACTTAGGGGCAGCTCCAACAGCATTCTGGGGGTGATTGCGGGCCGCTATGATAGTCCAATCTTGGCTCACTGGATAGGTATGACGAAGAGCCTACTATCATATAGGAAATAAGTTAGATTTATTTAGTATTATTAGTTACTAACACTAGTCTTAAGTCTTCACTAACAAAATATGGATGTGATATCTGAAATAAAGATTAAAATAAAATTAGAGTTGTACTAGGTAGTTATGAGAAGTGTATCGATCGGCTCGTCGGTGTTGTACCTCGTCGGGGCGGCAGGGCTGCGCGCCGGGCGCGAGGCAGTCGGGCAGGCCGCACCACAGGCGCGTGCACGCGGGCGCGCCGGCGCGGCACCAGCACGCGTTGCAGCCCCACCACCACGTGCCGTCGTCCGCGCCGCACGCGCCGCCGCCCGCGCCGCCCTCCTCCTCGCCCTCCACGCCCCACTCCGAGAACCCGTCGTCCAACTCCAGCCCGGCGATTTCTGTTCACGAGACAAATATTTCAACACCCGATTGAATATCAACGTAACTCTACTACTACATTGGAATATCGAAATCATTATCATAGTCTCTTTACACTACAGTTGCATACTCTATCTGTAGTGTAAAAAGACTAGTAACTTGATGTATATCGAGTGCGTCTTCACTTGTAGTTGTAGCCGCTAAATCGCACACTTCAATTACTACTAGGGCTACCGTTTTGGCGCTCACCAGGTGGCGCCACTGGCGTGTCGGGTCCAGAAATATAGCTGTTAAAGTTTGTTATTACTCACGTAAAACAAATTTTACATTTAAATCATGCTTAAAAGAGTAAATCCAATATTTAAAATAAGAATACTTATTATTATTATCTCCGATTAATCTTTGCGCGAGTTTTTCTCAGATTCGCTTTTAAAGCACTGAGATTCATTGACTCGTAACACATATTTGCCATAATTAACCTCAGCTATGCAAAATATTCACAACATTATCAATCTCAGGTCAAATGGTTTATGTTTGTTGGTACCGGTGGTGTGTACCCCATATATATGTGTTTAGGTGACTGTTTGTGTTCTAAATAACCTAAAAAATATATATATGAAAAGACCCGCAACATCCACTCACGAATTATAGCATTTGACATTTTGAAGTCCCGACGCGCCACTAGCGCCTCTAGCGGCGAGTTCACTCGCGGTAGCCCTCGTTATGCTAATATTAGGGCCCCGAAAATAGAGGATTAAGCAAAATTATCGCATCCTATGTGCGACCGACGCACAGCTATGTGTATACTGAAAATGATATATAGATAATATCTAGCCTTAAAGAATCTATATTTAATATAGTCTCTTATTGTAAAGTGTTATCGTTGTAAAATTAGGGCTCCCTCGAAGCACGATAGGGCGGAGCGCTAACGCGTCCTCAACCGTGAATATCAAGCTTGCCATTGTTAGGTGACTGTCTGGTCGCGACCTCGCGACACGCCCCCGCTCCGGGCTCGTCGCGGGTGACTCCGCCGGCGCAGTACCTACGACCGTCCGAGCGCGGTACAGCTCCAGCGCAGGCCCCGCGCGCCAAGGACGGGGCGTCGTGCACAACCATCGTGCTTGAAAGCACACGTGTAGATGGATCGTCGAGCATGTTTTAAATAGACAACTTCCCAGAAAAAAAAAATTTGGGCAGAGACATGGGACGTAGCATAGGGTCATAAAGTATCAGAAAAAAGTTAGAGACAGGAAAATAAATATTCCTTGAACTTGAACCAGAAGAAATATTTCGGTGAGACTCACGTTCTAGGCAGCGCCTGGAGGCGCGGGGGCAGACGCAGCGCGCGGCGCGCTCGGGGTCCGGGTCGCGGACGCAGGCGGCGGGCGCGGGGCACGCGGGCCCGCAGTCGGCGGCGGGCGGCGCCGCGCGCGCCCCGCACTCCGCGCCCGCCCAGCCCGGCGCGCACTCGCACGCGCGCCAGCCCGCGCCGCCCACGCAGCGCCCGCCGTTGCGGCACGGCGCCGCCGCGCACGCGTCCAGCGCCAGCTCGCAGTGCGCGCCCGTCCAGCCCGGCGCGCACGCGCACGCCCGGCCCGCCGCGCACGTGCCGCCGTGCGCGCAGGCGCAGGGCGGCGCCGCGGGGGCCTCGCACGCCGCGCCCGCCCAGCCCGCGGCGCATGCGCAGCGCCACACGCCCCCCTCGCGCACGCAAGTGCCGCCGTTACTGCACGATCCCTCCGCGCATCGCGCACCGTCTTCGACTCGAATAGCGCAGGTCTTTCCTGTACAAAATGTGTCGCATGAAAATCCCGACCGTGATACGGTATATAAAGACTGTTAACATTTCACTGTCACTGCCAGGAACCGCGGGATCGGCTACGAGTGTAGCGATTCTTGGCAGTGAGTGCAGTAATAATGTGCGGTTCTCTCCTCACCGGTCCAGCCGTCGCGGCAGACGCAGGTGAAGTCGGCGACGGCGTCGATGCAGGTGGCGTTGTTGCGGCACGGGCTGCCCGCGCACTCGTCGACCTCTGGAAAGCAGGACAATTATTCTGATTAGCAATGCAATTTTGACACATTCCTAGCTTTGATGTGTCATTTCTGACAGTACTTTAAATCCAAATAAGTTTGATGGACAGCCTTTCACATATTGGAGGTACACAATTCGGTAGTTACCGTGTTCGCAGCGGGGCCCGCTGAAGCCGGCGCGGCACACGCAGCGCGGCGCGCCGCCCACGTCCGCGCAGGCGCCGCCCGCGCCGCAGCCCGCCGCGCACTCCTCCACGCCTGCAACGATCGCGCGAGTTGACTCACAGTTTCCTCACAGAGACATAATGTGGAAAGAAATAGTTTTATGTCTAGTTGTAGACTCGCTAGTTTTTATATTTTATTCAAAGTGCGCAAGATGATTATTCTTAAGCGTCGTAGGTGTCACTCACGTTCTTGGCAGGTGGGTCCGGCGTATCCGGGCGCGCACGCGCAGCGCGGCGGCGCGGGCGGCGCGCGCACGCACTGCCCGTGCTCGCACGCCGCGCCGCTCACGCACGGCTCGCTCTCGACCGCTGCTCCTGCGCACCGAAACGATTCATTCACAAACAGGGACGGGACTTGATTGTACCATTGATACAGAAACCAAAGAAAAAATAAAAATGTAAACGGGCCCACTAGACCGTGTATTGAACTCGGTGTCTCTGGACTCCCGGTCCATTGCGTGCACCGCCACACCACCGCTGCTTCACAAGCTATACAGACTATATTGCACGCGGCGTTGTCACCCCACAACGTCTGGCTTATATATGCAGCATGGCTAGCTCGACGACCTTGAAGTAGCTTTCATCAGCATCATCGTTATAATATCAGCCGAAAGATGTCAACTGCTGGATATAGGCCTCCCCTAAAGAGTGACAAATTGACCGGTCCTGCGCCATCAAAGAGCGGAGCAAAGCTCCCGCTTACGTCTTCTAACCTATCCGCGATCCGAGTCGGTTTCGCTACTAAGTCCCTGTTCCCTACTGCAGCCTACGTGAAAAGCCATAATTAAGTCATAATTTATGCAATACGATTGTTATGATTAAACATAATTATAATTATCAATATTGTGGCTTGATAAATGTATGACATTTACAATTATTACTAAAAATAATTATAATTAACAATATTATGACTAAATAAATGTATGACATTCAACATTATGACTCCCAATTTTAATTTTTTTATTTATTAAACCAATTATGACTCCGTATGATTATGACAAGGAACAATTATGCCATAGTACAATTAATGCCAAAAAATATGAGCATCAACTTTATGCGTAATGTTGTATGACAATCGATATTATGACAATAGTTGTTATGCGACTAGAGGGGCATCCAATTAATACATACTATAAGCCCATACATATCTTTCTTTTAACTGGTTAATATGCAATATGAAAAGTAGTGTACTAACGATCGCGGTCCCTTGGCGCGCGCTGCGTGCAGTTCTTGCCGGTCCAGCCCGGCGCGCAGTGGCAGTAGTAGTCGCTCTGCGCCGTGTAGCACGGCGCGCCGTTCGCGCACGGCGCGCCCGCGCAGTGGTCGCGGTCGTCCTGCACACCGACACACACGTCACATCACGCGACGACACACTAATACACATTAGGTACGTGTCTAGACAGGAATATACGAATTACTCAACGTCTCGGTGACGGCAACGACCGCTGTTGATGAATTTGGTTCAACTAAATTTTCTAACTTACTTCACTCATGAATCATGAACATGACGTCAACGATGACGTTTCGAATAAAATAAACGGTTAGGTACGAACGGCGTCGTAAAGTTAACTAACTCACTATTAAAATAAATAGTACCTACATTCAAATGTCTGGATAATGTATGTACAGTCTGGCAAGCGAGTCGTGACCATTTTTATCAAATTCTTTATATGGCAACAATTTTACCAATGAAATAAACTGTCAGCTATAAGTATCTATTACGCCGCCATACATTTCGTGTTACGAGCATGCGTTTTTTTTAATTTTCCGCCATTTTCCAGAGACACGACTCGCTTGCCAGACTCTAGTTGTTATAACGGGTCGTTAATGTATGTAGGTACCTAATCAAGCGCAGTGTGCGCTAGGTATACTGCACGCCCACACTCTCACTTGTCGGTATAGTCAACATTACATTTGCGGAGTAGGTAGTATTAGGTATATTGCGCAGAAGCGGGGCGGTATGCATATTGTGTACCGCATTCCTACCGCCCCGCTCGCGAGCATCCCGAAAAAGGAAGTACATCATTTATAAATGTCGACGCACAGAATAGGTACATGCCGATTCCGGCACGAAAGGTTATAAATAGTTATTAGAAATTGATACTAATATAATTTTAGGTATCTATGTGTACAATACATTAGTAGTTACAACTATATATTTATGGATGTTTAATGTCTATTTAAGTATGTATTTATCTATATACTTAAGTAAGTTCATACGTTTCAAAATCCGTAAAAAAAACCCTAGTTTGGGACTAGATCAATTGGCACAAATGATCCCACGATATTTATTTATTTATATCATGTATTCATGTCATACGAGCATTCAAATCCCAGTGTGCGCGAGCCACCAACGTAGGTACTTGAAGTACAATTTATAGGTACTTACCGGGCAATATCTTCCAGAACAGGAGGACAGCTAAAAAAGCAGAAGTCTCGTTAGTGTGTTAGTGCAACGTAACCTGAATGGTGAAAGGTAAGAGAAACGATTAGTTAAGTGAAAGAAAGACGAGAATGAAGTAGAGGCGGCAAGCGTCGAGTGCGCGGGCGGTTACCTCGCAGTCGACGCCGGAGAACCCGACGGGGCAGATGCAGCGGTAGGCGTCCAGCAGGTCGACGCACTCGCCGCCGTTGCGGCACGGGCGCGGCGCGCAGTCGTCCACGTCGCGCTCGCACGCGCGGCCCGCGTAGCCCGCCGCGCACGCGCAGTGGAAGTCGTCCACCAGGTCGATGCACGTGGCCCCGTTCAGGCACTGGCCCGTGCAGTCGTCCACGTTGGACTCGCAGTCGCGGCCCGTCCAGCCCGCCAGGCACGAGCACAGATACCCGCCCGGCGTGTTGCTGCACGCCGCCGCGTTCACGCACGGGCCCGGCGCGCCCTCCGCCAGCTCCGAGCCCTCGGGGACCGCTGCGCACTCGTCCTCGTCTGTGAACAATCAACATCATGTCTGGTACCACTTCCGGTCTCGGATAGATGTGACGGCCGATGTGGACTATGAGTACTCACCCTCCGTGCAAGTGGGGCCGGTCCAGCCGGGCGCGCACTCGCAGGTGAAGGCGTCGAGGCGATCTCGGCAGGTGGCGCCGTGCGCGCAGGGCTGGCTGGCGCAGTCGTCCAGATCTTCGTCGCACAGAGCGCCGCCCCAGCCCGCGGCGCACGCGCAGCTGAAGCCGGGCGGCGCCGCGCGCAGCGAGCACGCGCCGTGCGCGCACGGCTGCGGCGCGCACGGGTTGTCGACCCTCTCGCAGTCCGCGCCGGAGAACCCTTCGGCGCAGGTGCACAGATATTGGTCAGGTGCCGTGTTCTCGCAGGTGCCGCCGTGCTGGCAAGGCTCGTGCGTGCCGCAGTAGTTGAGGTCCTGGTCGCAGAGGATGCCTCCCCAGTTAGTGTCGCAGGTGCAGTCCCAGGAGGAGCCGTTGCAGTAGCCGTGCTTGCAGCCGGGGTACGGCTGGCACTGCGAGCACAGCGCACCTCGCCAGCCCGGCCGGCAGCTGGAAACACACACACACACTTTAACAAATCCATCACGCTCATGCTATATCTATACTATTATTAGCATATCATTATTTATTTATCAGTAACAGTGACGTGTAATAAATAAAAACATGAAATCTTACTCGCAATCACCAGGACGATCGCAGCGGCCGTGAGTGGGATGGCAGCCCTCCTTACAAACGGCTGCAACCAAAACAGTATGGTAAGTTGGGTATGTTAGTCTTCAGGGCGCAGCTAGTAACAAGGGATTTGGAGATAGTGATTATTGGTGCGATCGATAGAAGCGCCACGACGTGGCCGGAACAGGAACGGGACAAATGATAGGTAAGGGCCTCTGGTTTTAGGCAAATTGTCATGTATTGTTGTTATATGCAGATTGTGTTGCGGATACGTACGCTGCTCGCAGTTGTCGCCGCGCCAGCCGGGCAGGCAGCGCTTGGCGCCGGTGTCGTCGCACGCGTAGTGGCCGAACTTGTCGTCGCGCGCGCGGCAGAAGGTGGTGCACGTGGTGTTGTAGTAGTTGGGCGCGCACGAGACGCGCACGCGGTAGGCCACGCCCGCCGCCGCGCCCGCGTGCCGCAGCGCGTGCCACGCGGCGCCGGGCTCCACGATGCCCGACCACCACGCCTCCACGATCAGCCCCGGCTCCGCGTCCTCCGCTGTCGTGTAGTTGTAGTCGTCGTGAGCTTGGAGGATCAAGGTAAACGAGCGCTGCAAAATAATGGCTAGTAAGAATCCGTTGCAAAGATTTCATTTTTACAGTTTGTACCAACAATTAACATAAGTATCATAACGTATTAATGAACCTCCGGGTCTTTATGTTTGTTGATTCTCTGTGTACCCCATATTATATTTGTTTATGTGACTGTTTGTGATCTAAATAAACTAAAAAAAAAACATTCGAATGAAAACCAAATTGGTTAATTTTTTTTCCCCACTGCGCGACGCAAAGGAGGGTAATGTGTTTTCCAGTATATGTATGTATGTATATTTGTTCCTTTATGGTATTCTAAAGATCAAACGCGAGGGTTAATTTTGATAAATCATACGTCAATCGATTCGTTTCAATCTTGCGAGTGTCACTGAAGACGAGACAGACAAATTCAAAATGGCAGCCACCAGACGCTATATTGTATCAAAGAAAAAATAAAGAAGACAAACTATATTTTGTGTTGTGGGGTAGTTATCGTTTTGTGTTTTTTTTTTAATCATTATTAGTTTTTTTTAATTTTAATCTAGTTATAATAACCGTTTAGACTGTATAACGATTTAAAGTTGGCTTAACAACAATTTTCGCAGTTGGGTTTTTTGAAAAATCTTTTGATTTCACTTGTCGCTAGATAGATTGGGCCAGGGCATAGTCCTTAGGTACGGTCAACGCCAAAAATACGTTTACACTATTCGCCTTATTGCAATGGAAAATAAGGTGCAAAAGTGTAAACGTATTTTTGGCGTCGACTATACATTACAGGTACACAAGGAGAGTGAAACCGATGCTCACCGTCCAGCGAAAGGAGAAGGGTAACGCCAGCGTGTAGAGCGGGTCGGCGAGCGTGAAGGAGTCGGTGCCGAGCACGGGCGAGGCGGCGCGCCCGAAGGAGCAGGCGCCGGGCGCGGCGGCCGACTGGTACTCCTTGAGGCACAGCGAGAAGCGCGTGCGGCAGGGCGCGGCGCACCCCCCCGCGCCGCCCGCCCCGCCGCCCGCGCCCGCGCCGCCGCAGCACGCGCCGCTCGCCAGCTGCAGCCGGTAGTTGCTGAACTCGAGGATCTGCAGCTCGAACACTCCCGCGCCCGCCGCCATCTGTAACAAACCAATAACATGTTTTATATTAATGGGCCTGATTGTATTTAGTTATGCTCGGCTCGTAGCATTCCGGTCTAGTGATCGAAACCAGCACTGGAATGCCACTGGAATAATGTGAACCGGCCCTGGAATATACGCCATTCCAGTGAGCAATCCAGCTCAGTAACTATGGATTGACGGTCTACCTTTTAATCGTAGCCTACTCTAGTGTAGACAGCCAATCCAGTGCTATTCGACTGGAATGGGTATACAGGGTGTTTTTTTTATGAGTATCCAAATTTTTTCCAGGCATTATATAGGGATCATTTATAGATATCATTTATGAAAATTTTATATTTTATTTTATTTTTCAAAAATAATAATGACTGTAGTGTGGTAACCGAGTCGAATCTAAACAAACTAGAGACATTTTGATGTTTTATAGTGAGGGTAGTTCACATTTCATCAGGCTGGCCGCGCGATCAGCAACTTGTGTTACTCGTATCAATTTGACGCGGCGGCGGGGCGCCCGTGCGTGACTCACGGTTGTTATAATTACTAGTGGGAAGGGGCGCGGGGATGCCGGTGCGCAGCAGAGATGGGCAAAATGTAATCGACTAACGATTAACGATTAAAATTACAAGAATTAGTTGCGATTGACGATTGAAAACCACGATTGATCAATCTTAGTTGTATAGAGTGCAACTAAATTAGTTGCCGATTGATTTCGGACAACTAAATTTAAATTAAATAATGATCCAGTCCAGCACTGGATTGGAATGGCCCGCTGGATTAGAGGACTGGAATAATATGAACCAGGCATTATAATGGATGAGTAGTATTAATATATTTCGTTATACGATGGATTCAATTTAGGGAAAATAAGTTCTTACTTATGAATGTATTAAAGCAATTCAAAGGGATCTAAATTTTGAGACCATCAAGTCAGGCATTCTTATGAATATTTATTTTCTTGCTAAATAAAATTCTGCAACTTGGGAATCACACAACTTTACTGCATTTATAAATGTGTGCATGCCTAAAACTAAATATGTGTGATTCCTAAAGTCACAAAACTTATAAAGATTAATAAAAATGGCTGACTAGGAAATACTTCACAACTTTTTACGGGGAAAAGTATCGAGACTTGGCCTATTTTTTACATGGAATGTTTTTTTTATGGGATCTCACTTCTTTTTGTAGGTTATTGTGTTAACAACACATACAAATTTATGAATGCAGCTGGGAATACTTACTAATTTTGCATAGACTTTGTGTGTAGGTAAATGTTATTTTACCTACCGCAACGTTTCTATAGTTTTCTAGTGCATTGTCCATCTAACACTAACCGCTTGGGTTGGCGCCCTACACTACAGATGTCAAATACACAGATACACATGTTCAACTTATAACACCCCTCGTTTTCGTCGGGGATTGAAAAGAGGTTCACTGACATTCTTTTCTGGACTAGGGACCTACTCAAAGGTTGCTTAGAATATATAGATGTTTAGTGATAAGATCGCCGGTTGACTGCATTTAAAAAGTAGTTCCACGTTTCAGCACTTAGCGAACAAACTTGCACAAATCACACCGTTTCAATATGTACCGCGTGTGTTCATAAGTTTGAGACGAATTTAAAAGAAAACATGCCCGCAGCTTGCTACGAGTGTTTCGAATTTTGAATTTAGGACCTTGTTATTTGAAAAAAAAAAAACTATTATTTGTCATTCTTTATCGAGATGGCGGGAAAGAACCAATTACGATCATCCGTGATTTCGTTGTACGAAGCTGGTGCAAAACCTATGGAGAACCTAATGAAAATCACTGATAAGTCGCAATTTTGTATATTATAATTTGAAGAGAGACCCACTCAATTAATAAACGACCAAGAATCGGCCGTCCGCGAGCGGTAAGGACTCCAGCAAACATTAAATTGCACAGGGAACGACTCCGTCGAAATCCGTGAAGCCCGAAAAATCTTAATACCTACTTACCTAGATTCGTGACTTATGAGATCCGTGACAAAATAGTCCTATCTAATAGTAAAACGCTCTTTACCTAAAGTTAGCATGTCTCTAGTCTCAAAGCTCTTTGTCACACACAAATCCTACTTGTAGAGGTAAAGTGAACCGTGTTTATATTCCTCAGGGAAATTTATTACAGGTTATTACGAGTATAAGATTTATGAGGTTATGACGGTAGGTAACTACTTTATTCGCCGCGCAAAGTGTGAAGTTATAGTTCATTTCTCACGCTTCCTAGTTCATAGAGCGGTCGCGGGCCGGCGCGCGCGCAGGGGGCGGGGCGCGCGGCGCCGCCCCCCGCGCGGCACGCCCATCGCGAGCGCCGCCTTTCTATTCGCGCCCCCTCACGCGGTTCTGTTTACCATCAACGTTAGTTCGTTTGTCTGAGACAAAGTCAAAATATTTAAATAACATAGGTTTTATTTATATTAGTGTATTTCTATGTTCTGCCGTAAGGTTTACAAATATTTTAAGTCACAATGGAGCATGCGTAAATAGTTACTGAGCCATGCCTCTACGTGCGAATTCCGCTACAGAGCGGGAAAACGCTGCTACGCGCTACTGCGTAGCACACGTAGCGATGTGTGGCGTCAAATGGGTTAATGACATGTAGAGTCGGGCCAGGGAATGATGAACCCTTTTTTATATGGCAACAAAAATATCATTGTCAAATGTGTCCCACGTCTTAAATAGTAGGTATGATGTCCTCATCTTGATACTTGATATGGTAACGAAGAAAGTAAGTAACTAAGTATTCCATAATAAATTAATACTGTTTTTGTTTTTTAAGAGATTTAAAGGGCGCTAATATTATTCACATTGAAGAATATCATAAAAAGTTCAATTATTATCATCATCATCATCATCATATCAGCCGAAAGACGTCCACTGCTGGACATAGGCCTCCCCCAGAGAGTTCCAAATTGACCGGTCCTGCGCCACCCGCATCCAGCGGACTCCCGCGACCTTTACCAGGTCATCAGTCCACCTTGTGGGGGGCCTACCCACGCCGCGCCTTCCGGTACGTGGTCGCCACTCGAGAACCTTTCCGCCCCAGCGGCCATCGGTTCTACGTGCAATGTGCCCCGCCCACTGCCACTTAAGTTTAGCAATTATTATGACTCGTCAAAATTGAAATTTTGGAGAGTGGTTTAGATGTTAAAGAGTTTGATTTTATATAACTTTCCTTCCTTCCTTGTTTGAATTAAAGAAAATTATTAATTGTTCAAGTATCATCATTATTTTATTGCGTTATACACAGTGCTGCAACACGCTGTTTTTAGGGTTCCGTAGCCAAAATGACAAAAATGAAACCCTTATAGTTTCGTCATGAAGCTTGAGGTCCCGGGTTCGATCCCCGGTCGGGGCCGATATTTGTATGATGAATACGAATGTTTGTTCTCGAGTCTTGGATGTTTAATATCTATTTAAGTATGTTTATATTTATCTATGTAAGTATGTTTATCCGTTGTCTAGTACCCATAGTACAGGCTTTGCCTAGTTTGGGACTAGATCAATTGCTGTGAATTGTCCCACGATATTTATTTATTTATTTATTTATATCCGTCTGTCCCTCTGTCCGTATATCACAGGCATTTTACTCGAAAACTATTAGATGTATTTGAATAAAATTTTGAGGATAGGTGTATTTTGTTACGGTGTATTTAAAAATTATGCACATAGGGCTTATTCAATTCTTTCACCGAAAATTATTTTGAACAAGAGCGGTTCAAAGGTTTTCGAGATATTGCTGAAAGACTGCCTTCCCTATAGAAACTAGTATTTCTATGACGAAACGACCTTTTTAATAGGCACGGAACCCTCATTTTGCGTGGTCTGACCAGGGATCGGATACCGGTATTTTCTCCATACAAATTAAACCGGTATTATTTCGTTCTTTGGTTATGGTATCATTTTTGATCGGGCAGTCTAATAATACGAATATGTTACCTAAATACACGATAGAGTCCTACATTAAGAGCCTAAAATAAAACAATAATATACTTCAGGGATTTAAATTTAAAAAAAAACCGGTTCCAATCCCTGGGTCTGACACGCACTTGGCCGGTTTTTTAGGGTTCCGTACCTCAAAATGAGAAAAACGGAACCCTTATACGATCACTCGTGCGTCTGTCTGTCCGTCTGTCACAGCCGAAACTACTGGACCGTTTGAGTTGAAATTTGGTAGGTACACCCAAAGATGACCGTGTAAAGTAAATTAATGAATTCTGAACAAGGGGGCCACTTATGGGGCTGTAAAATTAAAAAAAAATCGTAAACTGTATTGTGTGACATATCAAATGAAAGGGGTTTTTGTAAGCATCTCAGATGTGCATTTTTTATAATTTTAGCAAAAACAGATTTGAAGTAATTAAGGAAAAAATACGAATTTTGACCACCCCCCCCCCCCCTTATCTCCGAAACTACTAGGCTTAAAATTCTGTAAAAAATATGGAAAATAGTTCATTGCCTAAATATTACAGGAAAACCTAAAAGAAGTTTGAGTATTCAAAGTAACGGGAAAATTCTCAATATTTTACGGGACCCTCACCACGCGAGTTGAACTCGCATTTGTCCTTTTTTTTTTTATTTGCCGCTTTTTTCTAGGCTCATTGATGGCGATCTGTCCAAATTCCAAATGCATGAAGTAGGTAGGGTACGTATACGTGAGGTACCGACGCCTAATAAGGCCCCACCTTTATTTCATAGCCTTGTAGAACAATTAAAGTATAATTAATAAAGAAAAGCTATTCATATGATTGCTAATGATTTATATAACAAACTAAATTATTTAAAAAAGCTTTAATGTCATTTGCGTTATAACATAAAATAACGTAATAAAAATGTTGCTGGTTATTAGGTACCCGGTCGCCTATTAAGGCCCGCACGAAATAAATTTATTAAAGTAATCGTAAACGATTACTATTAAACTCGTTAAGTTTCTTTTGTATATTGTGTTTTCTTATTATGTTGTGGTGTTATTTTGGCTGGCAATAAATAAATAAATAATCAATGTTTAGTTGTAAAATACACTTCTTAATTAAATTGATCTTTTATGATTATATTAAACACAATATTATCCCAAAACTGTAGCCGTGGGCCTTCTTAGGAGTATGAAAATTAAAAATTGCTATAAAACGACAATGATTTCAAAAATCTTTTACCAGTGTTATTTATTCATTTCTCCACAAACTATTTTTACCTTAACAGTTAAAACCAGGGTGAACAGTTAACACATTAAAAATTAAACTAATTAAGCACTAAAACATAAATAGTATAAATACATTGAAACCAAATATTTATAATAAAATAAAGACGAGAGAAGATGAGTGTTTGTTTGGCGGCTGTCTGCTCGGAACATTTCAATACGATGTTCTATTCAGAGGCGTTTCTATTTCGTGACTAGTATAATTACTACACTTAACATTTACAATCACCGGCTTCTACTAGGTACGTAAGTCTATCGGAAATCATTTACCTGTTGTGTGAAACCGATTAAACATTATATTGCGTATACCTACAGACCAGATTTTAAGATTTGGTTGAAAAATAATCCTAGGCTTATAGTCCAGGCAATGAATTAACTTGTATGGAAAAAAAATCTAATTTGGAAATAATTTATAATAGCAATTTTTTTTAATGTAACGGATATATTATCAATTAAATAGTTACCTAGAGGCAAAATCCAACAAAAAATAAGACATCAAAAAAAAAAATTAGCTCCTAAAGTCCGGATAAATATTAATATATATTTTTTTATCTTTATTTAGGTTCATTTACATTTGCTTTAAAATATTCAATATAAATAAGGTACCTAAATTATAAATAAAATAAAAAAGACAATGAATGTATAATTTAAATCTACCTATCTATATATATAATTACTTCCGGGTGGTAAGTTTGTTGGATTCTTGAATAAGGCATCTTAGAATAACGTCTTAGAATGAAATAAACAAAAAAAAAACACTATTATAAATTAATGTTTTTCGAAACCGTATTTTGCCTGGAGTATTAAGAATAAGTGTGAAGCAGTCGAGTTGAAGGCTGACGGTGTCACGTGTGACGGTCAACAAGCTCGTTTAAGCGCTGGAAATGGAAAAAGAATCATCCAAGTAGGATTTTTGATACGTATAAAATGAATCACAAAATTACCTCACTGACATTCCTAAGTTGGTAGCCGGCTACTATAAAGCATGTTGAATTGGAAATCTGGGGACACGGCAGTGCCCCCGCCAAGTCGAGCAAAAACAAGCGGCACCGCCGTAACCATCCTTTTCTCGAAGCAGCTCAGGCCATTTTCTACCCCCCTATAACTTCGTTGTGGATGAAACTAGAAGCCCGAATTCTCAGTAACCAAGCAGGCACGGTATATTTAAAATTTCATTCAATTTGAACCAGTAGGTAAGAATTATAACGAAGTAATCAAAGTTTCTTGATTTTGTCATTCACTAACTGTTTATTTAAAACGTAAAAGATTTTTAATAAAATCAATCTATTTATTTAAAACATAAAACATTTTTATTATTGATATAGTCACTATAAGATGTTGTTAGGTTAGCCAATTACGTAATAACTTAAGACAGAAGGACCCTTAAGTAGGAAATGAATAAATTGACCGACTTCGTATTACATGGATCTCTCACAACTCTTTACGGTAGAAGAACTGGTTGCGAGATTTGGTTTTTTTACAGGGTATGTTTTTGATGGTTCTACTTTTTAGGGTTCCGTAGCCAAAATGGCAAAAACGGAACCCTTATAGTTTCGTCATGTCCGTCTGTCCGTCTGTCCGTCTGTCCGTCTGTCCGTCTGTCCGTATGTCACAGGCATTTTACTCGAAAACTATAAGGTGTATTTGAATAAAATTTTGAGCATAGGTGTATTTTGTTAGCCGCTACATAGTTTTGTAATTAAAAGGCCAAAAAAAAAATTTTTTAGGGGTGCACTCCATACATAAAACTAAAAGTCAAAATTTTTTTTTTCATTGTGACCCCCCGTGTGGCACATCAATCGATAGGCCTTTTAAAATAAATATAAGGTTTCTTAGCATTTTTTTTTATTAAGTGAATAGGGTCGGAGATAATCGCCCCGAAAGTCACTAAAATTCTGTCCCCCCCCCTCTAATTTTTGAACGGTGTATTTTAATAATATGGAAAAATTCATGGACATAGGGCTTACTAATTTCATTCACCGAAAATTGTTTTGAACAAGATCGGTTCAGAGGTTTTCGAGATATTGCTGAAAAACTGCCTTCCTCAAAGAAAAGGACGTAAGTGCCGTAAAATTTCTGTGACGATACGACCTTTTTAATAGGCACGGAACCCTTCGTTTTGCGTGGTCCGACACGCACTTGGCCGGTTTTTTTTATTACTAACTTATACGAGCAAAGTTACACATATAATGCCTACTTATCTACTGATACTATCGTTTTTTGATTTGTTTTTTTTTTGTTGATGTATTTTGTAACCAAAATAAAGTGTAGGTAAACATATTTTTGTAGATTGAACTGTAGGTATGTAATTATTTTATATGTATAATAAACACATAAGTATGTCAGGTAAACTACTTTTAATTTTCCCAACCATTAATAGACTTACGAGTAACATATAATTGTAAGTAAAGATAGTTGTAAATGTGGTAAATAAATAAACAGTGACTTTTTTGCACTTGAATCTTAGTGTTTGCTTTTGCGTTAAATTACTTACAAATGAAATTATTTTACTGGAGTCTAGCGTCGCTTTCGAAAAACTAGTGCTAACGCCAAATCTGGGGATTAGGTGCCAAAGGGGACCCCGGGCCCCTTCAAGGTACAACCAGGAAGTTATGAATGCAGTTATATTCAGTTTTTTTCTCTCTATCGATTGGTGTATATAACGTCGCTTTAAAAAAGTGTCCGTTACGACAATGAAAAAAAGTGCTATTGCACCCGTTTTTGTAATACATTTTGCTTTATCAACTAAAATAAAAAATATTTGTGGCACATTTTGACGTAACTCTCACTTGCCTCACATGCTGTAACGTAGATAACGTTACAGCATTTTGCACATATACAATCATTAATGCATTTGGTCGTATCGTAACGCTCACTTGATCCTACGTTACAGCATTTTGCACATATACAATCATTGATGCATTTTGGCGTAACTCCCACTTGATGTACGTTACAGCATTTTGTACATATATAATCATTGATGCATTTTGGCGTAACTCTCATTTTATGTACGATACACCCTTTTATATCCCCGATCTTAATAAATAATTAAACTACAAGAAAACCTTTGTTTCACTTATTCATACAAACTTCCTGTAATCCTCAATGCAATATCAGCAAATCCCCAGTGCAAGTCACTAGTTACATAGCTGAGACATGGCTATTTTTACGTCAAGTTGACATTTAGAAAGATTTTTTTGGTACGATACGACCTTCTGACATATTGGTTAAACGGAAACATTGTGAAGTAAGAGACAAGTGTATTCAATTTTGGTACGATACGACCTTCTGACATATTGGTTAAACGGAAACATTGTGAAGTAAGGGACAAGTGTATTCAAAAACGGGTTCTTTTTTGTCGCAAGGGACACACAACTTTGTAATTAAGAACCTTGTGCTAAATCCATTTACATGATCTAAAAGAGCTTAAAAACAGTAAATAAGTCACTAACAAGCATGTTAATGTGTAAAGGAACAAAAAAGTTACGATTTTTTTTCTCGAATCGAAACAATTTTTTTGCTCTCCTGAAAAATGACGATTTGTCCCTTACGCCCTTTGAACCTACAGTAGTCGATATGCCCATTTATATTAATTTATCTTTAGCCGACACAAACACGTTTCAGAATTTAACCTTAATAGGTAATTTAGGTTGAACGTCAAAATTGTGTGGGCTGATCTCGGAATTAACTCTATTTCAGTTTTGTTGAATTGAAAGTAAGGATTTAAAGAAGAGAATTGCCCCAATATGTTGTAACATTGGACATTACTAGTGCATCGCAGACGGAGTTGGCTTCGACTCGGTAATAACGGGTTTAAAGACCTGCTGAGTGCATCTCGCGCCGCGACTGTCTCGCCGCATTGCAGGCATTGCACGTGCGTTGCAATGGCCAGGTGTCACCAGCCAGGCTGGATCAGGAATCCTTCGTGGGTGCTTATCGACGTGACTGGGGACGGGGCGGAGACAACGAGCAAAGTGTACGAGAGTACGAGTAAATATGAGCAGTTGGATGATCTTAGTCGCAAATAACTATAAAACTTGACACGCGTTGCTTCAATCGTTTTTGCTAGCCTATAGCTGAACTGTTAGAAAAAAGCACTGCAAATGGGGTTTCTTAGTATTAGTTGTTCTTGTCAATTACTAATTTGGGGAGCATGTATGTTTCACATTAAGAGTTTCTGATAAATCAATACATTTTAGTGGACTCCGGGGTCCAAAGCACCTATGGAAGGGAGGCTTGGGCGTTCTATGAAGGTCCCTGGTCAGGATTCTGCATTTTAAGTCTTCAGGCGTATTCACATCACGCACATGCCCCGACATTTACAGACAGAAAAAGGAGTCTATACTCAAACGAGTTTAGAACGAATTTTGGGAGGTAGCTGTCTACAACACGTATCCTTTGTCGTAAATATTATGGCATTGGTCTTGTTGGTATTCAATTTAAAGTTATTTATAGTGAACCACTTTTGAAACATTGAAAGTGCATCATTCACATTTTTTTCTAGTTGAGAACAAGTTTGTGCAGGAATTATTGCATTTGTGTAGTCTGCAAAGGCCACTATTTTTATTAAACAAGAAATAAGCTTAGAGACACTAGCTATCAACTCGTAGTAAATACTTATAACAAAGAGGATTGGTCTTAAAATTGAGCCTTGCGGAACACCTCTTTTGACTACATTATTTTTTGATTTGGTTTATTTTATTTTCCCTTCCTGTGTACTTTTTAAAATTACGTATTGTTGTCTGTTTTTAAAATAGTTATGGTACTCCAGAACTATTAAAAAAATAGACTGTTGTGTTTTACCTCTGAGTCCATAGTGTTCTGGTATCCTTATAAGTATTTGGTCTACCGTGTCAAAAGCTAACAACTTTCATTTTATTATTTAATGCAATAACAACATCATTAATTAGAGTGTTAATGGCGTCCCCTGTGCTTAGCCCTACTTGATACCCAAACTGTCAGTCACTGAGGATTTTGTTCATGCTAAGATGCCTGATTAGCCTATTTTTGATTACTTTTTCAAATATCATAGACAGCGTTGTTGGTCTAGGTAGTAAAGATATGGGACGATCATTTTTCGGGTTATTTTTGCAATTTTAAAATAATCGGGGAAAATTATAGCATTTATTGTAAAAAATGGGCCAAAGGTTCCTACAATAAATCAATGTTATTTTTTATAATTGAGATTGGTACTTAATCATGACTAACAGAATTCTTTGTAGCTTTAAGCAAACCTTGCCCTATGCAGCCCTTGACGATCCCATAAGTTTCAAAAGGGGTCACTGTGTTGTCCATTTTAATTCACCTTGTAATTGTAAGGGAGGAATAGAATGTTCTAGCAAATCCATAGGATCTGCTGTGGATTTGCTAGAAAAGTCTATTCCTCACAACTTGAATTAAGCGTAGCCACGTCCTTAAAATAATCGGAGAAAATATCAACAACTTCGATAGGTTTATTAACTATTTTATCGTTAATTGTTAAGAGTTATATTTGTCATGTTTATTTAAATCTCTCTTGTACCTGTGTGTTTATTAACTACTTGCCATATTGATTTTGACGTATTTTAACCTTTATTTAATTCGGATTGTATACTGATCAGTCTAGCGCATCTAATAACTTTTCTGTCTAGCGCATCTAAAAAACGATGTTTTTATTATCTGGTTTCCGATTCAGACAACACAAATTCAAATTACTCGACTTGTCCATGATTCCTGTAATTTCTAAGTAATCAATTTTATTAAATGTCTAAGTTTGAAAATTCTGAGCGGTTTAAGGCAAGGAGAGTGCCTCCTCTATTCTTATTTAGGTATAATAAGAACCTAAACAATAGTAAGTAGGTAGGTTCATTCCACAACAACATTACCCGTGACGGAACGGAAAACCGTTCGACTTGATCCTTAGTAATAATCAATCGTTGCGGTCAGGTGCCTCTCAAATAGATAACGTGGTTAATTAGTTTATCCACGGAAATCATTATAATTATTTTGATTGCCTAGGTACGCTACGTTAGGGGTCACGCTGGCAGTGACCTCTGGAGCGAAATATTTCCCAGTTCCATTTGATGGAGCAGCCGTGGCCGGGGTGCGCGATGAGATTATTGTATAAACGCGCGCACATTGTCGTGCGTGTCACGCGCGGCGCGGACGCGGGCCGGCAGATAAGGCGCAGACTCATGAGCCGATAATCGCGGCGGATGCGGCCAACGGAAGCCGTCAATGCGACCACCGACCGATGCTCATTTATTGATACACAGATCACTCTGGTATCTCTGCTTTTTTTCTGCGAGCCATTTCCGCGTTTCCAATACCATTTGTTGGCGTTGGTTTCGCACGTGAGCTCGCGCGGCGAGTGCCAGCGATAGCACACCCCGCGCACGGGACGGATTCCCACAGACATTTGCATAACGATGTGAGCTGAATGTCGATGTATTCGCACCGACTCACCAGGCTTCACTTATCGAATGCTCTTACAAGGTCAACCGCTCCGGAATTTAATTTCCCGGTGTTTCATGTTTGACGAGGATTTTTGCACCAATTAAAATCACTTTAGAAATTCCTAAGTATTTTAAGTATGTATTACCTAGTAGACTACAGCGGGAACTTTGACACTCCACGACAGTGATGGAGCTATAGCGGGATCATAGCACACGTTAACCATGTTGCTCCCTAGGTTCAAGGATGTACGTGTTGCGGCTAGAGACGTATACGGTCGGGCGGCTACGATACGACAAACCGCTCAAGTTGGTGGAGACGTACATGCACGAAGGCGAGCAGCAACAGCGCTAGGGCGGCGGCGCGGCGCGGCGCCGACGCGGGGTCGGGCGGCGCGAGGGCGGCGCGGGCGCGGCGCATGGGGCCGGCGACGTCAGCCGGGGCCCCGGCGCTGCCGGCGCGGGCGCATGCCCGCCGCCCGCGGGAGGCCGCCGCTGCACTGGCCGCGCTTGGCGCCGCGGCTCGAGACTCTATCACTGCACTCGTAGTCACTGTAGCACTGAGCGGGCGCGTGTGCGCGCATGGGTCGCGTCGGGTCGTGGGAGGCGGCGTGTGCGCGCCGCGGGGCTCTGGTCGGGACTGCGGCGCGGCGCGGGCTCGCCTCGCCGCGCTCGGCGCCCCCTCCCGGCCCTCGCGCACTCTCCCGCCCGCCTCCCGCTGCACTGATTTGATTTATTTTTATTGACGTTGCTCGGGCGCAGCGGGCGGCGGAGCTCTGCGCGAATTTCAAGATGGAATGCAGATAGAGTTGGAGACCGTTGCTCCGGGTTGTTGGGCTGAAAGTTTTTTAGTTAGTGATAGAGAAAAATAGGTATTTCTAAATAAACGGTTGACAAGGTTTATGAAAGAATAACATAAAATAACGTGATCAAAATAAAATGATCTATCTATCATATTATTTCGGGTTTTCACTTTCGTAAGTGTAAATTGTGGTAGGTATGTGGTTTAATGTTGCTACCTGAACGATAAAGTGATAATATAATCTAATGCCTTTTAACTTTGAGAACTCTACTTCTAAACTTAATTATATACCTACCTACTTAGTAGAGTCTGACGACTCTCAAGTAGCACCTATTGATAAACTCTACCGATGCATGAATACTGTGCATACAACCATATTATCATTAGGTAATATAATAAAATATAACACTGCCAGGAAAAATGATTTCTTCTGTAAAAAAAATTGGTTCGAATAACACTTTAATAATGCATTTCGGATTGTTATTTGAGATTTTAATCATGTGGTTTTATCTTTGAGTCGATCATCAAAATGACTGATAGATAGTTTTTTTTATCATCAGTTATGCTTATGGCAAAACTAAAGAGACATTATACATACTTATAGGGAAGGGCCGTTAATGTGTTTTATTGAATAGCAAATTTGAATATCATACTTGTTACAAACAGAACTGGACACTGTTGACACGTCTTGCCAAGTGTTGGTCAGCGTGCTCTCGATACTCGCGTCGCGAGCGGTGGCTCGGCCCTTGCTGGGACAGTCAATTGGAGAGTTTTGATGCATCCCCTTCCCGAGCCGGCTGCATGCTGCGGTCGGCGGCCGCCCCGACCGCGGCCGCCGACACGACTCGCCCACCGCCGCCGCAGTACCTACATCGCCAGGGTTAACTGCTTGACCGCGACCTGCAGCCCCTGCAGGGCCTTTACCTAAAATAAAAGTCCATTCATAATTGATCGATAATGCGTTTTATTTGTTATTTGAAAGCTGTGGTGGAAAGTACACAGTGGACATCTATCTCTACATATTTATGTAGTCGATATGTAGTCGATATGTAGAGTCGATATGTAGAGTCGATATGTATATAGATTCGATATGTAGAGTCCATGTTCGATATGCAGAGTCTATGTAGAGTCGATTTAAATATATAAAAGTCTGAAACTGAGATGCACCTTTTTTGTATAGGTTAACATTACTCTTAGTACGCGGGCGAAGCCGCGGGCAATTATTACATAGTTTCAGAACGGAGGCACCGTGTATTCGTAATCAAGCAACTATTTAAACCAAAACCAACTCTATCAAATATTTCTGAGTCAAGTGCTCGACTGAATGGCCGCCTCTCGTCTTCTTGACGATTGAATTTCATACTAATTATAATTAATTGATTCTTGTCGAATGGAGTTCGGTGTGTTGGATTTAGCAAATCTAAGTCCATTTAGTTTTTAAGTCGTCCTCTTATATGGGATAATTAATTATGCAGATAATTAGCACAGTCCGGAGGCCGCTGTATCCGATGTAATGGGCTGCGATGTTGCCGATGCGAGCGCTCGGGTATCATTTGCATAATTATAGCTATTAAAAATTAAGATAAATATTTAAAATATGTCCGTTATGAGACGGCAAAAATATATTTTCTGCCGTTCTTTTGCCGTAGCAAAGAAACATACTTAAGTATCTAGTTTCGCAGCACTGCACGTACATCAATTCAATACGTCATATCATATCTACTCATGTTGTACGTTGTACCTACTATACTAGTGTAGGTAGTATTTTATAAATTTGCTTGGCGCCGACTCCCAAAGGTGATTAAAATGTAATAAATTATATACTTATTAAATATTAGGTATAGGACCTATATGTGATAAAAACATCATGTTCTACTTTTTAGTTTAAAATTGTGCATATAAATTTATTTAATTTATGAAGTCAGTTTTTTTAATGATTTTATTTTCCAGTTTTTAGGGGAATGTAAGCGTATTAGGTCGGTCATAGTGGCTTAATATCATCATCGAAATATCTGAGCGCCGCGCATCAGACACGAGGAGTTTTGGATGACCATCCGTAGTCTTCTTCACCAGTTCCAGTTTACCAAATGCTAAGTTTATTGCCGAAAATACCAAAATCGCAATATGTTTCTCTTGAATTTTTGAAGACTTACCTCAATTCCTCATGGAATCCCATCATCAAAACTGGCTTTTGGTGACAACGAGACCAATCTGGAAATAATTTTTCAAATCGTTTCATAAATTACCGAGATATCGCGTAACAAACACAAAAAAAAAACAGTCGAATTGAGAGGGTGCGTAACGATGGCTATAAATATTTTTGATATAATATTACTCGCAATAACGCTCATCTGATATAATTCTCGAGTTGTATAACAACACTTAATATATTTGCATATGGTATAATTATCATTTTATATAACGATCATTTGATATAATAATATTTTGTATAACATACATTAAGTATAATGCATATTTGCTATATTGAACATTGGATATAATGCTCATTCCGTCTAATGTACAGTTGATAGAATCAAGCCAGGGTAGCCAGAAAAAGGGAGGGCGGGGGGCGAAGCCTCACACAAGGGGGGCTCGGGGGGCAAAGCCCCCCGCAGTAAAAAAAACCACTCGCAACAATTGTACTATTGTGTGGGTTAGGTTAGGGTTCACTTGTGTCCCTTAGAGTGGAAATAGGCACCCCGCGAAGCGGGGTGACGTCGACACGCTGGCGGTTGGGTTAGGTTTACGTTAGGTTAGAACGGAAAAAAAGTAGTTTAGCTTAGGTAAATAAAACGCAATTTGCACATAAAAAGATGTATATTTTTACATAAAGTGTAGGAATTCATTTAATTTTGAGGTTTAAATTTGAAGCCATTGCTCGCAAAAATTCATCTTTCTGGTATTCTTCTTTTCTAGCAAGAATGTTATTCATATTTTTTTTTTGTTCGATATATATTTTCTTCTTTTTTGCTGGTGACTGTCCATTTATATATGATTGTATATTTCCTAGTATAATTTAAACCAGGCGTCTCAGGCGTTATAGTTTTAATACAATTATACCGCTTGATCATTATACAATATGAGATGTATATCAAATAAGAATTATACTCTATGATGGTTATAAGAAATAAGCGTTATACCGAATGATAGTTAGGGTAAGGTAGCCAACAATGAGCCACCAAAAGTTTGTACCTTAATAAGGCAGTCTTAAATAAAGGTATGAACTTTATTTTTGTTCCATATCATTCTTTACTTAATTGGCTTTAATTTTGCATCAATATTTTTGACTAAATCGCAATGGAATATGAGATATACGTGTTTTAAAAAAAAAAGAGAAATGGTTCATTGTGTACCATATCTGGTACACGCTGAACCGGGGCTAGGTATTCAATGATCCAGCTAAGTACACAATGAATCTTTGGGTAGGTTTTATTTAAATAAAATATCTGTATACAAACCAAATAAGGGAAATGTTAGGCTATTAAATGAAATATGATATTCACGATGTAGGAAAATATATTTATCCAAACTAATGGCAGGAAACTTGGTTAATCATCACAGCATTTCACATCACATGAAATTTTTCTTCTTTGATTACAAAAATATTCGTAGTATTTGTATCATAGCACTTTTTTTTCTATCTAATCATATTACCGACACCTATTTATATATTATGTTTAACAATTAGCAATATGTTTTAAACAAAACAAAAGTTATTAACTATTCCTTACAGAGACTTATTGGAGATCTATTAAATAGTCTTTAGTCAGTTTCAGACTCATAAACTTAGTGAGTAAAATTATAAAACAAAACACTTCACTATTATTCAAAATAGAAACAGAATAATAAATTCTTATTAAATGCAACAAAATAATCCTTTTAACGTAATTATTTTTATTGTAGCTGGAAAAAATATAACAATCAGTTTAATTAATTACCAAAAGCAATTATATGTTTTAAACATAACAGAAGTTATTAACTATTCTTTATAGACTTATTAGATATCTAGGTATTAAATAGTCAGTCTTTAATCAGTTTCAGACTTCTTATCAAATGGCACAAAATATTCCTCTTAACGTAACTAATTTTTTTTTGCTTTTTAACTAAAAAATCAGATTAATTAATTACCAAAACAAATTCCTATAGCTTAAAATGGAAAGTTAAGAAGAGACAAGTTAACTGGAAATTGATATGTCGCTTGACGACGCTTGGTACCATCTATTTTGGGTTTTGGTAATATGTATTTGACATCACCCTTTGTAATACCCGCCGTGTCAGGTTCAATTGGTTCTGAAAACTTTGAAGAATCGATGGCAGAGTTATAGTATGATTTAAAGGGACCATTTAAGCCAACATCTAACGGTTGAAGTTTTGCTGTAGTATGGGGAGGCAAAGTAAGTACAGTAACTCCGGATGATTTTGCCAAATTCAGTGCTTCTAAAGATAGATGGCTCTCGTGATTATCCATTATTAAGAGAGCTGGGTTCTCTTTTGTGGCGGCAGTATGCTTGACGAAGTGCTTGATCACCTCCACAAATATGTCTGCATTCATCCAACCCGTGGGCGTGGCTAAGCCAAGCGTTGCAGCAGGAGCACCATTTAACATGTGACTTTTGAAATTTTTCCGTGGAAAAACCATTGCTGGAGGTAGAGCATGTCCAGTTGCGGATACTATGCAACACGTAGTTACCAATACGCCCCTTTCACCACTTGTTACTTTGCAAATACCGCTTCCTTTTGGTGCCAGGACTTTAGACGGTCGTTGAACGGTCGTTGTTGCTGTTTCATCTAAGTTATAAATTCGAGTGCCGTCACCAAACGTCGGATGACGCTGCAATGCTTCTTTCAAATTGTTGTAAAATTTTTCAACGTTCACCTTATTAAATGCTGTAGCACGTGCAATACTGCAAGTTTCCGGTTTTTTTAGGCTTATATTATTATGTCGTTTTTTGAATGACCGCAACCAATCTTTCCCGGCTATTTCATTCCTAGCCCAAGTGTCCGGACATTTTATGCTGTTTGCAACTGCCATCTGATACGCCAATTGACGAGTTTCTTTCGCAGTCAGGCCGTAAAACATTAGTGCACATTCCTCGATATACTTTACTAAAATTGTTTCTTGATCCGGGGAAAACACAGCATTCACCTCATAATTTGGAACTAATCTGATCTGAGGATTATCTTTGGTTTTTATAACATACCTCCTTAGCGTGGGATAAGCTAATTTGCAATCCTTAGCGGCTTTTCTCATACTCACACCATGTTTTACAAGAGCGAGAGCCATTTGCATATCGTCCTTGGTGAAGCCACCTTTTTTCCTTATCTCCGCTTTCGTTCTCCCCATTCTAAAAATAAAATAATAGTTAATAAACCAAAAAAATACAGATAGACACAATAATATGAAAAAAATATCGGATAGCACACAGTGAACCTTGTTTGTTAAAAGTGCGATGGTTCATTGTATACTGCTCGTTATAGCACAGTACTCAATGAACCAGCTGGATCATCGTGTACCCTAGCCTAGTGGGTCACTGTGTGCTACATGGACCTTCCGACATGTTAGGTCAGGTAAAAAAATAATCTAAGAAGATAGGTACATCCATGTACAGCGAAACGATAGCCAAATAGCTACTTAATACAATCGATTAATTCGATTTAGTAATATTGACAACATTCTACGGTAAGAAAACATTGAAACACTTACGTTTTTTTTTGTTTTGATGATGAGAAACACAAAACACCCCACCGCACGTGCGTTTTCAACGCGGGCCCGCCGCCGACTGGGGAGCGAGGGACGCGACGATATTGAAGTGTATCTATGTTCGTGTTACGGTTTGGCAACGTCGCATTTTCGAATAAAAGTGGTTGTTCATTGTGTACTACTGGTTCATTGTTGGCTACCTTACTACTAAATAACAATATATATTTTGATATTATACCAAACGTTTATTATGTACAATGAATGATTCTATCCTTTGAAATTAAATCAAAAATGTTTATATCCAATGAAATTATATCATTTGTTTTTATACCGATCATTACACACCCGAATTGAGAACCTCCTTTTTTGAAGTCGGTTAAAAATATTTTTTCCGTCGCTCTTTTACCGTGTCTCTTTGGTTTTCTACCAATCATTTAATTTTTGAAACGAGGTTTCATAAGTTTTAACCGAGATAATGTTGACGAGTGTAAACACGCGAGTGCGCGCGAGGCTAGTGCAGGGGGTCCGCACGGATCGTCGTACCTGCTAGTCCTGCCATTATGCAGCATTTCCTGTCGATGATATTACTTTATTTCCTGTAGCAGAGGTCGCGGCGTGATTCCCTCGGGCGCGTCGTGCGGGGGCGCGGGGTGCGGGGGGGGGGGGGGGGGGGGGGGGGGAGTGGCCCGCGCGGCGGCCCACAGCCCGCGGCCCGGACACCCAGCTCCCGACGCCGCCGCCCAGCTGCGCGCGCGCCCTCCGGCAAGGCCTGCGCACTCGCAACAGATGACTACTTAACTTCTATTACCGAGTTCATTCATTTCAATACTCGTACACTGTAGCTACAGTTGTTGGTGTAAAATATGCAAGAGCAAGACCGCTCGTTGAGTTTACAGAATCGCTTTAAGTTTAGTTCACCAGAGAGTTTAGCGTTCAAGAATCCTAGCGCATGCGGTTTGTTGGACGCTGGATCCATTATTGTGGCGATCCTTATACAGGGAGACCTGTGCCCAATACCCCAACAGGGGACGTCGATTGATGAAGACTCCTAGCAGCACCATCTCAGGGCGAGGCAGCTGCTGCAGAGGCGCAAGCAACAGCACCTGTGCACTACCACTACTCCGGGCTATTTCTGTAGGGTATATATATATATATAAAATCTAAAAAAGGTGGACACATTCTGAAATGCATAACATAAACAGCTCTCAAATTGACATATTCTTAGTTTATTTTTGGACCCGGAATAAACAGGAAAACCTAACAATGTACAACATATTATAGGCATATCTGCAAAACAATTCCAGGAATTGTTATCGTGTCTGTCAACATTATCGGGAGTAACAAATGCTAGTGTACCTAGCATTGTTGATTTACATAATAGGTATACAACTAACAACTGCTGGTCATTTGCGTAAATAATGCTTTGTACAATTATACACGGTGATTTTTAATTCGTATTAAGGAGTACATTTTTCTAATTCTGTACCTGCCAAATACGATTAACTCGAAGTTACCTGAAGCAAATGTTCTTTTTAGGGTTGTAATCTATGTATTGAAAATGGTTTGTAGGGTTCCGTAGTCAACAAGGAACCCTTATAGGTTTGCCATGTCCGTCTGTCCGACCATCTGCGGCTTCGCTCAGTGGCCCTTACTACTAGAAAGCTGTAATGCGGCATGCCCGGGGGTACCAGCTGCTAGTGGCTTCTGTGAGCTGTACAACTCGCGTACCTGACTTTTTTCAAAAAACACTTGTACCTATATTTTTTTATTTAGTTAAAGTGACTCGATAAATATATAATTAAAGAACCTGCTCTCAAAATTTCACGAGAATCGGTTGAGAATAAATGCGACCTGTAGAGGAGAACAGCGGGATAGCGGGACAGCAGGACAGACACCGGACAAACGATTTTTGGCCTTCAGCTTGCTGAAGCATAAGAACTTCGTTCGCTTCGCTGGCTAATCACGACAAAACGGTAGAATAAAATTTCGTTTCTTTTTTTACTCATTTATTTTTCTCGGTAACCCTATGTGTTGTGGGTTCGTTTGATAGATTGTTTAAGAATAAGTTGAGTCTTTAAAACCATTTTTCAGTTCAGGGATGCATTTGCGTGGTATTTGGCTTTAAAACCCAAATTAGGGCGACGCAACCGCAATGTTTAGTTGGCGCGCGCGAGTCTATGTCACAAATAGGTCAGAAGACAGACAGGCAACTACGGAACCCTACACTGTGCATGCCGCTGCCGACACGCACTTGGCCGATTTTTAATACCAGTGGCTCCGTGAGATGTAGAACTCGTGCCTTTAAAAAAAATAAATTTCGAAAAAGTGACTCGACCAATAAATTCTATACAATTCTAATCAACGAACCTGCTCACGAAATTACACGAGAATCGGTTGAGAAATGCGGCCTGTAGAGGTGAACAGCTGGACAGTGTGACAGCTGACATCGTGACATCGTGCGAGACAGACCCCGGACATACGAACGATTTTCGGCCCAAGCTGTAGCCGAAATATGATAATTTGCCCCACTATTACTTATTTGTGGGCCCAAATTAAATTTGGGCCCACAAATAAGTAATAACGGTTTCAGCTGTCTGCCAAATTATTATAAATCAGCTCTGAAGTCGAATGTCAAAAACTTCATTACACAATTGGTCCGCCGCTGCCGACCGACACGCCAAGCCATCGAAAGGCCTCTTACGATCACCCGCGAGCTCCGGAACACAATGAGCTATGAATATGCCATGCTCAATACGAGTGATTGTTTTCAATCAATCAATAGATATCAATATGTATTTATAATGGATTTGTTCCAATCAGCGAGAAGAACATCAATGTGTCGATGTAGGAAGATGGATGACGCCTCATTGTGCGCAGCACAAGGCCTGGCGAGAATACATACACGATACGGGAAGCAGTGAACAACGCGGGGCTGTCACCGTCGCGCGGAGAGAGCGCCGGCGCACCTCGGCGAGCGAAACAATAGCGCATCAGCTTTATGACACCCCACGGTAAACTCCACTACATATTCATGTGGAACAAAATCATTTAGCAAGTGCAGCGGCCGGCGCGGGCGCGCTGCCGCGGACCGGTTTAATGGGCGGCCCGCCCCCCGCGCGCGCCCCGCGCTCGCCCCGCGCTCGCGGGCTGCGCCGGCGGCGCGCCGTGACCTGTTTATTTTTAGCCAACTGGTTGCTCCGAACCTTCAGAACCTACATCTCCCGGCCTATGCCTGCGAATGCACTCCCGCGAGTTAATGCGCACGAATTTCATACTATGCATGAATAACGACGCTAATAACATTCAGCCGCCATAAACATAAAGCAACTCTCGTAATAACACCGGCTGTATTTCCCAGAGTGGCTCGCTGACGACTGCCAACACGCATGGCATTGAGGAATCAAGTAAACCGAGTGTGTTTTATACGAGGGCTGCTGAACTGAATGCACTCATAGCAGGTATTGACGCGTCCTTCAGGCATTACCTGAACAAAGGGATTTATTTATTCAAACAAATTACACTACTGTGTAATTACAGTGAGGCACCAAGGCACTGTGAAATGCATACAATGTTATTTAAGTACTAACATAATCTTATAATAGCAGTAATCTTAACTTTATTATCACTTTCCATGACTAAAATAAAAACGTGTTAAAAAAATGATAGTTATAGACCGCGAGCCACGTGCATTTTTTTGTCAGTCACTTACTCCCGTGCCATAACTTGTGAGAAGGTTAAGAATGTTGTATCATGAAGCCCCGTGGACGTCAGCTGCGGCTCCGTTGGTGGGTTGACCAGCAGCAGGCTCCCAAAGATGTAAAAAAAAGCCTATTCCTCCCGATTAATTTTATCATCAAATGATAGTTAATCCCGTAGTATGACGAAAAACAATCGTCTGCTGACTGTACAGTGGTGGAAAGTCTGTCAGCTGGTCATACGAACATGTAAAAAAAAAATCAGTCATTTCCTCCCAACTGAAATTTTGTCAGATGACAGTTTATATGATATTATAAATATATCAACGCGTCAGCTATTTCTATCGCGGTGGAAAACTCGTGAAAATAGACGCTGCCTCCATTTTTCTCCTAATTAGAGCGGTGTAAACCAGTTTAATGACAAAGGGGTTGTCTAATTCACGGGCATTGCGGATAACAAATCCTCGGGATGTCAGCTATGGTTTCGCCAAAGATGCAGTAGCAAATAATGCGTATTATTAAATTTCAAAGAAAATATACTTGTTTCGCAGCAGTCCCGTTGTTTTTAGGGTTCCGTACCTCAAAAGGAAAAAACGGAACCCTTATAGGATCACTCATGCGTCTGTCTGTCCGTCTGTCACAGCCGATTTGCTCCGAAACTACTGGACCGATTGAGTTGAAATTTGGTAAAACTTATGTAAATTGGTGACCCACAGATGGACGCGTAAAGTAAATTAATGAATTCTGAACAAGGGGGCCACTTTTGGGGGGTAAAATGGAAAATAAATAATTTATTGAATCAGGCGTTACTTTGCGGAAATTCATGATATATTACGAGAACAATATTCCTTTGCTATTCCGCTACAAAACGTGCAGGTCGATCAGCGGAGATCAAATGCAACTAATTGCGTATAAACATGCAAATAATTACAGAAAACCTCCACCAATAATGAAAAAACCTCGACACGTGTTTCGCCTCTCTACGAGGCATCATCAGGAGATGCTGGCAGGAGATGTTGCTTGCGCCACGTCCACTGAGCAAATGAGCCGTCTAGAACCGTCAGCCCTATTTATAGTCTGACCCCCCATACTACCATGCATGTGTGAATGAGACGGAAAAATACGTAACAGCGGTGATGACGCAACATTCAACTGTTCGTTAATAATCACGCCTCTATTGTTGTACCTAATTATTTCTAATTGTTCTAGAACACTTAAACGCAGTCCTTTTCCGCAAACATGCAAGATGTTGAAAGAATGATTGTCAGACAATGCATGGTTTTCCTCCAATAAATGTTTTGCGAAATTAGACTTGTCCGGGTGATTATGCCGATACGACACACATGCATGGTAGTATGGGGGGTCAGACTATAAATAGGGCTGACGGTTCTAGACGGCTCATTTGCTCAGTGGACGTGGCGCAAGCAACATCTCCTGCCAGCATCTCCTGATGATGCCTCGTAGAGAGGCGAAACACGTGTCGAGGTTTTTTCATTATTGGTGGAGGTTTTCTGTAATTATTTGCATGTTTATACGCAATTAGTTGCATTTGATCTCCGCTGATCGACCTGCACGTTTTGTAGCGGAATAGCAAAGGAATATTGTTCTCGTAATATGGAAAATAAAATAAAAAAGTTTCGCAAACTGTATTGTGTGGCATATCAAATGAAAGGGGTTGTTGTACGGATCTTAGATATATATATTTTTATAATTTTAGCAAAAACAAATTTGAAGTAATTCAGGAAAAAATACGAAAATGGACCGATTAGTTTCGGAGATAAGGGGAGGGCCTTATCTCCGAAACTAATCGGCTTAAAATTCTGAAAAAATATGGAAAATAGTTCCTTGCCTAAAGATTACAGGAAACCCTATAAGAAGTTTGAGTATTCAAAGTAACGGGAAAATTCTCAATATTTTTGCACTCGCACTTGTCCGGTTTTTGGTGCAGGTATAGGTAAGCAGATTTCTAAATTTAATTATTTGAGATTAGTATCTAAAATGGTGTTGAGCGAGCGGTGACGTAGCGCTAAGCCCGGCGACTGACAGTAATGCCTAGTCTAGACCAGACTCAGTCTAATCCTTTATTGAAACCTCGTCCTCGGCTCATTCCACTCGACATGCCGTCAAAAATAAATGATGCAAGCTTAATTAGTTTCTTAATCTTGTTTAATGTAGCGTGGGAAAGGTACGATCGGTCGGAAAAAGTGATTCGACGTGACATGTGTGGTGGCCGTTGCCGCGACGCGACGGTCGCTCGGCGCGCGAGGACAGGCAGGACTGTTGTGACGACAGCGTGACACAAAGCCGGGAGGAGCGGCGGGATTAGCGGCGGCGTTGGATGGCGCGGGATCAGGGCGCTGTTGACACGCGCGGGGACAGGTGCAGCCGGCGGGGAGACGCTCAAATTAACTCCAAACTTTGTTAGAAACTGGTTGTTAGAAAAACAAGAGCCGGCCAGGTGCGGCAAACACCCCGCCCCCGCGCGCCGCCCGGGACGCGCGGACTGTTTGCTCGGCGCACGTCAAATATTATTGGATGATGATACGCAATTTACGCGTGTCGCGCCCATTACCGCCCGCGCCGCCGGCAAACAGCCCCCGCCGCCGCCAGGTGAGTGGTGAGACGCGTGAGAAACCAATCATTTATCTCTCATCAACTTTGTCAACAACGTGATAAGAACCGGATAATGTTAGCACATAGTTGGGGTCTAGGTAGTCTAGACAGCGGGGCGCTAGCGCAGCCCGGCCCACCGGTGGGCCTCGCCTCCCACGCGTCGCGCAAACTCATTCAGGGTAGGTAATTGCTACAATTCGAATTCAAATGCCCGGCCCGTGAAGCACGTTGTTAACGATGATAATATTGCATATTTTACGAGGTATCAGATAAATATAAAAAATAACCGACTAAAGCGGTATGCTGAGTCGGCCGCAAACCGTAATGACATGTTTATGGAAATTTAAATGTCGGCTGAAGGCGACGAGGCGGGGGCGGCGCGGCGGCGGGCGCGCGGCGGCGGCGTGACGCGGCGCGACCCGCGACCTGCAAGCCGCTCGGTGAAGATGTCGATTGAACCGTACGTAGCATATAGGGTCACATCCCCTTTACCTGTACTGCAACATGGGGATGGAAGCAGGAACATTACAGGGTTGAAAGTCTTCAAATTGGCACAATACTAAACTTGCAGAAATCGCGAAATGTCTGGTCGATGTAACTGGCGACCGAAGAGCTGGCGGCTTTCTCGCGCAACGCATCAGCATTGCAATTCAGCGAGGAAATGCCGCCAGCATCCTCGGTACAATGCCTCGAGGGCCTTTTTAGGGTTCCGTAGCCAAAATGGCAAAAACGGAACCCTTATAGTTTCGTCATGTCCGTCTGTCCGTCTGTCCGTCTGTCCGTCTGTCCGTATGTCACAGGCATTTTACTCGAAAACTATAAGGTGTATTTGAATACAATTTTGAGGATAGGTGTATTTTGTTAGCCGCTACATAGTTTTGTAATTAAAATGACAAAAAAAAAAATTTTTTAGGGGTGCACTCCATACATAAAACTAAAAGTCAAAATTTTTTTTTTCATTGTGACCCCCCGTGTGGCACATCAATCGATAGGCCTTTCAAAATAAATATAAGGTTTCTTAGCATTTTTTTTGATTAAGTGAATAGGGTCGGAGATAATCGCCCCGAAAGTCACTAAAATTCTGTCCCCCCCCTCTAATTTTTGAACGGTGTATTTTAAAAATATGGAAAAATTCATGCACATAGGGCTTATTAATTTCATTCACCGAAAATTGTTTTGAACAAGATCGGTTCAGAGGTTTTCGAGATATTGATGAAAAACTGCCTTCCTCAAAGAAAAGGACGTAAGTGCCGTAAAATTTCTGTGACGATACGACCTTTTTAATAGGCACGGAACCCTTCGTTTTGCGTGGTCCGACACGCACTTGGCCGGTTTTTTTAGATTTAACTTAGTTTTAATTTATCTTAGTTAATGTTAATTATAATCTTGTATTTTTATTTCAATAAATTTAATTTTAATGGTTGCTATACCTACTAAAATTCTTATAAATAACTGTAATAGGTACCTATACTCACACAGGAACTGAAAGTCACTTTGGCAGTATATTTAAATTATTTACGTAATATAAATAAATAAATATTAGTGGACAATTTTACACAAATCGAACGACGACACCTTTAATAGATATAAATACATAGGAAACATCCAAGACTCAGAAACAAATATTCATGCTCATCACACAAATATTTGCCCTTACCGGGATTCGAACCCAGGACCTTCAGCTTCGTAGGCAGCGTCACTACCCACTAGGCTAACCAGTCGCCCAAATATATTGAAAAAGTCCGGTGATTGACTAAACAGACATTTCAACAAGTTAAATTTGTTGATGGCTCAAAAACTATAAAATGTTATATTATATTATAACATTTATATCATAGCATAAGATCCTATATAAAAATATTGAAGTTCACTATGAAAGGATTTCTGAACATTAACCGGTAATGGTCAAAAATTGAGGATGTGCTGGTCATCTCACCGGCACTTTATTCCAATGTCTCATTATTGGAGTTTAATGGGTGTACTATCAGTATTCAGATTCCAAGATCTTTTACAATCAGCAACCGAATTGATCATTTGAGGAATCTCTTTATAATTGGTAGGTATTTTAATGACATAATATTACAACTAACTACATATTTTCAGAATTCAATTGATACTAGAAATCATTTATTGTGTAAGTGGATGTAGTTTGCTATCTACGTTCAAAATGATTGATGTGACGTAATGTAGCTCTTCTTTTAACATTGATACGATACCTAGTTGAGGAAGGTTTCCCCCGGGCCCGTCGCCCCGCCGCCCCGCCCCCGCCGCGGCCTGCAAGAACTCAACGCATCCCGTCTTCCATGAACGATCTAACTCCGGCATGTGGTAATAAGCGCTATTGCTCCGATAATGCCGGGAGTTTTTGCGAAATATCGCAGAGGCATTGGCTGTGATCTGCCACAATGGGCGGTTTTTCCCGGCGATGGCGGCGGTAACCGGAGACTTCCGGCGCGACTCCGCTGTCGTTGACCCGGCTACTGCCCGCTTCAGACCCTTTCTTAGGGAACGAGCTGCCGCCGGTGGAAATCCAGTGTCGTTGACGGCAATTACGTGGATGCGCATACCCACGCGGCAATGGGTATCTCTCACCACAAGTGGCGTTTTGAAGGACCCTTCTATTGTTAGGCTCCAACTACAGCCGTTCTCATTTGGGCGGGTAAGTAGATTACTAACCTGGAGTGTACGACAATCATTATTTTTAGATTGTTTGATTTGTGTGTTGTCATCTAATTTGGATGTTAGACTTTGGGCAGATGGCTACAAAGCACTGCCAACGAGTAACATCGCAGTAGCGTGGGAGCGACGTGATTAAGATAAAAGGGGTCGCATGTGGTGTGAAGTGCGGCCGCGGGTGCACGCGGGCGGCGCGGGCGCAGCTGCTGCGCGGACAGAGCGCATTGTGCGGCGCGACGTGTCACGCCGTCAACCGCGCACCCCGGCATCCATTGACTCGTCATAACGCCATTGATGTCAATATGTGCAGAAAAAGACACAATAAATTACAGACATAATCATCGTAATCTAAATGATGGAAACTTGTTTTAGTGAATTAATTAACATTATATTAAGATATTATTTACTAACCAATATGGACCTGGATTTGAATTAAACGTTTTCATTCATTCATTCATAATCATAAGTATATGTGTGTGTGTGTGCGTGTGCGTGTGTGTGCGTGCGCGTGTGTGTATATATGTGCGTGTGTGTGCGTGCGCGTGCTCGTGTGTGTGTGGAGTGTATAAGTGTGTGTGCGGGTGTGTGTGTGTGTGGGTCATGGCTGCCTATTCTTTTTGTTTTTTTTAATTCGATATTGCTTTACGGAATGTTTAATTTAAACGATGCTATAAATTAAATTCAATTAAAAATAATTTATTTCGGACTATGATCCATAAATTGCTAGTAACAATATATTTACTTAAAAACCGGCCAAGTGCGTGTCGGACCACGCAAAACGGAGGGTTCCGTGCCTATTAATAAGGTCGTATCGTCACAGAAATTTTACGGCACTTAGGTACGTCCTTTTCTTTGAGGAAGGCAGTTTTTCAGCAATATCTCGAAAACCTCTGAACCGATCTTGTTCAAAACAATTTTCGGTGAATGAAATTAATAAGCCCTATGTCCATGAATTTTTCCATATTTTTAAAATACAGGGACAGAATTTTAGTGACTTTCGGGGCGATTATCTCCGACCCTATTCACTTAATAAAAAAAAATGATAAGAAACCTTATATTTATTTTGAAAGGCCTATCGATTGATGTGCAACACGTTTTCATTCATTCATTATCACAATGATTTTTTTTTTTGACTTTTAGTTTTATGTATGGAGTGCACCCCTAAAAAATTTTTTTTTTGTCATTTTAATTACAAAACTATGTAGCGGCTAACAAAATACACCTATCCTCAAAATTTTATTCAAATACACCTTATAGTTTTTGAGTAAAATGCCTGTGACATACGGACAGACGGACAGACGGAAATGACGAAACTATAAGGGTTCCGTTTTTGCCATTTTGGCTACGGAACCCTAAAAAGGTCTTGATATGTGCCCTTTAAAGGTCTGTTAGAGAAGCATTTCGGTTTCTGGTTGTGTTGTTTTAATATTTATTTCGCAAGTTAATGCTGAATGGCTGCTTACATAGGTAGATAATTAACATCTAATTTGGATATTCGTGTATTAGAAAATATGATATCAATTAGCGTTTGCCTGTGGTCTGTGTAGTGAGTGGGCTTGCGATGTTGGGTTAAATTCATACACTAAGAAATCTAATAATTTTTTCGTGTTCGACTGATTGATTGGTATTTAATAAATTTATATTAAAGTCCCCAAGATACTTCTTGATGAAGGTACATATTAGCTTGATGTTTTCATGACAGTGTAGTTAGTGTGTAGTTGAGATTCTTCCGTCACTGTTGGTGCAGTAAATCGCGGCGGACACGCGGGCACTACTCGTTAGCTCACAGCTCACAACTCGCAGCTAAGGGCCGCCGCGCCAGCGCCACCGCGCCGCCGCCGGCGCATTCAGCGCGACGTGAACCGAGGCCAACTCTATTCATCCTCGCTTTACTTTACAAGCCTCCACGTAAAACAAATTCACTGCGGATCTGTTTATCGAGCTTCTGAAGGTCATTCGTATTAATAAAATATAAATAGTCTTTATATAATTGAACAACCTATTGCATTCGTATAGTAAGTTAATATCCCTATCTAAGTATTATTTTGATAATTATACATATTTATGTTAGCTTTTTGTATATGAATTTATATTCATATTCATTTATTTCGTATTAATCATATATTGTCAATTCATGACATGAGTGAGCATTGCCATCCAGCGTGGCAATGCTGCCAGCCTTCTGGGCTCACTACCCTCTGACAGCTATTCGGGCTAATTTTTTTGTATATTTAAGTTTTTATTTATAGTCCTTTTTTTGTCTTTGTAGGTTAAGTTGTTGTTTTATTGTTTATTTTTATTATCCTTGTTCTTTTAAATAAACTAATATTTAACAGAGTATTAAATTCATGACATTAAAAAATATCATATTTAATAAGAGAAATTAATGTCAACAGGCACATACACAATAAGACAATCAAAAGTTATTAACTGTTCTAGATAATTAAAATTACTCGTCTAGGAATTCAGCTACCGAATAATAAGCCTTCTGCATCAGCAGGGATTTAAGTTTCAGGGTAAAACCAAGGCAGGTCTAGCTGTCGGTATTCGGTTGTATATCCGCGGACCCAAGACATACATTCCGTTGGCCGTTTTCATGAGTCGGTGTCTTGGCACCTCCAGGTCATGCTGCCTTCTGTGGCACCCAGTGACAAAGGATGGGGCAGTTGTACCTATCCGCTATCACCTTACTATGAGGCTCCAACCTTGGCTATTTGTAAAAAATCTTTTATAACCTGAATAAACTTTTTTTATTAACCCCTGACGCAAAAAGAGGGGTGTTTTAAGTTTGACGTGTCTGTATGTCTGTCTGTGTTTGTTTGTGGCATCGTAGCTCCTAAACGAATGGGCGGTTTTTTGTCCGAAAGCTGACGTGATCGAGATGGTTCTTAGCTACGTTTCAATAAAATCGGTTCAGCCGTTTTTTGAGATATTGAACTCAAACTCAACTCATTTTCAACTTTTCTAAGTTGTAGTTATTTTCAATTCGATTTGAAGCGTGAATCGATATAAATATTAATAGGTACCTACAATAATTGACAACAATATTAATGCAATTGTGCTGATTACAATTATCTGTATAAAATTCGTTTTTAATTAAACACCCAATTGTTCTGCGCACGGCGGCACTCCGCGGGTAACCGACCTCTTTATGGAACGTTTACATTTCGTATATAAATTCGCTTTATTTGCTAACGGTATCGGGCAAGTATTGACGATATTGAAAATTTGAGTACCTACACATTACATTACATCTACTTATCTATACTGATATTGTAAATGATGTGTTGAGTATTTTCCAGTTAAATTACAGACGTTTAGTGGAGGAGGGCTGTTGTGTTGTTGTTGTTGCTGGCTCGTGGTGTGAGCTGGCGAGTGCCTGAGGAGCGGCGGCGCGGTCTCCGCCGGCGGCCGCCATCAATATAATACGACGTATTGTATCGGACGATGGTTTTAAATTAATTAATTCGTGACAAGATTAATACACGGCCGCGATGGAAATATTCCATCGAGGATTAATTATAATGAAACGTTAACAAATAGCGATGTGTAGCAGCGCTGAGTAACGAGCGCGGAATGCGTCGAGATCGTGATCGCAGGTTGTCGCGGGAACAAAAATAAACCGCGGCTGCGCGGGCGCAGGACCGCAGGTACCAGTAGCGCTAGTCCGAGTTTAAAGTTAGTCGAGATAGGTACGCTACGTGAGTATCGACTAAGTTAAAGATTTGTATGAAAACTCTATACACCGCCCCTAGCGGTCACTTACAGAACTAAAAATCAAATCGGTACCACAAGTCCCATATAAGTTTACTTGCTCGCAACAGTTAAGTCGATCGTTCGTATAGTTTAATAGATTTTTCAATATTCAGCCTTATATCACAAGCATTTATCGTTTTAATTTAAATGCTAGCGTTTGTCGGTTATGACATTACAGAATACGCGCATTGCCAAAGTCGAAAAATTCCCCAACGCCAAAGTTTAAAGACTTTAAAGGAATCTATACCTTAAGTTTAAGGTTTAAGGACATTAAGTATAATTTTAACAGTGTGCGATGAACCTCCACTGAGTCGGTCGACCCAATATGGCGGAACGTGTGCCAATTATTTGCATTTTTAAATACAAAATACGCGACAATCCGAATTTTGCGGATATAAGTTGTTGATTCAAAACCCTTATTTTTATAAGTTCTTTAATTTGAGATAGGTATCGATCGGATCTACGGTAAATCTTGACGGAATTATACGTTATCACGCACCATTTTGCAAGTGAAATAGTAAACTACAAATACTACGGTATTTTTCGATTCGAAATGTCAAATTTGTGACTCACGCTAGCGTTTGGTAATACGATTCGAAAGTTAAATTACGCATCGAAAACTAGACGCTAGCGAGTAACGTTTTGTAGTTGTTTTCGGAGTATATCGGCACCATGAGTAAGACGAATTTGACAGCTCGAACTTGCGAGAATCGAAATCTACGCGAAGCGCGTTAGCTCGATCTCGGGAAACGTTTACTATTGTACGTTTTCTATAGGCTCTCATGGTAAGCGTACAGGGCGCGCCGCGCCGCACCGCGCCGCCGCCGCGCCGCTCGTGTCGTGAATAGTCATGATTCACGATAGTATACTTACATTTATGACGATGTTAATAATGATGTCTCAAACAGCCGATTTATTTCATGTAGCAACACCTACAAGAAATCATGTTTATAATGGACGGGTAGGCGAGGAGTTTGAGTTCCTGACAGCTAGATTGTGAACGAACAGTTACGTGCAGATTTGTAGTGTTAAATTTGGAGGAAAACCTGGGTGAGCTCTTTCCATAATCACTTTCGATGCATCCTATGATATTGTTACGATTTGGTATCATTTACACAGGTCGGACGATGACTGTTTATGATGTGATGTATTTATGTGCGGCTACATGTCTTATTCTCTTTGAGAGGCGTGACGGTTTATCATGTATATGAATAAGGTTTTCCTACAGATCACGGACATGCGATAACACGGTTCTTAGTGTGGAGTTCTTTAGTGTTAGAGGATTAGTAACAAGTGTAACAACAGCGTCTCAGGTTCGGTAGTCTCAGCCTCAGTCCATATCAGTATCAATCAGGGGTGCACCCGGGTGATTATAACTGGATCAGTAGCGTGTGGATTGGAACAGTATCAGTTGTGTGGTTAGGGATGTCTATAAGGGGAGGTTGGAGGACATTCTCGGGGACAAAGGTCCCCACACCTCATATGGAGCTGGTACGCACGAGGCGGCAGCCCATATGTCAGATATATAAAGGATTCCGCAAGTTGTTAGAGTATGTTTATAGATGCATATGTGCTAATACATTCACCTAAGCTAGAGTGCTATAGGTACTCATTCGCGGCCACGAGAGTGATCAGAAGTGGCTTCGCGAGATGGTGGAGGTGCTGGGATGTAAGCCAGTCTTAAGCAGATTAGTCGTTTCTGACTTTACAGAAAACATACATACAGCAAACTGTCACTGTATTATGCCAGTAGGTGCTTCATTTACAAAATTGACAGTTAAAACTGTTGGGTATATTATTTAGCAGTAGATTAACGCAGATAAACAGGATAAAGTGTATAAGGAATTTATTAGACTGCTCACATATGAGATGTTATAGACCGACTGACAATACAAAAAGTAAACAAATCAACCATGGAACGGTTACTAGCTAGAATACGAATTTGACACACTTCTATCTATGCCAGTATGAAAGCCACTACCTGTAAGTAGGTTTCGATAAAGTGAACAGATATCACATTAAATATATTCAATAAAAACCAGGTGATCTAACAGAACAATACAATTGATAAATGTTTAGTGTGACGAAAACTTTTTAGACATCATAAATAATTAATAATGGGCGGCTGATGGATTCAAATTACGTGAAAATAATGTCGAAAGACACGTGTTATATGTATATGACTACAATTGGCTTTAAAAAAAAATGAGAACATAATTGAAAAAAAAAAAGTTGGAGAAGTTCATATTTTTTTTCTATTAGATATTTCAGTCAGTAATGAATCAGAAAACGGAGAAACTAAGCTCTGAAGCTTATGTGGTTTATAAATAGACAACTACAGCGAGATTAGTCTACTTCGCATATTTTCATAGTCTAATATCTGGAATCTTGTTGTGAGGTGCGGCTGCGGACATGCGTGCTATTCGTGCCATATATGAGATGCGTTTTCGCGACTCCTCAAGAGAACTCTTCAAAGAGATAAACATACCGACCCTACCATCCTTGTACATCTATGAAAACATCATGCACGTGCGTAAAAACTTATATAAATTTAAATTAAATAGTGACAATCATAATTTTAATACTAGAAATAAAGATAAAATAGCTGTACCTACGTTTGGGCTATCTAAAATAAAATAAAAATCTTTCTAGGAAACTATACGGTTTTATAATAAAAACCCTAATGAAATCACTAGGCTCACAGAACGTAAATTCAAGAGTCATGTAAAATCTTCTTTATTAAAGAAAGCTTTTTACACAATTAGCCAATACATAGAAGACAAAGATGCCTGGAAGCTTCAGTATGACTACCACCACCAAATGTAACTTAATCAAGTATAAAGGTTGAATCCGTTTTGAATTGCAAAAGTGCTCTCTGAAGGCCTATTTGAATAAACATAAACAATAAATATAAGACGGTGGGAGTTAAAGAGTTAAGGAAGTGAGTCCAAACATATTAGGTATCGCATAGTGATGTACTGTGTTGGGTCATGCGTGATGCTCAGCTGTGATCCAACAGGAGATGTATCTCAGTGGTAGAGTATCTCTCACACAATAGATTAGGTGGAGCCTTGAAATATAAATCAATGAAGATTCATTGGATACGTTGACAATGTTGTCAATTGCACTATTGACTATAATCAATATAATATATCCTACACGCGTAACCACAGTCACAGCAATTTGGTATATACAACAAGTCTACACCACAAAATTGTAAACACTTAGTTTGGTCGACTCCGATACTATACTCTGAATTAGGATCTAAAATGGTTATGAAAGCTTTATTGTAGTTTATTTTAATCCGTTAGCTGTACGAGTAAACCATTACTTACATAGTAGTGCCCAGAGTTATTGTATAAATATAAGTCATTTGTGACTAGGAAGTAAATACTCAGATCACTCACGTGACTATGTTAAGTGATCACATACATTCACAAATACGTTTTGTAGGTGCAACTGAAAAGTTCGACTCATGGGTAGAATACGTCTACCAACTCGATTATCATCAAATGTTATTGTTTCAGTAATCTTAAGCAAAGATATGTAATTCGGACTGTTATAATATTACGTAATTGGACTCTCATGCAGAGGCAAATTAATATTAGATTCATAAATAAATAAATATTAGGGGACATTCTTACACAAATCAAACTAGCCCTATAGTAAGCTCAATAAGGCTTGTGTTATGGGTACTAGACGACGATAAATGTACAATTACAAGTCTAAAGACCAATATTCCAAATATTTTATTTCAAAATAGTTTAAATCTAAATACATAGAATGTACCGTTTTTGGACTGTGTTAGGGTCAATGATCATTCTGAAGAAACTCATTTACAAGCATCACTCTCAGCTGTTTTAATGTGTTCGGGAAAATATATATAATTATATATATGTGAGTACCGCGCGAGCTTTAGCCAGGCACCGGCACGAGGGCTTTAACAGGTGCCGCCGATTTTATAGTTATGTAGGTTTGTTCGAATGTATGAACAAGCAGTCAATATGTATACACTTGGCACTTGTATACTATAGCACGATAAGTTTATTTTTGACCCTAGCCAAGTTGCGAATTTTTTAATGGAACTAATTTCTTTTACTGGCAAGGATAGTCTTTGAAAACAGACGTTAAAAATCATCGAATGTCAACGATGTAAACAAACAGCAAGGAAGACGAAATACTTCTCAATTGAAAAATAAATTACAAAAAATATGCTGAATGCAATCTATAGCGATGTCAGAAAGCCTCATTTAATAAATTTAAATAATTTACAGCATAAAAAGGATGCCGGGTTGTCTAATATTTCTATAAATAATGTCTTGAAATTGGTTGTTGACATTATTAGTACTGACATGTTATAGTGCGGTCGTAGGTATTGCTTGAACTGGTTAGTTTGGTTGGATGGATGGAACTAGTCATTCCGTTCATATTAAAATATTGTAATATAAATTGAAGACGCATAAAGAAAAAGGGTCCTTTAGTCGAATCCTAGACAGAACGTTTTATAATTGAGGTTGGCGGTCTTGAAAGCGAAACTTAAGGTTAGAATCTTCGGAGTCACATATCGAATTCGTACTTGGAATCAGATATGGATGAATAGGTATTTATTTTTAACCATAGAATTTTTACATTCAACAAAGAACTCAAAGCCAATACTCACTGCCCCGACTATACATGACGTATGTACATTATTGCCATATATTATGCGGTTTACAGCGACATTGCCTCAGGGTCAAATAGCACCTAGTCTGGCTATAATGATGTTATTTTGTCTAAGTATGACTGTCACGAGATGGTGTACCCGGTTTTCGGTCGATGATGCGCAAGGTTCGCTTTAGAATTTGAACACTGTCACGATTGGCAGATATTGCCCACAGATCTGATGATGAATTAGAATCAAGTGGAAACGACTGAATTAAGCTTTCCTCAAGTTACTGGGAAACAATATTATAGGTCTAGACAGTGCGTAAGCATGCTGCGGACAGCTTGTCACATACCATAGTCATTTTGTTATGACCTGATGTTCATGTCAACCCTGAACCGAGCACGAAGCCGAGGTACCGGGTTGCGTCTACCTGAGGTACAATGGTGTTGTGGGTGGTTATGTTTAGTGGGCTATGTTTTATTTTTAAACTGCATTAGTTAGTGTAATGTTTATTAGCAATCAGGTTTATCAGACACATACACGATGTGGAGGCCGATGAGTCTAACGCCTCTCTGGGAGGCAAATCTGGGCCCAAGTATAATTATAAAGGCTGCATCTGGCACTTGGTTTTTACAGCTCACAAATGATTTCAAAGCAATTTGTATCTCTAGGAATAAGGCTAGTCGGGCACTTAATAATTAGAAATACTTGATAATATCAAATAATATATACACTTAGAAGATACATCACTTGGGCACATAAGAACGCCTGGTGGGTGCTGCTCCGACAGGTAATAAATATGAATTACGGAGAATATTATTTAATGCCACGTTTATATAATCTTAAGATGATGAGACACATTTAGGACACAACAAAAGAGACGATTATTACTAAATAACTTTGATGTCCTACGTAGCAACGTATATTGTTCCAATCTTGGGAACCGCAGAAAAACTGGCGAAAATCTTTGCCTCCTAGAAGAAAACTCTCAGAACAGATATCATGCGTGCATGGCAATGATAATGACACTAATAACAAAACGTAACGTCCACGAAAATTTTAACGTAGCTCCAATCGAAGACAAGCTTCTCGAAACCCGTCTGAGATGGTTCGGACACACTCAAGAAGGAGGAAAAGACCATAATATAGTTAACATTGCACTTAGCCTTCCCAAACATACGAGAGGAAGAGGTAGACCAAAATCCACGTGATAGTCCAATATTAGAGAAGATGTAATGTGAATACACAGTTATTTGACAAAAAAGAAAAAAAAAGCATACAATTCGGTAAAAGAGTATTTAGTTGACATGCATAACATAGACATAGGAATGCCTTATACTTATTTACCAATTAATTGCGTTATTTTTTTTAGTTTTCAATATACAATTGAAAATTATGAGTTATTACAATTAATATTATTTATTTTTTAAGTATTTGACATTGCATTTTTGTTTTAATGTATGTATTATTGTGATCGTAATGAAGTCGTAATTTTAATTCGGTTGAATTTTATACGCCTTGTGGCAAAACACAGAGACACGTGTTTTTTGATACCCTACCATATCTACGTTTGTATACCTGTTTCACAAATAAAATATTTGAATTTCAAAAAAAAAAAAGAAAAAAAAGAACCTGATCGTAGTTGAACAGACAACCCAGAAATTAATCAGTCTGGTGCAAACTGACAAGGAGACCCGACCTTACATAGGTGGTAAAAGAGAAGGAATAGAAAGTGAGACTAAATACCATTAGTATTAAAGTGACAATAGAAGTACACACTGATGGTGACCGACCAAAAATAAACTACTATTTTAGCGAGCGGGCGTTATATAACTATTTGACCAAATCCGTAATGAATACAGTACTTATAAGGAGAAGAGAGAAAAATCTCTACAAACATTGATAACCAAGGTCTGAAAGATTCGGAAAACCAATATAAGGACCAAACTGATCCAAAGCTCACAATTAAGTATTTCCTTATACCTACAAAGACCTGAACGTTGCGCTAGATGTCGCAAACACTTTGGACTGCACGTCCACACCAATGTATATAAACTGAGATTCATACGGAAACTATCCATCGATAACTAATGAAAATAATGAAATACGAACCGTTGCAAGTGACACTTAAGTCAATAGCAGACGTAAATTTTATAGCATAGAAGTGTAAGTGTAATCCGAGAAATGATTTACAAAATAATTTAATTTATTCACTGATGTCATTTTATAATTTTGTCAAGGCTGTGAAAGATACAGTGCATGATTATAAACAAAAGAGGTTGAGTTGAATAGCGAATGTTTGAACTAGTTTAACATCATTCATAAAAGATACACTATGGGATGGGACGTCATGTGACGTTGCACGGTCATAACAAATAATGTAATGGCGCCTATTGACGATATGCGATGGTTGAAGAAACGCAATATTCGGTCTCTGAAACATGCACATCGCCGGACATCTTATTGAAAAATCACATAGTGAAAAACACCTGCCTTAATATGTATATAGCGCTCTCGGTGGCTCTTGGCAGAGGTGAAGAATATAAAAATAGTTGAAAATAATGATTATCATGCTTTCAGCTCAGAAACAAAGTGTATATTTAATACTCAACCAATCTAACTAGGTAGCGATACTCAAAATTATGACTAAGTATCACTCAAAACCAACATATCATTGATACACTTTGGGAGTGCTCAGAATACAGGTTTGGCAGTGCTCAAATCAACTTCACGGTCCTCAGAACAGTTTTGTGACGTTTCGTCCTCAGAATAGTTTTCATAGGGCTCAGAGGCCTAGGTTTAGTGGTCCTCAGAACAGTTTTCGTAGGACTCAGAGGCCTAGATTTAGCGATCCTCAGAACAGTTTTCGTAGGGCTCAGAGGCCTAGGTTTAGAAAGGAAGAAAGAAAATAAGAAAGAAAAAAAATCTTTATTCGTGACAAAATTACAGTCAAAATACAGTGCGGTCCTCAGAACAGTTTTCATGGTGTTGAGAATCCTCGTTTTGGCATACCTCAGGCTCGAGCACAATAGTGCTTTAACATTTCAATACACGAATGCTTTGCAACTGTGAAGAACACCAGTTCTTTGGAAATACTCACTTATCGCTGCTGGTTTGGGGTAGCTCAAAATGCTCAGGCAACGTCTAGTTAAACCTTATGAATAGTGGGTCAACACAACAGAGCTTAAGTTCTATTTTAGCTATGATCAGACGCAAAGTAAATAAAAAAATTAAAAAAATGGGCTGTTAATACCACTGGTCAGATCAATCATATTTCTAACAGTCGTTAAATGCATGACTCGACCACTGACAGAGTTAAAGTTAGTAGATACTACTTTCATTGTTAATTTAAAACGTATACAACTGCGCGTAAAAATAAGCAAGATCCGATAAAGATATATACACATATACAGTGAAAGAAAGATAGAAAGAAAGAAAGAAAGATACAGTGAAATCATCAATCATTTTTTTTTCAAAGATAATAGAAAAAGTCATTTACAACGGTTTGTACCAATACTTTGAAACTGACAACCTATTTGCGGCAGAACAAAAAGGCTTCAGAAAAGAAAAAAATAAGTATCAATATGGCAATTTTCGATCTTTTACAAATAATTATGAAAGAAGTCGATAAAAAGAGACCAGTCTGTGCATTATACATGGACATGTCAAGGCGTTTGATTTTGGCGACCATACCATACTGTTAGACAAATTATATTATTATAGCATACGCGGTAACGTCCACGATCTACTTAAGTCATACTTAACTGGACGAAAACAAGTGGTTAAAATTAATAAACTTTGTACTAAAACAAAAACAGAAATGTGTGTATCATCAGATTTTAAAGAAATAAAATACGGGGTGCCTCAAGGCAGTGTCTTGGGCCCGTTATTTTTCACTAGCTATAGATCATCCCATGATTCTTTTCGCCGATGATAGTACGATTGAATTTACTGGAAACGACCCGCACACATTGCAGATCAAAATAAATAACGCATTAGAGACAGTAATAGAATGGCTGAAAAATTATAATTTAGGTATCAACTTGAATAAAACAAAAATTATGAGTTTCAAGCGAAGAGTTGAAAGATTACCTAATCTTACTGTGACATACAAAGAACACCAAATTGATGAAACGGACATTACAAATTTTTAGGATTAAGTTTAGACAATAGGTTGAGTTGGAAGGATCAGATTGACATTGTACGTAAGAACTGTAAGAAGCTTAATAAATTTTCGTATGCTTTATATAACCTTAGTAAAATAGTAAGCTGGCCAACTGTATTAACCGCCTACCACGGGTATGTTACCTCAACTCTGAGATACGGCGTCATATTTTGGGGCAATTCCACAGACCGAAAGATCGCCTTCAAGGCACAAAAAAAAAAATGTTTATGATCAGTATGCAGGTTACCAAGCACAGAATCGTGTAAAACACATTTTGTTAGGCACAACATACTGACATTACCATGCCTATATATTTATGAAACAGCAGTATACGTCAAAGCTAGTATGGGCCAATTTTCTGTTGTTAAAAGTGCTCGCCGCTGTAACAAAATGTATGTGAAATCGGTAAATACAGCTTTTCTTGCTTAAAGTATTTTCGGGATAACACCTAAAATATACAACCGACAGTTAGAAGGATTGGTAGAGTTCAAAACAAAAACAAAAAAGCTTGTTCGAATTCCTAGTTTAAAAAAAAAAGCCTGGTATTCACTAAGGGAATCCATGACAGATGAAGAATTATAACTGTTTACGCATGCTCCATCTTGACTTAAAATATTTGTATACCTGATGGCAAAACATAGAGATACACTAATATAAATGATTGTAAGACCTATGAACCTATGTTTATAAATAAATATTTTGTCTTTGTTTTTGAAACCTTGAAATAACTGGAACTTCAAGGGACCGGCAAATGTGTCTCACTTAAAGAGGTATTCCATTTTACTAGTGCCTCAGATATTCAAGTGTAATTAATATCTGTCTCATTTACAGACGGTTCCGTTGATAGAAGTGAGATAATAGATTATTTTCGTAAAAGAGGTGCGATTTTTAAAGATATAACAAAAAGGTTTATAAACACATAATACCAAGAACGTTTTTATTAACAGTACAAAGATGTATACAGAATAAATAATAATAAAAAAAAGTGTAATTTTCGTTTGATTTTTGGAAGTAACTTGAGGTCATTTAGGCACGAATAGTCAAGTGCGGAATTTGCGGGAAGACAAAGAATTAGTAAACAAGACAAAAATATAGCAGCAATAAAGTCTGAGTTAGAGATTAGAGATCTGAGTGAAAAATTGACGTTATCTCAGTTATAGAGGTATACTTATGAAATAAAAGAAAACAATTTAGCAAAAGTATTCTTAAAAATATAGTCTCAACAAATGAGGTAAAATATACTCGCTGTCTCAAATATAGAGGTAATTATGACGATAAAATCGAAGTCATTAATCACAGATATACAGGTTTGTTTTTTATGCCACTAACAGAGGTAATTCAGTACTAAACTGTTGGGACCTCAGCAGGAGTACCAGCTATGGAGGTTTGTCACTTATTCAGGTCCCACTAAAGCACGTTTTACTGTATGTTAGGAATACAAATTATTTAATTTAATGGTAAAACACATAAAAATATACAAAATACATTGTATATATAAGTAAAACTAGATTTCAAATTAAATTAAAACTAAGTTAAAAATAGCCTAAGTATATAAAAAGGTTTTACATAAAGTATGAAACATTGCTCATTTCATATATTGAGACTGAGAGCTCACTCCACGGTCAAACTTAGTTTGTGGTAGTACGTATTGTAATTAATTAATTTTACTCTTGGTATTTTAAAATAAATAATGATAGCAAGATCTTAAGAAAAGACAAAACACAAAAGAAGAAGATAAGACAGCCCGATGCCCAACTAAAGATTCATGTTCTATCTTATGTTATTTTTTGAGGTATACAATGAAGTGTAAGAAAAAGCTTTAAAAAAATGCGCAGATAATTTTAAAGTTTTTACATTAATTCGAGGAGAAATCAGGAAATTGATAAAATTAATACGCAGCTAAATTGAGATAAGTCGTGGTAATGGACTACCTTTTAATAATAAGTAAGGAATTTGCCCGCGGGGGAGGATTCCATTCCATGGAAAAAGCAAACAAATATAAAGATGATAATAAAATCTGGCAAGACATTTGTTTCAATCTAGCAAGGTATTAACTCGCGGCAGCCTAAAGTATGTACATGAACCAGCAATGCACAATGTACAGAAGTATTTTTTCAGTTCTTTGTCGTTCCGTAACTCTCAGTGTCGTGGGAGTGAAAGACGCTGATGCTGATATTCAGTATGCAAATAGTTTTTTATAATACCAGTGTCGTAGGGATAACAAACAGTTTGGCCACCATTCTACTAACCACCTACCAGACGTGGTCCAATTGGACTGTTCAACACTGCTACATATCATGATATAGATTATATGTATAGTGTAAGATATATTTTGCAGACGTCATAAATTTTCGGGACGTTTTTGCCATAAAACAAATCACGTTAACATCATAACACTAGCAAATCCAACATATGTTTTTACGGTATATATAGGATATGACTGATAACTTATTACGACTTGAAGCTTCGTTGGTCAAAGTCTCAAGAATAAAGGACCTAGCAGTTAGCTAGTATACCTTAGGTCTCACGAAACGTTTGGAACGGATTTAGGAAAGTACGCAATGGGAAAAGAACGGTCATATCAAAGATCTGAGGCAGAGTTAAATAGAGCTGTGAAATATTATTATATTACTCTACTGGAGATACGATCGCCAGTTTTCCGGGGGCCGGGAGTGTCGTGAATAGTCATGATTCACGATAGTATACTTACATTTATGACGATGTTAATAATGATGTCTCAAACAGCCGATTTATTTCATGTAGCAACACCTACAAGAAATCATGTTTATAATGGACGGGTAGGCGAGGAGTTTGAGTTCCTGACAGCTAGATTGTGAACGAACAGTTACGTGCAGATTTGTAGTGTTAAATTTGGAGGAAAACCTGGGTGAGCTCTTTCCATAATCACTTTCGATGCATCCTATGATATTGTTACGATTTGGTATCATTTACACAGGTCGGACGATGACTGTTTATGATGTGATGTATTTATGTGCGGCTACATGTCTTATTCTCTTTGAGAGGCGTGACGGTTTATCATGTATATGAATAAGGTTTTCCTACAGATCACGGACATGCGATAACACGGTTCTTAGTGTGGAGTTCTTTAGTGTTAGAGGATTAGTAACAAGTGTAACAACAGCGTCTCAGGTTCGGTAGTCTCAGCCTCAGTCCATATCAGTATCAATCAGGGGTGCACCCGGGTGATTATAACTGGATCAGTAGCGTGTGGATTGGAACAGTATCAGTTGTGTGGTTAGGGATGTCTATAAGGGGAGGTTGGAGGACATTCTCGGGGACAAAGGTCCCCACACCTCATATGGAGCTGGTACGCACGAGGCGGCAGCCCATATGTCAGATATATAAAGGATTCCGCAAGTTGTTAGAGTATGTTTATAGATGCATATGTGCTAATACATTCACCTAAGCTAGAGTGCTATAGGTACTCATTCGCGGCCACGAGAGTGATCAGAAGTGGCTTCGCGACAGCTCGTCAGCCGCGCAGGACGTTTTAATTAAGGGCGCGCGGGGGCGGGCCGCGGGCGGCTTATCTCCGGTTAATTCGGTGGAAGCGGCTGATGGACCGATGTCGCGCTTTCGTTTTTTGTGGACGAATTCCGGCATCGTCGAACGAGACCCTTAGTCTTTAATTGTATTAAAATGAAAAATACAATTTCGCCATTAGGCTTTAAATATCTAAAGATGTATACTAGTATTCGTATGGCGGAACCAAAGGAATGCGCAGCCTTACGAGACGTTCCCACACACTCAAGCCCGCCGTACAATTTCACACTTCACGTCCACCAATAACTAAATACACCAGTTAAAGGAGCACGAATAGCACTCGGCGGGGTAAAAGTTTGTCCTGGAAGTAAAAACGTCTTGGTAGGAGTAGGAATGCGTATGAATCGCGATGTTTCCGCCGCGGCACGCGGACACAATGTCGACATCGCACCGCAGTGAGGCAGTGGGTCGCCGGCGGTGGTCGGCGGGATGTGACATAACGCGCGATAAGCCGCAGTTATCGCGTCGACGCCTCGCTGTATCCTTGCTCGGTGCTTCAACGTTGGAGAGTAGGTACTAAAGGGCAGTCTGACTCGATGTATTTGGTTTCATATTAAAATCATATTTTGTTGCACGCATTTGGCTTTTATAAGTTAAAAGTATGTATCAAATCAATCAATACGTGCAGTGATACCTATGTTATAGACCTCCAAGAGAGATCTGCGCTGCTGGGCTGGGGCCGTGGCGACTTATCTTCGGATAGCGAACAATTTATCTATAACCAAATATTTTTTACAGTACTACATATTTTGAGACATTTTTCATTTATTTATTTAATACAACAATACATCTATCTTTACATTTACCCAATACGATAGAGTAGCAAATTATGAACACAAAAAATAATAAATTACAATTAATATATTATATTAATCATTCTAAGTTGAACTACATATAACGTTGTGAGTATTGTCCTCAGTATAAATAACAAAAGATGATGAGATGCAATTTCGAAATAGTTTTCAGTTTATCCGCCTGCCTCGTTTTGTGACTTTGTGACCATGTTGCCGCGACAAAGAACTAATGATCAATCAATAAGCACCTCTCCGAAATTAATCTACTTTGTACAATCGTTTTTAAAAGTGAATAACTCCATACACAAACCGTTTTATTGGACAGGTTTTTGTTTCGATGTTTACGTTCAATTTAACGACTGTTCTTTGGAATATCAAAAGTTTTGATTTTCCAAAGAACTCATGGTGGATTATGTTTAGATTTAAATATTTTATTTAATTGCATAAATATACATTGTAGGTACTTAAAATAAACAAAACATATTACCTACGGTCAAAAATTACCCGCCCTTAACACAACCTAAAATGTAGCCCGGGGCATCGTTCCCAAGACGCTCGCCGCGTTTCGCCGCGCCCTGAGATCGCCTGAGACACCGATCAATTTCTGGGACACTTTTTTGACCAACTCCTTGGTGTCGGAAGACCAGGGTCCTAGGGTCTCTACTGCAAGTGCCGCAAATAGGTAATTATCCTTTAAGAAAGCGTATTTGCGGCACTTGACAGTTTGGGCGTCATTAGCGGGCGAGCCCGGCTTTTTGGCAGACCTCACGACATAGGACGGGGCCAACGTATCCATGCGTGACGTCCCATGCCAAGGGTCGTCCTAGATGCCTTGGCACTACAGTGCATCCGTCGGGCCTTTTGCCGTCTACCGCAGACAGACCTACTGGCTCCAAAGCGGAGGGAATGGCTGCAGAGCCGAGAGTCCGGTGAATGAGGTCATTCAGGAGCCGTAGCATGGTTGGCCTTATCACGCGACAAGTGACAAGATAAGTGCGTCGTCTCGTTCTATCGAACGGTGTCAGCCAGTGACGCACGCTCTACCCTATCACTTATCGCGTGACAAGGCCAACCATGCTACGGGGCCAGGGCAGCGTGTCTGTGCTTAGATTGTTAATAGTTATAATATGTGATAAAGTGGTTTTGGCGAGTTGTTTCGAGAAGCGTTATCAATATCACGCGAATGCGTGTCAGCGAGCCGTGCGGAAGCGATAGCGTGTTCCGGCCGCGCCCGCACCGGCGGCGGCGGCGCGGGCGCCGGCTACTTCTCTATTTATGTTTTGCCTTTTAGGTATATAATCTGTGGTCTCGCGATGACGAGCTCTTTTACAATTTGTTTGTTCCTCCTCGTAACTCATAAAACTGGGAGCAGGTAAACTGGGCAGGTATTTAACTCACTTTAAATTATTTGATGACCTAGAAGTTAATCTTCTATTACCTATCAGCAGTTACCAACAAACAATATCAACTGTGGAGTTTGGATCGCTCTTGGCAAGGCAAAAGCAACTCGTTTCTTGCTTCGACTAATTGCGGAGCAGTAAGTGTGTCGGCCGAGCCTCTCGCCCCGAGCTCCCACTAATTACTCCAGCGGTCCTGGAACACAATATAAACCGCTTTTTCGCCACACGGCGGTCGGGGAGTGATTCCAGCGGAGCCAGCCAATCTCGCAAGAAAACGTTGAATGCGACGGGGGCGGCTGTAAATTTCAAGATAGAAGAAAGACAGTAAAACACAATGTAACGCACAATGCGGTGAGTTTTTCGATATAAACCATCGCTGGGAGCCGGCCGGGTTTTTGCGGCGACGCCGCGCCGGTCGCTGATGGCGCATTGTGCGCGCGCAAAAACCGCCGCCAACTGCCCATTCACCAAACCGCGCGCAACATAGATAACCGATCTTCATTTAACTTTCAGTGATTGCTCGTGTGGTGATTTTTTCTGTGTTCAAAAATGTATTTCATCGCTGGTGCCGTAATTGGGTCCCACCCACCAATCGTCTCTTCAATCTTTGCTTTGCTGCAGTTTATAATACGCGCATAGACTCATCAATTTTCACATTACAAAGTCATCCAAAGGGTAACATCCCTCTTTACACGGTTTGGACTTCGGGGTTGTGGTAAGTTTTCCAATTGCCTATCACCTTCGTTTCAGATAAGAGTGAAGGAGGGAACATTACAAATGAGGACAAACAGGTCATTTGTCAAATGAGCGTCATCGACGGCGGCGCTGAGAACAATGCGCGGGCGCGGCGATGCTATCGGCGCGTGGGCACCAATACCAGATATCGACACATACCGGTACATTGCCAAATCCGACAAGACTTCGACACGCTGCTCCTTGCCTCCCGACCGCAGGGCCTGAGCCCGCAGGTCTGCTAATTGCTTGGGAGCGACGCGGGCGCCGGAAGGGCCGTCAGCGTTATCGTCCATCTGCAGCACTAATTGACTGCGCTCATTTACCTCCCCCCGCGCCCGCACCCGCCCCCCCACCCCCGCGCGCTTCATTAGATATGCGTGTCGCCGCGTGCAGTCGCCGCTCGTTACGGGAGCAGGACTTCCCTCGCGAGCTGTCGGCGACGGCTGCGGCTGGCGCGACTTCAACGCAGGGCGGCTCGAGTGCTCACACTGCCAGTAAATAAACAGGTGTCACATCACACTGCCAATTATAGAATTGATTGCCACATTTTTTGCTATGTTTTGCGGTAGGTGAATATTAAATTAGGTCAATGAGGGCAATATAACGTCGTATTTTTAGGGTTCCGTAGCCAAAATAGCAAAAACGGAACCATTATAGTTTTATCATGTCTGTCTGTCCGTCTGTCCGTATGTCATAGGCATTGTACTCGAAAACTATAAGGTGTGTTTGAATATTTTTTTTAGGACATAGTTTTGTAATTAAAATGACTAAAAATATTTTATTATTCTATAGTCCATACATAAAACTGAAAGTAAAAATAAAGTTTTCATTGTAAGCCCACGTGTGGCACATAAATCGATAGGCCTTTCAAAATAAATATAAGGTTTCTCAGCAATCTTTTTGATTAAGTAAATAGAGTCGGAGATAATCGCCCCGAAAATAACTAAAATTCTGCCCCCCCCCCCTCTAATTTTTGAACTGTGTATTTTAAAAATACGAAAAAAATCATGGACATAGGGCTTATTAAGTTCTTTTATCGAACATTATTTTGAACATGATCGGTTCAAAGGTTTTCGAGATATTGCTGAAAAACTGCCTTCCTTAAAGAAAAGGACGTAAGGTTTCTGTGACAATACGACCTTTTTAAAAGGTACGGAACCCTTCGTTTTGCGTGGTCCGATACGCACTTGGCTGGTTTTTACAAGTCCCATTTGCGTGGTCATAACTATGTTAATATTATACATGTTTTAATACACTAGGTGCTTATGCTTATAATAGATAGAGCATTTAGTTAAATATTGTGTTAAATTGCTAATAGGTACTTCAGGTTATTTAAATATGTTTTTTTTTATATGTCAGTAGGCCGAATTTTTCCTAAGGTTTGGGGCTTTTCCGTCTAACAGTTACTTTTCTTGTACCGGGACGTGTTACAAATCTATACGTCAAGTGAGTAAATGTATTGTATTTTTAATCGAAAGTATACCCTAGCGAATTCAATTGAAGGTTTATTATAATTTTATGGCCAAATATTTTTTGGGGCTATTCCGTCCTATTTTGAAAATCAGTAGTAATAAACCTTTTTTTTAAGATTAAAACTAACGTCTAATTTTTACTTAAAATAACGACGTGTAAATACATGGTGCTATTTTGCCTTTACAAATCGAATCAGCTTAAAAATTTAGAATAAAAATACAGAATTTCGGTTCTTAGATCTCGATCACCTCTACAATTTTAGAAGATATAATCGACAGCTAGTTCCCTACTGTATCAGTCAATTAAAAAAAACGTTGGCAATGTATGAAGTGGGGACATTCCGGCATGTGACGGTTTTGACCGATTCATACCGGACGGCTTTTCCCACTTGAGAATCAAGGAAATACCTACAAATTTTTAACCACCTATAGTTTCACATCAACTAACGATAATGCAAAATGGATCAAACCACCAATAAACATGCATAATGAACAATATAATAAACAACTTACTAAACCATAATCAGCATTTTCTGATCGCACTTTCAAAGCAACGCACCGAATTCGCGTATCGAGTTCGGAGCGCAACCACAGAATAGATAATAGTACAACGCAACTAAACTTTCAAAGTTAACTTTAAACGTTTTATTTCATGTGTTGAATTGCCGCAAACGCCGTCATACGGAAATACCCCGCAGACGGAATTGGGTACACCGACCTTTCTTATTATTTTTTTTGCATTACGTTGCGACGTCTATATGGACGTTATGCGCGTGAACGAGTTAAGACCCAGCCGTCTGGTAGTAACTTTATATAGGTCCGTGTCATGAATGCCATCATTTACAAATTGGTTTTATCATGGGTGATGTGATCCAAATTGAGGAGAGTTTGATTAGGGGATAGAAACATGAAATCGTATGGTTAATCGATTATTTTCTAGACTGAAACGGAATCGGATAGAAACAAATTAATTAGTGTACCTAATGGATAGAAGAATTAATTGTGACATGCTGGTAGTTGATATATAGCCGCGAGAGAAAGGATCATGCGACCGGTACCCACCGCGTCGTTAATGTTCGCCTTATTATATAATAACAGTCAGTCGATCAATACTAGCGCAGGAGCAGATGCGGGATGCGGCCGAAGGATCTGCGCGGTGCGGGGAGGCGGGCGGCGGGGAGGGCGCCGGACGGAGGCTGGGAATCGATCCAAGACAAAAACACTCGCGATACCTGTACCGTACCTGCCGGGAGTGCTGGGCTATTCCCGCTCGCGCGTCCCGCTCGCTCCCGTGCGGCGGAATCCGGGCGGCGGGTTATGTCAGAACCAGTCCAGTGTTATGTCAGGCGCGGGGCGCGGGAGGCGCACCTGCACGCGGCGCAGGCCGTCGACCCCACGCGCCCCCGCCCCCGCCCCGCTGCAATTAGAAAGCCCTGCACCCCCGCCCGAGGGCGCACTGCGCAGATTTAATTTGCGATGCCGCCGGCACGCTGCGCCCGTGCCGCTGCGGTACCTTCCTCAGCGGCCGCTCGCCACTCAAAGCATGCCTCATCGAATCCAACTTAACCTACCGATCACGCGCGATAATTTTGGAATTAATTATTTTACCCCTACAATGAGCTGGTCACGGTCAAACCGAACGTCGAGCGGATCTCGTCTCGAACGTGCCGCCGCGGTCGTGAGCGGAGTTAAATCAAATTACACCCGTTTCATCAACTCTTATTAGATTTGGTCTCTGCTTCGAATCATCATTGTTCCCTATTATTAGGAAAGTATAAAAAACGGTGTTTTATAAACGCTGCGTGCGTCAGCAGTTCACAGCCGCGGCGGCGGCGGGCGGGCCAGGCTGGTTTACGCGGCGGACACAAAAACCTTAATGCGAGTGTCATGCAGAGTAATTGTATAAATTAGATCGGCTGGAGCAGGTCTACGTGCCGTAGTTAGGTGCTGTGCTGCGCACTTTTCGTCCTGTTCAATATTTGACTCCGCCCTCTTGCTGGGACATAATTATGCCTAGTGTATAACTTCGTCGCGTGCACATAGTCTCGTGTGCTACGCCGTAGTCCGAGGTGAGCTAAGTTACGAATTAAGGCTGTGAACGACTCCCGCTCAGCATCACGCGGGCTGCACTTGTGTACCACCCGTCGGGGTGTACACAAGTGCAGCCCAGTCGGCAGGCAGTCAGCGTGTGACTGATGATCTGGCCCTTGAGAGGGAACGGTGGGCCAGGCCATGGCTGTAAGGGCAATATGCTTGCCCGCAGATTTGCACGGTGTAACACGCAAGTTAAACTGACGATGTGTAAAGCATACTGTCAGACGTTTTGTGCCTACCGTCTGTATGTTTTACGCAACAAGCCTACATCTGTACGTGTCCGGTACAGTACAACAATACCTTGCGGATGTTGCTGTGGCTGCACAAGCACTGTAGTGTGTTGTGTCGGGTATGGTTGCGGAGGCGCATACTGACTACTTTTTTGCTATAAAGCGAAAAAGAAGAGCCTCACAGTAACTCTAGTTATAATGCACTTTTTATAACATACCTACTATCATTGATAAAACTTATTTTATTTTATTTTATTATTCTTTTATGTTACTAACTTCGGATCGTGTCTGGTCTAAAATAAACGCTTTTTTACTTTTATAAATAAAGTTATATCTAATAGTAAGTTTATACTCACTTATAATAAGCGGATTTAACAAACCGCTGCAAATGCCGCAATATCTTGGGAAATATCTAGAGAAATAAAAATCTGTTCTCAAATATATCTGCGATTTAGTGCTTGCCATGCGTGCCATGCGGAAAGAAGAACACCGGAAGAGAAGAAAACAACTGAATGCGACCGCTACCAAGTCTTGTTTCTGACATAAGGCATATGAACTGACTCCCTTCTTAGGGAACGAGTGTCGGATATAAGATTGACTTGACTTCGTCAGCAACTTGTCCCGCGCTGATTCGCGTGTAATCGAGTTTGTGAGCGCGGCGGCGGCCCATTGTCGCCGCTAATAAGATATGAATAGACGAATTCCTGCCTGCTCCCGCCGCGGCTGCAGGACCGCACTTGACGAAATAACACTGAATCAACAATTTGAAGATCGGATTGATATTCAGTAGGTAGTATTAAATACCACTGGCGTACTTGGAAGTTTTTGCGGTGGGTGGAACAGGGTGGTGGAGCCCACAGGCCATGCATGGTCACTATTAAATATCCTACTATTAATATTATAAAAGCGAAACTTTGGATGTTTAAATGTATAGCAAAGATGTTTGGATGTTTAAATGTTTGGATGTTTGTTACTCAATCACGCTCAAACGGCTCAGCCGATTTGGATGAAATTTTGCACAAGATAGCTTATAGCCTGGGTTAAAATATACATAGGATAGTTTTTATAAAACGATTTTTTAAACGGATTTTTGTATTGCAAATAGCACAGTGTTTTCATGCGGTCCGGAGACGACCAGTAGTTTGAGTCGGACCACTCTCTGCCGGGCGTGTGCTGGTGCTGGTGGTGGCCACAATGGCGACGTTACACCACAGCGGCACTAATGACGTGTAGTCGAACCTGGCGACTAGTTGCGCCTCACAATAAATAACTGATTCGTAGATAAAGTGTCAGCGTACTTATATGGAGATCGGACAATAGTAAGGTTCGCGCGGACGATTTATCGGTGCGGCATATCGCGCGATCAACGCCCCATTACAAGCGTCTATATCGCGAACAGGCGACATCGACTCGTTACATAACAGCTCCATAATGTGGGTCAATCATGAATGACGCGTGCGTCGAGCGGCCACCTGGGTAATTATTATACGAGCACAAAAAAACTGAAAAAAGGACTCCCATGTAGTGTGCAAATCGAGCGGATAAATAGATAGGAAAAAACTTGCGGCGGCGGGAGCGGTGCGGAGCGCGGGGGAGGGGGAGGGGCGGGGAGCAGGCCGCAGGTGCAGCGTGTGCATTAACATAGTTTTGTTTTTATAAACTCGTTTAATTAATAGATACAAATCATGCGGACTTTTATAGCCCGACGAGTGCCCTGCGCACTGCCTCGCCATCAGCTAGTCATTTTAATTATAATCCTGCACTACAAATCTATCCAGCCCAGGATGGCAGTGATCAGCATAAAATATCCGGTCGTATCGTCTTGTGGGCTTATTTTTTCTGTATTAATTTGAAAGGTACTTCAAGCCAGTACCATCAGGCCTCTACATCTCTCTTAATCTTTGTATTACGAGTATATCTTTTTTGAGCAAGCAAGCAATACTTGAGTGGTTTATAAAAATAGTAATATGATGATCTCTTGGAATTCGGAATTAAGGGTCAGAGACAAATGCACGGCACAACTTCTGCTGTAGCTTAACTAAGTTGGTGAATACTGAAAAAATACCTTGTTTATATTAACTTCAGTTAATTGGTGATAGTAGCTACGTATATGAGACGGGTCTATATCAAGAACCCCAATATTGTAATCTAAAAATCCATTTCATAAATAAATGTATCCTTAATATACCAGTAAGCCAAAATATACCAGTAACGCTTTTAAAAAAGGAAACCACTATCAAGAAGAAATGCCAAAACAAACAACCGTCTATATTTTTTCTCTACATTATACTTATTACAATGAGAGTATTACATACTTAACCTTCTTTAAGTAAGTAAACCTTTAATACCTACTTAACGGTACCTTGTTTTGTTTTACCGACACTGGTTTAATTGGAAGTATGTTTCGCAGATTTTTAAAGTGGGTACCGATATTATTAAAATGATTAAATGTACTGAAATGGATCCCGGGATGACTAGGGGTGCATGAGGTCAAGTGGACAGACAATGCAGACGGCGCGTCGCTGCATCGGCGCAGCGCAGACGCAGGTGTCGCGACGCAGTAATGACCGCAGAGCCGCGTCACGCCCCTCTCGCGCCAACACCTCGTCGCGGTTATGCTAGTTATGGAGCCGGTCGTCTGTGCTACTCGATGGGTTGATAACATATTGTTTATGCTGTGACAGTGGTAAACCAGCACGGTGTGCCTGATGGTAAGCGAACACCGTAGCCTTTTCAGAAGAGTCACGTGCGCGTTACCGACCCTTTATTGATTTGAGGATTCGTTGTGTTGATAGCTAGAGACGAATGTCGGTCCAGCTCTAGCGTCCTTATCTACTCGCCGCCAGGAACACAACCCCACATGTGGACAGAGCAAGTAGTGGCATCATTATGACTGCGCTGCGAGATAAGAACTTTAGAACAAATTCATGCGGAGGGAGATCTTCTCATCGATCCTCAGAGCGTGTCACATATATAGTAGGTCTAATCTAATTTGACTGCGTTTTTATATGATAATCGGGTCACCCCGATTATTTTTTCACTCGCTAGAATTGACACGCGTGCACACGTCAAGTGGGTAGGTACCTATATTATATGTGTATTCGCAATACGCTGATTTTCAAACCTATCACCTCGGTAGACGCGCAGTGTGAACTCCCGCAAATTTTTGATTGCAACCGGATCGGCCCTGCCACAAGACTTCCTATCAGAGCGTACGTTTTCACTCTTTGAGACACATCTTGCGTCAAAAAGACTATACCCGGCCTTTGCGTTGGGACTTAAGAGCCCTCTAACATTTGAGCTCTAAGCCAATTCGCAATTTTTCCGCGACGTTGCCATTTCGCTCGCGCTATCATTTGTCTCACGTCTTACTCGCTGCACTGTGAAAGACGACGAAATAGTGTTGATCCAGCGCTGAAGCCATTAGTGAGGACACAGTATGCCATGTATGGGAATGAGAATACAAACGTATTGTAGGTATTGTTATATGATCAAGTGTTTAATTAATCCATACTAATATTATAAATGGGAAAGTGTATGTGTGTGTGTGTTTGTCCATCTTTCACGGCAAAACGGGGAGACGAATTGACGTGATTTTTTAAGTGGAGATAGTTGAAGGGATGGAGAATTGTTGAGTGATATAGGCTACTTTTAGTCTCTTTCTAACCCCCCACTTCCCTAAAATGGGGGGTGGAAGTTTGTATGGAGCATTCCGCAATTTTCAAGGTACAAACCTAAAAATTGGTATGCGGACTATTTGTGACTAAAAAAAAAATCTTGCAACATTTTTTTTTGAAATCTGCACCCTACCCCTCAAAAGAGGGGGTGAAATTTTATATGGGGGCTCAGATATGTAGTCGATATGTAGAGTCGATATGTAGAGTCGACATTTAGAGTCGATATGTAGAGTCGATATGTAGTCGATATGTAGAGTCGATATGTAGTCAATATGTAGAGTCGATATGTAGAGTCGATATGTAGAGTCGACATGTAGAGTCGATTTGTAGAGTCGAAATGTAGAGTCGATATGTAGTCGATATGTAGAGTCGTTATGTATAGTCGATATGTAGAGTTGATCATGTCCACAATGTTGAATTTCAAAATCGATGCCATTTTTATGCCAAAAAACCATAAAAACGATACCCATATTGATATTTAGAAACAAGCCCATCGCACCCCAACAGGGGGGATGGTATTTCACGTCCGCCACGTTGGATTTTAAAATTGTTGTTGTTTTCGTAATCAGCGACCAGCAACCCGATAAACCATAGAAACAATACCCATGTTGATTTCCAGACATTGTCACATTTCCCCCGTTTAGGGGTTGAATTCCCAAAAACCTGAAACACATATTTACTAATTTTTTGTTAGGAATACTCCTGTGACATTTTTAATGAAATAGTCTTATTTATTTTGTTTCCCCATACAAACTTTGGACCCACATATCACCCGCTTTGGGGGGAGAATTTTGAAAAATCCTTCCTTAATGAATGAATGAATGGTTTATTCATAATGAATACATGGTTACATAAGATCTTAAATATCTATACATATTTCTTAGTGCACTCTTAGACCTAATAAGGAACCTACGTGCCAAATTTGGAATCTCTAGATCCAGCGGTTTGAGCTGTGCGGTGATGTCAGTCAGCCAGTTTCGTCTTTTATATATTTAGATTTACTACATAGACTCTACATATCGAATCTACATATCGACTCTACATATCGACTATACATATCGACTCTACATACCGACTCTACATATTGACTCTACATATCGACTCTACATATCGACTCTACATATCGACTACATATCGACTCTACATATCGACTACATATCGACTCTACATATCGACTCTACAAATCGACTCTACATGTCGACTCTACATAACGACTCTACATATCGACTACATATTGACTCTACATATCGACTCTACATATCGACTCTACATATTGACTACGTATCTGGACCCCCATATAAAATTTCACCCCCTCTTTTAAGGGGTTGGGTGTATCGACTATACATAACGACTCTACATATCGACTCTACATTTCGACTCTACATATCGACTCTACATGTCGACTCTACATATCGACTCTACATATTGACTACATATCGACTCTACATATCGACTACATATCGACTCTACATATCGACTCTATATGTCGACTCTACATATCGACTCTACATATCGACTACATATCTGAGCCCCCATATAAAATTTCACCCCCTCTTTTGAGGGATAGGGTGCAGATTTCAAAAAAAAATGTTGCAAGATTTTTTTTTTAGTCACAAATAGTCCGCATACCAATTTTTAGGTTTGTACCTTGTAAATTGCGGAATGCTCCATACAAACTTCCACTCCCCATTTTAGGGAAGTGGGGGGTTAGAAAGAGACTAAAAGTAGCCTATATCACTCAACACTTCTCCATCCCTTCAACTATCTCCACTTAAAAAATCACGTCAATTCGTCGCCCCGTTTTGCTGTGAAAGACGGACAAACAAACAAACACATAGGTACACTTTCCCATTTATAATATTAAAAAGTATAAGTATGGAAGTATGAATTCCAGAGGGTCAATCACGTAACGCATTGTACGTGCGTCAGGTAGATCTAAATATCACATTTTATATGGAAAAATAACAGTTAAATCTACCTAACACGCGTAAGAAATGTTACGTGATCGACCCACATGCTATAAACTATCTTAGTGCAAAATTGCATCCAAATCGGTTGAGACGTTTAAGCGTGATTGAGTAACAAACATCTAAACTTTCGCATTTGTAATATTATAGTAGGATTAGTAGGATAAGAATATTTATTTATTGAAAATATCATTATTATCAGTGCATATAAATCCATCGGGCAGGCCGGTACGCTCGTTTACCGCCGCCATGGTAGATATAAAAAAGTTAGGATTGACATCCATAAAAATTATGCAATTAATATAAAGCAATCAATAAAGTAAAAACAAAAATAACATCAATCTTAAATGAAGTCAGTTAGATACTTCCACTTCCAACAAACAACGATCAAGTCGATGCTGTTGTCCTATAACAATATTTCATGCCGCTATACGCCGTCTGACGCACACTAGCATAAATGTCACGCATAGCGACGTTGCTAGCTGCGCGGAGTCGTCGAACATAGGTCCTACCTCGACGAGCGCTGGCGCGGGTATGAGCGTTAGTCTTCGAGTGGCGGCCGTAGTGTTGTAAAATAAGGTATTGTTTAATAATTCGTCAAAAATAAATCATGGTGATTTAAATCCACTCAATAAATGTTTCGTAATAAACAGATACTGGAGATCATTTTTGTATTAGAATTACGTAAAGATAATGCAGGGATTTTGAGAAATCATGACTTGATTTTGACCGTTTTCGGTGCAAAATGTAATTACTTTCAGATTTTTTTTCTCAGCCTATGACGCATAAAAATTAAACTTTTAATTACTTAGATTAAATTACAGGGGTACTTGTAATTGTAACAGATTTTTATTTGTGCATACTATTTAACTGAATTGACCAATTACCACACCGAAATGAGGTCTCTCACGAGATTTAGCTGAAACATGCCGCTGAAGAAAAATCATTACTAAATCAGTAAAAATATTATCGAACAATCGTAGTGCTAATATTGTAATAAAGAAATCAAACTATCCTCTCCAACTAGTTGTTATTTGATGAAACGAATGGAAGGTATGTAATTTTGACGATAAAAACTTACAATTACGCGTGATTTTTGTTATAGTCCTCTAGTCGTATTCTGCTCTCCGGCTCGTATTCCGAGTTAATTTACAGTTTATCTGTATTGACCTTTTTCCATCGTTTATTCGCGTCCCCGATCAGCGCAGATTAGTCACCCGGCGGGTATTTTAATGAAACCTCCCCCCCCCCCCCCCCTCTCACGCCAGCCTCGCCTGCCGCTTCTGAGGACGGACCCGCGGCACATTTTTGCAGTTTCGCTTAATTAGTGATGTTTCTCACGGCGCCCTCGCTGCGTCATGTGGGCCAGACGCCAGACCTCTGCCTGTGAGAATAACTCAACTCCTGTGTTTGTTTTATTCTAACCTTTTAAATGGCTTAGTTATAACCTCGGGTATTGTATACTGTACGTACTTATCACATCAATCTGTAAAAACTTACACAAATCAATCAATCAATCAATATTAATATTAATATTTATTAAGTAAGACCAACTTGGATCATGTTGTTAGTGACAATTATAATACTTATTAAACTAGTGTTAGTACATACAAACTCACACATTATCTCCTTTATGTCAGCAGGGTACATTCTTTTTTTAAATTGCGGTTTGAGACTTAATTATCGGCAATAATAAAAAACAAACCGGCCAAGTGCGTGTCGGACCAAGCACAACGAAAGCTTCCGTATTCCGTGCCTATTAAAAAGGTCGTATCATCAGAAAATTGGACGGCAATTACGTCCTTTTCTATGGGGAAGGCAGTTTTTTAGCAATATCTCGAAAACCTTTGAACCGATCTTGTTCAAAATAATTTTCATCCATGATTTGATGAAAATTAGAGGGGGGGGGGACACACATTTTTATTCACTTAATCAAAAAAAATGCTGAGAAACCTTATATTTATTTTGAAAGGCCTATCGATTGATGTGCCACACGTGGTATTTTGACTTGCAGTTACAAGTATGGAGTGCACCCCTAAAATATGTTTTTAGTCATTTCATTACACAACTATGTAGCGGCTAACAAAATACACCTATCCTCAAAATTTTATTCAAATACACCTTATAGTTTTCGAACAAAACGCATGTGGCGTTTTTGCCATTTTGACCACGGAACCTTATAAATGTCGCCGGTGAAAAACTACTGATGCTCAGTTTGGCACAGATTTTGTTTTATGAGTCGGAAGGTAGGAGCTTGGACTGTAGTGCTAACTTATTGAGCTGTGTCTACTCGTAGTGCTTATTTAGGCAGAAGTAGATAGCGCGCTAGACGGCGGGTGACGTCACCAGAGGACCGCGACGCGACGCGAGGCCTGCGCGCGCGCGGTATTTTAATGAGCTGCGAGTCCGCGCCCGCGCCCTCTTTCTGGTTCTTATTAAAACCTTTTTTTTTAATAAATGAAACTATACATTAGGGTTTAGACTACATTGGATTTTATTTCATTTTTATAAATAATCTAAAGTCTCTGATAAAAGGCAATAGAGATGAAAGCGAAAAGCTTATGCCATGCCGGGGACGTAACATTATGTCATCACTAATCGGGTTCCTGTCATAATAACAAATCGATTAAAGGAGTCGTGACGCATGGCTGTAGCCGTCACGTCATGTTAGTCGTCTCCGTCGTCACGTTGTCCGCTCGGTCACGGTCACGGCCGACACGCCGCGAACATGGCTCGCCTATGAGACCCGAGTCGCGCCGCAGCGCGCCGGTGTTCATAAGCGCAACCTTCACCGGTGGCACATTTTACATATAGTTGAATTTTTTTGAACTGAGCTGATATAGGTACTTATCTTCAAAACAATAGCATTCAAGTTAAACAATACGATTGTGTGGTCGACGCGTGCCAACAAACGGGTGGGGTTTTTTTATCTTTTAGTCCATTTAGAATCTATTGAATAAGATGATAGAGTTCATTATTCAGTGAACATTGTATGTGGCGGTAACCTCTTTTTTGTAAAGTTTGGCACACGCCAACCACACAAACGTATTGTTTAACTTGAATGCTATTGTTTTGAAGATAACTAGATCGGCTCAGTTCAAAAAAATTCAACTATACCAGCAACCACCAGTATGAGGCTTCGTACCAGAGTACCAGCATGCTATTGTTTTTTGTGTACCAGCTTATTTGTGTGAGGTGTGCAATTGAGAGTACATATTTGAATTATATTAAGCTTGACCTTCGAAGCATAGTTGTTCCGAGTTGAATTAATGTCAATACTTAGTTTGTGACTTTAAATAAATACTTTGGCATGTAAACTTTTAGAATTAGATGCATGTTATAATAAACTAATAATAATAATGACATGTAAAATGCTGAATTTTATGAAAAAATAACTGAATTAATCTTGCGGGGTTAAGTTATATGGAAATCAATGGCGAGATGAGTCGACCCCGATGAGATGAGTCGCTGCTCTGCTATTCACAACTTGTTTCACCTCATCGCACCGCTCACCCCTAGTATATCTTGGCGTTGATATTCGTAATTTACTCGGAGGTCTGCCGTGCGCCGGCTCGCCGCGCCGCTCGCCCGACGCGGTGTGTTGTAAATGCCAGTCTAGCGGTCGCGTTGTTCTGTTTGGTGTGCGCGCGAACGCCGCCGCCGCTGTCCCCGGGATTCCGAACTCAGACTCATTTTATTACGTTTCACACGATTTTATTGCCTGCTTAGTAATCGAATAACAAGCTCACAAAACACAAAAAGTATAGTGCATAAAAACAATAGGGTGACAAAAAACTTGACTGTATTGGGAAAATAAAAAAAAGAATTCAAAACCTTCAAAGTTATAAACAGGTCAAATACAAATATGGTCTACGAAGATATAAATCCCATGAGAGAATATGGCGCCGGTTGTTGGCGGAGATCTAATGTAAAAACTAAACAAGAGCGAGGACTCTTCAAACAGTAAGCTGTCGTAGGAAAGACATCAACGCGCGCGCAACTAATTGTAACATTTGTAACTTAAGTAGTAAATAAATAATTATTGTTCTATAAGTATGTAGTACTTAACTTTCCATTCCACAAAGTAAAGCTTGGATCAATTCAATGTTTGTATTTAAAGTTGTAAATAACGCGTTGTGTATGTATATCCTCTTACGGCCTTAGGCTGTATTCAGAAAGGATTAACGACAGGTCATCACATAACGACCATAATGACTAGTTGTTATTGTTACTTTACACCCAATCCATAAAATGCCAGTACAAGTTCTAACCATTACAAGAAAAGTGTGATTCTGATTACTGAGTACATTCAACTCAATGTTTGGTAGCAATGAAATGCCTTTGAACAATAATGTGATAGCAATTATAATGGGGTCGGTTTATTCGAGGGAGTAAATTACACGGTGGGTGGAGACGGCCCAGAGAGCACATAAACACAGACATATTTATGTCTCAACTAGTAGCTTTTTCTTTCAGAGGAGCTGTTTGTGGCGTTCATTTTATAGTTCCCTCTTGAAAAACATCACCCCCCTCCTTTGGCAGTCGGGTAAAAATATTCATACTTCAGAAAAAGTGTATCAGATTTATATCTGACATAAAAAAATACAAATATGCTCAGCATGCTGCAAGCTTTACTTCATTGAATACATCCTAATCACACAGTATTTACATACTAGAAATAAATATGTTGTCAGAAGATATCCACATTTTTATACTAAACACTCAGATCTACCTAGCTTAGCTTTGCTAGTAGATTTCAACATAAACTAGTACCATCAATAACTTCTAAATTAAAATTACACAGCAACATTCCACATTCTAGGTCAATTAAAATATTGAATAAAATAAGTGACGACATCAATAATCGGCAATCGGATAAAATCAGCCGGTCGCATAACGAATTAACATTTTTTTTAAATAATTCCTAATAAATAAAGTCTATTTAGTACTCATTAAATGAGTTCTTTAATGACTAGATGTGACTAATAGTAACAAATTAAATAAATACATACAAACGAAATAAAAATGTCGATCTCTTCTCCAATATTGATTTTGCTGTGCCCTACAGCGTATCATATTGTAATCCTTTTCTGTAATAGGTTAAAACACAATGTGATATGCAATAAACATAATGATATGAATATAAAATTACTGTTTTTCAAAGAACTCTAGTAACAGAACCTGGTCAGACTAGCGCATAATTCAAATTTATCATCATAATCATCATCGTCCCACTGCTGGGCACAGGCCTCCTCTTATGAATGGAGAGGGAACGGGCAAAGGAGAGGGAGGGGGTGGGGGGAGGGTTCAAATGTATGGTCAGATCTAAATAAAAGTATTTTGTGATCTCGGGTGAACAGTAGTTTTAGAACATACTCCATGTTTTTTGTCTGTTTGGCTTATTAAAATGTTAATTAATATCTAAATATAAACATAATTGATAGGACCACCATCTTACTCAAATACCCTGCTGAGGTCACCATGCCTCTCGTAATATTGGCAAGCTTGTTTTTGAATAAATCGCCAACTTTCAGCTGCAATGTTTGCACTACTATATAGCATGCCCATTGCCCACAAATCCCATGTCGTCATTGAAATACTTAGGCGTCGGTGCCAGCCAACATATTGTTATCATGTTAGTACAGCATGTACATGTGCCGTCTAGTTAGCTATACGTCTGTGGGCTGCGCCGGCGCGGCTCCCGGAATGCGCCGACGATACCGGGAAAAGGTTTAAACTTTAATTAAAATGCTTCTCAACTTTATTATTTAGATAATTGCCCCAACAATACAATACATCGTGGCTTCGGGTGTGCGACGCTACCAAAAGGTAACGTTGGCCATCCGTTTATTTTGGAATTAAACTGGTGTACAATCACAACCAAGATTTTGCAAACTAGATGACAACTGTGAACAGATAGAGTTAAAAAAGTCGGATGTCTATTTAAATATTTTAAGTGCCAGGTTTAATATCAAAGGACATACATCAACATCAAAATTCTTCGAAGTAATTATGTTAGAAGCATTGTTTTCTTCTAAATTTTGAGTTCTTTGAGAATCGACAGGTTGATTTTACGCACAGTCCTTGAGATACGGAACATTTTCTTTCACAGCACATGTCAAATACATCTATGCGTTTGCAGTCTCTAGCGTCTATGTTTCCCCCTTATGTTAGAATATGGAAAAGACGTTACGCTCCTTCCATAATAGTAATATGGTATCGAGCTGAGCCACGGTGGATGGTATTTTGTTTGCGTCACTCCTGCTCGTCTGCCAACGTTATCCTTACACGATCTGGTGCTGCTAGTGCTAATACCCAAGTATTTCCTAGGCCATGTATCGTATTATGTACTCTGTTGTTCGTAGCGCGATCACGTGGATCGACTTGTGTGCAACTCAGAAGTGCGTGAGAGCTGAGATTCTAAGCGGCCGAAGGGCCCAGCTGTTATGCGTCTCACCCCATGCGTCACACCTAACGAAAGTAAACCTCTACCTACGCTTAGTTACTACGAATCACGGCGTCAAGATATATTTGTGGGTGACCGTTGAAGTAAGCTTAAAACAAGTTACAGAATAGGGGGGCAGGTACGGAACCACTGACTAATCAAATCATTAGTTAGCTTCTTCCAACATCTAGTGAATCCTAAACCGCAGATCACAGGAACCGAGGAGTTGTCCGCATGGTTTATACTCGTAGGATGCGGTCTCCGCACTGCCCTGCAGCGGCCGCCCGCGCCGCGCCGCGAGCCACACAACTTACTCAACAATTAGAATGACTCGACAATTGCGGGCAGTTGCGACTCGTTCCCGAGTGAAGCTAATCGGCCGGCGAGCAAACAAGCACACACACTTGCCTTGTCTCCTGTCTGCTTTAAATTCATTTGCAGAATTAACTCATGCTTGGTTGCCACAAGCATGTGAGTAGCTATCTACTAACATGCTTGTGGCAGCCACAGTTGCCAATTTCGCGCACGAACTTAGCAACTGTTATTGCCAAGCTAAGTATGGGCATTAAAAATAAAAATTAAAAGCAAATTAGGCTACCTTTTTAAAAATCCGACATCAAGTGAGCGGATATAAAATATCTCGTATACATATGAGATAGTCGTCGTCATCGCATCGTTTGGTGATCTCGGATCTTGAGGTTTGGAATCTGAGGTGTTGAGGTAGATTTCAACTCAACAAGATGGCTGTAGTTTATGAATTACCTAATAGTCTCACAGACTGTTCCTGGATTTAATATACCGATACAACTAGAGAAGAGGGAAATAGAAATAGCAATTCATAATCATGATTCATCTGGTGTTTGTCGAATTAATAGTCTCAGATTGAGGAGGAAATACACATAAATGAATAATATTTCCTAAAAACGCGTAGTTACTTAGGTAATGGAAGCTCAGCTTTAACAAGCCACCAGTACCGTCGTGACGTCACGTCCGCAGCTGCAGCTTCGCCGCGTCTAGCTCGTCTCGGCTCTCGTCATCAATCGCGACTACCTTCTTACAAAACATGGATCTGAATCAAATCAAGTCATTTAAATTACAAATCCAATTTCCGTCATCAGTTATAGGAGCCCCTGGCGGTCGCTGCGCGTGTGTGCGTGCGAAATGACATGTTTAGTGTATCACTGCTGCGAGCCAATCAGTGCTTAATGGTTTCCTGCGCGGGCTGGGAACTGCGCGCGCGCACCGACGACCAGCGTCGACACACTTTCGTCAAGTGCATGCGAAACGTAGTCTCCGTACGTGTCCCAGCGAGTCATCGTCTAAATGAGCAATTACTGCGGTGTAGGGTGACACGCGCGGTTCCCACGCTCCCCCCCTGACCCCGCCCCGCCCCGCGCCGCGCATTAATCGCGTTTAATTCAGCGCTGGCGCAGCCGTGCCAACAATTAGTGACGTGGCAACGATCATAGCTCGACGTTGACCCAAGTCACCACTACACTAGCGCAAAAATCGTGCCATATTGGATTGTCATCTTTCGTCCTGTTCTCATAAAGTTGATCATGTGTAAGCACAAGTGATGAGCGTTGTTATAAGAAAACAAACTCTTATAAGGTACCGTCGCCTAATAACACCTTAATTTCAAAGCCTTGTAAAACAATTACAGTCTGATTAATAAAGAAAAGCTGTTCATGTTAAATAAATCATTCATTAGCAGTCCTGCTAGTGATTTATTTAATAAACAAAATATTAAAAAAAAAACAAGACCAAGAGATAAGAGACAGGTGGAAGGAATATTACTCGGAGTTGCCATATAACCCTGTTGCGGAGTTACAACCGGTTGAGGGACCGTGGCAACGCGTCACCCATCACGAAGTCCACAAAGCAATCCAAAGAATGGCATAAAACAAAGCTGCTGGCCCAGATGACATCCCGGTGGAACTCTGTAAAAAATTGGGAGACGTAGGATGCTTATGTCTGACCAACAATACAGTTCACGAGGGGATACCTGACATGTGGAGAAAAGGCATCTTGGTGCCGTTCTATTAAAAAAAAGGGCGACGTAAGACATTGTAAAATAAGCAGGCTCACTCAAATCTACTGCGGACCCAAAGTCCTCTCAATGCTAACGGCAGGAGCTATAAATAACCTTCTTACTATTAGAAATTATAATTAGCATGACAGGTTACACGATAGTTTATTCAACACCGGAGTTAACAAATATTGAAAGAAATAATTCATTAATAAAGCTCGGGCGATTCGTTCCGTGCGCGACCGGTGTTCATATAAATATTAGGCCGAGTTGGCGCGCGGGCTTATGATAATTGGTCGGAATAAATATGGGAACACGAAATCGGCTAACAAGACCATTAGTTAGCCGAGTAAACGCTGCCGGCGCGGGCGCAGGCGCTGATGCTTGCCAGCTGACGGCGGTCACTCGGCTAGCCACGGCTACTCTAGGCGCTGCAGTTACATTCTATTCCAGACTACGCATATTTATCTATTATTAAACTAGGGTGCCTCGTATAATTCTGAGTATTACACTAAAAACTACCTAATAGACGAGAAGAAACTGGTTTACGAATAGGGCACCTTGTATAGAGTTAAAACTTTGTCAATGCTCTACGTCAAGAGTGAGAACAGTATAGTAGATAGTTAATTTGTTACAGGATGGCATGGCATAGAGGTTTTGAGCGTTGGTACAGCCTGCAACATTGACCGACCGCGCGAGCGAAGCGGCAGCACACTGTAAATAACTTATATTTCATCTTCTATGACACTGCTCTCACATAGGGCGAGATCTCATAGCTTCATGTAAGCTTTAGTTTCTCACGTATTAAGTAAATATGCCTTGGTTTTGACTTATAATTTAATGCCATTTCTTTTTTCAAAATGTCATTTGAACCAAGTTCTAGAGAGGATTCAACCACACTAGCCAACCATAATTAGACCATATGACCAACTATAATTAGAGTACAAAAAGAGAGAAAAATGAAAATCAAAGCCAGATGTTCCTATGGAGCGCCAAAACCGCCTCATAAGTAATATAAATTGAGAGCTGAAACCTGAAACCGATATTGCAACGACAAAGCCAAAGTGGTGATGTCAGCGACGAACTAACAAGATCTGCTATTCGAAACGCTATAATTGTATTGTAATATCAAAACGCAGCCTTGTCAAGGAAAGGGAACTGTCACTTTGACAGCCCCTCTCATATCCGACCCCTGATAGGAACAACACGTAAGAGATTATTAATATATTTGTAATACTCAGAAATCATAAAATAAACCACTGAAGACCAGAAGATACTCTTTTATTACACAACAATACAATAATCATAGAAAGTTAAAGTTTGCGATGTCATCAAGATTGTCAAGTAATTTCGCTCCACCTTCTGTATTTAAGAAGGATCTTCTGACATACAATCAATACCAAACAACAACAACAATCAATGGCCATACAATGCAAGCAACATGAAGCACAATTTGTAAACACATTTATATCCGTTTATTTATTTCTAATTCCTATTCTATAGAAATTATAATTTGTACAAGCCGCGGGATGCGTGTCTAATGACTATTGACACGTGTATCGCTGTGATATTTATGTGTGTATTTGATTACGATACAAGTTAAGCTTCTGAGGAGTACAATGCGCGGGCGCTAGTGGGTCGGGAGCTGAGGTGAGGAACCGGGGGAAGCGATTTTACGGATCAGGGATTAATCACACGCATCGCGTGCAGCGGCCGCGGCCGCGGCTGCCTCCGCGGGCGCACACAAAACATCATTTTACGTGCACCTTATATGTACGGGGTGGGCCCTGTAACAGGAGCAAATATTTAAAAGGAGGCTTCCTTAGAGCATCTGCAGTAACCCCCTCTGTCCATTTCTTTTAAATTTTTTTGTTATTCGGAGAAATTTTGATCTAAAGTTATGACCTTGGCACCACGAGATCATAGCACAGTAGTCAATGCAGATTTTGATGTAACATTATGTAGTGAGTCATTCTTATTTTCAAAAGATATTTTTTGATTTTTTCAATCTTTTTATTTTTTTTAGTGTTTTGTAAAATAAAAACTTACTTATATCACTCCATAAGAGTAAAAAAGTACACGTAAACTTATGTTGAAGAAAAAAAACCAAAAAAAATAATATTTTTAATTAAATCCACTCAAAAACCATTGCTCACAAGCTCAATAGTCTACCGTTTAATTTTTTGCTCCTGGTACAGGGCCCACCCTGTATTAACTACTTTATATGTGCACTTAGCAGCATAAACACTCAGTCACAGCAAAACCAAGTGACATAGGCTATAATATTTGCACAAAAGCAGTTGGATTTTTGAAAACTCTTTTGGTTCCACTTGTTACGTTTTTGGAGACTAGAGATTTATTCATTTCCAATTTTATTCAATCTTAACTAGACCGAAAAAAGAGGCGCATATCCTCAGAGCCAACTGATCTGAGGATAGGATAATGGACTGATCGTGACTAACATGCACACGTGATGACGTGACTACTCGAGTGACCGCGTCACATGTAACGCACGTCGCTCACCCGTACTCGTAGCGGTTTGTAACCCGCGTGCGTTACACTTGACTTGCGGCACTTCGCAGGAAACGATGCCGCGCGGTGGACACTCATCGTGATTATCTAGAATCATCCGAGTGGGCGATATTTTCTCATTTGGATCCATTTTACCGTAACTTATCATTTTGATTCGTAACTTGTGTCCCATTCGCATGTCAGTGTGTTGCGCGCTCGCATTCTGATACGCCAACTGATGTGAGAAGGTGATGTGAAGTAATGAGCCAAATTGACTTCTAGAGGACGACTAGGGAATTAAATAATTTACTTGACATAATTTCTTGGTATGTTCTAAAGTTTGCTAGTGCGTTTCTAATATCTTCATCATTCGCTTGTCCTTATCCCATTTACTTGGGGTCGGCGCAGCATGTTTTTTTCTTCCATACCTCTCCATCGGCCGTCAACTCATCATACACTTCCTTCCTATTCATATCGTCTTTCACTGTAGTGACAATAATTTGTATAAAATTGCACATTTCCTTCGTGCTGCAAGATAAAATACTAATTACAGTTTACTGTCACTAATTAGCCTACACGATACAAGCGAAATAGCAAAGAAACATCTTTTTAGTATCTAAGCAAGTAATACAAGTAAGCATATTTTTGCAGTAGAGTTCCGGTCGCATGCCACGGCGGGAGAGCGCCGCGCGCGCAGGCATCCACGCGGAATATAAACAACTAACTTTCCTACCATAATTTAATCGCGCTCGCTTATTAAGGGTAAAATATGTACCTGCATTAGAAAATTAATATTGATAACTGGTGTAAAAAACTGAGTTATTAGCTGGTATTGCGTCGGCAGTTTTTTTCGATTTGACATGAAAACTTCTAATTGCATCCATTGCAAACATTGCAACATTTTTAATAAGGCGGGCGCGACCGAACGGGACGCTTTCATAGGTTATTGGTTATTAATGTTGGATTCCACCGTCAAGTCACCGGCGGATTAGGCGGCGGAATGCTGCGCACTCATTAATCAAACATAAATAGGCATTAGTCATACGTGTAATCAGAATATAAATCGTGATTATTACACGTGTAGTAATGTGGCGGTTATTTGTCGCTTCATCGCGTCGCGTGCGTGAGGGCAAACGAAGAGCGTCACGACACGCGAGACGCGGACACAGATTTGATAATTTACTTATTGGTGATTCATGTATTTTGAGCATTACCTATACTTCTAATTGACATTGCGTGGTAACGCTACTAATAAGCTATAAGATTCTAAAATATGGTTAGTTACAAAGGTTTCTATAAGTACCAGTGGCGGCGCGTGAAAAGTTTCGATGGGCAACCCGGAACAAAAAAGTTATGAAAGACTTTAGAGTATATAACTATAGGCTCAGTAAAGCTTCCGAGCGAGTTGGTCTAAGAATGAACATGGATAAGACGAAGATCACGTCAAATGCTCATGTAGTACCTGCCAACTCCCATTACAATAGGACACTTTTCGCTCGAAGTTGTAGACGATTATGTATACTGTATACCTAATAGGGCAGACTGTCTAGTTAGGTATTGAAAGTAGTAGTAGTACTTCGAGAAAGAGGTCAATCGTCGCATCCGACTAGACTGGGCAGCGTACGGGAAGCTGACACATCTTTGCGTGTAATATTCCGCAGTGTCTCAAGGCGAGAGTCTTTGACCAGTGTGTGTTGCCAGTGATGACATATGCCACTGAAACGTGGTCGCTTACTATGGGCCTCATAAGAAGGCTCAAAGTCACCCAACGGGCAATAGAGAGGGCTTTGTTGGGAGTTTCTCTGCATGATCGCATCAGAAATCAGGTTATCCGCAGCAGAACCAATGTAACCGATATAGCCCTCCGAATCGCTAAACTTAAGTGGCAGTGGGCGGACGTAGAACTGATGGGCTCTGGGGCGGAAAGGTTCACGAGTGGTGACCACGTCCCGGAAGGCGCGGCGTGGGTAGGCCCCCCAAGGTGGACTGATGACCTGGTGGTATAGGTCGCGGGAGTTCGCTGGATACGGGTGGCGCAGGACCGGTCACTTTATGTTTCATAAAATTACTCGAAAAAATTAACTGACGATTTGAAAGTGCTTGTTACTAGGCCTATGTCCAGCTTGGGAGAGTCCTATGTCCAGCAGTGGACGTCTTTCGGCTGATATGATGATGATAAACAGGCTTGCCTAAAAATACATTTTAGGCAAGCCGGTGGGAATCGGCTTGTGTGGGACACGTATCCGCCACTGATAAGTAAATGCTTGTTTATACACTGAAAAAAATGTCACTTTGGGGTAATCTTAAAATATCGAGATGTCCGTCTAAATTAGGGGCGTTGTCTTAAAATAAGGAGATATCATGTCAATATTACGCTATAATTGAAATGTTTTAGGACGTAATAGAATTGTTTGGGTAGATAATAAAATATTACGATACTTGTCATAGTAAAAATCGTCACTTTCATCGTACTTTTTGGTGATGTCAGTATGCTCCCTACTTTTAGTGAATTCATCTTAATTTACGGTGAACAGTTTTCTCAGTGTAGCCGCATCGTACGTCGCAATGAGATTTTTATGACTTAGCGTCGAGGGAATATTTATCCACCCGAACACGGCTCCTGTAACAACAAGGAGCTCATAAGTTATGGTAATGCTAATGTATCCTTGAATGGGCGCAGATCTAGATCTCCCGGTAGTATCTACAGAGCAGAGCGCGCTGCCGGGGGGGGGGGGGGGGGGCGGGGCGGGGGATAATTAGACCGCTCTGCAATAAATACGCGCGATATCGCGGCATCGCACGTATCGCGCCGCATCGCGGGCTATCGCGCGATCGCCTGACCTTTCCGCCGGCAGGGACACGGCACGACGCAGACGTTCCCAGAGCCACGGAATTAACTCGTCGCGCGCATGATCGATGTCACCAAATGTCAGCGGCGATAGACGATAAGCCGAATCGATAATCTTGTTTAGGATTGGTGACAGATACGAATGCGCGGGCGGGGCGGCGGTGCCGGCGCGCGCGTAGATACACATCGCGCGGACCCTTCGTTAATCCCATTCATTAGTTTAATTAAGTTAATGTTTGGAGCACGGCGCGCGGGAGGGGGCGCACGACCTCGCTATCTGCTCCGAGATAAATCGTCCCCGCAGTTAGAAGAAACCGATGATAAATCTTATTGCGAACTGCGCTTGATCTGCCCGCGCGGGAATGATATAATTACATGATTGCCCCGCTGCCCCCGAACCGTACCCCCGCACCCCCGCGGCGCGGGAGCATTCCCCGGCTCATTCTCTTACGGCTAATTTACAATGACAGGGAGTATACACGTATTTTGTCGAATGTAAATTGTAATGTTTACGCTAAACTCACTGTGTGTTCCGAGAAACAGAAGAATATTTAGAATTCCAGCGTTCACGTGGACTTGTCAAGTGTACGGAGATCCAGTAAAAGCTTTAGTACCTAAATACCTAGATATCGATGTTTATTTAAAAACAACGGCAGCTGCTGCCATGTCGCAACCGAGGCTCGTCCGCGCCAATACCGCGGCGGGTCATGCAAGTAAATACCAGCGATTGTTTGGTGCCATAACACGCCAGCACCATGTACGGATTCGCCAATAATTGCTTGCTTTTGTTATGTTTTCAAAATCGAAAGTTTGATTGGCATCTACACGCCGGAGCTCGAGGCTCGCGGTCGGCCCAGGCCAGCCTGTCTATTCACAAAAGGTATTACTTGACCCCGCTTATCGTAACCACTATGCTTTCATACTTATAACTGGTTTGCTTGCTGTGGGCTATGGTGGCAGTATGATTCTTATTTAGACGAATAGTAGTTCCCCAGACTCGTGCAAGCGGAACTGGCCCAAATGTCTCGGCTAGTGTGGTTCCCAAAAACAATCCGTGAAGAGTGGGCTGTCGGCGAGGCGCCGGCAATCACGCGCAGCCGTCGGCGTCGTTAGCCGAGATAGCGCTATCTTGAAATAAATATCAGCGATTGTCAGCAACGAATTTGAAAGTCCTGTCGACGCTCGGTCGTATCTCCCATCGCCACCTATCTTTAATTAACATCGCACGCGAGCGGCCTGATCGATAGCTGGGATGCGCTGCACTTCAACTTCTTACAACATTTTAATTGACAGGCCTTATTAAAAACACTTTAGAAATATATTGTAGCATCGAATGATTTATTTGTCAGAGGGTCCGCGGCCGGCAGTGCCTATGCAAACATGATTACAATGGCCGAATGTGAAGTGATAGTTCGCGAAGCATAATTAAGCGTATTGTTGTGTGGAGTATGAATTACAATACAATGGTGCATTGTCCGGTGCGGGGCGGGGCGCGGGACGCGGGACGCGGGGCGCGGGACGCGGGAGCACAAATAGGTCATTAGGGCAACAGCCAGCGGTGTCCCGGGGGTAGCGGCGCGGCGGGTCAGAGCGCGGTTCACCGCTACCCTCAAGGGTAGCCGTCCAGTGAGCGATATAAACGCAGAGTTTATTAGTAAGACTAAAGGCGCAGTAGTAACAATGTTCTAGTAGGCGTCCTGGAGCCGTAGCATGGTTGGTGACAAGATAAGAGCGTCGTCTCGTTCTATCGAACGGTGTCAGCCAGTGACGCACGCTCTATTCTATCACCTATTGCGTGACAAGGCCAACCATGCTACGGCTCCTGCACGACTAGTTGTGCATCATGCGGCTCTTTCTTGCCTTTCATCATAAATCTTGCGATAGATATCAAATACATTGTCTAAATAATATCCATACTAATATTATAAATGGGAAAGTGTATGTGTTTGTTTGTTTGTTTGTTTGTCCGTCTTTCACGGCAAAACGGGGCGACGAATTGACGTGATTTTTTAAGTGGAGATAGTTGAAGGGATGGAGAGTGACATAGGCTACTTTTTGTCTCTTTCTAACCCCCCACTTCCCCAAAATGGGGGGTGGAAGTTTGTATGGAGCATTCCGCAATTTTCAAGGTAGAAAGCTAAAAATTGGTATGCGTACTATTTGTGACTAACAAAAAAATCGTGCATCATTTGTTTTTGGAAATCTGCACCCAACCCCTTAAAAGAGGGGGTGAAATTTTATATGGGGGTCCAGATATGTAGAGTCGATATGTAGAGTCGATATGTAGAGTCGATATGTAGAGTCGATATGTAGTCGATATGTAGAGTTGATATGTCGATTCGATATTTATAGTCGATATGTAGAGTCGATATGTAGAGTCTATGTTCGATATGCAGAGTCTATGTAGAGTCGATCTAAATATATAAAAGACTGAAACTGAGATGCACCTTTTTTGTAGACGGTTAACATTACTCTTAAGGGCGAAGCCGCGGGCAAAAGCTAGTAGTAATATATATCCTTCACATAACTTCCTCATACTGATTCGTATTTACGGCTCTGTATGAAGTTTGTTTGCCGAAGCGATGAGAGCCTCCTAATATCACTATACCTACAATATACGAGTACATGCGGTCATGTATTACAAACGGATGCTAATAAATCGTTTGATGGCATCGCTCAACATGGACGGCGGCCTTACCGCGCCGCACCGCACTTGCCGCAGTCTGCTGCTCTGGGAAGCGACAAGTGTCCGACAAATTAACAGCGACCACAATTATTCCTCCCCTCCCCCCCTCGCCCCCCGCGCCGCGTGCGCCCGCGCAGCTGCGGCTAATCCCCTTAAACAATGCCCGGGCTAAAGCGGGCTTTGAAACATTTTAATTACTCTTATTAAAAGACACCCCTAAATTAATGTCGTGTCATGTTAGTGCACATATATGTAGTTCACTTGACGTTTTTGCGCGCGTGCTGTTACTGCAATTATAAGATGGTTGTCGCCCGCACCCCTTCCGGGGACCTGCCAGGTATTTCATTAATTAAGATGGTATTTGTAATTTCAAGAATATTTCATGAACATTGTGCAGACTCGTCTAGAACATGCGGTGACAAGTAACTAGTTACAGACAGAACTGCAGAACAGCATAATAACTGAACTATTTAGGTATATGCCAGGTGTGTGTAAGTATATATTATGTTATGTATTTTGTTTCAAGTTTTGTTCCTAAGGCTCGAGAGCACTTACACTGAAGTAGAACTACTATGTAAAAACTATTATGACTCACTACATGATGTTACCTCAAAATCTGCATTAACTATTGTGCTATGATCTCGTTTGTGTCTGTAGCAATGGTACAAGTACTCTATTAATAGTTTTGGAAAAGGCAGTTTTTCGATGCGCAGCTTCATAGAGCACCTTAAGGGCGTAAGTACTATTCCTTTTTACAAACAAATTGTAATCAATTTGTGTGTAACGTTGAAATCAATTAAATTGGTAATTTTCCCCGTTCTTGTGCATTTAGTTAGACCAAACGAGAACGTCTGTCTGTACTAATATAATTCGTATTCATAAGTTGTGCGAGTTCCAGGATCCCCTAATGAATGGGTGGCCTTGCATATTATGTAGATTCCAAAGTCAAGAATAGTGCCTAATGCCTAGTCATAAAAACTAGATGTAAACACGGCGTACATGCGGGCTCATGTTCCCGCGTTACAGTCTGATTGCGCGCCCGCGCATGCGTTCTCTCGGACAAATTGGCCCGTGTAATAGCGCCGCTTTTTGCCGCGATGCAAGATGGCCCGCCATATCTTTACGACGCTGTAAACGCGGCCAGTCATGCTCTAATACTAAGTTGCTTACTAGTGTTGTCGGTTTATTGGCAACGCTTATAATAATCCACGGGGTACTCTAGAGTCCTTCTTTCATTATTGCCGTCAGCATCAGCACGGGCATATGTCTATGGGAAGAGCATATAACTACTATACTTAGTGGGTTGTATTATTAGTTCCAAAACCCGATTAGTGATACTATCCTCTATTTATATTTACGTCAACGTTTCGGACGTGCTGCAACATCATTGGTTGCGAGAAGACTGACAAAAACTACCCGCACTTGGTCTTTATCATTCACTTGCAACTTATACGTATGAAACCTCAAAATAAATAAATCTATATGCCTACATATATAAAAGAGAAGTGCTGACTGATAATCAACGCACAGCCGAAACTACTGGCACTAGAAACTTGAAATTTACACTAGAACTTCCTTTTATAACGTAGGCAAGGGAAAGGAGGGATTTTTGTAAATTCCACCCCTAAGGGAGTTGAATTGGGGTGCAAAGTTTGTATAGGGAAAACTTTTTTTTCTAGAGACTTAAAACTTTGTAGAAAGATTACTTATTAAAATACAAGTAAAGTATTTTCAGTGTTTTGGATAATTCCACCCCTAAGGGGGTTAAAAAGGATGCAAAGTTTGATTTTTATTAAATAGAGATTTATGTGAGATATTTTGTTGAAAGATTACTTATAGACAACAAAAATTGTACTTTCAGCGTTTTGGAAAATTGCACCCTTAAGGGGGGGTGCAATATTTGTACAGGGATTTTTTTTTGAGCGTTGTACATTGTCTAGTGGACCTACGGTATAGGTAAAAAACTTAAGAAGATGACCTGTATGTAGAGGTACGTCACCCAGTACGTCACAGTTCGAATAGGCATATGTTTTGTTTGTGTTGCACAATTTAATTATGTAATGTCTATCATCTTAATTCATCATCTTAGGTCATATTCTTAAGTTTTTTACCTATAGCTCAGTTGGATTAGACGTTAGAGCGATGGACGGATTCCAGAGGTCGCGGGTTCCGCTCGTGGCGAATAATCTTTCAATTTTCCACTTTGATCGAAATTTAGAATTTCGTTAGCGGACGTTTCTGCTTAAAACATTTTAATATATGTATAATTATACGCAATTAAGTTTCGTCTCGTAAAAGTAATGTGTGAAATGGTGAGTGTTTAATTAGGTATACTGCACTATATGGGCTTAACAGGATGGTGGAATGGCTACTTGAGAGTAAATATACGGAGCTAAATGTTTGTTCTTGAGAGCGGTATTGTAGTTTATATATACGGAGCTAAATGTTTGTTGGTTTGACCGAAGCTGAGAGGCGAGTTGGAATTTTGGAAGCATGTTTTAATTGGTCTCATGTTGTCGCGTGATTAACGCCGGCTGGCCCGTCCCGACGATGGCGGCGATAGTGTGTCGTCCCCCCCCCCCCCTCACGCACGCCCCCGCCGCGTGTCAGCCCTAATTGAAACACATCGCGACATGCGCGGACGCCGACAACACTCACTACCATCAGCGACTACACGAGTAACACCTCCGCGAGCCTGGTATTCATTATCTTAGATCTTTAAAAAGGAAAAGTCTCTGACTGCATTGAGCTTTGATTTTACCGAGGTATTGAAGAGCACTACGCAATTCTTCCTGGCGTCTGCCAAAGATCACCACAGCGATACGTAATTAGCCGCCCTCTTCCAACGGCCTCCAGAAAACCTGAAACCCTCACCAGATCGTCGGTCCAACTTGTGGGAGGTCTATTTAACTAGTCGTACTCACACTGCCTTTGTTGACTGAACTATCATCATGCATGTTTTCTACGATAACTACTTCAGCCTGTTCAGCTTTTTTCTGAAAATCTACAAAAAGGAAATGTAAAAATGCTCGCTTGGGTGGCTTCTCTAAAGTTCATAATAAAGAATAAATGAAAATGAAATGAATTGCAATTAAATTAAATTAATAAATGATATATATTAAATTAAATGAAGTACTCCAAGGAAACCTTTGGCCCATCGCGGGTCACCCCGATCCCGCGATGACCGGCCTATGGTACTCCCTCCAGCGCTCATGTAGCGCATAAAGAATACTTTTTGTTTTACTGTAAAATAATGACTAAATTAATTACAAAAAAGATCAAATACAAGTAGATGCCTTAATGATATTGCAGCAACTTTGTTTATAGCGGCACAGACTAAAAATACAAGTGACTTATGCATCTAGACACGCGGCAGCGTGTCCAGCCAAGTTCAAGTGTAATCCATAGAACATGAACATTCAATCCTGTGACATTCAGTGTTTTGTATAATTCGTTGTCCACTGTGTGAGGTCTCCCTATATCTACATCAAATTAATTCAATTAAGAAGAAGCTGTAAAATGTAATGAAACAGGTTGCAAGCTAATTGCTCCTCCAAGTCGATGGGCGCAAGTCATTAATTGGACTGTTAATGCGTAATGAAACCAGTGGCTCCTGTGTGGTCAACTGGTCACCAGGACACGTAGCTGGAGATGAAACTATGTTATTTACCGGCACGCATACAGTAACAAGTCCATTTCATGTCATTGTATCTGAGCCGCAAATCTGTGTGTGCGCAGGAAGTCGGCAGGTGCTCACGATGTTGTACCGTCTGGACCACACTTGCTCTGCTAATTAACGGTTTCATTATGCAGTATCACTCTGTTTCTTAATGTAACGTTCAAAGTAGATATTTACTTATTCATTTAACTCAGGCAACAAAGGCTCATATTTACACACCTTACAGACGAACATACGGATCAATGCAAACTTATTTTAACAAAAACACTATAACTGTGATGTGTTACGCAACTTCGTGGTGTCAGATAACCAACCGCGGAAGATATGTGGTGACTATTTCATATAAAAATTATTTCTTTTGCGGCAAGCAGCCATAGATTAGATACATTTTCTTGATGTCGGTGTCGTTAATTCGCAAATAGCTGGCCCCATATTGCCAGAAATTCAAATGCTAGTTTGTATTATTGTTTATGGGAAATCATAACAGTTGTCGAAATGGCAAACAGGCAGATGGCAGTTGCGGTGCGCCTCGGACCCCTCGCGGCCCAACTTGACACATTTGACGGTCGCAAACAATCACACTTCACCGCACGTACCGACTCGTAGGTATTTCCGCGGGACTGTTTACCACTAACCTATTTATTATTTGGCTCTGCGGCTATCACAGTGCGAAGGCAAATAAATGCACACGAATATTTAAGACGGTCAAGGGAAGTAAGCCATAGAGCTAGCTTTAGTACCCAATCATGTGAAAGTGTTGAGATAAGTAATCTTGCGTAGTAACTTGCCAGTCTAGTAAATCTGGAGCGAGGAGTAAATGAAGACAGCGCTTGTAAACAAAAGAAGGAAGCTGCGAGCACCGGCGCCCGCGCCGCCGCCGCGCCGCTGACAAGAACAACTACGAGTAGATAGTCTACAGCAACAGTATACTCTCTCATAACAAACATACTATAAATTATAATAGAACGAAATATTTGCTTAGGTATATTTAAAAAAAAAACAGATTTATTAGATTAATTATTTATTTATTATATGTGTCTACTATCTAATAGTATGCTGTGTTGCGTTCCGTGGGTCACTTACGGTGCTGTCTGAAAATCAGCGCTGCAGGTATCTGTCTGACACCTCGGCACAATGTTGAGACAGCGACCGTTTCACTGCCGCGAAGACACACACAATGTGTTAATTGTATTGTATGTCTACTCCCTTTATCTCTGTGTGTCTTTTGTGTAGTGAATAAATGTCTTCCTTCTTTCTTTCTTTCTTTCTTTCTTTCTTTCTTACCGTAAAAATATTTAAGTTTAGATTTGAAAGAAAGAAAAGAAAGAAATTATTACTTGAAACAGAAACAGAAACATAAGCAACATTCATATAGAGATAAAAAACAAGATTATTTTTGTGACAAAAGGAATGAGCTCAGCATTGTGCTGAAAGGATTACATTTGTACTCGAACACTTTTTTTGCTTCTTTTAACCCCCGACGCAAATGAGGGGTGTCATCTACTTTAAAACAACGGATGAACAGAGAAAGTCTCGTCTGTTGCGATAGGTCTTAGCCATGTTCGTTGTGTTGTGTTGGGCGGGAGTGTTTAATAGTCAATAGTCAATAGTGTTTATTTTGTAAACATAGGTACATCAAATTGAGGTGTATAGTAAAAAAATCTCGTTCCACTGTGTTTTGCCTTTCGGCATACAAAAACATGCTGCATACTAACATAATATTAGTGTACAATTAATAAATTAATAATATTTAGATAGAAGTCTACATTCAACAATAATTATAATTAATTTATTTTATAGAATTATTTAATATGTCAACGTAGTAAGTTATTATAACAATTTAAATTTTTACATGTCAATCCCAATTTAATTAAATGTATATTATTAAATCTTATAATATAACTATAGACTGTCGCATGTCAAGAAATCTGATATTGTATAAAAACATTTTTTAGTAAGCAATTTTTTTAACTCTGTCTTGAATATTGGCAATGGTAAGTTTTTGATCCTATCGGGAAGTTTATTAAATATTTTACTAGACACACAGAACATCCTTTTTTGTTTTAACGCAGTATTTGCAGGCTCTGTGAATATATATTCACCATACCTAGTGCTCCGCGGAAAGAACTCAGAGACCGTCTTAAAAAGAGTTGGGTTTGCTTTGACAAACACCGCGGCCACAAATACATACAGACAGGGCAATGTTAGCATTTTTAAATAATTAAAATGTGACACACAACTGTCTGTTTGCTTGAGTCCGCGGATTGCCCTTATGCACCTCTTTTGTGCCTTGAGGACAGTCTCTCTGTTTGTGGAGTTTGCCCAGTACATGGTGCCATAGCGCAACGTCGATGCCACGAAACCATGATATGCCGTCATGACAACCTCAACACTTGCCTGTTTCGCAAGTTTGTAGATAGCGTAGGCAAACTGGTTTAGTTTCCTACAAGTTTCTTCAGTGTGAGGTTTCCATGTCAGCCCACCATTTATGTGAAGATTTTAAATTAAAATTTATGTCCTTAGTTCGTAAAACAGCTAGTTTGTTGCTATGTGATAAATAAAAAGAAGGTCGAGGTAAGGTAAAGCCTAGTCCTCGACGATGCACAAGTGTATGACATGGGCACTTTATGTGAAACCATTATTATGGTGAACTAAGAGGATTTTTCCTCATTCGAATTTAAGCCATGTCACTAAAACACTCCCCACACAACTAAACGCTTTCTTAATTACATCAAAGCTCATCAACTCTAAGTTAGGAAAGCATGCTAGGTTCTCCCGGGTTATATACAGTGTAGTGTAGGTTGACGGCGCCTGACTCCGCCCACCGCTGAGTTTGCGGTTCATCGAAGATGGTTCAATTAAACCCACCGTTAGCCGCAGGGTCGCGCCCCGACCTGGCGGTTAATAGTCGATACCCGATAGCGGGGCAATTATGTTGTCGATGTCGATGTCGCCCGGGTGGCCGCCCCCGCCCCGCCCCGGCGACCCCCGGTTAATTACCCGGACCCCATTGTCTCAGCGCTATCGGCACAGTAGCGGCCGCGCACCCTTTGTCTACCGATAAACTTTACTCGCATCTAATAGCTCTATTGTCTCCAAAATCAATTATACTTTTACGATTAGTTTAAAGTCTGTGTGCGTGCGACGCGCGTTTTATTCTTATTTCAATCGTTTTGGGAACGTTGACGTGTCGTTTTATTGTCACACATTATTGACCCAGTTTCTTTGTCCCCGACTAGCGGAGGTGATGGCAGCTGCGCCAATCGCGGCGGCCGCTAGGGTGGCGAGGCTCGGATTGCGGATGCCCGCTGAAGGGAAACGCCTAAAGGAAGCCGCTCGAGCTTTCCTCGAAGCCCATTTTTTCGCTTTCTGGTCAAAATTGCAATGGCGCAGCACGGGGCCCACCCTCCGCCGCGGCGGCCATCGCAATTGCATTGTGTTTGGTCCTCCGAGCCGCGTCGAATGCGGCATCCGGCGAGGAGGCAGCGCCCGCTTCAGGTTTCAGCATTGTGTGCGGCGACGCGTGCGCGGACCCCCGGGGGGGGGGAACGTGCGCGGGGGGAGGCGGGCCGCCGCGATTGGCCGCCATTGTCCGTGCACCGATTTCGCGCTCAATTTGTTCCGCGATCGACTGATAGCGATCCCGAGCAATTACGTCGTCGATACTTAATTGAACGGGAACAATAGCGCAGCCGCTGCCGAGCCGAGCGCTTCATTACGTTGTGCGCGACGCCGCTAGACACCGGCGAGGGAAATAATGATACATGCCTGTAACCATCAAGATCGTGAAATTAATGATTTAACTATTTTGTTTTGAAACATAGAAATAATGTTTGTGTACAAGAGAATAGTGGAATCCGTAAGCAGCGATCAATATAATATGAAAAGCGTTTCATCAAAATGAGAAATGAATGCATCGCGCAGAGTTCAGCAGGGCGTGTGAACAAGTCTCTCGCCCCTCGCGCGGGCCGGCATGGCCTGTCTATTACCGGAACGCTTCATACTCGACCGTGTGCAAGTCCCTAGTCATGTCAGAACCGTAGATTTGCAACAACGATACGTTTATGGAGCTCACAGTTTATACTGGTCGTGAAGTCGGTGAGCTTTCTGAGTGTGTGCGCGCGCGTCGTGGCTCACGGGTTAGTGGAATAGGGAAAGGCGATAGTATAATTAAATAAAAATTAAATTACATGGTAAAGTACAGCCAAGTGCAGCAAGGCGTCAGGCGAGGCGCGCTGTTACTACTCCAGCCACAGCCAGTGCAGTGACAGGCTGTCACTTTGGGAAAAACGTATTTTCATCGCACATACCTAATGCAGAAAGTACAGAACTATACATTTAATTTGACAATAGGCATCAGTTATTGTCTTACAGATCAATGCTAAGTACTACTGTTTTATTTTATTTTATTTATTTATTTATACATTATTCCACAAACAAAAAGTACAAAAGGCGGACTTAATGCCTTAAAGCATTCTGTACCATTCAACCGCAGGGCTAAACAGAAAAGCATATAGGTGCAGGCAGTTGACCAAAAAAAACAGTAAGAGATAGATCTAGCTAATGAAGATACATTTCCTAACTTACATAAATACAATAAAATAACTTTCAGCTATAGAACGAAGTTTAGTTTTGTATTCAGGAAAACGTAGCGAAGCAAACACAGTGTAATAATTCATCATAACAACTTGGAAGACCCGCTTCCGCGCCCACTACAGATTATGTTATAATGTTATTAGCTATTTGATTAACAAACAGTCAAAAGTTAATGAATTATGCGTTGTGAACATGAAGCCGGCCGTGGGAGCCGCTCGCGCGGTGAGTGTCTAAACACGTGTAGTTTAGGTACTCATCTTATTGTACCTAGTGCCAGCAGTGTACGGTGCCGCATACTACTAGTATTTAACTCCAAATTAAAGCGAACTCTCTGCTAGTATGTATACTTACTTTACAAATAAGGTCATTGTCTACGCAGGAACAGATTTAACGGATCGCACATGAAAAGCTCTACAAATGCCGCATCGTGGATAGAAACGTACATCCAGCTGTGTGTTTGCGTCGTCGTTGGGATATTGATGGTGAATGCGGTGTCCAGGGGTCCCGAGGAAGCGTGTAGTTGACAGCGAGGCACCTGCTTTTTCTTCTGTAATCTAGTCAGACAACACAGAAGTGCCAATTAAGCGTTTGTGGCGTCTCTTCTGTCAGTGTCATCTCTTGACATGTTCTGCATCGCGCTATCGAAGTTTCGTAAGTCAGTTGCATAAATACAACTTCCCGTCAACTCTCATTGGACTTCGGTCCCTGAGAGATCTCTCTATTGCCGTGTCTCCTACATTGGTGACTCCGACAATGGACATAAATCGCAACCTCTGAAAAATATCTGACGCAGACATGACAGCACGCCACAAAAAAAACTCTCTCTCTCTCTCTCGCTTGTCCTCTACGCTCACCACGCTGGCTCTGAGCAACTGCCTCGCCACGCTGGTTCTGTACATAGTTCTTCTTACGTCGTTCTCGTTCACTGACCCCTCCGTCTCAAAGGGGGGCTGATGTGGCGTCTCTTCTGTCAGTGTCATCTCTTGACATGTTCTGCATCGCGCTATCGAAGTTTCGTAAGTCAGTTGCATAAATACAACTTCCCGTCAACTCTCATTGGACTTCGGTCCCTGAGAGATCTCTCTATTGCCGTGTCTCCTACACGTTCATTTGTTATAAAAACATGTTATACTAAACATGCGAGGCGTAGGTACTACATGGCTAGGCCGCTACGTCACTGTGTCGTATTTAAGGTATTTAAGGTACAGTCGAGTTGTCCGATATCTATACAGAAAATCTTTCAAAAATCTCTGCACATGCGTCTTTTGCCAGTAATAATACAGACTGTGATTCTATCGGCTCGTCCCTCAGATTTAGGGCATAAATAGTCCGTTACAAGCAAGCATCGTTCGGGTCCCGTAACACCGCTCCCTGATTACCCGTCGCTAAGTCGCCGCGTCACGCCTCGTCACGCCGTCGTCACAGCTTCGTCCGATTTCATGCGCGGTTTCCGTCACTGTTCCGCGACGTGTTATAATTATTATACGAGCGGGTGGTCGCGCCGCCGCAGCGCTGGACCGGCTACGGCTTAGTTGTCACATTTTGATCCTAGTTGTAGGTCACGATCAACCAGCGGGTCATACACTTGTTTCCCAGTATGTTAGGAAAAAAGTAGTTTTTACCCAGCTACGATTCAGGTGCGTGAGGGTACCACCATGTCGCACTGCTTGTCGGCTCTCGACTGGACACCTACTCGTATGTAATAGGTAGTTATCGCTCGCCAACGTAAGTCCAAGTCCACTAAAATACACGCAGACCACGCAGTAGATGTTTTCGATCCAGTTCCTTTCATCTATCTAACCGAATGAAAAAATTGACAGTCATCGACGATGCACTTAGTATGAAAGCTTGTTACAAGACCGTGTCCTTACCGTCTCCGCAGTGCAGCCGAGGTCAGAGATCGCGGGAGGTGTCGCGCGGCTAATGAGGCGCATGTCTTGGTGTCGCGGCGAGGGGGGTGTGCGGGGCGGGAGGGGGCGCGGGGGGTCGTGACGTCACGGCACACGTCGACAATTACACGCGCGAGCGTGGCGCTAATTGTCACGACCGGCGCCGGCGTCGCGGTCGCTGCTGCTTCTAATTCCGGGCGACGGCCGCGGCCCCGTGTACAGCTAAGTAGCTGCCTGGTTTATAGTGAATGGCTTTTATAAACACTGCCGTGAACATCGCAGCATTCCTTTTCTGGAATTTCAGCCGTATTGATGGAATACATAAGATAAAATACGAAGCAATCGGAAAGATAGAGAGATACGAAGGCAACCAAAGCACCGCAAGATTTGCACATAGTAATGGATATAACACTACTTTATACAGGGTTTCGCAGAAGTACCACGTCACAGTGACACCGGAGGTAGGTCAGCTGAAGAGGAACCTAACCAGCCTAACATGACCCCAGTAAAAGTTGCACAGTTTTCGAGTTATTACGAGTCCCGCACACACCAAAAAAAAGTCTGGTTAGGTTCCTCTTCAGCTGACCTACCTTCGGTGTCACTGTGCTGTGACGTGGTACTTCTGGGACACCCTGTATAGTAGTTCCTTTTCGGAGTATAATCCGCCATACACCTGACAATGACAAACCTATAGACAAAAGTCATGACGTGGTCTACCGTACAAAACTTCCTCGTCAAAATGCCGTTCCGTTTGGATTAGAGAATCCACTCGGAGTTCGAGCAAAGCGATGTAGACGATAAGTCAGTGGTAAACTAAAACAATTCCGCTTCAAAGTTTTTTACATTATCCTGTTGCGGGCGCGGCGGGAGACTTTAATTTATGCGATATTTGTGTGGAGAAATGTTTGGTGGCCGGCGTGATGGCCGCTCGGTCAGCGACCTGCGAGGGAAAGTGCCACGTGTAATTGGGGCAGAGTGGCCGGTGCATGAGTATATCCGAAGCTGCGCATGTTGCGAGTGCCAGCGGGGTCTACTTCTTATTTATTTGCTCCCTGATAAGTGTTCGTTCAACACTATCAGTGGCGAGAATCCGCTAGGAGAGTGCTCTCTGCTCTTAAGAGGCGCTTTCCTCTGCATAGGTCCGTTTTTAGGGTTCCGTATCTGAAAGGAAAAAACGGAACCCTTATAGGATCACTCTGTTGTACGTCTGTCTGTCTTTATATCAAGAATGCGTGGAGGTCGATCGATTTGAAATTAAAACCATATACTCAAGTCTACAGTCCCTTGAAGGTGTGAAAAAAACAAACTTCGAAGTTAACGTAAAAAAAAGATACGGCCGTTTATGCCGCAAAAAAGTATATTTCGACACTCTCAAGGGAATCAAAATTTATAGGGTACTTTCCGTTGACCTCAAACTATGAAATTTGGCAAGTAATATTGTCTTATATTACAAGTACAGGGAAAAATCTGAAAACTGCATATTATTAAGCGAACGAAGTTCTATGCTTCAGCTTGGGCCGAAAATTGTTCGTATGTCTAGTGTCTGTCACGCTGTCCAGCTGTTTTCCACTACAGGTCGCATTCCTCAACCGATTCTCGTGAAATTCTGAGCAGATTCGTTAATTATAAATATAGTTTTTTTTATCAAGCCACCTTTTTGAAAAAAAAGACAGGTTTGCGAGTTCTACAGCTCACAGAGCCACTAGTTAATATGCACATAGCGAAAGAGTTTAAAGTGTTAAAATGATAGTAAATAATGAACTTAAGTATACTTTGGTTAGTACAGCCACCACGCGCGCGCATGACTTGCGCTAGCGCGCGGGAGCTCGAACAGGCGTTTAATTATCGACGCCCGCGCAGCCTAATATCCTTATAATTGTTACAAACACACAATTACCGTCAATGATCACACTTGCGCAACGTTCGGGCCGCAGTTAGCGCTCTGCCGTAGCGTGGGACTTGGCTTCGAGTTCAAACGGTGCTACATTCAAGTTTTTGAATCAAACGTTCTATAATTTTGGCATTATTGGTAGTATAGTATTTGTGGTGGTTGGTTGCTTAAAGCTTTTAATTGAGGATAACTAATGAGTAACTGTATTTTATCATTGTTTTAACACAGCAAAAGTAGCTTACACAGATAAAATAATATGTCTGCGCTGTGGAGTATCCGCAGAGGGGTAATCACTTACGGTTCGAACGCGCGTTAGGACAGTTTAACTGTCATTTACCCATACAAAAATTGACTTTTAGACCTACCTGACGCGCGTACAATGCGTTACGTAATCGACTAGTTGGATGTGTGTGTCCACAGGTTACGGTTTCAGCTCACCACCAGACAGCTTGGATGCTTGATTGCTACCATCGTGGTATTTTTTTAAAGTACGTAAGTACACGGAGGTGAGGAAGTGATAAATACCTTTTAGTAATCCCAAAAATAAGTGACTGGTTACTAAGCTGATTTTTCAAGAATTATAATTTAATATCAGGATTGATAGTCACGTTTCTTCTAAAAGTGGTTACATACAAAATATACAACGATATTATTTATGCTTAAACTGCCACACGGCAGGCTTGAGAGCGAGCGGCCGACAACTTTTATTGCAGAATTCATTGCGGGCCGCGGCCGGGAATTAATTGAAAGGAAAGTTGCGCGACCGTTTCACCTGTCATAACATTATGACTGGGTCGTTCTTCTTTTTTACCGACAATGAATCGAGGTTTTTCTGTTTTTTTGGTTTTTGAACTATCGAAAATTGTGGTTTTGAAGTGCGATTTAAAAAAAAATGCATAGGTTTCTTGATTAGAACTAATTAAAGTTTACTTTCTGGCCAATATAAATATTTATTTACGGTTGGTTTCTAAAAAAAACATGTGACAAAGTGGACTATTTCAGTGGGGACAACATTTTGGTTTACCACTCTGTCACGGCATTCTACGAAAAAAACAAACATTAAAAAAAATGCTAGTTAGAGAAAGTGAAATATTATATATCACTAATTAATAAAATAATATGAACGTTCATTCGAACATTATAAAACCATAAACATCATTACTCAAATGAGATGCCGTAATAAGACGAAGGACAGGCTATTGTCGGTCGAAAAGAAGAACGACCCGACTACCTACTTATACGTCCGTGGTTCCTTGTAAAAACTAAAACGTGGTTAAGGCTAAAATGTTTTCAAAAAGCACAGCGAAACACTTTAAGGTTGTTTATGTTAACCCAGATTTCCCCCGTTTGTGCGAATGGTTGGTATTGGTACTTAAGAAAAAAAAAAGTATCTGCTCTAAAAGCACAAGTCGTTAGCTAAGTAGAATCAACGAACATTCAAAGCCTCGTACATACCCGTGAGCTGTTAAAACTTTCTTTGTTTCAGAAATATTTCACCTATCGACGCCATTCCCGACGTCAAAGAAGCCAACGCCAACATTCTGAATTTCACCCGAATCTCACGGGCTGTATTTTATTTGCGGTATGCTTCGGTAACTGTCGTCAGAAGTTAATTCCGCGGCGGGTATGGCGGGCTCGCCAGGCGTGCCATCGATCAATCGCCCGTCACCCCTCCTCGCGTCCGGCGCTTGCGCACCACCCATTAATATCCCGCCACTCCTCAGAAGGCGCTGGACTCGCCGGTGCTGGGCCAATTCACAAACACTGGCTGACCGAATAGTGAACCAGTGTATCCTTGACCTTCGATTAGGAATAAGCTTTACGAATCTAGAACTCAAATTATGGCAGTGATGAGTCTACAGTCGAGTCGACACTCGTTTAAGCTAGGGTCTGCGTTGTTTTATACCGTGCCAGGTGTCGCGGCCGTCGCCTCTGCGCCCGCGTAGCGTTTATAAATAATACATGTTATGAATTATCCCATGTTGCTTGCTAGCTCTTTCCTTATTAGCTGATCGCAAGTGCCTAATTCCATTTGCGCTCACACAAGCTATAACTTTATGATCATAAATAGCCACAGCGACACCGCATCTGGCTACTTCATAAGTGTCTTAATTTGTGGTCTGTGTCAACTGGGTTATGCATCATTTATAGCTGTGCGAGTAATCTGCACATAGCTGGAATTCTACTGAAATTAAGCAGGTCAGATGGCTTAATATTTAAGACCACTTAAAGAATACTTGCAATTTACAATAGTCGTGGCTGTAAAGCAGAGGAGCGAGTTTTGTGGCGCGCTCTGGAAGAGCCTATTTTCAGCTGTGGACTGAAATTTGTTGGTGATGGGGTAAGATGTATGTTAACGTACCTATACATAATACTTCAATATCATTGACAATTTGACATGAACGATAATGTTTTTCAAATTTTCGCTTGGTGTTTCGGAGGCTCCACATTGTAAACCAAAGAGCCGTTGTATACGTGTCCCCTATAATTACAGGGCAGACTTCGCGTCGCATCATAAACGCTACGGCTGCCGTCAACATACCACCACCTAGTCTTGCAGGTACACTGTAATGATATCTAGCTGTAATGATTTAAAAATCATGCGTGCAAAAAGTCGGTGAGCGGCCAGAGCTTACTTATGCTCCGTCTGTAGTCTCTCTGTTCTATTCTTTTTTTTTTAGGAGAGGCAACCTATAGTGGATTGTTATCTTGTATTGTACTTGAACAATAAGTTGATTGTTTGTATCTTGGGATGTAGCAGAGAGTTTCTTGATACTTCAATTTGCAATATAACTTTATCATTATCTCTACCTTTTTGGCCAATACACACATTTACAGCAAACTTGCGTACCTACATAGGAAAAAGTTCTTGACAAGATAGACCCAAAAGGCGAATTAAAGTAAAGGCGATTCCGTCTCATTCTTTGGAAGCTCTGCCTAGCAGTGAGTCGTGTAGAAGCTGATGTTCCATCCAAGCACGAGAGTGGGCCGCAGTCCTGCTGCTGCTGGGCCAGTGCGTCGTGTTGATAATGATGTTTTATATATACTAAGAAAGTTTAGTAGCTGTGTTAAACTAATGTCGTCAGTTCCGTTACCCCACAGCGCTGATGAGAGCACGCACGATCACATTAACCGCGGCGTGCATAATAAAACTCTACATAGTTCGCGATAGTCGGCGCAGGCTAATGATGCGGTCGGGGTCACTCCGGCGAGCCTCCGCGAACGGGGGCGGCCAAATTGGCAGCCCGTTAGTTCCCAGCGGCTTCCCGGACGCCGGCGCCGGCAGGATGCCAGGGACGCCCGTAATGAGCTTCCGTAATTAGTTCGCTTCTTGGAAAACCCTGGGTTAGTGCGCTCCGTGCCTTTTTACATGGCGATTATTCACGATCTTGCCGACCCAAATACATTGTTGCAAACTATTGAAAACTGAAGGAGTCGGATGGTCGGCAGATCTATACGTGAGTGATACTTGTTTATTGCTGTCGATAATTTACAGTCCGGCGAGGATTCCGCGAACCGTAGGCAACAAAATTAAGAAGCATCATTTCCAACGAGATATGATTTAGTAGCAGGCTCGGTCGCGTTCTTACTGCGCATAAATAATGAATGTTATTACCGTTGGGCGCGGGCGCAACACGAGAAAAAACACACAAACACACGTCAGACAAAAAGCGGGCCATTAAAAAAATCCGTGCAAGCAAAGCTTTTAAGATACGCATCTCAAAACTAAAAGCTCGGATGCACGCGACGCGCTGGTGTGTTCGCGCGCGCGTGTGTGAGTGTGTGCCGCACTTGTGCTGATGATCCGTGCCACGGGGTACCGACACCGACGTGCATATACTCTTCAGTGTTTATATTTTGAAGTATATGCAATACAATATGCTAAAGTTCACGAAATAGAAGCTAAAATGAAGTGTATGTCTTTCCAAATACATAGGGCAGCAACACCCCCTAACAAGACGATTGATTTGCATTATATTTGACAAAAGACAAAGTTGTCGAGCTACGATTTTGGTAAAAGATGGGTATTTGGTTAACTGGAAATGACGGTAGTCCAATTTTGACTAATTTAAAAGCTGTCCTAGGATTCTGCCGGTCGTTTCAAAGGCTCTTCTCCGGGTTAAGCTCGAGTGTTTCTCTATAACAGCTCTGCTTCTCCGGGCCTCAGTAGACACCGCTTTGGTACCGAGTAGTAATATTAGCGGTTTGATTTGGGCTGTTAGAGGGCAGGCGGGCGCGTAATGGGCCGCGACGGCTGTGCCGCCGCATTAGGCGTGTTTGTGTCCGGCTGTCACGGCCGTCACGCGCGTCACACGCACGTCACTCGGCTGACGGATAGATAGCATCACAATGAGCAGTAGTTGGGGTATTGTTGCAGCTTAAAGTTGATCGGCTCGGGATCGGCCGTAATCGTCGCCGTGTGGAGTTGCCACACAGCGCATAAGTATCGTGTTTGTGCTATAACAAAATATTCTGTTGCATAAGACATCATAAAATTGGTATCAATAACTACCCTAACAGTGGCACGTGATCTTAGATCACGTTCAAATTGTCAACTTTATTTCCGAGCTATTTTATATTTGTGAAATACTATGTAAGGTTATTCGGATGGTATATAATATTTATTTAATCTATCTGTATCACGAACGGAATAGTTTGAAAGGTTACGTCATAAATGCCTAAATAGAGAAAGTTGTGGACTCCCTTTCGCCTGTTTAAAGTCTCATCGACTCTACCTGCATCTGTCAGTAAATACCTGCTCATTTTTCTTCCATAATCCTCCACGAACACATGATTATAATCTTATCTATTATATTGATATGGATCAATCGATAGACGTGTTTTTCTAGACATATATTACTCTTTTCAGGAACAGGAGCCACAAAAATCGTTCCTTTCCGTCAACACCCAAGAGAGTCCCGCAATAATGCCATTATAAATATAGAACCAAAAGTCGCCTCCGACAAATATATAGGTTTTGTTGTTAATATTGAATTTATCAATACATTTTATAGCTGTTAATATAAAAATAGTAATCGTTCGACTTCACGAGGAGGCACCAGAATCGGCTGCACTGATCGTGTCACTGTGGGCCTCGTGACTACCCAGGAAGCTGAACTAGCTGCATCTGTCTGGCCACGCAGGTCCCGTATGATTGACGGCGCCCCTCCCGCCGTGACGTCACGCGCGCAACAAATACGATCGAAGCCGTAATTAATCGTGTCGTGCGCCCGCGCACCTATTATTAATAGTGCGACTGCCGCGGCTAATAACTTATAACAATAGTGCGAGCATCCGAGCCGCGCTCGGTTTTATTAAGAACGCATGATGATAAATTAATCAATTGAACCATCATTTATAAACTTATTTTGGTTTAGAAAGTTTGAACAAAGCCGTAGTACCTATTCAATTAAAGTTACATGATTGGAGCCATCTTGTGTACTTAAGAAACGTAGTGAATAAAATCTGTGACCTAACGTGAGACATCCTAGTGGAAGGTCATGACTATTTTACAATAAACATATTACGAAAACCGGCCAAATGCGTGTCGGACCACGCAAAACGAAGGGTTCCGTGCTTATTAAAGAGGTCATATCGTCACAGAAATCTTACGGCACTTACATCCTTTGCTTCTACCGCCTTAAAGTTCTTTACAATGTTCGCGATTACTTAAGTGTTGATTTGCGTGTTAACCTTTGTGAATCGCTGATATTGTCAAGATTAAACTATTGTGATGTTGTCTATGCGGGCTGCATTACTGGTCGTACAAAAAAGCTCATTCAACGAGTGCAAAACGAATGCATTCGTTTCTGTGTCCGAGTTCCACCCCGCTCCCATATCACGCCCTACTTGAACGCCGCTGGTCTGCTGAACATGCCTACACGCAGACGGCTTCACCTCGCCACTCTTCTCTTTGGCATAGTACGATCTGGGGTCCCAGCATATTTGCTGAGTAGACTTGCATGGCCCAAGAGTGCGCGTAGGTGTAAGGCGATGATTCTGGTGCCAGAGCATCGGACCGCGGCGTTTCGAGGTAGCTTTAGGTTCGCGGCGTCCAAGTGTTGAAATGATCTCCCTCCACCTATCCAAGGAGCGTCGAGCAAGTATACCTTTAAGCGCCAGCGCGCTTTTGACGCTCCAAAAATCCAGCACTTTTAAGGCCCCTCTTCGGAGTCGCGCCGCGCGAAGTTTAGGTTTTTAGCGCTACTCTCACAACGATCGAGGCTCGCGCACCGCACACGCACACATGTACGTATGCACAGTGGGTCGTCGGACTTTGACTCGCCAACAAAATTGTAACTTTGGATTTTGTTACCAAATATAAACATTGTGAGTGTAATGTAATTGTTATGTCATCTTAATGACAATATACCTACTAACTGCTGTGTACACGACTTTGTTTACGTCGACACGTTTTTCCGTAAGAATAGGTGGGAATATTTTCCCGCGGTTAAATGTGGTACATTTTGTTGCACATTTGATATAACTCAAACACAATATCCACAGGGAGCTCTTTCAAAATAAATAATAATAATAAATAATCCATACTAATATTTTACCCTTTTTAGGGTTCCGTACCCAAAGGGTGAAAACGGTATTACTAAGACTTCGCTGTCCGTCCGTCCGTCCGTCCGTCTGTCTGTCACCAGGCTGTATCTCAAGAACCGTGATAGTTAGAGAGTTGAAATTTTCACAGATTATGTATTTCTGTTGCCGCTATAACAACAAATACTACAAAACCGGCCAAGTGCGAGTCGGACTGGGGCTCCTATACAACAGACATGATTTTTTGCCATTTTTATAGATAATGGTACGGAACCCTTCGTGCGCGAGTCCGACTCGCACTTGGTCGGTTTTTTACTTAACTGTTTAGTGTCTTTGTGCGCTCATAACATTTTTTTTTTAAATAATGGTGTTTATCTCATGTAAGTGAATTGTACAATTCTTTATGAGATTAAATAGTCTTAAACCTTAAACCTTTATATTATAAATGGGAAAGTGTATGTGTATTTTTGTTTGTTTGTTTGTCGTCTTTCACGGCAAAACGGGGCGACGAATTGACGTGATTTTTTAAGTGGAGATAGTTGAAGAGATGGAGTGTCATAGGCTACTTTTTGTCTCTTTCTAACCCCCCACTTCCCTCAAATGGGGGGTGGAGCTATTTCCCGCTGAGTTGCGAGTTGGTTTCTTCTGGCTGGTTCTGGCCTGATGGAAGTCTTCCTATAAAGTATTTTTTTAATTTAAAAAAAAATCATTGTAAGTCCACGTGTAGCACATCAATCGATAGGCGTTTCAAAATAAATATAAGGTTTCAAAATTAATCAGACCATCGTCACCAAGTGTAATGTATCGAACTCGTCAAAACAAAAAAAAAAAGAGACCAAACTCGAGGGGTATACAAGTAGCCATTGAGGAGTTCCACTATCCGCCTCCTGACTCCATCATCAGACCATCGCCACCAAGTGTAATTTATAGATCTCGTCAAAACAAAAAAAATGAGACCAAACTCGAGGGGTATACAAGTAGCCATTGAGGAGTTCCACTATCCACCTCCTGACTCCATCATCAGACCATCGTCACCGAGTGTAATGAATGGAACTCGTCAAAACAAAAAAAATGAGACCAAACTCGAGGGGTATACAAGTAGCCATTGAGGAGTTCCACTATCCACCTCCTGACTCCATCATCAGACCATCGTCACCGAGTGTAATGAATAGAACTCGTCAAAACAAAAAAAATGAGACCAAACTCGAGGGGTATACAAGTAGCCATTGAGGAGTTCCACTATCCACCTCCTGACTCCATCATCAGACCATCGTCACCGAGTGTAATGAATAGAACTCGTCAAAACAAAAAAAATGAGACCAAACTCGAGGGGTATACAAGTAGCCATTGAGGAGTTCCACTATCCACCTCCTGACTCCATCATCAGACCATCGTCATCGAATGTAACGTATAGAACTCGTCAAAACAAAAAAAATGAGACCAAACTCGAGGGGTATACAAGTTGCCATTGAGGAGTTCCACTATCCACCTCCTGACTCCATCATCAGACCATCGTCACCGAGAGTAATGTATAGAACTCGTCAAAAGAAAAAAAATGAGACCAAACTCGAGGGGTATACAAGTAGCCATTGAGGAGTTCCACTACCCGCCTCCTGACTCCATCATCAGACCATCGTCACCAAGTGTAATTTATAGATCTCGTCAAAACAAAAAAAATGAGACCAAACTCGAGGGGTATACAAGTAGCCATTGAGGAGTTCCACTATCCACCTCCTGACTCCATCATCAGACCATCGTCACCAAGTGTAATTTATAGAACTCGTCAAAACAAAAAAAATGAGACCAAACTCGTGGGGTATACAAGTAGCCATTGAGGAGTTCCACTATCCACCTCCTGACCCCATCATCAGACCATCGTCACCAAGTGTAATTTATAGAAGTACATATTCATTGAACATTATTTAAAGTAAAAAATCATGATTAGATTTGTTATTATCAGAATAAGTTAACTTTATTCAATTTTCTCACAAGAAATATTCACGGCGAAATTATTCAATAATATATAATAATATATTTTATTCTTGAATGCCCAACTCTGTCTGTATCTATATCTAGTATCTACACATTATAGCGATGATTGTTATTTTTTATGCTTAATATTAGCGGTAAATAGGAATGGCAAGTGATGTAAACAAGTATTTCATCTTATAACTATTTAATTTTAAGAACTATACCTACTAACTACTTTCTACTTACCTAACTATTACCACTGTGCAATGGTTTTGTGCATGTACACGGTTCGATCGCGATCGGTGAATGCGGCGCAAAGCGGCGTGCTTGTTCGAGCTTTATATGCAACCTCGTTTTTATTTGTTGATTACATCTGTTATTATTTTTAAGTTTATGACAGATTCTATTAAATGATTTACGTCAATACAAAATATGTGTAAAAAACTCTGAATAACGCAAATTTAGCAGATATTGGTAAAAATACAGTTTTTGGATATAAAAGAAATGTTTTAATCAGTTGAAAGACCCAGCAGCCTCGACAAAATGGTCCTATCGAGCCGTAACTGTAAAGTGACAAGTTATTTTTTGTAAAAGAAGAATCAATACTTACTCTCAATCATAATGGAAATTGAAGCCTATATTAAACTACAAAAACACACGGAAGAGAAAATCAGAACAGCGGTATCCAATTTTAGAAAATCACCGAAATCACGTATAACTGCAACATACTTGGAAACCAGATTAGAAGCGCTAGAAGGGTACTGGAAATGTTTCGAAACTAATCACCATTGTATTTTGATTGAATCCAAAGATCTAAACGATGACTATTTCAAGGAAGGAATCTACGACAAAGTGGAAGAGAGTTATATGGAATACAAAACGGAGTTGAAAGAAGCTTTATTGAAAATACAACCACAACAACAGTACCAGGTAACAGCTACAACTAGCACACACAACAACTGTCAGAACAACAATGAATCCAATGCGGTGAAGCTCCCAACGATTAATTTGCCAGTTTTCTCAGGTCGATACATGGAGTGGCCCACGTTTCACGATCTTTTTGAGTCCCTTATTCACAATAGTTCAATCTTACCTCCGGTGCAAAAGCTACACTATTTGAAAAGTCACCTGTCAGGTGAAGCAGAGCAATTAGTGAGACATATACCCATTACTGGTGCAAACTATGAGCAGTGCTGGACGCAACTAAAGAAAAGGTACAATAACAAGCGCTACATCTCATCACACATCCTCAATCGTTTAATATATCAAAAGGCCCTGATAACTGAATCGTCTAGTGGAGTTAAACACTTATTGGATACAACAAGTGAATGTTTAAGTACACTGACAAACATGGGTATTGATGTTTCCTCCTGGGATATTATTATTATCCACCTAGTGACCCAAAAGCTCGAACAAGAATCCCGGAGACAATGGGAACAGAAAATTAGTGATGACTCAGACAGACTGCCATCTCTGAGTGAATTTTTATCATTCTTGGAATCAAGATTCAGATCGTTGGAATTTTTGGAACCAACCATCAAGCGAGATGTCAGAAACCGAGAAGTCACAGAACGATCAAGAGTATTCAGTGTGACTGCACCTGGGACTTCAGCACCCTGCCCATTTTGTTCAGACACTCACATGCTATACCATTGTACAAGATTTATGCAAGAAAGTATTCAAGTTCGTCGGGGATTCGTCCGAGAAAAAAGACTATGTTTCAACTGCCTTGCCCCATACCATTCCGCCTTAAGTTGCAAGAAGCCAACATCATGCAAAAACTGCAACGGACGTCACCACACTTTGCTACACCAAGAGAATGTTTATTCAGCATTTATGCAGACCGGCCAAATCACAAGAAATGATAATACATCTGGCAGGCAGAATGTAGATATCCACGAAGAGCAAGAACAGGGAGAAAACGAAGCTAATAATATAGTAACTCATTTTTCAAAAGGATCCATACGGTCTGCTGGTGAGGTAATGTTAGCTACTGCCTTAGTTAAGGTAGAAAATAATGAAAATTGTCACACATTTAGGGCATTACTGGACCAGGGTTCGCAGGCTTCCTTTTTGACAGAGCATGCTGTACAACTACTGCATTTGCAGAAACTGCCTGTGAGTGGCAGTGTTTCAGGGTTGGGGGGAAAGCAGTCCTCCTTGTCGATCAAACATATGGTAAGGTTCAAGTTACAATCCATTCGCAGCTCGTATACTTGTTTCATCCAAGCATATGTGTTGAGTTGTCTAACATCTACCCTCCCTTCACAGAAAATAGATATACAGGATTGGCCAGAGCTTAACAAATTGGTTTTAGCAGATCCAGGATATGGCACTCCAGCCGGTGTAGATATGTTGCTGGGTGCTGAAGTGTACGCGCAGATCCTGTCGCATGGTATTGTACGGAACCCGCTGGGCACACTGACAGCTCAGAACACAGTGCTTGGCTGGATTCTTTCCGGGAAGGTTCATGTAAGTAACTATTCTGATAGTATTATAACTACTCATATTCAGGACAATTCCATAAATGACATTCTTCGTAAATTTTGGGAGATTGAAACTGATCAACCCCGTATCTTGTTGTCTAAAGAGGACCAGGCTTGTGAAAAACATTATGAATCCACTACAACTAGAGATAGTACAGGTCGTTATGTTGTAAGCCTTCCATTCCGTGAGGAAGATCCAACATGTCAGTACGGAGACTCGCGAAAGGTAGCCTTGAGGAGATTTCATTCGTTAGAAAAAAGATTGGATAGCAATCCACTTCTAAAACAAGAATATAGTAAGGTGATGAATGAATACTTATCTATGAATCACATGGAGCTAATCCAAGATGCGCAGGAAGTGGCTAAGACTGGCTGTGTATATCTGCCACATCACGCTGTGGTGCGGGATGACAGAACTACCACGAAGATTCGCGTGGTGTTCGATGCTTCTTGTAAAGGGGTTAATGGTAGGTCTCTTAATGATGACCTCTTAGTAGGACCACGCCTACAACCAGATTTACGTCATATCATCATGAAATGGCGTGCTCATCCGATTTGCTTTGTGGCGGATATTGTTAAAATGTACAGAGAGATTAAGGTTGTCGATAAAGATACTGACTTCCAACGTTTGCTATGGCGGGAAAGGTCCGATGAGATGATAAAGGATTATAGGATGTTGCGCGTAACTTTTGGAGTGTCTTCCGCTCCCTACCTAGCTGTCAAAAGCTTACAACAAGTTGCTAAAGATGAAGGGAAATATTATCCATTAGCTGCAAGTAGGGTGCTGAAAGACTTTTACATGGATGATTTCATGAGTGGATGTGAGACTGAAGATGAGGCTTTGGAGATCCATTCCGAAACCATCAGTTTATTACGCAAGGCGGGATTAGAACTGCAAAAGTGGGCAAGTAATAGCCAAAAGTTGATGAACATAATCTATCCAAACCCCGTCAACAAACCCGACAAGGTTATAAAATTAGATGATATAATTAAAATCCTAGGTTTGTCATGGAATCATCAGACCGACTCATTTCATGTGAAAGTCACTTTACCCGCACAGCAAACGCTTACTACGAAACGAACAATATTATCCGATATATCACGTCTCTTTGATCCACTCGGATGGATTTCACCTGTTATTATTCGAGCCAAAATATTTATGCAAAAACTTTGGCTTTCAGGAATATCATGGGATCAAGAAGTTTCATCCGGTCTTCTGGCCGAGTGGAACGAGCTGCGGGAACAGTTGCCTGCACTAAACAGCTTCGTAGTGCCAAGATGGATCGGCATCAAGAAAGATGTACCAGAGATCCAGATTCACGGGTATTGTGATGCATCCAATGACGCCTACGCAGCTGTCGTTTACCTGAGGGTATTGGATCATGAAGGTAACATTACTGTCAACTTACTCGCCGCCCGGACGAAAGTATCACCCGTCAAACAAATATCCATACCGCGTCTTGAGCTTCTGGGCGCAGTTCTTTTAGTTAGACTGCTGGCCGAAGTATGCACGATACTCTCTATTCCCGTGTGTCATTGTCGAGCATGGACAGACTCGACTATTGTCCTAGCATGGCTTCAGGGCCAACCAAACCGTTGGAAAACATTCGTTGCCAATCGTGTTACTGAGATACTATCCATCCTTAACAATGAGCAATGGGCGCATGTGGAATCTAGTAGCAATCCAGCAGACTGTGCTTCCCGTGGTATGAGTCCCTTAGATTTCATCAAATTTGAGCTATGGACCCATGGCCCTCCATGGCTACACGACCCAAATTATAAGCATCCGACGGCCGAGCAAATATCAACTGAAGCAGAAGCCAAAACCGTTAAGGTATTTTTATCAACAGCTGTAGCAGCTATTTCTGAACGAACAGAAGAATTGAGTGTTTGGACTAAATACTCATCATTAACGAAAACGATAAGAGTGGTAGCCTACTGTCTAAGATTTTATATGAAATTAAAAAAGAAGTCTTTCCCATCATATCTCACTGCCAAGGAACTAAATAATGCCTTAAATATTGGGATCAAGGCTTGTCAATCGTCTGTGTTTTCTCAGGAAGTAATGAAACTGACAAATCTTAATGAAATATCCAGAAGAAGCAGTATCTTATCCTTATGCCCATTCTTAGATGATGAAGGGATTATGAGAACGCGAGGGAGGATTGAACAAAGCGATGAAACATATAATGTTAAGCATCCTATCATAATGCCACGTGATCATCATCTCTCCAAAATCATAGTCGCTGATGCTCACGCCAGGACACTCCACGGCGGTCCCCAACTCACCCTGAATTATATAAGATCCAAGTTTCTAATCATAAACGTAAAGGGCTTGATAAGGCATGTTTTAAGTAAATGTATAAAATGCTTAAGGTATAAATCCAATAAAACTAACCCATTTATGGCGGATTTACCCAGTTCCAGAGTGACAGTTGCGCGTGTGTTTCATCGGTCAGGGTGTGATTATGCCGGTCCTATAAACATAAGAATGTCTAAGGGCAGGGGATGCAAAACCTACAAAGGTTATATTGCGTTGTTCATTTGTATGGTGACCCGCTGTATACATCTAGAAGCGGTAAGTTCTCTTACAACGGAAGGTTTTCTAGCTGCCTTCAGACGATTCGTGGCACGTCGAGGACCCTGTAGAGAAATTTGGACGGACAACGGATCAAATTTCATTGGTGCAGCCAAAGAATTACGGGTGCTCTTCCAGAAGGAACAAGCCTGTGTCATGACGGAGGTCGCTGAAGCTCTAGCCAATGAAGGTACTGAATGGCATTTTATCCCACCCCGAGCACCCAATTTCGGAGGACTTTGGGAGCGGGGTGTCGCTTCAACGAAATATCATTTGAAACGGGTTCTAGATGGCACCACTCTCACATTTGAAGAGTTATCCACAGTCCTGGCACAAATCGAGGCCTGCCTCAACTCGAGACCTATGTACCAGTTGCCGGCTAACCAAGTGGACGCTAGTCCACTCACTCCAAGTCACTTTTTAGTGGGCGAAGCCCTGGTGACAGCCCCAGATCGCAACTATACAGACTCTCAAATTAGCCCGTTACACAGGTGGCAGCTTACACAAAAAATCATGCAACAATTTTGGCGAAAGTGGTCTCAAGAATACTTAACAACACTCTATCAGAGGTATAAGTGGACCAAGATAACCCCGGAACCACAGGTAGGTGATGTAGTATTAGTTAAGGAACAAGATCTCCCACCCTCGAAGTGGTTATACGGCTTAGTACAGGAAAAGCACCCTGGTCCAGATAATGTAACTAGAGTTGTAACGTTAAAATGTAATAATGCCAAGCTAGTGAGGCCTGTTTCTAAGTTAATAGTACTACCTGTTGCTAATTAAGATTTAACTTGTGTAAGCAAGGTTTCGAAATATGTATTAACATAGACATTGTGTCATATTCTACAGCCAATTTATATTGTATATGATTATGTAGAATATTATAGGTACATAATTATAATACTTTGGTTATGGAAAATAATATTCATGGATTTATTCCATTATTATATCAGTCTAAGTCTGACTACTATGTTTCAATATTAAGTTCATGTAAGTTTTATTTTGGTGAATTGACAGATTTTAAGTTATTTTTTTTATATACACGTGTTGAGTTCATTGACCCTCACTTACTTATGTCATTCGAAAATGGATGTATATTGTTTATTGTATTGTGTGGTAGAGGTATCGAATTTAAATTGGTGATAAGATAATTAATTATAAATATTGATTATCAAACTGTGTGATGTCTGAAGGTTCATTATCCAATTTCAATTGTTATCTTTTTGCTTTTTCATGAGTTAGCGTTTGTTTTGTTGAGTCCTTGGTTATATGTATAGCCATATAGTGTTCTGGTGCACCATAAGAAGAACATAACCGTTCTTGGTGGGCGGTATGTTCGAGCTTTATATGCAACCTCGTTTTTATTTGTTGATTACATCTGTTATTATTTTTAAGTTTATGACAGATTCTATTAAATGATTTACGTCAATACAAAATATGTGTAAAAAACTCTGAATAACGCAAATTTAGCAGATATTGGTAAAAATACAGTTTTTGGATATAAAAGAAATGTTTTAATCAGTTGAAAGACCCATCAGCCTCGACAGTGCTCTCACTTCGAAGGCGCGTGGCCGAATGAACCAAGACTGATTGCCGCGAGCGGTCGCACTCGTAGTGCGCCGCTCCATAGTAAATTGTATGAAGATTTTGAGCGTAAAAATTGGGCAACTTTGTGATTCTTTTACACAAAATAAGAATATATTTATTAAGAAATGAAGATTTCATGGCATTGTTTATAGTTTTAACTTTATTATTTCATAAAATTCATTTAATAATTATTGATACTTCCGACTCAGTTTAGACAATACGGGAGTGCGATTTACACGTTTTTAGTGATTTTCTGTTTTTTTTTTACACTGAACTATAAGCATTATCTTAAATTCGAATGTTTCAAGGTATAGTAACGTTCATTGGCTAGCTGTATGAATTTTTTCAAGGTTGTTGAACGTCGTTTTCTGTATAATTCTCTTACATTCCCGACCCTCGATTGCAGTAGAAGACCCTTAACATCCCAACCGTGTCACGTTTTATGCTTTGTATTTTTCATCCCGTTGTGGTAGTTTTATATATAAAAAAAAAACAGATTTATTACATTAATTATTTATTTATTATGTTTCTACTATCTAATAGTATGCTGTGTTGCGTTCCGTGGGTCACTTACGGTGCTGTCTGAAAACCAGCGCTGTAGGTGTCTGTCTGACACCTCGGCACAATGCTGAGACAGCGACCGTTTCACTGCCGCGAAGACACACACAATGTGTCAATTGTATTGTATGTCTACTCCCTTTATATCTGTGTGTCTTTTGTGTAGTGAATAAATGTCTTCTTTCTTTCTTTCTTTCTTTTCTTTAAGGAGGCAGTTTTTCAGCAATATCTCAAAAACCTTTGAACCGATCTTGTGCAAAATAATTTTCGGTGAAAGAATGTAATACTTAAAAATATGAAAAAAATCACGGACATATAGCCGTGATTTTTTTCATATTTTTAAAATAAACCGTTCAAAAATTAGAGGGGGGGGGGGGGATAGAATTTTAGTGACTTTCGGGGCGATTATCTCCAACCCTATTCAGTTAATCAAGAAACATGCTGACAAACCTTATATTTATTTTGAAAGGCCTATCTATTTATGGGACACACGTGGGCATACAATGAAAAAAAAATTGACTTTCAGTTTTATGTATGGAGTGCAGCCCTGTTTTTTTTTTTTATATAATTTTAATTACAAAACTATGTAGCGGCTAACAAAATACACCTACCCTCAAAATTTTCTTCAAATACACTTTATAGTTTTCGAGTAAAATGCCTGTTACATTTACATACGGACAGACGGACATGACGAAACTATAAGGATTCCGTTTTTGCCATTTTGGCTACGGAACCCTAAAAATGGCGATCATGTAACAATGAATTAGGACTACGCAATGACCGTTAGAAGGGGGAAATTCGGCAACTCTGCCTACTCTCCGGTAGCCTCATGAAAAGGTTGTATATTTATACGTTTGCCCTTTTTGGTTACACTTTTGTTTGCCAACCCTAATCATACACGGGCTTGAAATACCATGATCCCGTTAGGTTTTAATTGTGCACCACTTAAGCAATTACGCACGAAATGTAATGTAACCTATCCTTACAGGCAATTACACCATCACTGGTCCTTCGAGCCGGCGGCTAGAAAGCTAGTCGTCGCCCCAGGACACGCCTGATCCAATGATACCCGAGATCTGTCTGCGCGTGCGTGAGCATGCTCACTCGTTACATAATGCTCGTGTTTATTATAAGCCCGATGGCGAGCTCGGGTCGGTGGTGCGCAGCAAAGCGCGCGTCGCCCGGGGCCGGCGCGGGCGCAGGCGGTGGGCCGGCGAGGGCTCGTGGCACGCGACCACGTTTAAGTACTAACATTCGAGCCGTCCAGCGAAATGAGGAAAACTTTAACGAAACTCGCAGCTACTTAAGTTTTGAGAATTCTAACAGTTTTTAATTCAAAGGGAATAATTTCGGGCACATATCATATATTTATAATTTCGATTCGAACCAGTCCTACCCGAAGAACACATATATTCAGCACACAGCCGCACACATAACTTACGCAACTCATGCACATAAGAAGAAGATACAAAATGGCAAAAAATGGACCCTTATAGTTTCGTCATCGTCCGTCTGTCCGTCTGTCCGTATATCACAGGGTATAAGGTGTATTTGAATAAAATTTTGAGGATAGATGTATTTTGTTAGCCGCTACAAAGTTTTCACGTGGTTCAGCCATCAATAGGCCTTTCAAAATAAATATAAAGATTCTCAGCAATTTTTTTGATTAAGTGAATACAGTCGGAGATTATCGCCCCGAAAGTTACTAAAATTGTGTTCCCCCTCCTCTCATTTTTGGTTGAATTGATTGAACTTCGTCTACTGCGAAGAGAGCAATTGAAAAATTCAAGAAAACAGGATCAATTGGAGAATTGAAAACAAGCCGATCAATAGATTCACGTATTTCAGCCACATTTGTGCAAAATGGTCATGGAAAATTTCATTAAAAGAATTCGTATGTGCCAGAAAAGCCGTGGTGGGCATTTGCCCGATGTGCTATTTCATACAAAACCCTATCCTATGTACTTAGTTAATGATTAACTAAAAAAAATACAGTTAAAACAAAAAAATATATGTTTTCTATTTCATTCAAATCTTGCTTAAATTTTGGGACATCGTTTATAGATAGTGTGATGTGTTCAAGGTGAACCGTTTGGAAAACAAAAATTTTGCAACAATTCTCAGTTGTGTAAAGTTATCATTAACCATAAACAGTCATCGGAATACCACATGTGAATCCATATCCATATCCATACTAATATTATAAATGGGAAAGTGTATGTGTTTGTTTGTTTGTTTGTTTGTCCGTCTTTCACGGCAAAACGGGGCGTCGAATTGACGTGATTTTTTAAGTAGAGATAGTTGAAGGGATGGAGAGTGACATAAGCTACTTTTTGTCTCTTTCTGACTCCCCACTTCCCCAAAATGGGGGTTGGAAATTTGTATGGAGCATTCCGCAATTTTCAAGGTAGAAAGCTAAAAATTGGTATGCGGACTATTTGACACTAACAAAAAAATCGTGCATCATTTTTTTTTGGAAATCTGCACCCAACTTCTTAAAAGAGGGGGTGAAATTTTATATGGGGGTCCAGATATGTAGAGTCGATATGTAGAGCCGATATGTAGAGTCGATATGTAGAGTCGATATGTAGAGTCGATATGTAGAGTCGATATGTAGAGTCGATATGTAGTCGATATGCAGAGTCTATGTAGAGTCGAATCTAAATATATAAAAGACTGAAACTGAGATGCACCTTTTTTGTAGACGGTTAACATTACTCTTAGTACGCGGGCGAAGCCGCGGGCAAAAGCTAGTATGCTAATAAAGTATTAATCGGTTATCTTTAAGCATTAGTCTAAATGAGCGCACTCGGCGAGTACGAGTAAAGCGGGCGGTCAGCGGAGCGGATGACGCGCTCACGTGGCTGCGAGCGGCGCGAGGGGCAGATTGATTACAAACACGATTAAATTGGGCACTTTGTAAACGATCTGCATAAAACAAGGAAGGTTCGTGACCTTTACTAGCCAGGATTTCGTTTCCGTCTCATTCAAATCTTGAAACATCCAGTACAATTGATATCCAAATAGGGTAGGCTTTACTGTTGTCTGAAGATTATGCTTACTCTACAAGCATTACTCTAAGTGAATTGTGAAGCAAAGGATCCGAGGGATTACGAACAAAGCCGTGGGGATTGATGCGCGCGCGCCGCCTGAATGCCGCGATATTACAGCTATTTAGCACCTCACAATACGCCTTTATTGTCTACAAAGCCTCTCGGTTAAGATGATTATGTATCAACAGCCCACGTTTATTTGTCAACAAGCGAGAGCAAAAAGTAACTGTTTACGAGTATTGTGGGCCGGGGCTGGGATGAGTGTGAGACTCGGCGTTTTGTTCGGCGCGGGCGCACACCTGCGCGCGCACGCGAGGGCGACCACCACACGTGCATTTACAGTGTACAAATACTGAGACTTGTTTACCTACACAACAACATTAATATTTGTTAGCATCTATGTAAGGTATTATGTTAACGTTTATTTGTTTGTCTTAGTTTTTGTGCACATCAGCGAGACAGTTTATAGTATCTGGAATAATGTACTGCTTATGTGAGGGACCGAGGGCTACAATTTCAAAACACTGCAATTGGATATGATATGATACGTATTGGTAACATGCATAGTGCTGATTCGGTTGACGGGAGCATCGTCAGCAAATTCACTGATGAAACAATTTAATTCGAGACGACCATGAGAATAAAACCTCAAAGTTAATGCAGTTCAGTCCTGAGATGTCCCGTTCGAGGATGGTGTCCGCAGCGGGCAGCGGCTGGCGGCAGCGTGCTGCGCCGATCGCCGCGCGGCGTTAATGCGTCGGCGCACGCACTGCGATATCGCCGCCGATATCCGAGCTCATGCCGTCTTACAAACTTACAACTCGACCATTTGCCAGACTATTGTACTCGACAAACACTTCATTAAAACCGTCGCAGTAATAGTATGTCTTATTTCTCAATGTATGTAATAGCGGTAAAGTCCAGCAAAGTCTCTGCTCTGAGAACTTATACTAGGTCAATTAGCTGGCGGTACCGTTCGGACCTGTCGTCTCAAATCTCCCGATCTAAACAGCCACTCGGACCCTGAGTTCCCGCGCCCGTTCGCGAGCGAGGCCTCTAAATCAGTCCGATCTGAATCAATGCGAACGCCATTTAGTAGGCAAAGGGGGAATTTAAAATTCAATCAGCGCGCTATGGTTTCCGCCACACTCGATATTCGCGCTACGCATGCGCGATCCCAGATAGTGCATTTCAATATATAAATATTGTAATGGCGGCGTGCACGCAGCGACGGCGACACGCGGGAAGTGCCTAGTTACTTGTACCATTTGCATTTCCGAGACGCGGCTGCGGGCGCGGACCACCATCGCCACGGACAACAAAAAGGTGCTTAGATTTGTTAATAGGTAGGTACCTTACTTCAGAGTTCCCATGCTCGAGGAAATGTTTAAAAGTTGAGTTGTCTTTTGTTGCTTGAATTGATTAATTATATCAATTGATTAATTATGACAATCTATCAACCTAACGTGTCTCAAGACTAGAGTCTTTGACCAGGAGCCGTAGCATGGTTGGCCTTATCACGCGACAAGTGACAAGATAAGAGCGTCGTCTCGTTCTATCGAACGGTGTCAGCCAGTGACGCACGCTCTATCCTATCACCTATCGCGTGACAAGGCCAACCATGCTACGGCTCCAGTGTGTGTTGCCAGTGATGACGTATGGCACGGAAACGTGGTCGCTTACTATGGGCCTCATAAGAAGGCTCAAAGTCACCCAAAGGGCAATGGAGGATAGAGGGCTATGCTGGGAGTATCTCTGCGTGATCGAATCAGAAATGAGGCTATCCGCAGCAGAACCAAGGTAACCGATAGCCCTCCGAATCGCTAAACTTAAGTGGCAGTGGGCGGGGCACATTGCACGTAGAACCGATGGACATTGGGGCGGAAAGGTTCTCAAGTGGCGACCACGTACCGGATGGCGCAGCGTGGGTTAGGCCCCCCACAAGGTGGACTGATGACCTGGTAAAGGTCGCTGGAGTCCGCTGGATGCGGGTGGCGCAGGACCGGTCATTGTGGCACTTTTTGGGGGAGGCCTATGTCTAGCAGTGGACGTCTTTCGGCTAATATGATGATGATGATGATGGTGATCAACCTAATTCGCTATTAGATCTAACTTTGTGCGAAAAGGCATTGCCTGGACGCGATGCTCATGCAATAGAGCAATAGCATAAAGGCTGTTCACCTTGTCTCTTTCTCTCTGCAGGAGGCAAAGACAACTTCTAATCATGTGGCACCTGATGACATACCTTGACATATAACGGGATTACATTACTGAAGACAAATCAAAGTAACGACCTGAGAAATCAACTCCGGTAATCTGTGTTGAGTGGACGTTGATCACTGATGATGGCAACTTATCGATGATGATGGATGTCTTTGACGTTTGATTTGTTTGAAGAACGAATCAGAATCAGAATCAACTGATGATGTACCTATCTACATCTTTTAGCAATAAAAACAACATTTGTTTGAAGTGAGGCCGGAAGATACTTTGACTTTTGTCCTCTACATCGATTTTGTACATTTGATTCTGACTTGGAAAACAAAGCGTTTACCTGTCCCGTGGTGTATATCTAGCAGCAGTCCCGCTGCGTGCATAAGTACCCTGGACGATGCGCGCAGGCAGCAGCTATCAGCTGATCGCGGCCGGCAGGTGCCGCGGCGGCGCATCAGACCCCATGCATTATTTATACACAAATTGCCGTAAACTATTGTATTCAAATGTATTATTATTATTGTCCTTGTTCAGCGCATAGATCCCGCACCAGCCCAGCCCTATCATTTTAATACACGCACGCAGATATGAAAAGGCTTTAAACTGTTGGAAAACGCTATGGGAATTTAATTTCCAAATTCTCGAATAACTCACGGGATGAATGTTTCCCCGCGACATGCGAAGCTAAATCCAATTCACGTCATGGCTGCCTATTTGTCACTCTATAAGCCTCGAGGGATTTTCAACTTGTATTTCATAATATTGAGCTATGCTTGCCAAATCAATGGGATAATCTCATGAATAGGTGTTGTCTGAATGGTGGGTGGAGAGAGGCCACGCGAGCCGCTGGTTAAAGGGAGGTTTGTGACATAGGACAAATCCATACTAATATTATAAATGAGAAAGTGTATGTGTTTGTTTGTTTGTTTGTTTGTCCGTCTTTCACGGCAAAACGGGGCGTCGAATTGACGTGATTTTTTAAGTGACATAGGCTACTTTTTGTCTCTTTCTAACCCCCCACTTCCCCAAAATGGGGGGTGGAAGTTTGTATGGAGCATTCCGCAATTTTCAAGGTAGAAAGCTAAAAATTGGTATGCGGACTATTTGTGACTAACACAAAAATCGTGCATCATTTTTTTTTGGAAATCTGCACCCAACCCCTTAAAAGAGGGGGTGAAATTTTATATGGGGGTCCAGATATGTAGTCGATATGTAGAGCCAATAAGTAGAGTCGATATGTAAAGTCGATATGTAGAGTCGATATGTAGAGTCGATATGTAGAGTCGATATGTAGTGATTATGTAGAGTCGACACCTATCTAAGTACACAGTGGACATCTATCTAAATATGTAGAGTCGATATGTAGTCGATATGTAGAGTTGATATGTAGATTCGATATTTATAGTTGATATGTAGAGTTGATATGAAGAGTTGATATGTAGATTCGATATGTAGAGTCTATGTTCGATATGCAGAGTCTATGTAGAGTCGATCTAAATATATAAAAGACTGAAACTGAGACGAACCATTTTTGTAGACGGTTAACATTACTCTTAGTACGCGGGCGAAGCCGCGGGCAAAAGCTAGTGTAGTATAAAGGAAAGGATTATATTTGCGATTATGTGGACGTAATTGTTCTAGATATATAGTGTGTCTTTCTAGACGCACAAAATAAAACTTAAGGGTAAAGGTTGTTTGCGCCTAAAAGGAAGTCCTAATCACTGCAAGCAACGTACTTTAAAATAAAAGGGAAAATAAACAATGTTTATTTTCAAACAATTTTAATTTTCATTTTTTATTTTCAAAGGTTACATGGAAAGAACATGTCTAGTCACTTTATTTTTAAATGAGATTTTAATGCCACGTTACTGAATGATTACACAATTTGCGAAAAGGTCCTAAACCTGTTATTTCCGTGTACCCTTCAAACGTCGTAAAATGTCTTAGATATTTATACGACCTACACATTTTCCATATTATATTTCTATTCACCTAATCATTATGCAATCTGAGATGTTTGCCTGTCTGTGCTGAGATGTTACAACAAAACGTGGACAACGTTGACCTGGCAATATTTGCTAGCAGTGCTTCGTATGTACAGTAAGGGAAATGTATTCACGTACCTTTTTATGCCTTAATGTCATAGTAAGAAGAGCGAAAAAGGTACGTAAATACATTTCCCTTACTCTACACGCTGTGCCTTGTACCTCTATGTGGACAGAAACAATTATTTTTTATTTCGAGTAGCGCTGGCAATTAATGCAAAACTTCAGCAATTAACCGTGTATGTTATAATCGTAATAATCGCTAGTCGCGACGCGTTGCGTTAATCGTCCGAATTGCTGTGCGCCCAATTACCGGGTGATTAATGCATCCGTTAAATTGGCCCGGAGCCGCCCCGTCAATATTGTCTTAAAAAATTTAACGGCACTACCATTTCGAAACGGTACCATTACGTTTAGTGCCGTGGTTAAGTGTTTTAAAGTTATTAAAATTATTCAACTAATGACTCTACGCGAGGAAACTTGATTCCGGGATTTTATAAATGGTGTTTCGGTTTCGAATATTGATTCAGTAAGATAATGTCGCCGAGTCATGTTGAGAACACAAATTCTAACTACCCACATAGTAAAGCTCTTGGGTTATGGTATTAGACGATGATATATTTAATAGTTAAGTTTAAATACGTCTCCGGGTAAGCAGATCGAAAACAGAGCATCTGGAGTGTAATTTTAGCAATAGGGCGGCTATATCCAACGTCTACTACTCGGATGGAACACAAGTACCAAAGGTCGACCAATTTAAATACCTAGGCTCAATCGTTACGCGCGACGCAAATGTTGAAGCTGATGTTTCTCACCGAGTAAGCGTCGCTTGGCAAAAGTGGCGAGCACTGACCGGAGTTCTCTGCGATCCGCGCATGCCAATTCACACAAAGGGTAAGGTGTATAAAACAGCAGTAAGACCAGCGATGCTGTATGGTGCTGAGTGTTGGCCTGTCAAGGAAACGCATATCCAGAAGCTACACGTGGCTGAAATGAAAATGTTGAGATGGGCTGGCGGAGTCACAAGACTGGACAAAGTACGAAACGAACACGTTCGCGGTAGCTTCAGGGTTGCTCCTGTCCCCGAAAAACTAACAGAAACCCGCCTAAGGTGGTACGGCCATGTTATGCGGAGGAACAATGACCACGTCGTACAGAAAGCGCTGGCTCTACCGGAAGGCAAGAAAGGAAGAGGCCGACCCCCCCTGACGTGGTGGACCAGTATGGACAAACTTATGAAGAAAGCCCAATTACCTGACCCGACAACCCAAGACAGAATGTCTTGGCGCCGTAGAATAAGGAGAGCCGACCCCACCTAATGTGGGATAAGGTCAAGACAAAGAAGAAGAAGAAGTTTAAATACGTATCTACTAAAATATGAAAATACATATACATACCTTAGAAACAAATATTCATGTTCATCATTTCAACCAAGGACCGTCAACTTCTAAATATTAAGTACGTAAAGTCCTCCAAGTTCTATTCAAGACCTTTCAATGACAGCAAGATTTTGTGACATGACGGCGACGACACCGGCAAGCAATCAATATTTTTTTATTCGAACTAAGTATTTGAAGTTATACCTATACCTACAGACGATATAGACAAGTTTTCATGATATCAACTATGATATGACATAGGTACTAATGTCACACAATATTTCGAATACAAGATTACAATTAACATTAACTAAGATAAATTAAAACTAAGTTAAATCTAAAAAAGGCCCTCGAGGCATTGTACCGAGGATGCTGGCGGCATTTCCGAGAAAGCCGCCAGCTCTTCGGTCACCAGTTACATCAACCAGACGTTTCGCGATTTCTGCAAATAACTTATGCGCACTGGGACCCCACGGACCAAGGGTCGAATTAAATATCATAAAACAATATCGAATTGCTCTCTTAAGAATGAAATCTCGCACGGTTACACGGTTACTGTATGTAGGTACAGTCGAAGACACAAGTCACAAAACAAAATCAGGCTACAAAATTAAGTGTACACGAGAACTCTCCATATGTTAATATACAAAGGTATGTTCAAAACTCCTTGTTCGTCATGGAATTTCAAAAGTCGCTAAACATCCATCACTTAATTAACGCCAAAAGTCGCTGGACACTAAAACTCAATGAAATAATCCAAAAGTCACTGTACAGTCATCTTCATGTATATCGTAGCGTCAAAAGTGCTCAAAAATATGTGAGAGACAAAAAAACATTTTTATATTCGTTGTCAGAATAACTGGATAACACGAAGATCATGTATGTGTTTATGGACTTTCGTTGCCATCAATGATAATGTAATGTAAATTTATAAAGTCCAGCAACTTTTGATAAAATATATTGTTTACTAACTTTTGACAATATTCAATGTACACAGAGATTTCATCAACGATTTGTTCAGCGACATATGGAACTTTACATTTTGCAGGTGTTTTGAAAATTTGGATCTGTTCATCAACTTATGTCTTCGACTGTACGTAAAGTACTAGCTAACTAGCTGTAATAGGTTAGCTAAGTCGCTATATATGTTTAAATTATATATGTATATTAATCATTTTGGTTCATGCGCTCTCTCATGTTTAAGCACATACCCAAGAGGCTTAGAGCGTGGGGCACTTATAACCAGATAAAATTGGTATTCAATTTAAATTGAATGTTTAAGTAGTTGCAAAACAGAGTGCAACTAATAATTTCCCGTGCGAGTACAATAGCCATCACAATGCGACGCGTGTGCGCGGCCATATTTCCCACAGAGCAGCGCGTACGCACTTTATTCAATAACCAGTGAATTATGCTGCGACGCCGTCCGAGGGCTGCCTCCACAATTATACACAAGGGAGCCTAGTTTAGCAAGTACGGAGACACTCCGCAACTTGCTAAACTAGGCTCCCCATTAAAACCGTATCAGCGAGCTCAGTGGAGCAACGGAAAGGTCAACGATTAAAATAATATATTCTATTAAGCAGTAGTTATCGTAGTGAAAACATTTAAATAGATGAGTGTGTGTCTGCGAGGAACAAGAGTCACGCGGCAGTTCATTACCGTGAGAGCGGCGCGCGCGCAGGGCTGACTCACGCGCCAATCAGGACAATAAAACGCTGAATCATTACAAACTTGCACTTACATTTTTCACGTGAAGATTATGAACAGTGTTTTATAGTGTCAGCATTTGTCATTGGTTTGGTTACAATCCACCTCAACTTAGCCGTTATCCCGAGTCTACACAGCTACCTAATTTCAAGAAGTAGTGTAAGCACTCCTTTTTACTGAGGTAATTGCCGTGTGATTTTCCAAAGTTGTCGTTGACCTTGAGGTAAGTATGCCGAGTGACGGGAAGTTACCAAGCCGTTCGAAACTCTTGCACGGCTTAACAGGTGATATCACAGACATCAAACTAGACGAAAGTCTTAACATACAGGAAAGCGCTCAGTTAGTGACCACTCAAAGCTGTCCACCCATCCATGGATGGGGAACTATTTATTCGATGCAAATTTGTAGGTGTAGCTTCGCGCATCATTTTTGCTAGAGCTCAGCATGAACTAATTCTAAGATATCCTGTCTCAGGCCTTGCTTATGTGCAGTGCAGATGAAACGTTCGACAGCACACAACACGCGCACTGTCGGTCAACCATGGATACGCCACAGTGTCCTAATGGTTCAAGTTTATTACCTAATATCGTTGTATTACACTACCTGGCAGTGGCAACCCTAGTGTGAAGAGGGCATCTGCGCTCGCGCAGCGCTGCGCGGGCGCGGAGCGCTCTCAAGTGCGTCAACTGTTTGTTATAAATAATGTCAAGTTGTGTCAAGTTATTGCTAACGGTGCCACGAGGCACTGACGGATTCACGCGTCGGGAACTGGAAAAACTCATTTATAAAGAGCTGTAGGTAGTTAGTATTGGTTTGTAACTTTTGTAAGTAATTTATTTTGTTCACCATAATTTAGTAATGGTCTAGTCATTGCCACGGCAGTAAAGTTACAGGTTTGGTGCGTCAGCTACGAGAGCTTTCTGCTTCGTCATCTTCTGCATACAGTGAGTGACTGAATAATAATATGAAACTGAAATATTACACAGTTCCATGTTACTTACATTATGAAATTAATATGTTTTTTTTCTGATGACCTATTAGTCGATCACGTAACGCATTGTACGTGCGTCAGGTAGATCTATAGGTATGTCACTTTCTGTATGGGAAAATGACAGTTGCATTGTCCTAACCTAACGCTCGTTAAAAACGTGACGTGTTTACCCCTCTGGTAAAGGTCGCGGGAGTCCGCTGGATGCGGGTGGCGCAGGACCGGTCACTTTGGCACTCTTTGGGTGAGGCCTATGTCCAGCAGTGAACGTCTTTCGGTTGATATGATGATGATGATGTTTTCACGGTTGTTCCCAATTCTACAGATTTCTATTACAGATTCCCAATTCTACAGATTCCCAATTCTACAGATTCCCAATTCTACAGGGTCCCAATTCTACGGATTCCCAATTCTACAGATTCCCAATTCTACAAATTCCCAATTCTACAGATTCCCAATTCTACAGATTTCCATTTCTACAGATTTCCAGTTCTACATATTTCTGATTCTAGACTCCCAATTCTATAGTCGCAAAATATATACACATACAAGTGTGATCATGTGATTAGAATTAGAACATTTATAAAAATCGGAGCTTGTACTTTTTCCGAAGAGATAAAACCTATTTCTCTAGATTAATAATTACTGGTTGGTTATAGTATCTGTAGACATGAGAATCTGTAGAATTGGGAATCTGTAGAATTGGGAATCTGTAGACATGAGAATCTGTAGAATTGGGAATCTGTAGACATGGGAATCTGTAGACATGGGCCCAAAGGTCTCCCACCACTTTATGATAGCTTATGAGATGTCATGACATCACCGATTTAGTGATATCTCAAACTTTCACGTGTCTGTCCACTTCATCTCATTTCCCTTTAATGCCACCAAATCAGCCATAATATCACTCACCGCCATTAAACCATCGTGAATGCCTCCTGCCAGCATCTGTCCGGCTGCTGTCGCCATGGCAACAGTCTCGACGTCAGCCCCAGCGAGGGCCCTCGACTCGCCGCCCGCGCAGGGCTACACAAACACGACCAAACAAACACGCGGCGCTCGCGCAGCTATTACGATTCAGACTCGAGTGCTGTGGAGGGCTCTTCTTCGAGGCGGCGATGGGAACTTTCTGTGACATCTGTTACCGTTTGTGCATCAAGCGAGGCTATTGAGTTGTTGTTATGAATAAACTGTCTACTCGTATAAGAAGCACTAAGGCAATTTGGTTTATCGATGAGTGGCGTTTGTCAGTCTAGATTGATATGAAAAGCGACAAATTTGACTGCTGCAATATAAAAGACGCTACGTACACTTTCATAGAGCAGGCCATCCTACTCGCGTTTTTCGTGAAATCACACTTTTCTTTGGTAATCTCTCGATTGTCAGGTTTATTGTTGAATCTTCGATGTGTGAAAGATTGTCCCCTAATATTTCTTTTATTTAGTTGTCAACGTAGAGCGCTCGCTGTCAATGATTAATAGGTTTGTTTTGTCCTTTTGCATTAGTCTGTTGCTTTTACGTTTGTTAAACGGAAGATCAGTGTCAATTAAGTTCAATTAACAAGCATAAATAGTATAAAAAACTATATCCAGACTACGGAAAAGTAACTATGAATAATATTTTTTATATATTTGAACTCGAAACTTTCTGCTCTTTCATTTGATGGCAATTTTTTTAAGTCAGTCACTTATTTGTATGGTGACATCACCTGGAGAATAATTTTGAATCGATTGACACCCTATTTATTAAAATCGGTTCGATATTTTAAACGCTACGGTGGAACACACGTACGATACAAACAGACGCCTAAAAACATATTATTTCCTTTCGGCTCTGCCGTAGTCGGGCAAAAATACATTTTCTAATTTAAAATGATATGTTACTCCGAATAGTCAAGAAGTACAAGTACCTAGTGAAGAAGGTTTAACCAGTGGGTGTTCAGGTGGCCGTGAGTTATTGGTCCACTCGAGTGGCCTCACGAGCGGGCTCCTGACAGCCGTAATATCTCTCGAATAAATTAGTTCCAGAGTCCCGTAGGACGCGCATCAGCGCGCGATATTAAGTTGGTATTAATTGCGCGGGCGCCGTTCCCAGACCTCTCCCCTCACCCCCTCCACCCCACCCCTCCCCCGCCCCGCGCCTCCGCCTTCCATTAGCAATAAACAACCGGATCGTGGCGAGCGGTTCCGCGTATCTACATAACACTCCTAGATAGTAGATAGGTACCTACATCGCCCGTCGGCCAAACACTTGACAGATCACTTTTTGCCCTCTGAATAGCGAGAATAACTAACAACTTTTCTTGTGAAACAAGATTCAATGTATGAAGCAAACTCATAACGGAAGTCATACTTGCGATATGAAATGTATAAGTATGTAGTCGACAGCATTGCGAGATGCCAGTTGACGTTTCGCAATTCCGCCCTTGATACCCTTGCATATTGACTGAGAGATTGCGCTGAAAATAACCGTTGCTTATAATTATAAATCCAGTTTATTTCAATGAGCAACATGTTGCATATACTGGCGCATCCCCGTGCGTGCGCGGCGGCCGTCCGTCGCGCGCGCAGCGAGCGGTGACACGTGGGAACGCAATCACCGCTGCTGCTCGTACGAGCGCGGCCAGCGATTAAAATTAACATTTCCCTAGTTTGATTACCTATGCACTTATTTCAGCTAACGAGCGCCCCGTAATTGGTCGGCACCGTAAACGCGTGCCGTATTAGCGTATCATTCAAGCTGGACATCTTGATTTCATACCGATAAATTACTGTCCCGGTATGTTTTACCTGTGTCGTGAAGGACATTAATGGCTTACTTTCTAAATATTTAGTGCTCTGATCAAGTAAACGTCGAGCCACTAGAGAGCGCATTAAAAAATATTGCAGCACTTATTGTATAACACTCACAAAGTCAAAATGAGACAAACCAACATCAGCATCGTCAGTGTGTTGAAGTGTCTGCATGACGGAAGATTCACAGCTAGCTTGCGCGGCCGCAGAGGGCAGCTCTATAGTGTGTGCGGCTATTAACGCCTCAATTAACTGCGCGGGAGATTTATCCCTCATTTATAGCATGCAAATGTTACTGATAGGCCGGAATAAATAATAACAGCCGCGGAACACGACTATCGAGTAACGGCCAGTAATGAAATTAGCAATCAGTTCTCGAGCTGTCACGTCGCCGGCCGGTGCGGTGATGTATGGGGCAAAAACGCGAGTGGACCTAGGCGCGCTGGGAAATTCACTCCTATTGAGAAATCATTGGTCAGATTACTCGGATTATTAAACAAACGCAACGGGTGCGAGCTTCCTGCTCCTCGCGCGAGTCACGCTCTGTAACGAGCCCAAACCAAAAGGCGTCTTACGCGGCTACATTCCGCGGGGTGGGGCGGGGCCGCGGGGATGGATTGTTATATTAATTGGTAGGTAATTGCGCGGGAGTGCGGTGATATTGTTATTAGCGGGCGCCGTCACGCACCGCGAGCATCATGCGCGTGCGGCTTGGCGCGTTTCGTCATTAGATATCTGAACGCCTGTGATGGCATATAAAGTTGGTTATTGCTTTGGATGAAAAACCTGTATTTTTTTATGAAACAATAAACGATAAAAAGGTGCCCATTTCAGCGGCTGTCTTTACTTGCTTCTGAAGGCTGGCAACATTAGCACCTATCAGCGCTTGCAGTCGAAACGATGGGCCTCTAGTCAGCCGACATGAAGATCTTCATGAGGGCCGAGTCGTCGCGGTTGGTCCACGCCTCAGGGGACCCCAGAACTGCCGCGTACTTTTCACAAAGGATCGCTCTTGCGGTCGAAAGGAGAAATGCCGCCAGCGTCATGGGGTCCATGCCGCAGGCAGAACTTTTGGACGGTCTATTTTTTTGTAATAAGTTTTAAATTTTTCGTTTATTATTTAGTAGGTATTATTACATTTTAATTTAAGTCGGTTTGTTTTTAATTTTTTGTAAATATGCTTGCCATAAATTATGCATGTAACAGTTCAAATTCTCTTCGAATCTAAATTAACACCCTCATAAACTTAAAAAAAAACCTCTCAAAGTTCTATCTATCAGGTCCGATAAAAACTTATTCGTCCCGAGAGCTTAGTGATGAATCAAAAATTGACAAATGTTAACACTTCAATTGAAAATTACAGTATAGTGTTGGATTGGATTCTATCAACTGCGCGAAATGGGATGTGGGCAATAAAAGAAAACAATGAGCGATCAGTGGTGATTTATTGAATCTATATCATAATAAGTATATTATATGTAGTAAAACAATGAATACCGGCTTCATATAACATCAAGAAGGCAGTTTCCGAGCTTCCCTATTTTTATCGAAGTTGGTAAAGCTTAGGAAGGTCACGTGAGCGAAGTCGTGATAACGTAGGTCTTAAAACAGCTCCCTTGAGAATAAATCACGGTAAAATATAATGTGGGTGCTTCAACTAAAAGGGCCGGACTGCGAGCAACCCGCGCCGAACTTTCCTCGGCTCACATTTAATAACATAATTGGCCTGCGCCAGCGCGCCTCTGCGCCCGACTATAATCTAACAATAACTTCCAATATAATAGCCCGTCTGCCGTAGATCTGCTACGAATTAACAACCGAAATGTTCGAGTGATCTTTGGCAATGAATGATTACGGACTATTACGAAGCACGCACGTTCTATTTATAATCCGCAAGTGCACAAACTAGCCATTACTGATACATTTCTGAGTGATATTACACAATAAAACGGTCGCAAATAGGTTCAAGCTGATTTTTAGGGTTCCGTACCTCAAACGGAAACAAACGGAACCCTTATAGGGTCACTCGGTTGTCTGTCTGTCCGTCTGTCACAGCCAATTTGCTCCGAAACTACTGGACCGATTGAGTTGAAATTTGGTACACATATGTAAATTGGTGACCCAAAGATGGACGCGTAAATTAAATTAATGCATTCCGAACAAGGGGGCCACTTTTGGGGGGTAAACTGGAAAATTAAAAAAAATATCGCAAACTGTATTGTGTGACATATCAAATGAACCCTTTGTTGTAAGCATGTCAGATTTTTTTTAAATAATTTTAGCAAAAACAGATTTGAAGTAATTTAGGAAAAAATACCAAAATTGACCATTCCACCCCTTATCTCCGAAACTACTAGGATTAAAATTCTGAAAAAAATATGGAAAATAGTTCCTTGCCTAAAGATTACAGGAAAACCTATAAGAAGTTTGAGTATTCAAAAACACTTATGACATTTAGATTATATACGGAACCCTCACCACGCGAGTTGAACTCGCACTTGTCCGGTTTTTTTACCAAAAGCAACAATGGCATTAAACTTAACCAGCTTCATAAGTACGGTCAGCTGCGGATAAAATGTGTGTCCCCTGCCCGCAGCATGTAATGTCGGAATGCATTGTAGAATGCATATCGAACATTTCGCTGACTGTACATACACTGTGATGGAAGCTGCCTTCCACAAATAAGTAAGTATAAGAGGTAAAAGAGACTGCATGTTTCTTTTCCAACTCCAGACCACCAGTAATGGATGGAATCGGAACAAAACATGGTCCTTAGTATTGAATGCAATTAACGGGTTCGAAAACCCAATGTTAAGGTAGGCGTCCCAATTCACCGACACTGGCGTAATACATGACACTTTCAATCTTATAACAAAACAATAGAGGTGAACAATAGAGTCAACTATTAGGCATTAATTGCTCGGTTCAGACCATCCATCGCGTGTACGGCCCTTAAGATTTTGACGTGGAAGAAGTAGACACATGTTTATACTTGACACTTCCGTCATAACCTAAAATTGTTCGGCACGAGAAGCCGGAGAGATTTGTTTAAATAATTTGTCCTAGCTTTGTCGGTTCAGATATTATTGTTGGTGTGCGTGTAACGAGTTGTTAAAAATTAGTAGAATGAGTAAAGTTTTGTTCGAGAGCGGCCAGCGTAGTTGTCGGAGCTGATCAGTGCTTCCATGGGGCCTTCGCAACTGGTTTGGGGGGGATGTATCCCCCCCGAACCTGTCAACATTCAAGTGCCTGGCCAGAACCGCTTGGTTGATGCGGAAAAGCCGTGGACTCCGGTGAGTCACACTTTTGTTTTATAGGTAGGTTTTTTATTACCCACTTAATCGTGTGGCATTCTTCAGGAGCCGTAGCATGGTTGGCCTTATCACGCGACAAGTGACTAGATAAGAGCGTCGTCTCGTTCTATCGAACGGTGTCAGCCAGTGACGCACGCTCTATCCTATCACCTATCGCGTGACAAGGCCAACCATGCTACGGGGCCTGAAGACCGACCGCAGGTCAATCTGAACAAGGTGTCGAGCATTGTCGTTTACCTTATGTAATATTTGTAAAGTTTGCAGGAGTCAGTTACCTCAGTCATCCTCGATTCACCCAGGACTAGTAGGCTGCAGTTCGCGTGACGCGGCCGCCCCGGCTGACCCCCTCCCATCAATCACGGCTGCCCGCTAGCTAGCTAATTACCGCCGATTGTCTCGAAATAATCGTCGGTTTAATTTCAATCCCGCGCACGATTAATCTTAAGCTAACATTATTTATTGCGGCGTGGCCGGACAAATATAATCGAGTGTAACTAGCCGCGGTGAAAAATGTGCGAGTCGATTCGATAGTCGGGTTAAGTTAAATGATGCGCGGGCGATGGAGACGGATGGCGCGCCGGCGCAGCGCGCGCCAAGTCTACTGTTTCTATTAATTGAAACCATCACTCTCGTCATGCAGCCGCCTTTCTCCGCAACTCGGGACTGCAATCTGTAGCTCACAACTTCGTTCAGGAACCAATGTGTGGATACATTTTCTTAACCATTATGACAATCGTGGCTTAATATCCTGAACTTTGTTAATTTCTCGTTTAATCATCACCATAATCATATCAGCCGAAAGACGTCCACTGCTGGGTATAGGTCTCCCCCAAAGAGTGCCACAATGACCGGCTCTGCGCGACCCGCACCCAGCCGACTCCCGCGACATTTACCAGGTCATCAGCCCACCTTGTCTACCCGCTTGTTTAATAGACGATGCATAAACATGGATGATGCGCTGCGGAAATGCGGCAGTCCCAACAGCACATAGTTAGTGAGTGCAGCAAATTGTACGAATGTTTACTAGATTATACTCATTTGAACATAAAAAAACTAAAGCAAATTATTTTAATTTGTCTGACACGACCGTTCATCAAACATCTACAATTGGATTTATTGGATGTGCGTTGAGCTGTAAATAATACATAAATCAAAGGTTTTTGTTGTTAAATTAATTCAGCGCTAGCGCATTGTGCGCTAACAAAGCGGAGCGCGGTGCGCCTGCGCGCTCGTGATTATTGATTCTTTTTAAACCGCGTTTTGTTCTCTTTGGTGTTCGTGTGTTGCTCCTACTGGATCGAAAAGTGCTACGCACTTGAAACTTGTTTGAGGATTTGTTTTCATCCTGGTATGGCCATTGCAATTTCGATCTTAACAGAATTACAGAACAAACGACGAGCTACTATATAGATGAATCACGGACACAGGGTTTTCTATCAAGAATTGTCTTCTGCACTGCGACCAACATCACGGCTTTTACATATTTTAGCTGCCCCCCGGACCCCTCCTGTCTTATCTTATCTTATCTGGATGAGTTCCCTTTCGGATACATTTTGACCCAGTGTGGGATCGTTTGTGCATTTGCCCTCTTCTTTATGCCTACTCCCAAGCTCGCTCCAACATTTCCACAAAACGAATGATGCAGCTCAGCGGAAGTACCTTGAATTCTTTTGGTTGCGGATAGCCGTTACCAAAGTAATTCACTCTTTATCTGGCAAGGGCATGACATTCATACAGTAATATAGAATTGGCATGATAATAACACGCAATTGTGAATAATAGTACCTAATATGTGACAATATAAATATTGTGAATAAATGAGTATGAGTATGAGTAAGTGTTCCATATTCACATCCTCCTCTCCACACATTCTACAGTTTAGATTCTTGACCCCGAAGTGACCTGTGAACACCCTAGATATAATACTAAGTTGCTTCCTGCTGGATTTCCAGTGTTCCTTGAAATAGGAGGATATCCCACTATGTACTCTATGTAGGTAGCTGTAAAAACCTAACAATTTAGTGACATAACAACTAATATATCACATTTCCTGCAACAATTTCAATAAAAGTTAGTCATTTTCCTGTAACAGTTTCAATAAGTTAGTCATTATACCCCTCGATACAATAAACCCTCAGTAGAGACTGAGAATACTGACTGAGTATGAAGAGTCATATACTCGTAAGAACTTAACTGACCTGATTCAAATTGAGAAGTTTTTAGTGTTTTTTGTCCTCATCAACTCCGTAATATATTATTGTCCTGTCTGTCGGTCCCTGTTCGTCCATAACTCGACTTACTTCATCATGATTTTTTCTCCCAAAGTTTAACCTGCTCCAAAGTTCTTCTAATCGAACAGTTGCCACGCCATCCACGCATCCATGCATCTCCAAACAAACGTGTATTTATTTAGACAAGTTTAAAAGGGCTTCTATTATTTAGCGGTAAAGTCATCAATCACGCGAACAGAAGCTTGTGGTAGTGTTTTGGGCCGGAGGGCGTGGGAGGGGCCCGTCATTACCGCGCATGACTTGCAGCGCGCGCGCACCCGCCCGGCCGGGGCGGGGGTGGCTCCCACGGTGCTGCCTCATTTGTATATGACTAGGAATACTTATACGCAGGTCATCCAATTATTTGTTATTCTCTCGATAATCTGGTTAATCGGGGGCGGTCAAACAATGAATGGCTTCTGGCCGAAAATGTTAGGAAAATAAAAGATCTCGATTTGACGTCCGATTGGTCAGTGCACTGGTTACTAATTTACATTTGTCTCGAGGTTTGCATGGTTTTTTGTGCAAGATACAGGGAACCATAATTTTCAAACTAAAAGATTTACCTAAAAGATATAAAATAAAAAACGCATTAGGCTTTGTCACGAAATTAATCTTTTCGCCATTAAGAATAGCATTATTATTAATAAGTGTTTATTATTTTTTATTCGTCGACTAGTGAATGAACAACATTGTGATAAATAAAACAGTTTATTACCACAGGATTATAACACCTTTATATTCTCGGTCGTTAGATAATCGTTGACAGACACATCGTCAGATAATCCCTCTTACGACCCATAAATCCTCATCGTTAATAAATATGGATTTTTAATATCGCTAATGTAAACTTATTCATCGGAGGAACTGGCGACAGGTTTTTGTAAGATTTAAGCAATAATGAGAATGAAACACCTGCTGTGTAACTAGAGAAGCATGCATGTGGGCTAATCGACAACAAATGTAAAAGAAATCACTGAGCTGAGCGACCCGCTCGATGTGCACATATCCGGTTTAAAAGCGTGTGTTTGTCTCAACGTAGCTAAATGACGAGTGAACGTGTCACGTTTCGTGGTATTTAATTTACGAGGCAATAGGGACATTAACATTAACTAAACGGGGTGTAGTGTGGTGTGGTGTGGTGTGGTGTGGTGTGGTGTGGGCCCGCGGGCTGCGGGCTCGCTAGCCCCGCCGCGCGGCGTCGCCCGGGATTAACAAGCCAGGACCAAACCGAGCATCGACCCGCGATTCCCATCACTATTCACGAGCTAATTTTTTTTGCTAAGAAAAATTTATACTTAAATTTGCGGATTTTTAAACTGTTTTGTTGTGCACTTGCGAAACCAATGGACATGGAAAATTCACTGCAATTATTTGGGAATAGGAGAATACGTATCTTCACTAAGAGATCAAATCTGTCCCGGCCACTTTAAATGTTTGTTTCGCACGCTCAGTTCGTGACTGAGTAGGTACGCGCAAATCGCGCATTATATTGATATCGTATTTGCATGGGAAATGACGGACCAAATTAATCTCCGGCTATCTGCGGTAAAGGGAAAACTGTAAAGTAATATTTTGAATTTGTCTTATTCCATCTGTCTCTTACACGTTACAATTTTATGTATATGCATGTAAGTTCATTTTACGTGTCCTTTTTCCTGTTGCTGAAATTTTTCTGTGAAATTCCGACCGTGCGCTTCAGCAACGAGATAGGGCTCGCCCGGCCACGTGTCTGCGATGCGGCGCCGACACCGCAAAGCGGTGCGGCGCGGCGCCACAAGCACTCGCTTTGCGGTGCCTTAAAAACTCGCATTGCGATGTCGCAAAAACACATGTTGCGGCGCCGCGCCGTGAGTTTCTACGGCGCCCGCGTTGCATCGTGTTTTCCTAAAGTTCTGCATCGTGATAAGTAATACCTACAACGATCAGTCTTCAAACATATCACACGTAGTTAGGTATTCTGCTCCTGTTGTTGTTAAGAAGACGCAAGAAAAAAGCAAATAATAAGAAGATTTTGGGTGAACCCATATCTTTCCATCATGAATCCTGATGAGAGCCATTTCAAGAGGAAATACGAGGCGTTGAAAACCACAACCACTGATAGCAAATTTCATGATTATTTTAGAATGACAATATCAAGTTTTGAAGAACTACTAAGCAAAACTATCACCTCGGATTAAACAGCTATACGTATATAGAAGACTTAGTCCTAATCCCTAGTTCAGTACTTTTTATTTGATTCACTTTTTGAGAGATTGACCATGGTCATAATTTAATAATTATCGCTCAAGTCGCCGGTTGATATGCATATTCGCGTACGTAATACGTATGCAGTTGCCTGGATCCAAATAAAGATTCATGCAATGTCTGATCGTTCACGGATAGACACTCATTAACATTTTATGTCATAATTTACGTTAATATACTAGGCAAGTATGCGGTGACTGCGATCCCCGTCGTCAGTAGGTCACGTCGCTTATTCATTAACGTCTTTATTCGGTATACAACACGGGACAGGTTCATATTTATTGAATATGCTAACATGTGCGCAGTTGCTCCGCGCGCATGCGCGGTGTCACGCTGCGAGACGCGCCGCGCGGCCGGAGGATCTATTGCTAACTGGTTCCATTCCACTCTAAAGTCCGCTTCAGTCTTGCGGAGCAGGGATGGATGAGATTTTTTTGACATCTACGCATGCAGAGGCTAATGCGGATATTTGGTCAAACGCTTAAAACGTAAATAAACAACGTCCATTTTATGATAGGGAAATTATAAGTGCAGCGACTAACATTTTCATTAGCACCTGCAACGTAACGTATTTTTTTAGAGTTCCTTTCTCGTCGTGAATTGCCCTACATCCGCATCCGCAAAAACCGCATCTATTTTTGCGGATGCTGATGTTGAAATTTATGCGGAAATTCCGCGATTGCGGATGCGGATCCCTGTCGCGGGGTTATGTGTAAATAATTTGGTAGAATTCCTAATCGCCTCTTCCGCCCCTGATTGGAGGAGCAAGGGTAGACGGGTGGAGTGAAGACACGCTGTGTTAATGTCGAAGGATCTGCAAATAGTGAATCCCTCCCTAATACACTTTGAGAGTTGACATTGCTATAAAAATCGTGTGGTAAGTATAACAATACTGAACACAACTAGTACACATGGCACCTCAAGAGACGCCATTCCTTTAAATGGAAGCAACGGTAATTATATTAAATTGATGACAATAGTTGCAGCCGGGTTACGTGTTATAGCCGCATGGTACAAGATAATGTCTCTTTCAATCAAGAGGTATCAGGACCTTCCTGATTGTTTTATCCGATCGTCTTCATTACGAGTATGCGATAATCGCGTTTACCGGCCTGCGGTGTTGCAGATCGTAACATTTCCAGAAATTCCACAGTCTCATTGCAGAAATCATAATATGCTGCTTCGTGAGTTCTTCGCCATCGTCCATGCGGACTTACAACACAGATCGTGAATTCTCACGAGCATTGTAACGTTGAGCATGTCCAACATATGTAATGTCCGAGCTAGCCGAGGGCGGTTGCAACAGCGTGCAGCTGCGGTAACGCGGGTGCCGGCGCGGGCGCAGCCGAGTCGTGTGCGCTCAAGCTGTGGCTCAAGGTTAGCGTTGCATTTCGTGGCCTGTAGATCCACTGAAACGCGTAGTGCGGAGAAATCTCTGTAGCCGCCATTTAAATAATGTCATTCCTTTGCCTGTGATATTCTGTGCTATCTTTTCCATGACAGCCATACACGAGGTACCCAGACGTAACCGTTGACATCTACGGATTTACAGCTGCTTTATCCAGCCCTGGACTAAGCGTACTGTAGGACTTTGAGGGGTTCTTTTCCTCCTATGTTGGTCTGGGTTTACTTGATAAAAAAAAACTGATTGAAATCTACTGATGCATTATCAATTTGCAGCTAATAGGGTGCTGCAACAATTTGATAATGCATCAGTAGATTTCACGGTATACACCCGAGAATATTGTCTAGTAGGACTTATAGGACTGGTATGTAGCGAGGTGTAATGCATAATCATATGATGTTACCAGAGACTGTAACAGTGCAGGGATGTTGAACGAGGCGGGGAACAAAAGCCGTGAGCTTGAACTATGACCGCCAGTACCGAAGAGAGTCTGCGCAGCGCTCCACTCATCACAGGTTCATAGCTTTTTTTAGTATCACAATGCCTTTACGATAACTTGTACAAAAACGCGTCATTTTTATTGTGGCTCATAATTTACACCTGCAAAAAGGACCAGCAATAAACCCAACGACATTTCATTTGTAGCATACAATATTCAATAGGATGTGATCCATAGTTATGATATGAGTGAGCCCCGCGCCCGCGCCGGGTGCTGCGCCGCCGCCCCCTCCCCCCGCCAGCCGCACCGCGCGGGCAGCGCGGGCGCATGACTGAGTAATTGATTCCGACTTTAACGAGCAGAGCGCAGGCGCAGCGCTGATACCATCGGAACAATAGCATTTCAAATGAGCAGATCGAAGGTTAAAGTTAAGCCCCGGTCGCCGCGACGCTAAATTGCTTTCGACCATATTAAGAATTCTGTAGAAGATAACATCGATCGGTTTAATAACTTGTCTAGTTTAAACAAAGGCATATTGTCAATCCGAGGACTCGCGCTCGTACACTTTGTGCTGCGCCGCACGAGCTTTCTGTTGCGGCATTTTATTTCAGACTTATCACGGTTTGGTTTCTGTTATTTACTTCGCGGGTAACTGTAAATGATGCACTATCCATGCGTTTTAACGACGCGGTCATATTCTGCTAACGTGCCGGCCCGTTACGGCGGCGGCGGGTATAACAGCGTGTGGCCGCACCATAACAGTAATTTACGAGTAAGTAGATGGTTATACCATGGCGGATGGTCTCAGACGGATTACTTGGTGGATGTTAGTAAACCGCTCTCCTCAGGATCAGCGTGGTTCGGGTCAAGGATTGCGGGCAATTACCCGGCATTGAAAGTGACGCCCCGCGCCTGCGCTGCCCGGCCGCGGCGGTGCCGTGCCATGCGCGAGCACAGGGTCATTCTGACTACGGGTGAAACGTGGGCATTGTTTTCTCATCACTACTGACAAAAGTTTTCATAACCTAACTAACCTAGTCGAACCAGCGAGCGAAGCGAACGATGTTCTATGCTTCAGCTTGGGCCGAAAATCGTTTGTCCGGCGTCTTTGTCTATCTCTCTGTCCCGCTGTTCTCCTCTGCAGGTCGCAATTCTCAACAGTCTTTGTTCGCTTCGCTCGCTCGTTCAATTAATGAAAATGTGACAACACCTGTTATGGTCGAATGAATGAATGAAATATAATATTTCATTCATTCATTCATTCAAATGTATTATGTATCCAAAATGTCCTCAAGTCAAACTGGGCCAGCATGGGGACTAAACCCCATTCCTGGAGGCCTGTCCTGCGCCCCGCAGTGGGACGTATAAGTTCCCTCTCATGAGAGGAGGCCTGTGCTGCGCCCCGCAGTGGGGCGTATAAGTTTCCTCTCATGAGAGGAGGCCTGTGCTGCGCCCCACAGTGGGACGTATAACTAACTATAGGCTGATGATGATCATGAAATTAGAGCTACCGCAAAATGTAAGTATACACTATACACATACTAAATAACAACATTAAGTATTTCTACCGACATTGGATAAATTGTTTTACAATAAGGCTTCTGTCCGGTCTTTTTGATAGTTTAACTACATATCCATTGTAAGACGAGATCCTTCTTTTCCACGCGTCGTCGTAGCTAGGAGTTTATTTTGAGAAGATCTTTTTTGACCAATGAAATTGACAGAGGAGCCAGCACCCGCAGAATAGCCCTGGCTCAAGGCGAACAAGCAATTACCGAATAACATCGCATGCTAATGCGCGGGAGAGCGACAGGACACGGCAACAAAGGATTACATTACAATTGAACCGTAGTTCGCCAAAACGTCTGGTTGCGTCACTACTCGTGGTTGACAACATGACCACATTCCATTGAATGGTTGGTTTACCTAGAATACGTCTTCAGCTACTTATTACTCAAAAGTAAATAAATCGAATCGAAATCGAACGTTGCTGGTGCTTAATCTCATATTTGTACTTACTAAGTATGTTGATGTTTTACATACTTACGTTCTTAGGATTCTAAGAACGTAAATATGTAGAACATCAACTAATAAATAAGGTACATAACTGGAAAGTTTCATATAAATTCGTTGAGATTAAGTGGAACGTACATCCATCCATCCATACATCCAAACAGGTAGGAATAGGTTAACCTGGCCCGGTGTTTAGAAGATAAATCACGTTGAAGTCATTTTGGAAATAATATAAATGCATCATTCATTGTAAAAACAAACAATTGACTACCAAGCGGGAATACATTTCCCGATGTGCAATCTACGGCTAATAAGAGACTCGGATAGATCGTGCAGTCAGACAATATCCGTTAGTTTAGCTGCAATCGCAGGACTGACTTCAGATCTTGCAGTCTCTGGGTATGTAATTATTTGCATATCTCGAAATCGCCCGCGCCCGCGCCGTCCATCACGGCCGACGGTCGCCGCGTGCGACTTACATCTCAATAGTTTTTGCGTCGCCGGTCCGTTCGTTAGCCGTCCCACGGTGCTTGTCAAAATAAACGGCCTCTTTTTACGATACTACCGTTCACCGTTTCGCGAATGTTTATTCATTTATCGCGTTTTATATTGTTATGACGGCGACGACATCGATATTGGGAATCAAGAGGAAGGCAAGAGTAATTTAGGGCTTGAATAATGATGCATGTAAAATGTAATGTCCTGGTCCTCGCAGTCTGCGAGTGCGCGATGCATGCACGTTTGCGCGTGGACGACTGATCCACTACCAGCCTCCCCTTCTGTAACTTGTTTTAAGCTCACCTCAACGCTCATCCACAATTATACCTTGACACCGCGATGCGTAGTAACTAAGCGTAGGTAGAGGTCTAGTTTCGTAACGGGTGACCGGCGGGGTGAGCCGCATTTGCGCGTAGCGAATAACAAACAGACCAGGTAACGTCTTCCAGTACACCAGCTCTCGCTTGTTATCAAGTTACTGCAGCCATTATGATAATCGAAGTACCTAAATGAAGGTGTAATGAAGAACATTGAGAAGGATATGTTATACGAGTAAGTATGTCTCAATGAGTTGGACATGCAGAAACGATGGATGATTTTAATGAAAGGTCCAATCCAATTCAAGAGATAAAAGTGAGTGAAATGAAAGAGGTTTAGTCAAAATCGTATCGATAAGGCTAAGTATATTTGCTCATGTCTCTCTTGCCACATACCAAGTAATAAAACGCGTGCGTCGTTCACTGTACATTCCGTCAAGTTGAGGAATGAGTTACCAATGTCCATAACACTGTCGCAGTCCCGAGGATGAGATGGTCATTAGTGCTCCCGAACGACTAGTGTCAACAACTAACCGCCAATCTCCAAATCAAGAACGGCTCGTCAACGTGCTCTGGAGTCGCAGGCCTCCATAGACCACGGTGTCAGCCACCATCAGCAGGCCGGTGCTTGTTTGACACCGTCGTGGTACAAAAAGGATATCGACTGATATAACACATTGTTTCGACGAAGTTTCCTTCGCGTACTATAAACGAGCACTTGTGTCGACAAGAAGGTGGTTTACAAGATAACGACGTCTGCCGTCGGTCGTGACGACAAGTGCTCGCCGTTTACTTAAAACGACACCCCGAGTCCCGTGCACATCACGGAGCACGGATATTGGCGGAGGTGAAGCACTCAATTTCTGTGTAATTCTAGAAAACAAGAACGATCTTGGGGAGCATAAGTGTTACACTTTCCAAGTTTCCACTGTATAAAGTACACCGCCATCAGCGTTCTTTTGTGGACGAGTGAGAACGAATGGCTTTTAATCCTCACCCCAGAGATAGTGGAGACTTCGCATTTATGGGTGCAAAAATAGCAACGTACTGACAAAGTGTACGATATTCTTTAAGGTCCCATACATATTGTAAGCCTTATGGTAGCGTATATTTCAATAGTAGACTTGTCATTAGCTGTCAAATTTACTATTGACCGTCACCGCAGGCCGCGCCAGTGTGATGCAGGCCTAATTGTTTTGGTCAATAAACAGAATTATAATTCAAGAGGCTTTATTTCGTAAAATAGTTGGGACTGACCCAACACTACACTATGTAGGCGAGACTGATTGACACGAATAATTACTGCCCTACGAACCGTAAGTTGCCGATATGTACGTAGTAAGTAGAGATGGGTATATACCATGACGAATTAAATCATACTATGAGACCAATAGTTTGGTCTCCTTTTATTTAAGTAATTCGTCGCATCATGGCCGGACTCGTTACTCCGGCGCATCTTGCTGCTCTGAACTCGAAACTCTCGGCTCTCGCGGCGCTAGTTAACGCGGCATCAACTTCCGCACCTGCAGGAAATTATGCTTATTTATAGAGCCTTTTTAAAATTATTTGCTCGTGTGAAATAGCCCGTAAAGAAGCGAATAGAATGCGTGAATAGTCACATAGACATACATGCTGATGCTGGATGCTGGCGTATCTACCGTGAAACGCAAGACTGAAAATTACAGGTTCCACACATGTGCTTATTCATAAAAAAGTTGTGCTCAATTTGCTTAGTTAATTTCCCATCTATCACAGGTATAAAATTAGTGGGAACTCAATTTCTATCGCATGTTTACTTTTTGCGTTCTAAATTTAAGTAAAACGTTTAGTGTTCTCGGAACGGCTCGGCGGCGCGGCGCGGGCGCAGCGATAAACACCAAACGGGAAACCTAATAAGTGTAAATTATCACGTCGCTGGCGCACCGTGCACACACAACCTGCGTTTGTCTCTGTGTGCATGTGTGCGTGAGGGCTAACTGTATAAGGCTATCGCGGAGATTTTATTTCCCCAAGTGATGTTTACGCGAGGTTTACACGACCCACGGCTGTCAATAATCGCGTTTGCCGATACTTTATACACTGATGCAGTCCCGACACTCTTTATTCAGTGAATTTACTGCAGTCACTGTCAATTCGTATTTACAGCTGGTGTTCGTTCATAGTTGAACAGTTTATATGTTGATCAGCCTCAGTACCCGTTATCGTCGTCATAAAGCATTCGTTCCTGTCAGACTTATACAGATACTTGACGTTAGTAAACATTGACTTTACTCATGAATGTGTGGACCAGATAGCTGCACCCACCTGTGGCTTGGTGCTGCAAGTGGCATGCAGTGTTCTGCGCAGCGTACCTTAGCTACAATAACGCGTCGTAAACATTCATAGTGTCGTTTCTCACTTGACAATTCACGGTGCACAGTGTGCTAGGTAATTTTCCTGATGTGAAGATGTGCGGGGTCAGATTCGAAGGAAGAACACGTCTTTATAAGTCAAGCGATTTATTACGACTCAACTTAGCCTAGATACATTGATCTGCCAACTACAATAATACTTGCACCTTAAACTAATTGATTCTAAAAAGCACCTAGCCTTAAAATTAAATCCTTCCCAAAAATATAAATCAGCTAAACAATTTACTTCACTAGGAAATTATATTCTTCTTGTGAAGACGTTTAGTATCGTCTCCCAAGTGTTTAACGAAGATCATAGCCACCACGCCGCGCGCCGCTCGGACGCGTCAAGCAATATATGGACTTAATTTTCCGCTGCACTTCATTTCGAATAAATGTCAATTATTTTGCGGTGACATCTTAAATTGCTAGCCGCTTAGACGTGTTGTATAGTGACGCTAATATTGTAGAGTGCTCGCTATATCGTTAATAATGACGTCGTTACGCCGCCCGCGCTATCTTGTCAAAAACATTTTGTATTTGATTGCCAGCACTTCGCTGGTATAACTGGACCCTGAGAGTCGTAACAACTGTGCGTGATTAGAGAGCAAACGTAAACTCGTCCGATTGTGGCGATGCGATCCGTAGGTGTGAATACGCAGTCTCCTTATAAGGCGCGCGCACAAAAACCGACCACTTGTCGCGGCGATTATGAGCCCATGTGAACCGGCGGAGACGGACGGCCTGTCGTATAATTCACAACGATTACCGACCGCTTCGCAACAGGCAGCCCAGTATGAATCAGGCCTCCAATTACGCGTAGTTGTTAAGAATGTCCGAGTCAAATTATCTTCGGGTCGAGCTCACGGTCGAGTACAAAGCGTTTTCCTTAGATATTGGCTGGGGCGATATTCACTAAGCTCACAAGGTTTTAAACAAGTCTAGATTTAAACAAGTTTTAAGCTTACTCATCGTTGTTAGCAATCTAGGGGTCAAATTATACTGAAGCTGAGCGCACTGGACTGCTGAATGTATTGTGAACGGGTGAGGGTTTATGGGAGTTTGACGAGACGCGCGCGATGAAGGTGCTGGCTGAAATACTATTCAATAAAATGTCCCTGGAATTCTCCCGATATGGATGTCATTGCGCTGTCCACCAGATTGCGGGTGGGATGTAGGAACGTAATTGGACTTTTAGCTTTATAAATTGTGCCCGTTGAAGTTAACTCCAAATGTCCTTTACACGGAGGTCTCGACATTTACAGAATAACTTGGAGAGTATACTTTGGATTTCAAGTAATTTAAGAAAATTATACAAGCACATTTCTTCCAGATCTGAAAATCGGCATTCTTCACAAAAGCAAATCGTTATAACAGCAATTCACCACACTTAATTTTTCATATACTTAGCGCTAATTATTACGTAAAGTCGTTTCTTCCTTTTCACAATAGTGCACAAACGCAATTCTCCATAACAGCAATTCACCACATTCATTATTCTATAAAAAAATATTAAGTACTGTGAAGAATAACAAATGCACTAAACCGCATTGAAAAATCCCACTACAGAAGAATCACGAATAGAAAGAATGCCTTTGTGCACAAATGAGGACTGTGAAGAATATATAAATGTGATAAATTGCTGTTCCGAAAGTCTGGGTTTGTTAAAAATTGCGAATAAGAAGAACACTTGACATCCGCATGGCTGAACCACTGGGCTACCGTAGCTTGAGAGCGAGAAAATGTGTTCTTGTCGAGATAATCTCATAAAACTTTTTCTGGCAGCGGAGCCGCGAGTCGCGGCGCGCATGCAATAATCGTAATAAGTGCGAACGGCGAACGATACAAAATGAGCCACATTAGGGCCGAAGTATGCCACAATAACAACGGTAAATTAAATAATGACATGAATTTTTACTGCACTGTGAATGTCGCTCAATAAAAGAGGGCGGATCAAATTCCACCGCAGACAAATTCATTTTATTGTAGGTGCCACCTCTGTTTGGGCCCTGTCTTTTAGTTCCGCGGTAAATTAAAACAAAACCGGACAAGTGCGAGTTCAACTCGCGTGGTGAGGTTTCCGTAAAATATTGAAAATTTTCCCGTTACTTTGAATACTCAAACTTCTTATAGGTTTCCTGTAATCTTTAGGCAAAGTACTTTTTTCAATATTTTTTTAGAATTTTAAGCCTAGTAGTTTCGGAGATAAGGAAGGGGCGGGGGGGGGATGGTCAAAATTAGTTTTTTTTCCTAAATTTGAAGTAATTTTTCCTAAATCTGTATTTTGCTAAAATTATAAAAAAATATAATGTCTGAGATGCTTACAACAACCCCTTTCATTTGATATTGTCACACAATACGTTTGCGAAATTATAGTTTCGTCATGTCCGTCTGTCCGTCTGTCCGTCTGTCCGTCTGTCCGTCTGTCCGTCTGTCCGTCTGTCCGTCTGTCCGTCTGTCCGTATGTCACAGGCATTTTACTCGAAAACTATAAGGTGTACTTGAATAAAATTTTGAGGATAGGTGTATTTTGTTAGCCGCTACATAGTTTTGTAATTAAAATGACAAAAATATTTTTTTAGGGGTGCACTCCATACATAAAACTAAATGTAAAAAAAATTTTTTTCATTGTGACCCCCCGTGTGGCACATCAATCGATAGGCCTTTCAAAATAAATATAAGGTTTATTAGAATTTTTTTTTGATTAAGTGAATAGGGTCGGAGATAATCGCCCCGAAAGTCACTAAAATTCTGTCCCCCCCCTCTAATTTTTGAACCGTGTATTTTTAAAATATGGAAAAATTCATGGACATAGGGCTTATTAATTTCATTCACCAAAAATTGTTTTGAACAAGATCGGTTCATAGGTTTTTGAGATATTGCTGAAAAACTGCCTTCCTCAAAGAAAAGGACGTAAGTGCCGTAAAATTTCTGTGACGATACGACCTTTTTAATAGGCACGGAACCCTTCGTTTTGCGTGGCCCGACACGCACTTGGCCGGTTTTTTAATTTTTCCAGTCTACCCCGCAAAAGTGGCCCCTTGTTCAGAATTTACATGTGTGTACAAAATTTCAACTCAATCGGTCCAGTAGATTCGGAGCAAATCGGCTGTGACAGACGGACAGACAGGCGCACGAGTGATCCTATAAGGGTTCCGTTTTTTTCCTTATGAGGTACGGAGCACTAATAACAATTGATAATATTATACAAAAGAACGAGCGAGCAAAACACCAAATTGGAATGCGATATGTTATCTCATTTTGACCCTCCGAAAAACCAAATTCAGACAATAAAGCCAGAAATCTGTAGGTACTAAACAGTTCACATAGTCCAGGACAGGTAGAAACGTGGACATATGTATATCGTGGCCTATTCCAGTTTCCCAGGAAGTGTATCAGATGGTAATGAAGGCGTGCTACGCCCGCGCGGCGCGCGACGCGCGCGCGGCTCGCCACCGCCGCTAGACTCTATTCAAATGAACACATACTCGATAAAACGCATGACCGGGAAATCGTTGTTACTTAAATACAATGCGTTTATTTGACTCTATACATGTGATCACTGGTTGCAAAAGGATAAGTTGAGTGTGGCTCTGGGGCTGTATTACAACGCTCATGGTGACTGGGCAGGTATTCCATTCGCCATATCTATTTGCGAGGACTTCAGAAGGAGACAGTCGTCTCCATCCACTAATATACAAATTACTGAGACATCATAGTGAAATCTGCAGCCATGTTTCATAGACCGTGATACGGAGATGATGTTTACTGGCAACAATGACTCCTCATAGATTCTACCACCAGATCTCATCAGTTCGGGAAAAATTGAACCGTTCTGGGTAAAAAACTCAGAAACGACGGAATTCTAGTATTGGTCGAGAGAAAATGGCATATGGTACAAGACTATGGTTAGTGCACCACTGAACATTCCCTGCTTTTGTGAGTCTCGACTAAATAGACAGCAAGTTGTTACAAGCATGCGACTGGACTCCGCGGGAACAATTCTCCATTATGCCTCTTAATGTGTTCGGGTTTGATGAGGGTGGTTGATTCTCCATATTGCTCGATTTGTGTTTTGGAGAAGATGTCTACCATGCATTGGTGGAATGTGCTTAAATCGCAGCACACCGCAGGTCATTTGAAAGTTTTGAAACACAAGACAAACTTAAATTGGCAGACATTGGCTTATGTAACATAATATTGCCTAACCCTACATCTAAATTAGCAATCAAACTGTACCAATTGATAATTAAATTACTGAACTGTAGACAATGAACTATGTAATGCCTATGAGGCCGGCGTCATCGCTCTGCGATGAAGGTCTTGTTTTTTCCTTCAATAAAAAAAGGTATAAATATGATCAAATCCGGATGAATTGTGCCTCCTCCCTTTTTGGAAGGCGGTTCAAAAATACTGTTAAAATTATGCTCCTTGATATCACGAAAATTCCTTTTCGGGATAACCGATCTACTAAGGAGGGCGTACCTTCTAGATTACCTTCAGTTCCGAAGAGGTTATGACGGGAGGTTAATACTTCACGTGCGTTATTCATAGTGCCGTCAAACCCTAAATCTAGCGGAGGCTAAACACGAGCCGTAACGAGCGCGCACGCGCGGCTCCCAGTAAATCAGCGCGAGCGCAGCGCGTACCTCACCCGCCACTGACCGGCGCGAGAGTCGACCTCATCTCATTACCATAGAGCTTCCTTTCCTAAGTGTCACTGCTCACGCTTTAAACACACTCGCACATCGCAATATGAACTTAAGCAGGTACGCTTCAAGTTCGAAAATCAAGTGCAGTCGCAAGGGGTGTAAGTAATAGTGGTGTATGGGTGCTTCACGCGTTCCTGATTTAGGTGTGCGCAGCGCAGGGCACTGAAGCTGCAGTTTATAACGCCGCCGTGACTCCGTCCGTCCGACACCCGCTTCGTTTGAATAAACATGTTTATTAAGTAGATTTACAAGTATTGCGGGCTCAATAAGTGTTTGTGATAGTGATCGGCGTCATGGAGCCGCGTTGCTTTTATTTATCGCTGGTGTAGCGCTTCTTCGCGGCGTCGGCGCCGACCTGCTACTTTAACTCACCTATTGATCGAACCTCACTCTCTATGTGTATTGTGCTATTACATCTTTTACGTCATACCTGACCATAAAGTAGCAATTACCGAACACTACGCCTGCGCAAAATCCCACTTCCTGCAGGCCAGGGAGAGACGTAAAACTTTGTACCTACTTATCACGCCTCCTTGCCTTCGGCTCGGGCGTCAAATATAATAACTGGGATCTCTGAGACATTCTTTGTTCCACCGCCCTAGGTAAGTAATGTATACCTATCCACGTTTTTCTACTGGTATTATGCTTGTATTACGAGGAGACTCTGACTCCACATATAATATCGACTCGTCCTTACTAATTAAATAAATTATAAGAAAAACATCTGTAGGAAAATTATCAATATCAAAAAATATATATAAAAAACCGGCCAAGTGCGTGTCGGACCACGCAAAACGAAGGGTTCCGTGCCTATTAAAAAGGTCGTATCGTCACAGAAATTTTGCGGCACTTACGTCCTTTTCTTTGAGGAAGGCAGTTTTTCAGCAATATCTCGAAAACCTCTGAACCGATCTTGTTCAAAACAATTTTCAGTGAATGAAATTAATAAGCCCTATGTCCATGAATTTTTCCATATTTTTAAAATACACCGTTCAAAAATTAGAGGGGGGGGGGACAGAATTTTAGTGACTTTCGGGGCGATTATATCCGACCCTATTCACTTAATCAAAAAAAATGCTAAGAAACCTTATATTTATTTTGAAAGGCCTATCGATTGATGTGCCACACGGGGGGTCACAATGAAAAAAACATTTTTGACTTTTAGTTTTATGTATGGAGTGCACCCCTAAAATTTTTTGTCATTTTAATTACAAAACTATGTAGCGGCTATCAAAATACACCTATCCTCTAAATTTTATTCTAATACACCTTATAGTTTTCGAATAAAATGCCTGTGACATACGGACAGACGGACAGACGGACAGACGGACAGACGGACAGACGGACAGACGGACAGACGGACAGACGGACATGACGAAACTATAAGGGTTCCGTTTTTGCCATTTTGGCTACGGAACCCTAAAAACCGGCCAAGTGCAAGTTGAACTCGCACACCCAGGGTTCCGTACCGTACCCGCGTGATTTATCTATAGCTATTAAAAAAAACGTACTTTTCAGACTTTTTCCTTAGTTGGTCGGCGGGAAATACATAGTACCTACCTACCCCATAGGTTTTTGGTTCCCATGCGAATGTATGAATTATGTGGTATAAATGGCCTATCTTTTGATTGCGTTCAGACTTGAGTGGTTTTAATTTCAACTGAATACCTCCACGCGTTCCTGAGAAAAAGGGTCTTGACAGACAGACATAGACACAGACAACAATGTGATCCTATAAGGGTTCCTTTGTCCCTTTTGAGGCACGGAACCTTAAGAGATATTTAGTAAAAAGATAATTCAGTTCCTGATCAAGAAGTGGCTATAAAGTTGCGGTGGTGGGTAGATTCTTAGTCCATCGAGCGCTGATCGTTGCGGTGGGAGCTCTCAAGTCTCGCCGGCAGCGATATTGTTATTACTTATAGTTTTAACTCCAAATTGATTGACGGGAAAAAAGGCCGCGACCGCAGCCCGACGGAGCAAACCGCTAAATCGCGGCATTTTGATCGCGGCCATTACCGCGACAAAAACCGTGCGCGCGGCTCACCGCAGCCGCCGGCTCCCACACTACTGCATGTGCTAACCTTTTTAATACAAACAAGATGTCTTAACAGCCATTTAGCAGCAGAACTACTTTTTTTTTTTGTCTACTATTGAAAGTGTCGAAACCCTGAATTTGGTTCAAAAACCGTGAAAGCCTGAAGATCTGTCGTGGTCACTTCAATACATGCTTTTGACGTGATAACGTCTTATAAATCGATGAACGCCGGCTGCACGCACGAAAAAGTGTGACTCATTGTCCCGTTCCGTTGACTGACATATCAACGCACAGCCCAAACCGCTGGTTCTAGAGATTCCAAATTTGGCACACAGGTTCCTTATTATTATAAGGTATGGGTGCACTATGAAAGATTTTTTCAAAATCCATCCTCTAAGAGGGCGAAATGGGGGTCCAAAGTTTGTATGGGGAAACAAGATTAGATCGACTATTTTATTCGAAACTTCACAGAAGTATTCCTAACGATACATGAGTAAATACGTGTTATGCAATTTTTCATCAATGTTTTCTTATGACGTTATCACGTAAAGTTATCGTCCGTAAACGGACTTTACAGACAACCATTTATTTTGTTGAATTTATATTGCTTTTTACTTACCATCGTATTCAGAAACTTTTTTCAAAATTACAGAGAAAACACTTTGGAACACTCAATTCATGTCAACGACGATAAAGTAACGTCTCTTCGTGAGCTTTCTCAAGCAGTTAGCGATATGGCTATGCCATGAAAGAATATGTATCTTGGTAGTGATGTTAGTGACATATTTAATATTTTTTAATACAGTTGCTCAAAAAGTGCTACTTTACGTAGCTGTTTAGCGTGCGGAAAGTTGGTTTTCGCGCACTAGTGCGTTTGACTTTTCCTAGTACAAATTGTACCATTCATTATTATGTCAATAAAAAATAAATACGAGTAAGATAGGACTGTATTAAACTGTATTGAAACTGTATTAAACTTAATTTTTTTCAACTGTATTAAATACAATGATGTTACAGAATGAATATTATAAAAGTTTCGAATTCCTTACTTGTTGTTTTTCTTATTTTTTCGCAACTGTATTAAAAAACGTGGTTCGATACACGTGTGGAAATGTCATTCTTCACTCGTCTCGAGTCTTGCCACTCGCCTACGGCTCGTGGCAAGATAACTCGGTACTCGTGGCGTAATGACATACTTTCCGCACTAGCATCGAAATGTACTATTACTGTACGTAATGCATTAATTCCGACCTAGACATACGAAGTTGACATTGGTAGTCGATCCTGGTTCTCACAAAATAATCGGCATATCACGTGCATTCATTAAACCCCGTGTACTGCCGTGCGCTCAGCTCAGGCTCGCCGGAGTGATATTGGTTCACCGAAAAGGTTAAACGCCAATACAGGTTGCTTTGTTAGCCATTGCGTGCAAGATCATCAACCCGCGGGTTCATCAGGCGGCGTTCATCCACAAGGCTGACCGGCTGCGCTGCCCACAGGATGGCCAATGTAACGATTACGCGTAGTGTTTATGAGCAGGGGTCAAGTTATGATGGGACGTTCGCAGGCGAGTATAAATATTGTGAACAAGCCGAAGTGCGTCATAAAACCCGGCTCGCATGCGCTGTAACGTAGTTCGTAAACGCCCGCCATTACGCGTCGCTAGGCAAAAAAGCTGTGGTTTGGAGCTTGTCGAAAAACATTATCTGCGCTGGGCCTGCAGCCTGTAGTGGTCGCGGTTTAGGTACTCTGTATCTACTGACTACTTAATAGTTGGTGGCAGTTCCGCTGTTCTGTGGCTCTGCGCGGCTGAGAGTCGTTCGCATCGTTAAATGGCAGTGGAAAAAACAGAGAATGATACGTGGTATGTAGCTAAAGAACTCTGACTGCCCAGGAATGCTGAAGCCTGCCTGGGTGGAATGAGCCTACAATGTTTGAAACTTCAACCGTGTATCTGAGACCGGTCTACCTTGTTTCCTTAAAAATTAAGTTATTAACTCATTTTTTATAACTACAAATTCTATATAATCATTTGTTATAAAAGTTATTTTATATAACATTTAAAAGCTATAACTCCAAAGTCTCTAAAATTGATTCCATATAACATTCAAAATCGAGAAAATCAGTTGATATATTATTTATGATCTATAATTATCATTTGTCCCAATATTTAAAATCTAGAAAAGTTAAAATTTATAATGATCATAAAGCTGCGGGAAGTGCAGCCCTTCCGCCCTTGCGTCCCAAAACGCAGGTACCTACTCAAGCTCACCTTCGCAGCTTCGGCTTTCTGCATAAACAAAAACACTCTAGGGGTAGGACAGACAAGACCACGTGGAAGTGGGGTGCACAGATTCTGTTCTTGATCTTGATTGACTTTTTTTCTTACTATGAAATTCGAGATTTTACAAGTTTTTATTTACTTCACCTGACCGTTGTCTGTAATCAAATCTTGCAAGTGAAATTTGATCCACTTCCCGGTTTCCCATTGAGCTGAAATTTTGCATACATGTGTAAAAAGCGTGACAATGCAATATTATGATGACATGGTGCTGATTTGATGATGGAGCTGGAAGGTGGCCATAGGAACTTCGCAATGAAACGACACAACCTCATCGAGTTTGGGCTCATTAGAATCGTCTCAACGAGTAGTTGATGACGGTATACAGAAAAGTACAGTCGGCAATAAAAGCTTGTACCAAAAATGCAATTTTTGACAGAAACTTGTTGTTGTTTATAAAGATAGAAACTTAGACCATCTAAAAAATTATGACCAATGACCATTAGAGCAAGAGAATGTTAGGTATATAATATGAATTTTATGGATAATAAGTTTAGACCATTTAAAATTTATAACAAATGAACATTATAACAAGTACCTATTCTAGTATTAGAGTTTATAGCTAGTGAATGATTATATAGCAAATGAGAGAGAGAGAAAGTGAGTAGATTAGACTTTAGAGCCATTGATTTTATAACAAATGAGGGGATACCATCTGAGACTGCTTAATAGGGCAATTATGTAACTTTAAACTTAAATGTCCATTCCCTTGGATGATGTCTAATCTACACGTCTAAATAGTTGCGGCCGCGGGCCGCGGTGGGCAGAATGTGTCACGCCGAGTTGCGTCAATTACGTCAAACAAACGTACGGCCCCGCAGATGATTAGTGATTATGGTTTAGTTTGTTTAATGTGCCTTTTTATAAAACTATCATTGAAATTAGTATCTTCTACCTTGGACGGTAGAGCTGCTTTTTGAATGGACTACTTTGATGTAATTCGGCCAATTCAATCTCAAGCTCTCATACTGTGGCCACAGCGGTTCCAACACTTCCAACTACAGCGGTGTAAAATGTGTATTGCTAAACCTACACTTGCTTATTTATTACTGTACCCACATTAGTCTCTTCAGAGCACCACTAGTGAACGGTTGACGATAAGGAAATATGAAAACAAAACATAGTTTGCGCACCACCAGCAATCAATATCAGCAGCAACGTCAGGAACTCGGGGATATAAGATATAATTACCGCGGCGCGTCCGCGCGGGTTTACGCCACCACTTTGTTTCCAGCGCGGATTCCACTCACAGGTTGACTATTACAAGACGTGTGAGAGATCAATAGACAAAGGCGGCGGATAGTGCGGTAACCGAAGTTTTTGCTATTGGACATCGACTTAAACGAGACTCTAGATAGTCTGTAAATGTAAGACTGAATGAAAAATTATATTCAAATAGATCATCATTATCAGCGTGTAATCGCCCACTGCTGAGCATAAGCCTCTCTTCGAGTACGCCACTTATCCCGGTCCCGTGCTAGTCTCATCCAGAACTGACCCGCGGTCTTTTTTACGTCGTCAACCCATCGAGCTACGACGTGGACGACCGACGCTTCTTTTTCCTGTAAGTGGCCACCAGTCCGTTAACGTTTTCGTCCACCTACCGTCACGCTGCCTGGCAATAAGTCCTGCCCAATTCCATTTGAGTTTAGTTAGGACTTCTCCGACGTCACGCACCTTAGTGCGACGTCGGATCTCAATATTTCTCACTCGGTCTTGTAGCTTAATGCCGAATAGATACCATATAAAAATAAGAAAGTGTTCTTAAGTAACATAATTATTATTTTGGTCGTAGAAGAATACAGTTCTTAGACAACGTGCACCTCCAGTTATTTAAAAGTACTTACAGATTGAAAATGCATAAAAACTATATCTGTGACATCACACTAATATTATGAATGTGAAATATTTCATAAATCAAAGATCTGCACATATTTTTCTTGCATGAAACACTCTCTTCCTCCTATAGTAATAGTAAGATAATTATACGCTGTGGTTACCTACAATTAGATGAACATCAACCTAGAATATTACCTGAGCTACTTATTGAATTGTATGATGTATTGTTTGATGGTGATCCTAAATAAATAAATAAACCAATTGGTTTAGCTCACCCTGTATATAAAAGATGTCCTGGTACGCGTACGAGTGGAAATTACTCGCGACGCTGCGGTTATCCGTGGAGAAATATGGCAGCGGTGTTTTATGAAGTTATTACTCTCCGGCGTTGAATATAACACCATGAAAGTTATAAGTTGAGTTAATTGCGTTAAAAATCGCAAATCTCGGGCGTCTGTTGCAATCCGCCGGATTACCCGCCGCATCTCCCGAGACCGAAGCAAGAGGTCATAACATCCTTTTTAATCCCTAAAACATAGGCCTTTTAATTTCACGTTACAATGCTGACAGACTTCACGCTGAGACCCGATTATCAACACACCTATTACTTTGTGCCCTTCGCACCCACACACTGATAAAATAAGAATGTTGAGAGAGCACCAGATACCTCGAACCCGACTGAGTCACGGAGGTCACGGCCGCCGCATTGCTGGATTCTTTCTCACATTCACGGCATTTAGACGGCTACTATCGAGGTTTAGATTTAATTCATATCCTTTTAAACTAATTTAACTGACCTGAACGGCCGGAAAGAATGTAGACGAAGGACCGCTTCTAAAAGGTAAGTATCTCGGTAGGTATAGTTTTTGTTATACATACTAAGATGGTGCTGGCACATACCCATTCATGCGTCTGGCTGGACGGATAAATATTTTTTAGGAAAAAAGGTTCCTTAAAAGAGACAGTTTACCAGTATACTATACTGGTATACTGTCTCTTTTAAGAAGGTTCATTAAAAGAGACAGTATACCAGTATACTATACTGGTATACTGTATCTTTTAATGAACCTTTTTTTCTAAAAAAAATTTATGAAAATAAAAGAACTTAATACTCTTTTCTAATCTTTTATTATTTCAAACAGTAGACCTGTGCAAATGCAGAACACGTGTCATATGTTATCAAGGTTGACATATCATTGTAGATGCATTCTAAATAGATTAAAAGAGATTGTATACCTACATACTGACTTACCTAGACAATGCACTGGTACAAAATGAGTAGAGGTAACTGGAAAACTGATTAGATCCACAGGCAGATTTAGAAAAGTTCCGCATCGCACTTGCATGGCGCTTTCGGAAAGAAACCCGAGCGTGATAGGGCCTTATTATGAACATCTACCCGCCAGATAAAAAAAGAAACGTGACGAAACAATTCAGCGCCAACTTAGAATTTTTTTATTGGAAAATCCATTTTATTTTGTTAATTACTTTATGAAAATTAAATATTTTTGACATTGATTATTGATTTGTATTTGTATTAGTTATATTTTAATGTACATAGTTTTAGTGAGATTATTATTAAAATTTTGATGAACTTTATTGAGATTTATAATTTACTTTTTTAGTTTATTTTAATTTGATACTTTGTTTAATTATTTGACGATCATAATATAAATTCATGTAAATTGATTGTGTATTTTTATTTTAATCTAAAGCAATGCTAACTGATTGTAACTTAGTTCACGCAGAGTACGTTTCTCTCATGAGAAATCATTATTGATAATCTTATGCCAGTTTTTTCAATCGGGGAGAGCAATACGATTCTATTTACAGCTACCTACTGAGTTACATTTAAGTACACTACAACAAAGTGTATTTTCAAGCTGAAATAATTAACGCTATCGCACTAGCCTGCTCTTTAACTTCATTTACAAACACAAATTATAAATATTCATCGAAGGCAGTTCCCCGATCAATTATGTCATTGCTAATTTTATGCGGGATTTCCAAACTGTGGAGCTTAAAACGCGATCGCTGATAGCGATGCTTTGTGCTATTACTGAGTCAATGTTATTCTTAGGCGAGTTGCTTTTCAAATTATTTATGAATTAACTAAGAATTGCAAGAAGTACTCGTAAAAACTTTGCATACTTCTTCATATTGTCTGACAATATTTACCAGCTTGATTACTATCTGCTCCTAATTCAATTAGGAGATTAAAGTAGTACCTAATTGATTTAGGTAGCATCTCGTCACAATGTGGAAGCACTCATGATGCCCATGTGCGTCACCGGCTGTCATTCGGAATATTCCCAACACTTACCGAGCGCTACGCAACATGAACCAGTGTAAACCTGACATTCGATTATGCTCAATTGTTACGAATCCTAACATCAAGCTAAACTAGACGCTGGTTCACAGACGAGTGCAAACATTACGCGAATGCCAGTGCCATTCCCACGTTGCACAAGCTGGCTACATCGGCTACTGGCAGCGGCAGCCGCGGCCATCTGCAAACAAGGCCGGTATGCACAAACCCGATAGCGATGCTATCTACAGCGTGTGACATTAATCTTGATACGCCTCGAATTAAATTAATACCAGTCTCAGTTTTTATGTAAAGGATATCGAGCCGCAGGAATCTTGATTGAACTGAATTTATAGAGCGCCTAAAACGAGCCAAGGATTAATTCTCGCCGTCCATTACAAACAAGTTCTCGGGCTGATTTAGCGTAAAATCTGTTTTGATCGCGTTATTTAATTTCTTTATCTAGCGTGCGGTGATTGTTACGCTTAAATGTTTTGACGGATGGGGAACGGTACATTGATTTCATTATTTGCTATCGGATATTTTTGAGCTCCCTTCACCGCGCGTGACGTGAACTCGTCGACTCGACAGTTCAACACTGGACGAAGGCTGATTATTGTAATGCACGAGCGAACGGAACGAGTGAATGAATGAACCTATAAATAATGATTTACGTTATACCCTGCGTCTTATCGGGCTATGCGAGGTATTCCCGCGGTCTCGGTCAGATTCCGCGTTGTAATAAAATACAATCGCAAAAATTAAGCTGTGAATTATGTGACTGTGATGTGATTACCCTTTATTTACAAAGTTTATGATTATGCCAGATTATTTACCTATGCCATTTTTACCGATAATTGCATACTAGGGACGCGCTGTAATGTCAATTCGAAACCCAGAATATCAATAAATTGCCGGCAACGCACCTATGACTCTTCTGGAGTCGAAAGTGTCCATTAGGCTACAGTGGCTGCTCACCGCCAGGCAGGCCGTTTACATGTTTAACATCGTAATGGTATTTAAAAACCGGACAAGTGCGAGTTCAACTCGCGTGGTGAGGGTTCCGTATATAATCTAAATTTCATAAGTGTTTTTGAATACTCAAACTTCTTATAGGTTTTCCTGTAATTTTTAGGCAAGGAACTATTTTCCATATTTTTTTCAGAATTTTGATGGGGGGGGGAGGGGGGAATGGTCAATTTTCGTCTTTTTTCCTAAATTACTTCAAATCTGTTTTTGTTAAAATTATAAAAAAAAATATCTGACATGCTTACAACAACTTCATTTTATATGTCACACAATACAGTTTGCGAATTTTTTATTTTATTTTCCAGTTCACTTCAATTCATTAATTTACTTTAGGCGTCCATCTTTGGGTCACCAATTTACACATGTGTACCAAATTTCAACTCAATCGGTCCAGTAGTTTCGGAGCAAATCGGCTGTGACAGACGGACAGACAAACAACCGAGTGCCTATAAGGGTTCCGTTTTTTCCTTTTGAGGTATCAGAACCCTAAAAATATGACGAATTCGGTTCGTGGTAAAACTTGGCGCAGCACAGCGCTGCTCATCGCCTGCTACCGCCTAGCATTGACATCGTCGCCGACGCCGCTGCGCCCGCGGCGCGGCGCGGCCCGTCATTGTGCTGCGCTGCGCCATTCAACGGGATTGTGATCGCGAGTAATTTTATTACTTACAATGAACTCCGCCTAATCATAATTATGATCTATTTGTTGCATTGTGTCTGAACATTCTTTAACATCAAGTTAAAGGCCAATTTGTATTACACAGAGAAAGAAAAATGAGTGCGATTTGATCGTATTTGGTGTTCGGCTCGGCGTGGGAGTGGGAGGCAATGTTTACCAGGAGTCATTAGCGACGCGATGCCCACGCCGCTTTTTGTACGCCACGGACGCTAGTATATGACATTTAGTAAATTGACTATAATTACAAATAGAATTCCGTAACCTAACGCTAATCATGTCAATAACTCTATAAAACATTGCTATAAAAAACTAAGTAAATGTAACCGTATATAAGTAGCATACAATTAAGCAACTAGTTATAGGTCATTAATTGAATAATTAAGGCGGATACAGCAATTAATTCGAGTGCCGCAGCCGTCGGCGACGCGCGCCCACGGCCACATCTAAACGACACATCAATGGCACATAATAGTACTACGTCAATGGTTGCTCCCGATAAAGGTCTGGTCATACCATTACAATCGCTACGTGCATTTCTATGTAAATCACTATATTGGATCGCGCCGCTGAATGGGTTCGTAGAATACGTAACGCGCAGCATGCATACGAGCATGCGCGATGCGATCGCGTAGCACATGCGAGTACAATATTGGTGTATATTGTACGTACGACACGATCAGTTGCCTGACTTGCCTGTATTGTACAGTCAGCGTCATAAACATGTACACGCTTTTCGACCCTATGTCTAAGTAATAAAGTCATATAATGTATACATGTTTATGATGCTGACAGGTTGTACCTACTCTAGCTTTGTTGATAAAGAAAGTCATACAGGTGAACGGTTATTTGATTTTATAAAGGCCCAGTTTTATAAAGATGCGTCAAACCTAATGTCAGATAAAACTTTAATAACTCAGTACATTTTTAGGGTTCCGTACCCAACGGGTAAAAACGGGACCCTATTACTAAGACTTTCGCTGTCCGTCCGTCTGTCTGTCACCAGGCTGTATCTCAAGATCCGTGATAGCTAGAGAGTTGAAATTTTCACAGATTATGTATTTCTGTTGCCACTATAACAACAAATACTAAAAAACCGGCCAAGTGCGAGTCGGACTGGGGCTCTCATACAACAGACATTATTTTTTTGCCGTTTTTATAGATAATGGTACGGAACCCTTCGTGCGCGAGTCCGACTCGCACTTGGCCGGTTTTTTGTTATTACTTACCGAAATAAGGTCTAACGCATCTTTATAAAGCCGAGGGTTGATGGATTAAATGAAGTAATGCTATATTTAAATCTCAATAAAGCAGTCGTAGATCCCTTCATGTTGCGCGACGATACGGTGACGGTGGTCGGGGCAAGATTGCCGAGTTTGTTGATGTGTTTGAATAAATACGCGAACAAGACTTTGGGACTCGGAAGATGTCATCATCGTCATCATTATATCAGCCGAAAGACGTCCACTGCTGGACATAGGCCTCCCCCCCGCCTTCCGGTACGTGGTCGCCACTCGAGAACCTTTCCGCCCCAACGGCCATCGGTTCTACGTGCACTGTGCCCCGCCCACTGCCACTTAAGTTTAGCAATTCGGAGTGCTATATCGGTTACCTTGGTTCTGCTGCGGATAGCCTCATTTCTGATGCGATCACGCAGAGAAACTCCTAACATAGCCCTCTCCATTGCCCTTTGGGTGACTTTGAGCCTTCTTATGAGAAGATGTAACACTACAAAATTTATGAGTGGTGAGACTTGTGTGTCGTGAGTTGAGATCTCAGTCCATGTAAGTGTCCAGTGGGTTGTGTTGTCAGAGAAACAACTGTAACTTATAAGTGGATATTTCTTACGTTGCCTCTTTTTTGTTTCCAGCTACGTAGGGTTGTCCACACTTTAGGCATTCAGTGATATATTACATTGAAAGTGAAAAATAATATTAGACGTAGGTATACGTATACACAGTCAAGTTAGTCTGGCCTAGAAACGAAAGTCTCAATAATAATACATGTTTAGAGTTGTTCTACTCATTCCACTCTGCATCAGTGATCGCGGTGTATTGACACAGCGCGCAAACTCGTCGCGACACAATCTCCGATCGATCGGCGCGGACGCAGGGCGCGTATTCACCACGCTTGCCTACCTCTCTCAGGCAGACGCTGGTTTGCCTGTGGCATCCAGTTTCGCATAGTTGTTATGAACCTGGGGGTCAAGTTATACTAGTGGTTACAGTAAGTGAATGTAGACAAGTTGTGAATCGTACACCAAGAGGCGAGCTCGTCCGGGTTTATAAAACCATTAATAAACACGACTGGAGATTGATCACCGCGTGCCCGAATAATTATTGCTTGCTGCTCAATTTGGCTTTAAACAAGTTTTAACGTTCAATTTCATGGGCATCGATAAATTTACAAAACGCTGGTGGCGATTTGAAATGTGTCAACTGCCGGAGGTGCGCATTTCAAATCAGAGCATAACCTCCCACGTATTTCTTTAAAAATACCGTTAGACTAAGAATTGATTGACACTATTGCCTTGGAACCAAATTGGATAAATGTGTATATACTGTTCAGTACGCATCCAAATTGACGTCATCGACGGCGGTTTGCATCCGAAGTTTGAAGATCGGCAGCGAGCGGGAATAACGATCGCTGTCAAGATTTACGACAATCATTAACGGAGAGCGGAATGAAACACAACTCATTTATTTTTACATTTAATTTTACTCGGAACAAATCCATTTTTGTAATTTGATAAGTAGAAAAGTTGACAAAACCTCCGATTTTTTCATTTGAAAGTTCAAAATCTCATAAACGGCTAAACGGATTTTGATGAAACGTAGCTAAGAACCATCTCGATCATGTCAGCTTTTGGACAAAAAAACCCGCATTAAAATCGGTTTATTCGTTTAGGAGTTACGATGCCACAGACAGACACACAGACGCACAGATACACAGCCATACAGACATACAGACACACAGACACGTCAAACTTATAAAACCCTTCTTTTTGCGTCGGGGGTTAAAAATAACATTCTTCATTGAAGATCCACCTAGACTATTCCCGAAATACCTAAAATCAGTTCAGAACCTAGGCTAGGTTCTGAACAGGTACCGATCAAACATGATATGCGACAAATACTTTTGTTAAATTTTTCTACTATTCTGATTATTGAAAGACGAAGATATGAAAGTCCCCGCGGCCTCACGTGGATTTGGGCCCTTGCAGGGTAATCATATAACTGTTCGAATGCGCGGCGGAACATGTCAGCTGTAATTCTTTGGAGTTGAAACTGACCAAATGCTCGTTTCAAAAGTCATGCAATAGGGTAGTTTCCTCATGATAAAATTAATAACGTTAGTGTTGCTAAATGGATAGTAAACCATCATATAACTGTAATTAAAATCATAAAAAGATATGGACCTTGAAAGTTTAGAGATAGTCCAAGAGTAAAGTTAAAGCTACCAGAATCAGCAGAATCCTTGCACTTTTATGGAAACAAAATTGTAAGACAACTACGGACCTAAACACAGTATTTCTCGACCGAAACAGCAATTTACTTGATTTCCATTCAACGATTAGTACAAATAGTAAACTGTGATGTCATATTTACATGTCAAGTAGTATGAAAGGTTTCGGATGCCGCCAGCAAGGTCCGTCTTTAACTCAATTTTTTGGGTATTTATGTTCTTTAATTGTATTTAGTTGCTCACATACAAACATTTGTTCCTCTCCATTGGTTAGGTTAAGTTCACAGACCCGTTGAACATGGGTGCATTATATGTTAGAATCTTTGTCCATATTGTATTCGTACTTAGATTTTATTGTCTGTGCTGTCAACTTGACGCAGTGAGTCAACGAAGCGCGATAACAAACGGCAATCACAGTCGAAACCAAAGTGTAGCTAAGCCTCGCGCCGGCGGCATTTCCGCTCTCCACAAATAATTGCTTTTCGGGGAACAACCGATAGATACCATCGCCCGCTGTTTGTCTATGTAAATGAACACCGTATTTATGTGGCCAAAGATACCGGCTAATTTAATTTCTGGCAATTAATTTGGACATTTCACTGTACTAACCAACAGCTATAAACTCACCGATTGTAGACCTTAAATGGTTTCAATAAGGTCCTCAAGTGGTCAGTCACATGTGTCATCGATGGAGCATGTAGCCGCACTGTCTGCTGATCTCCGTGGTCAAGTGTTAACTTGGCCGCTCGGTTCCGGTCGAGAAGCAATGTCAATAATTTACTGGTCTATAGATAGTTATTATTGATAATTCTGTTAACACGCGTTACTGCCACTGGGAGGTGTCTCACATTAAGCCGGAGCCTGTTTTTCCACAGAGTAGGTAATAGGTAAGTACCAAACGTCTACACTTTTATAACACTTCGTCCACCGATACGCTCATCATGTCATGTGCACGTTATAGCGGCGAGGGGAGGGACTTGCATTTGTCTCTTATTAATGTGCTGATACACTTGAACAGTCACATGTAACAGAACATCGAGCATTCGCCTATTTAGGGTTCCGTATCTCAAAAGGAAAAAAACCGGACAAGTGCGAGTTCAACTCGTGTGATGAGGGTTCTGTAAACGTCCTATTCTCTAAGCATTAGACGCTCCATACAAAATACACAAAAATATTGAGAATTTTCCCGTTACTTTGAATACTCAAACTTCTTATAAGGTTTCCTGTAATCTTTAGGCAAGAAATTATTTTCCATTTTTTTTCAGAATTTTAAGCCTAGTAGTTTCGGAGATAGGGGGGGAGAATGGTCAAATTTCGTCTTATTGCCTAAATTACTTCAACAACCCCTTTCATTTGATATGTCACACAATAGAGTTTGCGAAACTTTTTATTTTTATTTTCCAGTTTACCCCCCAAAAGTGGCTCCCTTGTTCAGAATTCATTAATTTACTTTACGCGTCCATCTTTGGGTCACCAATTTACATAAGTTTACCAAATTTCAACTCAATCGGTCTAGTAGTTTCGGCGAAAATCGGCTGTGACAGACGGACACACAGACAACCGAGTGATCCTATAAGGGTTCCGTTTTTTCCTTTTGAGGTACCGGAACCCTAAAAACGGAACCCTTATAGGATTTGTTGTGGTGCTCAGGGAATGCTGTGCGGGAGGTGTGGGCGGAGTGGGACAGCGGTGGAACGCTAACAAAATTGCTCGGCTCGGCGAAAAGCTCGAAGCAAATTTACTGTCATTTCGCTAGAATGCTCGCTAGAACGCTCGCTGAAACGCTCCTTTTAATTTTGTGAGATTTTACCTGTTATATAATATTCGCTGGAATGCTCATTAAGTACAAATGAATGCTCAAGTGTATAAGCACCTTTACGCGCCAATTAGGCGATCAACAATTTAAACAGTTTTTTTATATCCACATCTATCTTTAAAAGGTTCGCTAACGCGCATATGTCATACCCAACAATCCACAGAATCGCAAGACTCAGGCGTTCGAGGACTGCATCATTTGTCAGCTTAATTATCAAGCGAACTGTACGTTTGTTTGCCACCATGTTTATACAAACAGGCTGTGTAGCTAGTCTACCATAACCCCCGATCCTCCGGGCGTTGTGCGTCCGTCTGTCCGCGCGAGCTCCGAAACGATCACAATTATAGATAAGCGCGCCGATCCGAAAAATGCGTTCATTAGATATCGCGCGCTGTCCAAACAGGAGGTCCATTGGATCCAACGTATTGATATGATAAACAATTTACATTGCGCGTACTCACTCGAACAAGTAAAGGTTTTTTTTTATATCCTTGGACAATTCACACCAATTGATCTAGCCCCAAACTAGGCAAAGCCTGTTTATGGATACTAGACATCGGATAAACATACTTATGTCTTATATGGATAAATACATACCTAAATAGATATTAAACATCCAAGACTCGAGAACAAACAATCGTATTCATCATACAAATATCTGCCCCGACCGGGGATCGAACCCGGGACCTCAAGCTTCATAGTCAGGTTCTCTAACCACTAGGCTATTCGTTCGTTCGTTCGGGTTTGACGTGTGTGGAAGCGAGTACGGGCGATAAATATAAATTTGATGCCTAACCTATACGTTTAGGCCGATACACTCCCAGCTCGGCCGAGGTAGCTCGTTCGCGTGAGGTAATATTTTCTCTGCTTGTGGTGATTAGAAAATAGCGCATTGCTTTATTAAATAAGGGCTATGTATGTTAGTATGTAAGGTATGTGTAAATATGGGCCTTTGTTGCCTGAGGATAAATGAATAAATAAAAATAATATATATAGGGTTATTGTTAATTCAATGTATTCTTAGAATAGAATTGGTGCGACTGAAGCTGTGCCTAACTTAATGAGAGATTATTGTACCTGTTTGGAAAGCTAAATAACTGTTCATGTTAATTAACCCTTTTCAAGGCCGGCAGTTGGAAAATGACAATCGGATGTCAGTCCTATTCATTGACATAAAGATATTATGTTTGAAAAGCAGTATGTGGTCGATATAACGCCTCTGCCTGGAAAAGGGTTAAATAATCCGCCAGCCAATAAGTGTCATACGATATTGAGCCGTACTTTTTTCACGTACGGGTAAATGTTTTAAAATCGTTAATTTATTATTTTGTCTTGTGGGTTTAAAGAAAAAAATAAATTAAAACCACTAGTTTTTAGGGTTCCGTACCCAACGGGTAAATAAAAAAAAACGGGACCCTTTACTAAGACTTCTGTGTCCGTCCGTCCGTCCGTCCGTCTGTCTGTCTGTCACTGTAAAGAGTTGAAATTTTCACAGATTAGATTCTGTTGCCGCTACAACAACAAATACTAAAAAACCGGCCAAGTGCGAGTCGGACTGGGGCTCCCATACAACAGACATGATTTTTTGCCGTTTTTATAGATTATGGTACGGAACCCTTCGTGCGCGAGTCCAACTCGCACTTGGGCGGTTTTTTCATGATTTTTTTAAGTGGTCAAGCCGACGTTTTCAAAGATTTTTTTAAAAATGTATTACATATCTCGAAAAAGGTTCTCTTTTGCATAATGCATTATGTGATCCAAAAAGTTGCAATCAACCTACCTATAACTCCTTGGTGGACGGACTGTCCAGTCAGGTAGGTACAACTTTGAGAAAGAGGTCAATCGTTGAATCCGACTCGACTGGGCACCAGCGTTCGGGAAGCTACGGGACATCTTTTCGTCCAATATTCCACAGGACGAGAGATTCTCAAGACGATAGACTTTGACCAGTGTGTGTTGCCATGATGCGTAGTCGCATCGAAAGGTAGTCGTTTACTATAAGTCTCATAAAACGGCTCAAAGTCACCCAAAGGGCAATGGAGAGGGCTATGTTGGGAGTATCTCTACGTGATCGCATCAGAATTGAGACTATCCGCAGCAGAACCAAGGTAACCGATATAGCCCTCCGAATCGCTAAACTTGAGTGAGTAGGCGGGACACATTGCACGTAGAACCGATGGCCAATGGGGTGAAAAGGTTCTTGATTGGCGACCACGTACCGGAAGGCGCAGCGTGGATAGGCAAGGTGGACTGATGACCTGGTAAAGCTCGCGGGAGTCCGCTGGATGCGGGTGGTGCAGGACCGGTCATTGTAGCACTCTTTGGGGGAGGCCTATGATGATGATAACTCCTAGGCATGCGGCATGTATTCTAAGTAAAATTTAAGAAGTATCTAACCTTTTTTTATTTATATTATTAAATGTTGCTATTTGCCGTGCATGGCAAAACCAATTCGAATATTTTTGTGAGACGATAAAAAGCCTATGATATTCATATATATAACGACACGACAGGACTGACAAGACAGACAACTACGGAACTGACAATAAAAGGTGAAACTATGAGATTGTGCATCTTAGGTTTTAAATGTCGGGCAGTTTGTATCTGTCTGTGCCTGTGTTTGGTTATTATTTACTTGTAGGTATATTATATTCCGTGGAAGTAAAAAGGTTATGAACCTGCATAATTGCTCAAACGGCGCCCCGCTGGCAACGCGTCGACGTAGGCATGAATAAAAAGGTTATATTAAACAGCGAGGACTCCGCCGAACAAAAGACATCAACGCGCCTAAACTAACCATGCAATGCAATAACTATTCTATTTTTATTTTCACACAGAAACCAATCTAGGCCTCTATTTTGCAACTAAAATTAATATTTGCTTTTTATTTCTAAATCTCACATACAATGACTACTTTGTGAAATTGAAAAGTCATATAACCATGTCATGGCGTATCTCATATCGGTCGGAAACATTAACTGGTAAACTCAGTCTTTGTGACAGACATGATATGACAAAGTTACAACTGATATCACTGTTAAATCTCCCAAAGTATTTTATACCCACACCCGATTATCATCATCATCATCCCAATGTTGGACACAGGCCTCCTCTCATGAATGAGAGGCGCAAGTTATACATAGTACCTAGTGCGCAAATAGTGCGCCAGCGCAAGAACGCAAACGATTGACATATAATTTCATATTTATATATAGAAAACTGAGTTGCAGACCCATTTAATTATATTTTAACGTGATTTCATTACAGCTCAGAATTGGTTTTCAATGTTTCGCAATAAGTAAGTATTGTCTTTTTATTTTGATGAGTAAGCAATCACCGGAGATGTTAGCCGGCGATAAGCGCGCCGTTGACGCGCGGTTATTGTTCGACGACAGTTTCATGTTCCTTTGTACAGTCGAGGAAATTGAATGTTTACCACTTTTGGACCTTAACGTCATTCAAATAGAGTCCAAAAGTGCTAAACATTCTATTTCCTCGACCGTACAAAAAGTACGTTTCTGTGGTTGCGGTCATCTCTACAAAAGCCTAGTCAACTCCTATTGTTCTGTATCCTATCTATATTTTAGTGGAAGTCATCGAAACTGTTCTTGAGGAGAATTTTAACTGAATTACTTCGTAGTGGTTATTCCTGTCACAGGAGCAACATACCTAAAATATGGCCACAATTCCAATTCTCTTTGTGTGACAGAAACGTTTTGATTTTACTAACCCCCAACGCAAAAAGAGGGTGGTTATAAGTTTGACGTGTCGGTGTGTCTCTGTATCTGTGTTAGTAATCTGGACCGATTTTAATTCGGTTTTTTTTGTCCAAAAGCTGACGTAATCGAAATGGTTCTTAGCTACGTTTCAACAAAATCGGTTCAGCCGTTTTCGAAATATTGAACTTTGAAATGAACAAATCGGGGGTTTTTCAACTTTTCTAAGTTGTAGTTATTTCGTTCATTCTGATTTTACAGGACACAGACATAAAAAAAAGTAGGAAAATCCATATGCCATTAACACGTCACATTTATAAATGAATCGTGAATTTATTGACTGTTCCTAATCTACACTAACATTAAAAACTTGTTGAATATGACTTTCTTCCCATTGGTTTTGACAATTATATTACAAACTAGCTTTTGCTTAAGAGTAATGTTAACCGTCTACAAAAAAGGTGCATCTCAGTCTTTTATATATTTAGATCGACTCTACATAGACTCTGCATATCGAACATAGACTCTACATATCGAATCTACATATCGACTCTACATATCGACTCTACATATCGACTCTACATATCGACTCTACATATCGACTCTACATATCGACTCTACATATCGGCTCTACATATCGACTACATATCTGGACCCCCATATAAAATTTCACCCCCTCTTTTAAGGTATTGGGTGCAGATTTCCAAAAAAAAAAATGATGCACGATTTTTTTGTTAGTCACAAATAGTCCGCATACCAATTTTTAGCTTTCTACCTTGAAAATTGTGGAATGCTCCATACAAACTTCCACCCCCCATTTTGGGGAAGTGGGGGGTTAGAAAGAGACAAAAAGTAGCCTATGTCAATCTCCATCCCTTCAACTATCTCGACTTAAAAAATCACGTCAATTCGACGCCCCGTTTTGCCGTGAAAGACGGACAAACAAACAAACAAACAAACAAACAAACACATACACTTTCCCATTTATAATATTAGTATATATATGGATATGGATTAACTGTCAACGAGCAGAATCTTAAAATTGCTCACCACGATATACCTGTCACACCCAGTTTAGTTCAGATTGTGTGCTCTCATGCGTGACCTAAACCTGTGGTCAAACCCATGCGAACATAAATGTAAACGTTTTTATGGGGACTACCTAATAGCACGGTGTGTGACGTGACGGCCGTGTCCGCGTCGCGGCTGCGCGGGAGTTTATGGACCGAGACGGACCTTGCAGGCTTCACAAGGCTTACCGACTCGCTTCAACTAAACCAGTATAAGTCATTCCGTGACTATTGATGTTGTGATACATCCAAAACTTCGGGATACCTCAGAGAGGTAAATAAATATATATATATTAGGGGTACAATCTTACACAAATCTAACTAGCCCTATAGTAAGCTCAATAAGGCTTGTGATATAGGTACTTGAAGGTATATATAATAGATATAAATACTTAAGTACATAGAAAACATCCAAGACTCAGAAACAAATATCCATGCTCATCACACAAATATTTGCCCTTACCGGGATTCGAACCCAGGACCTTCAGCTTCGTAGGCAGCATCACTATCCACTAGGTTAACCGGTCGTCTAATAAGTTAATTATATGCGATTCAGTCCCGTTTATTGACAATATTGTGTGAGAATCGTGAGTTCATAAATCTGCATACAGTATAAATCGTCGGGTGACAAGCAAAAGTCACTAATTACTCGCAAGAAGTAAAGGAAAACTCAACCTTATTAATACTTCAACAGAGTTGCTATTTCTTAAATTATTTTTCTGCATTTAGTGACTTTTGCTTGTCACCCGACGAAATATATATGATCTCCAACCACAGACAGTCGGCACCATCTTACAGTAGAATCCATGATAAGACGAACTGACAGGTGAAAATGCACACATGTGGCCATATAAGATAGTGGTGAATAGTGCTGAGCTGTGTTGTCAAATTATATCCGTCATCTACATTGTAATTAGCTCATTAGGCAAATAACAATGACTATGACATACTTTGGCCAGTGCTGTTGATATCGACTGTACAACGCACGCAGGCAAGCTCTGGCCAAACTATGGCCACATTTGTACATTTTCACCTGTCGTCTAGTTTAGTTCGCCTAATTGTTGTGGATTCTATTATAGGGGTCAAGTTATGCTGAATGAGTGAGGACTGAGTCAGAATCTGAATGGCATAGGCCCGCGGCGGCTTGTCTGTGAAGTCACAGCTCATAATCAAATGGTTCTCACGAAAAGTAAATGTTCTGTGACAAGTAATACGAGCGTCAGACGAATCGAGTGTTTCGCGCGCTTGCAGCGCTCTCCAACAAGCAACCACCTTTGGTGATTGGTTACCAAAGGCCCACCTATGCGTCTCCACTTTACTGGAGACTAGCTTCTGGCCGCGACTTCGTCCGCGTGGAACTCGTTTATGTCGTAGCACAATACAGATTATCCCCCCCCTTTCACCCCTCCAAGGGACAATTTCCGGGGTAAAAACTATCCCATGTCCTTCCTCGGTGTTCAAAATATTTCCATATAGAATTTTATCTCAATCGGTTCAGACGTTGATGCGTAAAAAGAGGACAGACAGAGTACTTTCGCATTTATAATATTATATTTATAAGTATGGAGTGTAAGTATATATCTACTACAACTTTCTCTGTCTGGTGTTGTGTTTTCTCTGGTGTTGTGTTCTCTGTCTGGTGTTGTGTTCTCTGTCTAGTGTTGTGTTCTTGTCGGTGAGTCAAGAAGCCAGAGCTTCCAAGTATATGTACCGTTGAGAGTGAGTGAGGGATCTCTGAGCCTAAGGCCGCTTGCGAGGCCAGAATAATTACAAGCGCTTTGCCGACCCTTTACTGATTTGAGGATTCGTTGTGTCCTCTCTGGCTTGAATTCAAGCGACCATACGCTACGGTGACTACCTACTATCACGAAGATCATACACTTGTTAAGTACAAAAAAAAAATGTATTTCCGAATTATAGTTTCTCTGATAGTGTTGTTGACCCGGGCTCCTTTGCCGGAGGTTTTTTTGTGATTATTTTTACCTTTCACTGAACGCCAGTCATGTTTAATGCGAATCGATTTTAAATTCATTGCCATAAATCGATACGTACTTATGCAAATATCGAACATTAATACCGTGGTTGATTAATCGAGCAGGTAACAATAACTTGTAATTAACTTCACGCTACACTGAGCATCGTGAAATTCGCCCAGTTCGAGTCCCGACCACCCACCGGCTCCCCCCCCCCCCCCCATCGCCCCCCTACCTCAACCCTCTCTCCACCGTGAAATTACCACATTACACACATTAACGCTCCGGATAAGAATCACATTTCTGATGAACTGACGCGGAATTTGATGTCATCGTCCGTGACAATTAGACGAGGACAACGATTCCATTTGTCGTAATTGACAGAAGGCACAGATTAGATTTAGATAGATTTATTTATAGGAATAAATGTTTAATTTAATAAGTAAAACATAAAATTGTAAGGGTTATTAACTGTAACAATAAAAATTATATCTAAGTATAAAAAAAAACATTAAGCTAGACTAAAATAAATAAATATAATTTGTGATAAAACTAAAAGTCATATTCTAAAATGGGCCCCTGTGGCAGGGTACCGAGGACGCTGGCAGCATTTCCTCGCTGAATAGCAATGCTTATGCGCTGAGCGAGGAAGCTGCCAGCGCTCCTATCCCCGGTGACGTCAACCAACCTCCCTTTTTTTTATAGGAATTAGGATATCGCTTTTGTTTCATGTGGCTGTCGTTCTGTACCTAACGCGTTCAAAACGTTACGTGGTTACCCCACGTAACGTGTTGAACGCGTTAGGTAGATCCAACTATAGTTTTAGGGTTCCGTAGCCAAAATGGCAAAAACGGAACCCTTATAATAGTTTCGTCATGTCCGTCTGTCCGTCTGGCCGTCTGTCCGTATGTCACAGGAATTTCACTCGAAAACTATAAGGTGTATTTGAATAAAATTTTGAGGATAGGTGTCTTTGAATTGTGAGAGCGGTCCCACCAATGCCGTTTCAGCGGAACGGCCCCGCCAAGTTCGCAGAGGGTAGGGAGAGTGGCGCACCGATATACCAACACAACACGCCTCTCCCGTTGCGATCTGGCCTCGGCCGCAGAAGATAGGAGGACGCATCCTATAAGTGGGCTTAGGCAAGCCCGCCAGGAGCGCCCTCCTCGGGCCAGCCGGCAGCCTACACAGGCTGGCCCTGGGTGCCTCTTAGCTTCGCGTGGGTGACCAGTCCACAGTTACTAAGCCCCCCCGCCCCGACAAAGCGGGCACCCTCGAGGGGGAGGAGATGATTTCCTGCGGTAGCCTCACACAACAACTCCAGCGCAAGACTGCGATGCGACCTGCCCCCCTATTCTGTAACTTGTTTTAAGCTCACCTCAACGCTCACCCACAATTATACCTTGACACCACGATGCGTAGTAACTAAGCGTAGAGGTCTTAGTTTCGTAACGGATGACCGGCGGGGTGAGCCGCATTTGCGCGTAGCGAATAACAGCCCTGGGATCGAAATCGTCGGTCTTAAATAGACCTCGGCTGCGCGCGCGGTATAATATCACAGGTAATATCGGCGCAACATTTATAGTGTTATTTATGCGTGCGCATTATGATAATGTGTCGCACTTCGAGTGCAGCGCGCGTTTACTACTTACATGTCGCCGCGCGGCCCTATTCACTGCGCTACTCTTAGTCTGCTCTTCCATCAGAGCTGTTTTCACTAAAATAAGCTAAACTAAGCTAGCTACGAGTTGTTTACCTTAACTGGTGGTAAAGCAGCATAATTGCTGGATAGGACGGAATTGTATGAACAGCATCGTCCTTAAGGTTCCTGATCTCGTCTCAATTGCTCAAAGGTTAACTGGAAGAGATCCCTTATATCGATAAATAAATAAATAAAATAAATATTAGAGGGCAATCTTACATAAATCGACCTTTTTTTATGGGAGGAAAATCCGTTATGGATACCTCCGCGCCACGGGGATAGCGCGGAGGTTATGTCGGACTCGCACCGACTAAAAACTCCCCGATGGTCCTCTTCGACGCATTTCGGACGGCTCTGGGATCTCCTACGGAACGCACCAGTGCCGCGCTAGCGTCATGCCTCAGTGGTATCTACCTACCTTTTTTTTTCCCGATTGCAGCCCCCAACTGCAACCGTGTACCACCCCGAGGACCCCTTTTAGTCGCCTTGTACGACAGGCAGGGGATACCGTAGCCGTATTCTAATGCCCGCTAGCGGTACCTAGGTACTGTAATTCTTCGGTAATATAAAGGTGTCTTTGATTTATGACATTTACTACAATAATAATTGTATCGATGTAGTACCAACAGTTTCCAGAATAGTCTCGCTCGATATTGCGCTTGCGCCCGCTCTGGATGCAAATAGGCGAAATGCCCACACGGCGATCTCTGCTACGACAAACAACATAACACATAATTAAAATAACAATTTACCTCCTGGTAGTCCCGTTTAATAATAAGGATTTTGTATTTTAGTTTGTGTTAGTGTCTGTCTATATTCTTGCTGCCGTCAAAGGGCTAGTTTTTAGTCACATGACACGCAAATGAACGACATGATATAAAAAATACTGTGTACAATTTATCGGTAAAGAAAGTAGATTTTTTAATATTACTTAACGAACTTAAAAGCAGCGACAGTCAATTCGATGCGGCACGTGGGCGAATTGTTTTACGACATTCTAAACATGCTCTTTATTGCGTTTTAAATCGATTAGAGCAGTAAGCGTTACTCCCGAATTATACTATAATATAGTGGCGGACACCTGCGCCTGCGCCCACGCGGGGCAGCTATGCGCGTAAATCCCAGCCCGAGTTGCGACATCCGCGGCATCGCGACGCAACTTCATTATTTGGAGATAACCGACAATGTTACTGGCCGATAAAATACAGTTATCGTTTTTTAATAGGGTTTATCCGGTAACGTATTGTCGCACAATCCAATAGTTAAATTAACTAATGGTTTTCCCGTGTCGAGGGTGAAGTAGGCACGCGTTTTGTTCAGTGAACGATAGGCCAGTGGCAACATTCGACTTGTTTTTATTACATGTAATAATGCCTAAAGTTGTGAACTCACAGTTATTCTGCCAAAGTTAAGAATATTTTATGTTAAACGCTTGAAAGCTACAAGTTACAACTTTAAGTCTAAATTGGCAACACTGAGGCGTAAATGAATTTGACGTTATGTAACAACGAATTAAGCGACATAACTGTTTTTTTTGTTTTAGTTTATTTAGAACACAATCAGTCACATAAACAAATATATATATGGGGTACACATAGAGAACCAACAAACGTAAAGCATAAAGACCTGGAGGTTCATTTCCTAGAAGTTATCATTGCAGATCGATTCTAGGTATGATAAACTATGTACTCGACAGTTTTGGAGTACAAAAAACACTCTTAATAAAACATTTTTGGTACAAGCTTTTATTTCCGATTATACTTTTTGGTACAAGCTTTTATTTCCGATTGTACTCTCTTTATGGAGAAAACGAATTTTCGCAGACATGAGACGGTAGCTAGATCGATTTTTCGCCTCCGTAAACCCATATATTCCAAATTTCATCGAAATCATTAGAGCCGTTTTAGAGAACGTGATTTCAAATATAATACACAAATATTGCTCCTTTAATAGTATAGTACACAGGATGTAAACATTACGACCATGTTATTTTTCAATCTTTGACGCTACCTAATTTTTTAACATAACGCTTAAACTATTCTTACATAACGCTGTCCAATTTCAATTTGACCACACACACCTAGCTTTTTGAAGTGTTGCCTAAGTACCTACGTGTTTAGACTTGTATAATTATATCTTGTAGTTACGTGAAACGGGCAGCATGCCACGCTATTTGTGATGTCACGAGATATCATATAACAAAGTATAATATCGCTCCAGCGCAAGTAGTTACACTAAACGACAGGCTCATGAACCTGGCACCTTAAACGAACAATAATTTAGCTAACCCGTGTTGTTATCGAGTCGGAATGAATTGAAATTCCATGTTTAATGTCCAGTGGACTGTCCACGACAGTTACTAGGTACTTAGCTTTGTTCCTTTATCGAAAATCGAGCGATCCGAGTACACAGTGAGAGCCTTTTAAAATTACTATTTAGCCATTGCCATTGCAGTTAGTGTTAAGTACACAGGCCAGACCTGACTTAGAAATAGGCAATAGAGGACTTACAAAATGCCAGCACAGACTGTATTGTGGCAATAAGAGAAAGTTATATTATAATTCCCAGTCCGTCTGTAATAAGGCAGCATTCGCATTAATCGTTACCTAAGCTGGGGGTTTATTTATTTATTATGAAGGATCACCAACAGCGGCAACAACAAACACAAGCAATGAATACAAAATAAAATGGTAGGTATATTTATTAAAAGTGAATACAAGATTATAATTAACATTCACTAAGATAAATTAAAACTAAGTTAAATCTAAAAAAGGCCCACGAGGCATTGCACCGAGGATGCTGGCGGCATTTCCTCGCTGAATTGCAATGCTGATGCGTTGCGCGAGAAAGCCGCCAGCTCTTCGGTCACCAGTTACATCGACCAGACGTTTCGCGATTTCTGCAAATAACTTATGCGCACTGGGACCCCACGGACCGAGGGTCTCGACGCCAAAGGGTACAAAGTCGTACTCTCTGCCGAGGCCTCTATATTTATTACATTTCAGATTTTCGGCGTTTTCCGCCGCTGCACCCGCTTTAGAACTCCAACGGACTGGAGGTGAGACGGTGCCAGTGTGTCTACACATGTAGCGTCCCACACAAGCATCCGTCCCAACCTCCATGGAACCAGAGACACACCATCAGGTCTTTTGCCATCATCTCTGACAATGCCAGGCGGCTCAAGAAGAGCAGGCAAATAAAATTGGTTTAAATTTAATTGCGCCACTAATTACAGGTGAACACAGCATGCATTAAAGAAAGCATCGAATTTAAAAATAAAAATAAACTAGCCAAGTGCGTGTCAAACCACGCGCAGTGTAGGGTTCCGTAGTTGCCTGTTTGTCCGTGTTGCATCGACACGCGCGCGCCAACTAAAAATTGGGGTTGCGTCGCCCGAATTTGTACGGAGGTTGGCCTTTTCAAGTACATTTTTAAGTTGGTTAACTATTATGCCTACTTATCCGTGATAGTTTTTCTATTACACTCATTTTATGTACTACTGCCATGATTTTTTTCATACCCAGTAGTAACCATTTAGCCGGCAGAGGGCGGACACATACCTAAAAAAATTAAAACTCATCTTAAAATAAATAAAGACTCATCTTAGACAAGAATAAGCTATCCAAAGATACCGCACACCATATGTTTACTGAGAAAAAACAAACCCATCCCCACTTTATGTGTAGACGTCAACCCTAAAGCCTTTTAAAAAAAAAATTCTACCATTTTGTCGCCGTGATTGATTTATATACCCATGCTGGATTACAACTTTCTAGTTGTAAGGGTCAGTGAGCTAAGCTGCAGACGGATGAAAGGATAGACGGACATGACGAAACTACACTCACCGGCAGAAAATTTGACCCAAAAACTTTTCGTGATTTCAAACTATAAATTGAATAAATTAAATAATGTTTTTCTGCATAGAATTTTTTTTCTAATTTGGGCCAAATTTTCTGCCGGTGAATATATAACTTCCTTGTTACTTAGATGTTTCTAATAAACACAGGAAAGTGATCTGGAGGCTTTATTGACAAAGCCAAGCTGTGGATTGTTATTGACTAGCTACACAGGTAACTCATGCCAAAGTTTAATGTAACCACTCACCGTAAAGTATTTGGGCCCGTGTAGCTGTCTGAAATAATATCGGCACCCCGATGGCTCAAGAAAGACGACGCTAGCATCGCCCGCGGCTACGATCACTCCCAATCAGCGCGGACTTCGCCATAAACACGTCGGCTGCGTGTCGCAAGCGCGGCCGTTCGCACGCTGCGCTGGCGCAGCCACACAGGCGCACAGTGGGTCTGCAAACACTGTCTATTCTTTATACTTCAGAAGTATTGTGACCGAATACAGTGAGTGGACTCAACTTCTACATCCAAAAGAATACGGAAACATTTTACAAGTGGATAATGTAGAGACAAAGATACCACAAGAGCTGGATAAGAACTCCACTTAACGTAATGCCAGACAGGGCACAGCTGTGTACAAAATGAAAAATGAAAAAAAAATTAGGTTATAAAAGGTGTAGCATAAAGCCACGAGAAAAGTAGTGGACTGTATACTGCGTTATTCTAAAACTGTCCCGATGCACCCCAATACCCACAAAAAAAGGAGAGACCGACCTACCCGTTAGTGTCGTCATCACAACGTGGAAGGGGCGCCCCGCTTGTACTCCCAGTGCACTTGTAGATGGTTGGATTGTTAGCTTATTTTATATTTAATTTTGTAAGCAGCAGATATTTTTTCTGACACTGACACTTGACGGATTGTGTCTAAGGTTGTTGCCGGTCAATACCTACTCTCGTAAGCATTGAGGTCCATCGGTTCGACTGTATACTGAACAAAAGGATTTTTTTAAATAGACCATGTTGGAGCCTCCTAGTAAGCAAGTAATTTTGCTTGTGTCAGGAGACACCGCTCTTCCAAAAACAAGGGTGTGTTTCTCTTGAGGGGCGTTTGAAACGGACATCTCTATAATAGTAGTCATTTGGTCTGACTTAGATTAATCAACCTTCCCACTTCGACTACCACACGTAGAGTTATCAAGGTTGTTAATATTCCAACGCGCAATACGACCCCAGTGATTGAGAATTAGTCTAGGAAGCCTGAATTTACGAGTCACGGATGCGCTCAGGTTACCCTTACATGATAGGTGAAGTGCCAATACTGGAAGCTCAACTTAACAGTTCCAGCGGCGTAAATAACACCTTTTACACCTTTTACCCCGCACCGTTACGGCACTAACTTCGCTGGAAATCATAAAACGGACTACTTCAAGATGAATGCTAATGTGGCGGAACGGAGTAGAGTTCTAAATGTGTGCAACATACGGATGCAATATGTGAAGCCCGCGTTATACCTGTCCTGCACACATACACCGTTCGTTATCTTGTCTCTCCGATCATCGTCCCCGAGTTCACATCATCAAATTCAATGTGATAGGATTGATCTGTAGGTATCCCAGCTGCATCAACAACAAGCATAATACCGAAACCCGACCGACGACCGAATAGCCTAGTGGTTAGAGAACCTGACTATGAAGCTTGAGGTCTCGGGTTTGATTCCCGGTCGGGGCAGATATTTGTATGATGAATACGAATGTTTGTTCTCGAGTCTTGGATGTTTAATATCTATTTAAGTATGTATTTATCTATATAAGTATGTTTATCCGTTGTCTAGTACCCATAGTACAGGCTTTGCCTAGTTGGGACTAGATCAATTGGTGTGAATTGTCCCACGATATTTATTTATTTATTATTAATTAATAAAATCTACACGTTGTTTTAGCGATTGCTGTCAACTCTGTTGATTTATCGTAGTCAATATGGTGACAAATAGCTACTTTGTTATTTAATAATAAAGTGTAACATAAACGGGTACATAGTTGGTGATAGTGATAACTAATCTTCACTCGATCTGCTGTGGCCGGTGTGCGCGGGCGACACTCGCGCATCCATCACCCGCCGCCACCGCGGGCGCATCCCGCCCACGCGCTTGCGCAGACCCAGTCACACATGGGAACCAGCGATCTGCGCAATACCACTTCAATACACTTCTCTAAATCGGTGTTCCATTTAAATTCGTACTATTTCAGAAATCAGTATTATTTTGTTTACAAATTAAATAAATATACGAAGGTTAGTTGATAAATTAAAACATTATACTGAGATTGGTTATCTGGTAACAGGCGGGTGCGCAGTAGCTGCGCGGTGGCAGCGCCCGCGGGCCGCACGGCGCAGGCGCGAGGGTTGAGCCGCGCCCGCGCCGCGCTGAACAGCAAGCCTCTAGGGTGCTCTCTACCAACACGCAATCCAAACAAGCGACTAATGTAATAAATTCAAATCTATCGAACGCTGTGATTGAGACACTGAACTGAGTCTGTAAGCTGAAGCAGCAATGGATTAAGTTTGTTGTTGACAGTCACAAAGAGTTCTAGTGTAGTGGTAACAGCAAATATAGGATTTTATTAAAGGCATTACAGTGCGTAATGGACGATGTCCCGAGGCCGCGACACTTTATGAAGACATTCTTCAAGCTAATGAGATAATAAAACAGTTCATGGGAAGTCCCGCACACAGACGCGGGAACGTGGGTTTGAGATGACCGTGCAGATGAGCCATTAGTTAGGTACGAGTTTTTATATGGTGGTAACAGCGTTTAAATATAAATTGCAGACTCAATTTCATTACGTTTTTGTCGTTGCCTCTCCTATTTTTCTCTTTGCGAAAGCATATTACTGTCATAACATCGGTTGAACAATAAATTAAATCCCTTCTGACCTGTAGTAAAATCATTTTCTCTGAGATATAAACACGTCTACAACGGTCGTAAAACATAATAATTTCCCTGCAGACAATCCATCTCCGCGCGGCCCACAGCGACACTTGCAGCGAACAAAAAATCTGTAAATATATACCGTACCGCCGACATTTAAATACCGGTTTTGCATAGACTATAATTTCTCATGGAGTTGCATAAAAAAGCGAATTAAGTACTCCAAATTTGAGCGAGCATTTATAGTCAATAAATCTTGCGCGAAACAAATGACGGGTAACAATGAGGGCACTTTCTCGGTCGTGATGAAACGACGGATTAATCGGGTATAATTCACAATAATCATAGTTTAGACGATCGGTTGCGTAACGGAGGCTCACGAGCCCGAATCTAGACTCTGGTCTAGCCCACGAGATAGTATTGCTTGCTACTGAGTTGGTATTCTAGTACCTGCTTGTAGATTTTTCTCTGAGGAAAGTTGACACACCATAATTATGTTATTTCTAGGCGTTAGTACGTTTTTTAGGATTCCGTACCTCAAAAGGAAAAAACGGAACCCTTATAGGATCACTCGTGCGTCTGTATGTACGTCCGTCACAGACCGATTGAGTTGAAATTTGGTACACATATGTAAATTGGTGACCCAAAGAGGGACGCGTAAAGTAAATTAATGAATTCTGAACAAGGGGGCCACTTTTGGGGGGTAAACTGAAAAGTAAAAAAAAAAGTTTCGCAAACTGTATTGTGTGACATATCAAATGAAAGGGGTTGTTGTAAGCATCTCAGATACCTATATATTTTTTATAATTTTAGCAAAAACAGATTTGAAGTAATTTAGGAAAAAAGACGAAAATTTACCACCCCCCCTTATCTCCGAAACTACTAGGTTTAAAGTTCTTACAGGAAAACCTATAAGAAGTTTGAGTCTTCAAAGTAACGGGAAAATTCTCAATATTTTACGGAACCCTCACCACGCGAGTTGAACTCGCTCTTGTCTGGTTTTTTTAGTATATCGTAACTGCCAAAATTTACAAAACGGAAGACTCGAGAAACCACTTCCATATGTCTATTTTTTTTTTGTTTGTAATTGCAGTTTATATTATTTAAATTATTATTTTGTATACTTTACTTATGTTATGAATTAGCTTTTTGTTCCGAATAATTGTTATTTCTTTCATCTTTATATCGGTTCGTATTCAAATATTTTCCTTATCGTTGTTTCTGGTTACGCTTTTCTTACCGCATAGATAGGGACAACCAATCCATCTATACCTACGTATGTAGTGTCGGACGCGGATCTCAAATCATCGTCAATGTTATCATTGACGTGGGATAATGATGTAATTATCTTATCAGTGAACCGAAAGTGTCGATGTCGTAAGCTGAAACAATCAGTCGTACGTGTCACGACGACAGTAAAATGAATATAGTTTCTCTTCACTCACGGCTCCTATTGTAAGCGTGCATCATCCTCTGCGTCACACCCCAATCTCTCCACAATCATGGAAGCGTGATCTAGTTGACACAAACTCTCGCCCATCTATGTCCGGATAAATCGCTGGATAGTAGCTATCAATAACTCCAAAAGAGTCAAAGGGACTATCCACACCACTTCGTCCTTTACACTGTGCCGGGCTCGTTGTCCGCCCACGCTGCGCCCGCGCCGCGCCGGCCACCCGCGGCTGCGCCCGCGCGACAAACCTCGTGCTAATGGCTCTTTGTACACCCGATACTTATTGGCCCGCCCGCGCCGACCCGATACGCGACGTGACGATACTTATGGGATGTGGATAAATAGATGTGTCAAACAACCACACAAACTATCAGGCCGTATGGTCTTGTACTCCCTATTGTATGGCGACCTTTCAATGAACTTTTATGGGAAAACGAGTGTTTTTAGCGGGGGTACTAACGAAGCTGCCCTCCTATTCTGTAACTTGCTTTAAGCTCACCTCAACGCTCACCCACAAATATATGCGCCTCACCCCACGCGTCACGCCTAACGAAACTAGACCTCTACCCACGCTTAATTACTACGCATCGCGGTGTCAATATATATTTGTGGGTGAGCGTTGAGGTGAGCTTAAAAGAAGTTACAGAATATGGGGGCAGCCCTGCTATCAGCAGTTGGCATCCGACCGCGGTAAGTCAGAGAATCAGAGTACAGTTAATTAATTGTTAATTACCGATATTTTCTATTTAATATTTCGCAATGAATGCTAAGGTTTGATGTCGTCCGCAAAAGTTAACTTAATATTTCTAATCCAGGGGTAGCAATAACTACACAAGTAGCAAACTAATCAAAAGTCATATCATCATAACAAGCAATATGCTCTTCTCAACTCGACAGGAAGTTTTAATACTAAACCTTTATTGTTATGGACAACGTGTAACGACGTCTAAGGCTTTCGTCTTTTTCTGACGGCGACCCGAAATGTACAAAAACCAGAATCTGTTTAATTAAATTAATGAACTGCGAGCACCTGCCCGGGTTTCCCACCATACCCCTCGTTCTTAAGTCGGTCTCGGCTCAACGACCTATTATAATTCGACCTCTAAATTTGGAACAACGTCTCAAAATTGGATGTCAGAGATATACTGGTCGACGAGCGCAGATGTGACTAGTTTGTTGATTACAGGCCTGCGCTCCCGAACGCCCAAAACCTGATTGAGTCATAATCCCGACTAAAACCAATAAACACTGCTTTATTCGACCACGGCTGGACCGGTCCGTGTCCCGAAGATGGCCGATTACTGACCATTTTTTATGTTAACTCGAATCATATTATGTGTCGAATTTGAGAGAAGCCATAAACAAAATAAGTTACGAACTCTCGTATTATGCTTTGTGCGTTGTGTAACCATCTATTGACCAACACTATACTAACACAGCAAATAAAACAAGAGTTAAGCGATCATTACGAACAATTGATACTACACTTTCGTAACTTAAACCAATCTACCTAGCATAAGGAACACTCCTGACTGGCTAATAGAGAACCTATTGCGGCTAATATGATAGCCTGATAGCCGGCATTATCGGCTACACAACCAACTTATTAGCCGACCCGTTATTTGCAGTGATCATAACATCACTCGGGCATAAAGCACGTCAGGTGAATATATAATTTGCACAAATCATTGTCCGTCCGTCCGTCCGTCTGTCGCAAGGTGCGGCGCAATTTGTGGCCCACGACGCGCCGTCGACGCGGTTGCGAAAGTCGCGACGCGACGCGACGCCTATTCATTGGTTCGCAACTAGATCAATCACCTTTAATTAGCTTGTGTGTCTTTGAAATAAACGTAATAAAGGCATTATACGCTCTCAACGTAATTTTGAGAGGTCGGAGTCGTGCGTTTGATTACTATCGGGTCGATATAAGTAGCAGTCAGATTATCAAACACAATTATCGGTCGCCCAATCAATTTTATTATTGCCACACCCAATCAGCCAGTGATTGGTTGTGGGAGAATTTTGCGCAGGTAATCTCGTTGAGGGAGGAGGGGGGAAGTTTGAGGGGAAATAAAATGCTGCCTACGTTTTTAGGGTTTCGTAGCCAAAATGGCAAAAACGGAACCCTTTATAGTTTCGTCATGTCCGTCTGTCCGTCTGGCCGTCAGTCCGTCTGGCCGTCTGTCCGTCTGTCCGTATGTCACAAGCATTTTACTCGAAAACTATAAAGCGTATTTTAGTAAAATTTTGAGTATAGTATATGTATTTTGTTAGCCGCTACAAAGTTTTGTAATTCAATTACTAAAAAAAAATTTTTAGGGGTGCCCTCCATACATAAAACTGAGTCAAATTTTTTTTAATTGTAAGCCCATGTGTGGCACATCAATCGATAGGGCTTTTAAAATAAATATACGGCTTCTCAGCATTTTTTTTGATTAAGTGAATAGAGTCGGAGATAATCGCCCCGAAAGTCACTAAAATTCTGTCTCCCCCTCTAATTTCCGAACGGTGTCACATTTTTAAAAATATGAAAAAAATCATGGACATGGCTTATTAAATTTTTTCAGCGAAAATTATTTTGAACAAGATCAGTGCAAAGGTTTTCGAGATATTGCCTATTAAAAACTGCCTATCTTCCATGCCTTTGTCCATGATTTTTTTTATATTTTTAAAATACACCGTTCAAAAATTAGAGGGAGGGGGACAGAATTTTAGTGACTTTCGGGGCGATTATCTCCGACTCTATTCACTAAATCAAAAAAAATCCTGAGAAACCTTATATTTATTTTGAAAGGCCTATCGATTGATCTGCCACACGTGGGCTTACAATGAAAAACAATTTTTGACTTTCAATTTTATGTATGGAGTGCACCCCTAAAAATTTTTTTTAGTCAAAATGACTAAATAATTAAAAAATTACAAAACTATGTGGCTGCTAACAAAATACACCTATCCTTAAAAAAATTATTCCAATACACTTTATAGTTTTCGGGTAAAATGCCTGTGACATACGGACAGACGGACATAACGAAACTATAAGGGTTCTGTTGTTGCCATTTTGGCTACGGAACCCTAAAAAGAAGCAAAATAGTTTATTTATTCATTGACACAAATTTAAACAAAGCATGGTTTCTGTAACATACTGGTTACCGAACACTGTCATATTACCTATGGCTTAAGATATATGAGATTGTCCGTGTCACCTGCACCAGGCTATGCTGTCTCGCAGGACATGAGGACATAGACAAATAGTTTCGTTTGCTGATTTGCACCAAGTTATTATCATCGCTGATTCATCCAACGTAAACGACGAGACAGAATCACATATAAATGGCCCGCGTTAATTATAACGAATTTCAAGAGACCGGACATTCTCCCGGTGGATCACTCCTCTATATCGACATCCAGCCCCCCTATTCTGTAACTTGTTTTAAGCTCACCTCAACTCTCACCCACAAATATATCTTGACGCCGCGATGCGTAGTAACTAAGCGTAGGTAGACGTCTAGTTTCGTAACGGGTGACCGGCGGGGCGAGCCGCATTTGCGCGTAGCGAATTACAGCCCAGCCTAGGCCGGCGTCACGGTCGCGCAGGATGCGGCATACGTCCCGGTGACTGTGATCACGCGCAGCCGCGCAGTGCAATTATTAGTAGTTAATCCAGCCACTCGGGAAACACCCGCACAACACGATATCTCGTAAACCCTTACACTCCAATTATTTATATTTATAACGTGCAATTCTGTGGGAGTACCATTCATTAACTTTATTTTACATATTCATAAACAAAGTACGAAATAATCACAAAATTGCAGGGCAGTAAAGGAGCTGTATCAATCGGTGTGGCTCTTAAGGCTTTTAAGATTATAAACTGTAATTATATTGTTTGGTTCGTTAAGGGCGAGGCAGGACAAAGTTTCCGTGTGATGGTATAATTAGGGTAGGCACGGAGTCGACACAAAAAAGTAACTCACTTAGCCGCGCGATAATAATGATATGGTCGTGTTTGTGACTTTATGAAGGTTTTTAAGTTTGATAATTTATAATATTTACATACACACACACATATATATCCCGCTGAAAATTTCCTGCAGGTTTAAACGCGAAAATTGAAACATTTCAAACGGAACTTGTAGCTCATTAAAAAAGCAAAATGACTTTTTGTGCATTAAGTAGATCTAACGTCCAATGATCGTCGATAAATAAAATTACCCTTACATGTAATAAAAACGTATGTTAATTTGGGACCCATTTCCTTCAAATGTTGTTAGAACATTCACAATGCAATAAGGTCGAAAACTTTAGTTAGTGGTGAAGTGTCAAGATAAGACAATTAAATGTCTTATTGAATGGGCCCTTGAATTAACCCTTTGAAAGCTAAAGACGGCTGGACGCGGACGAAAACTCGTGCCACTGAAGTCATGGACGGCCACATGATAATATTGATAAATATTGTCATTTTGACATGACAATATTTATCAGAAGTTTCATTTAATTCATATTTTGTCTGGCTATTGTTTTGTTTTGGCCACAGTTGGGCACCGTTTTGTTTTGCACTCTCGCTGTCAAAAGGTTAATAACCTCTTTGCCTAAAGCTATCATTACGGTTTTCTAATTACGAAATTGTGACGTTGTGTGTCAGTGTCAGACAAGAAAGTTGATTGAAAACTGTAATTTTCACGAAATATAACAAATATGGCCGGTGAGAAGACAGGGCCACAAACACGGGTGAAAATTAGTCGGAAAAAATCGGAAATGATCGTTTGACTCATTCCGCCCGGCTGACGTCACTAAGCGGTTGCCCCTAGACACGTATAAACGTAAGTTGTCAGCATGGCAAACTTTGACACTCCTTTAAAATATTAGCTCTAAATGTCTTTAGTTTGCTCTACGATATTCCACCTTAGGTGGGTCCCAAATTATAGCTCGTGGCTGTACCTACCTATTTTATATCCTGCCTGACATGTAAAATAATGTGTTTTACCAATAAAATTCTGATTCTGATTCTGATGGTGATCTGGTGATACAAAGGGTCCTTGTGAATAGTTTTACGATGCGATCGGTCATTATTGCGCATGACTTGCTGCGTCCGCGCAGCGCTCGACTTTACAATGTTTACCATGTTATGTTTTACATTTGGACAAACACTGTGCTCGAGGACCGACGTAGAGTCGACGCCTACTCGTGTTTATTCATGTTTTTTTTTTAATTTTAACACCCAATTAAATACATGCCTAAGTTTTTTGGTGGCAATACTCTCGGAGTTAATGGCTCCCCTGTTTTTATAATGATATTATACAATTTGTAATCTACCACGCATCAGAAACATTTAATGAAACTCATAAACAAGTGAAGTGGTTGTTAAAATTTATCACGCAGATAACAATCTAGCCGCGCCCGCGCACCGTTACCGACGAATCAACCGGAGGGAGTACAATACCTACCGGTGCTCGCACAGAACGACCTAACTTATAAGCTGATTCCGATAATTACAGTCTTTTGCGTAACGGCGCGGACAAATTTAACCAAAACTTATAAAAAGCGTATTAATATCCTGCGCCTGCGGCCGCCGCCGCCGCCGCCGCCGCCGCCGCCGCCCCGCCCGCTCGTTTAACGCCTCTACTCCCGATTTAATTCGACGATTACCACCGACTCACAAAACCAAATAGAACAACCGCCGCACACGTGAGAAAACGCCTTTATAACCTTAACTTTAATACCTCGCTAACCGCAATGAAGGTTTATTTGAATCCGACGATTACGTGATTTCACTGAGTCTACAAAAAAGACTTCCATTCCATCCAAATACGACTCTGTTCAGTTGGAATACGTGCCAGTAGTACTGCACTGACGACGTAGTTTAGCTATCGGTCATCACCCTCGTCAAGCGCGAGTTGGCTAATTGATGTTAATGGGTTAATTTTTACGAGGACGCTTCTCGAGAAGTGTCGCGACGCATGCGCATGCGTGAGAACCACAAGTAGATCATTATCTGACACTTATGAAATGTTACGGTTAGATTTCTTTTCTGGCACGTCGTCGCGTTAATATTCAGTGTCGGTCAATATCTAGACGCCGCCGCAGCCGCCCGCCGCACCCCGCACCCCGCACGCGGAGCTGCGAGAATCCCGCGCGGGACGCGTTGCGCCATCGCCATCGCCAATACTTACAATAAAGCGTTAGGTTAAACAAAGTTGATTTTAAATAATAATAAATAAATATTAGGGGACATTCTTACACAAATCGAACTAGGCCTATAGTAAGCTCAATAAGCCTTGTGTTATAGGTACTAGATGACGATATATATAATCGATATAAATACTTAAGTACATAGAAAACATCCAAGACTCAGAAACTAATATTCATGCTCATCACACAAATATTTGCCCTTACCGGGATTCGAACCCAGGACATTTAGCATCGTAGGCAGCATCACTACCCACTAGGCTATATAACCGATCGAATATAAAGTATTAACGTTGCTCTAGTCTTTATTCAATAGTAATGGTTTTTAACGAAGATCATGATGTGTTACCAGGCCTACCCCACTGTAATTTTGGTGCGAAACGACGCTAATCTATGGTGACCTCCTTGTGTAGGTCTAGGTACAGCGTTTGTACATGTATATGTATGTACACAATGACGTTTCATATTCAATACGTTCCGTTGTACTGTACGTAGTGTCAACATAATTTCATTGATCGCTCACCGTTGTACGAATTTCAATTTTACAACATCCTGCTAACATGACGCTTTCGAGTAACCCCATTGCAAAATATGCACTGTTTTGTAAAAACTTAATCTGTATTCATGTATTTTTTTTAATAAACCTGACTTCCGGGCTATTGTATTATTTTATTATCATATATTATTGTTCCCAAAATGGCTATAATTTCAATAACAAATATAGGAACTAAAATAGTTATCATTTTGGATGTTTGAGTTATGTGGTACCTACGTAAACAGCCCTTATGATTGTCTATTGCAAAAAATGACAGTTGTGAAGTGGAATACTTCAACCATAAAGCAAAATGAAGAAAGATAGCTAGCCAGGCTTGGTGCCTGCATCTTTTTCCAAACCAGAGCAAATTTAATTCATTATTTATGCGTTACGTTAGATTTATCGATACCTCCGTTGCTCTACCGCTGATGATTTTCCTAATGGGAACCCCTTAATAATCCGGGTTTTCGTAAGTTCGTGTCTCGGCGTCGGGCCTCGTCTCATAGATCACTCGGTCTACTTCTCAAATGCCAACCGACTAGCAACAAATCAACCGTTGAAATTTTCCGCAAATATCGTGACCGCACTCGCAAGCGGCGTAACGTTTCCCGGGGGTGGTTGTACGTCAAACATTTGGTCGCATTTTTGCGTCTTATTCCAAGGAGATAAGGTAAAGAATGTGTAATTGGAGGCGACTCGCACGCGGGCGGTCCGGGCGTGATGGATGCGCGTGCGGGTAATTGACAGCGACATGCGCTGCGCCTGCGCCGCCCAACTGCGGAAAGCGCTTAATTGAACGGATTTAATTGCATTAATTTATAATTGCAAACTTTCCGAGAAGTCTCCACGGGATTGATGGCGTTTTGTTCGAGGTTAATGCGAGTATCTGCCCCTCGATTGGACGCATATATGTGTCGCCATTATATAAGCTGCATATATTGAAAGTAGCGGAGAAGTCGTGACCACTGTTAACTTTCAAATGCATTCCGAAACTGCACCTACGACGGACACTTTTACAGAGCTCTCGCATTTCTATTTAACTTTGTAACGACGATGAGGACGTATAAGGTAAAAATCATTTGAAATGCAGAAATTTTATCAGCACGCTTACTTGAAAATTATATTGTCGTTAGAAAACGGACGTGGTTTTTCCAAGCAGCTTAGTGAAGTGCGGTAGGCGAGTATAAAAATACTTAGACCAGTTTTTATGCAGTAAATGTATAAATATTGAAGTATCTAACGCTACCGCATTCTTTTTATCTTCGAGCGTAACATATTTATTTATAAATCAACTTATTTCCGCACAAAGTCAAGCACTATTAGATTGAAATGAATTCCAAGCCATTTGTTAATATCTTGAGCCCAACAAAATGCAATGCGTCTGCGAATCAAACTGCCAATTCCCAACACCTTGAGAAATCGGAGCGAGATCTATGATTCAATCAGCGTCACGGTTCCCGCGGTATCGCACCTGCGCGCAAACAACGCGCATTATTCAAATTAGCGCACGCACGACGCCCGCCGCATAAATATTGTGAGCGAGCGACTTGCATAATTACTGCCCCTGCGACTGCACGTAAATCTGCGCGCAGCGGGGACCAGGAGCACCGCTTCCTTATCTATTATGTGTGATAGCGATTTATCGCGGCCTGCGGGGCAGGTGGAGCCTGCGAACCGGCGGCGACGCTGCGGGGCGGCTGCCCGGAACTACCAGATCTGTATTAAGCCAAAAATATAGGTCCAACACTACGGCATCATCACTGTGCTACACGCAGGATTCTTTTTCATACCCTTTGAGATAGAATTGTAGAAATGCTATATATAATGGACGTTAAATCTAACTTTAGTAACTTTAATACGAATACATCCGGTCTAGAAGAGTACAGAATTCGAGACTCGATCGGGAAACATATTACCATAATCTGTTGCTGCAGCAACCTAGTCGTCATAATGTTGTTTTAATAAACATTTCGTGAGCCGTTATTTTGTACGCACTCTAACCTTATTTCACTTAGAAATTCTAAGTTAGAGTGGCGCAATGTTTTCTTACTGCAGTAGGTATGTACATAAACATAAGGTTCAATGAGTTAAATCGGCTCAATAATTTCGTCATCCACGGAGCGCAATATATGTTGTACAACATCGCATCGCTATCTACATCGCAGCACAAGAAATGAAGCAAGCACCGCAGTAATACCTCCCAATAAATCCGCGGCCAGTATCGAACGCGCGATCGTATCGGCGCCCGCGCCACGATATGACGCGATACTTGTAATGGCGAGTAAACTGTTTGGAAATTATGTTGGCACTGATAAGTTGCGGGAATAAGACGTAACGACCCTCATTGTGGCGTCGTGTGGGAGAAAGGGGGTTTTATATCGGCGTGTCCCGGCGGGAGCAGTAACTACTTATTGCTTTTAATGGCGCGCTCCATCTGCGCCGGCTGCTGGTGGGATAAGGATTTGTATCGGCTAACTCGTATTTGCTTTGGATTACATTTTGATCACAGAACCTTACAGGACGTATGATACTGAACACACTTGGTAGTTACTTCGTTTGAGGTCAGAGAACTCATAATGAAGTTTAGATAATACTGTTATTGTACTCATTGAATTTCCGTCTGAACTTATTCAGTCCAAACAAAACGAATGTAAAGCCCGCTCAAAGCGAGACATCTATCTGTACTAAAATAGAAGCTTGCGATCCTTTCATTTCATTCAGCGCTTATCCCCATTGAGCCGCCATAATCTTTCCACAAACAAACTCATAAGTCATGCGGCGCAGTGATAACTCTGATCCGCGCTTTGTGCGCGCGCGCAGCGAGAGGCGTGAAGTGCATAAATCCCGCGCGAGAACAGGACGTCCCCGGAGGAAGCTCCGGCTCCCACACTAAATTGAATTAACTTTATATGAATCCTGCCATATACGTGCGACGATTATGACAGGTGCCGACACGTCAGCCCCTGTTGTTTACGTGGGAGCGAGAAATGAACCGGGTGAAACAATGTTACTGCACACACAGACGGTAAATATGTCATATTTTCTTGGGCATGATGACATTTATCAAATTATCTTAGGCACTTATTAAAGAACGCCGGCGGAGATAAAATATAGGTCTACGACCATCCCGTAAACTAGTGAAAGAATTGTTAAAATTGCATGCGTAGTTCCGGTATACAAACTTACAGTCCACAAAATTTATCTACCTATCTATTAGTAGTATAGAGTGGGGATCGTCTTAATACAACACGACTACGCGATTATCGCAAGTTCAATTAGGATACGTATTCGAGTCCAATATATGTTTGATCGCGCGTTCGCGCGAGTAGAATTCGCGCGAACTTGCGATATATTAGGACGATCCCTAATAAAGTTGCTCTAATTGCTTACGTATTTTAGTAGATCTTATTTCTTAGGGCAATCAGAAAAGCTATGATATCGTCTCGTGTGGATTTACAGAGATAATAAAACTGCATGTACAAGCGATGTAAATGACAACCGTACAAATACGAATATCGCATCATAAACTCGTGCGCCCGCGCTCCCGCGGCGGCCGCGTCGCGCGACATTATGCGCGATTTCACGCGCGTCGCACAATGCACCGGCTGCGACCTGCCGCTGCCGCATTATACGGTGGATTATGACAAACACTATTTATAGCGGCTTGCCCAGGCTCCAACATGAGAGGCTTTCAGCAGGATGACAGTTAGATCCTGGGATGAGAGGAAACAAAAGGTGACTTAAGATCCTTCATGAAACAGTACCATCATGTTAAAACATAGTTAGATTCTGCTATACGGATGAAATAAAATAAACCATATATTCCTTACATTCAGCATCGGGGCCTAATAATTCTAGTTTACAAAATGTCATGAGTATATCATCACGTTCATATTAAATATCTCTGTCTTTCATAATCAGAGGAACAGTGATTGAAACAAAAGAAATATCCTAGCTATGTCCGCTATAATCAAATAAATACAAATGGATATCGCATGCTATTTAAAATTATAGATGTACGTACTTTTACTTTTATTCTTTAAGGACATTGTACGCCTTTTAGGCAGGTTATAATGCACTATAAATCCTATAACATCTGTATTACTTACATATAACCAACAATAAAGACTTTGAGTTTGAGTTTGAGTTTGGAATCGCGGCCTTACGTCGCCAGTGATTTGAAATAAAGTTCTGGCAACGTAACTTCATTCTAGGCTGCGCTCTTTCGTTTGCTGAGCGTAGGTATTCAAACTGACGCTGACCGTCAGCGTGAACCGTAGAAACGCGCGAGTCTGAATAAGACCTGTTGATGACAATCACCGTTCAACAAACTACTACGTGAAACAGATATCTTTGCTGGCGATGAAATCAGTATTCGTAACTAAAAGCTTCTACGAATATATCAAAATAAACTTACAGTCTACTCGAGTTTTCTTGTTGGAGCAACGTAGCGCGATTGGTATCGACGCTATCGGAAGTCTGTGACGGACGGCGCGGCCCCATGCAAATACGAGGCGTGAAACCCTGAAACAAATGAACGTAGACGCATCCTTATGCAAACCCACCTTAAGCATCGTACACAACGACGCTAATCTTGTAGTCAGGTATTTAATGTATTATCTTATTTTAAAACAATACCTAAAATAAGCACATATGGTGTTTGAATTGAAATGCGTCAAAATCGCAAAAACTTTACAAAAATATCGTTCTTTTGGATGTAACACATCAACTGGTGTAATTAAAGATGTAAGGTCCATTCGAAAAGTAGGTGCCTATTCGTTGAAATGGCGACGCAACAAATGCGACGTGAGCTCAGCGTCAGCGTATTTTGAGGTCCAATCGCTGCGTAAATGCACCGTCAGTGTATGTATTTCATTTTTCGGTGTGATCGATCCCTTACCCAGCGCTAGCGTGCATTTGTTCCCGGGTGTCAGCCAAGTGTAAATGGTGTAAATCCCCCGATAAAGCGGGGCGTCGTGCCGCGGCAGACAGTGAGCTATGTTTTTTAGGATGCACTCGCGAAGGCTTCGCACTGCATATGCGCTGAGCGCTATTAGGAAGATGGTTGTAAATACTGAAGTACTGAAGTACGCCATAAATACTTGTGCATCAATCACGGATAGCGAGGCGAATAATGACTCATTAAAATGGGTGTAACATGTTTTATGCTTTTAGAAATATTGTTGATAACATATACGTAGTTTCCATTCGGCTTTCTTTCAATACTAATAGGCTCATGACTTGGCGATGGTGGGACCAAATAGGGCGGGATGTCACCGGTGACCTGTCAAACTTTGTACATTATACATTTTGCGGCGTCCTAACATAGACCCTGCAAGCCTGGTAGACCTCAGAAACTTTACATCTAAACTTTATACCTAAATGATTATTTTGTTCTCGATTCCGTCTGCGACTTCGTCTACGGAGACCCGAGATAAAAACTATCCTATATTTTAATCCAGCCTATAAACTATCTTCGTGCAAAATCGGTTGAGCCGTGCCGTGATTGAGTAACAAACATACAAACATCTAAACATCCAAACATCTGAACATTTAATCTTTCGCATTTATAATATTAGTATATAGGATTAGTAGGATTGTATTGATTTGTATTGTATATGACAATTCCAAGTGTATCCCTACTATATGCATGAAAGACAAACGTGTAAAGAATGTTTTATTTTATGTTGTGGTGTATAAGTAGTCGTCATTCTATACTTAGGCAGGTTTTTTAGGGTTCCGGACCAAAATGGTAAAAACGGAACCCTTATGGTGCGACTCCGTCCATCTGTCTGTCTGTCACAAAGTCAAATATCTCAGGAACTACTAATGCAATCGATTTGAAATTTAGAATAATTGTAAACAAAGCTAATCCTCGTGTATGAAAAATTAAAATTTTTAATATATACTTTTAATTTGTATAAGAAAGGGCGGATAAGAGGGGGGGCAAAAATTCAAAGTCTAGTTAGTAGGCCAAGTGGGGTATCATATGAAAGGGCTTGAATTGTACATTCTAAAACAATTTTTCTTTTTTTTTCTACAATGGTAAAATTTTGATTTATAAAGTAAAATGTTGAAAAAAATACCATTCCCCCCCTTATCTCCGAAATTAACCAAGCGAAAAATTTGAAAATAATATATATGATTAATATTAACGTGAATATTACCGGAAAAGTATAACGAGACCTCTATCTAGCGTAATTTTTTTTACTCTTCATAAATCATATGTTAATTTTGTTTGTAATTTAATACTTCTGTGTATATATTTTTTCCTTCAAATTCGTATGAAAGTATTCTGAAAGTACCTTCTAGCAAATAAAAAAAGAATTATCGAAATTAATTCACTTGATAAAGAATTATCGCTGAAAAACCTACATACAGTAAGGGAAATGTATTAACGTACCACCGTAGAACCCTATCGCAATAAGGTGACATACCACTCAAGTTTGAGTGACGGTGGACTGTCAATTGCGACAGGGTTCTACGGTGGTACGTGAATACATTTCCCCTACTGTACATACCGAGTTCCTTGGTCGCGCAAGTTAGTAACAAAATGCACCGATAAATGGCGCTGTAGGTACTCATGACTTAACTACACTATGCGTTGTTAAGATTTTTCCAAAATTAATGGGTAGGGCAAGACGGGTGTGTTGTATGATATTTCGTACGGAACCCTCGGTGCGCGAGTCAGACTCGCACTTGACCGGTTTTTTTTGTGCTAAAGCAAAACCAGCTGCAAACAAATCCGTTTCAAGGAAGACAGTTGCCTACAAATGGAAAACTCTTCAGCGTACGCTTTGATCATAGCTCGTGAACTATCGTTTACAATGCACTTGACTATTTCCCACCGACGACTTTTGATAAACAGTATTCCCGTTGCCGTAAATCAACATTAGGCCATTTTTGGAGCCGCTTAAATTGTCCGATTGTGGCGCGCATTCCGAATGTTCCGCTATTTGTACGGCGCGGGCGCAGCGGTAAAAGAAACAACGCCAATCTATCACCATTAGGGCGCTCGCACCCCATTCAGTCCACACTATCGGATCGTTTCCTAATTCAACTAGCAATTCTAACACTATCGCGACACCAGCCAATTTAACATGGCCCTGAGATGTATAGGCCGGTATACAAATGCAGGCTGCATGTTTATTGGCGGTGCCGCGGCACAGATTATACAACAAAAGAACCACTCGTCACAGTGACGCTATATGAGAAATCTAGGCTGTTTATACACTCGCGGACAAAGAATACGGGGCAGTACGAAAAACTAGAATATCTCCTGAAATAATAGCTGTTTATTATAGATCATTCTATAGTTAATAAAACAACACCAAAGGTTTGAAACGTTATTCATTTGTTTATTAAAATTACATAGGAAACCAAATATCAACAAATTTTATGTAGTAAAATTAACAGTTGGTACCTCACATACAACACACAAAAAAACTAAACTATATTAATAGTTTGTATTGCCTTCACGGGTTGTTCTTACAGCTTCCAGACGATTGGGCATGCTGTTTATTAAACTTATGCGATGATGCAGGATATTGGTCCATTCTTCCACTAACGCATGTTTCAGGTCTCTAAGTGTAGCTGCTGGGGCGGGGTTTCGATTTCTTACACGCCTCCCAAGCTCGCCCCATACATGCTCAATCGGATTTAAGTCCGGGCTTCTCGGGGACCAGTTCATACAGTTGATGCCAACGTCCTCAAAATAATCATTTACAATTAGAGCTGTGTGTGGCCTGGCGTTGTCATGCATGAACATGGAATTTTCACTCATATCAATTAAATATGGGCCGACATGCTCATTAAGAATCTCTTCTACATATCTTGCACTAGTTAGCGTATGGTCACTAGTTAGCACTGATCAACCCACCAACGGAGCCGCAGCTGACGTTCACGGGGCTTCATGATACAACATTCTTAACCTTCTCACAAGTTATGGCACGGGAGTAAGTGACTGACAAAAAATTGAGCCTAGTACGCGGGCTACTGCGTTACAAACTTCAGGGCATCAGCTGACGAGTTTTCCACCGCGATAGAACCAGCTGACGCGTTGATATATTTATAATAGCATATAAACTGTCATCTGACAAAATTCCAGTTGGGAGGACATGACTGAAAAAAAAATTTTTTTTTACATGTTCCTATGGCCAGCTGACGGACTTTCCACCACTGTACAGTCAGCTGACGATTGTTTTTCGTCATAATATTGGATTAACTATCATTTGATGATAAAATGAATCGGGAGGAAATGACTGTTTTTTTTTTACAACTTTGGGAGGCTGTTGCTGGTTAACCCACCAACGGAGCCGCAGCTGACGTCCACGGGGCTTCATGATACAACATTCTTAACCTTCTCACAAGTTATGACACGGGAGTTGATTGGTCACGAAAATCTGTTGCTAGCTCGCGGACCAGTAAAACAAGCGCGATTTTAATTTAGAACCTAATTAGTTTTTTTTTAATTTCTTTTTTCTCAATTACCATTTAAAATATTGAAGGTTGTGTTTAATACGATATCAAATTAACTTTAATATAGAGTTAGTTTCATACAAGTATAGTACTACGAGTACTACTAATTTGCAAAATACAAAGGTATTCGTCATTGACCCGAATTATTTGACCGCGAGTGTATCTCAACTGCCTCGCTAAAATTCTCACACTGAATTTAGCTAGTTCGTTGTCTTGTCGCATTCCTTAGTTACCAACTGCATACAGTTTCCAGAATAATATCAGCATTTAACGACTTTAAAGTTAAACAACGAGTGACAGCTATATAAGTTCCCAAGTCTGTAGTGGAAGTATATCCCCGAGTGTAAACTATATATATTATAGTTAAAGCAAGTGCAGAGGCTGTTACTTGACGCCTCGCGGCCGTATTTGGGTAGGTTAGTTAGGCGGCAATATCGATCGCCGTAAATCGCGGTAACGGCGATCAGCCGTCGCGCGCCGCGCCGCGCATTGTGCGCTGATATACTGCGCCCGCGCGCCACGACGCGCTGAAACACGCTGAACACGTGACGCTGGAATAGGTTCAAGTCGTGAAGCTTTCAGCTGGCTTAGTCTGAGATATTGGAGTGTTCCTAACGCTTCAACTACTCCGACTGTCGTGGTTGATTTGTTGATAAAGTCCGAAAAAATGAAAGAAATCGCAGATTCATTTTGAATTCAATGTTCTTCAGTTGGAAGTGAAGATAATAATTTAATTGTTATACGAATAGATGACGCATGTCTCAACAATGCTATTTTAAAATGGTTCGGATCGTTGCGAATCACTTCCCCAGAGTAACAATTAATCTTAAACACTACTCGTAATTAAATCAACTGTACTTATATTTTACGTTACAAAGTTCAAGACCGTTATTAAAGCAGGAAACCAAACTGCTCGGCAATTTAAAATTAATTCCCATTAAATTATACACGATTAATCTCCGTACAATTAATTACAAGCGACACGCAACCGATTGCGGGCCAAACAACGCCAATTACGAAAATATGCACTTTACTGTGTGTGTCGAATGGCGAGGTGTCATGTTAGCTTAGCGGGTGGGGCGTGGACACGCCGCGCCGACTGACACTTCGGGAGCACGGGAGTTACACGCCTTGCTTTAATATGTCGAAGGAACTACTGCTAAACGGTTTCTAAATAACATTGCTAGACAATATTTTACAAACCTTTTTAGCAGAAACTGTGAGAATTATTGTAAACATTGGCTTGCAATTTGCAGCAAGCAACGCAATACGTATAGTTGGAATTAAAATAGCTGTCGGCGGTTGAGCTACGGAGAACAGAACCAGCTAAGTGCAACTCTAACTCACAGTCATTCGTTTTGAGGGTAAGCCGTAGCGAAGTGTATTGATAGGTACGATGTTGCAATGCTCCCCCTCCGCCTAGTTTCTTGCCTTTAGCTCACAAAGACGCATAACCGACAGGACCAGGTAAATAAAAACAAATAGACTCTAAATACGTTCTACAGCGGAAGTCGACTCGACTGTCAGTTGCATAGAGAAACGACTTATCGATGCCAACGAGTTTGTACAAAAGTACCTGTTTGAGATGCGGCGAGTTAAGGTAGATTTTTGTCGGCCTACTTCCAACAGTGATTCATCTTGACTCGTCTCCCAAGCGGCTCCATAAAATTAGAAATCAAGTAGGTACATTATCCAAACCAGTTGTCGTAGTAATTACGTATTTTATTAGCAAACGTAAATGATTGCGACATTTAACCAATTTCGACACGAGTCCAGACTGGATCATATATCAGATCTCGTCTTGTGAGCGCGATTTGCTCTTAATCTTGAATTGCAAAAAGCATTTTGTTTTTTGCTCAACATTTGATTATAGAGTCCGGTCGCGAGGCTGTGTTTGCTTGATCATAAAGTAGTTGATTGCTTTTTACCTCTCTGAGCAAACGCACACAAAAGTGGTCGTAAGTGGACCTTACCTCTTCGCAGTGAGGTTTTTAAAACAGTCACTCGACGTGTTATTGTTGGTACATACCTAGATAGATGCTATATTTTTTTCATGCAACTGAAAGGAAAATATTTAAACATGATCTTTATACTTAGGGCTTCAACAATTTCTAGATAGACCACCATAATATATATTGTTTTATCGATGGAAATTAAGTCAGTTCATTTATTTGTCCGTAAAGGCGCATTATCATTGGTCGATAGGGCCCGCATTCGGGGTGCGGGAGATTTGCAAAACACATGCCATAGGCACGCATTCGGGTTATCAGTTTCACTGGTCGATAGTGCCCGCATTCCGAGTGTGGGAGATAACCAAAACGCATAGCCCTCGAATGCGGGGAGCCGTTTACAGGGGTCGACACCGACGGGCGGGAGTTCTCTTGGATGTTCATGCATACGATGTGATGACTTCTGTAGCCTAGTTAGTAATGAGCCTGCCTAACGAAGCCGGAGGTCCCGGGTTCGAATCCCGGTAAAGGCATTTATTTGTGTGATGGATGAGCATAAATATTTGTTCCAGAGTCATGAATGTTTTATATGTACCTATTTAAGTATTTATTCTCTATAAAAGTATGTATATCGTCATCTAGTACCTACCCATAATGCAAAAATATATATCGAATAATCCTATCATAAATATGTACCATATATTGCCTTAATTTACCGACATAAGAGCCATGGGGCATATTTTTGAGTAGTTGTTGTATGCACCAATATTTTTGCACTAAACTGTAGAAGCTTTGCTTAGTTTGGGACTAGGTCGATTTGTGTAAGATTATCCCCAAATAGTACATTACTATTATTATTACTGTTAAATGACTTGTAAATGACAATATTTACCAATAAAGAATACAATACAATACAATACTGCAGAGGCCGTGAAGTAAGGGTTGCTGGACGAGTTTGGGGTAGACGGGTCCCAGACGAGGCCGGATACGACGAGCCCAGCAATCCTTGTTCCGGCCGAGGATTATATAGTGCTTTTCTCAAACGATGTAAGGAAATATTAAAAGAAAGTAAGTAAGGCCAAGAAGAAATGTAGGGCGGCTACAAGAAACTTCATGTCTTCATTTCGTGATATTAACGCATACATTTCCGAGCATGTTTGAGAAATATTTATTTATTTATATACTTTCTCTCCCGAACTACCCTCTCGCACGCTTTCACAGGTCTATCTATATATATATAAAGGAGGAGCCCGCACACCTACTATAGCGATACAATTACTATGCTATCGACTGATGACGTTCATTAATCGTTATCCGCGTTTATCGTTGTGTGGGTGTGGTGGTTGACATGACACTAGAATGTAAAAGCGAAGATTTATGCAAAATAAGAATGTTTATTTAGGTACATCCTCGACATGTCTACGAGTAGTTCGTCTGTCCTTTTTTAAGATAATCTTCGCTGAAAGCTAATACAGATAAGAAGTTTTCCTTAATGTTACGATATAACTACCACTCAGTTGCATTAACAGATGTAAGAAGTGACATTACACGATGATGCAACCAAATTGTAACAGCCCTACGGTGTGAAAGCATTAGTCGGCGCGGCGGCCACGCAACGACTTCCCAAAATTAAGAGCATAAAGCCGTAATGGCCGGCAATTAATGCCGTTGCTAATTTTAATTCGTTCCACGCAATTAGAGCATGGGAACGAGGCACGGCCTCGGCCGTGCTTAGAATTGTCAATACAACTTAATGTCAACTAATTATTTTTCAAATTTGCTTTAGCCTCCACCGTTTCGATTGTAAATCTTTTTAATTGCATCGTTTTTATCGACGCACCATAAAATAACCGCGATAGAGGACTGGATAACTCTGATTTTACACTCGACGCTAAGTTAAGATACGAAATTATTTTATCTCGCGACGTGCAAATTTAATTGGTTCGCTTCATTTGGAATACCGAGAGTGCTGGAGATAACAACTCTTTTTGTAATCTCGCATTTCAAACACTTAACCTAAAATATGCAGACTCCTTTCTCGCTATAAAATGACTAAATACGTGGGAATAACCGTAACACACACGCAGGGCACGTATGCATGGACATAAGAAAAAAAATCTTTTTCTCTGTTTAATTTTTGTCTGTAAGCTCTGAGAAACCTTGGTCAAAATTGCCTTTGTCAATACAAATGGCAATTTTATCCAAGGTTTCTCAGAGCGGTGTAGCTTACAGACAACAGGAAACCATTGTCTCATTAGCGGCTCTCTTTGTTGCGGTAATCATTAATGTAAACAAATACGAATCAATTACTTTGTAAGAACAGAGGGGCCGCGTCCTCCCGCGCGGTGGCGGCGGCGTGCGAATATCCGATAATCGGTACAATCGGCGAACCCCCGATACTATCGATTAAACGGATTGGTTAATCGAGCACGTGATAGGCCAACCGCGATTATCAACCAATGCTCAAGTAATTTACTATGAACATATACAGAGTCTCTGGATTTTCACGTACGCGGCCCGATTAAACATAATTTTGAATAATTAGCGGTTATTCAGCGGTTGTCGATGGCTGATAATGCCCCCTCGCAGCTTCGAAAGGAGCGTGTACTTATTTAAAAGACTGCTAATTACAGATTGTTCTCGGACACAATGCACCGTAAAACTACCCGTACACAAATGCATACATAGGTACATAATTATCGAAACCTTCACGGAAACTACTGTATGTATGCTCTCTCCTCACTATACTGTTCAGTACCTACAGTGAAAGCTCGATGTACGCATAGTATATTACGGTAGAACATTGCCAAACAAGAAACAACGTTTTATGGTTTTACACATACCATAAACCCGCTAAAATGCGTTCAGAAACCGGCAGTAATAACCGGCATTGTATCAATAAGATTTATGAAAATAATTAAACTTATCTCTGGCCGTAGGTTATTTTGTACGTATTTTCATTAAGATATCGATGTTAGTAAAGTAATGCCTTTCAAATTTTGAAGCGTGGCCCAGAGGTCTTCGATAATGTTATGGAAATCTAGTTGGTCATGATTTGAAATCTAGTCGGCCATAGCGGTGTAATGGAGATTAAGTATTATAATGGTTCCCGAACACATAACTGAGGATTTATGATATGTGTGTAGATAAAGTAGTGTATGCAACTGTACATAATTAGACCATAAAACAGTGTTTTAAGGCCTCTCATTGTGTACAGTCACATAAACTACTAGTATGGCAAATCTATTCAGTCACGCCATCTCGTGAGACCGCGGCAGCGAGTTTTAATGTTTGTATTCAATATTCTATGGTTAATAGCTGCACTTAGCGACTGTTAAGGGACAAAACAGTTGTCAGCGCGATCACTCATGCGCACTAGTGTGTGGTACACGAGTAGAAGAATAATGGAGGATGGAACTAGGGAAGTGGAGGCACATGAGACGTTTCTCCGCCAAAAGTGTGGGCGGCGGATGCGCGCGAAGGCGGCGCGGCGCGTGCGCTATATTATTTTAATTACTAACAGTTTTGTAGAGACATTATAAGAGCGCGAATAACTAAATAAACTTGAAACTGTGCCTGAACAATGAAAACCTTAGGTAAACCTATGTAAATCACTCATGACTATGTTAGTACCTAACTCTTAACCCTATTCCATACCTCAAAAGGACAAAAACGGAACCCTTATAGGATCACTCGTGCATCTGTCTGTCCGTCTGTCACAGCCGATTTGCTCCGAAACTACTAGACCGATGGAGTTGAAATTTGGTAAACATATGTAAATTGGTGACCCAAAGATGGACACGTAAAATAAATTAATGAATTTTGAACAAGGGGGCCGCTTTTGGGTGGTAAACTGGAAAATTAAAAAAAAAGTTTCGCAAACTGTATTGTGTGACATATCAAATGCAAGAGGTTGTTGTAAGCATCTCAGATATATTTTTTTAATATTTTTTGCGAAAACAGACTTAAAGTAATTTAGGAAAAAAAGACGAAAATTGACCAACCCGTCCGCCCCCTTATCTCCGAAACTACTAGGCTTAAAATTTTGAAAAAAATATGGAAGATAGTTCCTTGCCTAAAGATTACAGAAAAACCTATGAGAAGTTTGAGTATTCAAAGTAACGGGAAAATTCTCAATATTTTACGGAACCCTCACCACGCGAGTCGAACTCGCACTTGTCAGGTTTTTTCGGTAAGGACCATGAAGATTATATCTTTTATAGTTTAACTTTAGGCCTTAAGCCATTCTGTGTTAGAATACAGTGGGGTCTACTAGCAGCGTAATGATAATAATGAAACAATATAAAAGTAGCAATATGTCCCACTTGTATATATATATGAATATTAACAATCATGAAAAAAATATAATATATCCTACTTAGGGGGTAGTTAGGTATCTACAAGCAATTTTCAACCCAGCCGGGAAACCATCAATAATAAAGGTTTTTTCTTTAAATTAAATACGTGTGAACAACACCCGGATATGGACAGATCCTCTCCCATATATCGACGGGACGACATCGTTCGATCGATCAATCGATCCCGCCCATTGATATTTTATAGGAAGAAATAATTGAGCATACTTATGCCTGCATCCATTCATTTTAAAGCGTGCTATGGGGGCATAAAAACCGCAACTAACAACTGGTTAATTACCCGTGTGGACGCGCGTGCGCGGCGCGGGCGCCGGTCGGCGTAATTGCACCGACGCCGAATCGTAATCGCGCCGACAAAGCGTGCGCGCCGGAAAAACGCGCGCCGTCGCTACTTTAATGATCAATGGCATACTATAGATGTTGACGTGCAATTGTTTGAATATTTTGTTATTGTGGGAACGGTAGGCCACATTGTTTCAGTAATTGGCGTGAAATTATTCTGCTTTGCTTCTTTTTCAGGCGGTTGCTACCTAGCAGAGAGTGGTATCTAGCAGTGACGTATTTTAGAACAAAATAAAAAGATGCAATATGCATTTCATACGATAGTCTTTTCGTTTACACGTCAAAGTGTGTCCCCTCGACTAAACCAAAATGTACTCTTAAAGTGACATTAAATATAATGACATCTGATTATGAGACAAGCTCCCTGGCGAGTGGCGATGCAATCAGCGGCGTCGCCGCCCCCGCCCTGCGGCGCGGCCCGCCCCCGGCCCGCCCACCGCCACGCTCGCTATCTTTACAACTTACACCGACTTATTCAGTTCGTTATTGGCGAAAATAAAGGTCATATATGTTTAACAGCAACCTATCGAATGATCAGTTAGCTTAGTAAATACAAACAGAGGCCTCTGTTACTTTGATCAGACTGTGCAGCGATTAATCTTACGTAGTAACTCGTCAGGTTATTAAACGTATCGCTACTTATTTGACAAGTCCGGTAGTTTTTGAGGGTGGAGAGAAACGAGTGAGTGTGGTGTGGTTTCTATCACTTAAGTAGTTAACACATAGCTTTTATGAGTACCTCAAAACGTGTCTGGTCACACTGAAAAAAATGTCACTTTGGGGTAATCTTAAAATATCGAGATGTCCGTCTAAATTAGGGGCGTTGTCTTAAAATAAGGAGATATCATGTCAATATTACGCTATAATTGAAATGTTTTAGGACGTAATAGAATTGTTTGGGTAGATAATAAAATATTACGATACTTGTCATAGTAAAAATCGTCACTTTCATCGTACTTTTTGGTGATGTCAGTATGCTCCCTACTTTTAGTGAATTCATCTTAATTTACGGTGAACAGTTTTCTCAGTATCCGCAAAACCAATATCTGGCAATAAAAGTAACAAACTTTTTTGTGAGTACTACGAGTAATAGCATGATTCTAATATTTTACGACCTGACTCGCCACTTAGTTTTGCAGATAGTATAGGTAATTTTAGGGGTCTTTAAACACCATAAGAGGGCTACGTTGCAGAAAGTCAGTTTATATTAGTAGCGTTTCCCAGCATTTCCCCCTCGACAGTGAGGCACGGCGTCGTGCGCGCATCAGTATGCGCCCCGCGCGCGGGCGCCGCCGCCCGACAAATGGTCACGAGCGCTCTAATGAGCGCCGAATATTTACGGGCTGGTTGACTCCGCACTCGCTACCCTAATAACAATAACATTATATACACGGCTTGTGAGAGTGGCAATCTGAGATCCATCTCGCCACATCTCTCCGTGCTGTGAGCGTTTAATGTCGACTAATAGCGAGATCTGTCCCTACGACCTTTGGGTCTCGATTCGGAACACGTTTATGCCGTTTATAATATTTACCTAAGTGGAATCGTATTTGTTAAATTGCTCTCGCTTGCCATAACGCGACATGGTGTTAAATAATCACTCCTCATGTGTTGTTGTCGCTGAAGTTGCTATTCACGAATAGCTGCGTATGAACGAATGCACATAATTTTAATTAACTAATGCATTATTGATGCACCAATGTACCGATCCCTACACATTATAAATAAATAAATTCATTTATTTCCAGACAACATCGGTCCACAATTCACATAAAAATAAAAATAAAATAAAATCAAACTAAATTAAAATACACATCAAAAAAAAAAATTAAAAATTAAAAAAATTAAATTACATAATGGTGTTAACAAAACCTTATGATACGGCGTGGAGCGCAGTGCAGTGGTTTATGTAAGCCCCATCCCACCTGCCTGCAAACATTGCTAGGATGCTGTTGGTACTGGCCCTCACCCTCCCCAGTAGCGAGGCGGCTCGCTTGCGCGTGATGGCCGAGAAGCTATCGACGCACGCCTCCGCGAACATTGTTGACGCGCTGCAATATCGAGGCAGCCCCATCAGCACCCTAAATGCATTATTGTATTGCACTCGTAAGGCGCTGTACTGCTTTTGCGTATAGTCCGCCCACAGGCTACCCGTGTAGAAAGAACATTGCTACTTTGCTAATTGCTACACATTAAGGAGCATGCTCCACAATGTGTGTAGGGCAGACCTTATCATTTCTTTCAGTTGTGTCATAAGAAATGATAAGGTCTGCCTGATAGTGATACCTACGTCAGGCGGCGTAATAGGTACAGTCGAGACATTAGAGACGTGTTCAGATATTTGTGAGCACATTGGCCGCTCCGATATATCTGGCGACTGTACTTATAACTGACAGTTTATTTCGTAGGTAACATTGTTACCTTATCATACAAATAATTTAAAAAAAATGCTTTGTCACGACTCGCTCCAGCCAGACTCCATCTGCGACATTTTGCCGGACATAGCTCTAGAAGACATAAGTTAATTGTCAATAGAAGTTCATACACACATCCGCACTCATGAGGATTACTTGAACTTTAAGTATAACTACTCATATCTCCCTCACACGTGTTATTATGACACACGTCAAGAATGGTACTCCTACGCGGTCCTCCACAGGCACTGGCAGCCCTCCAGCGCAGCCCACGCGCGGCTATAATGGCGATGCGTACGCCACCACAATTTCAATAAACCCTGAGTCGGCTAACAACGTCGTAGAGATCAGAAAAGAAAATCAGGGTAAACTTGCCATCATTTTACAAAATTGAACAAGATTGCGTAGTTTTTTTTATTTTATCTCCACGTTATTATGATAATATTCCATCTCAACGGCCATTTGTATGAGTATCATTTCATTTTGTCATCTATCTATCTAATCAAGTACGCAATCCAACATCAATTGAATCCCTAGTTAAGTTATGTAGGTAGGGTGAGTGCTCCGGTCCCAAACCAGTTAAGGTGAAATTTTGACTTTAAAGTGTTGTTACGCAAAATAGTATCGACCTATATTACCAGTTTATTTTTTATCTCTTACATTATATAATTAAAATTCATGGTTCAAAAGGAAATCACTTAATTCTTAATCGTTATTTTTTTATTTATTTTTTAAGTTTAAATTCTGGAATGTACCCTAGATTGACCAACCGGCCCCAGTTGTTGTTAGGGTTTGTACCAAAAGTTGACCAATTTTTAAAACGACAGATAAAAATTATAAATAAGGCAATAAAAGGGTTTTTTGAGATCAATTAAAGTAGGGGTAAATACCAGCACCGGCATGACTTTACCAGATGCAGCGAACGTCCCTAAAACAGTTATGCTTTCTTTTTCTTTGTCTCTAATTTCATAAAAGTTTTCTATGCCTCTAGGTCCCAGTATAATGCCTGACGTAGGAGATACCTGAAAAGAGTTTATAGCTTCGGCATGTTGCTGTGCAATTTCGGGGTGTCTCTTCATGAAATTGTCGAACCATTTCCTGCCTAGTATACCTTCTTTGAATGGGGTCGGCCGATTGACTGTTGTAATTATTTCTGTTACTGTCTCTACTAACTGCTCTTTTTTAATAAGGATTCCTGTTTTCGCCATTGCAATTATTCATCTGCATAGCAATTGTTCTACGTCAGGTGTAAAAATTATTGACGGTCCCATTTTTCGTTGTATTGGATATCTCATTTAAATTTTATTAATAATTGTAGAATGTAGGATGTTGTATTTACGACATGTTTCTGTAATTTTGCATCCCGACTGTATTCCATCAAGTGCTTTATATACATGTTCTTCTTTATATTTGTAAAATACTTTCTTTGGCGGCATAGTTAATCTACAACACGTGGAACAGAAATTATTTTTAAGGGGTTTGGTCAATCCTAGGAAAATCTTTTTTGTATGCAGTACCAATGTCAAACCACTGGTCAACTACTGAAAACTAGGCAATATTAACCATAAACTAGTGAGTGGAGTATCTAAGCATGCCATAGCTATGAAAAGAACCATTAAAAAATAAATAAAATAAAGTTGTACAAGGAGCCAATAGTTGACCAACTGGTCAACCTTAGGAAATACATACAAATTGTGTACCTATAGTTAACCAGCCTTAAAAAAAATAAAACATAATAATATACACTTGAAATTACATTAAAATCGTTAAATACAACCATTAAATAACTTCGAAAATAAACAATTATAACTAAATTTATACCAAAAACATATAAATTCAATAAAAATAGTCTTACTGTCGGAGCACTTTCCTTACTGCAATGGCGGTTGAAGCACAGTTGACAGCGACAAGTGAAAGTAAAACGAAGTTATTGGCTAATCTGTGGATATTTTTCTAGCACTTGATGTGATTGGTTGATTCGATATAGTTGTCAAAACCTATAGCCAACATTAAAAATAACGGCTAACGGCGGTAAATCTTATTATTGAGAATCAAAGTCACAAATGGTCAACAACCGGTGCATGGTCAACTATAGGGTCAACCATCCTATATATTTCAATGATTTCATAAATTCGATAACTTTTACCGGAATTTAAACCGAGCATGGCTTTATCACATGACGGCGCGCGAGCTCTTTAAAATTTTGTCGCACTACACCTCTCTTTCTAAATTTTATAATAAGACAGAGACGGATAGTGCGAGAAAAATCGAGAGAGCTCGCGCGCCGTCATGTGATAGCCGTGCAAGACCGCCAGTTTCTTAGGTAGAATTATAAGCAGCCAAGTTAAACATGTCGTCGACCGCTGCAACACCTTTAAAAGTTCCATAATTTATTATTTCCAGGACAAAGCGTTGATGCTGTGATTGTCTGGGAAAGAACCGTTGCGCGGTCATCTCGGGGCGCGCAGGCGCAGGTGGCGTCCACACTCGCATGCAAAGCGGACGCGATAAGCAGGGCTGCGCGGGAGTCGGACGGAATACAAAAAAATACTGACAGCACTTTACGTTCAGAAATGGGTACAGGAAATGGATGCTTTGTGGACAGATGTTATAATGTAAGCTTCTAAAGTATGCCTTTGCTATTGTTGCTAATATTTGATAACGTATGCAAAACGTTGTGTTTGTTATACTTGCAGTAGCAAAGCTTAGCTAGTAAGCTAAGCTTTGTCTCGTAATCACATGACCAGTGCCTACGTCTCTTGTACTTTTTCGTTATTTACGTGTGATCCAAAATTATATACCTACTGAAAACCTTAAATCTTTATTCATTATAACACACAAAACACAAAGCAACTACCACACTTCCTTTTACATCAAATAATAAAATTAAAAATTGAATACTAACTAAACTAAACTTAAAACTAAGTGTCAAACAACCCACCCCGCGTCCCTCCATGTGCAAAGATGACCATCACGCTTGCCGCGCTGAACAGCTATGGCTAACCTTTGCACCAGAAAGGACCCAGAGCGGGGATCCAGCCCTCTTTCCTGCAAACGACCTTCCTGTACCTACTTGGCTTTTTATTATTTTGCTTTTTAATATACGCGTCATATAATAATATAGCTTTTGAATTTAGCTGCTGAAATATCTCTAGCTTCTCCTAAATCTATATAATACACAAGAAAATATCATCAACTATATTAAATTAATGTTAGAGCGCGAGTAAAAAAACGTAAACGAACATGAAGTTGATTTGTCGGCATTCTAGCAACCCTCAGCGCAGTTGAGTCACGAGCGGCGCAGCATCGCTCCCAGCATCGCCGTCGAAGAAACAACAATACTTACGGAGACCCAACTTGCAGCCGACGGACGGTATTAAGATACACTCTTTCTAACGCTGAATATGTAAAACTCCTGCGCTGAAGTTCATGGTCATAAAAAACTTTTTTCATAATTTCATGCAGCACGAGTTTGAGACGCCAGAAAAACTATTACCATAGTAACTAATATGTCAATTTTTTTAAGTATAATGCTGAAATAATATAAATCATATATCATTGTACTCGCCACATACAATAGTATTTTATATAGTCGTTACAAATAAGGGCTCTTAAAGTCAGGTACCGTGTTTAGGCTCTCGGCAAGCCTCGTGGCCTAAGAACCAAGTGTGTAACTATTATATACAATACTTTAATTAAACAGACTTGGTATCTAATGAAAAATATCTAAGCCCTGTTGAAACGAAGTGCAAGTTAGAGGTGCGCCGCGTCGTCGTTGATGTCTTTTGTATTGGAATCAACGCGACGTCCTATTGGTCAAATTCATTATAGTTCAGTAAAGGCGCCACGTTGCATTTATTTTAATTGTCTAAAGCGTTGTCTTATAATTATTATAGTTGAGTTGGGAGTTCCATACAAAATAAGTATGTGGATTTAGTTTAGTGTACGAAGTCTTAATTCAAACATTAAAGTCGACGAGTATAAAAAATTACGTTATATTCGTTAGCGTGCAACTCAATCACGAGTTGATATTATGAAGTTCGTTTGAAAACGCAAAATGTTTTTTTTTTGTATGAATACGAATGGTTATACAGCGTACTACAAACTTATTTAGGTATGAGCTGATGAGTTTTATTGAAACAACAACAGTTGGTTCAATAAAACTCGTAGGTAACTCATGTGCATCTAAAAGATTGTAAACGATTGAATGGTACGAGTATAATGGCACATTTGTTACACCCCTACGGTCACATTAACATTGAGGATGAGATTTCATGAGATGGTTCCCATTGCATAAGGAACCTAAGTCAGGTCTATCTTTCCAGAACAATCGGTTTCTCGAGCACATCAAACTATCGCCGCTCCGTCCGCAGGAAATTATAAACAGATCGTGCGTGGTTTACGTGCGCGGGCGCTGCGTAAATATCGTCAGCCTCCGCCACTCACGACAACTACCTACTAGCCTCAACCGACCAGTATAAGTCGGATCTAAGATTACAAATATTTGTTATGAATTTTGGAGTCAAATTATACTAGGTACCCTTGGTAAGTTCAGTCGAAACAGGTTGTGAATCGTCCCTGTAGCAGACGTACGCCACCCGTAAATCGCGGAACCTAAGTATTAATAATATTTATATCCAAACAATTTTTTAACCCCCAACGCAAAAAGAGGGGTGTTATAAGTTTAATGTGTCTGTGTATCTGTGTATCTGTCTGTGGTATCGTAGCTCCCAAACGGATGAATCGATTTGAATGCAGTTTTTTTGTGTCTTAGATAATTTTAACTGGAGTGTTCTTAGCCACGTTTCATCAAAATCGGTTCAGCCGTTTTTGAGATATTGAACTTGACCCTGAGGTTCGTAACAACACCGCTGTCACACCACTGTATTCGGAGTAAGAATTTTAGGGACACTGTTTCATCGGTGTGTTATGAATATGTTTTACCTTTACCCAACCCTTAAGTACCTACTTTGGAAAGTCTTCCACTTGTGTGCAGTTTCTGAATAAAAACCTGAAAAAAAACTCATCTTATGAATTTCATATGATGGAAACGAATGGACAAAAACGGTATATTAGATAAGTGAAAAGAAAACTAAGCTAGAAAAGATCACCTACCGGATAGACCAATACGCGATAAAGTCTGTTAATATACTTCACAACCAGAAATTGAACTACATCGTCCTTCAATTTTGAGAACAGATGAAACAACTTAAGTTACCTGTGTCTACATGCGTGAGCTCTCATCCAGGTACAGTCATGAACACAAGAAAAAGACAGAGAAAAATAAGATAAGAAACAATAACCGCAAAAGCTTGCAGAATTTGGCTCTTTCTTTTATCTTCGAAGTACATTTCCGCACGCGCAGCTCTTGAACTGTAAACAAAACAGTCGATATCCCATGCCGTAACACTTCGATCTAATCTAGGGATTTATTGGAATTAATTAAAACGAGTTCACGTTTCGCGGGACCTCTCACCCGGCGTGATGCGTCGATAGCGCCGATACCGCGATGTACGGGATGTACATAGGGAGTGTACGGCGATGTACGGCGTGAACCGATGTGGAGCGACGTACGAGCCGATAGCGCCTCCTCCGTCCTCCGGTACCCAACCCGCCCCGTCTGTCAGCGCCCTCACGACTACCATGCACGTGACGGGCTAAAGCTTTGTGCATAACAAACAGTTATTTATACGAATTCAGAAATTCATTTTTAAGAAAATTTAAGAAATTAAAGAAAATTCTATCAGCATCATCATTTTCATATCTTGAGTATTTTTTAGTGCGTCTGGACATATCATCATCATCATCATCATATCAGCCCAAAGACGTCCACTGCTGGACATAGGCCTCCCCCAAAGCGTGCCACAATGACCGGTCCTGCGCCACCCGCATCCAGCGGACTCCAGTGACCTTTACCAGGTCATCAGTCCACCTTGTTCTTGAGCGCCGGAAGGCGCAGCGTGGGTAGGCCCCCCACTGGACATATATGCCACCCCAAATCTTCTTAATACCTTTATGGACGATATCTCAATTCCTCACTCAAGAACAGGGGGATGATTCTTGACACCATGTTATAGCATTATCGAACCTTGGGTCTGTTGATTTTCGGCAGAAGTCCTCCATTCCGTCAGATCGTTCATCCGTCGATCGATCATTCCTTTAGGTACCTACTATAGATTCTTAGTGCTTCTACGCGCTCTCTCTCTGCCGTCGCTTTTTTCGTGATTGTGTAAAATAATAAATATATATTTAATAAAAATATATGGAGCCAATCTTACACAAATCAATCTAAAACCAAACTAAGTAAAGCTTATATAAATACGTAAATGTACATAGAAAACTCAGAAGCGCTAAGGTCTAATTCGGATTTGTTTACTCGACCTCAACGAGACGGACAACGACTACCATATCTAAGATGGAGCAGAGCCACATGATTTCGCTGGTGGTGGTGCTGTGGGATCAGCGTGGCAGAGCCCTAACCTCACGGTATTTACGAGGTGCCGCTCACGGCGCGCGGACGTAGATCTAACTAATGCCGGCGCTGTTTAAGATTAGCAGCTGCGAGGCGACCCGGAGTTATCATCCTCGATACTGCTATCTACGCTAGGGAATGCCATTCTGATACTGCAACTGTATCTGATATTGCTCCAACACTTTATCCACACTCTTGTAACGGGGGCAGCAAAGAAATTCATGAAGTTTTGTGTCCATCATGGTTATGAATGAACTCACTTTGCAAAGAATTATCCAGACTTGTTACCCTTATCTTACGATCCTCACAATTACCTTGATCTGTAATCTTTCTAGTTTCACAATGAACTTGCAAACGCGGCGTGAGCGCATAACTCGCGCGGGTACAGGGGACTGTCGGGTACACGCCGATCAGGTGTAATGGTTATCGCCCGACAATGTCTCGCTCCGCGGCGAAAGCAGGACAAGGTGATTATTGAGATTACACACAAATAAACACACCTATGTATAACGTATGTATTTACTGCTACGTCTAGCCGCTATCCCATCTTCTCTGCGATCACGTCGAGCGACTTTCGCATCGCTAAGCATCGTGAGACGTGACATCTCTCAACTCTTAAGCTACGACTTAAATTCTAAGTTTTCAACAATGTTTTGAAACTCCTACACACAGATAGAATCCTACTTTATATTCTCAATCCACAACTCGGCACCATTTCCACTGTTTACAGAGAAAAAGGTTAAAAATACAAATGGTTCATAAAGTACCGGAATATGTGTGCACGTGACTCATCATCTCAGTGTTTGCTCTTCTGTGTCCGTTTAGAGCAAACAGCTCCAAACCGGCCGGCAAACAAACCCCGCTACCACAAACACATGTAATGTATACACTGCTCGCTTCTAACCGACAATGCTCCGTAGTCTAGTCTCTTGGCAAGCGATGGAACTAGTCGTTGTAAAACCATTGAATCAATATCCTAATTTCGGGGATCTGAGTAGAGCGTGCGGGCGTGGGCGAGAGCCTCTATTTGGACGAGATCACAACTTAAACATACATTAAATATGAATTTACGAAGTTCGTGTGACGGCGTTGTGTAGTCAGGTAGAGAACTATAGAGCCGATTTGGAAATTTCCCCATCGGCTCGGGAGAGTAATGGGGTGAACGGGCAACGAGAAAATAAACGTGAGCGATTTAGTAGCCGACCTTTTCAACGTAGAACCGTCGCCCAGGTAAGTGGCGCTGCGACATTATCAGGACAGGGGGAGCTCGGGCCACGGTGGCTCAGTGTAACTTATTGACGGTTTTATTCCAACATACTACATTAACGTTGATTTGCGGTGTTCAACAGTACGCCAGTTCGTGTCCTTTCTAGAGCAAATGTTTGTATTGTGTGTGAGTGGACCGCAACGGTGACATATATCCTCGGCTCTCAAATATGTTATTTTATAAAAATTGTTAAGTACCTATCTATTTTACTAACATAAATGTAGGAATTTATTTTGTCCTAAAATTTTATCAATAGCTGATTCATAAAGGAAACAGTAGAAGCCCATAAATTTGTCGTACAAATGAGGCATTTAGTCACTTCGGATGAATACATTTTTATCTACAACGATGTCCACACTATTCAAAAATATAAAATTTATACTTCTCGGGAGGCAATAATTTAATAAAAAACATATAATAACGGTGCCGCGGACCACAAAACGGGTTACAAAACTTTTATTAATATTATAAAAAAAACAGCACCGATAAGTGGCGACGACAAATATAATATAGTGTCGTGTTATCACCGACGCGGCGGGCACAGCCTTTTCGGGACACGCGCGGCTTCCTCGCCGGGGCTTGACAATTTGATTGGATGCAGCATACATCACGGTAAAACAAAGTACTAAATTACCGTTGAGTGTGGTTGTTGTGGAAGCGATGTGGCCGTAAGTCGCGCAACTAATTGCCGCGGCGCGGACGCGGGATTTATCGACACGTACCAAACAAGGTAAAATAAAAAATAGATATTAACACGTTGTTTGTTATCAGTCATTTGTCGCTAGCTGATAACATTAGAAATACGTTATTCTTTATAGGCACGCCTTCTTGTATTTTATGATATTTATAGGAAAATAGTTAAGTGCATAATTTAGCTGAAGCAATAAATTGTAAACGAAAAGCACACGTACTTGATCATCATACAAATCATTATTTGAGCGCGATATTTGCTATTGAAACAAGCAAATATATAAACCGTAATTTCAACAAGTTTTATAAAACACTTTAAACAGGTTTTTCCAATAACTGTAGATGTCCACTGCTCAGATTTCGTCTCATTTCGTATTGTATATCAACGACTAATTTTACGCAATGTTTTTTTCATCACACTTGCTCTTAAATGGCTTCATAACGCGCAGGCATACAGAGCTACAATAGCCTTTATTACGCCTAAGGACGTAATGGTTTTTATTACGCCCAAGGGCGTAATGGGTGTGATCTGATTGGTTCAAGCAAATGTTGTTGGCCGTGGGCCCCAAGAATTCTGCTCTGTGATTGTTTGGAAAAAAACTAGGTGGCCACGAGCCGCTGTACTGCTCTGTGATTGGCTGAATGAAATATGGAAGCTCCACTCGCAATGATCTGGAAGTGAAGTTGTCAATTTAGTCAATTTTTGATTGGCGCGGTTGTATGAAACATAGATTTTTCTGTCTTTTGTAGTTATTTATTTCCTCGCAAATGTGATGTAAAACATTGTATATGCACGGTACGGTAAGATTGTTACAAACTCGAGTCATCAAACCCCTACACCTTCGGCGTCGGGCTTCTAATAGATTCTCGTTCGTTATTCATATCCTACCGTACTTGTAACAAAATGTACTAACTATTAACGCTGCGTCGTGTACCGGGGTCCGGGCTGTCAACAGTTCTAAGGTTAATCAAATACAGAGATCTGCTTCCCGTCGTTTCTTTGCCATTTTCCATCTCCTATACAAAGTGAACCGGAAGTGGCGGACGCGCACGATATTTTAGTGCCTCATTAGCTGCCCGAGCGTCGGATCACGACGACTCTTATAAATTATAGCCTAAACACCGGTGGGTTTACAGCCCCAACTCAGACCTAGGTATGTACCCGTCGTTCCATCAGCTAGTTATAAAATAAATTTATGAAAGGCACGCTCTGGAGGGCATTTCATTAACCCCTGGCGGCGCGGGCCGGGCGGCGGGGGGACGAGGCGAGGGGAGGGGTCGTGTCCAGTTAATTACAGATGGTATCGCGTAATTGCGGACACGTAATTATAATCTAGGGGATGCTTATTGAAAATGTACGGGAATTGAAACCGCGATAGTGTCGAGTCGAGGTTTCGTTATGTTCGGCCTGGTGGCGAGAACTCGTTGCAATTAACTGAGATTTAGTGGAGAAAGCTTAAATGTTCTTCTCATGTTTTGATAGTAATATTCCTTGTACGCAAGTATAATTTACTATACGAGGTTAACTCAAGAAACTGTACTTTATTTACAGTTAAACTACTTATTAACTATGTGTATGTATCGGGTAGGTAGTTACACATAGGAAAAGACGTGAAGTACACGAGATTGTCACTGCACACTCTTTCTCTCAAGGCTGTTCGGTTTTCGGTCGTCCGGACAAGGACTTAAAGTATATTTTGTCACCACGGGTCCGAAATACTGGAGTAGTCGTTGTATGGCATGTTGTTGATAGCCAGGACTTATTCCTCGATTCTGAAAGCATTAAATAATCAAGGGACACAGTGACTCAAGAGGAAACGACGCAGCGGATGAACTGGCCAGCCAATCTAACCCCTGCCACAAAGCTACATCTATAATCAACTAGACCAATAAACCAAAGACCTACACCAAAGATACTGGAATGAGATAGACACTTTTTTTTTACAAATTACAATTTTTTTCGATTAATAACATGACACAACACCTTGAACAGACACCTCTATAATAACCCCATGCATGTGCAGAGCGTGAATGAAGGCAGAAGAAGAACGTATTGACTGCAAGCAGGTAGATGTATACAGGAAAATGCACCTAGGGTCTCTAGACACACTGCGGGAGACAGTTAGCGACACCAAGGCACTCACTAACTTTCTAGAGGAGCTGGGGTGGTTAGAGTAGCGCCACCCCGCCGCTTCACGCAAAATAGGACTGGATGTCGATTTGCGGAAAATGCCCAGTAAAACTAATAGATTTTCGTTTACCATCAATCTACTGTAACGGCCGACATGACAAGCCTACATTAACACGGCTCGCGCGTTCCGGTGAAAAATGTCCGAGAGCTGTCATATTCGGTAATTCCGGAATTTATTAGCGGCGCGCGCGCAGGCTACCGCGCCGCCGGCCGCCATTATCTTAATGTGGCTTTTATACATATTCTTAATATCTACACTCTACACGTCACTATTCTATAAACATCGAAAAAATGCGGGCGAGCTGTAGGAAGTCAGTTGAGAGTTAGATTAACCTCTATAGAGTAATGTTTTACTACAAAATTTACATTAAGAAGTAGTTGAACTATTAATTGTAAATTCATAGACAAAGTGAATGTATATTTAATATCTCAAATGCTGCTATTGATGGAACTACGATCGGAGAAGAAGCGGCAAATATAGTCAGGCTCGGACAGCTCTCTTTTTAGCGACAGATATAATTAAAAATTGCGTTTCGACAAAGTCTCTTCAATGTTGAGATTCCATCAGTTTTGCCTCAACTGCGAGCGCGCTGTAACTACACGACAACTCATAATTTAAATCCATCAAATTTTAGTTAAACATCGTTGAACAGTTTCCAGAAGATACCTATTTATTGTTGTAGCATATGGTAGACTACGTATTGTGTGCCCGGACGAGAAGCTGTCCGTGCGAGTGCTTTACGGGCGGTCGAGGCAGTCGGCTCGTAAACCAATCGCCGGCCTTACAGCCAGCTATGAAATATGCTCTTCATTTCAATTTTATTTGTCAGTTGCCACTTGATACGTTCACTTGCACAATGACCGAGTACCGATCTGGAACTAGCTGTGTGGTTACAAATACTAAAGTAAATTTATTCTTATTGTCAGTACCAGTGTACCTACATTTTACAGTATATCCAATTCAATCCGGTTGGATTGACGTATTAAATTACCTAACCTAAAAGCAAATCTGTGAGTAATAACTACCCATTCACTGATATAAAGCTAGTTGTAATGTTGAATCAGCAATGGTCATTTCAACTAATCAAGTTAGATTCTGAAGCAGGTGAAAAACTATCTTATACTTATTTATAATTTCATTCAACAATATAATTCGCTTGCGGCGGAGAGGAAAATACACGAGAGTTTTAATTACGTTAATGTATGTAGGTAAAAGTCTGTCGCTCACAAACACAAAGCGGCGAGAATAGGCATGTCCCATACGGTTATAAGGTAATTTTAACAAACTTGTCGGTGTGTTTTACCATCGGCCGTGGCAAGGGTCGCGCGGCACGCCGCACTGTGGGCTGAGGATCGGCTCCCCTTAGAAATAGACAATTTAAAATACATATAAGGATACTTTTTTTGAGAAATGGCTTCTAGTCATTATCATACCACGACATGATTTTGGGATAATTTGGCCCGCTAAAGAAAGAATTATATTTTTTTCTAAAAAAAATGTATGTGAAATATCGTATCTGAAAGTAAAACGAAAACCGTAATATCCTTGCGGACGGTTATAAGACTAATTATTTTTTATTTTGACGTACAATTTTTTTAACAATGGTTGTTTTTTTTTAATCGATGTCTTTAAATGTTTTTTTTCTGTATGATTTACCATTGACTCATTGCTTTGACTATAGAAAGTGATTTTGAATCTGTTCGGAGTAAAGACTTATATGAGTAATGATTTTTTTTTCGAAGTAAATATAGAGCGCCGTTATTTAAAACATATTTTGCTCCTAAATTACCAAGAACACCGTTAAATCGTCGCAGACACTTATAAACCTGATTATTGCCGATTTTTAGTCGTCTCAGTTTTATTTTATTTGTAATGATGGAATTTAATCTATATTTTCTATACTATAATTAGAGGATACCTAGACGTAATCTATATACTAATAATAAAGAGGTATTTTCTAGGAAATGTAGCTTTGTAAGTTTGTATGTTAGGGGGATATCTTCGAATCTACTCATCAGATAAATAAAATACCTAATTACAAATTAGAAAAGTTGAAAAACCCCCGCTTTTTCATTTCTAAGTTCAATATCTCAAAAACGGTTAAACCGATTTTGTTGAAACATAGCTATGAACCATTTCGATCACGTCAGCTTTCGGACAAAATATACCGCATTAAAATTGGTACATTCGTTTCGGAGCTACGATGCCACATACAGACACACAGACACGTCAAACTTATAACACTCCTCTTTTTGCGTTAAAAATAACTATCCCCAGTGTAGGTATAGAATAGATCTCCGGGAGGGACTTGCGCTATATTTTATCCCCTGGCTCTCCCTGGGTTCTTTGTAATACGCCGACTAAGCCGCGCTCGCGCTGGCAGCAGAGCTAGTCATTAATAAAAGGTGTAATACCATCCATAAGTTCGGTAAACATTGTATTCAATAAGATGTTCAGGGGAGGTGCAGCCACAATGGGCACAATCGGCCGCTAACGGCACTTGTGCTCGTGTCCGCACATCGCCGCCCTATCGCCGCATCTGCGCCCGCGCATGTCGCGTCGCGGTGATGGCCGACTCGGCAGCCCGCCCCACCTGGGAAAGTATTCACAAATTTCACAATAGTTACCTACAACTCGAACCAGAGTATATTATTCGATTAAGGATTTCATAAATTATAGTCATTTATAATTTTTATTGTATGGCACTTATAATGTAAGTATTTTAATTTTATTTATTATTTCAGATATGTGTTGACTTTTGACTTGGCTCTTTTAGTTACATGTAGGTAGTTAATAAGATTTTTAATTTATTATTTATTTCGGAAAAAGTGTAGGTTTATTTATAATGTATTCGGTAATTTTTTTTATTAATTTTTACTTAGGTATTATGAATTTATGACAATTATGTAGTTTTTTTTTAGTTTTAAGATATTGTTGTGTGCCCTTACATGCCGTCATGACCCGACTTTGAAATTTTTAAATCAAATGAAATATTTATTTGCGGAATAGGGTTTTTTTAAAACTGTTAGTAACACCTTTATGCATGTACATGACCTACAATGAAATAAATGATGTGAAATGAAATAAGTGAGTTATACCAATAAATAAATAAAAATAAAATAAATCAACATAAAACTAAAATAAAATAAAATAACGCGTAGTTGTTGTTACCGTTCACCCACAAATATATCTTGACGCCGTGATTCGTAGTAATTGAATGTAATCAGAGGTCTAGTTTCGTGAGGCATGACGGGTGAGGTGAGGCGCATTAGCGCGTTCCGGATAACAGTCCTGCATTGTATGCGACAAGCATATTTCATATTCACTTCATATCTCGGTCTGTAGTAGTCACTTGGTTACTTATGAGTGCGAGGTAGACCGTAACATTTACTTACCAATAATTCCAGGCCCGTAACAGTAGTCGTTTATTTTTGATATGGGGTGGGGTACAAAAGGCTCAATTTGCATTTTAAAAAAATGTGCCAACAATATATCTGATATTCTTGCCAATTTTGGACGAAAAAAGATTTAAAACTCGATAAATGTTTAAAAACAGCGTGAGTGCCTTACATTAGAACTGATTATGAAATCTTTTGCAGTGAAACATTATTACATATTTTAAATTATTCTAAATAATAACATTGGCAGATTTATCTTCCATCCCTCTTTATACCACTTCGAATGCAAGGGTTTATCTAATCCGGTAGGTAAAGAAAAAAAAACAGACAGACATTTATGAAATAGTAAACAAGTGTTGAATTGCAAATCATAACTTATAATATGCCTGTAGAACAGGAATAATAATTAAACAACTGTAGACACCTCCCGCTGCTTTAATTCAGATTATCAGTTAATATTGTCATTGAAATTAGTTCCTTTAGATTGCCTACTGTTGGCTAATAATCCGATACAATTTAATAAGAGATTTCGTAATATCCCAGTTCAATTTGTCGCACTCTACGCATATTTATGCGCACCTGAAACTCTCCCGACATGTCGCAACGACATTGGCCGTAATTGGAACGGGCGCGCGACAGTCGGCCACGCTCGGCGATGAATGGCCAGCACTGTTCCGGCGTACACTCGGCCCCGAGAGATGTGTACAGTTCACTCACTTGTCACTCGACATGCGTTGGGATAGACTTTGTTACGACTGGGACACGATTCGCTGAACGCAACGACCGACAACAAATGTACATCACTTAGATAAATATCTGCTCCTCGCTAGCAACACGCATACACATTTTGCAATGGTTTGTGTAGGTAAGCTAGGAAAGTATGTTTTTTAGCCGTCACTGCTGTTAGTCAGGACGAAGATAATTTTGTTGATAAGTTGTGTCGTATAGGTTTTCGGGGGCCAGACAGTTTTTTTCGTATATCGAAATACGAATTTTAAATCTTCATTCCACAATGCTTGTTGGATTTTTAGGGTTCCGTAGCCAAAATGGCAAAAACGGAACACTTATAGTTTCGTCATGTCCGTCTGTCCGTCTGTCCGTATGTCACAGGCATTTTACTCGAAAACTATAAGGTGTATTTGTTTTTTTTTTTAGGATAGGTGTATTTTGTTAGCCGCTAAATAGTTTTGTAATTAAAATGACTAAAAAAATTGTTTAGGGGTGCACTCCATACATAAAACTAAGTCAAAAAAAAAACATTGTGACTCCACGTGTGGCACATCAATCGATAGGCCTTTCAAAATAAATATAAGGTTTCTTAGCATTTTTTTGATTAAGTGAATAGAGTCGGAGATAATCGCCCCGAAAGTCACAAAAATTCTGCCCCCAAACCCCTCTAATTTTTGAACGGTGTATTTTAAAAATATGAAAAAGTCATGGACATAGGGCTTATTAATTTCATTCACCGAAAATTGTTTTGAACAAGATCGGTTCAGAGGTTATCGAGATATTGCTGAAAAACCGATTTCCTCAAAGAAAAGGATGTAAGTGCCGTAAGATTTCTGTGACGATACATCCTTTTTAATAGGCACGGAACCCTTCGTTTTGCGTGGTCCGACACACACTTGGACGGTTTTTGGCACTACTTACAGCCAACTAGTAGAAAACTATTCAGACTTCAGATTGAGGGTCGATATTGTGTTGTGAGTGACTTTACCAACCTGCGTCACGCCATGCTTCCCTCAGATTCTTCATGATGTCGAACCTATTTATGTACCTACAATGCAGAGTTTAGAGAACAAGACCGAACAAACAGTATCTTAAACAATAGACTGGCCAGATCAAAACCTCCAGGATCAATAGTAGATATTGCTAAATAGTATGCTTGTATCGGAGGTCGAGTGTACGTTCGTGTTGGCCAATCCGCGAACGTTTCACGCGGCTCTGACGTGTGCCAATTATGCGCGGATTGTTTTCTTATCGACATGTTTTGGGCAAATGGCTCTTACGCAAGTGTTTGTGGCCGTTGTTCGGACAATCTTGATCGCCGCTTTTAGGCAGATAGCCTTATCTGATAGACTTTAACGTTTTTGAATAACCTTTTGACGAGCGCTTATGATTAGCATAATGTAACGGTCGTGTTACAACAAAGGTAAAATTATTTGACTCGACTATCTACGACCACTTAACAAAATTATTCAAATGTTTTGAATTAGAGAATAAAAGAAGATAATAGAGTTGAAAGTTTAAAATGGTCACATAACAAATAAACTCAGAACTACCGTTAATTGATAAATTAAAACGTAACCCATCGCATTACTACCGTAGGCCGTCGCGTGTGCTTTAGATAAGTGGCCCATAGGCATAGCTGGCCATTTATTCACAACAATTTGTATTTGCCTGTGAGCTTGTCCCTTTTATAATTTGACTCCAAGATTCATAGCTACTCTGCGTATCAGGAGGTCAGAAGTGTATTGGATTGCCTAAGACGACACGGTGGGTTAAGATTTGTGAATGGGAGATCTGGTCATAGGCACCCCGGACCACCCGCGCCTGAGCCGCGGGGAGGGGAGGCCAGTAATGGCCGCGATTAAACACATTAGCCGCTGATTGGAAAGTCGTGTCGTGATTACGGACAATGCCGTTACTGTCCTGCGACCTCCTAAGCCTTAGCAGAGTTCTAAAAGAAATAAATCGCGTGGCATATAACCAATGATAGATTTCGATTCTACATTCTTACATCATGCAAGCACAAGCAACTACAACCGATCATTAACTATGTTGTTTAAACCTCGCAACTTGTACTCGCATGAAGCCATTGTGATGCGTTATCTTGTGGGCAGTGAACTTACGCGTAGTTACCTCGTACAGTTTACACGCTGCAGGTAATGCACGAACAGCGTCTTCAGAGATATAGTCGGTTTCGAAGAAATAATACTTCTTTGTATAGAACTTACGGAGCCCGGTTGGCACTATGCTCTACCTACAGCTTACTGTACCTGCATGCAGGACGACACTTCGTATGCTGCTCGTGTCGCATCGCGATGGGAAGTGATAGCCAGCTGCAGTAACGAGAGGACAATTGGTATACTTTATAAAACACTTACGTTAGTTTGCAGCATAATAGAGCATTGCATTTCTCATCACGTAAACGTATAATCCGCCGCCATTATAAGGCTGTACCAGAAACAGGTAGGTTATTCACGTATTTGTCTAATAAGCTGCGTCTGCGCCACAAGCAGCGCCGTTGCTTGCCGTTTAACCCAGAATCTCTATCAAAATATCAGAAGTATTTTTTTAATATCACGCGACAGCAAATACAACCCGGTCGAGTTAACTCCGTACCTAGCACTCGTCATCGTACATTTCAGTGAGCGCCAGGTGCGGATTTAATTCGATCGGATTGTAAGTACCTACAGTATAGCCTCGATAATCCTAACTTCAAATAATTTAACTTTTAAAACAATGTGTTAAGAGTAAGCCTTCTGAGTGTGTTGGCGGAGAGGCTCGACTGTCCACTCACCAAATATTGGACTGAGGTGGCTATCGGGAGGGCAAAATAAGCCCAACCCGATATAGTAAATAAGTAGTAGTAGTAAGTTAACTGTCACTAACATAGATCATAAGTCTCTGTAACTAACAAAATATGGATATAGGTCTGAAATAAAGATATTTTATTTTATTATTATTTTATTTAACCTACTTCAATTTAGTACTCCGCCAAGCCAAATGAACATTTCCACATTTCCTTTCCACTTAACCACATGGACTGATTCCGAGGGTAAATACGTTGATTATAACAGACGAAAACCATATCACTGTATGTGGACCGATAATATTTGAGGAGTTCCGTCGATTTGGCACACTTGACATTTAGGACTTCATTAGTTGCTATTTCAACGGAATCATATATATCAGAATCAGTAACGTACTTTTACAGTTTTAAGTACGAGTTCCCCATAAGTCATCTGTGGTCTTCATCATCAATTCCACTTCACCAAATTTGTGATTTCCGGGTGTAAATACACTAGTTATAATAGAAAATACCGAAATTAGTACATGCGTGTCTTCTATATTTGAGGAGTTCTCTCAATTACTCATGGTTCCCATCATCCAACTGAAGTTTTGATAACAATGAGACCAACCTGAAAGCATTATACTTTCAAATGAAGAAAAAATACGAATCGGTACATAAATGACGGAGTTATTTTTTTTTTTTTTTTTTTTTTTATTTTTTTTTTTTTTAAAAATCAATGTAAGTTTACAGCATTAAGACCAAAGCACTTACACGATAAATTATTACATAGTAGAAAAACAATACATGTCAAAAATAAAAATGTCATAAATTTAAAAGCATTCGAAATTATACATTAAAAATTATACAATATATTAAAATAATAAATATCAATTAATTAAAATTGTCAAGGAACTGCTTAGCAGTACGACATAATTGACTAAAGCGATCAGCAAATAGGTCAGCCTCCTCGTACTGAGTGAGCATTTGGTATAGCCAGGATATTGCGCGCGCGGTAGGAGCGTTCCGAGCGTGGCACGTGCGAGCGGACACACGCTGCAGCAGGCCCGGCCGGCGGCGAGGCGCCATCGCCACGCCATCCGAATCCTGGGGGATTCTCTTCGGAACCACCAACCCGATCCTCTCCAGCACAGCCGGGCTGTCCACTCTATGATGGACAACAGACAGATAGTGGACTAGCAACAACAACTTCCTTCTCATCCGAAGTGTGTCTAGCCCAACCATACCGGAGACAAACAATGAAGGGTATAGGTATGGGTAATACCCGTAGGATTTGCAGTACAACCAGCGGGCGAATTTACGCTGTACTCTTTCCGCCAACAGGGAGTATTTATCCTCGTAGGGATCCCAAATAACAGCCCCATACTCCAACCTGCTACGGACATAGGCATTGTACAAAGCCATAGCGACTCCGACATGAAATTGCTTCGACGCCCTCATGACGAAACCTAGGGTTTTGCTGGTCCGTTTGCAAATATTAGATACATGTTTACGGAAATCTAGTTTTGTATCTAAAACTAAACCTAGATCACAGATTTCGTCGACTCTTTCCAAACAAGCGTCCCCCAGGCCGTAATCGGTTAAAAATGGCAAGCGCTTACGTGAAAACGTTATGACCTTGCATTTTGCTGCATTAAAAGGCAAACGGTTTTCAGCACTCCACTCAGCTGCCGCATTGATGTCGCTCTGCAACGCAGCGCTGTCCGCCACACTACTGACGCCGAGCAACAATTTTAGGTCGTCCGCAAAAAGCAGACATTCAGCTGAACGAATTTTACCAGGCAAATCGTTTATCATTAAAAGAAATAATGTAGGCCCCAGAGTACTGCCCTGGCTCACCCCAGACAGCGTGCAGTAATCGTTTGACTCGAAGCCGCCTACCCTGACGTACTGTCGCCGTTCAGACAAGTAACTGGAGAGGAAACTTAAAAGCTTTGGCGTGAAGCCCAGTAATGCAAGCTTTCCCAGCAAGATGTCGTTGTCCACCAAGTCGAATGCTTTCTTAAAGTCGAAATATGCAGCATCGACCTGGCATCCATCGTCCATCTCCTTGCAGACGTAGTCAGCAAGGGCAACTAGATTTGTGGTGGTAGATCGGGCTTTACGAAAACCGTGTTGACTGGGGTGCAAACGATTAGAAACCTGTTGACTTATGTGTTTGTTAAGGGTCATCTCAAATTATAACACCAAGTGTTATTATAACACCAAATCACTCACAACAGTCACAACTCACCAAGAATACAACACAAAACACAGTTTCTAGTCTAAACTCATTACAGAGTGTTTCAAGCTCCTCCGAGTAAGACGCATTATTATAGATGTACAAGCAAATCTGTAGCAAGATTTAGAGGCACGTCTGAACCGTATCGGTAGGTAAGACGGCGGCAGCGGGGTCACGCGGCGGTGTGATGGAGCGCCGTTGTCAATCCCTCTGCAAATACAGTGCGCCCGACAGACCCCGCCGCCATTGTTGGATGCCAGCGAATGAAGAGTTCTTCTATTGGTAATGAACAATTCCTTTATAAGATTGCATTTTTCTTAATCAATATTCTAGCAAGTCCGTAACCAGACCTTTATTCTAAGTTTTCAAAGTCGAAATCCGGTTTCTCTCTGCCGAGCTGCCTGGGGAACATACAAGGTATCTTCGTATGTATGTATGTTTGATTGTTGGTAACTTTAAGACAATGTGCATTGCAAGATTTGCAAGTGTACAACCACGTTCCAAATATTATATGATTATACATTATGTACCTACGTTGTACATTCTCGGCGATCGATCTTTTGTCTTCTTAGGCTGGGTTATTTCAAACCTTCGGTAATCGTAAGTTGCCTATAAAAAAACCGGACAAGCGCGAGTTGAACTCGCCTACTGAGGGTTCCATAAAAAATTACAAATGTACCTATAGTTTTCAGATTTTTCCCTGTACTTTTGGTATAAGTCGATATTACTTGCGATATTTCATAATTCTAGGTCAACGGAAAGTACTCTATAAATTTTGATTCCCTTGAGTGTCGAAATACACGTTATTTGCGGCATAAACTGTCGTATCTTTTTTTACGTTAATTTTGAAGTTAATTTTTTTCACAGCTTCAAGGGACTGTAGCCTTGAGTATATGGTTTTAATTTCAACTCCATACCATCACGCGCTTCCGAGGTAAAGTGTCTTGACAGACAGACAGACAGACGGACAACAAAGTGATCCTATAAGGGTTCCGTTTTTTCCTTTCGAGGCACAGAACCCAAAAAACAATTTGTTTGACAGTATTGTATGGGATGGCAGCTGCCGATGCCATATTCATAATTCAACGTTGACTGGTCTGTAAAGTGCGGTTGATGCAACCTGCCCTAGTGTGAATAATGTAGTCAACTTTATTGTTTAAATAGACTTTAGTAAGCTGAGCTGTAATCCTGCTCACATATTTTAGATACTCAAATCGACTGTCAGTTGAGTCCACGTCACTTTCATAAAATGTCTCGGATACTCTTTTTATAGCAATCAGGTGCCTCGTCTAACTCAAAACAATACAGTTACCAGATAATGTTAAACACAGCGCCAAGCCTTGGCCTTTCCCGACTCTGGCCGTACGGCATCCGTACTCTACAGTCGGCCGTTTTGTAATTCGGCCGAGAGATCCGCCGATAGCGGCTGAACGATTCTTTGTTGTGCCAACCACGTCCGCCTGGTATACTCGCTGTCAAAACCAAGCGGTACCTTGTCGTTTTAAAATGTGTGTGGTCCGAGCATTTAGACAGATTTTAACGGTGTTATGGTTCGTTTCAGAAACCGTTCGTTGTTCATGATATTGCTACTCAATGTTATGCTGCAATACTCGGTTTCATAATTAGTCTGAATAGGAAAACGTGCATTTGTGCAGAGAAGGTGCCTCTAACAATAATTTCCTTGTATCATCGACATTCTAGACTTGTATAGGTATACAGATGTAGTGATTAATTTTTTTCCATCGTATTTTCACGGAAACGCACGAACGTGTCTTGCTATTTCAGTCGGTCACAGTACAAAAAGTACTGAGGTTGACTGAAGTAGCATGATAATTACGAAAGTTTCAGTCTGTACTTCACTTTCGGAATGTTCTTTTTTGAGACCTACTACTTACTTACTGTATTTGTATTACAAATCTTAAAATCGAAACCATCCTAGTTTTGTCCGTAAGATAATGGGTCTATACTGTAGGCAACTATAAATACAATACAATGCAATACTTAACTTTACCTACTTACTTTAAAAGTTTCGCAAACTGTATTGTGTGATATATGAAATGAAAGGGGTTGTTGTAAGCATCTCAGATATTTTTTTTATAATTTTAGCAAAATTCTGAAAAAAATATGGAAAATGGTTCCTTGCCTAAATTACAGGAAAACCTATAAGAAGTTTGAGTGTTCAAAGTAACGGGAAAATACTCAATATTTTTGTGTATTTTGTATGGAGCGCCTAATGCTTAGGAATAGGGATATTACCACGCGAGTTGAACTCGCACTTGTCCGGTTTTTTTACTTACTTTTATAAATAATTGTATTAATTAAAATCTTCCATTAGCCAACTCTTGTAACGAACATTGTATCATCTGAACAGGTTTGGATACTCCAGATATTCTATTTAGAAACCTGTATTTTATGGGTTGTGTTACTTAAGTAAGTTTAATTAATTGTAGAAACTCGTACCACAAACGCTTAATAAAACGCGTTAGTGATGAAAAGATAAATGATACCAGTTTTTGTTTATCTAATTTGCATCAAGAGAGCCGTCAGACTGTCTGCCGAACACGTGAAACTCAGAAACGTACGTGTACAATAATTTATCTCGAAGTACACCATCACGTGTAAGTGTAATCTAAAAATGTGAGCCAAACGAATAGCCCATCAAACATGATTGCTTCTCCGCGAGCTACAAATGGACGCTTCGGACAGCCCGGCGATTCACAAATCATTTTGTAGTCGACAGCTTTTACCCTGTGGAATGACCGGATTGTTTCGGACTCTGCTGATTTTATATGAAAATAGAGATTTATCAACTCAATCCTTGCAATTTTGAAGCGCAAATGAAACGTTAACCATTACAAGTTTAGGAATCATCATATTTGCTAAATAAAAATGTTGATTCATAAACCGCTAAGTTTCATCATCATCATCATCATATCAGCCGAAAGACGTCCACTGCTGGACATAGGCCTCCCCCAGAGATTGTTTTCAATAGTTTTTAGTAGACATCTTTTTTCACCTATCAAATTTAGAACCTCTTCGTTTGTTCTTCTTTCTGTCCAACTAATACCTTCCATCCTTCTCCATGCCCACATTTCAAATGCGTTCAGTCTCTCTCTGTCACGCTGGGTTAGAGTCCACGTCTCACTTCCGTACAACGCTATGCTCCAGATGTAGGTCTTAATAAAACGTTTTCTGATCTTTCGAGATATTTTCGCGTTTAATATTTGCTTTTAATATTTTGCTTGTTGACATCACATTAGTTAACCTTAATCTGCCATTTCTTTTTTTAATTTTCCAAATACACAACACAACTGACGTATTACTTACATACTTACTCGAATCGAGTTGCGCTGCAGTGTAGGTATATTTATGTCGAAAGCGCCAAACGTAGGTATATTAAAACTCATAGCAACTTATCGTGAAGTTGCCTGTCTCTAGCAAGAATATGATTGTGCTAAATGACCATTTAATTATTAATTAGTTATCTTCTTCCACAAATTAAGAATGAGATTCTACAGAGAGAGTCTTTAAAATTACGATTTTGCAGAAATAGGAAAATACTATCTACATACTCGTACATGCAAGGTATGTTCAACGCGAATGTGTAAATGTAGTGTTCTGCACCACAAATAAATATACGAGCGAGGGTAGTCGTCGCGACCGGCCGAGCTGGGAGTGTTTGCCACTTGTCGTCGAGCCACGGCCGAGTCAGGTCGCGACTGCGCACCTAAGCTGACAGCCTAAATAGTGGTTTTATTTACTTACCCTGAGACCCAAGGACGAAACGTTACAGTAAACATGGGAATATTTTATTTGACCCATACATCCAGTACCACAATGCAGATACAGATGTCAGGCTTATACTAGTTCGTCAGTAACGATGTGTTTGGGAAGCGTCATGAACAACACGGAACGCGCAGCCACGCCATCGATAAAACGTGTTTGATGTGACGACCATGCACTCGCCATATCGCTACATCACTATCTTCCATAATAGTACAGAAAAGGATAGTATAACATCACTAAGCGAGTGTGCAGCCACTATTATACTCCCATGACCATCAGGGCAATCAGATACAGAGTATATTAGAATTAGCAGCGCCGGTATTAACAACACTTACCGGATTCACCATTCAAAATCCAGTGTAAACCAGACCTCTGGTTCCGCGTATATGTTACAAGTCTTGAGGTCTAGATATACTTGGTGAGGTGAGCAGATATGTCGTGAATAGTATAGCAGCAGGCGCGGAGACCCCTGGGAAGCGGTAAGGAGGAGATATGGTGCGCTAGCGCTGACTGGACTTGGACGGCGGGGGGTATCGGCGGATATGGAACATTAGTTGATACTACAATCCATTTAGGCAACCAGTAATGGTATTGCAATAATTATTATATACTTACCTTTTAATAGGCATGGTATTACACTCGCTTAAATTGGAGCAGCACAAATGTAGGACACTAAAAGTTAATTCTGTAATAATTAATTAACAAATTCAGCGCCAGTCAAGTCACACTTGCGTCACAGCGCAACGCGCTACGGGCGCCTTTCGCTACATGTAGAGTTTGCTGCGGACTACGGCGTCGCGCTCCGGGCGTAGCTGCCGGTGAAAGAGTCAAGGAATGATTAAAATAAGAATAAAAAAGCCACAGAGAGAAAAAAAAATGTTTCTTTTCTTATAGGGTGGATTGTTTTTATTTTTGAAATTTTGTTACCTAATAGGTAGTAATAAAAAGTTGCAATGAGTACATATGTTCAGGAAAAAAATATTTAAAAAAAATTGGCGTATACCTTTAGCCCTCTACCGGCGGTTAAATGTTAAAAAATGAGATATTTTTGATAAACAAATGTTATATTTAAATTTAATTTTAATTAAGTATTTTATTTAATAACATCCTTTGGTACCCAGTATGTATTACGTGATCTAAATGGGTCATAAAAATATGTTGTGACCAAAATCAACAACATATTTTTATGGCCCATTTAGATCACGTAACCGAGGAATAGAGTACGTAACAAAATTCCAAAAAAAAAAAACCATCCACCCGAGTGAATAAGGTCGAAAGTTCCTGAAGATCTATGCACTGTGTTGAAAGCGAGGGACTTGGCCAATACAAGGAATCTTTATGCGCATATGATATAGCGCATACTTATAGATACATACCTATACTTTCTAAACAGAAGTTTACTAAGTAGGAGCATTAAGATAGTATTCAATTTATACATACTCGGAAGAGAAGCCTTTTACCCCAGTATCACTGCACTCGCCGCTTAGCCTCTCACACAATCTTGACATGCAATACAAGACTATAGAATATACTTCAGACTTCAACGGAGCCAAATATAGCCTCCTCTACTTCTGCACGCATGCCCGTCCCTCTCCCTCAGGTCGGGACCCCGGCGCCGGCGCATCTCTCCAATAAGGATGCGATTACACTTGTAATTGTAAACTAATGCACTTTGTAGCGAACCATAAATGGGGCATTAGCCTTATCCGATTACATTCTCTAGACGTCGCGGAATAGAAGGCAACCAACAAATCTCGGGTATTTAGTTGGGTCACCCAGCCATTGTGAAACAGTTCTTAATACCTAGGTATAAAGTCCTCTATTGTTACTTCGGTAAAGTGGATAAGCTATGTTAATCGAGGTATTTGTAGGCAGGTTCACACCAATTGATTCAGCATATTAATTAACCCTATCGACGAGACTAATCGAGACGCGACACAAACACTGTTTCGGCCATCAAACAGCCTCAAACACACTAATATCGTCACGAACTTGCTCCTCACTCGTATGTTGAACTCATTTAATTATATAATTGAATGTAAGTAGGTATCAGTTAATGTTATACTAATTGAATGCTGTAAGTAGTTTTACCGTAGGTGTGTGTGGGTATATTATAATAAATCTATCAATCTGAGAACGACAAAATCAATTACTTAGTTAAATTGATGATAGCGGTATTTAGGAGATCGTAATGCGATTTGTATTGATGATCGGACAAATGGCGGGCGCTGGAAATGGAGTGAATAGTGACGGATGACGGATGGCGCTGACGGGAAACTCATGCACAGAAAAATCGGCCAATAGGATACGATTAAAATAAGGAATTTAAATGTTGATTTTTTTCTAGTTTTATCTGAGGTTAACCACACACTATAGCATTTTTCTTTCATCTTTTCAGGAATGGTTCAATTTAAGGTTCTAAATGAAAATCATTAGGTATAGCACTAAACCTCACAGAATAGAATATGTGCCATGCCTTGCGATTTCACTACACTAAAGCTGACAACTAACATGCTGACACAACTCAATGCTCCATCGTCTTAATGCCTACAACTTTACAAACAAAATAAATTATGTCATAATAATTATTTCAAATTGAACCATTAAATCTTGGGGTCAACTCTATTTTTGTTTGGGCAATATACACTGAAGTACATAATATATCTGTATCTATAAAGTATCTGCCGAAGTCGCCGCGGGCGGTCTCCAACTCTGCATACGCGCTAGTATAGAGATAGAACTATTAGTTCGCCAGTTTATAGTTTAACTGAGAGCAATTAACGAAAGCGTTTAATGGTGCAATCAATATGGCCCGATCCGCAATCATCATAAATTTGTCTACGACTTCTCGGTCGCTGCTGCTTCGTGCAGGCGGTGGCGCAGGCGCAGGCACGGTCAGCACCGAGGGAGACAAACTAGTCTACATACATATTAGGGATATTTACGTTAACCTGTAAGCACATACGTTTGCCATTCATAATTTGATAACTGCCCGTATGTAGTCTACGGCAGTGGCAGTTTGTCGGCGTGATTGATATACATATTAGTACCAAATTTCAGTTTTCTAGTGCTAACGGTTACTGAGATTATCCGCGGACGGACGGACAGACAAAGCGAAACTATAAGGGTTCCTAGTCGACTACGGAACCCTAAAAAAGACAAAAATTTACCATCCCCCCCTTATCTCCGAAACTACTAGACTTAAATTCTGAAAAAATATGGTACATAGTTCCTTGCCTAAAGATTACAGGAAAACCTATAAGAAGTTTGAGTATTCAAAGTAACGGGAAAATTCTCAATATTTTACCGAACCCTCACCACGCGAGTTGAACTCGCACTTGTCCGGTTTTTATGTGTAAAAATGATTAAATTATCCTAACGAACGTCCAAAATGTTACGTTACTCCTCTGTTCGAGTATGATACCTTACACGGCTAGTAACTTTACGTCACATGGCTACAACAAATCGTGTTACAACCAATCTTGTTAAGAAAGTAATGCAGCTGCGAGTCTGAACAAATGCCAATAAATTCGTAACCTTGTTTCCTATGTTACCCAACTAACACAACGTGGGAATCGCATGAAACTGACAAGAACAATATGCCAAAGAAGTCTCGCATGGCCGTAGCTAGAGCCCCTACGCAGATTAGTGCATATTAGAGACTTGTTACCCAAAAAACCGTTACTTTAGCTTTAGGCAAGGAACTATTTTCCATATTTTTATCAGAATTTTTAGCCTAGTAGTTTCAGAGATAAGGGGGGGAATAGTCAATTTTCGTCTTTTTTCCTAAATTATTTCAAATCTGTTTTCGCTAAAATTATTTTTAAAATATATCTGAGATGCTTACAACAACTTCTTTCATTTGATATGTCACACAATACAGTTTGTGAAACTTTTTTTTTTAATTTTCCAGTTTCCACCCCAAAAGTGGCCCCTTTGTTCAGAATTCATTAATTTACTTTACGTGTCCATCTTTGGGTCACCAATTTACATGTGTATACCATTTCAACTCAATCGGTCCAGTCGTTTCGGAGCAAATCGGCTGTGACAGATGGAGAGACAGACGCACGAGTGATCCTATAAGGGTTCCGTTTTTGTCCCTAAAAATATAAAATGACATGTAAAATTATCTGTTTTACCAACAAAATTCTGATTCTGAATACTCGTTAACAATTTCTTAGAAAACACTTCGTGTGATAAGAGCTTCCATAATTTGTATGGACACAAAACGAGAATTTGCTTGAACGCTGCCCCTAATGGAAACGTCTCACGCCACGAAGCACTTATATGGGAGTATCTGGACTATATCTTGCAAGTTTCCTATATCGCTCTCGTGAGGGCTTCATTAAGATAGCCCGCGCCCGCGCCCGCCCGCCACGAGCGAGCGTTCCGCTAACGACGCGATAAATACGCAAGATAACGTCGCGCGCGCATACTAAACACTTATTAGCTTCATTATAACCGTACACCAGGAGGTCGGTAGTCGTGGCTGTACCACTTACTGAGGTAATTGTTAATTACCAGCGTACATTACCTGTGCATATGATAATGAGGTAACTGATACTTAGATTACACGCTTATCTACCAAGGTTGGTGTTGTAGAGTTGAATATTCATCGTAAATAGTTCAGCTGAAAATAGAGGTTCCTGAAAGTGTGTTATAGTTAATACACATCAAATGATCTATCATCATCATCATCATATCAGCCGTCCACTGCTGGACATAGGCCTCCCCCAGAGAGTGCCAAATTGACCGGTCCTGCGCCACCCGCATCCAGCGGACTCCCGCGACCTTTATCAGGTCATCAGTCCACCTTGTGGGGGGCCTACCCACGCCGCGCCTTCCGGTACGTGGTCGCCACTCGAGAACCTTTCCGCCCCAACGGCCATCGGTTCTACGTGCAATGTGCCCCGCCCACTGCCACTTAAGTTTAGCAATTCGGCAAAATGATCTATCAATAAGTACCTATACATTCCACAACTACTTTTTAGAGTTCTGTACCCAAAGGAAAAAAACGGAACCTGTTTACTACGACTTCGCTTTCCGGCCGTCTGTCTGTCTATCCGTCTGTCACCAGGCTTTATCTCATAAACCGTGATAGTTAGACAGTTGGAATGGGGAATGGATGAAAATTTTAGAAATGCCTGATTATTTCTTTGGTGATAGGAATAACCTTCCTTAGCACCAGAAAAAAGTTTCAATTTTTCAGCTGCGACAATTATTTTTGAAAAATATAAACAGTTTCCTCATTTACGTTTTGGGTCAAGAACGGTAAATAGACACTTTCCTTGATCTGTCTCATATTACAAAAAACTATCTTAAATATCTGTGGCAAACTGACACTGGTAATGACCAATATAGCTGCTGCAAGTGTCAATCATTGCCAGTGTCAGTTTACCACACATATTTAATATATTTTTTTGTAATATAAGACCGATCGAGGAAGGTGCCGTAACTGACCCAAAACGTAAGTGTGGAAACTGTTTATATTTTTCAAAAAAATTGACGTAGCTGAAAAATCTAAAACTTTTTTCTGGTGCTAAGGAAGGTTATTCCTATCACCAAAAAAATAATCAGGCATTTCTAAAATTTTCATCCATTCCCAATTTTCATAGATGATATATTTCTGATGCCGCTATAACAACAAATACTAAAAAAATTAATGAGATAAATATTTATGTGGGGCTCCCATAAAACAAATGTGTTATTTTTCGCTTTTGTGTTTTTATAGATAATGGTACGAAACCCTTCGCGCGCGAGTCCGACTCGCACTTGGCCGGTTTTTTATATTTTTTTATTACTAAACAATGGGACAGACAACTTAATCTATTTCATTTTTCTGCTAAACTGCTCTAATTTTACTGCTATAATTCATTGAAGAAAATTTTCATATCAATTCCAAGCCTAAAATCAGTTTTTAAAACACGGACACGTATCCAAATATGTTTGATCCAGATGGTGTTTAGGTATAACTTACTAAACATATTTTTCAGTGTCTCATAAATATCGTCATTTTGTACATATTTAACCATGATACTGCAAGCCGCAGACAGTATCTCAATGCCAGCATGCGCCATCAGAGTCTCGCGTCTTTTTCATGGTTCATTAGTATGCGCGGGCGCGCTGAAACCCGCCGTTATGGACGCGATACGGCAGGAAAGAACGCTTTAAATACTTATCTGCATCGTGGCTGCTGCCGCCATGTCGATCACAATCAGAGGGAAAGCGGGGATCAGAAACGACTTTGACGGTTAAGGGAGAAATATATAATTATGGTACTTAAATTGTATTTCATTTATGGAAACAAGCATAAAACACTATAAATGATTTATTCAATTCATTTTAGCATTACCCTTAGAAAGACTATGTGAGTACTTAGAATATCAGCAATACAATATAAAAACTAAAAATAAAGAACTGGACATTTGGCTTCATTGAGTACGGTGCATGTATAACCGACTACAATGACGCAAGTAGGGGCAGTCCAATCTATAATCCTTAAGATGGTGTTGGGACTGGCGCGCACCCGACGCACCAGGGATGCAGCTCTCTTGCGCATGGTGGCGTAAAAGCAATCCACCCTAGCTTCTGCAAACATCCCTGATGCGCTACAGAAGCGCGGCAGCCCCGCCAGCACGCGGAACGCGTTGTTGTACTGGACGCGGAGCGACCCGTAGACCCGTTTCGTATAATCACGCCATAAGCTACACGAGTACAAGGTAGAGTTATAAACCCGAAACAGTGAAATCTAAACATCAAAACACAAATGTCACTCAGCAATATCTAAATCGTAACAAAACAAAAACTTTAATAAGTTTAACCTAAACCTAACTTTTAATTCTTGATGGCTAAATAAGCCTGCCATAGCACAAAATAAATTGGTCCAAATTGTGCACATTCTCAATTGAGATTGAATAACCTTTTGCAAGTCAACGTGTCCGCCGACATAGTTATTGGTTGTTCCCACATTTCAGTGGTATTGCGACAGCGCCAGCGCCCGGGGCAGCGCTCGTGATACCTACATGGCCCTTGCGACATCGGTTAAAAATCGCATACCCACTTCACTACGGGTAAGGTACCTACCCGATACACTATCGCAGATTTGAAGATAGCGACCAGCTCAGAGATGAAGATGCAATACCTAAGAGGATCATTTGTTTAGGTTTTTTGATGTTTTGTTATTGAGCCATGCTCTTGCGGTCGTACATTCAAAACCAAATTTGGTTTTGCAAGTCACACTCGAGCCCATGCATATAAAGTTTCCCAACCTTAGATAATAATTTTGTCGTCGACGGACACGCCTGGGAGGACATCATCATCATAGGGCTCTTATTAGAAGGGATTTCATCTGGTTCGATCCTGGGCGGCCACCTCAATCAATTACCTTTTTACGGAATTTATTTGGAAATGGCGACTATCACTTCGAGGAAACCTTTTCCCCGAAACCTGAAACTTTCAACCATTTCAAATAGAGACAAAATAAGCTCTATTTACTTGAAGAAATTAGTAGTAAGTAGGTACTTCATCTGTGTTTTAATCTCATTGAAAATTATTTGCTCTCAATAGGTACTTACGATAAAGCAGAAAACAACCTGAAAATTCCATCGACAGCTGTAGTTCTGAGTGGTTATAGCTCATTATGAGCGTGAGATTATTGAAACAAAGCGAGAGAAGGAACGCGACGTGTCGCTGTACGGTCTAGAGCAAACGATAATGGAAGCTGCGATCGTAACTTAAAAAGTCGAGCTTTTCTTCGGTTGTCGCATAAAGCTCGGCGTCCATAGCGCGGGTCACGTTTCAGGCATTGTTGCGCGACCTGCGCGCGCGCAGCCAATCAGCGCCGGCCCCGCCCCGCGCCCGCCCACTGCTCCCGCGCCCGACGGGCCTGAGGGCAGCCACTACCTAGTGCTTACCTATCTAACTACATATAGATGGTACATAAGATAGCTGACTTCTGAAATGTGAGAGTTCAGATCGTTACGCAAAGGTATAAATAGAGCTTCCTCGATTTATAGCTGACTTATCCAGGCAAGATATCGTTAGATCTGTGTAATGGAATCTAATGATTACTAGTGTAGGTTCTGAAGTCTAAGTAGTATAAATGTCATGCCCAGCGTCCAATCAAGCGGAAGATTTAGGAGGTATCTTTCGATATACCAGTCGAAAGTTATAATTCTATAAGTTCAGAATCAGATCTAGTTTAAACGATTTCCTTTTACTTCTCCCTCCTTGTTTTCATAGCGGTATTTAATGTGCAGTCGAGTCGGGGCGAACTTCGTCTGGGGAGGCCGTAAACAGGCACATTTCGTGCGCGGCGTGCGGTGGCTATCCTCGCTTTCCTTGTAAACGTCGATCAATTGCATTTTACGATTGCCTTTTAGTCTCCAGATGGCTAAAGTTGAGTTCGGAATACATTTCCGACTCCTTCCTTTACTGTAGGTATATAAAATAGGACCCTGCTTACTCGTACAAGATCCAATCTTAAGAACACTCAATTTGCTCACCTTAAACCTCAATTTGTCATATTAATCGAGCTGAACAGACAAGTAATCCATCAATCAGTCTTTGGCATTAACGTCGCAAAAAGTCGACTAGAACAGTCATATTCCCCCCACCGTTACATTTGCCTGTTGCCTAAAAACTGCCCATAGACGTGCGCCTACGCATTTGCACTACCTCAGGTCATTGGCCCGCGATGCCAACCGACCCGCGAACCAAGAAATAAATGAATCATTCCACAAAAATGAATAGGTATTTAAGTAAGTATTCGAGTGGCTGCCTCAGAGATTACCAGTTTAGACAATCTCCAACTTATTGGGTATAGACCGGTTGGTAGTTTTAAATTCAAACCGTTCGCATGGTAAGTAATATTATGGGATGGCTGTAATGATAGTGGTAGCTGACGTAAGTCATACCTAGTAGTAGTACCTATATGCTGTAAATATCATTTTCATCACACTTGCTCGTAAAGAGCTTCATAACGCGCAGGCATACAGAGCTGTAATAACCTTTATTACGCCCATGGGCATGAGTTTTTTTCTTAAATTGTATCTGTCACTCTTACGTCAGTTATAAAGCAGGGTTTTAACTTAAATAAAATGTTTGAAAACATATATAAAAAAAAAAAATTAACGTAAAAACACGAATAAAATATGATTAACATAATGATTTAAAGATTTAAAAACTTAAATGTATAGCAATTTAATTTAGTGTCCGGGTAAAATATTTTTAACTGTGATTTTAAATCATGGCTGTATGCCGAAGGGTCTTTACTCTAAGCGCCTCACGTCAAATTCAACAAAATGGACGACTGACATTTTGTAGTTTTTATTACGATTAGTAACAATTTAGTTAAAAATATATTGGTTTCCTCGCAAATGTGATGAAAAACATTTTATGCGACACGTACGGTAAGATTGTTACACAATCGAGTCATCAAAGCCCTGCGCCTTCAGCGTTGTGCTTCTAATAGACTCGTTCGTAATTCATATCTTACCGTACTTGTAACACAATGTACTATAACATCGTAGGTGAGTCATCGTAAATAAACGACATATCTAATAGCTACATGCATCAAATCTATAGATATCGTTTAAGGCTACTTAACTTATTCAAACAAAGATCAATGCAACATAAATAAAGGATCAACTTAACTTTCTTTAATTTCGTATGTGTTTCCTGTTCTGAAAGTGTTCTGAAATGCAATTTGCTTTCAGTAACCAAACCGGATAAGGTATGACGCTAAAGTGAGGTCCCTGACATGATGCGCCACGTTGTTCGTAAATTTCAAGCACCACCACTGCCCCCACTACTCTAGGTATCTATTCGCACGGAAATTTCATCACGTGCCAATACTACATCTAATTGAAGAGCAATCGAAATAACTACGCTCACGCGGTAGCCTTTATTATGAGCCGATGCATGCCAATACGCGTATACCTACAGCCAAACCACTCCTTGATTAATCACATTCGCTCCCCGAAGTTGGTAATTATTTGGTTACCCGGTTGCCACACTCGGTCCGTGCGGCGCGAAGCGTGTAATTTTGACAGTAACCACATGCGAGTGCAAGGTTATTTGTAAACGAAGATAATTAAAGCATAAATGTCAACAAAAAAGGTTAATGGGCACTTTAGATTACCTAAATCATGTGGTTGCCAAGTAGGATTGTCAATTATGCCCATGGACACGGGCACACGGGATTACCTTCATCGTATAGGGAAAGCGGCGGCGGTATTTAATAAGGCAATTATTTCAGAGCCCGGAGGCACCATTGCAACTATCAAAAATTGTTTTGAATCCTCCTCCTAGAGTTATACCCGGTTGCCCCCTAAAGGAGCCCGGGGTCCGCTTTGACACGTAATCCCAATATTTGGCATAGGCACTAGTTTTACGAAAGCGACTGCCATCTGACCTTCCGACCCATGAGGGAAAACTAGACCTTATTGGGATTAGACCGGTTTCCTCACGATGTTTTCGAACCCACGACCGCCGCTTGACAGCCGCATGCCTGAACCACTAGGTTACCGAAGCTTAAAAAAAATAGTACCTATAGGTACTTTATTTCGTTACAACAGAAGTAATTTGTACAACACAAGTGTAGTTGAAACTAGTCACACAGTTATTTAGTTGTAATTTACATTATCAGTGCAGAATGAAGTCCTTTATTTCTCGCACTACTTACAAACTGTATCACGGTGAAATAAGATACGAGTACGTCAGCTAACATCAATAAGCATAACTGATATACTTAAGTTACATTTTTTCTAAGATAACATTTTAGGCTGTGGATCATCAGTTAAGACAATTTTATGGTAAGTTAGATATTAGATAGCCTTGTATGTAGGTACTTATGGGTACTCATAAGGAGGTGTAGGTGTGGTCTTGAAGTAATTTATTTGCCCAGGTGTTAAAAAATTATGCATGGCCCTATCAAATTATATAAAAGCATAGTTGAAACGTTAAGCCATGAATAACAGATACCACAAGGACACCGTGTACACCTTATAGAGACTATTTTAGGCATAGAAGGCTTCCAAATTATCTCATTACCATAAAATTTACAAAAATGGTAATTTATATCAGCAGTGTATCGGCATTTATTTTGTTTTAAAATACCTATTCAACAATAGTGATGTGGGTTCCATGCTACAAAGGCCTTGAAAAAGAAAAAATAATGCGCTAAAGTTAAAAGCTTCTGTCGGTAATTCTCCGAGAAATAGCAGTTGGTTGGATGTCTCGCACGCAAGGCCGCGGACAAGCTCCGTTCGCAGTAAATGCATGTAAGTATAGCAGCACCAGCGCACACGGCGGTAATGATCGGCTGCGCCGGCGCTGCCAGGTATTCACGACGGTTAACGACGACTCGCTTCAGGTAAACTACTATGAAGGATCGATGCACTTATCATCACACTGAAGCTTAAAAATAAGTTGACGCCGCGCCGCTTAATTAACCCCCGATGCAAAAAGAGGGGTGTTATAAGTTTGACGTGTCTGTGTGTTTGTATGTCTGTGTCTGTCTGTGGCATCGTAGCTCCTAAACGAATGGACCGATTTTAATGCGGTTTTTTTTGTCCGAATACTGACGTAATCTTGTTTCTTGATTTTTGATTAATAATAATCGCTGCACCACCTACTGCATAATCTAGTTTTATCTCTTTCTCCGATACCCAAAGGTTGTCTGGAAGAGATCGCTCTTCAGCGATAAGACCGCCTGTTGTCTACCTCTACCTACATGTTATTGTATTGTTTCTCTCTGTAACTGCTTTTTTGTGTGAGGTGTGCAATAAAGAGTATTTGTATTGTATTGTATTGTATTGTAATCGAGATGGTTCTTAGCTAATTTGAGCTCCTGATTGGATATGCGCTGAAAACGTAACACAACGGAAGTGTCTTGCATTCAGGCTTCTGAGCGGATTATCCTTTAGACTGACCTACGAATACGCACAGTAGCTACGAATCTTTGGGTCAATTTATAGTAGGGACTAGTGGCGAGCCAAGTAACTTTGTGTTGTTAATCGCAGAGCTAGCACTGCCCCCCTATTCTGTAACTTGTTTAACCCTTCGTATGCTTAGGCACGGATCCGTGCAAAGCATTTGAACCCAATGTTTTACATATTAAAGTCATAATTTGATTGCACAATTTTGACATCCGCATACGAGGGGTTAAGCTCACCTCAACGCTCACCCACAAATATATCTTCACACCGCGATGCGTAGTAACTAAGCGTAGCTAGAGGTCTAGTTTCGTAACGGGTGACCGGCGGGGTGAGCCGCATTTGCGCGTAGCGAATAACAGCCGGTCGATCCCTTAATTTAATGGCGCACGAGGCGATTCCAATCATAATTAGCGTCTTGTGGGGATAATGCCGTTTGATAAGATTGCGATCGCGATTAGGAACCGTTGGAAATGGCCCTTATCGCCCCGTTTTATGGGAAATTTGTTTCGATTTGTTACGACAAATACACATGAGAAGCTTGTAGGAGAAATATATTGGCATTAACATCGCAATGGTATCTCTGGTAAATTATTCTACCAACTGTACTAATCTATTTTTATGGATACCTATTAGTATACATATACCGATGAATCTCATAGTAGGTAACCCGAAAGGCTCATTTGACCATAAAAATAAATCTGTACTGTGTGTCTGTGAATGTTTTAGATTTCTTTACAACTGAATAAAAAGAGGTATATTGGGAGCAAAAGACTATAGACCAACCTTCATACTTTCTTTATCGATCTCATCTCATTCGCAACACGAAGTACCCGTGGTATTTCCATTCCGTGCAAATAGATTTAACAGAGTTAGATAGGTGCAGAGTAACCTGCCTTAATTCCCTTTTCTAAGAATAGTACTGTACGCCTCCCAACCCAACCCGCGCCTCACGCCTCGAATATCTCTGTAATTTACACCGGCAATAAATAAATTAATTGACTTCGAACAAACAGCGATCGGCGATACACGGCTGCGCGTCACGAGCGTGCGTGCGCGCAGGTCCGACACCTCGCAACCTGCGGGAACAGTACATCCTGCTCCATTAAACGGGTTAAGAGGAAGACAGCCTGAGTGCTTGGAGGTCATCAGGTACTCCAGGCGTCAGTGATATCGGCCGATCGCGCGGCAATAAATCGCATCGGACAAACGACGCCGCGGCACGCCACTAGCGCGCGATGCGATGCTGGGGCGCGAGATACCTCAAGTAGCGTTTAACCCGCCACCCCGCCTCATCTGACTTATGAGATAAGTGCCACGTACCCAAACACTTTATTGTACACGAGATTGTACAAGTAAAATGGAGTCTTGATAATAGTAAAGATCCTGCCGCGGGATAGTCTTCTGAACTGCTGGCTGCTAATGGCGCGATTAGTGTCCACCACAAATGTGCTAAGCTGTGTTCTCATATATTTGACGCCTCGCACGCTTTACCCACATCTCTGGTGGTCAGTCAACCTTATCATCGTCAAACACAAGCCTCTTTCAGACAAACCGTAGGAGTGAGAAAGCGTGATTCACTCGACGACAATCGCGGCGGCGATATTTTTGTAGTTCAGTATAATATCAAAGTATTTTGGTTGGTAGATTCCTACGGTTTGTGCTGAATTGGCAATACCTACGTTGCATTGGTTATTTGGTACTTACACTGACCGACTGATGACCTGGTAAAGGTCGCTGGAGTCCGCTGGATGCGGGTGGCGCAGGACCGGTCATTGTGGCACTCTTTGGGGGAGGCCTATGTCCAGCAGTGGACGTCTTTGGGCTGATATGATGATTTTTTTGTTTGTCAATTAAACAAAAAATGATGAAAATATTGCCCGTTAAAGTTTCGCGTGACGTCACATTATGTTATGGTACACTTTTTAGCATAATGTGACGTCACGCCAAACTTTATCGTCAATGGTTTTTGATAATCTAACTGACGGACCAAATAGAATTATTATTTGTTTACCCATCAGGAAAGTACCCAATTATAGTAAAATTTTCATAGTTTCCGATTTCAAATCTGGTCATAAATTACTGTTATTCCTATATCTAATTTTAACCTAATAAGCACGCGAGAGGTTGGTGATAAAATACCTAAAAGAGAACGGTACAAATTAAGCCTAATTAGTTCTTATGGTAGGTGGTACATTTAGAATGTGTTTGTAACTGTAACTACCTACAACAAATGAGCTAGAATATATTGAAACTAACTGTTAAGATGTAAACATTGCCATTGTTACAAAACGTATAGCCTCTAAATGTCACAAAATGACTTAAAGCTCTCATCACTTCGTCATGACATGTTATTTGACTTGACAGTCTGACAGCGACCTGCGCCCGCGCATACATGTGGTGAATGCGACAGTTACAGACAGCGTCATCCGGTAATTTATCGCGGTGCGCGAGAGCGCTCAGCCCCGTTCAATACATAACTTGAGTTATGAGTCTTAAGCGTGATTAAAGAGGGCTACTTAGCGAGGACAGTACAAAGTATTTAACCGAGATGGTATTTTGTTTATTTGGTAAGACTTGCTTTGTTTATTACTCTTCACAATTGTTTAAGGATGGATGAGTATAATATTCGTAACGAACAATAGTCTTTAGATAATCTTCTCGACTATCCCACTGAAGGGCAATGACTCACGTTTGAGTCATGCCTCTACGGACAATTTCCGGTACATACCGGAAAAATGTTTGCTGTGCGCTACACGTAGCGTTGTTTGGTTTCGAACGGGCTATATGTACGATAAGTATTGACTACATCGTACGTGGCTTTTATTAGGGTTCCGTACCCAACGGGTAAAAACGGGACCCTATTACTAAGACTTCGCTGTCCGTCCGTCCGTCTGTCCGTCTGTCTGTCACCAGGCTGTAGGTATCTCAAGAACCGTGATAGCTAGAGAGTTGAAACTTTCACAGATTATGTATTTTTGTTGCCGCTATAACAACAAATACTAAAAAACCGGCCAAGTGCGAGTCGGACTGGGGCTCCCATACAACAGACATGATTTTTTTGCCGTTTTTATAGATTATGGTACGGAACCCTTCGTGCGCGAGTCCGACTCGCACTTGGCCGGTTTTTATAAAAGATTTCGTTCTGGATACCAGGAACTATGGGGTAGGGTAGATAACTAGGGTAATTGAGTGAGAAGAATGTTTTAATTTAAAGCAAGTTAGAGTAGCAATAGATATTATGGGAAATTCCGTTTTCAGGTGAAGAGGTTTCAAAAACTTCAGCGTCAGCATAAGAGCCCAGGATGGACAGATTTATTAGAATAGCAATGGCTTCAGCACTTGAGTGCAGTATCTACTACCTCTCACCCCGCCCTGAGTATACCTTCGCGAGGAATGCTGAGAGTGGGGCGATGGACCGGGAGTCAACACAAAGTAGAGCTCTCCAGATTCCCATGCAAATATGTGAATGCGTCTGGGAGAAGGGATCACTTTAGCGGGATGGAGTTATTAGTATCTCCTAAAACTAGGTAAAATTAGCTATTCACAAAAAAAAAATCTTTTTCCTAGGTGCAATCATTTTTTTTATAAATTTTTAAACTTTCAATAGTCAAAATGTACAGTCGAGTTCTCCCATATCTATACAGCCATCCTTTCAAAAATATCTACACATGCGCCTTATGTCAGTAACAATAAAGAATGTGTACAGATATTTTTGAAAGGTTGTCTGTATAGATATTGGAGAACTCGACTGTACGAGTTGAAAAAAAATTGATTATAAAGTTTATGCTCGTGAAAACTACACTTCTACTAGGAAGTTATGGAATTATTGGTACCAAGTTAATCTACTATCATCAAAGATTTATGATATTTAAGGTATTAATAACCGATTAGTATTAAATACCCATTGTACGTAATTTTTGACTAATTTTTAAAAATGCATATAACTCGGAAACTAAAATCCTCAAAGTGGTCCCTTTTACTAGACACAGTCACATATAATTATATTAAATGCAATAGAAAAGCTTCGAAATTAGGTAAAATATCTTGACTTTAACGTGATTTTGCTCTTTGCATTACACTAATTATATTCCGTGCGCTTGCTTCCAGTTCCATAATCGCTGAAATTACTCAAATTGGAATGTGAAAATATAAGTAAGTATGTGATTAGGTGTGTGGAGTACATGTGGAGAATACGATAGTTTATTTATCTATGTAGCCTCATCATCATCATATCAGCCGAAAGATGTCCACTGCTATATGTCCATAGGCCTCCCCCAAAGAGTGCCACAATGCATGACCAGTCCTGCGCCACCCGCATCCAGCGGACTCCAGCGACCTTTACCAGGTCATCAGTCCACCTTGTGGGGGGCCTACCCACGCTGCGCCTTCCGGTACGTGGTCGCCACTCGAGAACCGTTCCGCCCCAATGGGCATCGGTTATACGTTATACGTGCTATGTAGCCTATGTAGGTATAGTATACAGGGTGGCTCATTCAAATCGGTCAGTATGGGAATGTCTGAAACTATAAGACATACGAAGATTTGTTCTTAGGAACCATGTCACCGATTTTGATAAAAAGAAAAACTGCATTCATACATTTGAAAAAAAACTGTACCCAGCTCGGGAATCGAACCCAGTTGTTTTGAAAAAATAAACTTACACTTTTTCTATTTAAGTATCGATTTAATGCAAAACTAATGCCACATGATAAGGTGTATGTAACAACAGCCATAGAGACAATTTTACATGCCTGAACTTGTTGAATGTTGTAATGGTGGTCACTTCGAACACCTACTATGATAAATTAAAGTATGTCAAAACAATGCATTTTATTCATTTTAGACATCATGTTTCTTAGAGACATTTACAGCTTAAGACCTACACAATCGATATTTAAATAGAAAAAGTGTAAGTTTATTTTTTCAAAACAACCGGGTTCGATTCCTGAGCTGGGTACAGTTTTTTTTTCAAATGTATGAATGCAGTTTTTCTTTTTATCAAAATCGGTGACATGGTTCCTAAGAACAAATCTTCGTAATATGTCCTATAGTTTCAGACATTCCCATACTGACCGATTTGAATGAGCCACCCTGTATACCTAATGTTCTTACTCTTAGGCGGCCTATACACTTGTAAGTTCTTACGTAAGTTCAGTACAAATACTGCTCACGAAAGTCGCTGTAAGCAATATTTGTACTGAACTTACGTAAGAACTTACAGGTGTAAAGGCCGCCTTAAACAAACTTAATAAAAACCACTTAGATAGAAAATACAAATTATCATCTTATATATTGAACTTAATATAGAAAAAAAAAACATTAAAACCAAACTAGGCTAGACTATTATAAATAAAAAAATTGCGTCAAATCGCCTTCAGAGGGCAGCGTGCCCAGAAGGCTGGCAGCATTGCCAAGTTGAATGGCAATGCTGATCCGCTGTGCCAGATATGATTCAGCCCTCTGGCCACGCGTCACCTCTACCAGGCGCTTGGAGCACTCTTTGAAAACGCTATGAGCGGTTTCGACCCCAAACGGCGCAAAAAGGTAGCCACTATTGATGGCTGAGTATTAGCGCCGCTTGAGATGTTCTATCGTATTTGCCGCAGAGCCAGCCTTTACGGCGGTACCGTACCCTTACTCTTTATCACCATCATGCCACTTCGAGGTATGTGATAAACGCAATAGTTATTAGAAATGCAGCGCCTATTCAGAGCCTTTTACTATCTAGCGTTTCTTTTTATGTCTTCTCAAACAGCTCACAGATATCTGCAATAGCAGCAGTAACCTGCGTCAGTAATTACCTCGCGCCGGGCTGCGAATTGAAGACTAATTGAAGCAACATTTATGTCTGAGTCGTATAGTACCTACCTATTTAATGTTAATTGAAAGTAAGTGAAAATTGAATCAAATGACTGGTTCATCACTTAATGCTTACTGGGAAAAGTCATAATCTAGTGGACTGTATTGAAGACTCGAGTTTTCGTAATACGTTTCGGGATCTTTCTAGCACCACTAGATGTCAGTATATATGATGTCCTAAACGAGTAGAATTTAGATAATAGAGGATTTGTTGGACTACATAATTTGTTTCTAGCAGATCGTTCTGTAGTTGTGGACAAAGACAGTGATGTACCTGCGTCCTACCGCGTCGATTCAAATTTCAAATTAAGCGATCTCCTAAGGCCTAATGATTTTGATAGAAGTCGATAATTTAGTAATTTCTCAACAACAATTTTTTTGACGTGATAACGTCTTATAAATAGATGAACGCCAGCTGCACGCACGAAAAAGTGTGACTCATTGTCCCGTTCCGAACGCCGGCTGCGCGCACGAAATATCAACGACAGCCCAAACCGCTGGTTCTAGAGATTCCTGGCACGTAGGTTTCTTATAAGGTCTAGGGTGCACTAAGAAATAATTTTTCAAAATTCACCCTCTAAGGGGGTGAAATGGGGGTCCAATGTTTGTATGGGAAAACAAGATTAGATCAACTTCACAGGAGTATTCCTAACGATAAATGAGTAAATACGTGTTTCAGGTTTTTTGAGAATTCAACCCCTAAAAGGGGGAAATGTGGTGACGAAGTCTGAAAATCAACATGGGTGGTCCAATTCAATTTATAAAAATATGCAATTTTTCATCAATGTTTTCTTCCTACCGACTTTTCGTCTAATTTGTAAACTTTGAGTTTTGAAGTGGGTAAGTTGAGGCGATCTCCCGCTCGGGCTAGCGCACGACCCCGCTGCGCTAGTTTCGTGACCGCGGCGCAATTACACGTCACGCTCGACGCTGCGCTGCGCCCGCGCAGCCAGGGCTGCCAGGGCTGCCAGGGCCAAGGGGGGACTGCAGAAGAACCGTCACCAATGTCATCATCCTCCTTGCGGTTTTCCCAGTGGTACCCTATAGGAGCTTATGATTCGCTTTGGCACCTAATCCCCAAGATTTGCTAGTTTCAGGAAAGCGAGTACCATCTGACCTTCCAATCCAGAGGGAAAACTACACCTTGGTGGGATTTTACCTCGAGATGTTTTCCTTCACCGAAAGACCGAACACCATCCCCAGCACAGATACTCATACTCATACTCATTTATTCATAATATTATTAAAAAATTGGATACATGTAACATATTATTATCATGTAAAATGTTATAAATATTGCTGGATTCGTCGATCTATGAACTCAAAAGAAAAACGGCCGTTTTAACTTTGGACGCAGTTTTAACTATGGGTTAGGTACTTAAATCAAAGCACAATGACATAATTGAAATGTGTGATTAGCATACTGGACGTGAACCTGACCTTACTTGCAATGGTTTGAAACTCGAAAAGTCAGCGTCCCAACCCAAGCCGTTGAGTATCGCCGGCGGCAGCAGCCCTGTGGTCGACCGCGCGCCGATAATTTATGAGAGAAGAGCTTTTCATTTCGCTCCCGACGCTGGCCAGGGTGCCAACGCTAGGGCAGTACACGGGATCTTTGCCCATAATCCATATACAGGCACATCGTACCAAATAGGAATTCGGTGCAACAGGGGAAATGGTTTACTGTCATTGTATACCTAACCTATGTACCTCGATTATGAGAGTAAATTGGAATTCTACGGTCTGTACAAAGGTGTGCATCCCGCCCGTCAGCATTTTACTTCACGTAGCATGTATTTCATTACTTTAAGCCAGTGCACGTCCGACCGCCGCGGAGTGCATTCACAATGTTGTATCATTTTATTACATTTTGAATAAATCATAATTACGGTGAAGACTGCGGTGTTATTCAACTATCATCTCAAGAGTGTGCGAGACGACAGTCCCGTACAGGAATTATACGAGAGATGAGCGCCTGCCACTGTCTTACATACTCGTAATGTGTCAGTGATGGATAATTTATATAGTTTTTCATCGCAAAGGCTTGAAAAGTAAATACACCGTAGAGCCATTTTCAGAACATACCTGCCCCCCAATTCTGTAACTTGTTTTAAGCTCACCTCAATGCTCACCCACAAATATATCTTGATACTGCAGTGCGTAGTAACTAAGCGTAGGTAGAGGTCTAGTTGCGTGGGGTGAGGCGCATGAACGCGTAGCGAATAACAGCCCTGCCTACGAGTAAACTTTACTTGTTAGCTACTCTATCAAGAGTCGCGGAAAAAGTCCGTGCGTATGTTGAAGCGTGGTGTCTGGAGCAGCGAGCGAGCCACAGCCGGCAGAGGTCGCGCAACTGCAATCTATCTGTCACGGATCCTCTCATCGTGTGCATTTTTGCGGCGCCCGCGCCCGCGCGCCGCCCGACCGCCGCCCGCGCCGCTCTCGCACGAAATTGCTTTTAATTTTGCTCTTATTACACCCACTTATGACGGTCTAGGCAAAAGAAATATTGCGATATTTAAATATATGGGACGAGCACTCACGGAGCTGCGTGGTATCGGCATGCGGGCGATTCGAACAGTGATAGCACGATCATGATCAATATGTAACATAATAGAGAGCATGTGATACACGCCACAATGGTGTCGCAATCCGGGGCGGCGCGGGCGCAGAACAGATCTTATCGCTGTTTTGTTCCGGCATAATCCTAAAACTACCGCCGCCTTTTAAATGAGCTTTTACTGTTGCGTCTGACAGTAACATAGCGCGCCGATACGATCGCAGTAATGGCCGTGTCGATACAACAAACCGTCATAACGCTGCGAACGATTTCCAGATAAATGCTCACGTTTTCTACACCAATAAAAATACCAATCAAATCGAAACAGCTTACTTTCGTCGCGTGGGCATTCACTGCGCTTCGAATATACTAGATTTGTCCAATAAATAGTGTAGTCCGGAGCATTAGCATATTAATAGGCGCGCGGCCGCCCCGCGCGCCCGCGCCGCCCGTAACGGCGTATTTAAGGCTTTTATGTAAATGTTATGCGCCGTATCTCTTACTAAAAGTTTCAATTACATGGAGACAGTTTTCTTAATTAGGCCCTATGGGGTACTTACGGCGGGGCCTGCGCGCGCGGCGCCCCACGCCATGCAAATGAGCACAGATTAGTCCACTCGAGCCTATGAATATTGTGTAAGCGCTGTCGAATATAATCAGGTTTCATTAATCCGCCCATAAATTGTAATTGACCCCTCTGTGTTATTGTCTCGCTGAGCGCTGAGTGTCGTGATACTCGTGATAAACAGCGATCACCCGCACAACTACGAGATGTTCCGACATCCGATCTGACTGGCCTTTCATACAAACCCAAAGGGCCTTTGATGTGAACACTAATTTCCTTACATACAGGTACCATTAATTATACAATTTACTGATGCACGTACTTCATCTTCTGGTTCCATTAAAATATCCTAATAAACACTGATTTGTGAAATAAAGTTAGATAAATCTACCGGAATCAACAATTACCTACTCTGCAAATCATCAACATCATCATTAGCCTTTATATACAGTAGGGGTGCCCTTTGTTTCCCATAATTTTGTTGTTCCGAATTTCGATGGTCAGAAGTTGATATCCATAAAATTTATAGACATACATATCAGTCGTCATAATTTTTGTTCAGTATAACGCTTAATAGTTCTAATATCAATGACCTATAATATTAAATCCTATAATCTCAAAAGTCATAAAATTGATGACTATAATGTTTAAAGGTCTATAGATAATTATTCAGAAATGTTGTAAGGCATTTATTTCAACGTACTAATGGTTGTTATTCATATCGCATTAATGCCTAAAGTTAATTATGTCTAAGAAACCAAATCTATAACATCCATAAGTATATAGATAATTACTCAGAAACATTTCTAGACATAATAAAACTACTATCAAACCTATCAAAATGTAGAAACTATCAAAATAAGCATAAAACGTCAAATAAACTAAAGTGGTGTAAAGTTCAAGTTTTTCAAAGAACAACAAGAACAGGGACTTAGTGGCAAAACCGACTCGGATCGCGGATAGGTTAGAAGACGGAAGCGGGAGCTTTGCTCCCGCTTTCGTCTTCGAGGTTATTTTTTTTATAAAAGAGCGGAAACACTTGTTTGCAAAAAATATTATAAATTTGCAATACAAACATTGTAGTTTTTATCCTACGCACTACTTAAATTGGGATATAAATCGTATTTCATTGCAATATTTTTGGATTAGTATTTAAAAAAAAATTATACTGACTCGTACAACCACTTCGATAGGTTCGTTAGTTCAAGAACAACAATTTATTTAGAACAAGTATTTTATACCTTCTTATAATTATTGCGAGTGTTTTTATTGACTGTAATATTATGAAGTCTGACACCACCCTCACATTAAATGTTATGACTAACTAACCACGTGACTACTCATCATTATGACCTCCGAAAAAAGACTTTACAACAATTATAATAAGCAAGTTTATTGCCTTCAATAATATGAAATGGCATACCATCTGCACATTGAATGTTATGACTAAACAATTTTATGACTAACAATAATGATGACTTGCAAAAATCGGAACTCCAATTTATATTGTATAATTTTATGACTTTCGACAATATGACTTATAACAATTATGTTGGGTAACGGTATGGACTGAAAAAATCGGAACTTAAATTTTATGGGAACCAATAGAGACCCATACAGTAGACTACTGCTTATCTTATCTAGATGAGGGCGCTTTCGGATACACTTCGACCCAGTGGGATCTTTTGTGCATTTGCCCTCTCCTTTATACCTACTCCCAAGCTCGCTCCATCATTTCCATAAAACGGAAGAAGCACCTTGAATTTCTTTGGTAGCGGGTAGCCGTTACCAAAGCGATTCATTCTTTGTCTGGCAAGGGCGTCAACATTCACACAGTAAGTGTTCCATAGTCTTATCCTCCTCGCCGCACAGAATACTGCTAGGCACAGCTGGCTGGCGGCTAGGTTGTGCTAGGCACAAGCACGTGGACGTAGGGATCGGATACCGGTATTTTCTCCATACAAATTAAACCGGTATTATTTCGTTCTTTGGTTATTATATCATTCTTGATCGGGCAATCTAATAATACGAATATGTTACCTAAATACACGATAGAGTCCTACATTAAGAGCCTAAAATAATTCAAAATATTAGACTACTTCGGGGATTTTTGAATTTACGATCCCTGTGGACGAGACAGATTGTACTGTATACTGTACCCATGTGTCTCACTCCATTGTCCTAAACTAACAACATTTTAACAAAAGAAATAAAAATTAACAAAATAACAGGGAGTTAATGTTGTAGTGGCCCCCTTCATAAATAGATTCTCCTCGTAACAATACTGCTCATTGCGCCGCCGCAACACATTTTATTTAATTACAGTGCTTTAAACGCACTCGGTGAGCAATCACACATCGTTGCGATTATCGGAATCGGAGATGGGCGGATAGCACCGTACCGACGATCTGGTGACGACACGCCAACAGGCCAACAGCAATTAGAGATAAAGATTAAGTAGCATGATAGTACACGAAATTGCTTGATGTTGACCTAAAAGGAAATAATGAGCAGTGCTCCATAAAGTAATAAGTTAGCGCGAGGTTCTCACGATGTGCTGTCGATACACCGTCCGAGCTGCATGGCTTGACAGAGTTATGCGCGCAAATTATAACTTGTAAGTCCTCATTTGGGCACCCCTCAAAACGATTTGCCTGCACTGACTTTGGCAGTAGTATTATTAATGATTAAACGATTTGTTAATGACTGTTTGCACGTCTCGTGGCGAGAACGTAGTGATTCTTAACTAATATTCGTAACACCAATTAATTTAACAGACGAATAACTGAATTTTTATAAATGTTTATGAATTGTGAACTGAGGTTTTCGTATTCAATTTTGAAAAGAATGGTAACTATCCTCACCGACTACTAAGTACTCGAATAAGCCCTCTGAAATGGTCTGAGATCCATCTATTGAGTAGCACGTTGATTATAATTAAAATGCATACACTTTTATACTTACATCGTCACGTGTTGGAATTTAGTGTGATCTGTTCCGCGCAACACCGAAACGGTGTTCTTCAGAAAGGAGATTTAAACACGGACATTTATAAAATTCATCCCGCTATAATAAGTCATTGCGATTTCAACTGTTTCATGGAAGCTTTCTCGTTAAATCATATTAATTAAGAGTATATCGTTAATTTTCATCAACGCTTTCCAGTAAGTTCATAACGCTGTGAACGTTAACGTGTTTAAGTGTAGATCGCGCGATAGACGGAGCGTTAATGGCGGACGGGCCAAACATGGGGTACCGTTCTGCAGGTTGGGGCAATACGGACGGCTCATAAACACAGGATAGAGATTGGTTTGACTCCCAAAGCATGTCCCGACATACAATAAGGGAAGATGTACTTAGGCAATGTACGTGGTCGCCCGTATTTGCGATATATTGCGAACCTGTCATATTTAAAATCACAGTGATTTTTGATTTATGTTGTAAGTGATCCTCCTGGTTAACCTTTTCGACGCTCTGTCAAAGAGAAAAGTTGTCAACCACTCGCCAAATTAACCAGACATATAGTGCGCAGATTATAGAAAAGTCAAAAGAATATGGGAGAACGATCTATTTATGCTTTATTGACTTCACGAAAGCCTTTGATTCGCTGGAATATAATGCAATATGGAAAGCATTGTCACAACAAGGAGTACATACAAATTACATTGAACTACTCTATGATATGTATTCAAAACTGAAGGCAAAAATTAAATTAGAAAGAGAAGGTAACGTGTTCCCAATAACGAGAGGTGTTCGTCAAGGAGATCCCATATCACCGAAAGTATTTTCCGCAGTTTTAGAAATGGTTTTTAGAAACATAAACTGGACAAACAAAGGTCTAAAAATTGACGGCGAATACTTGACCAACTTACGTTTTGCAGACGATATAGTCATTTTTGCAGAAAATCCCAGCCATCTAGAAGAAATGTTACAGGACCTAGCTAAAGAAAGCAAAAAAGTAGGCTTGTCGATGAATACTTCCAAAACAAAAATTATAACCAATGGGACAGAAAAAGCGATATATGTAAATGATGAAGTAATAGAGTATGTGCACGAATATATATATCTAGGACAGACAATTTCCTTCGAAGAGCATACTGAAAACGATATAAACCGCCGAATTGCGCTTTCCTGGAAAAAGTACTGGCTCTTAAAAGAAGTTATGAAGAGTAAAGACACTCCAATTCACATTAAAAGGAAACTATACGAAATAACAATTCTCCCGTGCATAACTTATGGCTGCCAGTCATGGTCCCTACGTAAAAAAGACGAGTCAAAATTAGCTGTACAACAGAGAAAGATGGAACGCAGTATACTGGGAATTAAAACATCAGATAGAGTTAGAAATGAAGATATTAGGAAAAAGACAAAGATAACAGACATTACAGAGAGAGTCAGAAGTTTAAAATGGAAGTGGGCTGGACATGTTTGCAGAACAAATGATGATAGATGGACGAAAAAAGTCATAGACTGGTCACCACGAAACGGAATGAGAAAGAGAGGTCGACCAAGAAAACGATGGGCAGATATATTTAAGAAACGATGTGGAGCTATTTGGACAAGACTGGCAAGAGAGAGAGAAAATTGGAAAGCACTGGGGGAGGCCTACGCCAAAGAGGCGACTGCCATAATTATATAAAAATCAAAAATTGCATGATAAAATCGAATATTTATAATTTATTAATATGAATCAATTAATGTAATAACTAATGAATTATTTAATCAATATTATAATGAAAGAATTAATTAAGCAGGCATGGAAAAATGTAAGCATGATACGGTAGAAATAAAGGCTATTTTATTTTATTTATAGTGCGGAGTTAAAACCTTATGTTAATGTGAGAAGGTTGCTATCGCGCTGGGCTCCTTGACGCATATATCAGTCGTTGGCGCTGAACCTGCGGTGCGGATATATGCGTTGTTGGCGTCGAAAAGATTAAAGAATTAAACAAACGTCTTCAATCTTTTCCTTCTCCTTTTCGGTCTACCTTTGACCTGGATAATCATTCACCTTTGAAGGTTAACGTGGCCCATCGTCGACCCATTTGGTAGACGTTTCAGGATCTAAAGGAGAGTAGAGTAGACACAGTCGAGAAGCTAATAGAACCTTACGTAAAGAGTAGTGTGCCCTCCGTGTAATGTTTATTGTTTTTGATCACACTTGCTCGTAAAGGGCTTTGTAACGCGCAGGCATACAGAGCTGTAATAACCTTTATTACGCCCATGTGCGTCACTCTTACGTCAGTTATAAAGCAAGGAGGTTTTAACTCAAACAAAATGTTTGAAAACGTATTTATAAATTTATTTCAACGTAAAAACACGAATTAAATATGATTAACATAATGATTTAAAGATTTAAAAACTTATAAAATATTTTTAACTGTGATTTTAAATCATGGTTGTATGCCGAAGGGTCTTTGCTCTAAGCGCCTCACGTCAAATTCAACAAAATGGACGACTGACATTTTGTAATTTTTATTACGATTAGTAACAATTTAGTTAAAAATATATTGGTTTCCTCGCAAATGTAATGAAAACCATTGTACGCAACACGTACGGTAAGATTGTTACAAACTCGAGTCATCAAAGCCCTCCGCCTTCGGCGTCGGGCTTCTAATAGACTCTCGTTCGTAATTCATATCTTGCCGTACTTGTTTGTACATGCATTAGTTACGATTCTTGTGCCGCGAGCCGGCGGTAGTGTTGCGGTGTCGCGACAAGGCGATAGGCATCGCGCGACGCGACACGGCGGCTCGACCGCTAATTAACCCCGAGCCGGAAGTCGCGTGACATGCTCCTGCGCCGTGTCCCAACTTTTAGTCGCATACATGTCGCACGACAAACGAGTGGCTTTACTGTCGTACTAACTACATATATCGGTCCTGCTCTGATGCATAAAGTAATGAAACCGGGGCCTTCACTTTAATTTCATAACATAAACTGCCGACGCTATCGTTTCACCTCATTTGGCATTTTTTCATAGTAGGTACGATATTTTTGTAGCTCACATTTTTTTAGATGTATTGGTACATAAAGTAAAATGCCGTTTCTTGCTTTTATGTCTTAAATGGCTGAAGTAGGTAACTATGCAGTGTACCTACATGTCATGTGTGTACGGTTTTATTTCTAATATAATCCTCATGATTGCCTGTTCATGAATTTAAAATAAAATTGCACAAAATGTTAGCTGACAAATGTTTCTATAGTATTAAGGAATTTTTAGATTATAGATTTGACGAAGCATGTGACATATAATGATAAATGATATTTGACTGATATTATTATTTAACTTAATTAGAATTCTATCAATGTTATTTATATAAATCAATTTAATTTAGTGTGCGATGAAATAATGTTTAATATTTACTATTAGATCACTATTATGCTATAATTACTTAATGACTGAAATAGACTGAGTGTTTAAATCACTGACCTAAGTTTTCATATGCCTGACCTGGCTGAATATATTATGGGACGAAATAACCATGTATTCATTATGAATAAACCATTCATTCATTCATTCATTGAAAAATTATAATTAGGTAATTAAATAATACAAAAGATAACATACATAAAAAGCCGCTGTATCCTGCCAATTTTCCAAAGACCATAATATCGGCACTCGCCAGCAGCGTGCCGTGGCCTGTCGTAATACTCATAAAAGTAAGTAATGGCTTGACACCCGACGCCAACGAGTTAATCGTCGGATTATTATTCAGCATTCCGGCGGCGTCGCCGGGTCGGGGGTTGAGGTGAGGTGAAATGTTTCCGGTAAACGCTTCAATAGTCGCGTGCTGGAGCCGTAGCATGGTTGGCCTTATCACGCGACAAGTGACAAGATAAAGAGCATCGTCTCGTTCTATCGAACGGTGTCAGCCAGTGACGCACGCTCTATCCCTTCCGGTTCAAAAGAATCCAGTCTCAAATTACACTATTACACAATACAACTGATTCTCATTTAACACCTATGGTCATATGAACATAAACTCAAAATAGCCCAGTGTCTATTTACCTTAGTCCCAAAATACCCTAAAATGTTAAAACCAAAACGACCTATCTCTATTAAGAACTTATGTCGAAAGCACCTAATGTCATCAAAGCATAAACTCAAAACACAATGTTCCCAAAATACACTAATTACAAAATACGCTACTCTCAAAATACCCTAAATTATTTATTTATTGATTTTCGTTTTGTGCTATTATGATCCATGTGGTATACAACTGATAATAGCCATTATTTAATGTTTCGGTAATTATCTACGTCTCCCTTACTCGTGTACGCGTAAATTCGTACCAAAAGCCGACATAGAATTAGGACCTGAACTATTTAGAGTAGTGTATTTGGCCAATGGTGTATTTCAGGATTAGTGTATTATGGGAATAGTTTGTTTTGAGCTTCAGCGTTTATGACTTTAGGTAATCTTGGTAATAGTTATAATATAGACAAAGTCTTTTTGGTTTTAGGGTATTTTGGGACTAAGGTAAATAGACACTGGGCTATTTTGAATCAGTTGTATTGTGTAATAGTGTAATTTGAGACTGGGTTCTTTTGAACCGGAAGGGCTCTATCCTATCACCTATCGCGTGACAAGGCCAACCATGCTACGGCTCCTGAGGAGTTTTTCCAAATATTATGACTGTACAGGGTGTAATCGTTAACTGTAGCCAGGCGGTTATTTCATAAATATAACAGGTATCAGAAACTTTTAAACTGATATCGAAAATACGTTACCAAATGAGTAAATTCACATCAATAACTTTTTGAAAATAAAACTATAGTAATATCCAAAATATTAAGTTTAAACGTTCCCATACATTACGTAACATTGAGAGGCTGTAATTTCCCTACTGTAAAAGATACACATATTGAATATTCACTATTTACACGATTAAATTATAATACAGGAATAAAACTATCCTTTCATGAAATAAATAGGTATTAAAAAAAATATATATATGACTTTAATTTATGTGTCTACTTACTCTTTATCTAATAGTATGCTGTGTTGCGTTCCGTGGGTCACTTACGGTGTTGTCTGAAAACAAGCGCTGTAGGTGTCTGTCTGACACGTGTTTCACTGCCGCGAAGACACACACGATATGTGTCAACTGTACTGTATGTCTACTCCCTTTATCTCTGTGTGTCTTTTGTGTAGTGAATAAATATCTTCTTTCTTTCTTTCTTTAAACAGAACTGAAGAAATGCCAAGTTCGCATGATGAGCAAAAAGTGGTTACCAACGTCCATTCAACAGACAGACAACGGTAAAAGCGCATATGTTTAGAGTCCTCCTATACAGAATTATGGTCGTGCGCGGCCTCCCAATTTGCGGCGGTTGTAACGAACGCACTACACGTCACGACCACTCGTTAGCGACATTTGACTTTTTGATTTTACACGTTCACAGAACCACAATGTTTTCTCAGTTTTCCGGCGCGAACACTTCACATTCATGAAACATTTGACAGTCATCTTTTTATGCCTAGCATCACTTGAGCTGAAGAATCGATAGAACCGTACAGTTTCAGAGATCAGGGATACACTGGTTGGTTGTAGCGACGTGTTCGATGCGTGTAGTGAGTGTGGTGGAGGCGTGAAGTAATGAGGAGCGCAATGATGCGCGATAGTGTTATGGCAGGCGTCGCCCGGCGTGAGTGGCGTGTCACACGCGACCGCGCCGGTGGCCGACACGTCAGCGCCGTGACACTGCCTTGCACTCCTGTTACTCTAGTACTTCAATATTCAACTAACAGTTGGAGCTTATTTAGATGTCCTTCTATATAAGTGCTAACCCTTATTCACACAACTTTACAAACCTCTGTCTAAAATGGGCTTAGGTACACAAACCTAAATGTCAGAGCCCAAACAAAATTTTGCCCAATGTACAATACAATACAATACAAATACTCTTTATTGCACACCTCACACAAAAAAAGCAGTTACAGAGAGAAACAATACAATAACATGTAGGTAGAGGTAGACAACAGGCGGTCTTATCGCTGAAGAGCGATCTCTTCCAGACAACCTTTGGGTATCGGAGAAAGAGATAAAACTAGATTATGCAGTAGGTGGTGCAGAGATTATTATTAATCAAAAATCAAGAAATTATAAAAATAAACGTACATAAATACCTCTATATATAAACATACACACACAATCATACATATATACAAATAACACAAACACAAATATAATGATACATAAACAGTCAGCCAAAAAATACAATCAGGGTTAGGGGAGAGACAAATAATGTTCTTTAAGAAGGGATTTGAGGTTGCCGATAGATTTTGCTTGTCTGATGTCAAGAGGGAGAGAGTTCCACAGTCGGATAGAATTAATAGTGAACGAACTATTGTAAAATTTGGTAGATGACGAAGGCACAGTTAATAGCAAATTGTTAGAACATCTAACAGAATTTAAAAAACTAAAACGTTCTTTGAGATAGCGGGGAGTTGCAGGGTTAAAAAGGATATTATACAGAAGCGAAATAATGTGAGAGTTACGGCGATAACGGATAGGGAGCCACTTGAGTTTAGAACGGAAACTAGAAACATGGTCATATTTGCGTAACCCAAATATGAACCGAATGCAGACATTTTGGAGACGCTCTAGCTTATTAAGTTGTTCCTCAGAAAGGTCGAGATAGGATACATCAGCATAATTAAGAATAGGAAGAAGTAATGTTTGAGCGAGCGCAATTTTAGTTGCAGTAGGTAGAAAATTACGAAGCCGCCTGACCTTAAATTACGACCCCACTGCAGCAAATACCTTCCTGCTCACTTCACTCACTTGAGGCACCCAAGACAAGGATCGATCCATAATGTAGGTAGGTAACTAAAAAAAAAAGTTTTCATGAACGTTAAGATTAGATTAGATTAATTTTTGAGAATTGACATTTAATTTTACATTCTTTGTATATAAATAAAATGCATTCACAGAAAGCTCGTCTGGTACATTCAATAAATTTGTAATAATAATTTCTAACATGCATTAATCTTAATGAATAAGGGTATATGTAATTTTCATACATATGTCAAATTTCAGTCAGGCGTATGGTGGGTGAATATCGAGTAGGTAGATGGCCACATAGTAGGAATCAAATAGGTGCCCTGATGAAGAAATACATATTTGGTGGATATCGAATAGGTGCCTTGATGAATATACTCGTATATATAATCATAATGGTGGATGATTATAGAATAAGTACCCTGACGAATGAAAGGCGTATTGAATAGAAACATTCGTAGATGGACACATTCTTTGTGAATATCGAATAGGTGCTCTGGTCAAAGAACACATTATTGGCGCATATCGAATAGGTGCATTCGCGGATGGACACATTATTTGTGAATATCGAATATGGTGCCCTGATCAAAGAACACATTATTGGCGCATATCAAATAGGTGCATTCGTGAATGAACACATTATTTGTAAATATCGTATAGATGCCCTGAAGAAATAAACATTATTGGCGCATATCGAATAGGTGCATTCGTGGATGGACACATTATTTGTGAATATCGAATATGGTGCCCTGATCAAAGAACACATTATTGGCGCATATCAAATAGGTGCATTCGTGAATGAACACATTATTTGTAAATATCGTATAGATGCCCTGAAGAAATAAACATTATTGGCGCATATCGAATAGGTGCATTCGTGGATGGACACATTATATGTGAATATCGAATAGGTGCCCTGGTGAAAGAACACATTATTGGCGCATATCGAACAGGTGCATTCGTGGATGGACACACTATTTGTGAATATCGAATAGATGCCCTGGAGAAAGAAGCATTATTGGCGCATATCGAACAGGTGCATTCGTAAATAAACACATTATTTGTGAATATCGAATAGGTGCATTCGTAAATGAACACATTATTTGTGAATATCGAATAGGTGCCCTGGTCAAAGAACATATTATTGGCGCATATCGAACAGGTGCATTTGTGGATAGACACATTGTTTGTGAATATCGAATAGGTGCCCTGGTCAAAGAACTGAAAGAACACATTATTGGTGAATATCGATTAGATCTTCTGGTGAAAGAACATATTAAGTACCTCGAAGAAGGGAAACATGAATGTAATGAACTGCTGAATACCTAAAGGACCTACCTACTAAAACAGGACCTTTATTAGACACGCACAAAAGTATCTTGTATAAAACATAAATTGGTAATATTTGTTAGAGTACAGTCACGGACTTTAATTGTTGAGCCACTTAGAGCTCACTTTTTACTGGGCAGCGTCATAGCTTAAATATATTTTTTAAAAAAACCGGCCAAGTGCGAGTCGGACTCGCGCACGAAGGGTTCCGCACCATTATCTATAAAAACGGCAAGAAAATCATGTCTGTTGTATGGGAGCCCCAGTTCAACTCGCACTTGACCGGTTTTTTAGTATTTGTTGTTATAGCGGCAACAGAAATACATAATCTGTAAAAATTTCAACTCTCTAGCTATAACGGTTCTTGAGATACAGCCTGGTGACAGACAGACGGACGGACGGACGGACAGCGAAGTCTTAGTAATAGGGTCCCGTTTTTACCCGTTGGGTACGGACGGAACCCTAAAAACAAAATTAGTTCACACCTAAATGGCTCAACAATTAAATTCCTTAACCGTACCTACCTATATCCTATATTCGAGCTAGAATACTCCGTTAAATTATTGTCAGCGATTTATATTATATGAAGAATAGATGCCCTCTTGCTAGTCTTACTAAGTAGTCCAATTTGTTAAGCAATTACAAAGGTCAATATTAAATGAGAATACTGAGGGAATACATAATATCCAATTGATTATGAGCGTCAATAAATCTCGCCGGAATGCTCTGCATTAACGATGCATTTACTACCTACTCGATATAATGGAAACCGTCGGGAAAGAATTACCAATTTACTAACTATAAAGTTGCCCGTGATTTTATGATCGACATCTCATCTGCTCTCATGATACCAGAAACATAATCATACCAGCCATTATCGTTTCCATTGAAAGGCTTTATTGATTGGGAATCATTTCTAAAGGCACAGTAATCGTGGCGAAGCACACGCGAGCACCCGGGGTGCGCGGGCGCCGGGCGGGGGCGGGGGCGCGGGGGACACGCGCCTCCGTACCTGTTATTCTAATTGATTTCTACTAAACCCAACTCATCTCATCGCCACTGCGCGCCGGCCACATACCAGTTTATCCAAAGAGACCAAATCGACTCCTATACCCGATTCATGGACCCAACGTGGATTTAATCAAACGTCTTTTGTTAACCAAAATTAAATTTCCTGTCAATCATACAAATAACGAATGATTAATTTATGTGAATCGACACAATCATAATTTTACTGCGTTAGAAGCTATCACACAGCGTTTTAATTTAAACAACAATGACGCCACAGTTTTGGACGCTTCAAAAAAAAACTGGACAAGTGCGAGTTCAACTCGCGTGGTGAGGGTTCCGTAAAATTGCTGTGCTCTAAGCATCAGGCGCTCCATACAAAATACACAAAAATATTGAGAATTTTCCCGTTACTTTGAATACTCAAACTTCTTATAGGTTTTCCTGTAATCTTTAGGCAAGGAACTGTTTTCCATATTTTCTTCGGAATTTTAAGCCTAGTAGTTTCGGACATAAGGAGGGAAATTACTCCAAATCTGTTTTTACTAAAATTATTAAAAAAAACTCAGATGCTTACAACAACCCCTTTCATTTGATATGTCACACAATACAGTGTGCTAAACTTTTTTTTTTTAATTTTCCAGTTTACCCCCCAAAAGTGGTTCCCTTGTTCAGAATTCATTAATTAACTTTACGCGTCCATCTTTGAGCCACCAAATTTACATCTGTTTACCAAATTTCAACTCAATCGGTCCAGTAGTTTCGGAGCAAATCGGCTGTGACAGACGGACAGACAGACGCACGAGTGATCCTACAAGAGTTCCGTTTTTTTTCCTTTTGAGGTACGGAACCCTAAGAACACGGTAAAAAGCGTTCCCGGGAGTCATCATTCAAATTACGCGATTGGTCACGACGCGGTCTAACGGTAGCGATTAAAATCGATTACTATAATACGTAGCACTCGAAACTATTCGATACGATGGGGCATTAATCGATCCGATTTTACGCCGCGATACACAGTTAAACACAATAATCGCTTTAATGAATAAAACGATAGATCCGCGGAGGGCGGCGCGAAGGGTGAGGGTGACACACATGTTAAAAATAAACTGATAGAATAATGTTCTGTCTATTGCGACGTCATCTAAACAATCGCACGATTTGAGCATATTATTCAGCGATCGCGGTTAATCCCATTATTGCAGCGGAGCACGGACAATGCGGCGCTCCACTTGTGCAGCTGACGCGATAAAAAACCCGCAGGGGCGCCGGCGCAGGCCCGGGGGACACCGCCAGCCCTCCACACAACACGCGGCAGCCCTATTCAAATTATATTTGCAAACACGATAAAGCCAAATGGCACCCAATTAAAACAGACATAAATAAGTGTTAGACGTCTGTCGGTTTTGCGCACTTTTTTACCACTCTTGAACCCGATACGGCCAGGATCGTAAAACCGCGAGGCCCGTTAGACAAATTTTCTGTTAACCGAACCTGTCAGATGTGTAGCGTCGGGGGACCATAAATAATAATGGACTGATAATCAATAAGTGTACGTTTTTCGACGTCGGTTTGTGAAACTACACCAAAAAGTAAATTAATTGATCATGTTTTGATGGTCACGACGTTCGCTTGCAGTTACAACAGTGAAGTCTGCAAGCAAAAAGTTAATAAAATCGTTTCATTATCATCATCATCATATCAGCCGAAAGGCGTCCACTGCTGGACATAGGCCTCCCCCAAAGAGTGCCAAATTGACCGGTCCTGCGCCACCCGCATCCAGCGGACTCTCGCGACCTTTACCAGGTCATCAGTCCACCTTATTGGGGACCTACCCACGCCACGCCTTCCGGTACGTGGTCGCCATGCGATATCGTCGAAATATACTTATTATAATTAAAATGTTACAAAATAGATTTTCTTTATAGTCCAATCAACTACGTTCCACTAACATTTAAATAATTCTTCTGTTGAATAAATTCGTCAGGTTGGCAAAGTTAAACTGGTAACGTTCTGAAAGGGAATCAAGTAGAGCTCCAAGAGTATACCTGTACCTATAACACACGCAGTCCACGTTTCACAAGGTTAGTATCACAAAGAACATTTTAAGATTTAGCTTTGTTCGCTTCGCTCGCTCGTTAAATAATTACGTTATGACTCCATAGTCCTGTTATCCATATAACAGGTATGGGTAGGTAGGTAGGTTGTAATCAGTTTTTTTACGTCCAACGAAAACGAGGAGTGTTAAGCTACGCTACGCTAGTAGCATAAGTAGTGTCGTAGTATGTACTACTTATTCTGTGGTAAGTAGTGTGTCACAGTAGTATCACAGAATAAGTTGGTAGTAGTAAGCATCTGTGCTTATTATATTAGTTATCCCTAGAAAGGTACGCGACATTTCATTTAGCAAACTTCTACGTTTTATGTACAGTCAGCATCAGAAGTAAGTAAGCAAAATAACACGCTCCAAATGACCTATACAGACTTAGCAACTTCTGCTGCTGGCTGTACCTTAAGCTACATAAAACAATATCGTATTCGGTACCTAATTGGTTACGCTAAATCCTGGAGTAATGGCTATAGCTTCAAACTTTATATTTTTGGACCATCGTCGATCGGACTAGTTTGGAACTAGTTGCGGAGGTTTCGCATGTCCACGAAGCGGCCATTCTCACGATAAACACCAATTAGGTTAGAATTACGCCGGAGCCGCACCGAGAACATACCGCGCATTAGCGGGTAACACGAGTAACGCCGCGGCGCACACTGTTTTGGATCGTTACGTAATAAGCAGGTAATATTCAACGGGGTTTGTAGTTAATCTACAAACTTACAAGTCGACAGTTACATAATACCCAGGATTTTACTTTGAATTCTCGGGTGATACATCGTCATTATCATCAGCCATAGTCCACTACACTACTCCACTGCTGGGCTGTTATTCTGAACGAGCTTATTCGCCTCCAGTGGCGGCGCGTGAAAATTTTAGACGGACAACCGGAACAAAAAAAGTTATGAAAGAGTTTACAGTAGGTTTATAACAATAGGCTTACCTATAAAGAAATTTTAGGCAAGCCGGTGGGAATCGGCTTGCTAACATTTCCTGTATGCTCTATTATATATAGGTACGATACATAGATACAGTTCCTTTCAAGTACAGTCGAGTTCTCCAATACAGACAACCTTTCAAAAATATCTATACACAGTCTTTATTGTTACTGATATAAGACGCATGTGTAGATATTTTTGAAAGAATGTCTGTATAGATTGGAGAATTCGACTGTACCTACCTAAAATTATTTCTTTAAATATAATATTATTCCTAACAACAACTTAGAAAAGTTGAAAAACCCCCGATTTATTTCGTTTCAAAGTTCAATATCTCAAAAACGGCTGTCACAGTCTTTATTGTTACAGTCTTTATTGTTACTGCAAACACAGTCTTTATTGTTACTGATATAAGACGCATGTGTAGATATTTTTGAAAGAATGTCTGTATAGATTGGAGAACTCGACTGTACCTACCTAAAATTATTTCTTTAAATATAATATTATTCCTAACAACAACTTAGAAAAGTTGAAAAACCCCCGATTTATTTCATTTCAAAGTTCAATATCTCAAAAACGGCTGAACCGATTTGATGAAACATGGCTAAAAACACTCGGGTGACCAATTATCTATGATAAAAATAAAACGCATTCAAATGACCATCCGTTTGGGAGCTACGATACCACAGACAAGCCACAGACAGATACATAGACACGTTAAACTTATAACACCCCTCTCTGCGTCGGGGGTTAAAAACCAATTAGGTAAACAATTGTCGTGCTCTCTCCACCAGTTAAGTAACCTTCAGAGAAACTAGGTACAATAACTTCCACGTAGAAAACTAGGTACCTACCTACCAGGGGAGTAATCACGTAACGTTACGGACGCGCGTCGGGTAGATCCAATTGTCATTCTTCCATATAAAAATTGACATTTAGATCTTCCCGACGCGCGTAGGTACAATGCGTTACGTGATCGACCTTCCGGTTATAATAGGCAACACAATTTGTATAAATATTGCATAACAACACAATCGTGCACTTTCTTTACTAGACCATATCAAAGGAACACAAGTGATCGTTTGTTCAACGACAATCGCAGCGCCTTTCCCGCAATAATAATATTGTTGACAAACAAAACAGAATAGCTTATCGAAACAAATTGCATAGCGAATGAGTTCGCGCCAAAACCGGCGGCCATTTGCAAGTATTGCGCGGGCGCCGTACGCGGAGCGGTCCTTAGTTGGCGACGCAAGTAATTTAGTTCGGTGGCGACGCGCGCGACCCCTGCCCCGCTATCGCTTCATTAGGGAGCAGTACTCGCTAGAGAAAATGTATTTGAGCGGTCTGGGTTAGGAGACGAACGGCATTTTACACGGGTCGTCATGTAAACTACACGTAGGGCGCGCCTTTACCCTACTAGTTCTTAACGACGAGATACATGAATAAAAGTGTAACTAATACACTACAGTAATTTACAATAACTACTTTAGTTGGCTTATATTGGATAAGTAAAGCCAAATGAATATTTTTTACAACAAAGCTAGAGATCACTTACATCGATAGGCAAGTCGAATCTTCGGAAAGTGGACACTGAACAGTCACACGGTTAAGTTTATTTTGCACAAGAACCAAATTTTTATTGCGAGGGATCAAATTAGAATCGAAGCACACACGATACCATGTCGGGATGGTATAATTATTACACTTTTAAACAAAAAACAGTAAAATTACTGTTTAGGTAATAGACCGGTTGACATAGGTAAGTTTTTTCACGCACTGACGCATAGCGCTGACGTGACAGGTTATTTTCTTCTTTCGGATTACTGACCTGCTAATTGTCGTAAAAAAGGTTTTATACTAAAACGAATTTTAATCTCTCCAGAGAAATGTTCGTTTTACTCTGTGTCCTACCATATCCTATAATAATCGCTGCCACGTTATTAATTCAAGTGGTTTTGTCTCAAAATAAAAAAAATTATTTCAGATAAATAAATAATATTTATTTCAGACCTTAGTTTTTTTTTTGTCGGTGTAGCTCTCTCCATCTGACTGTCTAGGGCCGCCTCCTTGCCTCTTAATACGTAGTCACTGCTACTGTTTAGGGTTCCGTACCAAACGGGTAAAAACGGGACCCTTTTACTAAGACTTCGCTGTCCGTCCGTCCTTCCGTCTGTCTGTCACCAGGCTGTATCTCAAGAACCGTGATAGCTAGAGAGTTGAAATTTTCACAGATTATGTATTTCTGTTGCTGCTATAACAACAAATACTAAAAAACCGGCCAAGTGGGAGTCGGACTGGGGCTCCCATACAACAGACATTATTTTTTGCCGTTTTTATAGATAATGGTACGGAACCCTTCGTGCGCGAGTCCGACTCGCACTTGTTCTTTTATTTGTTTCATGTAAGATAAAGTAGGTACCTACTTAACTAACTAAATTACATGTTTTTGCAAATCTCTATGCGAGATTATGCGCGCGGTCACTCGACTCGCTTTATAACAAAAAACAGCTTCTTAAATGTGTGATTGTGACCAACAATTTGAACCTAAACCAGGTTCCGTAAGCACCGTGGATGCGCGTATTCGATGACATAGGGTGATCTCACGCCTGGCGCCCTGACTATTGCTTTGTTCCCGCCAGCCGTCGCGTCGGCGTAAAGGTTAGCGCGCTCTCGAAGACGTTTCTTTGTTACGGACTTCATTAACCCGCCGATGCCCGGAAAGGCACTACAATAAATTTAGCCACCTCGGTATATTGGAGTTACTTAACCCTCTCATGACCAACGAACAGGACGTCCTGTTCGAAGTTTTGCTATACTTATATTTCGTAAAATCTGGGCTCTCATCGGCTCGCTGAAGTCCCTAAATAAATAGGTAGGGACCTACCACATTTTTTAATTTCAAACATGATTTATCAGCAGACTAGCAACAACAGTTAAATAATCCTCTCTGACCCACGGCACAACTACGCTGCTCAACTGATGAGCCGTCGGGAATTTAAATTCCCCATCCCCAAAGTAAAAAAGTTATTCTAGAAGACCGAAGAGTGAAACAGTGGGAGATAGCTAGAGACGTGGGCATAAGTAAGGAACGGGTAAAATAAATAATTCATGGTCATTTATGTTATGGGGTCCCAAAAATGCTGACTCCGTTAAACAAAAACGAAGTTTTCCCTCTCTGTTGCACTTACGTACGAACTCGCAAGTTTGACAGAGAGGGAAAACTTCGAATGCCTTTCGCGGTAGGCCCTCAGACGTGTCAGATGTTGTCAGGAGTTTTTAGACATGAGTCGAGGGAAAGAGGAAGTATGGGACTAGGTCGATTTGTGTAAGATTGTCCTCTAATATTTATTATTTATTTATTTATAGAAAAAAAATACGCTTTAACTTTTTTATATTGTGTAACGGCAATTACCCATACATTTTATATACGTAACTTTCGTTACACAATGGACAAAAGTTAAAAGCTCTGGACTCGCAAGTCTCCTTATGTGTCTGCTTACCTTCGGCAGTCCGTAGATTGGTTGCCAACGCCGTTTCTAGTTAAAAAAACCGGCCAAGTGCGTGTCGGACCACGCAAAACGAAGGGTTCCGTGCCTATTAAAAAGGTCGTATCGTCACATAAATTTTGCGGCACTTACGTCCTTTTCTTTGAGGAAGGCAGTTTTTCAGCAATATCTCGAAAACCTCTGAACCGATCTTGTTCAAAACAATTTTCGGTGAATGAAAATAATAAGCCCTATGTCCATGAATTTTTCCATATTTTTAAAATACACCGTTCAAAAATTAGAGGGGGGGGGACAGAATTTTAGTGACTTTCGGGGCGATTATCTCCGACCCTATTCACTTAATCAAAAAAAATGCTAAGAAACCTTATATTTATTTTGAAAGGCCTATCGATTGATGTGCCACACGGGGGGTCACTATGAAAAAAATTTTTCTGACTTTTAGTTTTATGTATGGAGTGCACCCCTAAAAAAATTTTTTTTTGTCATTTTAATTACAAAAGTATATAGCGGCTAACAAAATACACCTATCCTCAAAATTTTATTCAAATACACCTTATAGTTTTCGAGTAAAATGCCTGTGACATACGGACAGACGGACAGACGGACAGACGGACAGACGGACAGACGGACATGACGAAACTATAAGGGTTCCGTTTTTGCCATTTTGGCTACGGAACCCTAAAAACCGGACAAGTGCGAGTTCAACTCGCGTGGTGAGGGTTCTGTATAATTGCTATGCTCTAAGCATCAGGTGCTCCATACAAAATACACAAAAATATTGAGAATTTTCCCGTTACTTCGAATACTCAAACTTCTTATAGGTTTTCCTGTAATCTTTAGGCAAGGAACTATTCTCCATTTTTTTTCAGAATTTGAAGCCTAGTAGTTTCGGAGATAAGGGAGGGGGAATGGTCAATTTTCGTATTTTTTCCTAAATTACTTCAAACCTTTTTTTGCTAAAATTATAAAAAAAATATCTGAGATGCTTACCCCTTTCATTTGATATGTCACACAATACAGTTTGCAACTTTTTTTTTAATTTTCCAGTTTACCCTCCAAAAGTGGCCCCCTTGTTCAGAATTCAGTAATTTACTTTACGCGTCCATATTTGGGTCACCAATTTACATAATTATGTTTACCAAATTTCAACTCAATCGGTCCAGTAGTTTCGGAGCAAATCGGCTGTGACAGACGGACAGACAGACGCACGAGTGATCCTATAAGGGTTCCGTTTTTTTTCCATTTGAGGTACGGAACCCTAAAAAATATCGGCGATGTATTACGAAATGGGACACAACTTAAATGTGCTGCTGATGGACCACGGCGAGGATGGGTTATTAAAGTGAAACAGCCTTTTCATAATCTAGTTTTTCATTGATTTAATAGACATGTAGGTTACATATACATATTTTATCTCACCATAAAACTATATTATATGCATTAAATTTAGCTATAGTGACCTAATAGTGATCAGTGAACCAACAACAAATATAGGTATGCGCGCGTCGGCGACCGCGCCGGCCGCCGCCGCGCGCTGTGACGCTACTCAACACTCTCCATACAAACAATGTTAACATTCAACTTATCTATGTGAGGCGTCTTCGATCCGACTCGGCATGGCCGGCACTAACAATCAAGGGTTACGAAGCAAGCTTGCCACTTGCCATCGAACAGAAAAAGAGGTAGATATGTTGTCTATACGAAATTCCGTGTTTAAAAATGGCCTCCAAATCTGACAGCTAAGACACGTTGTCACGTAGACGACTCGAAACTGAGGCAATCCGGTGCAATCGACTCATAGTGTGCTTTTGGATCGCGTATAACCTATCTACCTCTCTTTTATATTACACTTCTTTTATATATATATAGAACTGCTCACATTTTCAACGTCAGACATACATAACATTTTACTAGTCGCGAGCGAGACCGCGGTGGCCACCAGGTTTATTATTATGCGAAACTATATGGTTAACTTGAAGACTAGTACCCTTGAAGCACGGGCCAGGCGCGGGCCGGCACAACCATCGCGGTCAACTATTCTAACAATCTCTGCGGCATTATGTCTAGGCGGGGGCCACCGCGGCCGCGTCGCTCGCCTGTCGTACCCGACTGATCGGATACACTGGCAAGAAAACTAACTAAAAGAAATAACAAAATAAAGGCTTTCAGCCGCTTTGTACAATAAAAATACATTTTCTTTGGCTTTAACACCTCTGGGAAGCGTAAAATATACCTTTGTATAAGCGTTTAAAATGAGTAAGTAAGTAATAACTGATCTATTCGCGGGCAGGCGCCGGGTAACAATTTGTGCGCGTGTAGGGCTTTTGACGTCTCACCCATATTGTCTATTTCTTTAAATTATTGATTTCTCATATTGTCAGTTCTCAATAATGCCTGCAACACACTGGCGCGGCCTACGGTGGCAGTCAATAGTAAATTTGACAGCTAATGACAAGTTTATTGACTGCAAAAAGGCCGATTTAAGAAGCAATCAGGAAATAAACAACATGCATCCTGCGTCTACGAGGCAAAAACAATATTGCACCTGACCCGCCGAGATAGTGAACATAAGTCTCTAAAACATATAAATCACTTTCCCGAAACGAATGCCCGCATAATTTATTCGATAAAATTTGAATAATATCGACGCCTGCCGACGAATGATATAAAAACAATGCACCATGTTTGACACAGGACACGAATATATATGTATATAAAATATGTAAACGAAACAGTGTGATATGTTAGATTACGGCTTAACGTTAAATGGCATCGAACGGTCGCGGACGAGCGCTCGGCGAGGCCTACTATAATGTACATGCAGGTTGACTATGTGTTACTGACTTGTGTCACTTATTATAATCTAACATCAAAACAGGTATCAATTTCTAAGTAACGTGGCTCCCATAAAACCCGATTGCACACTTAACATTACAAGATCTTAACCAATATTTCAGGATAAAAAAAAAATTGCTCCGGTTTACCCAAAACCACGGCACTGGTAAATACCTAGGAGCGGTACGTTGACAGTTGACACTGGCTACCGGTCACATTATCAATGTCTCCGCGTATAGTACAGTGCAGCGTGTATTTAAAATCTACTTTTTACCCGTGTCGTAAGATTAGAGCCGACTATATGAATAGGGTTAGTGTGTTGTGGCGTTGTGTTGGCAACCTATCACTGCAATATCACATTTTCTGTGGTTTAATTGAAAATTAAATGTCATGTGCTCAGCCTATCCCTTTTGGGAATGCAGGCGTGATGTATTTTCTTCATAATATCCACTTTACACCTATCTTTACAATATTGGTTTGAACACTTGTCGTTTGAACTGGGATAATGTCACTGTACCGTTCCTACGTGTATATGATCACAATAGAATATGTCTGGGACTATGCTATGCACCGTCCTGCATAAATTAAAAAACAAAGTGACTAGGTGACGACTACATTGATTGCACTTGACTTCTTACAAGCATACCCTGCCACATTTTACAGTTTAATTTTTTGGGCGAATTCAAATGAATTAAAATTTGTAGTACATTTTTACTGTTAATTACGAATTCGAATGTCGTTTCGAATTTTTCAGCGATTTCTGAGAGACAGTCAGAAAGAGTTGGCGCCGAGTAACAGGGTAGGCGTGTGATTGAAGTAGCCTCTAAGTATACTAAATGACTGATGGTGGTTTGCGTGAACGATGAACTACAACTAGAATACTCGTATGCTAGTGAGGTTCCCCGCCGAGCCAATACAAGCTAACGATTGAACAAGCAATAAATACTATCTGAACAGTATGGCCGTTCTACACTATTGGCGATGATCGGCGATCGTGTGGGCAGCTCAACGCACCACGCCGCGATTCCCTTTGATGCGTGTCCGAAAAATCGACGTCACGGGTCGCAGGCGATCATACACGATGATCGGCGTGTACAGCTGAGTACGCCATCTACACGAGCGTGCTCGCCCGTAATCGTCTGTAATCGCCGATAGTGTAGAGGAGCCAGTAAGCCCTCTACACGATCTCGCCCGTAATCGTCTGTAATCGCCGATAGTGTAGAGGAGCCAGTAAGCCCTCTACACGATCTCGCCCGTAATCGTCTGTAATCGCCGATAGTGTAGAGGAGCCAGTAAGCCCTCTACACGATCTCGCCCGTAATCGTCGGTAATCGCCGATAGTGTAGAGGAGCCAGTAAGCCCTCTACACGATCTCGCCCGTAATCGTCTGTAATCGCCGATAGTGTAGAGGAGCCAGTAAGCCCTCTACATGATCTCGCCCGTAATCGTCTGTAATCGCCGATAGTGTAGAGGAGCCAGTAAGTACACGAGCATCAACAGCATTTGTACTGGTGCCGACCGGCGAGGGTCTGCAGTGAGGACATTTGGCACAAACGGTGACGTTAAGATTCCATATACTATTTATTAACAAGCGTAAATTGCATCCATTTCATTGTACATCTACGTCGAGAACCGCCGTAGGGAAGATAAACATAACACGAGAGATTCTTAAACACTCCGATGTCTCGGAACGGAGAAGCTCGCCAGACGACTACTAATTATAAATTACCAACTATTGTACATCATATATTCCTCTTTTAAATAAACCTTTCGAATCGCAAATGATTAAAACACGTGTAAAATCTCTTACAAAATGATTAAAAAACATATGTTTAAAAACGTTTAAACTTTCAATAATAAAATGTCGCGGACACTGGCGCTGCGGCGGCGCGACCGGCGGCGGGACACGGGACCAACATGGACACTTCAAATGTTGCACAGCTAACATTAAGCCGAATACGTCAATTGCAAAAAAAAATGTACAGAGTTAAGAGCCTTAATCTAATCAACGCTTTAAGTTTTTTCCATTGTGTAACGACAGTTACCCATACATTTTATATGGGTAACTTTCGTTACACAATGGAAAAAAAGTTAAAGGAGGCCCTTAATTATGTAAAAAAAATTTGCAATCCCGTATACGATTATCCTGTTAAGAATGATACAGGGCACCCATAGCTATCATTGCGGAAATCATCTGATCACGTCTTTTTAGCGTTGACCGCTTATACGGATAGAAACAGCTATTTCAAACTCGTTTATTAGAATAAGTTATATGGCCTAACAATAATATTAAAACGTTGCTTCGGACGAAAATTTACTGTGCAAATACTTTAAAGTTTTAACCGACTTCAAATCAGTAGCCAAATAGCTTCAAGTTTGCCTGTAAAATTTGAAGAGTTCCCTCGATTTCTCCAGGATCCCAACATGAGAACTGGATTTTGGTGACAACGGGTCCAATCTGGAAGTATACGCTTTCAAACAAAGAAAGAATTTTTCAAATCGGTTCACAAATTACCGAGTTATCGCGTAACAAACACACAAAAAAATTAATACAGTCGAATTGAGAACCTCCTTTTTTGAAGTCGTTTATAGTTAACATTTTTTAAAAAGTAGGAATCCACTTCAAATCTTATCTGCCTATGAATGGAATTGTTCTCTATTGTTAAAGCCGACCGCTAATCACCCGTGCAAAATGAAATGCATAAATAACAAATGATTTCATACGAATAACAACTTTATACTAAATTAATAAGGTTCAAATTTCATCAGCACGCACTCGACATAAAACCTTTTGGAAATAAGAGCCGTGATCGTCCAGGTGTTCGGCTCTTCCGTTCCAAAAGGTTTTATGTCGAGTGCGTGCTGATGAAATTTGAACCTTATTAATTTAGTATAAAGTTGTTATTCGTATGAAATCATTTGTTATTTATGCATTTCATTTTGCACGGGTGATTAGCGGTCGGCTTTAACAATAGAGAACAAAACCATTCATCGGCAGATAAGACTTGAAGTGGATTCCTACTTTTTAAAAAATGTTCACTATAACAAGCAACACCGTTGGAACTGTCATTATTTTTGCCAGTTCAACACTTGATAAATATTAATGAACGCTTTCCACGTGAAAATACATTATGTGTTGGTCCGCTGTGTCCGAGGATGGTCGCTACATACAGGTACTAAACGAACACTTATACTATCAACATCTCACTGGGTCCGCGTGTCGCCGCCGCAGCGCGCCTTACAATGCTCACGCACCTCGCTCCATGCGAACCCGACTAATCTCGGACCTTTGTGCATGTGGCTTGTAGGAAAAAACAATGACATCTTACATGGAAAATTTCGAATGACATAGAAAACTTCCACTTGTAAATTGGACCAGCAATTGGGAATGGATGGAAATTCTAGAAATGCCTGATTATTTTTTTGGTGATAAGAATAACCTTCCTTAGCACCAGAAAAAAGTTACAGATTTTTCAACTGCGTTAATTATTTTTGAAAAATGTAAACAGTTTCCTCGCTTACTTTTTCGGTCAAGGACAGTCAATAGACACTTTCCTTGATCCATCTCATATTACAAAAAATATCTTAAATATCTGTGGTAATCTGACACTGGTAATGACAACTGTCAGTTTACCACAAATATTTAAGACATTTTTTTGTAATATGAGACGGATCAAGAAAAGTGTCTATTGACCGTCCTTGACCCAAAACGTAAGTGAGGTCACTGTTTATATTTTACAAAAATAATTAACGCAGCTGAAAAATAATCAGGCACTTTTGATATTTTCATCCATTGGCTAACGAGAGCTCAAATCGTTGGTTTCAATCACAGGTCCAATTTAGTTGATAGTGTCCAAACCACACAGACAGATACGAGTAATTCGGGTGATATTCCTTAAGGATGGACGGCGCGAGTCGCGAGCGCACTTATGCTTAACTGACTAGTAACACGGCACGTGTCGGACGTGCCCGGTTCACCGCGACCACGTAGCACGCTCTCTCGCGGCTCAGTAGCATTTCGACAAAACCCGCGCGGTATGCGTGCAACATACCGACTGATCACACTACATATATAGAATAAGTTGGATATGAACATTCTGAACGTTACACTATGTTCGTCGGCTAGGCAACGGTTAAGGTCAGAGTTGACCAGATTTAAATTGAGATTAGGGTGGATTGCAAAAAAAATGTACGTTAAAAGCCTTAATCTAATTTACGCTTTAACTAGTTTCCATTGTGTAACGGCAATTACCCATACATTTTAAATGGGTAACTTTCGTTAGACAATGGAAAAAAGTTAAAGCATAGATTAGATTAAGGCCCTTAACTGTTTACAATTTTTTTTGCAACTCACCCATTAATCGGTTTTTAAATTGTTTTGGTCGAATTGACAAAACAGATATAATTATGTTTTATACAGGGTGATTTAGGGGTAAAAATCAGCTGTTCCATACATTAACGCTCAACTAACTCACAGTTAACTCCTAATTGGCTCTTATTTTTTTTGCGATTTCGTGGTCGGTCCCTTAGGAAAAGTTGTTCAGTGCGACCATCTTATTCGCTTTTGGTCATTCTTGCTCCACGACCCCTAAATCACCCTGTATTTATTTGACAACGTTTGTATCCTCGGAAACGAGACAAATTAATGTCAAAATGTATCAACGCTGTTGCTCTTATAGTGTATTATACTGTATTGGACAATTTATTTTTATGTCGATTGGTTGCCGTGTGTCAAGAAAGATTTTTGTCGCTTAGCATTACCGCGAGAGAGCGTCCTAATGCGGACACGCGACCGCGGCCAGCCACGACGAGATGCGAGTGTAAATGGTTCCTTTATCATAGACGGATACAATACTCCATTCATGTGATTGTATGAACAGAACAGTTCAGTTATACTCCTATAAGTAGATATTTAGTGAGTCTACCAATAGCTACTAGAGTCTGGCGCACGAAAGTTGAACCTCGTAGTTATTTGACTGGCAACACTTTGTCTCTATGGCACTGGTCCCACCGCCGGCGACGAGCGATGAGCTATCGACGATTTTCTACCCCAAGAAACGAACAAAAGATAATCGCTTCCGTGTAAATAAAAGAGAGAGATATATATTTATAGTTCATAGCTCGCTTTTCACACCACAATCAACTACATGTATATGAACTATATCTCGCTCTTTTATTTACACGGGAGTGATTATCTTTTGTTCGTTTCTTGGGCGAGAAAATCACCGATAGCTCATCGCTCGACGCCGGCGGTGGGACCATTGCCTATGTGTCTATCTGAGGTGTCATGTCGTATGTCAAATTGTAATTTTTCTGAGAAAAAAGCGGCTGTGAGGTGACCCTGTGGTACACTGTCATGAATCATGATTTTTTTTAAATTGCCGCGTTTTTCCTGGTACAGCTTTCGTTGGCCATCTAGGTTACTTAGGTAACCATTTGCATTATGAAATGAAAACATTTCATACCAATGTCTAGAGAGATTACACGTAGGTATTTTGTGCTAGAATAATAAAACCTGCATAACTCAATGACATGGATAATAAATCGATATTTCAAGATGGCGTCAGACCTTAAAATACAAATGTAAACTCTGATATAGAGCTTAGACATAAAATAGTGTTTTCACGCCTCTGCTCGGAAATGTGGCAAAAGATGGTCAGAATTCAGGCTTCAAAGCTGGGGTTAGTTGGACGTCGCACGAACAGGCCATCTATGAGTTCAAACTGTCCAATAATGTTATTGTTGGACAGTTTGAACAGCGATCGACCAATCACAGGGCCCCGCGTGCGCCCGCTTCTCCTCCGCCGCGCCGGGCGCGAGGCAAGCGAGCCTGTTTAGTATTATGATCTTCAATTAGATACTTAGTTTTGATTTATAATTATAATTATTTGCAATTTCCTCACAGCAGGCGTGAAAAGCACTGTGTTAAGCCTCGGCCAAAAGTGCAATAGTCCATCTATTGCTTACTTTCTAGCCTCTTCAACAATGTACTATTTGTCAGACTTGTGCGTTGGAACCGCTCACATCTCGCCGCGTCGGCCGCCGCGGGTTCCTTACGCTACAGTTAGTACGACTCACTTCAAAAATAAACCAGCACTCACATCACTTACGCTACAACAGAGAAACGTCCAAACACGACACACACGCGGTTACACAGTGGACACGGAAAGCCTCGCGGCCGCAAGACCCTAGCGCGTAAGGTCTAACCGCGAACGAAAACTCATGCTATTATAAGTAGGTAACTTTCCACGAGCACCTTACGTTACGATAAATACATCCCAACGAAGCCCTCCTATATTCTCACAATACCACGTAAATACGTACAATACCAAATCAAAATAACAGATCTTTCGGGGAACTGTGGTATCCGATATCCGGGTCTATGATATCCATAACCCATGGGAGGGCGTCGCAGGGACGGCCGAACTCAACACGAAATTAGTCATATGTCATTAGACGGGTAACACGCACAGAGATTTATAATTAATATTATTCATATTATGTTACACTAACAACTACATAAAGCATCACTCGTGCCGCGCCGCGCGGCGAGCCCCGGTGATGGCCTCACTACACCGCGTCAACTAACAACTTAGCCTTTGGTTCCGGTACTAATACTAAATCATAAAAACGTTAATAAATAAATTCATCAAAATCACTCAAAATGTACACAAGGTACTTTGTGAACGTTATTGGGTCGATCGGCTTATTTTCTGTTTATTCCCTCGACCATGTCTCTCGGGTGACCATTGAAAAATAGTATTTTAAACATATCAAATGATAATTAAATGAGTAGTTATAATTATACTCATGTGAAATAAGACGAATAAAAACATACAGGGTTTTCCAAATACGCATTTAATTCTTTGTTTTGTTGACATTGCTTGTGTATGACAAGTTGACAACATTCCCCCGCGAGGGCGAAGGGTTGCTAAGAAATAATTTAACAAAATGCATTTTTGGAATTGCAATACGCTACCGAATCTGGCCTTAATGGGTTCACACCCCATTTTTAAAATAATAATATACAGTTTTAAGTAGCCTTTTAAAACTTTAGTTGTAATTTATCTAACCGACACCGTTCTCCTGGGCGACGGACCAGAATAAAGCCGATCGGCCCAACTAACAAATATTAGGAGATTAACAAAACGCGAAAAACCGCGGTTCGAATACTGTTAAACAAACCCCTACTGAGTATTGGCTGCGCTCTCCACGGAGCGCTGACTAGGCGCCGGCCGGCCCCGGGCACAGCCAACCATAGTCTCACCAGTATACTGTATCACATAGGTATTGCGGAGTATCAGAGCCATCCATAGGCTAGAATTACAAGAAAATCGGGGCCGTGAGAAAATATTCCCGCCCCCAAGGATGTGTTGAAAGTGAGACCCGTTATCCATTAATGATCACATTAATCATCAAATCACGCTTGTGATTTTTCTAGAGTCGCAAGCTTCCATAGGTCCGTAGCCTATGGAAGCTGCTCACCGCTAGGCAGACCGTATGCTTGTTTGCCACTGGTCTAGTGTAAAAGAAATAAAAATAGCATTTTCTCTAGGTGACATTTTCTGAGTTTACGCTCAATTCGTCAAGTGAAAGCAGTCAATGATCGGACGCTTTTATAACGCCATTAACATTTTTTAACCCGACTGCCGAAAGAGGGTTATGTTTTTCGAGCATAATTATGTACATGTGTATGTATTCTTTGGCACGCCCTGTAGCCTAAACCGTTTGACGGATTTCGACATATGAGGTGTCGTTGGATTCCTCGTGACATATGCTATAATATTTGTACAAAAGCAGTTGGGTTTTTTGAAAAATCTTTAGATTTCACTTGTTTGACGATAGGGTGGTCTTTGCTGGGGCATACCCAGTCTCAAACTAATTATATATAGTGTATAAATAATGTATGTATGTCTATATGTAGTGTATAATACATTTGTTTTTTTTTTCCTCTCTCCTCAAGTATATTCGTAACAGAAATTATCATACTTTTTTATTTGCACCTGTTATAAGTCTCTGTTTAGCCCAATGGTTGGCTGGTAGAGAATGCCATCTGGCATTAAGCTCGCCATTTGTACATATTTTTTTTGTATTTTGTGCAATAAATAAATAAATAAATAACGCTGTGTAAGCTACTTTGTACATATCTGGCGAGACTGCTGCGGGGACTCGGCCGGCGCATGCAACATACGGGACACGGTGTACAGCGCGTATACTTGTGTCCGGCGCGGGCACCGCTCTGGGGTTATGTCTCCTCCTCGCACCCGAATAATAAATCCTCTCAATATTTACAACGATAAATAATTGCTCTAACTCTTTTCGATTTACATATAATTAGTGGCCGGCGGTCGGAGGACCGCCTCGGCGTTCGCGCGGGCACAGCACAACATACTATAGAAGGGGTGTCAAACGCGATCAGGTGACGTTGGCGCGAAAGCTAAGAGCGCATGCTCAGAGTGGTAGCGCGCGTGCCACGCCCACATCGCCTTTCTATAGTATTTAGTGTTCTGTGGGCTTAACCTCGCTCGCGCGAGCGCCACCGGAAACAGCCGAGTACGGGAGGACGTATACAGGTTGTTACAAAAATGGGGTGTGAACCCATTAAGGCCGGATTTGGTAGCGTATTGCAATTCCGAATATGCATTTGTTTTACATTACATTATGTTTTTGTTGACATTGCTTGTGTATGACAACATTCCTCCGCGAGGATGAAGGGTGGGAGGGTTTAAAAAAAAATCATTTTCGGAATTGCAGTACGCTACCCAATCTGGCTTTAATGGGTTCACATCCCAATTTTCTTACACTCTGTATCACAGCCTTTCTCTCATGTGGCAACCCAGAACAAATTAGTTTTCAACTGCGACGCGACCAAACACGTTGGCACATGTATTTAAATGACAGTCTGCACACGACGCAACTTATCGAAAGCTAGTTATCGACGGCGACGCAACTGGTGACGCGCAACTCGCAGCGCTGGTCGCTCGCGCGTTGCCGACGTAACTTTTCGTGGAAATTGTAGAAGTAAAATATCCTTGCCTGTATGATTATACGCTAAAGGAGTATGCAAGGAAAGACGTAACAGAAAAGACTGTAGCAATGTAGGGGTGTATCCAGAATCTTCTCTTGTTACGATTTAGTCTGTGGCGGTGATATAAATAAAATATTATCTTCCTCATCACTTGACACCATTGGATTGACCAAGAAGTGTGCCTGTGAACGTCGCGAGACTGATCGTCGCGAGACTGATCGTCACGAGTTGAGTCGCGCCGTGTGAGAGTTTGAGTTGCATCGCAGTTGGCAACATTTATTGCCAACCAGTTTAAACTGCGTGTGAGAAAGGCCTAATTCCCGCGATTCCCTGTCGCCGGTGGACGCTCGTGTGCTCGCGGGCTGCGCTCTCGGCGGCCGGAGCGTTGTCACGGCACTGACCGGTCGTTGACACGGCACTGGCTAGTCGTCACGGCACTGACCGGTCGTTGACACGGCACTGGCCAGTCGTCACGGCACTGACCGGTCGTTGACACGGCACTGGCCAGTCGTCACGGCACTGACCGGTCGTTGACACGGCACTGGCCAGTCGTCACGGCACTGACCGGTCGTTGACACGGCACTGGCCAGTCGTCACGGCACTGACCGGTCGTTGACACGGCACTGGCCAGTCGTCACGGCACTGACCGGTCGTTGACACGGCACTGGCCAGTCGTCACGGCACTGACCGGTCGTTGTCACGGCACGGCACTGGTCAGTCGTCACGGCACTGACCGGTCGTTGCCACGGCACTGGCCAGTCGTCACGGCACTGACCGGTCGTTGTCACGGCACTGACCGGTCGTTGTCACGGCACTGACCGGTCGTTGTCACGGCACTGACCGGTCGTCACGGCACTGACCGGTCGTCACGGCACTGATCGGCCGTTGTCACGGCGCTGGCCAGTCGTCGTCGCCGGCCGCCGCCGTGTGGACAGAATCTCATAAGAACCCAACGTGGTCGGCTCGGGCCGACGGCTAGGACTAGGCTACGCTACGCTAGAGAAGAGACAGACGTACATGGAGGCGTACAAAAGGAAAGTGCGGCTCAGGCGGCCGCCTGCGGGCCGGGCGCGGGCGTGAAGTCCGCGTTCACGAACGAGAACCCGCGGAACTCCTCCTGCGGACACAATATCATACATATTACAGGAAGGCCCATTCGTAGAGTTGATATTTTGATAACGATCGAATCGCTGAAGTATGAATTTAAAGTGTGTGTTATATCAAAATACGAAAATACAACGCAAGAAATGTTACTAAACAGTATTTAGGCATTCAACGAGCGGGCGAAGCGAACAAAGTTCTCTGCTTCAGCTTAGGCCAACATTCTTTGGTATGTTCAGCTGTTCTCCTCTGAAGGACGCATTTCAGTGTGCGTGCGTGCGTGCGTGCGTGTGTGTGAGCGTGCGTGCGTGCGCGCGCGTGTGTGTGTGTGTGTGTGTGTATATGCGCGTGTGTGTGTTGTGTGTGTGTGTGTGTGTGTGAGTGTGAGTGAGTGAGCGTGTGTGTGTGTGCGAGTGTGTGTGGTGTGTGTGTGAGATTTTGTGTGTGAGTGTGTGTGTGTATGTGCGTGTGTGTGTGAGTGTGAGTGAGTGAGCGTGTGTGTGTGTGCGAGTGTGTGAGTGAGTGATTGTGTGTGTGTGTGTGTGTGTGTGTGCGCGCGAGTGTGTGCGAGTGAGTGATTGTGTGTGTGCGAGTGAGTGATTGTGTGTGTGCGAGTGTGTGTGTGTGTGTGTGTGTGTGTGTGTGTGTGTGTGTGTGCGTATGTGTGTGTGTGCGCGCTCGCGTGTGTGTGCGTATGTGTGTGTGTGTGTGTGTGTGCGTGCGTGCGTGTGTGTGTGTGTGTGCGCGCGTGTGTGTGTGTGTGTGCTCACGTACCTGGTTGATGGTCCGCACGACGTCGGGCGGCACGGGTGTGAGCACGGGCTCCTCCTTCGTGAACTCCGCGTCGAAGTTCACCGCCTCGCGCTTGCTCTTCTGCAACACATACGGAGTCGAGTCAGTGCACGAGTCCGCTCAGTACACACATGATCACTCCTGTTTACACATGATAAATTAGTATGAGGATTAAAATCTGTGGTCTGTCGCAGATCGGTTACGGTGCGGCGCCGCACGAATTTTCTGTATCCTATACATTAGTATGAAACCCGTCGCGCTGCGAAATAAGTTCCGTGCGGTGGCGCAGTGTTGGGTACCTTGGGGCGGAAGGGCGGGCGCAGGCGGCGCTGCTGCAGCGCGTCCCAGTCCACGTCGCGGAAGAAGGCGTGCGCGCGGATGCCGGCCGCGCCGCCCGCCACGCCCAGCCGCCGCAGCGGGTTCTTCGTCATGAAGCCTGCGGACAAACAAACTCGATTCATATTGCGCGCTACGCATCTCACAGGTATAGGTAAAACATAGTATTTTACTTGCGGCGCGGTACCGGTGTGGTTTTGGTCTTTGACTTTGCAACTCTGACTGAAATTGGTTTAATATTTCCAAGGAAAAGAGAGATGAAAAACTGCTTTAGGAAGCGAAAAGGTAAAGAGATTTGTAAACCAGATCTTACGCTCTGCCGTTTTGCTTGCAAAACAGTGCGGGGGGTGTGTGTCCGCGTGGGCCGATTTTAATGCCGATCAGCGATCGGCCAGCGTCTCGTACACACGGTGACGTCACTCACCCTTGAGGATGGACACGGCGTCCTTGGAGAGCCAGACGGGGTAGAGCACGTCGTCGTGCAGGATGGACTCGAACAGGTCGTCCTCGTTGTCGGCCTCGAAGGGCGGCTGGCCGGCCAGCGTCTCGTACACACGGTGACGTCACTCACCCTTGAGGATGGACACGGCGTCCTTGGAGAGCCAGACGGGGTAGAGCACGTCGTCGTGCAGGATGGACTCGAACAGGTCGTCCTCGTTGTCGGCCTCGAAGGGCGGCTGGCCGGCCAGCGTCTCGTACACACGGTGACGTCACTCACCCTTGAGGATGGACACGGCGTCCTTGGAGAGCCAGACGGGGTAGAGCACGTCGTCGTGCAGGATGGACTCGAACAGGTCGTCCTCGTTGTCGGCCTCGAAGGGCGGCTGGCCGGCCAGCGTCTCGTACACACGGTGACGTCACTCACCCTTGAGGATGGACACGGCGTCCTTGGAGAGCCAGACGGGGTAGAGCACGTCGTCGTGCAGGATGGACTCGAACAGGTCGTCCTCGTTGTCGGCCTCGAAGGGCGGCTGGCCGGCCAGCGTCTCGTACACACGGTGACGTCACTCACCCTTGAGGATGGACACGGCGTCCTTGGAGAGCCAGACGGGGTAGAGCACGTCGTCGTGCAGGATGGACTCGAACAGGTCGTCCTCGTTGTCGGCCTCGAAGGGCGGCTGGCCGGCCAGCGTCTCGTACACACGGTGACGTCACTCACCCTTGAGGATGGACACGGCGTCCTTGGAGAGCCAGACGGGGTAGAGCACGTCGTCGTGCAGGATGGACTCGAACAGGTCGTCCTCGTTGTCGGCCTCGAAGGGCGGCTGGCCGGCCAGCGTCTCGTACACACGGTGACGTCACTCACCCTTGAGGATGGACACGGCGTCCTTGGAGAGCCAGACGGGGTAGAGCACGTCGTCGTGCAGGATGGACTCGAACAGGTCGTCCTCGTTGTCGGCCTCGAAGGGCGGCTGGCCGGCCAGCGTCTCGTACACACGGTGACGTCACTCACCCTTGAGGATGGACACGGCGTCCTTGGAGAGCCAGACGGGGTAGAGCACGTCGTCGTGCAGGATGGACTCGAACAGGTCGTCCTCGTTGTCGGCCTCGAAGGGCGGCTGGCCGGCCAGCATCTCGTACACACGGTGACGTCACTCACCCTTGAGGATGGACACGGCGTCCTTGGAGAGCCAGACGGGGTAGAGCACGTCGTCGTGCAGGATGGACTCGAACAGGTCGTCCTCGTTGTCGGCCTCGAAGGGCGGCTGGCCGGCCAGCATCTCGTACAGCAGCACGCCCAGCGCCCACCAGTCCACCGACGGACCGTACTCCAGCTCCTGCAGGATCTGCGCACAGCCCGACATGTACCCGCCGTGCTCGCGCTCGCTCGAGCCACAAGGCTGTAGTAGCCTACTGACATCTTCACTATTGACCACCGCGGCCAGGCCGCACCAGTCTGTGAGTGGCCTCAAATTGAGTCACGCCTATAGCAGAATATGCTGCACAACCTGCTGAGTAACCGCGGTGGACTTTGTGTGCAATTTATTGCACACAACATAGCACAGCACCACTCGCCACTGACACGAACAACAAAGCGAAACAGAAGATCTAATTCGGGTATTTTGATAGCGAACTTTGAGTTTATTAGGCGGTATACATCTTCTGTACGCCAGAGCTATCAAATCAAATCAAATCATTTATTGCAATCATCCATACTAATATTATAAATGGGAAAGTGTATGTGTTTGTTTGTTTGTTTGTTTGTTTGTTTGTTTGTTTGTTTGTTTGTCCGTCTTTCACGGCCTAACGGGGCGACGAATTGACGTGATTTTTTAAGTGGAGATAGTTGAAGGGATGGAGAGTGACATAGGCTACTTTTTGTCTCATTCTAACCCCCCACTTCCCTAAAATGGGGGGTGGAAGTTTGTATGGAGCATTCCGCAATTTTCAAGGTAGAAAGCTAAAAATTGGTATGTGGAATATTTGTGACTAACAAAAAAATCGTGCATCATTTTTTTTTTTGGAAATCTGTACCCAACCCCTTAAAAGAGGGGGTGAAATTTTATATGGGACTTTTCGCAGTTTTCAAGGTAGGAAGCTAAAAATCGGTACACAGACTCTGTTACCAACGAAAAATACCTGCCTTTTTTTTGTTAATTTTCCCTCAGCCCCTAAAATAGGGGATGGAAATTTGTGTGAGACTCCGAAAAATTAGTACCTACAGGTTCTATGATACTAACGAATAATAAAATAATCTAACATGGGTATCGTTTCTATGGTTTATATTTCAAATCCAACGTGGCTGACGTAAAATACCATCTCCCCTGTTGGGGTGAGCTGGGGTTGAAATGTCTAAATATCAATATGGGTGTCGTTTTTATGGTTTTTATGGACGTTATTACGAAAATGGCGTCGATTTTGAAATTTAATATTGTGGACATCTATCTTAATATGTAGAGTCGTTATGTAGAGTCGATATGTAGAGTCGATATGTAGAGTCGATATGTAGAGTCGATATGTAGAGTTTATATGTAGAGTCGATATGTAGAATCGATATGTAGAGTCGATATGTATAGTATATATGTAGTCGATATGTAGAGTCGATTTGTAAAGTTGATATGTAGAGTCGTTATCTAGAGTAGAGCCGATAATTACCGCACAGCCCAAACCGCTGGATCTAGAGATTCCAAATTTGGCACGTAGGTTCCTTAAGGGTGCACTAAGAAAGGATTTTTCAAAATTCACCCCCTAAGTGGGTGAAATGGTGATCCAGAGTTTGTATGGGGCAACAAATTAAGTAAGAGTATTTCATTCAAAACTTCACAGGAGTATTACCAGCGATAAATGAGTAAGCATGGCATTAAGCTCGCCATTTGTACATATTTTTTTGTATTTTGTGCAATAAAGTTTAAATAAATAAATAAATATATATTTCAGGTTTTTTGAGAATTCAACCCCTAAAAGGGGAAAATGTGTTGGGACGTTAATTATGTAGAGTCGATATGTATAGTCTATATGTAGTCGATATGTAGAGTCGATATGTAGAGTAGATTTGTAAAGTTGATATGTAGAGTCGATTTGTAAAGTTGATATGTAGAGTCGTTATCTAGAGTCGAAAGGTAGTCGATATGTAGAGTCGATATGTAGAGTCTATGTAGAGCCGATAATTAAATAAAAGAAGAAACTGGCTGACTGACTGACATATCACCGCACAGCCCAAACCGCTGGATCTAGAGATTCCAAATTTAGCACGTAGGTTCCTTAAGGGTGCACTAAGAAAGGATTTTTCAAAATTCACCCCCAAAGTGGGTGAAATGGGGGTCCAGAGTTTGTATGGGGAAACAAATTAAGTAAGAGTATTTCATTCAAAACTTAACAGGAGTATTCCCAGCGATAAATGAGTAAGCATGGCATTAAGCTCGCCATTTGTACATATTTTTTTGTATTTTGTGCAATAAAGTTTAAATAAATAAATAAATATATATTTCAGGTTTTTTGAGAATTCAACCCCTAAAAGGGGAAAATGTGTTGACAATGTCTGAAAATCAACATGGGTATTGTTTCTATGGTTTATCGGGTCGCTGGTCGCTAATTACGAAAACAAGGATTTTAAAATCCAACGTGGCGGACGTGTAATACCATCTCCCCTGTTGGGGTGCGATGGGGTTGAAATGTCTAAATATCAATATGGGTGTCGTTTTTATGGTTTTTTGGGACGTTAATTATGAAAATCGCATCGATTTTGAAATTTAACATTGTAGACATGAAAATTCTTGAAAGTATTTGTGCCAAATTGCAATTCAATTGGAACATAGGGGTCAAACTGAGATGCACCTTTTTTATAGACGGTTAAAATTACTTTTAGTACGCGGGCGAAGCCGCGGGCAAAAGCTAGTGTTAGTATACAGTTCTTCAATTAGAGATTACAGTTCAACATGAACCCTGTAACGGCACAGCAATGAAATAAATAATAATTTAAATAATAATAATTGTTACAGTCTAATTTTATATTTCTTAGCAAGTTAAGAATAGTACATTATTGCCGTGGCCGTGAGTATTTGTTTAAACGGACGAGCTTGCGAGTCCGTTTAATTATAATACGAAGCCTGCAATTGCCATTCCAGCTAAGGCTAATATAGTGCTTTTCTCAAAAATGGGGGAATAATAAACTCTAAATATCGTTGCACAACGTGAAAATATTAATGATTTCCCGCCGTTTTTCTTTTAAACCGAATCGCAAGTGTATTTTTCCACCGAAAAACGCAAACTATTTGAGACACATAGAAAAACGTCGCGTTTGCAACAGAAAAATACGAGTTGAATTGGCTGAATACGACCTGTGCCGTCTTTTATATGCAGGTTTCAACTTTTTAAAAAGTTTGGTACTCGACAGATAAAGGAATTTATATGTAACATTCCAGGCGGCCTGCAATGTTTTTTAATTTTTAATTTTGATCTGACCTGAAACTATACTCTTTACCTTCCAATATGTAGCGACTTATGTACACTTTGCGGGCCATTTTTGAGAAAATAATGTTAAACATGTAATTAATGTAATTATATAAGAAATCTCATCATTTATATACTAAAATTAAAAATGTCACAATAATTAATTAATAATAACTCATAATATAAATTTGTTACAATTGCGTCCACACTTCATTCTCATCATTAAAAAAATCATCTAATGAATAATAAATAAGCTTTCTGTGTAAGGTATAAAAAGAAAAGAAAAGAAAATATTTATGATATATTAATATGATGATGATGTATGATTTTATTGTATTTTTAAATGTTTTATAATTGTCAATGTCTTTAATATTATTGGAGATTTTATTATAAATTTTTATTGACATGACTATCTTTGCCTAACAAGCTGAAGTAGTCTTACCTCCGGTGCTATGTAATCCGGAGTACCGCAGAAAGTCGTAGTGGTCGTTCCGTCTGAAACGAAATAGACAACTTAGTACCACAGTGTGCAACACAACTACCTACAACCAGTAGGCAAGCTTCATTCATCTTTAGAATTTATCCAGCGGCTTAGCGTAGCCGCTCAAGAGTCAGGGTTGTCAAAATATGTTAAGAGATAAAAAACCGGACAAGTGCGAGTTCAACTCGCGTGGTGAGGGTTCCGTATATAATCTAAATTTCATAAGTGTTTTTGAATACTCAAACTTCTTATAGGTTTTCCTGTAATCGTTAGGCAACGAACTATTTTCAATATTTTTTTCAGAATTTTAATCCTAGTAGTTTCGGAGATAAGGGGGGGAATGGTCAATTTTCGTCTTTTTTCCTATATTACTTCAAATCTGTTTTTGCTACAATTATAAAAAATATATATCTGACATGCTTACAACAACCCCTTTCATTTGATATGTCACACAATACAGGTAGCGAAACTTTTTTTTTTAATTTTCCAGTTTACTTTACGCGTCCATCTTTGAGTCACCAATTTACATATGTGTGCCAAATTTCAACTCAATCGGTCCAGTAGTTTCGGAGCAAATCGGCTGTGACAGACGGATAGACTGACAACCGAGTGATCCTATAAGGGTTCCGTTTTTTCCTTTTGAGGTATCGGAACCCTAAAAAATATGCATTACCTGTTTAATTTTCAAGCATTTCATAAGTATGTTGTTATTTTATAAACACGCTCACTCAGTCAGATTTTTATATAGAAATAAGTAAAAAAATGGCGGCCATTTAAAAAAGAAATATCTTCCGATTTCGTTCAAAATCGATATCTGAGAGTCCGAGGGGCTTCTTCATACGAATCCGAGGTTGGGTTTTGAAAGTGGCCGCCATCTTGAAATTTCGTAATTGCTTTCACACCCTGGAACCTAAATGATCGCGTACCGTACGGTTTCAGAAAAATTTCCACCCTGGGACGGTCCGGTTGTGGAATGAGCTTCCTGTCGAGGTTTTCCCGAGAGACTACAGTTAGTTAGTTAGTTTTACTGGGCATTTTCCGCAAGTCGACATCCAATGTGCCTATTTTGCGTGAAACGGCAGGGTGGCGCTACTCTAACCACCCCAGCTCCTCTAAAAAGTTTAAGAGTGCCTTGGTATTGCTGACTGTGTCCCGTAGTGTGTCCGGAGACCCTAGGTGCTTTTTCCTGTATACTTCTACCTGCTTACAGTCCAATAGAATGTGTTTAGTCGTTTCTTCTGCCTCCATGCACGCTCTGCACATGGGGCTGTCTGTGATACCTAAATTATAGAGGTGTCTGTTCAAGGTGTTGTGTCCGGTTATCATTCCTACTATCTTGCGTAGTTGGTTTCTGTGTAGGAGAGACTACAGAATGGGGTTCTTCAAAAGAGCAGGGTATAAATGTCGGCAACGCGCATGTGGCACCCGTCCACCCACTAGCTGCAAGAGGCTTATAGCCTTACCATCAGGTAGGCCGTAAGCTTATTTGCCACCAACGAGGTATAAAAAATCTTCCAGTCCGATTTTGTTCGAAATTAATATCTGAAGGTCCAAGGGCCTCCTTAATACAAATCCGACGGCCCGCGCAGGGCCGAGCTTGCAGACTGTACGTAGTAGACTGTGTTAATACCCAATCAGGACACACACATTATTTGGCCTGAGCAGGGACCGGAACCGGTTACCCTAATCAGGGTTTTCCATAAGCTAATTTTAGAAGTTGTTTTTATAAAGTTGTATTTATTAGTGAAATAAATATTTTTTTTCATTTTCATTTTTCATAACCCTATCCACAATGGTCACCTTATCATAAGGTAACCTTATTGATAGGGTAACCCTATTGTTATGGTAAGCACATCGGATGTGGTAACCATAAGCTAACCCTATCAATAGGGTTAACTTATGGTTACCTAATGGTTACCACATCTTATATGCTTACCGTGACAATAGGGTTACCCTATCAGTAAGGTTACCTAATCATAAGGCTACCAAATCGATAGGGCCTGAGGCCTACAGTTCGTTCTCAGCTCTCATAATCTCGGACCACAGGGCACCCCCGCAGCGCTTTTTGTAATCATTGGACAAATGCACTGTATTATTGTATTGTATTTTTAAGAACTATGTAATGCATTACGAGCAAAATTAAAATATTTGAAATACAATCCATCTATGAAACGGGAACAGCTTCTATTGCTTTTTTCAGAGAGCTCCTATTACTTTTTTTCGACTATGACAACAGTTTATTTTTTTTAATTTTAGGCTGATTATTTTTAAGATCTATGTGTTTAGTTCAATGCCGATACGGCCTCCAAGCTATCCGCAAATTTTTAGAACTCGTTAAGTTGTGTGGTTAATTTAATATTTTCTTGACATGGCACAAAGCCCCGTGATTACTGTTAACCCATCGCCGTGCGCGTGCAGGAACTGTAGGGCCGGCGTCACCTCCGCCGCGTAGAGCCTGCGGTGACACACGCGACAGTAACGGTACGCACCGAGGATGCCCTCCTTGCACATGCCGAAGTCGGCGAGCTTGCAGTGGCCGTCGGCGTCCAGCAGGATGTTGTCGAGCTTCAGGTCGCGGTAGATGACGCCGTGCGCGTGCAGGAACTGTAGGGCCAGCGTCACCTCCGCCGCGTAGAGCCTGCGGTGACACACGCGACAGTAACGGTACGCACCGAGGATGCCCTCCTTGCACATGCCGAAGTCGGCGAGCTTGCAGTGGCCGTCGGCGTCCAGCAGGATGTTGTCGAGCTTCAGGTCGCGGTAGATGACGCCGTGCGCGTGCAGGAACTGTAGGGCCAGCGTCACCTCCGCCGCGTAGAGCCTGCGGTGACACACGCGACAGTAACGGTACGCACCGAGGATGCCCTCCTTGCACATGCCGAAGTCGGCGAGCTTGCAGTGGCCGTCGGCGTCCAGCAGGATGTTGTCGAGCTTCAGGTCGCGGTAGATGACGCCGTGCGCGTGCAGGAACTGTAGGGCCAGCGTCACCTCCGCCGCGTAGAGCCTGCGGTGACACACGCGACAGTAACGGTACGCACCGAGGATGCCCTCCTTGCACATGCCGAAGTCGGCGAGCTTGCAGTGGCCGTCGGCGTCCAGCAGGATGTTGTCGAGCTTCAGGTCGCGGTAGATGACGCCGTGCGCGTGCAGGAACTGTAGGGCCAGCGTCACCTCCGCCGCGTAGAGCCTGCGGTGACACACGCGACAGTAACGGTACGCACCGAGGATGCCCTCCTTGCACATGCCGAAGTCGGCGAGCTTGCAGTGGCCGTCGGCGTCCAGCAGGATGTTGTCGAGCTTCAGGTCGCGGTAGATGACGCCGTGCGCGTGCAGGAACTGTAGGGCCAGCGTCACCTCCGCCGCGTAGAGCCTGCGGTGACACACGCGACAGTAACGGTACGCACCGAGGATGCCCTCCTTGCACATGCCGAAGTCGGCGAGCTTGCAGTGGCCGTCGGCGTCCAGCAGGATGTTGTCGAGCTTCAGGTCGCGGTAGATGACGCCGTGCGCGTGCAGGAACTGTAGGGCCAGCGTCACCTCCGCCGCGTAGAGCCTGCGGTGACACACGCGACAGTAACGGTACGCACCGAGGATGCCCTCCTTGCACATGCCGAAGTCGGCGAGCTTGCAGTGGCCGTCGGCGTCCAGCAGGATGTTGTCGAGCTTCAGGTCGCGGTAGATGACGCCGTGCGCGTGCAGGAACTGTAGGGCCAGCGTCACCTCCGCCGCGTAGAGCCTGCGGTGACACACGCGACAGTAACGGTACGCACCGAGGATGCCCTCCTTGCACATGCCGAAGTCGGCGAGCTTGCAGTGGCCGTCGGCGTCCAGCAGGATGTTGTCGAGCTTCAGGTCGCGGTAGATGACGCCGTGCGCGTGCAGGAACTGTAGGGCCAGCGTCACCTCCGCCGCGTAGAGCCTGCGGTGACACACGCGACAGTAACGGTACGCACCGAGGATGCCCTCCTTGCACATGCCGAAGTCGGCGAGCTTGCAGTGGCCGTCGGCGTCCAGCAGGATGTTGTCGAGCTTCAGGTCGCGGTAGATGACGCCGTGCGCGTGCAGGAACTGTAGGGCCAGCGTCACCTCCGCCGCGTAGAGCCTGCGGTGACACACGCGACAGTAACGGTACGCACCGAGGATGCCCTCCTTGCACATGCCGAAGTCGGCGAGCTTGCAGTGGCCGTCGGCGTCCAGCAGGATGTTGTCGAGCTTCAGGTCGCGGTAGATGACGCCGTGCGCGTGCAGGAACTGTAGGGCCAGCGTCACCTCCGCCGCGTAGAGCCTGCGGTGACACACGCGACAGTAACGGTACGCACCGAGGATGCCCTCCTTGCACATGCCGAAGTCGGCGAGCTTGCAGTGGCCGTCGGCGTCCAGCAGGATGTTGTCGAGCTTCAGGTCGCGGTAGATGACGCCGTGCGCGTGCAGGAACTGTAGGGCCAGCGTCACCTCCGCCGCGTAGAGCCTGCGGTGACACACGCGACAGTAACGGTACGCACCGAGGATGCCCTCCTTGCACATGCCGAAGTCGGCGAGCTTGCAGTGGCCGTCGGCGTCCAGCAGGATGTTGTCGAGCTTCAGGTCGCGGTAGATGACGCCGTGCGCGTGCAGGAACTGTAGGGCCAGCGTCACCTCCGCCGCGTAGAGCCTGCGGTGACACACGCGACAGTAACGGTACGCACCGAGGATGCCCTCCTTGCACATGCCGAAGTCGGCGAGCTTGCAGTGGCCGTCGGCGTCCAGCAGGATGTTGTCGAGCTTCAGGTCGCGGTAGATGACGCCGTGCGCGTGCAGGAACTGTAGGGCCAGCGTCACCTCCGCCGCGTAGAGCCTGCGGTGACACACGCGACAGTAACGGTACGCACCGAGGATGCCCTCCTTGCACATGCCGAAGTCGGCGAGCTTGCAGTGGCCGTCGGCGTCCAGCAGGATGTTGTCGAGCTTCAGGTCGCGGTAGATGACGCCGTGCGCGTGCAGGAACTGTAGGGCCAGCGTCACCTCCGCCGCGTAGAGCCTGCGGTGACACACGCGACAGTAACGGTACGCACCGAGGATGCCCTCCTTGCACATGCCGAAGTCGGCGAGCTTGCAGTGGCCGTCGGCGTCCAGCAGGATGTTGTCGAGCTTCAGGTCGCGGTAGATGACGCCGTGCGCGTGCAGGAACTGTAGGGCCAGCGTCACCTCCGCCGCGTAGAACCTACGACACACACATGGCAAGCGGTTAGATCATTACCGCAAACGATATTTTTCTAATATTTAATCCTACACTTCGTCGTGCTTGTCGTGGCTCGGCAAGCACCCCCAAACTCCAAAAGCTCTTGCAAGCTCACGCAAGCCAAGCCAAACCCCCTTGCCTCAACGCTTGTGCTTGTGGAAGGATGGCATGTCTCGGCAAGTGGCACACGAGTGACTAACCTGGCCCTGGGCTCGTCGAACTTGCGCGCGCGCTGTATCTGGAACATCAGGTCGCCGCCGTCGACGTACTCCATGACGAAGAACAGGCGGTCCCTGGTCTGGAAGGCGCAGTGCAGCGCGGTGAGGAAGGGGTGGCGCGCGGCCAGCGCCAGCACGCGCCGCTCCGTCAGCGTGCACTCCACGTCGTCGTCCTGGATGATGGCGTCCTTCTTCAGGACTTTCACTGCGTACACCTGCGGACAGACATTCTGTACTTTATTGTACAGTCAAGTGCAAAAATATGTATCGGTTCAATCCTGTCATACATAAGTACCAAAACCTTAATCCGCTGATATAAGAGCGATGTGACATATTTATGAGTAAGTTGTATGCACCCATATTTTTACACTTGAATATAAAAGTCGAAAGTATTTATTTGCCAGAATACAGTACAGGAAGGTCTTAGATAATTGAACATGACAGTGTATTCAGCCTGCATGCAGGCGTGCAAATATTTTACTGAAAGGCGATTAATTAGTAAAAATACAAATAATCAATTGCAAAATTAATATACATTAAACGGAATTAGGTCCACAATTGCGTGAACCTTTGTGTTCAGACTCCTGATAGTTTCGTTCTGATACTTGTTGCCATTCCATAATTGTAGGCGCTTCAAGTTACTATTAGTTATTTAAAAAGCCTACCCGGCACATTCACCTTTTATACATACCTCTGTATAGACGCCTTGTCGTCAATAAATTGTTAAAAATTACCAATTTTGGGTTTTAATTAAATAAATTAAGGCTCCGTTATGTACATCGATACATAAATTGGAGGCCCATGAGGGGAACAAAGAAAAATCAAGAAAAATCGAAAAACTACTAAATATCAAGATCCAACTTCACGAAAGGCGCGTATGCAGTAAAGGCCAGATGATTGGATCCGTGGACCAGGAGACAGAAGAGTAAACCTTGTCTGGATTGTGAACAAGTGCAGTGCAGTGGTACAGCTAAAGACCACCCGCGCGACGACGCAATTGCCAAAGATAAGTGCCCTTCCTTTGTCCTTCCACCAATACCTAAAACCTATCTAGTTAGTCAAAATTGCAAACAATTTTCTTCTAGTTAGTCATTAAAGTACTAAAATATACTTCTACTTGCGCAATAAGTGCAAAATAGACATCTAAATATCATTACTTTTCGTGCTAAAATTACGTAGTTAAATTCCTTTGTTCTATCTATCCACGTACGTTCATATGTACCTACTTCTCAGTTAGTAAAACGTAACAGTGAATCCTTAAATACTTAAATTATATGGTGGCCCATGTTTTAAACGTTTAGTTCTATAAAATACATAAAGATTTACATAAGATTTGACCAGTTAAAATATTTTACACATAAATAACTAAACAAAATTAATTTTACTATTACGAACGAATTCTTGCTAGTCCATAAGCCCTCATTTAACCTATATACGGTTCTTTCGCGGTATTTAAAGTGTTTCGCCGACTATTCCAGGTTCGTCACAGCGCGACTCGGCATTGCAAGTACAAGATCAGCTGAGTTCGCGCGGCCGGAACCCCAGCTCGGCAAGTACCAGCGTAGTGAGGAGCGTGAGATAAACATTTTGTTATCATTTCCAAAGTTAACAGTTTAGCTATTCATAAATCTAAAGTTCTATTTTTATAAATACAATGGCTCCGAACCCAATTGACAAATCCAGTGAAGCCGCGGTGACTAAACGGCTACAAGATTTAACCACATCGCGTAGTTCAATTAAAGGACAAATAACTAAATTTAAAAATTACATAAGTGAGTTTATGAAAAAGTCTAATGTTACGACTATTGAATTAACCGAGCTGAGTCTCAAGGTCAGTAAGCTTGAGGGTGTGTCAATTAAGTTCGACTCTTTGCAAAATGAGATTGAGGTCCTGAATTCTGAAAATATGTCAAGTGAGCTTGATGAACGGGAGATGATTGAGCAGAATATTATCACAAATATAGCAACAGCTAAAACAATATTGGAAAAACATAGTAAAAGAGAAATTGAGCGACGGAACTCCGTCACCTTAGAGGCTCAATGTACTCACGATCATCAAGATCAAAATTTTAAGTTGCCACAGATTCAAATTTCGAAATTTGATGGTGCCTACTTCCGCTGGCTTGAGTTTCGTGACACATTCGAAAATCTTATTCATAAAAATGACCGCATTACGCCAATACACAAATTCCACTACCTCATATCCTACTTAGAGGGAGACGCGGCCAGAATTATTTCCAACCTTGAAGTATCTTCTGCTAATTACGCAGAGGCCTGGAAACTACTCGGTGATCGCTATGACAATAAAAGGTTATTGATAAATCATCACTTGAGCTCATTGTTTAATATACAGGCGCAAACCCGAGAGTCTGAAAGATCGCTGCGTTTTTTAGTAGATCATGTTACTAAAAATTTGAGAGCCTTGTCTAGTCTAGGCCAGCCGACCGACAAGTGGGATATGTTGATCATATTTATGTTGTCATCCAAATTAGACAGCCGCACACTGATGAAGTGGGAAGAGTATCGGAATACAATCGATGACGTTCCGACCTTAGATCAATTTCACAAATTTTTGATTGATCGAGCTGACGTTCTGGAGGCATTGAATCGCAACAAATATGAGTCAGGTACTTCTAAATTCTTGCCTTCTACGTCACGTTCAAGCCCGCCGGCACCTAATCACCATCATAACTATAATAACAATAAACAAGATCGAAGTGCTCATGTTAAATCATTTGCAGGTATAAATAAAAAATCAACGCAATATTTTAATAATAATCAATATAAGCCTGGCACATCTGTGTGTATAATATGTGGTGATGATCATAAAATATACGATTGTCACGTTTTTGCAGCAAAAAATATGAAAGAAAAATTAGCCGATGTCGCGAATTACAAGTTGTGTGCAAACTGCCTTAGGCAGGGTCACCCAGTCAGCGAGTGTCGTGGGGGTCCATGCCGGGAGTGTAAAAAGATGCACAATAGTTTGCTTCATGAGCCTAGTCCAGGTATTATAAATAATGCCGCTACGTTCAGCCACGCATCGTCTACGGCTAATTTTCCTAACTGGGACAATAAACAAGTGCTTTTATCCACAGCGTTGATTGAAGTGTCTAATCCTAGAACTAACCAAAAAGAAAAGGTCCGAGCTCTCTTAGACTGTGGAAGCGAGTCGTCCTTTATTACTAAATCGCTTAAAGAAAGATTGTCATTAGAATCAAATCCCATAGACTGTCTAAAGGTCATAGGAATAGGAAATAATTGTGCAAACAACATTGTCGAAAGATGTAGTGCTCAAATAAATTCATTAAATGATCCGTTCAAAGTTGCTTTATCGTGCTTTGTTCTAAAGGAGCTAACAAGCAACATACCTAAATATCCAGTAGATATCCAAAGTCTACAGATACCAGATCATATTCAGCTAGCGGATCCCGATTTTAACCAACCAGCCGCCATCGAAGTTTTGATTGGGGCGGATATATTTTGGGATATCCTGGGTAGCGAACAATACTCTATGGGTCTTCATAATCCTAAATTGCGTAAAACTAAATTGGGTTGGTTAATATCCGGACCGGTGTATACAAAAAATAACACTAAAAATAATCAAAATAAAATAAACTGTAATCACGCACTAATAACTAAAACACAAGAAAATATTGAAAATATGCTAACTAAATTCTGGGAGACCGAAGAGGTACCCAACAAACCTGTATTAAATCAAAATGATAAGGAATGTGAAAAGCACTTCCTGACTCATACTACGCGTTTGGAAAACGGCAGATTCAGCGTTAAATTGCCGTTAACTGAGTCACCTGAAAGTCTTGGTGATTCTTACTATTTAGCCAGAAAACGATTTTTTAATTTGGAGCGAAAATTCAAGCGAAATCCGACCTTGAAGTCCGAATACATTAAATTTATAAATGAGTATGCAGAGTTAGATCACCTATCAGAATCTACTGTGCCTAAGCCATATCCGAATTATTTTTTATGTCATCATGCAGTTCAAAAAGAAAGTGAGTCTACTTCTCTCAGGGTAGTTTACGATGGTTCTGCTGCCTCCTCCTCTGGAAAGTCGCTAAACGACATTTTGATGGTGGGTCCTAATGTCCAGGACTCTCTTTTCTCCATTCTAGTAAGAGCAAGACAGTATAAGTACATTTTATCTGGCGATATTGAGAAAATGTACCGGCAGGTACAAGTTCACGACAAAGACCGTGATTTGCAATTGGTGCTATGGAGAGAAGATGAGTCCGAGACCCTAAAAACGCTAAGATTAAATACTCTCACTTACGGAACCGGAAGTGCGAGCTATTTGAGCACGCGATGCTTATTTCAAGTCGGAGAGGAGCAGCAAGATCAGCTTGTCAAAACGATAATCCAAAAGGACTTTTATGTTGATGACCTGATCACTGGGTCCAATAATGAAAATGAATTAAGATATATACAAAACTCTGTATCAGAGGCGTTGATGACAGCATGTTTTAATTTAAGAAAATATAAAAGTAATTTGTCATCTTTATTTGAGGATTCAAGTATAGATACACGTGAAAACTTAGTAATTAGTGAATCAGCAAGCACGCTTGGGCTAGGGTGGAGTCCAGTTAGTGATACGTTAAATTTTCCAGTGAAAGACCCTTCCCCAAGTGATAGCATAACTAAAAGATATATAATGTCAAATTCATTTAAGATTTTCGACCCACTGGGTTGTCTAAGTTTATGCATAATAAAGCCAAAAATGCTTCTTCAGCAGTTATGGCAGCTGAAACATGATTGGGATAAGCCTGTGCCTGATTTTATAAGAAAAGAGTGGGAGAAATTTGCTGAAAACTTGCCATTCATTCAAAATCTTAAAATAGATAGGCGTGTTTTATGTGATTCACCAAAATATATCGAAATGCATGTTTTCAGTGACGCATCTCAATTAGCTCTTGGAGCTTGTATTTATATGAAGTCTGTAACTGAAAACGATGACGTCACTGTAAGGCTTTTGTGTGCGAAATCGAAAGTGGCGCCTCTGAAACCTACCACGATGCCTCGACAGGAGTTGAGCGCTGCTCTTCTGGCTGCCAAGCTCAGCAGGGCAGTTCTAGACTCACTGAGATATAAACCGGATCGTGTGGTTCATTGGTGCGACTCCAGCATAGTGTTAGGTTGGATTCACAATAAAACCGCCAAACTAAAGGCATTCGTAGCCAATCGTATAAATGAAATTTTAGAGAAGACTATAGAATCATCATGGAGGTATGTGCCTACCTCTACAAATCCAGCCGATTTGATTTCGCGCGGGGTGGATGCCAACCAGCTTCCGAAGCTGGATCTGTGGTGGTATGGACCTACATTCTTAATTGAATCAGAAAGTAAATGGCCTATTTTAAATAACTGTAAAGTCGACTTACCAGAAGTAAAATCGAATTTTATAAACATAACGCCCCCATTAATTGATTTTGAAAAATACTCGACACTAAATAGATTGCAAAGAACTTTTGCGTATGTTAAAAGAATGATTTTTAATATGAAAAACCCTACAAATAAACGCAAGGGATTTTTAAGCGTTGACGAATTGACTGAATCGTTGAATTTTATTTGTGTAATTGCCCAAAGGCAATCATTTCAAAATGAGTACGAGATGCTAACAAAATCTAAACCGTTGAACTCTAAATCTAAAATATTAAAGCTTTCACCTTTTGTGGATGAACATATGGTGATTAGAGTTGGCGGGCGAATCGATGCATCTGATTATCCTTACGAAAAGAAGCATCAAATATTGCTTCACGCGTCTCATCGATTAACTAAACTTATTTTTACTGATGCGCATATCAAAAATATGCACGCACCACCTCAATTGTTGCTGTCCATTGTGAAGGAAACTGTGTGGCCATTAAATGGAAGACGTCTGGCTCAACGCACGGTTAACAGTTGCATGCGATGCAGACGTGTTCGTGGTGACACTCTGACTCCTAAAATGGGTAACCTCCCTGCTCAGAGGATAAATCCAGACTTCCCGTTTGTGTCAGTTGGTTTAGATTTTGCAGGCCCTTTCTACATTCTAAATCGTAAAGGCCGAGGCGCTAAATTGATAAAATGCTATTTATGCTTGTTTGTTTGTATGCGCTATAAGTGTTTGCACTTAGAAGCAGTTAGTGATCTAACCAAAAATTCCTTTATAATGACGCTTAGGAGATTCATTGCGCGAAGAGGCAAGCCAGCGGAAGTATTTTGTGATAATGGCCGGAACTTTGTGGCTGCGGCTAAAGAATTAGGTCAATTTTTGAAAACGAATCAAGAATCTTTATCTGATTTTGCGAGCCAAGAGTACATAAAATTTATATTTAACCCTACTTACGCACCTCACTTCGGCGGTATCTGGGAGGCCGGCGTAAAATCCGCTAAGCACCATATAAAACGAGTAGTTGGCAATAGCCATTTAACATTTGAAGAGATTTGTACGTTATTTGCGCAAGTAGAAGCTATACTTAATAGTCGTCCCTTGTGCCCTATGTCAACATCCCCTGACGATCTCCTTTCCCTCTCTCCAGGGCACTTCTTAATCGGAAGACCGCTGACTGCTCTGCCGTCACCTGCACTGGAGAACTACAAAGAATATTCTCTGCAACGCTACGCCCGCATAGAGAAGATGCGCCAGCACTTTTGGCAAAGATGGCAGAGAGAATATATATCAGAGCTCCAAGAGAGAACCAAGTGGAGAACCAACACTGCCAAGCTGAACGTGGGTGATTTGGTTCTGCTTCATGAAGACCACGTGCCGCCTCTCTGCTGGCGTCTTGGAAGAGTTACGCGCTTGTTCCCGGGACCCGACGGTGTTTCCAGGGTAGCAGATGTAACCACTACGAAGGGATGCGTACGACGACCGCTCGTGCGCCTGTGCCCTCTACCATCAGCTGAGGACCTACAGTTTTGAAAGGCTGTTCCTTTCAACGAGGCGGGAAGATGTTCAGACTCCTGATAGTTTCGTTCTGATACTTGTTGCCATTCCATAATTGTAGGCGCTTCAAGTTACTATTAGTTATTTAAAAAGCCTACCCGGCACATTCACCTTTTATACATACCTCTGTATAGACGCCTTGTCGTCAATAAATTGTTAAAAATTACCAATTTTGGGTTTTAATTAAATAAATTAAGGCTCCGTTATGTACATCGATACACTTTGTTTCAGTAAGAGCGGCCGCACATTACGGCAAGTACCGGAAAACCCCTTTTCAGGCTTAAGCCTATCGATTTGGTAACCTTATGATAAGGTAACCAGAAATTAACCCTATTGAGAGGGTTTTTTTAGAGTTAACTTATGGTTACCACTTCCGATATGCTTACCATAACAATAGGGTTAATCTATCATTAAGGTTACCTTATCATACGGTTACCATTATAGATAAGGTTTTAATAACAATTCCTAAAGTTAGCCTATGGAAAACCCTGATTAGGGTAACCGGTTTCGGTCCCTGCATTAGGGCCACTATATCTGGAACGATAATTAAATTTCTTCAATAGTAAATTTACCCTTGGCGAAAAAATGCACGTAAGTAATTAATTTATTAGTAATTTTAAAGATGCGATTTAAAAACATTGTCTAAATAAAATATAAATATGTTTAAAAAAAGTCGTCCAGCAACCCTTGTCGCGCGACCCTGTGGGTACTGGAAGTGTGTGGTTACCTCGTCGGTGCCCTTCTTCTCGGCGAGCATGACCTTGCCGAAGGAGCCCTTGCCGAGCACCTTGATGAACGAGAAGTCGTCCAGCGACACCTTGTCGCGCGACCCTGTGGGTACTGGAAGTGTGTGGTTACCTCGTCGGTGCCCTTCTTCTCGGCGAGCATGACCTTGCCGAAGGAGCCCTTGCCGAGCACCTTGATGAACGAGAAGTCGTCCAGCGACACCTTGTCGCGCGACCCTGTGGGTACTGGAAGTGTGTGGTTACCTCGTCGGTGCCCTTCTTCTCGGCGAGCATGACCTTGCCGAAGGAGCCCTTGCCGAGCACCTTGATGAACGAGAAGTCGTCCAGCGACACCTTGTCGCGCGACCCTGTGGGTACTGGAAGTGTGTGGTTACCTCGTCGGTGCCCTTCTTCTCGGCGAGCATGACCTTGCCGAAGGAGCCCTTGCCGAGCACCTTGATGAACGAGAAGTCGTCCAGCGACACCTTGTCGCGCGACCCTGTGGGTACTGGAAGTGTGTGGTTACCTCGTCGGTGCCCTTCTTCTCGGCGAGCATGACCTTGCCGAAGGAGCCCTTGCCGAGCACCTTGATGAACGAGAAGTCGTCCAGCGACACCTTGTCGCGCGAACCCGCGCTGTCCCCGCCTGCACACAGTATATGAGTTTTAACCCTTAGCCAGGCTGAGGGTACCTTATCATAGAGAGCTAGAGTTCAAAATCATGTGAGCACTGCCTGGCTAGCAGCATGGGCGTAGGTATATAGAACAGAGCCGGGTCTGGTGCCCGGCGGGTCTGGTGCCCGGAGGGTCTGGTGCCCGGCGGGTCATGTGCCCAGCGGGATGCCGGTCACGGACTCAGAATGCCACGCTGGCGATTTTTTTGGCCCATCCTGGCAAACGGCATCTATGCCAGATGATTGTTGCCGGTGTACATACATGTAGTCGTGACAGTAAAAATATAGAAAATAAAATATTCAGGTCACGACGTGCATAAATGTAAAACGATTCTTATAAAGTTTTTTAACATTAAATATTACAAGATAAGCTTCTGCAATATGTTATAACAATTACAATAAATTTGTGATACAAAGGATAAGTTCATTAATACCTATGTGAAATAACCAGACATTTAAAATAAATATTAAATTCAAATTCCAACTTCGTATTTCCAAATTCAGATTGTATATCGGCTTTCAAAGTAGATGGCTTCTTTGCTACTACAACATTACAGTAAACATTGACGGAAGACACATAATAATTACCCAAATCGTATTCAAATCTAAAAGCAAGCCACCTAGTCCGAAAAGGCCACAATAATAAATAAATGTAAATAAAAAGACCATAACCAAAAAGCGTGCAAACCAAAAAAAGGAACCTTCGTAGCACGTGAATATGTCTCTGAGGTCGTCCCAGTGCGAGCCGCCAGCGAACGGCGCCAGGTCCAACACTAGCGGAAGCAAACAATCAAACACACAGGGCAACACAACACACTAAAACAAAAACAAGCAATACGGGTGTAGACTCTAAATTTATTATTACTTCAAAAGAAAAAAGGCAAAAAAATATAGCTAATGACGAAAATCCCATTCAAATATCTCAAAAAATTACGAAGCTACGACAGTTTTAATGTTGCTTGTTAGAAGGAGAAAACGCATAGTAAATGACAATCGTTTCATATGAAGCCGCGTTTTGCGGAAAAGGGACAGAACATACCCCCTCTTAAAACTTTGGACACTTTTAACTTTGACTACATTTTTAATCCTTTTTCGAGAAGATACAACATTATTGATTATTTTATTTAGTGGCTACACCCCTATTACGATGCATGATCACATTTTTGGCAAGAAATAACATACTATTGATATTGACAATAAAATTGTAAAAAAAAATATCGTTGTAGTATGGCATTTCTCGGCCTCGCTTTTGTTATGAAGGTTTAGGACAAATGAACTAAACTTGCACTTAAGGTTGAAATTCACCAAGAAAACTTGATAGATCATGCTTAAATGCTCATTCGTTTGCTTGGCCTAACACTTGACTAAAGTCCCATTTTATAAAGATGCTTTGTCAAACAAATACTATCAATATAAGTACTACACACATGTTACATTACTAACTAACCCATAAATGTGTAACTAAGCTTTGTAAAACAGGGCTTGAATGGGATTTCAAAATGATTTAACAATAATAAAAACATTAGTAAGAAAATCCACATATAAGTACTGGATACATGCCAATTGAACATCTCATAGCGTTCGATCTAAATTAGCATTTCACAAATCTTGCAGAGCTCGCTACAAATAAAGACACATTTAAGTGACCCTTGGTAAAATAAAGGTTTACGATTAGTGTAGCAAATTAGAACTAGCCCGAGCCTTAGACTTCCGCCTTCAGGGCTCGATCGGTCAGTTAACTGCGTCTTCAATGAGATATCAGTTGAATGACAGACTACAACTCTTGAAAATGTAGTCGGTGTGTGTGCGCGTGTGCGTGTGCGTGTGTGTGTGTGTGTGTGCGTGTTCGTGTGTGTGTTGTGTGCTCACCCTTGTCGTCGTGCTTGTCTCCCGGCTCCTTGTCCGCGTCGCCCGCCGCGTCGCCCGCGCCCTCCAGCAGCACAGGGTTGTACTGACACAAAGACAAACTTCTTTATTCTTCAATTTTGGCATATTAAATGCACCTATGAATGCCACCAGAAAAACCAACGTAAAAAACTATACGAGGTATAATATTTTCTATCAATGTAAATAAAATGTTGCGAAGGCATATAAATTATCAGACAACCAATCAAGGTCGATCTCGTCTCCGCGCCGCTACAATATAAGTGTTGCGATTAGCCGATTTCTGTTTGGTCCCAGAAAAAAAATGTTATAAGTCCGAAACCGTAAGAGTAATCCTATCAAAAAAATCGATACAGAAACCACGGTACGTTGTCAAAGTCCCATCAATGGCTAAATTTTTGCTAAGGGACTTTTAACATTTTACTAATAATAAAGATAATATAGCAGTGGCCCGTTTGACGTAGCGTATCATTTATCATTTTATCATTTAGAAGCTACTATTTTACAAGTCTAAGCCGGCAACACTAGTCAAATGGCCAGTCGTTATTGGTCGAGCGCTTCATTGTGTACGTCACTACTTACGTTAACCTATCGATTTGGTAACCCTATCAATTTGGTAACCTTATGATAAGGTAACCAGAAGTTAACCCTATTGAGAGGGTTTTTTCAGGGTTAACTTATGGTTACCATAACCGATATGCTTACCATAACAATAGGGTTACCCTATCAGTAAGGTTACCATTATGAATAGGGCTTTAAAAACAACTTCTAAAATTAGCCTATGGAAAACCCTGATTAGGGTAACTGGTTCCGGTCCCTGAGTGGACCCTCGTATGTATGGCACGACAAGTGAGCTGGTAGGTCGCGTTACCTTGGAGGTCCTCGGTCTGGGGTTCTTGTCGGGCGAGATGCCCATCTCGCTGAGGATCTCGGCCATGGCCTTGGTGTTGATGCCGCAGTTGTTGGCCACGTTCTTCTGGCAGCGCTTGTGCACGTTCATCGAGCACACTGCAAGCACAATCGACACGTTCACACTTGGAGATTACGACAGAACTTGAAACTAAAGGACTATGCCACGACTTCCAGCGGCAGCGGGAGCGGAGCTACGCGTGGGTGGGTTCGATCACTCGCCCTCACGAATGGCGCCCCACTGACGCCGCTGCCGCTGTTTTGAGACGTGACCGAACCGTAATAGTAAATTACCATAATAGCAATCAGGCTAGAAGCCCAGTACTAGAAGACGGGCAAGAAGTGTGTTTAATGTCACTACCGCTAAATCGATGATGTATCAAAAAACCTTATTTCAGACCACAACCCCAGTCACTTTTAGTAATTCCTACATATGTGTACAATTGGGTAGTTTCCACATGTCAAAATTGATAACGCAGTGTTGCTAAATGGATAGTAAACCATCAAATAAATGTAATTAAGTATAAATTAAGAAATATAATTAAAATCATAAAAAGATATGAACCTTGAAAGCTTGGAAAAAAATATGCATTTTTTTTATTGTTTGTAAATTTAAAGCTACCAATAGAATCCTTACGCTTTAATAGAAACAAAATTGTACGACAACTATGGTCCTAAACGCAGTATTTCACGACCGAAACAGCAATTTAACTGATTTTCATTACGATTAGTACAAAATATTGCACTGTGTGACGTCACGATTCAATGTTAATCAGTATGGAACGTTTTCGGCTGCCGCCAGCGAGGTCCGTCTTTAACTATTTTTTTTGGGTATGTATGTTTTTTAATTGTAGTTGCTCCCATACAAACTTTTGTTCCTCTCCAAAAACTGGTTCGAATGGCATCGTTAAAAAAATTTAGGACACAAGCCTATTGGCACAGATTTGACAAAGGATAGAACGCTTTGCTATGTCTATTGCTCGCGATCAATGTCAGAATTCATGTCAGCAAGAATTAGAGTGAGTACTAGTAGGAGACTTAATAGAGCCTGAAGAAGATATTCCAAATATGTGTGCCGTCAACGTCAAGGACATTTTTATCTTTTTGGAAGAATAAGGAGAAAAATTCATACATGTCTTGACGTCGACTGTAGAAAGTGCGCGAGTTTAAAGTATTATATGTTATTGTATTGTTTCTCTCTGTAACTGCTTTGTTTGTGTGAGGTGTGCAATAAAGAGTATTTGTATTGTATTGTATTGTATTGTGTATGTTCCGTACCTTCGCACTGCAGCCCCTGCTTGATGAGGCCGTAGAGCAGCGAGCCGCAGTGGTCGCAGAACGTGAACCGCTTGTAGGAGTGCACCACGAACCGGTGCGGCACGTTCACGCTGAACCGCTGCCCGCCGGACACGCCCACCGAGCTGTGTTGCTTCACACACAAACACTAACTTGTTAAACAATTATCCTGCTTTGCATAAGATATTTTAGAAAACTCGTCATTTCAATAAGCTTTAAGGTCTTCGCACACTATATCAACTCCACGCCAACTCAACTCACACTTTCGATGAGATTAGTATACAACGCGTAGACCACTCGTCGTACACTACTTTAATATCATTTTTTGAAATTCAACCTACAACATATGACATAGGGCTTAAATTTCAATATAAGGCATAGAGTCGAGTCGCCGTTGAGTTGTTGTAATGTGCGAAGACCTTTAACCACATTACGCCGCCGGCAGAAACGTTGTGCCGCAATGTTGCACAAACACCGAGCGCGGATTTTGCTCGACGCTTATCAAGTGAAGTTCCTGGTGGGCTTCCAATAACTACTGGGTTACAATAGGGTGTCCCTTGAACATCGTTCTAATTTATTCCAAAACATGTAGTAACTCATAGCAATAAGTGAAATATGTTTTAAGTTTGCAACTAGGAGATGACTACCGACGGCACGTCGCAAGACTATTTGTTGACTTACCTCTTCTTTCATGCCGGGACACTTGGTGACGACGGAGGAGTGGCATCGCTTGTGGACCACGCAAGTGCATACTGCAACAAATGTTCCGTTAGTCTCTCGCTCGCGTCATCGTCACACACATGGCACGTTCCAAAAGAAAAGAAAAACTTACCTTGACATTGATATCCTTGTTTGCCGAGGCCCCTGCAAGCAAAACAGTAATGTTATATTCTGGCATTGGAAATTTTAAATTATTTGTCTAATCTATCACGGAACATATAAAAAGATGTAAGCGGCGTCTTAGTGAGTTACTTTGGGATCCTGCGTACCCAGGTGAACTCAATAGTCCAGGCAATGAACTGACAACTTGTATGGAAAAAATGACAGATTTGGAAATAATTTATAATAGCTAATTTTTTTAATGTTACGGATATATAATCAATTAAATAGTTACCTAGAGGCAAAATCCAACAAAAAATCAGACATCAAAAAAATCAATATTTAATTAGCTCCTAAAAAAAGTCCGGATAAATATTAATATATTTTTTTATCTTTATTTAGGTTCATTTACATTTGCTTAAAAATATTCAATATAAATTAAATATAAAAGACAATGAATGTTTAATTTAAATCTATATAATTACTTCCGGGTGGATAGTTTGTTGGATTCTTGAATAAAGCATCTTAGAATAACATTTTAGAATGAAATAAACAAAAAAAACGCTATTATAAATTAATGTTTTTCGAAACAGTATTTTGCCTGGAGTACAATCATAACTTAAGTCGTACATGTCAACCAAGGACCGGAAAACCCCTTTACAGGCTTAAGCCTATCAATTTGGTAACCTTATGATAAGGTAACCTTACTGATAGGGTAATAAATATTTAGAGGACAATCTTACACAAATCGACCTAGTCACATAGTAAGCTCAATAAGGCTTGTGTTATGGATACTAGACAATAATAAGACATGATGCCGAATGATGATGATGAATGATGTGGATTAATTAGGTAAAAAATAAGTTAACCCTAAAAAAACCCTATCTCAATAGGGTTAACTTATGGTTACCACATTCGATATGCTTACCATAACTATAAATAGGTCGACCGCACATTAGGGCAAGGACCGGAAAACCCTTTTTCAGGCTTAAGCCTATCGATTTGGTAACCCTATCAATTTGGTAACCATATGATAGGGTAACCAGAAGTTAACCCTATTGAGAGAGGGTTTTTAGGGTTAACTATGCTTACCATAACAATACGGTTAATCTATCAGTAAGGCTACTTTATCATAAGGTTACCATTATGGATAGGGTATTAAAAACAACTTCTAAAATTAGCCTATGGAAAACCCTGACTAGGGTAACTGGTTCCGGTCCCTGATATTGTCAACACTAATGCAAAACTCTTCTAATTGGTAAAAGCTTTTAATTCCATTACGATGTTAACAATCGTAATTTTTAAGGAAGAAAAGTTACTCTAAATAGACGTTCATTACGGTCAAAAAAATGTCACGTAAGTCAATTTTATCAATATAGGGGCTAATTTTGGAAGGGGATTTTAGCATAAAAAACCGGCCAAGTGCGTGTCGGACCACGCAAAACGAAGGGTTCCGTGCCTATTAAAAAGGTCGTATCGTCACAGAAATCTTATGGCGCTTAAGTCCTTTTCTTTAAGGAAGCCAGTTTTTCAGCAATATCTCGAAAACCTTTGAACCGATCTTGTTCAAAACAATTTTCGCTGAAAGAATTTAATAAGCCCTACGTCCATGATTTTTTTCATATTTTTACAATGCACGGTTCAAAAATTAGAGGGGGGGGGGGGGGGGGGACAGAATTTTAGTGACTTTCGGGACGATTATCTCCGACTCTATTCACAGAATCGAAAAAATTGCTGAGAAACCTTATATTTATTTTGAAAGGCCTATCGATTGATGTGCCACACATGGGCTGACAATGAAATATTTTTTTTTTGACTTTCAGTTTTATGTATGGAGTGCACCCCTAAAAAAAAATATTTTAGTAATTTTAATTACAAAACTATGTAGCGGCTAACAAAATACACCTATCCTCAAAATTTTATTCAAATAAACCTTATAGTTTTCGAGTAAAATGCCTGTAAATACGGACAGACGGACAGACGGACATGACGAAACTATAAGGGTTCCGTTTTTGCCATTTTGGCTACGGAACCCTAAAAAGAAATATGTGAATAGTCTTGATACATACTGTTTTGCATTAGGGCATAGCAAAGCGTGTGTCAGCGAAACGCATTTTGACTGAAATTGACATTATTCTTGGCTGCAAAATGGATGCCCTCTACAAATCAACTTGATGTTTTATTACGGTCGAAACCAAATTTGGAATACGAAATAGGGGTGAGGGTATGCAATTATATTTATCGATACTTTATATTCTTGGTATGTATTTTTTGGGTTCTGCATAAAGTAGCATTAATGAAATAAGGGTTAAGGTTCATTCAGACCTTTATTTCTTATAGTAAGAGCGTTTGCGTACCTACTGCTTTCGTTCCGAATCTGAGAAATTTCACGAAGAAAAAGAAGGGCTGGCGCAGGAAGGTGGCCATGAACTTGTGTCCGTTGACCTGGTGGACGCGGCGGCGCATGGCGCCCCGGCGGCGCGCGAAGCCGGCGCCCTCCTTGAATACAACTCACCAGATGAACTCGCGGCAGTGGCTGCAGAAGGTGGGCTGGCGCAGGAAGGTGGCCATGAACTTGTGTCCGTTGACCTGGTGGACGCGGCGGCGCATGGCGCCCCGGCGGCGCGCGAAGCCGGCGCCCTCCTTGAATACAACTCACCAGATGAACTCGCGGCAGTGGCTGCAGAAGGTGGGCTGGCGCAGGAAGGTGGCCATGAACTTGTGTCCGTTGACCTGGTGGACGCGGCGGCGCATGGCGCCCCGGCGGCGCGCGAAGCCGGCGCCCTCCTTGAATACAACTCACCAGATGAACTCGCGGCAGTGGCTGCAGAAGGTGGGCTGGCGCAGGAAGGTGGCCATGAACTTGTGTCCGTTGACCTGGTGGACGCGGCGGCGCATGGCGCCCCGGCGGCGCGCGAAGCCGGCGCCCTCCTTGAATACAACTCACCAGATGAACTCGCGGCAGTGGCTGCAGAAGATGGGCTGGCGCAGGAAGGTGGCCATGAACTTGTGTCCGTTGACCTGGTGGACGCGGCGGCGCATGGCGCCCCGGCGGCGCGCGAAGCCGGCGCCCTCCTTGAATACAACTCACCAGATGAACTCGCGGCAGTGGCTGCAGAAGGTGGGCTGGCGCAGGAAGGTGGCCATGAACTTGTGTCCGTTGACCTGGTGGACGCGGCGGCGCATGGCGCCCCGGCGGCGCGCGAAGCCGGCGCCCTCCTTGAATACAACTCACCAGATGAACTCGCGGCAGTGGCTGCAGAAGGTGGGCTGGCGCAGGAAGGTGGCCATGAACTTGTGTCCGTTGACCTGGTGGACGCGGCGGCGCATGGCGCCCCGGCGGCGCGCGAAGCCGGCGCCCTCCTTGAATACAACTCACCAGATGAACTCGCGGCAGTGGCTGCAGAAGGTGGGCTGGCGCAGGAAGGTGGCCATGAACTTGTGTCCGTTGACCTGGTGGACGCGGCGGCGCATGGCGCCCCGGCGGCGCGCGAAGCCGGCGCCCTCCTTGAATACAACTCACCAGATGAACTCGCGGCAGTGGCTGCAGAAGGTGGGCTGGCGCAGGAAGGTGGCCATGAACTTGTGTCCGTTGACCTGGTGGACGCGGCGGCGCATGGCGCCCCGGCGGCGCGCGAAGCCGGCGCCCTCCTTGAATACAACTCACCAGATGAACTCGCGGCAGTGGCTGCAGAAGGTGGGCTGGCGCAGGAAGGTGGCCATGAACTTGTGTCCGTTGACCTGGTGGACGCGGCGGCGCATGGCGCCCCGGCGGCGCGCGAAGCCGGCGCCCTCCTTGAATACAACTCACCAGATGAACTCGCGGCAGTGGCTGCAGAAGGTGGGCTGGCGCAGGAAGGTGGCCATGAACTTGTGTCCGTTGACCTGGTGGACGCGGCGGCGCATGGCGCCCCGGCGGCGCGCGAAGCCGGCGCCCTCCTTGAATACAACTCACCAGATGAACTCGCGGCAGTGGCTGCAGAAGGTGGGCTGGCGCAGGAAGGTGGCCATGAACTTGTGTCCGTTGACCTGGTGGACGCGGCGGCGCATGGCGCCCCGGCGGCGCGCGAAGCCGGCGCCCTCCTTGAACTCGCGCCCCCCCCGCGCCGCGCCCGCCGGCGCGCGCGCCGCCTCGCCGCCGCCGCCGCCCGAACCTGCCCGGGAACCACACGTCACTGAAGGTTCTTATCGATAGCGGCCTGACCTAGCCTGACCAGATTTCCGGTGAATTTCAATGGCTAATTGAAGTTTGCAGTAACTTTTCTAACGATACACCGGTATTACAAGAATAATACTGGTGTTTCATGGTGTGTATGACTGTCTCTATAATCTTTCATCGCAACGAAGTGTTAGGGTGGAGCAATACCAATATAGTTTATAGGCCCAGAACTGGTCCTTCCTTTCTCAGCTCAAGTTACAAAGGGGGTCATAGAAAGACTAAAAGAACAAGATGTGGAGAGAGAATGGAGGGAAACATCTGGGTGCAGACAGACAAAGATGATGAGAGGAGGTATGGATCACAGAAGAACCAGGTATCTGCTGAAACTGGGTAAGAGTAATCTGAGGTTGCTGACTGGTATAGTAACTGGCCACAATACTCTAAACAGACACTTGAAGGTAATAGGTATTAGTAACGATGTTTCCTGCCCACACTATGGGGAGGAAGAAACTAGTAAGCATGTATTAGCGGAATGTATTACGTACGCGGCACCGCGGTTTAATACATTCGGTAAAGATATGTTAGAGGAGAGGGAATTCAGGGACGTTGATCTCAAAGATGTCCTCCTGTTCTGCAGGAAAACAAGAAGAATGGACGAGTTTGATGTGGAAACGTCGCCGGGACAGTAACCTGAGGCTCAGAACTTAGGGAATGGGGATGAATGAACGCTACAAACGATCGACAGCCCGCCTGTTTCCGGGCAGGCGTCCCTTCTCAACATCAACAACATCAAATACCGGGCCAAAATTCTTTTTGATGCCTATAAAAACAATTCAGTGGCGTGCATAGGGTTTTTAGTTCGGGTAGGCAGTTTTTTTTTTGAGGATACTTATGTGGGGACGAACAAGTTGTGTTTAGCACAAATTACCACTACCACTACAACTTGGGAATTATGAACATATCGTAAAATCAAAACTAATTGCTGCCGGCTAAAATTTAAATTGCAGCGCGTCCCGTGATGTGAGTAAAGAAGTAGATTGTTTTAAAAACTATTATAGTATTATCATAGAGAAGAAAAATATATGTTGTGGAGTTATTTTGCTAGGTAGGCACTGCCTATTTGCCTATATGGTAAGCACGCAACTGAAAAACATCCCTTGTACATTTTAACCCATAATTTTTTACTTATTCGGATAATCTTCAAAAAACTATTATTTTCTAATTCACAATGACATATGCGTACCTGAATGATGACCATTATCCAAATATTAGGGCTCAAAATAAAATGAAAATGTTTGGTAATGCAGTGGACATTATTTTTGAGGGGTCATGGGGACTGTAAGTTACCAAGTGGCCAGTGGTAACGCAGTGGTAATTTGAATACCAAATGTGACTTTTTTGTAATATAAAACCCAGGGTGGTGTGAAAATTCATAATAAACATTAAGGCTCGGTTGAGAACTAACGTAAAACTAGTAGAAAAATATTTCGAGACATCTACATTTTTTTATAAGTATTTATAAATTTTCATCTCTATTTTAGGCACTAAAAAGAATTTTGGCCTTACCAATATATTACTCTGAAAGAATGTGGCGTCAATTTAGGAAATCTGGTACAGTATTGTGTCATAAATGTTATATTGAATACCTATATAGTCTAGGAATCCGTGTATTCATCTGAAGATGTCCAGAGGTTGCCAGATCTAGGTAGTGAATTCGTAAGAGTAATCTAGCTGGCTGGCAGACAAGGTCAGATCGTGATACGAAGTAAGTGTAGATATCTAAACGAGTGGGACATCTAATAGCTTTAAGGATAATTATCACAATAATTAATAGTCCATACCATTACTAGAACATTACATAGCGTTGCTGGAACAATTTTACGAATATGTTAAGGAAATAATTTGTTATCTATGCGAAATAATGTGAGACCAATGTAGCATGAAGGCTTAGTTTATGACATGAAACAGCAAGCAGCCGCGAACTAAACAATGCTCGGAGCAGAAGATGCTAGTTTCAAATAAAAACATTTAATAATCATAAAAAAAAGGTTTGAATGGGTACTAGGATACTACTCACAATGAGCAATCATAATAAATCACATAAAAGCAGTATTCTTCTATTTAGAAATGCAATCTATACCTAATATGCGTAAATTTCTCTGTTTTCGGAAACAAGTACTAAGAGAGGAAATATTGCTACAGAACAGATCATGACACAATATCAGTATAACCATTAAAATAATTTATATTCAAAAACTGAGTTGAAATTATTATTTCCTTTATTTGTGCAGTGGCTGGCATGTTATTTTATTAATTTTTTATCACGCATGGAGATCCACCAGCGTGAAATATTTCTAAACATCATCATCATCATCATATCAGCCGAAAGACGTCCACTGCTGGACATAGGCCTCCCCCAAAGAGTGCCACAATGACCGGCCCTGCGCCACCCGCATCCAGCGGACTCCAACAACCTTTACCAGGTCATCAGTCCACCTTGTGGGGGGCCTACCCACGCTGCGCCTTCCGGTACGTGGTCGCCACTCGAGAACCTTTCCGCCCCTATGGCCATCGGTTCTACGTGCAATGGTTTCTATACTTTCTATACATTACAATATAATTACAGAGCCAATTAGGTATAGGTTCTTATTTTTCCTCTCCAAGTACAAGTAACGTAACTAAGTATGCACGAGAGTAATTTACGTGGTCAATCTTCCACTTGTTGACGCAAATGGCAACAAGTAGCTTCTTTTTTATCGTCCCCTTAAAGATCTCAACTAGGGACATAGTTCATAAGTGCTATGTGTGTGGTCAGGATCCGTTTGAACGCGAAAATAACGAGTGATGTCGTGCCCCAAAGGTCAGTCATCACACTAATTGCATCAGAGACGGCAAGTGATGGTAGATAGCGCTCATGCGATGGAAATCAGCAGGAAGTCCCGAGGGTCAATCTGGCTGCTCCCGGAAAACGGCACTCTTAACGGGATAATTTATGTTTTTATTACAACATAATATTTTAAAAGCTAATATTGAAATGCTTGTATATCAAACTTCTTGTTTTAGAATATAATCACCTTGATAATAAGCTCATTCCCAAAATACCACATTTTTAATTTACCAAATTATCACTACCACATTCCCCATTTACCATATTCATACTCACATCATGTTCCTAGCATAGGAGAGTGCAGGATGGAATAATACTTCCGGAACATAGCCATTATGGATAATGTAATATCTCAGGAATCTACTATGTTGGGAATGTTATAATTATAAATCATGCATCTGTTATTTTAAGAAGTGATATTTTGGAAAAAGAGTGTCATAATACTTTAGGAACTTAACCATATGTTATAAAAAAATTTGAGTGCCAATAGTGTGTAATTTTTAAAATGAAATGTAGTGAATTTGGTGTCCTAGTCGGGTATGGAGTAAGCTAAGCATCAAGAACTTTGATAACAATGGAAAAACCCTATAGGAACAATGAGGCACAATCTAAAACTATGAGCACTACTGATAATCAACACACTTACTCTTGCCAGCGAAATAGGAAGATTTTGCTTTGGTCTTTGCTGCCATCGCACATCCTGGTATGTCATTTTGAGTTAAACCAACAAGATAATACTAGTATTACTATGTTAGCAATTAGAGAAATGGAATTTAGTGTGTTGTGTTTGAGTCAGCTATGAGTCATGTTCCTTGGAATTAAGATGAACACACAAGTGCAACTTTTCAACTAATCTTTGCTTTCACTTCCCTGCTTCAAACTTGTCTACATGTATTCAAGCACTAACTTAATGTCAGAAATCATGAACCACACTTAACCAATTTTCAAAGGTCAAAAAGTCACAATATATCACGGGATTTATTTATAGATTGCCAATAAAGTGATTAAATAGGAATGTTGTGTTTTATCACAATCACTCACCTTGAGAATTCCATTTCAGATCTATTTTCAGATGCAATTTTCCTTGAGGTTCTAGATCCACCTATAAGGAGAAATGGAGAAATTAATTTATCTAATAACCTATTATTGTAACAGAATGTTATTTTATTATTATGAATGTAAATCATAATCAACTGTAAGAAACATTTAAGTAAATAGATTTGATTCAACCTCATTTTTAAGCAGCTCATATTTGGGTTCAGAGGATAGTAGCTCTCTTTTCCAACAATACATGCCTATTGCAGTATGATTAGACAAATGTAAGGCCATCAAACATTTCCCGAGACAGATAACAGCTATCAGCACCACAACAAACAAACCGTGATTGCTTGTCTTTCTACAACAACACTGATAGTGTTTGTTTATTCTTATAAGAGATTACGGGATACAGATAAGCCATTGTCTCCCAGATCTCTACCAATCTTGCCAGTAGGGTGTCAATGCCAACAAACAAACTGTTTGTTTACTCACCCAAAAGTCTGTGGCGTCTTTATCACGGTGTGTTAAATCCTCAAAAGGAATTGTACAGTTTGCAACAAAGTCATCTGGAGGTATGGCTGCATCGTGAAATACAGTGATCCCCAAACTGCAAGAAAATATTAGTGTGAATATTTGAGTCACGGCAAAAACAAACGGAAAAGTGAGTTCGGGCGCGGTACCTGGCGACGTTCTGGACTTCGTGGATGAAGGTCTCGTTCCACACGGGGTCGAAGGTCTTGGGCTTGGTGGTGGAGCGGTCCAGGTGGTGCTCGTCCGCGTCGATCGACACGTACGGGTCTATCGGCTGGTCGTCTACAACCCCACACCATATTTACATACATTATAGACACCCATTTTAGTAAACATGGTACGCCTTTTACGGACAAAAATTTATGACTGCACGATATTTTTGAGAGCAAAATTAAATACAATCGCGTAATAGGGTTCGTGAAGAAGAGAATTGAGACAGCGGTCGGGGCTCACCTGGTTTCCCGAAGGTCATGTTGTGCCGTTTCTGAAAGTCAGTCGGCCTGAGGCCCGTGGCCTCACACACCTTGACGCGCACCGTTCCGCTGAACATGGCGCCGACACAACCGGATCGCCGGCACCGCGCCGCGCCACCGCACGATCACTTCCACACAATAAGCCCACTCAAAATCATTGAAGGTGCTTCATAATTGAAACAGAATTAAATAAAAGTCTTGACAGCGACGAGATCCGCCATGGATGGATGTTTTACTCTATGGTTGCTAATGGATTCCTATTCGATTTTAAAAAGTTTAGGGATAGAGTTTTTGGTCATGAGGAGTGATAAAAATGTGAATATATGTTATTCATAAAAATATACTATTTTAATACAAGCTGAAACAGTTGAAACAGTTCCTTGCAGTAAAAATTAGCAATGCTGCTTACTAGAATGATGGTTCTAAGATAAATATTTATTTTATATAAAACTATAATATAGAAAGTATTACTAGTATTAGCCTTAGTTCAGCTTGTCAATATTATATTACGTTTCTTGTAGTATTTTAACAAAATATGTGTCACATATAAATAACAATTATTAAATCTTTGTAATTATTTTAACTCTTACGTTTATTTATCGCTATTTGGCTGTTTAAACATGTGTGCACAACTATTCATTTAAAAAAAAATTGACGTTTAACATTGACAAACAGCTGACAAACAAACGTGTTTTACATAAAGTGTTGTGAATCACGAAATGAAACGATAAACACCAATTTTAAATAACAGTTCAGTCACAAAAGTTGTAATAAAATGGGTCTCCTAACAATATTGAAGAAACTTCGACAGAAGGAGAAAGAAATGCGAATACTTATGTTGTATCCTTTTAAGAATCGATTGTTTTTGTAACTTTTTTTGTTTGGTACCATAGTTTCCTTAGCTTGTGTTCAGAGGGCTGGACAACGCGGGCAAGACGACGATATTGAAGCGGTTCAACGGGGAGCCCATCGACACGATCTCGCCGACGCTGGGCTTCAACATCAAGACGCTGGAGCACCGCGGCTTCAAGCTCAACATCTGGGACGTCGGCGGGCAGAAGTCACTCAGGTACCGTAGCACTCACCACGGAAACCATCTCAAACGGAAGGGTTACGTAAAACTACCATTATGACTAAAAATATTAGTAAATTATTTGCTCACTTTTTAGAAATGCCTGATTATTTTTTTGGTGATAGCAATAACCGTTCTTAGTACCAGAAAAAAGTTTCATATATTTCAGCTGCGTCAATTATTTTTGAAAAATATAAACAGTTTCCTCACTTACATTTTGGGTCAGGGTCAGTGTAGCCAGGTCTAAAGGCCGCTCTTATCACGCGCGATGAGTAAGTTTTGATGAATGAGGTCGAGAATGTGATATGCATACCTAGAAAAAATTAGCCTATTTACTTAAACACAGTATGTTTCTGTTTTCAGATCATACTGGAAGAACTACTTTGAGAGTACAGACGGCGTGGCGTGGGTGGTGGACAGCGCGGACGCGCGGCGGCTGGACGGCTGCGCCGCGGAGCTGCGCGCGCTGCTGCAGGAGGAGCGGCTGTCCGGCGCCACGCTGCTGGTGCTGGCCAACAAGGCCGACCTGCCCGGGGCGCTCACGCTGCAGGAGATCAGAGAGGTAGCTGCATGCCTAAAGCTGCGTTCGAATTTGGGCGGCGCGCGGCGAGCCCCCAGAACCGGGCTCTTGACCGTGCTCAAAGGTGCCTCAGTGTGCGTGCCTCGCGTCACTTGGACGTGTATCCGAGCGTGCCGCGGACAGAGCGACAAGATCGAACATGTTTGTGTGCAAAACGCGTACAAATTTGAGCAAGTGGCTGAGCCGTGCGTGTGTAATAGTTTATTAGTAAATTTGGAACAATTATTGATACAAATACATGAAAAGCAAAAGGTGTGGTGGGTCCCGCAATCAGCTGTCATCGTGTCGACGCCATTTTGAACGTCGGCTCGTCGCGAGCGCGCTGCCTCACCCGCGCATGTTTATGTGGAACTATTTGGCGCGCGAGCAGCTCGCCGCGCGAGGCGAGCATGCCTCAGGCTGAGCCGCTCAAATTCGTTTAGAAAAGTTTTCAGAACACCCATACACCCCCCACACACTCCCATACACTGATTGGTTTCATGATCAATCTTACAGGCCAAAAGACAACTCTTATTGTGTACAATGATCCTGTTCAATTCAACTCTTCTTTTTCTCTTAGACACCCAGTAAGAATTGGGTAGTTTCCACATGTTAAAATTGATAACGCAGTGTTGCTAAATTGACAGTAAACTATCAAATAAATGTAAGTATAAATTAAGAAAGATAATTAAAATCATAAAAAATTATGGAATATTTAGAAAAAAAATGTTTTTTTTTTATTGTTTAAAAGTAAATTTACAGCTACCAATAGAATCCTTACGCTTTTATAGAAACAAAATTGTACGACAACTATGGTCCTAAACGCAGTATTTCACGACTGAAACAGCCATTTATTTGATTTTCAATACAATTAGTATAAAACTATTACAGTGTGACGTCACGATTCAATGTTAATCAGTATGAAACGTTTTCGGCTGCCGCCAGCGAGGTCCGTCTTTAACTAAATTTTTTGGGTATTTATGACAACAATGTTCCTAAACGCAGTATTTCACGACTGAAACAGCAATTTACTTGATTTTCAATACAACAATTAGTACAAGTATTACACTGTGATGTCACGATTCAATGTTAATCAGTATGAAACGTTTTCGGCTGCCGCCAGCGAGGTCCGTATTTAACAAAATTTTTTGGGTATTCGTTTTTTAATTGTAGTTGCTCCCATACAAACATTTGTTCCTCTCCAAAAACTGGTTCGAATGGCATCGTAAAAATTTTTAGGACTCAACCCAATGATTGCATTGCAGGCGCTAGACCTGGACAGCATCAAGTCGCACCACTGGCGCATCGTGCGCTGCTCGGCGGTGACCGGCGAGAACCTGCTGGACGGCATGGACTGGATGCTGGATGACATCGCCTCCAGGATATTCTCCCTCGACTAGCAGTTGGGACCGCCACATACTCTACTCCGGCTACTCCGGCCATGCAATGGGGAATGGATGAAAATTTTAGAAATGCCTGATTATTTTTTTACCCGACTGCCAAAGGAGGAGGGTAATGTCTTTCGAGTGTACGTAAGTATGTATGTCTGTTTCTTTGTGGCCTCCTGTAGCCTAAACGGCTTGATGGATTTTGATGTATAAGGTGTCGTTGGATTCCTCTAAGTCGTGGGAGTGACATAGGCTATAATATTTGTCAAAAAGCAGTCGGGTTTTTCGAAAATCCTTTTGATTTCACTTGTTGGTGATAGGAAAATGAAAATGAAAAAAGTTTAATGAATAAGATTTCAAAATCAAATCAAAATCAAAATCGTTTATTTGCTTAACAATACACATGTTTACATAAAATGAGATGCCAGGCGGACCCCAAACTAGGCTGAGCCTGTATCTTGGGACCCTGGAGTGCAATTTGTAAAAGTTATTCAAGGAATCAGAATTTGTAATGCTGCACAATCTGAATCACGACCCTGAGTCCTGAACTGTGTTACAGGACCCAGTTTCGTATCTATACGATTACTTTCCTTAGCACCAGAAAAAAGTTTCAGATTTTTCAGCCGTGTCAATTATTTTTGAATATAAACAGTTTCCTCACTTACGCTTTGGGTCAAGGACAGTCAATAGACACTTTCCTTGATCCATCTCATATTACAAGAAAATATCTTAAATATCTGGTAATCTGATACTGGTTATGACAAATATAGCTGCTGCAACTGTCAATATCATTGCCAGTATCAGTTTACCACAGATATTCAAGATATTTTTTGTAATATGAGACCGATTGAGGAAAGTGCCGTCCCTGACCCAAAACGTAAGCGAGGAAATTGTTTATATTTTTCAAAAATAATTACGCAACTGAATAATCTGAAACTTTTTTCTGGTGCTAAGAAAGGTTATTCCTATCACCAAAAAAATAATCAGGCATTTCTAAAATCCCTGGTCTCTACTAGCAGTTTCTAGCTTTACTGCTAACGGCACCATATGGATATAATATCAAGATTTCTTTCAATAAAATTTCCAATGATGATGAATTGCTGTTGGGATCGTCTATTCTGACCACGGACCAAGAAAAAAAGATTTTTCTTGGTCCTACATTATTAATTGAATTGACACTACATTCGGCAACATGTTGGCCTGTCTATCATGCCTGTCTGTCTACTAAACAGTATCATTATTTATGTACAGTATGCTTACTTGTAAAAAGTGGTAAGATTGTTGTCGCTCTTGCTAGAAAGCAGCATAAAAACTTGATTCCATAAAACCACATTTCATCATAATTAATAAAACTCGTATGACAGTTGCAAACACACTGATTTATTTTACTTTTTAAATATACCGTTATGCATGACATGAGTTGTCAGTAAGACGCTAACAGGTGGCAGTAGTGGTATCTAAATATGCATTTTGTTACATTTTCTACACCACCACTTAACAAAATACAAAAATAAACTTATAATACTAAACAGTTGAAATGCCTAGTTGAGTAACAAACTTATAATGTTTAACAGCACATAAGCTTTTAGTAAGCATATCGGCTGGCATTTCAGCTGTTGGCATGTACTTAATGTTTACATACTTATTTGCCACGGCTTCCCGGACAAAGTGACTGCGAATGTCAATATGTTTCGACCTTCTGTGAAACATGGGATTTACGGCTAACTTTTGCGCGCTCTGATTGTCGTTATATAAAACAATAGTATCACAGTTACCTAATATCTCAGTGATCAGATTTTTTAAATACATAGCTTCTTTGCACGCTTCGGACATAGCTACAAATTCAGATTCTGTGCTTGAAAGCGACACAGTTCTCTGCTTCCTACATTCATAGGATACAACACAATTGGACAAAGTAAAGCAGAATCCTGTGTAGGATCTACGGTCATTGACATCTGACCCCCAGTCTGCATCAACAAAACATTCAAGATATGAGTCATCCTTTTTATACACAAGACCAAATTTTTTTGTTTTATGTAAATACTTCAAAATTCGTTTGGCATGTTTCCAGTGACTCTCGTTATGACAATTATTGAATTTACTTAAATAACTTACACTATAGGCAATGTCAGGGCGAGTTAATACTGCAAGATACATTAAACTACCTAACAGTTGCTGGTAAGGGTATGTTTTATCCCCACAGCTATGTTCTGACTTTACACACTGTAAATTTACTTCCATAGGAGTTTCAGCCAACTTGCTTTCGGTCATATTAAACCTATGTAGTAATTCAGTCACATACTGCTCCTGGTCTACAGTTATCATACCATCTGTGACCTTGACCCTCATGCCTAAACACTGTTTCAATTGACCTAAGTTTTTAATTTTAAATTTAGCACTCAGTTCGGCCACTAACTGATTAGTAGCTAATTTACAATTGGAGAAAACAAAGAAATCGTCAACAAACAGAGCTATGATAATTTTTGTATCACCATTAAACTTTGTAAACAAACATGGTTCAAATTTAGATTTGTAGTAACCAAGACTCTGTAAATACTCCTCTACTCTTTGGTACCAAGCCCTAGAAGACTGCTTGAGCCCATAAATGGCTCTATTTAATTTCAAAACTTTCCCATTACTATGACTGCAGCCAGGTATAATAGGCTGTTTCATATACACTGTTTCATTTAAATAACCATTTAAAAAAGCAGTAGTTACATCCAGGTGACTTACATCTAAGTCTAGTTTTACAGCAAGTGCAAAAAGAAGTCTTAAAGTAGAGTATCTAAGCACTGGTGAAAATGTCTCATGGAAGTCGACACCTTCCTTCTGGGTGAAGCCCTTTGCAACTAAACGCGCACGATATCTCACTTTATTTTCCAAGTCTATTTTCTTTTTGAACACCCACTTACACTGAACCACTGTGCTATTCTCAGGATAGTCCACCAGTTCCCACGCATTGTTCTCTTCAAATGAATTCAATTCTTCCCTCATAGCATCCTTCCAGAATGAAGACTCTGGCCCATTCAGGGCATCTTCTAGAGTAATACCACCCTCAGCCGTACTCTGACTTGATTCCACACACATATTTGAGAACCCATACCTCTCTGGCTTCTTCCTTATCCTCTTGGATGGTGTGCTCGGTGAAGCTGGAACTAACGGTTCCTCACCGACTGGAATGCTTTCCTCACTGCCTAGCTCCTGGACATCGGGGTCAAAAAACTCTACGTCTTCATATTCATCTGAAAAATTCCGACCCTCTTCGCTATGATCTGAGATCTGTGAATCCTCCTCCTCAGCCTGCACCTCGTCTTCAACTGAATCTGTCTTCGCTTCAGGGCATGAAACTTCTATATGCACACTAGAGTTTCTATCAACTCCCTCTTCAATAACCACTACATCCCTACTGGTCATAATAGTGTTATTGTTTGGGTTATACACTCTGTAGCCTTTGACGTTATCGGGATACCCAACAAGAGTACATTGCTTTGCTTTCTTGTCCCATTTCAGACGTCGTTCTTTGGGTATATGCACCATTACCTTGCTGCCAAAGATACGCAGGTTACTGACATCTGGCTTCTGCCCTGTCCACATCTCATATGGTGTTTTATTGTTCAAACCTGATGCTATAGATCTGTTCCTCAGATATACTGCTGTATGTACAGCCTCTGCCCAGAATCTCTTTCCCAATTCTGCATCAAACACCAGACTCTTGGCCTTCTCCACAACCGTCCTGACGTTTCTTTCACATAATCCGTTCTGCTCCGCAGTGTACGGATTTGTTCTTTGATGTATGATACCTGCATCGTGTAAGTATTTGTCAAATACTTTATTGCAAAATTCAAGGCCATTGTCAGTTCTCAGACATCTTATTTTCTTCTCAGTTTGATTTTCCACCAATATCTTAAACTGTTTAAAATACTCGAACGCTTTTGTTTTTAAGAAGTAAACAAAAGCCATTCTACTGTAGTCGTCAACCAGCAGAAGAAAATATCTCGAGCCGCCTATAGATTTCTCTTCCATAGGACCACATAAGTCTCCGTGCACTCTCTGAAGAACTTCTGTGCTTCTCACACCCACATGAGAAAATGGTAGTCGAGTTTGCTTGGCCTCACAGCATACAACACAATTTTCTTTGGTTATGTGAAGTTTGTCTTGGAATGACATTCCGGTGACTGCACCCTCATTCATTTTATTGAGATCATCACTGTTGATGTGACCAAATCTGCGATGCCACACATTTCCCGTCGCTGATGCCAACAAACAACTGTCAAATTTCACTGTATTTAACTTGTAGACACCTTCGGTCAAATCCGCTGTAGCGACCAACACGTTTTCCTTGTTGTAAATACAACATCTTTCTTCCTCGAATGAAACTTTATTGCCCTTGCGCATCAATTCGCTGACCGACAATAAATTCGTTGCTAAGCTCGGTATATACAACACTTCCGTGACTGGAATCTCGTACTGAATACCCTCAGCCTCTGTGGTGATACACACATCGCCACTGCATTCAACAGGTATTCTACTTTTGTTAGCAACCACTATTTCATTTACGCGAGGTTTGTTTGACACATTTGTCAACCACTGTTTATTCGGAGTCATATGCATACTTGCACCCGAATCGATATAAAAATCAGAGCTGCTAAACTTTGCGCTCATAAATACTGCACTAAATGCGTTTGATTGCTTTTTCTTGTCTGATTTATCAATCATGGTGCACTGATTTCTGTAGTGACCCGGCTGTTTGCATTGATAACAGGTTATGTTTTTCTTGTTTGTCGATTTGACACTGACATTTGATCTAGCCATAGATCCATTCTTGGTGTTGCCAGTTTTATACTTGTGGAAACCTTTTGCAGCAAACGCCCCACTACACTCCGATTCACTCGATTCCATATCGAGCAGTTTCGACTTGATGACATCTGCGTCGATTGAAATACCTGAGTGTTCTATCGCCATTATCATTGGCGCAAACTTGTCCGGCAATCCTGCCAACAGTAACGATCCAATCCATTGTTCATTTATGTCAAATCCCGTACCACTCAACCGCTGCGATGTTTCAACAACTTGGGTTACGTATGACGTCATTGAATCACAATTCTCCAGCCTGATTGATATTAAATTACGAAGAAGGGTTATTTTCCTGGAAAAACCTCGATCGTCGAACATTGATCTTAACTTGTCCCATAATTCCTTTGTCGTCTTCGTAGTTTTAATATGCACATATAGCGTAGGATCTATTGTCAAAACTAGCTTCGCTCTGGCTTTTGCGTCCATATCGGCAATTGTCGCCGCTGTTTTACTGTCCGAAGGCACACTATCTCCTTTTATGGTGTGAAACGTTCCCTCCAAGACGAGCAAATTCTCAGCCGCAAATGCCCACTCATCGTAATTTTCTCGGCCCTTTAACTTTGGCACATTTGCGATGAAATTCGAAGCCATTATTTACACAACACAACACAACAACAATAATCTGGATTAATCTGATCGAAACACTACTTTTCTTTATAAATATATGGTCTGGGCCCATAACCTAATAAAACTCGTATGACAGTTGCAAACACACTGATTTATTTTACTTTTTAAATATACCGTTATGCATGACATGAGTTGTCAGTAAGACGCTAACAGGTGGCAGTAGTGGTATCTAAATATGCATTTTGTTACATTTTCTACAATAATCATCATATCAGCCGAAAGACGTCCACTGCTGGACATAGGCCTCTCCCAAAGAGTGCCACAATGACCGGTCCTGCGCCACCCGCAGCCAGCGGGGGGGACCTTGTGGGGGGCATACCCACGCTGCGCCTTCCGGTACGTGGTCGCCACTCGAGAACCTTTCCGCCCCAATGGCTATATTGCATTATACAAAATAAATAAAGTTCTTGAATTTCAACGAGATTAAGTATACATTGGGGATCTGGAGAGCGAGAATGGTTTTGACATTTGGGAACATGAGATATGACGATAAGTTACCGTTTCATCGAGCAAATTAAATAGGTAATATTATGTTTGCTTATAAACGTAATATTTATTATGTACAATTTGTAATCATTATGTGGAGATGAAAGGAATATGGAAATTCTAAAAATCATTCCTAGCTTTTAATGTATTATACGTTTCTAACATTGTCTAATGTTACTTATTTAAAATACTAATTTAATAATAAACTTTTATATAAAGTCAGCAATTTATTCATTTCATAACATAATCCCAATTATAATCACAGTGATGCTGATATAAACATTTGTATTTGGGCTCCATAGAAATGGCCAAAGACGAAACAAACCATTCTTTACAAGATGGTAGCAAACAAGCATCTATGGATCTCCCATGCCTGTTGCTGAGCCTTTAACCCTTTGAACGCCTAAAGGTGTTGTGTATTGTCGTGCCCGCAGCGCCAAGAACATCTTTAAGTGTTAAGACGTCCGCTGTCAAAACAACCTTCAATCTTTCTTATATATAAGGTTCATATTTACTCTCTTTTGGAATAAGGTTGACGTATCAGTGACACTTTAGTATGTGAAAAATGGCGTCCAAAGGGTTAAAATTGTATGAGAATTTGCAGTTACCAGCGGGGACAAATGGAAGTCCGAACCCCAGGAGCTCGACATTCCATCTACGATTTATTGCTTGCTTAGGATGGATTCGTCAGCATGTCCAAACTGAAATCAACCTTAATGTAGTTACGTAAGGTTCAAACTCGGGTGAGTTGCAAAAAACTGGCGGGAATTTGAGATTTTCTATACTTAACACTATAAAGAAGTCAAGTTTGTATGTAGGAGGTAGAGTCTGTCTAATGAAAGTTGAACCTAGTAGTTATTTGATTGGCAACACTTTGTCTCTATGTGTGTCTATCTGAGGTGTCATGTCGTATGTCAAATTTAAATTTCTCTGAGAAAATTGCGGCTGTGTGAGTGACCCTGTGTTACCCTGTCATGATTTTTTGAATTTGCCGCTATTTTTCAGGTTCAGCTTTCACTTGCCAGACTCTAATCTTCATCCATTTTCAAAGATTCATTCACCAGACATGGACCTTCGGGATGAACATAGCCAATGTAATAGAGTAAGTAGATACTTTTGAAGCCGATAATACATCATAATAAGGTACAGTGAAGTGCAAAAATATGTATCGATTTAATCCTTTCATAAATATGTACCGAAATCGGGGCAGATATTTGGATGATGAATACAAATGTTTGTTCTCGAGTCTTGATGTTTAATATCTATTTAAGTATGTATTTATGTATATAAGTATGTTTATCCGTTGTCTAGTACCCATAGTACAGGCTTTGCCTAGTTTGGGACTAGATCAATTGGTGTGAATTGTCCCACAATATTCATTTATTTATTTATTTAAGAGTGATGGGATATATTTATGAGTAAGTTGTATGCATCCATATTTTTACACTTGACTGTGCTATCAGCTTTAAAAGTATCTAGTTAGTCTGCTAACACTCCAAAATTGGCATTGCTATGTTCTGTCAAGATATTATACAATACAAATACTCTTTATTGCACACATCACACGAACAAAGCAGTTACAGAGAGAAACAATACAATAACACGTAGGTAGAGATAGACAACAGGCTATCTTATCGCTGGAGAGCGATCTCTATTATACCATATTTAATTTCATTTATATTATTATTATTTTCTATGCATTATTTTAGTGATACATATTTTTGCAGCTGACTGTACAAAGTTTAAATATTTGGCCATTCCTATAGACCCTATCTTTACGCTATTAGGCTCCACATTTAGGGCGGGTTGCACCCTCGTTTTAGAGCATACATAACTGGAGTAGCCTTTCAGTAACTTACCCCTCTGTAGAAAACCTTGCACAATGTGCAAAAAATCATACAAACACAATTTCACAATCGATTCGAAAACCGCCTCGCAAGAGAACACTGATCATAAAAATGCCCGCATGTTGCTGTAAGCACTTGATATTATAAACGTTCGACCACTTCAAGCTTTCAATACACAATTGAGTTTCAATATCCTATTAAGATGCTCTCCGCCCCCGCAAAATTCGGCAGACATTTTTGTACGCAAATACGACATAAGGCTACTCCAGTTATGTCAGGTAACCGTCCGAGTGCTCGACGCTGTACTAGTATATGGCATGGGCACTCTATGTCAAAGTGACATGGCTTAAATTCGAATGAAGAAAAATCCTCTTAGTTCGAATTCAACCCATATTGCTTTGACATAAGGTGCCCATGTCATTCACTAGTTCACCGTCGAGCACTCGGACGTTTACCTTATGCTCTAAGATCGTCGTATGATTACTATACCTATATATTTTTCTAGCAGGAACAACATTTGTTTAGTGCTTGCCACAATAAAAATATCGACAATCCTGTTATCGATAAGTACATACTACTTCATCGACAATACGAACATACAACCACAGACATATATTGGCTACCTAGACGCCGCGTGCACCTACACTGTAACCATATACAGAGACACAGATTTTTTTTTGGGACCAAAAATGGGTTTGGGCAAAACTACATGTTGTGACATTCTGCGTCGATTTTAAAGACAATTTCGGTGTGTGTGTGTGTGTGTGTGTGTGTTATGGAGTAAAGTAGGTGATAATTAATTCAGTGACACGAAGAATGAAAGTTACGAAAGTATATATAAATAAATTAATAGTTTTGTTATTATTATCTATTTTTTTAACGTTTATTACCCTATATATATTTGTATTTATTTATTTATTTAATCATATGGCAGAACGACTGACGGTACTGTGAGGTCGCATATAGCGACAGGTACAGTGGCCAAAAAGGTTGCTGCATATTTGTATTTATTACCTCTATGACGTTGAAGTGGTACTTATCGATAACAGGACTGTCGATATTTTTATTTTGTCAATCACTTACAATAAGTCGTTCGTGCTAGAAAAATATCTAGGTATAATGATTACAGACCGAACGTTGAATATGGCGCCGGCAGTTGACATTCCGTGGAAACATGTCAAACTTTCCATACATTCGGATTTTAACGAACTCCGCTAATGATTATAGACGGTTTAGTGCAACACACCCTAGGCACCGGTCCCACCGCCGGCGACAAGCGATGAGCTATCGGCGATTTTCTCGCCCAAGAAACGAACAAAAGATAATCGCTCCCGTGTAAATAAAAGAGCGAGATATAGTTCATATCGGCAGAGTGCAAAGCGGGTGGAGGGGGTAGCCTAAACGATCACAGCGCTCGCTACGGCTAAAATTGTCTTTTTTGTCGCTGACTTGAGCTGTCAAATCCATATTGCAGTAAACATTTTCTAATCGTTTTTGAGATAAAAATATGGTCCTGGTAAGATGTGTTGTTGTGAATTGACGACCGGATAGCCTAGCTAGTGGGTAGTGACGCTGCCTACGAAGCTGAAGGTCCTGGGTTCGAATCCCGGTAAGGGCAAATATTTGTGTGATGAGCATGGATATTTGTTTCTGAGTCTTGGATGTTTTCTATGTATTTAAGTATTTATATCTATTATATATATCGTCGTCTAGTACCTATAACACAAGCCTTATTGAGCTTACTATAGGCCTAGTTCGATTTGTGTAAGAATGTCCCCTAATATTTTTTTTTTTTTTTTTTTTTTTTTTTTTTTTTTAATTGTAATAACACAAGATTTGATTAATATTTTTCACAATATTTAGTTACTTCTTGTTTGACAGCGGTGACAATATTGTCCATAATGGCCGCCTGTCACGTGGCGCTGTCGTCGCGCTCGGACCCAATAGTTGATCGCGGTGTGAACAGCGAGCGATGAACTATAAATATATGTCTCTCTCTTTTATTTACACGGAAGCGATTATCTTTTGTTCGTTTCTTGCTAGAAAAAAGTCGATAGTTCATATCTCACTCGCCGGCGGTGGGACCAGTGTCTTATACAGTAAACAAGCTAGAATACGTTTGCTTCACAAGTCTTGGGCAACTTCTTGGGCAGTTTCTGGGGGGTGTTCAACACTGGGCAGCAGGTCACTGGTGTCCACGGACACGTGCGAGTCTTCTCTGGTCTCTTCTGGTTCTGGTTCCACTGTTGCGTTCTGTTCCACCGCTGTGTCGAGTTTACTTTCATCCGCTACTGAAAAGAGAGTAATGTTTTTTTAGGGTTCCGTACCCAACGGGTAAAAACGGGACGCTATTACTAAGACTTCGCTGTCCGTCCGTCCGTATGTCTGTCACCAGGCTGTATCTCAAGAACCGTGATAGCTAGAGAGTTGAAATTTTCACAGATTATGTATTTCCGTTGCCGCTATAACAACAAATACTAAAAAACCGGCCAAGTGCGAGTCGGACTGGGGCTCCCATACAACAGACATGATTTTTTTGCCGTTTTTATAGATAATGGTACGGAACCATTCGTGCGCGAGTCCGACTCGCACTTGGCCGGTTTTTATTTACGTTTGGTTTTATCAAACTGCTGCTTGTTTTGATTTTGGACGGAGACAAGAATCTTCGAAATATGCCAATATTTTAATGGTTTATTTATTTAGTGCAGTCGTAATGACGCAGTCGAATGCGCCTTCTAAGTTCTGCGTGACGTCACATTATGGTACAATTTTTAGCATAATCAGACGTCACGCGGAACTTTAGCGGGCTGAGTCTTCACCATTTTTTGTTTTGGTGATAGGAATAACCTTCCTTAGCACCAGAAAAAAATTGCAGAAAGTTCAGCTCCATCAATTATTTTTGAAAAATATAAACAGTTTCTTCACTTACATTTTGGGTCAAGGACGGTCAATAGACACTTTCTTTGATCTGTCTCATTTTGCAAAAAAATATCTTAAATATCTGTGGTAAACTGACACTGGTAATGACAAAGCAGCTGCAACTGTCAATATTATTGCCAGTGTCAGTTTACCACAGGTATTTAAGATATTTTTTTTGTAATATGAGACGAATCGAGGAAAGTGCTGTCCTTGACCCAAGATGTAAGCGAGGAAACTGTTAATATCTTTCAATAATAATTGATAGCGCTGAAAAATCTGAAACTTTTCTCTGGTGCTAAGGAAGGTTATTCCTATCATCAAAAAGATGATCAGGCACTTCTAAAATTTTAATCTCAAATGTTAAATACTATTTATTATTTATAAGTAGCTGAAGTTACCAGGCTCGTGTTCGGGTTCGGCGTCCCCATTCGCGTCCCCCTCGGCTTCCCCATTCGCGTCCCCCTCGGCGTCCCCGCCGGCGTCCCCGTCCGCGTCCCCGTCCCCGCGCGGGCCGCGGCGCTCCTCGCCGTCGCTGTCGTCCTTGTCGTCGTCCCCGTCGGCGGGGAATTTGTCCCGCTGGCGGGCGCCCGCCTCGGCGCCCTCCTACAACACACTTCACGTTTACTAAGCACTTTGTATGTATCTATGTATAGTATATGCAAACGCCGGGAAACAAGGACTTGTCCGGTGAGTAGGTATACACGCAGCAGTGAATCGGTCGCTGTCTCAGCATTATGCTGAGGTGTCAGACAGACACCTACAGCGCAGGTTTTCAGACAACACCGTACGCGACCCACGGAACGCAACACGACATACTATAGTAGTAGTAGTAGTTTTCGTGGGTTGTATCTATAGATACAATAAGTAAAATCACATCATTACCTTTTAAAAATAAAACTAGAAATATCAAAAATATTAAGAAACGCTCCCATACAGTCCCGGACGTGGTAAGCAAGTTTTAGAAAATCTTTGAATGCAGTTTTTTTTTCTTATTAAAAATAAAGGAATGTCTCCTTAAGGATTTAAGGTAGTTTCCCTCCAGGACCCGAATTATTTTTCCACCCTGTATACCTGATCGCGGTTTCAAAGGCGACCACATACCGGAAGGCGCAGCGTGGGCCGGTGAAGCTGGCAACAAATTATCGGAGCGACTGATAAGTGTGCACAGTCTTTGGGACGTGGCTTGCGGACGCGCAACAATGCTTATTCCACTAAGAACTGTAGACGAAGAAACATGTTGAGTAGTGAAAGTGACCTTACGCTTACGGTACGCATGTGCAAGCTCTCGCATAGTCCGCGTTCTTTTGGCACACTGACAAAAACATCCAGCGCGCCAGATTTCTGTCGGACGTCCAAACGCACAAGGTTACGTCCACGGTTTACCTCCGATAGTTTGCACAATTCAGTGTGTATTCATAATCTAGATACCTATAAGTCGCGGCTGAGAGCCGCGTCCGTCAGCCGCGTCCGATAATTTGTTCCCATCTTAACCTTTTGACAGCGAGGGTGCAAAACAAAACGGTGCCCAACTGTGGCCAAAACAAAACAATAGCCAGACAAAATATGAATAAAATGAAACTTCTGATAAATATTGTCATGTCAAAATGACAATATTTATTAGAGATGCGCCGAATATGGGTTTAACCGAATACGAACATTCGGCCGAATATTCGGTCCAGCTGTTGCCGAACCGAATATTCGGCCGAATTATTCGGTTCAACGTATGCCTACATCCGTTGTTCTAAAACATACTAATTTAATGGTATTTCTTTTGTTCATTATCAAAGCGAAATGAAATATTGACAAGGTCGCGGGCGTCCGCTGGACGCGGGTGGCGCAGGAGCGGTCGCTGTGGCACTCTTTGGGGGAGGCCTGTGTCCCGACTGATGGCGGTACCTGGGGGGGGTGCGGCTCGTTCTCCTTGGCGCGGGGGGCGCGCGCGCGCAGGCAGCGCTGCTCTATCCGCTGCTGTGGCACTCTTTGGGGGAGGCCTGTGTCCCGACTGACGGCGGTACCTGGGGGGGGTGCGGCTCGTTCTCCTTGGCGCGGGGGGCGCGCGCGCGCAGGCAGCGCTGCTCTATCCGCTGCTGTGGCACTCTTTGGGGGAGGCCTGTGTCCCGACTGACGGCGGTACCTGGGGGGGGGTGCGGCTCGTTCTCCTTGGCGCGGGGGGCGCGCGCGCGCAGGCAGCGCTGCTCTATCCGCTGCTGTGGCACTCTTTGGGGGAGGCCTGTGTCCCGACTGATGGCGGTACCTGGGGGGGGTGCGGCTCGTTCTCCTTGGCGCGGGGGGCGCGCGCGCGCAGGCAGCGCTGCTCTATCCGCTGCTGTGGCACTCTTTGGGGGAGGCCTGTGTCCCGACTGATGGCGGTACCTGGGGGGGGTGCGGCTCGTTCTCCTTGGCGCGGGGGGCGCGCGCGCGCAGGCAGCGCTGCTCTATCCGCTGCTGTGGCACTCTTTGGGGGAGGCCTGTGTCCCGACTGACGGCGGTACCTGGGGGGGGTGCGGCTCGTTCTCCTTGGCGCGGGGGGCGCGCGCGCGCAGGCAGCGCTGCTCTATCCGCTGCTGTGGCACTCTTTGGGGGAGGCCTGTGTCCCGACTGATGGCGGTACCTGGGGGGGGTGCGGCTCGTTCTCCTTGGCGCGGGGGGCGCGCGCGCGCAGGCAGCGCTGCTCTATCCGCTGCTGTGGCACTCTTTGGGGGAGGCCTGTGTCCCGACTGATGGCGGTACCTGGGGGGGGTGCGGCTCGTTCTCCTTGGCGCGGGGGGCGCGCGCGCGCAGGCAGCGCTGCTCTATCCGCTGCTGTGGCACTCTTTGGGGGAGGCCTGTGTCCCGACTGACGGCGGTACCTGGGGGGGGTGCGGCTCGTTCTCCTTGGCGCGGGGGGCGCGCGCGCGCAGGCAGCGCTGCTCTATACGCTGCTGTGGCACTCTTTGGGGGAGGCCTGTGTCCCGACTGACGGCGGTACCTGGGGGGGGTGCGGCTCGTTCTCCTTGGCGCGGGGGGCGCGCGCGCGCAGGCAGCGCTGCTCTATCCGCTGCTGTGGCACTCTTTGGGGGAGGCCTGTGTCCCGACTGACGGCGGTACCTGGGGGGGGTGCGGCTCGTTCTCCTTGGCGCGGGGGGCGCGCGCGCGCAGGCAGCGCTGCTCTATCCGCTGCTGTGGCACTCTTTGGGGGAGGCCTGTGTCCCGACTGACGGCGGTACCTGGGGGGGGTGCGGCTCGTTCTCCTTGGCGCGGGGGGCGCGCGCGCGCAGGCAGCGCTGCTCTATCCGCTGCTGTGGCACTCTTTGGGGGAGGCCTGTGTCCCGACTGACGGCGGTACCTGGGGGGGGTGCGGCTCGTTCTCCTTGGCGCGGGGGGCGCGCGCGCGCAGGCAGCGCTGCTCTATCCGCTGCTGTGGCACTCTTTGGGGGAGGCCTGTGTCCCGACTGACGGCGGTACCTGGGGGGGGTGCGGCTCGTTCTCCTTGGCGCGGGGGGCGCGCGCGCGCAGGCAGCGCTGCTCTATCCGCTGCTGTGGCACTCTTTGGGGGAGGCCTGTGTCCCGACTGACGGCGGTACCTGGGGGGGGGTGCGGCTCGTTCTCCTTGGCGCGGGGGGCGCGCGCGCGCAGGCAGCGCTGCTCTATCCGCTGCTGTGGCACTCTTTGGGGGAGGCCTGTGTCCCGACTGACGGCGGTACCTGGGGGGGGTGCGGCTCGTTCTCCTTGGCGCGGGGGGCGCGCGCGCGCAGGCAGCGCTGCTCTATCCGCTGCTGTGGCACTCTTTGGGGGAGGCCTGTGTCCCGACTGACGGCGGTACCTGGGGGGGGGGTGCGGCTCGTTCTCCTTGGCGCGGGGGGCGCGCGCGCGCAGGCAGCGCTGCTCTATCCGCTGCTGTGGCACTCTTTGGGGGAGGCCTGTGTCCCGACTGACGGCGGTACCTGGGGGGGGGTGCGGCTCGTTCTCCTTGGCGCGGGGGGCGCGCGCGCGCAGGCAGCGCTGCTCTATCCGCTGCTGTGGCACTCTTTGGGGGAGGCCTGTGTCCCGACTGACGGCGGTACCTGGGGGGGGTGCGGCTCGTTCTCCTTGGCGCGGGAAGCGCGCGCGCAGGCAGCGCTGCTCTATCCGCTGCTGTGGCACTCTTTGGGGGAGGCCTGTGTCCCGACTGACGGCGGTACCTGAGGGGGGTGCGGCTCGTTCTCCTTGGCGCGGGGGGCGCGCGCGCGCAGGCAGCGCTGCTCTATCCGCTGCTGTGGCACTCTTTGGGGGAGGCCTGTGTCCCGACTGACGGCGGTACCTGGGGGGGGTGCGGCTCGTTCTCCTTGGCGCGGGGGGCGCGCGCGCGCAGGCAGCGCTGCTCTATCCGCTGCTGTGGCACTCTTTGGGGGAGGCCTGTGTCCCGACTGACGGCGGTACCTGGGGGGGGTGCGGCTCGTTCTCCTTGGCGCGGGGGGCGCGCGCGCGCAGGCAGCGCTGCTCTATCCGCTGCTGTGGCACTCTTTGGGGGAGGCCTGTGTCCCGACTGACGGCGGTACCTGGGGGGGGTGCGGCTCGTTCTCCTTGGCGCGGGGGGCGCGCGCGCGCAGGCAGCGCTGCTCTATCCGCTGCTGTGGCACTCTTTGGGGGAGGCCTGTGTCCCGACTGACGGCGGTACCTGGGGGGGGTGCGGCTCGTTCTCCTTGGCGCGGGGGGCGCGCGCGCGCAGGCAGCGCTGCTCTATCCGCTGCTGTGGCACTCTTTGGGGGAGGCCTGTGTCCCGACTGACGGCGGTACCTGGGGGGGGTGCGGCTCGTTCTCCTTGGCGCGGGGGGCGCGCGCGCGCAGGCAGCGCTGCTCTATCCGCTGCTGTGGCACTCTTTGGGGGAGGCCTGTGTCCCGACTGACGGCGGTACCTGGGGGGGGTGCGGCTCGTTCTCCTTGGCGCGGGGGGCGCGCGCGCGCAGGCAGCGCTGCTCTATCCGCTGCTGTGGCACTCTTTGGGGGAGGCCTGTGTCCCGACTGACGGCGGTACCTGGGGGGGGTGCGGCTCGTTCTCCTTGGCGCGGGGGGCGCGCGCGCGCAGGCAGCGCTGCTCTATCCGCTGCTGTGGCACTCTTTGGGGGAGGCCTGTGTCCCGACTGACGGCGGTACCTGGGGGGGGTGCGGCTCGTTCTCCTTGGCGCGGGGGGCGCGCGCGCGCAGGCAGCGCTGCTCTATCCGCTGCTGTGGCACTCTTTGGGGGAGGCCTGTGTCCCGACTGACGGCGGTACCTGGGGGGGGTGCGGCTCGTTCTCCTTGGCGCGGGGGGCGCGCGCGCGCAGGCAGCGCTGCTCTATCCGCTGCTGTGGCACTCTTTGGGGGAGGCCTGTGTCCCGACTGACGGCGGTACCTGGGGGGGGTGCGGCTCGTTCTCCTTGGCGCGGGGGGCGCGCGCGCGCAGGCAGCGCTGCTCTATCCGCTGCTGTGGCACTCTTTGGGGGAGGCCTGTGTCCCGACTGACGGCGGTACCTGGGGGGGGTGCGGCTCGTTCTCCTTGGCGCGGGGGGCGCGCGCGCGCAGGCAGCGCTGCTCTATCCGCTGCTGTGGCACTCTTTGGGGGAGGCCTGTGTCCCGACTGACGGCGGTACCTGGGGGGGGTGCGGCTCGTTCTCCTTGGCGCGGGGGGCGCGCGCGCGCAGGCAGCGCTGCTCTATCCGCTGCAGCTCTTCCTGCAACTCCTCGCGCTTCTTCACCATGCATCCTGAACGACAAGTTAGACTACGGATAAGTTTCTGGCAATAATTTCATTTTTGGTACAACCTTTTATTGCTAACTGAATTTTTCTGTATACCGTCATCAAGCAATCGTTGAGACGATTCTAACGAGCCCAAACTCAACGGGGTTACGTCTGTTAAGTTCTGAATTCCCCATGGCCTTCTGTCTCCATCATCAGATAGCTCGATTGTACCATTATATTGAATGGAGAATGGATGAAATTTTTAGAAATGCCTGATTCTTTTTTTGGTGATAGGAATAATATTCTTTAGCACCAGAAAAAAGTTTCAGATTTTTCGGCTGCATCAATAATTTTTGAAAAATATAAACAGTTCCCTCACTTACGTTTTGGGTCAAGGACGGGCAATAGACACTTTCCTTGATGCGTCTCATATTACGAACAAGTGCGTGTCGGACCACGCAAAACGAAGGGTTCCGTGCCTATTAAAAAGGTCGTATCGTCACAGAAATTTTACGGCACTTACGTCCTTTTCTTTGAGGAAGGCAGTTTTTCAGCAATATCTCGAAAACCTCTGAACCGATCTTGTTCAAAACAATTTTCGGTGAATGAAATTAATAAGCTCTATGTCCATGAATTTTTCCATATTTTTAAAATACACCGTTCAAAAATTAGAGGGGGGGGGACAGAATTTTGGTGACTTTCGGGGCGATTATCTCCGACCCTATTCACTTAATCAAAAAAAATGCTAAGAAACCTTATATTTATTTTGAAAGGCCTATCGATTGATGTGCCACACGGGGGGTCACAATGAAAAAAAAATTTTGACTTTTAGTTTTATGTATGGAGTGCACCCCTAAAAAAATCTTTTTTTGTCATTTTAGTTACAAAAGTATGTAGCGGCTAACAAAATACACCTATCCTCAAAATTTCATTCAAATACACCTTATAGTTTTCGAGTAAAATGCCTGTGACATACGGACAGACGGACAGACGGACATGCCGAAACTATAAGGGTTCCGTTTTTGCCATTTTGGCTACGGAACCCTAAAAAATATCTGTGGTAAACTGACACTGGTAATGACAAATCTAGCTGTTGCAAATGTCAATATCAATACCAGTGTCAATTTACCACAGATATTTAAGATTTTTTTTGTAATATGAGACAGATAGAGGAAAGTACCCAAAGCGCAAGTGAGGAAACGGTTTATATTTTTCAAAAATAATTGACGCCGCTGAAAAAACTGAAACTTTTTTCTGGTGCTAAGGAAGGTTATTCCTATCACCAAAAAAAGAATCTGGCATCTCTAAAATTTTCATCCATTCCCAATTGTTAAACCCAAAATTTCAGCCAATCGTTTGAAGATATCTGCTTCAAAATTGAACTGCAAGATTCCACCCCAACAAACACAGTTGCATACATACATTACAAGTGAAATAAAGGCTTGTAAAAATGACGATTTCTGACAAGCATAAGTACATTAGCATTATGTGGTAATGTGGTTGAAAGTTTGACTGATAAGCCAGAGGTACCAGGTAAGATTCCCAGTCGAATTTTCTGTGCTTTAACCCTGCATTAGAAAGTGGTGTGGTTTAAATACGATTTAGTATTGCATACTCCTAGAAATCTGGGGGCACGGCAGTGCCCCTGCCAAGTTGAACATTATAATATACACTTTTTCTTTGACATCTATAAAGGTAAATATTACCTACTCCTGTAATTTAAAGAAAATGCTTCAATAGTAAAGTTAGTTAATTATTCCTGTAATTAGACCAAAACACATATTAAATACGGAGAAACTTATTTTCATGACAATTACAAAATTGAATAATCAATTTAATTTATTAATCAAGTTTCATTCCATTACTAATCACTAACTTCTGCCACCAGTCTTGTAAAAGGTTAGATGTAAAAAATATATACAATTACTCACTGCGATACAACGCACCATATTTGGCTGCAAAACATTAATTGCACAAAAATAATACAACTTCAAATCAAAACTAAAAGACGAATGCAAACTTGAACTCAAAAAATATTCCGTAAGAGTTAAAACCGGCCAAGTGCGTGTGGACCACGCAAAACGAAGGGTTCCATGCTTATTAAAAAGGTCGTATCGTCACAGAAATCTTACGGCACTTACTCGTACGTTCTTTTCTTTAAGGAAGGCAGTTTTTCAGCAATGTCTCGAAAACCTATGAACCGATCGTTTCAAAATAATTTTCGCTGAAAGAATTTAATAACCCCTATGTCCATGATTTTTTTCATATTTTTTTAAATACACCGTTCAAAAATTAGAGAGGAGGACACAATTTTAGAGACTTTCGGGGCGATTATCTCCGACTCTATTCACTTAAGACTGCACCGAGCGAAATGTGCCAAACAGGCAGTGGCCGTTAAGTAGATAACGTCAACAGTATTTGTTGAATCCATATATAAACTGTACATTTAGCACTTCGAAGAATGTGTTAACAATTTCTCCGTGGAAAAAAATTAAGATTATTAATATTTTACCCTACAAAACAAAGTAAAGTTGGACGAAAACTGTACAATCGTAAGCAGGCGTTAACCGTTTTTTTATACTTCAACAGTGGAAATCTATCCTGATTTTCAGTTCAAACGAAACATGAATGTTTATATTACAATTTGTCCGCATCAAATATTTAAACTATTGTATTGTAATTAAGGTCCAGATTTATCAAAAGTCGCTTCAAATTCGCCATACATTTTCACTATGGCGGCCGCGCGCCGATGTAAATACGCGTTCCCCGCGCTCTGTGGTTCAGTAGCCCGCGAGTGTTCAGAGCGAGTTCACGTCGTTTTGCAGAACGACCTACCGATCGCGTCGTCGTGTACTCGTACGCACACCGGCAATACGGTGTAAGTGTCTTTTGAGTTTTATATTTATTGCTTGTCTTACTTGAGATTAAATTAAAACAAAATTGATTTGTTGCAGTAACATGGGAAAACGTAAAGACAAATATTATACATTAAAAAAAAACAGCTCCAGATTCCAGAAAAAAGGGATAAATAAAAAGTATGTTTAACTTAAATTATTTAGTAGTTAAATTTATAGCAATTAAATCTCTTATTGAACCGACCGAAGTGGTTTTATTATCAATAAATGAATATGAATATGAATATGAATATATTGTCTGGTGGTTATGGTCTGTGTGGTCTCAATGGCTACTTGTATACCCCTCGAGTTTGGTCTCTTTTGTTTTGTTTTGACGAGTTCTATACGTTACCCTTGGTAACGATGGTCTGATGATGGAGTCAGGAGGTGGATAGAGGAACTCCTCAATGGCTACTTGTATACCCCTCGAGTTTGGTCTCTTTTGTTTTGTTTTGACGAGTTCTATACGTTACCCTTGGTAACGATGGTCTGATGATGGAGTCAGGAGGTGGATAGAGGAACTCCTCAATGGCTACTTGTATACCCCTCGAGTTTGGTCTCTTTTGTTTTGTTTTGACGAGTTTTATACGTTACCCTTGGTAACGATGGTCTGATGATGGAGTCAGGAGGTGGATAGTGGAACTCCTCAATGGCTACTTGTATACCCCTCGAGTTTGGTCTCTTTTGTTTTGTTTTGACGAGTTCTATACGTTACCCCTGGTAACGATGGTCTGATGATGGAGTCAGGAGGTGGATAGTGGAACTCCTCAATGGCTACTTGTATACCGCTCGAGTTTGGTCTCTTTTGTTTTGTTTTGACGAGTTCTATACGTTACCCTTGGTAACGATGGTCTGATGATGGAGTCAGGAGGTGGATAGTGGAACTCCTCAATGGCTACTGGTATGCCCCTCGAGTTTGGTCTCTTTTGTTTTGTTTTGACGAGTTCTATACGTTACCCCTGGTAACGATGGTCTGATGATGGAGTCAGGAGGTGGATAGTGGAACTCCTCAATGGCTACTTGTATACCCCTCGAGTTTGGTCTCTTTTGTTTTGTTTTGATGAGTTCTATACGTTACCCCTGGTAACGATGGTCTGATGATGGAGTCAGGAGGTGGATAGAGGAACTCCTCAATGGCTACTTGTATACCCCTCGAGTTTGGTCTCTTTTGTTTTGTTTTGACGAGTTCTATACGTTACCCCTGGTAACGATGGTCTGATGATGGAGTCAGGAGGTGGATAGTGGAACTCCTCAATGGCTACTTGTATACCCCTCGAGTTTGGTCTCTTTTGTTTTGTTTTGACGAGTTCTATACGTTACCCTTGGTAACGATGGTCTGATGATGGAGTCAGGAGGTGGATAGTGGAACTCCTCAATGGCTACTTGTATACCCCTCGAGTTTGGTCTCTTTTGTTTTGTTTTGACGAGTGCATATTTGCTGTTTGGACAAATGTGAATATGAAGATAGAGGTGATAGATGAAGATAAAACATTTTGGAATGACATGGAAAATAAATTAAAAAAGTTTTATTTTGATTGCCTTCTTCCAGAATTAATAGATTCAAGATTAGATAGACAGATGGAAATTAAGGAACCCGACTTTATTCTGGAAGCAATCGATAGGAGAAATAAAAAAGGAAACAAGCGGAAATTAGATGAAACTACTAGAGAAACAAATGAAAAAGGAAAAAAAAAGAAGTAACGATAAGTATTATGTCTGGTTGCCTGGAAGAGATCGCTTATCCACCTGTAGATTAATTACCATGTAACATGCTCTTTTAGATTTAAGTTTCTTACGATCTGTTTTTTCTAGTGTGCAATAAAGAATATTGTATTCTATAGTATTTTCTCTCTCCCATCAATAAAGTCTATGTACAAATCGTAACAGATATCATTTCATCACACTTGCTCGTAAAGGCTCTTATTGTACGCAGGCGTATAGAGCAGTTATAGAAAATAAATAAAATAAAAAATAATAGAATAAATAGAAAACGAAGTATCTCCCTATCTGCCGCTCGAATATGCAGGTGCAAAGTGCAACAGAGAAGCAGATAGGTATATCGTTTTAGGTTCGCAGTTCGGTGCGGTTGTATGAAACAGGATTTTCTGCCTTTTGTAGTTATTTATTTCCTAGCTAATGTGATGAAAATTACTTCATATATAATTAAAATTCATAATTTGGAGTTCAGTATTTATAAAGTTCATTAATTCGAGTACGAGTTCAAAAGAAATTTTACAAGAATCTTTGTTTATTACAAGATAAATAACTATTGTGTTTACCTAACCGAACACCTAATTAAACAAAAATATTAGTTACGTTCTTTTGCGTCCGGACGGCCGGTCAAGCTAGAAACACTCGCCGTTGTGTGCGTTCACGCACACATCTAGCGAAAAACCGAAACAGCGCCCGCGTCTTACGCTCGGCGCAGTCTTAATCAAAAAAGTTGCTGAAAAACCTTATATTTATTTTGAAAGGCCTATCTATTGATATGCCACACATGGACCTGACATGTTTTTTTTTTTACTTGCAATTTTCGGTACAGTGCTGCAATCCTAATTTTTTTTTTTTGTCATTGTATTACAGACCTATGTAGCGCTAGCAAAATACACCTATCAATTTCATTCAAATACACCTTATAGTTTTTGTGTAAAATGCCTGTGACATACGGACAGACGGACATGACGAAACTATAAGGGTTCCGTTTTTGCCATTTTGGCTACGGAACCCTAATAAAAAGGACTAGCGCTTCTGAAAGTATGACTTCTAGCACAACTTAGAAAAGTTGAAAACCCCGATTTTTTCATTTCAAAATTCAATATCTCAAAAACGGCTAAACCGATTTTTATGTAACATGGCTAAGAACACTCGGGTTAAAATTATCTATGACACAAAAAAACCGCATTCAAATCGGTCCATCCGTCTGGGAGCTACGATACCACAGACAGATACACAGACACGTTAAACTTATAACCCTCTCTTTGCGTCGGGGGTTAAAAATGCTTACTTTCATGATACTTTCTGCTGGAATTGAGTTTCTCTGTAGCCTTCTCCGTCAACTTCTTGGGTATCCAGTAGAGGTGCGGCTTGGCGCGCGTGAGGATGAAGCTGGCGAGGCTCTTCTGCGACGCCTCCCACTTCTCAAACTCCTGCACGCGCGCCATCTTGGCTTCCAGGGCCTTGATTGTGGCCTTCTTGTGTTCCCGCTCGGCGAAGAGGGTCTTTCGCTCTTTTTGCTCCTTTTCCTTTAGTAATCGCGCTTGCTCTTCTATTTTTCTCTCTACTTGCGCCTTTTTATCTTCCTGTAAATACAAACGTATTCTTAAAATCAATCTTTTGTAGCTCTGTAAATTTGTATGTAAAAGAGTAAAGATCAGAAAACTAAAATGGAAGTGGACAGGACATATGATGAGAGGAAAAGACAAATGGAGTCTCACTGCGACAATATGGTATCCTAGAGACAGAAAGAGGAAGAGAGGACTACAGTATAAGAGATGGGTCGATGAAATCATCCAAGTGGCTGGGAAAACCTGGACAAGACTTGCAACCGACCGAGATAAATGGAAAATATTGGAGGAGGCCTTTGCCAAAAGGCACACAGACAAGACAAAAAGAAGTTTATAATTTGTCTGAATACTATTATATTTTTATTATGTAAAAAGAGTAATCATGGGATCCACTTCAACAACATTGATTTAAAAAGTTCCTTTAGCATGTATAGAATGGATTTTCTGTATGGATATAGGCTCTATTTTATCAGGCGGCTTTGCCTGTGTTCTATGCAAAATGCGGGCGAAGTCGGGCGGACAGCTAGTAAATTGTGTAAAGGGTGCGTCTGCCACCGAAAGTAACATATTATTCGGAATTCCTGTTGACTGTATATGACAAGCATCGCCAGCAGCGCAGATGGTAACAAAACGGTGTGGGGAAGTGGTTGGTGAGAAAAAAAAATGGGAATGGCTGAAAAAGCAGATTTTTCAGCTATGTCAATTATTTTTGAAAAATTTAATTTTTTTCACTTACGTTTTGGGTCAAGGACGGTATTTTCCTCGATCCATCTCATATTACAAAAAATATCTTAAATATATGTGGTAAACTGACACTGGCAATGATATTTACAGTTGCAGCAGCTATATTTGTCATTACCAGCGTCAGTTTACCACAGATATTTTTTTGTAATATGAGAGTGAGGAAACTGTTTATATTTCTCAAAAATAATGAACGCTGCTGAAAAATCTGAAACTTTTTTCTGGTGCTAAGGAAAGTTATTCCTATACCTAGATATGTCTCTAGCAAGAACGACTTATTGTAAGTGATTGACAAAATAAAAACATTGACAGTCCTGTTATCGATAAGTACCACTTTAACGTCATAGAGGTAAATAAATACAAATATATATAGGGTAAAAGGGTGCGTTAAAAAATTGATAATAATAACAAAACTATCAATTTATTTATATTTTAAATACTTCAGAAAACAATTTGCAATACATTCGTAATTTTCTTTCTTCGTGTCACTGAATTAATTATCCCCGAAGTCACTCCATAACACACACAGACACCGAAATTGTCTTTCAAATCGACACAGAATGTCACATGTAGTTTTTCCCAAACCCATTTTTGGTCCCAAAACAAATCTGTTTCTGTATAATGGTTACAGTGTAGGTGCACGCGGCGTCTAGGTAGCCAATATATGTCTGTGGTTGTATGTACTGTATTGTCGTTGAAGTAGTATGTACTTATCAATAACAGGATTGTCGATATTTTTATTGTGGCAAGCACTAAACAAATGTTGTTCCTGCTAGGAAAATATATAGGTATAGTTATTCCTGTCACCAAAAAAATACTTAGACATTTCTAAAAATTTCATCTATTCCCAATTGCCTTGGTGCAAGCAAATGTCGACATTAAGGCGACTAAACTTGTCTTACCCCGACTTTACGTATTGATAACATCAAATAAATAGAACGGAAAGCCAAACTGTAACATCACATCACAACTGACTTAAAATATGCATCACATGTTGTAGTTACCAAGTGAGGACAGCCACAAGCATCTCAGAGAGTAAGAAAACGGTGTGGGGAAGCCGGAGTGAGAAAAAAAGATGGTTGTATTGAAGGTTAGCGGACCTTGGTCTGCAGCACAATCTCCTCCTGCTTGAACTTGTGCAGCGTGCCGAGCAGCGAGCCGAACATGCGGCGGTTGCGCGTGCGCGCCTGCTCGTCGCCGCCCTGCGCGCGCAGCACGGCCGCGCGCGACGGCAGCGAGCGCGACACGGCCGACTCCACGCGCGCGCGCTTGCCGCCTGGCCCCGGGGGCTCCTCCTCGTCGCTGCCCCCCCCGCGCGCCGACAACCTGCAACACATCATACTCATGTTTCTAACTACCGTCAACTGGTTTACTTTGACCCAATGGAGGGTTGCTTGGACCTGCATAAAAACCACACATAGCACTGTTGCATAAAAAAGTAACAACGTGAACAGTTAGCTGGAATGAAAACTAAGCTGATTTGACCCTCTTCAAATTTATAAAAAGGCGGGTGGACACAGTAATTTGCGAAAGCCAAAGTTACCCCCCAAGGCTAAAGTCACAACTATATTCATAATAATAACCCATTAGATTTATATACAAACGGAGCTACTGGCATACAATGTTGCGAACCATCGCTCCGCACGGCGCAGCGGGATACCATGTAGAATATTTTAATTTTAAAATAGACTATAAGTATAGTTCATTAAAGTGTCAAATCGAAACTACCAATCAATAGTAGCCAAAACAAGCATGAAATGTAAACAATTAGCCAAAATCAATCGAGTGACGTATCCATTGTGTGTGGAGATTTTAATTAGTTTGCCATGTACCTGCTAAACACTGTTTTGGTCTCCTGTTTTCTCTTTCCAAAGGAATCGTCATTTTGTCTAGAGTCTGGGAATGGATGTCGGCCGCCTACACGTGATCCGGCTTTTAAGTAGTCACTAGATGAGTTATTAAACCTAAAACAAAAACAAATTTTAAGTAAACACGTACAGAAACTGGAAACGGCGGAAATTGCCTGTCGTCAAGGCTCTGCACTAACCTATCGTTGGAGAATCGACCCGTCGTTTGAACTATCTTTTTGATGTTTTCATCTATTTTGTACAAGCTGCTCCTTTCTGTTTCTAACTGAGCGCGTAGTGCCGAAAATGATAAAGCTACTTCTGTCCCCATTTTGAGCTCAATCACGATAAATTGATAGTAAATAATGAATTCAATTCACGAAATACATTTCCAAACCGCTGCCGCTGATGGCTGTCTATGCGTTTTGTTAGCATTGTTGTTTTTTGCTATCTGTGGTCAATATTTATTTTGCGTTTTGTTTTCTTGGATAATTAAATTACCAAACTATTTTTTACTCATAATGTAAAAATATTTACATCGATTAAAACAAGAAGTAGCGTAAAATAATATTTTTTTACATATTCTAATAATTCATTATTAGTCAAAGGTTCCAATAGTACCAAAGGTAATACTACTGCTCACTAGATGGCTCTTTCTATGATGGATGTAACTTATCTACTCGACAACAGATGTCGCTATGCATGTTAAAACTATCAAACTTAACAATTTTTGAAACGTATCTCTCTCCGTTTTTACCATTTTGACTTATATTGAAACTTGTTCAGCATTATACTTGCGCCGTTTTTGTTCGCTTTGAACCCATTCAGCTCTAATCACGACAAACATGCGTCAGGGGGCTTCGTACGATTTTCGCTATGCATATGGAGACTAAGATATAGTAAATAAGTAGTAGTAGTAAGTTAACCGTCACTAACATAGATCATAAGTCTCTGTAACTAACAAAATATGGATCAATTTAGGTCTGAAATAAAGATATTTTTATTTATTTTATTTATTTATTTTTAAGCTGCAACGGACTACGGCGGCGCAGGGTTACGAGCGTAGCTTAGCAGTGAATGAGATAATAACTCTTCTCGCTTAATTTACTTTTACTTATTTTAGGTCACCTAAATGTTTGCATAGTTTAATGTCAGCCTTGCATAAAGAACGAGTTAAACGAGTAAGCAGAATAATACGGACACTAACTGGAGAACGCCGCGAGGATACTTTAAAACATCATCATTGGCTTTATACATCTATGAAAAGACGATTTAAACTACTTTTAACAGCTTCCATATTAGAGGTGCGGCACTTACGTAGGTACGTGGCTTGTAAGGCCGATACGGGAGCGACAGCCACGACCGCATATACGAGATGAAAGAGGAAGAGCAGCGCGTTGGTGTCTTAATTCGCGTCTATAGGATAAGAGATCAAACCACGCTTTATCGTCCACCACTCCATTACGTAGGGACTCTTGAGACCAAGATTGAGACCATTGGAGGGAGACCCTACTACCGTAGTAGGGTCTCCCTCCAATGGTCTCAATCTTGGACTTTAAAACATACAGGTATCTTAAAAACAAAATGAATTATTGCATATAACCTAATATTATCGATCTAAATTGTTTGTGTCAGGCGGCTTGCGGCCGGAGGGCGGGCGCCGGGAGCCGGTGGGCGGTTTAATTTCACGCGCCGCCGAGGCTGGAGAGGCGCCCACGCCGCAGCGCGACCTGTCAACAGCGCTGTCCGTCATAGCGAGAGAAACCAGATGCGATCATAGTAAAGATAAGTAAGTACTTTCTCTACAGACCAAGACACAAAGGTAGGTACCTACATGTCAACGGAACAACAACGCTCCTCGAGCAAACATTTGCTGTTGCCGTTGCAAAAGGCGATAAATTGCAAGACCAAATTAACCCTACAAAGTAGAAAATACAGGCTACAGCGGAGAGCTATGAACTAAGGGCAGTGAGAGACTTAGGTACCTATGAGAGCCTTTCTAGTAGGAGCCTGGCTTGCGGAAATCTGCTTTTAAAAGAATTGGTCAATGTAGGTAGGTAATGCTCTCTCCCGCGACCTTTACCAGCTCATCAGTCCACCTTGTGGTATACACAAGCTGCGCCTTCCGGTACGTGGTCACCACTTGAGAACCTTTTCACCCCAACGGCCATCGGTTCTACGTGCAATGTGCCCCGCCCACTGCCAGTTAAGTTTAACGATTCGGAGGGCTATATCGGGTACCGTGGTTCTGCTGCGGATAGGCTCATTTCTGATGCGATCACGCAGAGAAACTCCCAGCATAGCCCTCTCCGTCACCCTTTTGTTGGCCCTTCTTATGAGGCCCATAGTAAGCGACCACGTTTCGGTGCCATATGTCATCACTGGCAACACACACTGGTCAAAGACGCGAAGAGTGCTTAAGTAGGTAAATAAAGGAGGACAATTTTTTCGATTTTTTTTGTATGTGTGCTTTCCAGCTCAAATGTGCGGTTTCCAGCTCTTGTCTGTATCAAGAAAACTTAGAGAAAGGTAGGGAGATATTATACCCTAGTATAGTTACTTATTTTCCTTTAAACTGTGGTCATACTAGCGGGAACTAGGCGGAGCACCCGCTATGATAACTACGTACGTAACTACTAACTGAGCCCGACTGGTTCCTAGAATGCGTAGGAGTTTTGTTTTAGAAGCTTGTTGGCTTCAGTTATTAATTCTAGTTATCGTAATTGCTGCATGGACAATAATCGACTTTGTCATACTCGATGGTTGTGGACCTAGTAACGAGGTCCGTAGGGGTTGGGGTAGATAGGAATCATGTCTGAGCTGGACGGCCCCCATGGTGTTCTGGGGTGCCAAAAGCGGAGTGGGCAGGCACCACACCCCTGCCACCTGCGTGGGCCCGCAAGGGCAGCGCCGACAGAGTTCCGGATGTGTGCGACAGCGTTCCCGGGGCTCTGTCTTAAAGCGAGCGATGGAACACCCCGGGGGTTTTAGTCCGTGGTAGTCGGACATACCCACACGGCTCCTCCCGGGCTGGGTGGGATCCATAATGGATTTCCCCTGGGTAAACAAAAAAAAAAGATAGGAATGTAACTTCGGATTTTATTCATTAACTGACAGGTATTTAGGTGTTACTTATTTCAGTTCAACTAAAAATAATAACTCATTTGGGACATATTTTCATGGGTAGGTACTGAATCCATACTATTCATATTTTTATCCCAAAATTTATCCCCTAAGAGGGAGCGATAGGTTGTATTGAGGTTCAATATATTTAAACGAGTTTCACACGGACGAAGTCGCGGTCAGAAGCTAGTACTCTAATAAAGTCACTTTTAGACCGCTCTGTATCTAACTATACCTACATAGATCATGCCAACTAACACGTACCTACCTATGTTTTAAAGGGCATAGATTCTTATATCCTTATCGCGTTATATTCTAGACTAAGTAATAAGTACCTACAAGATACGATGCCTACCTAGGTAGGTAGGTAAGACCAAATATATTACTCGTAAAGTAAAGATACAATAACACACACATCGGCAACAATTCCTAACTAAGAAATAGTTTCTTTCTGTCCCGTTTTTTACAAAAGATGTTTAAGATCAAATAACGGGATACCGCGTCGGCTTTCATTATTTACCGAACACTAGCGGACCTAGTTTCAAGTTTAAGAACCCTATTAAAATATCGTTGCTCCAGCCGAGCGTGCATCCTCGTTTCCCGCGCGGAGACTGAAAAAAGCAATTAGCTGTTATGCGCCCGCGCCGTCTTTACGCCTCACTTCCACGACAAAGAATTCAATACACATTCAATCTGGCTATAAGTGCGTCCCGCTCTTACACATGTGGTTACACGTGAGCAGGAGAAGACGTCGTTACCAATATGTTTCTCAGACAATTTCAATTCGTTCGAGAATAGAACGGTTGTCTGTGGTTAAATCGGAGGTGCGGCCGAGCGTTCAGGCGTGCCATGAAAAATGGCCGTCGCCTGAATAGCGCTCGGGAGTGCTAGAAAGGATTGTACATTTCCAGCTAAATTAATTTTTGTGTGGAGAAATAATGTTTTGGAAACAAAGATTGTTTGGTAATCGTGGGTTGCGTCAGTGGGGGTGACGTGCTTAAACCCAATGTTAATGAGTATCACTTTAAGTAGGTACTTAGTTAGTTTCTAGGCATCTACGCAATGACTGGTTGAAATTCATAACCTTAGTTACCATAATGTAGCTTGGCTAGATTGTATCCTAGGCACGGTAATTTGGTGTGTTCCTGCCAAAACAATAACACAAATAATAATACATAGATACTAGGTATGCCTCGAATCACGTTCATAATTATAAGTTATAGGCATTTTAAGTTCTGTATCTCTCTGGGTGCCCTGAAAACCAGCGCCTTTAGCATAATATTGCTGCTGGCATATGCTGAGTGGCATCCATTTTGGTGCATTTTAGATGTATAAACATGTGTAATTTCTTTGTCACACCAAGTAAATATATTTTTTTCTTTCTAGTGCAATATACATGACTGTCACTCATCATTTGATTATATGAAAAATGCATCGACAGTAATTCGCTTACGAATCGCAGAAACAATCATTTGTAGGTAATCCTTCATTACCTGGTTAAACGTCGTTGTTAGGCTAAAAATTAATTGCAAGGTTAGAACCAATTTACTTCAGCTTATCTGGCAAATGAAGTGCCGGCGTTAGGACTTGACTTGACTTGATTCTTGACCTTGTCGCTACTCTCTGCATTATTGTATTCTATACTTGCTTGTAGCAGAGAACCTATACGTATACCACAGATATACCATTAGAATTTCAGTAACGGACAAAGTCTAACGTTTCCTTGTTAATATATATATATATATATATAGAATATCAAGGGAATCATTTTACTTACTAGTTTTACTCATTTCGATCATTAAGGTGCTGTTCAAAATGGTTTTCCTTGAAATCACATGACGATTAACGCATAAATCTAATATTATATGAAAGTTTACTTTATAGGGAAAATATTTTAAAACAATACTAGTACGTAGATGTTGTACGACTGATGTGCCGACAGAGTTTGTACTATTGATGTGTGAATAGTTTAACACAGGAAAATTTCGGAAATTTCTCTCATTTGAAACTTTCCATTTCCAACATGGAAATTCCGTGCCTGAGAAGCATAAAGCTGTAACTCTTATACACTATGTATCAGAGTTACAGTTTTATGCTTCTCAGGTATACGCTTTCCTTAATTCCTTGTGAAACTTTCTAGAAATTTCCGAGAACTTTCAACTTTTTGGAAACTTTCCGCAATTTGCACATCTCTATGTTGTGTATTCTCAAAATATCAGGGAAGTTCTCAGAAATTTCCGGAAACTTACATGAGAATTTAAAAATAAGTTTCCTTTAAAAAGTTTCTGCTGGGAATTTGTCATAGATGTATCATTACATGTATAATCTATTATTCTATAATCAGGCAAATTAAACAGCTGGTAATGTGTATCCAGAGAGTTTTTGACATGTTTTCAGTGTTTATAGAATTTAAGTTCTGAGAACTTTCCTTATTAGAATTTTCGCAACTTTGGAAAATTCTCCGCGGTGCATTGGTAACTTGTTCAGTTTAGGACCTGTACAGTTTTCTCTGTACAAGTGACAGACCGAGATTCTGATAACAACAACTTTAATCTTGTCACATGCAAACCATTGTACGTATTGGTCAAGTTTAGAAGTTAGATTGGCCATGCAATGTTACCATTAACCTCTGATTAGGTTCAATATCATCATCATCATATCAGCCGAAAGACGTCCACTGCTGGACATAGGCCTCCCTAAAGAGTGCCAAATTGACCGATCCTGCGCCACCCGTATCCAGCGGACTCCCGCGACCTTTACCAGGTCATCAGTCCACCTTGTGGGGGGCCTACCCACGCCGCGCCTACCGGTACGGTAAGGTTCAATATGTAGCTAAGCATTAAAAATTGCTATAGCTAACTAATAAAGCAGAGTAACGGTGTGCGCGACTGTACCGCGGCGTCTGTTTGTGTCGCACCACGCATTTTTGCTCCGCGACGCTCCGCGGTGACAGACGGCGGGAGGAGACCGATGTGATTGTGCTGGGCGGAGGGACTTCACTCTCGCTGCCGGCTAATATTCTGAGCAGCCCGAAATATAAATACCTGGTAATTACTTCCGGGCCATATATAAATTACATTCGATTTAATTTTAGGCGCCTGTTTGCCTACTTATAGCTACAATATATGGAATTAACGTAATTTATAGGCACGCATGACGTCACTAAGTACTTGTAGCATTGCACGCACAGCGGAATTCTTTTTGAACAATAGTTTACTTTCTTTATGCGGTCGTTAAAAGTGTGAAATTCACGGAGATATGAACTTTAATAAGTATTTATAAGTAATCGTGGTACCTAGTAATGGTACTTTCCCTCGTAATCAACACAAACGCAACCCTTTTGGACCTGGAATATTCCGCTACGCCTAACATAGGTATGTTCTAGTCTGTCCTCTAGCCGGTTAAACGGGCGACTGCGATCTTCTGCGACCATAGATAAATAGCTTGGAGGTTAAAGCTCGGGGATAAATCAGGGCGCGTCAGTCGCCCCGCCACGGCGTCCAAAAACGCCAGTTTTGTTTCCACGCCTGACGGATCTGGCGGAACCGCATCCCCGCTAATAAAACGCTTATCCTGATTAATTGCGGCGGCCATTACGAATAGCTCGCGGCGTTTGTCACCGCCCGAGGCAACGGAACTAACTGCGGCCGACTGTACAGACATTTTTATTCGACCACACGTAATTTAGTTTTATTGATTGTTTTATTTCGTTAACGCACGCTGAATTACAATTTTGCTTGAGTAAAACAAGCAATTTGTCTTCGAAACGTAGGTTGCTTTTAGGAGCGTATCATTCTTTGAGTTAGTTCACATGAAAACTTATTATAGTGACACGATTTTATTCGTATTTAAAATGAGATTTATATGTGCTTACCTACAACGAAAAGGTTGTTTAAGTTGAGTAGGAATAGGTCCTTAAATAAGATATTAGTACATCCAGTCGTTGGTAATATTTTATTTTCATCATCGAAACATCTTTAACTGCGTCTTCATTATATATATGTTGATCGTTAATAATGAAAAGCGTAGAATGGATAGGTACCTTCATTTTAGCAGTGCGAGCAGGTAGTTTTCAAATATGTAATTTGAAATCATTCATTAGCTATTAAGGTGGCTAAATTGAAGAATAAATCACTTTGACTTTGACTTTGACATATCTCTGGGATGCAATTTGATTTGATATGATTTAATTTAAAGCCGACTATACTTTTTTCGATTTAAGTGACTCATTTTGTTTGTAATGCAATATAATGTATTCACCTAACAATAGTTAAATGGCATACCTATACTCGTAATTTTGCATGTCGGATGTTCGACTGAATACTGAGACGCATTTATGTAGCAAATAAGACCCTTCGTAATATTCTGGCAAATAAACCATTATTATTCTTATTCTAATAACGATTGTAAAGACTGTTTATAAAACCTTATTTTCTATCAATATCAGCTTCAGAGACTCGAGCGTTTTTCCTTTATTGTTGAAGAAAAAGTCATCCACGACGCTATTGATATTTAGAATAGGTCAAGCTCGGCAAATAGTGCACTACTTCAATGAAGTCACTCCAGACAACGGTTACAACTGTTTCGAGTCGGGAGTAGGTACCTCGTCAGTATCTGTCTCACCAGTGTAGTCAATCTACACGCATACCTTTTGTATTCCAATTTGTTTTCACATTCACTCGCAGTTCACTTCGATGCGCGCCTAGCTAACGTTTCAGAAGGAGCACGAAAAAACATTTCAAAACCGAGTTGGAATGAAATCACACGGGTCAGCTTGGATTTGTGGTATCCTCGGATATGATAGTCACAGCCTGGCTTGATCCATCTCACCGCTCAGTCCTAGTACAAGTCAAGGCACGTATTTAAAAAGAACTCCGGTTGCCAAATAAAATGACTTAAGTATACCTATATCTTATAACCAGACATCGGAATTCTCGTAGCATTTTTGAGCTGTCATAGGGACTTCTCGTTTATCGACTTCCGATTATATGTATAAATACAGAATACAATATGTAAAATAATTATGATTACAAGTAGAAGTAAACAACATGCAGTCTTATCGCGAATGAGCGATCTCTTCGAGATAATCTTAGGATACCAACTTTTAGGAAATTATAAATATAAATTAAAATGTTAAAACACTGAACTGAACTGATTAAATGTAAAAATTTTAACTATTAATTTTTTATTGCTTTTATTGCAAATCTCTATTTAACATTTTCAGCCACTCAAAAGTTATCTAAAAGAGATCGCTCTTTAGCGATAAGACCGCCTGTTGTTTACCTCTACTTTCAATCTTCTTTGACATGTTGTGTTGTGCTCTATAATGTATCGACCAAATATGTATATCGGAAGTCGATGAACGAGAAGTCCCTATGAAAGCTCAAAAATGCTACGAGAATTCCGATGACTGCTTATATAACCGAGATTCTTATCTCAGCTACGCGTTATCGGTCAGACTTTCTCCGGTTCTCCTGGCAATGTGTCAGCGAACGTTGTGAACATGGTTACAGTCACAGTCACAGTCGCTGGCCGGGAGTAGGTACAATACAATTAGGTGCGCACGCGGCCGCATCGACGCGCGCGCGGTTCGCCGCCCGCCATTAGGAGCCAGCCTGCTGCTGCCAGACATCCCAACATCGGACCTATTCCGATGCTTACAATGTAGCTTAAGAAAATAGAGAAGCAAAATTCTTAATGATTACTACTGGGTCGCTATTCTATCTGCCTTAATTGACAGAAGAAGATATCCCTAGCATATGGCTTATGTCTGTCTAGTTTTGAAAAAGTTACATGAAAGTGGGGATATCCCTGGGACATATCGGGGACGTGTCACATTTTGAATCACCCGAAGTCACGAACTGAGAGGGTGCAGGCAACTCTTCAGCTTTACACTAACTTAAACAATGGTAAAATAAATACACACACTGTCTCTTTAACGCGATGGTAATATAAAGAAAATAAATAAATATTAGTGGACAATCTTATACAAATCGAACTAGTCCCATAGTAAGCTCAATAAGGCTTGTGTAATGGGTACTAGACGATATATCTAATAGAAATAAATAATTAAATACATAGAAAACATCCAAGACTCAGAAACAAATATTCATGCTCTTCACACAAATATTTGCCCTTACCGGGATTCGAACCCAGGACCTTCAGCTTCGTAGGCAGCGCCCCCACCCACTAGGCTAACCGGTCGCCAAAAAGACTAAACTTAACTTTCGAATATGAAATTTGGAATGTAGATATTTTTCGTTAACCAATATGTTTTTGTATAACTAGTCTATTGTAGTTTTCCACAACTCGGCGTCGTTATGTGTTCCGATCTACCTCGATATTGTTGGAGCGACGCAGAGCCCGCCGCGAGTTGGCAGGTGACGGCAATAAACGATGACATTAGACATTTTGGCCGCGAGCAGAAACCCGATCGCTCAGTAGGTACAATGTTGCTTTGCTTGGCGACGATGCCCCATTATATACCACACTGATCTGTTTATGTCAGACGAATATACAACATGTTGCAATCTGCCGACCTAACACATTAATCGAAGCCTCGCAATCAACATAACGGTAAAAGATCTAGAAATACTTCGACCATACAAGATTTATTTATTTTGTAGCAACGTATCAAACCATCCACTACAACGTATCCCACTTTTACAATCAGCTTGACAGATACATGAAACAAAATCGTTATCAACGATATGCCCTTCTGTGAATTAGCACAAGTGGAATCACACCGCAGCCTCTTACAACCGTCATGTCACAAGCCGTCAGGAAACCAAATGGAATAGAGCCCCAGAATAGGTCGGTGGCGTGGCTGGTTACCGCTACATGTAGCATACATGAACGCAAGAACGCTACACCGCACCATTTGCCGCGCTGGCAGGCTGCGCGCGCGCCGACGACGAGCGAGCGCCTTCATATTTACAATATTTATGACTTGCATATACTTAAGAATAATTAACGAGGTGTCAGGTTAGATTAACAAGGAACTGAATACTTAATAGACAGGTTATTTGCAAACTGTACAATAAAATGGGTGAATGAATGTAGAATAAGTTGTAGTTGCTTCGCCAACATTTCATAAATTAGGGGTCTATTTTTGCTCGTCGCTTGTAATCCTGATTTCAGTTTCTTTTGTATTCTCGCTTTAACGCACACAGCTAACGTGCCATTCAGAAAGAGTGCATGAAACACACTGTTATCATATGGGACGCGAAACGTACGTTTTCCACGCGCCCAGCTAACGGCGTACGTGAAATACGGCTCCCAAAAAACCTTAATATCACATAAATTTAAGAAACGGAACCCTCGGAATGACCTATGAATCGGTAGCTTCGAAAACTTAAATTTCCCGTTAGCCTGCTACGCTTGAATAAGTACGAAGTCAGTGGCGCGTAGCGGCGTAGCGTAGCCTCACTCGTAGCGCGTAGCACCGTAGCCGTAGCCGCCCGTGCCGCTCCGCTTGATCGACTTTTGGTTTGAAAACCTCCATTCCTTTTCACACCACCACCTTTCACGATTGCTTGACGTGACCACTCGTTATCAGTACCTAGTTAAATATCTGTTAAGTTTTGTCCTATTTTAGTTACTAGGTATAATTTGTGTAGTAATATAAAGGCCGACCCACACGATATACAACATTTCATAACGACTAAATTTCCTAACACATCGTACACGCAATGTAAATTAAAAAAATAAAGTTAGAAATGTCTCTCTAATACCAACATGGAAGTTCGTGTAGAGTAGATATTAACTCATCACCACTACCATTGACCATTTTTGGCAGAAAAGTAAAAAATATTGCAACTTGCACGTCTGCTACTGGTCACGTCAACAACTCGAATGGACCTCTTTAGAAGTTTTACCTGCCTCTCTTTATAAAAGGTGTAGGTACATTAGTAGCTGTTGGTTTTCCATGCATTAATAATATATAAGGTAAACGTCCCAATGTTCGAAACATTAATGCCTAATACTTGATGAATGACGCCTATTGCTTACCTAAATAAAAGTGTAAAATATTGGGCCATTGTCAAACACATGCAACATTCACCTTATTTATTAACACATTCACTGCCAATAAATTCGTAGCGCTGCGCTCGGAGCCGATGAGTTGGTTTTCCCGCTAAGAGAGAAAAGCGCCTACGAACAGAGTGCTTCCTGTCAGTGAAGTGTGTAAATATCCCAAACTTTTACAGTATTGCCATATCAATATCAGATAACTGAGGGAAGAATGTTAGAAAACGTTTCCATTTCATCAAACTGAAATACTTATCTTACTAATATTATAAATGCGAAAGTTTGTATGTTTAGATGTTTGGATGTTTGTTACTCAATCACGCAAAAAAGATGAGATGAATTTTGGTATACATATAGTGTATAGTTTGGATTAAAATATAGAATACTTTTTATCCTGGGGATCGTCCCCTAAGGAGCCGAAATGGGGGGCGAAAGTTTGCATGGATTTACGATATAAACGAGTTCCACGCGGACGAAGTCGCGGGCAGAGCTAGTGTTCTATAAATATAACAATCATAATAGTCCACGCTGCAAATATATCATGGTACAGCTCCCGCCGGAGATGAAAGCAGTTCCACGAACCGTGCGCCGGCTTTCCTAGGGACTGGTGAATATAAACTGATGTTTTATACTAAACTTAATTACCTTTATTGTTGAAAACAATTGGGTACTTTCCTGGGTAAAAAATATACAGGGTGGAAAGATAAGTCGGGCCCTGGAGGGAAACTACCTTAAATCCTTAAGCTTGCTCATTTTACTTAAAGGAGACATTCCTTTATTTTTAAAATAATACCAAACTGCATTCAAAGATTTATCAGTTAAATAATTAAAAATGTAACAAATTGATAGTAAAATAAAGTTAATGTTAGATTTAACGATCTTTTTTATTTTTAAGACCAAATGTTTGTTAGAGAAATTTTATCCCGAATAATAATACTATCGATTAGTATAATAAAATAGGGAGTGTTTGTTTTTTTTAAACTTTAGTTGGTTCGAGTCCCGGACGAGGCAAGCGAGTTTTACAAAATCTTTGAATGCAGTTTTGTTTCTTTTTAAAAATAAAGGAATGTCTTCTTTAAGTAAAATAAGCCATCTTAAGGATTTAAAGTAGTTTCCCTCCAGGGCCCGACTTATCTTTCCACCCTGTATAATTCTATTTAGTCCGTCAGTTAGATTGTTAAAAAAATATTGGACACATATATTTTTGTTTGTCAATTACACGAAAAATGATGAAGATATAGCCCGTTAAAGTTCCGCGTGACGTATCATTATGCTAAAAAGTGTACTATAACGTGACGTCCCACGGAACTTTAACGGGCTACATCTTCATCAGTTTTTGTTTAGGTGATTGACAAACAAAAAACTACGTGTCCAATATTTTTTGATAGCCTTACTGATGGACTACATAACTTTTTTTAGGAAAGTAGCCAATCCACACACAGATCAAGAAAACCGTAAAAAATCCTTTCGTGATTTGTCAGAAACCTAAACAAATACAGTCTTTACATTTTTAATTATTAGCATTGTTAATCTCAATCAAATACACCCAAACGAATAAAATATCAAATGCCCTTCGATGGCCTGTCTGTATTTGACGACGACGTTTAAAGTTTTCCTTGTTTTTTTTTGTTGTTCTGTTATGAGTATTACCCGACTACCGGTTATGTTTTTCAAGCGTATGTATGTACGTGTGTATGTCTCATTCATTGGCACGCCCTGCAGCCTCAACCGTTTGACGGATTTCGATATATGAGGTGTCGTTGGATTCCTCTTAATCGTGGGTTTTTCGAAAAATCTTTTGATTTCACTTCTTTTATTCACTTTAGACGATGTAGGTAAATAGTATATACCTATTATATAAATTATTGAATCCACAAAGACTCAGTCATGGGTAGAGCCAAAGAAAACAAACAGGACAGCCATCGGTAATACACTGGCGAGAACCTGTATTGCCGGCAATGTCACCGGAACAAAAAAAGTTGATGTTTTAACTATTTTCTTGCAATCGCAAACAATGTAAATTGAACTTTTACTCGTCTCGGCATGTCTCAGTGTAATTTCTTCTAAACAGAAGCTTCAGAGGCCCGCGGAAGTAGCAATAGGAACACATGCGACGCGGCCCCTTTGACACGGAGCCCTGTCTCCACCACGTCGGGTCATCACCCCAGGGAAAGTTCATACTATCTTGATAAAGAATCTGTGCCATTTGTAACCGTATCACAATGGGTCAAGGTTGAATTTTCAACAGTACGCCCGCCTAGAGATCATGTACTGTTATTCGATATATGAAATAAAAACTTGCATATGTTTGTTGTTACAATAAAGATGCCAGATGGAAAAGATCAATCTATGTCAAATGTCGCATTCGTGTTTTTATTGTTTTAGATGAACAGTTTTAGTACTCGCTACTTAACATTTCTTATGATGTCGTACTAATACAAAGCTTATTCACTACTTATATTTGTTAGTTCCATTTGGTAATCTGATTACCGAAATGTGCGCAATGTAGGTAGGTATGTCTATGTCAAAATTGTCATCGGAATAAAAGAAATCCCACTAAAAACATTAAGTACATGTAAAGTGATTGCCAAGACTCCCTAGCTCATATATAGCTTTCAGCGTTAAAAAGATATCAGATGGCAAATAGCGCCAAGCTTCCTACTGCACACGACTTTAACTCTATCAGCCACGCTCAAAAAATTATACGTCTTGCCTAAAAGTATAGCTTGGTTGGGCACATCCTGGTCGCCGCGTGCGTTTATGAATTTATGATGATATTAATAATCGACCTCTAAGCATCAAAATTTGCGGAAGTTAGAGGAGTTGGAAGGTAAACTGTAAAAGTACAGTCACGGACTTTAATCTTTGAGCCATTAGAGCTCACCCTTTACTGGATATTCATAACTTAACTATTAAAAACCGAAATTAGTTGACACCTAAATGGCTCAATGATTAAAGTCCGTGACTGTACCAAGTTTTAGGATTTATTCGTTTTTTGTGTACCTACTAATACTAGCTTACATACCCAGCCTTCTATGTCTTCAGGAAGTACCCTAACAATTTTTATGATCGTCAGTGAGTCAGACGAAATCCAGGTTTTTTAGGTATCAATAAAATCTAAAGTATAAAAGCTATACAATTGAAACTGTGTATGTTTAATCAGTTTACTATTGACATCATATCTCGATAATTTGGTTTATCTTGTATAATCCAAAGCCAAGTTATGAAGGTTCAAAAAAACGACAAGGCGCTATATAAATACTATTTATGGTACGCCTCTGTCTGCTGTCAGGAGGCATTGTCTCGACAATAAGGAACAGCTTCCAGTAATGAGCCTCCCCATTACAAACACTGAACAGTTTAATCGCTCCGGCAGACAGACGGCCCAACAAACGGAAACTAATGATCCAATTATCGCTTCAGATAACTCGCGTTTCTTAATTAAACCGGCTAATTAAAGATTCAGATAAGATCAAACTGCGATGTTGCTTCCGTTGTCTCTACGCCCTTTGTTCGTTCTTCATTTAAAACTGTACTCAATCCGATTGAAATAGGCCGCAAAGTGCAATGCAGTGAGAAAATAAGTACTTTTTCAGAAGATAGACGCTCACTTCTACTCGATTTATGGCTTTGTTTCATTTGTCATAAGGTTGCTTTTTGCTTGACAGTAGTGTGTGCTGGGAGTAGGGTAGGCGGTACGATTACCGGGAGCGATGGTGCGCGTCGGCCGCCGCTGAGATCTAAGGCGCATGTTCGGCGGGGAACCACCAATCCTATTTATAGCTAACCAGCGATACAATAACCGCGCACTCAATAATCAACTCCAGCACAATATACATTACTGCTTTACCACTCAGCCTTAAGTGATCCCCCCTCTACAGCCAGTGTTGTACAACTGACGAAAAGTTTTCCAAATTTCGAACGTTTGTTTGGTAAGGGTTGTGCGTTGTGGGCAGGATCGTGGGTTTACAGCAGCGGTAAAACGTATTAATGATGAGTAGGCACTGCTCGTTTACGATGTTCAGTCGCTGTTGACATTCGATTATCTTCAAAGTCAGAGCGCCACGAAATCGCCGTCGATGGTGGGCTCGGGACTTTGTAACATCGATGGAATCTCTGGCAGGCAGGCAGATTTTTGAGTAGCTCATAAACTGAATAAAAGAAATGTCATAAGAGATACCAAATACTACCGCTTTATTAAAACATCAAAACTATGTTCTGTACCTATTAAACAAAGCCAGTACCTAAACCACAGTAGCTACGTCAATGAACATAGGTATACAGTAAGGGAAATGTATTCACGTACCACCGTAGAATAGAACCCTATCGCAATAAGATGACATATCATTCGAGTTTGAGTGACGGTGGCCTGTCAATTGCGACAGGGTTCCACGGTGGTACGTAAATACATGTCCCTTACTGTACATACATAAATTATTCACAAAAGCATAAGGCTTCTTCTATCCTGAAAATAGAACCCCGAGGCCATTTTGAGCCTTTCGTTCGTATAATACTTAGCTATCCTTTTGCGAGTGTCTGTATACAGGCTGAAATTAAATTCGTGATACAAAATAGCAAATTGTGAATCCATCCATGATTCTGGGCAACTTTGTGTTAATATGCCAAAAAAACACCTGTTGATGAGTGAGCAAAGTGTATGAGATAGTTGGATTTTTTTGGCATAACACAAAATTGCTCTAATAGCAAAAATTGCTTATTAGAATCATGATTCATGATACAAAATAGCAAAATGTGAATCCACATTTTGCTATTTTGTATCACGAATTTAATTTCAGCCTGTATATCAAGTAACTCGATAGAAATGAAATATGTCTCCTAATAATAAAACAGACAATAATCTAAGACCAAATAAGCACCGTAGGCCAGTCTATAGCGGGCTTACTTGCGCTAGCGCAGTATTAATAGCCGTCGCGGTCCACGGCGCGTGACCACGGCTACGGCAAACAATCCCTGTCGCTTCCAGCTGCAGCTGTCCCGTTTCTTTCTCGGGGGTGCGACGGCGACAGTGCATATGATATGACATGTGAGGAGGTTATTTCAGTTTTGTGGCAAAAGTTGGTTTCCGGAGACAGTTTAGGGTGCGCGGAGTTTATTGTGACATTGGTTACAGCGCCCGTTCATTAGATATCATGCATGATAGGTACAGTAAGGGAAATGTATTCACGTACCTTTTTCGCTTTTCTTACTATGACAATAAGGCATAAAAAGGTACGTGAATACATTTCCCTTACTGTACCTATGCTGTTGGCCCACTTTTTGACAAATATTATAGCCTATGTCACTCCCACGATTAAGAGGAATCCAACGACACCTCATACATTCATCAAGCCGTAGGCTACAGGAGGCCACAAAGAAACAGACATACATACATACACTCGAAAATCATTACCCTCCTCCTTTGGCATTCGGGTAAAAATAGTATATAGGTAACGCTAAGAAAGCGCTTAGATGACGTTCGTATGTCGTATCGAATGGCAATTAAAATACACTGTTTTTATCAGTGTATTTAAAACCGTGAGACTTTTAGCACCGCCCAGGGGTCACGTCTTCGGTCTTACAGCGTAGCGGTGGGTAATTCCTAACGGACGTAGTGCAACTTAACCCCCACCATTGTGACGTGATCATAAACCGCAGCAAGAGAAAAATTTGCATTTTAGGCTCTGGTCAGGAGTAAAAATCCTTGCTGTTCCGTGTGACTTATTGCAAAACCAAACTAGACAAACATAGAGCATAGCTAATTATTGCTTCAGCAGGTATTACCTAAACAGTAAAAGTATCTGATTTAAAAACAATAAACGTGCAACAGAAACTTAATGATCGATTTCCGAGATACGAGCCTCGATAATCGAGGTAAAACAATACAATGGTAATAAATATGCCTTCAGCGTTTTCGAAAAATATCACATTAAAGCTATAAATGCGTATAGAAAAGATAAAGTTCCGGAACAATGGGTAGGTGCGGGGATGGGGAGGGGGGGACAATCGAGCATAATCCACGCCCTGCGCGAGAACAATGCGTGGCCCTGCGCCCGCGCACCGTGGCCGCAGCGCCGCGCAGTGCTCAACAAACGAGCCTGTTATTGATATTTTATTTGCGTTCCGGTGGTGGTTGTGGGAAATTTGGGCAGGCCGTGGCATTCGGGAACGTTTCAGTCTCATTATTTGCCCGTTTCGATACACTCCGCGTCGGGTGCGCTAAGCGGGCCCTATCATGATTTCGAGAACATGACTTTGACGCTGATAATGACGCAGCCAGCTGCAACTAAATACAAAATAAGCTAGTTCGCTGTGTAGTAGCATATTCTGCGAGTACTAAACATGTTTCAAATGTTTCATATAAGTACCAACTCTGTACAAAACCGTTCAATTAATTGCCGACTCTCATTCAAAATCTGACTCAGAAATGAAATTAATGGAAAAAGGCAGCTTGTATGTAGCGTAGCCCGTAGGTATTAGCACTTGATTTTCATTTATCTATTTGAGATATTTATTCATTTATTACCATTAATATTAGCACTAACAGTTATACCACATGGTAATTGGTAAATTAATATTTATCATGCGAGTTTAGAATGTATCATGTCAAATAAATAGTAATCATTGTTAAAATGTAAATTTTAAGTGGAATCTGATTGAGATTCTTACAAATAAATACAGAAGGTCAATAAAAATGATAAAAACTAAAATTATATTAGTAATATTAATAGGTCTAGGTTATTTAATAATATTATAAACAAGAATTCGACTAAAATCCATCCACATAATGGTAGTATATATTGAATATGTAGTAGTATATCTTTTTGTATGTATCTTATATATTTTTATTTATGTATGTCTATATGTAGTGTATAATACATTTGTATTTTTTTCCTCTCTCCTCAAGTATATTCGTAACAGAAATTATCATACTTTTTTCTTTGCACCTGTTATAAGTCTCTGTTTAGCCCAATGGTTAGCTGGTAGAGAATGCCATCTGGCATTAAGCTCGCCATTTGTACATATATTTTTTTTGTATTTTGTGCAATAAAGTTTAAATAAATAAATAAATAAATAATACAGATTATGCAGTTATAGAGCTAAAAGTGACAACTTTTTCTAAATATCGATGGGCAGCAGCCAAAACCTTTGGTTTCGGCCTTAAAAATATGTCCAGTAGGCTGTCACTGTCCAGTAGGTACGTCATTTAATAACTTTAGTTTAGTACTCTATGCAGAGGGGAAGAGGCTAGGTTGGGGGGACCGCGAAGAGCTCGCGGCGACGAGGATTTAGTTGATTTGCGGAGAGACGTGGAACTCTGAGTCCTATAAGAGCAAGCAGTTGGGAATTGGTCACAAGGCCGCGTATTCAATTGAAGAAGTATTTGTAAGATAGGTACGCGCTCAAACCTGTACGCTACCGACGCACCCGGCCGGTTTGTTCCCAATTCTACAGATTTCTATTACAGATTTCCATTTCTACGGATTCCCAATTCTACGGATTCCCTATTCTACAGATTCCGAATTCTACAGATTCCCAATTCTACAGATTTCCAATCCTACAGATTCCCAATTCTACAGATTTCCAATTCTACATATTTCTGATTCTACAGACTCCCAATTCTAGTCTAACTATCGTAAACTATAGACACATACAAGTGTGATCATGTGATTAGAATTAGAACATTTATAAAAATCGGAGCTTGTACCTTTTTTCAGAAGAGATAAAACCTCCTCTAGATTAATAATTACTGGTTGGTTATCGTATTTGTAGACATGAGAATCTGTAGAATTGGGAATCTGTAGACATGAGAATCTGTAGAATTGAGAACCTGTTGACATGAGAATCTGTAGAATTGGGAATCTGTAGACATAAGAATCTGTAGAATTGGGAATCTGTAGACATGGGCCTAAAGGCTTACTTACCTAGGTTACTTACTTCAGTCTAAAGCGCAATTTATAACTTACTTAGCTCTTAATTCGGCTTTTCCTTAGACAAAGAGTCCAGAGGCGGCGTAAGGCGTGAGCGACGTCAAAAGAGCCAAACCGCTAGGTTACCCGCCACGACTAACGCCTTGGCCACGACTATGGTCTTAAGCGACCTGCGGCAGCGGTTTTTCTAATTCATTGCGCGTGATCCCAACTAACCACAGTGCGTTGCGCGTCTCGACCGCGCAATGAACAGATAAAACGCTGCCGCAGGTCGCTTAAGACCAAAGTCGTGGGCAAGGCGTAACCCGTACCATTCAGAAGCCGCCGGCGGCGCGGCGCGTTTGTCTCCGCGCATCATTTGCCGCGCGGCAATTTGTTGTGCGCCCGCGGCGACAGCGCGCTTTCCCAACTTCTTATACAACATACATGACATATTTGGGGTAATTAACAGGAATACGGTAGCGCGCTCGTTTGAAGCGTTTTTGCCGACGCATAATTAGGTATAACTGCTTTATTCGAGCCTCAAGGCATGTGTGCCGGCGGCGGAAAAAGTGTTGCTGAAGTAACATTTTATGCGGCTTAAAGTAAATCTCTAAAACGAATGTGGATCGTAAATAAAATAATATAAGAAACGTTAATTGCTCATTTGGCTTAACGCTTTTGTAACTAAACAAGAACGTTAGGGATCTTAGTTCCCTACTCGTGGAGATGTATATTTATCTACCTATGTACAGTCGACGCCAAAAATACGTTTACACTTTTGCACCTTATTCCATTGCAATAAGGCGAATAGTGTAAACGTATTTTTGGCGTCGACCGTAACTAGGGTGGCCAACCGTACTATAATATATAGTATTGTACTATATTTTGACTCTTTGTACTATATACTGTTGAAGAAATATATAGTACGCGAAAATACTATATTTTGGGGGTCCTTACGAAGTCCTTCAAATTGCCCAGGTTTCAATTCATCGTCATCATCATATCAGCCGAAAGTCGTCCACTTTTGGTCATAGGCCTCCCCCAAAGAGTGCCAAAGTGACCAGTCCTGCGCCACCCGCATCCAACGGCGCAGATTTCAAATTAAATTTTACTAAATAGCAACATTGCCCAGTAGGGTGTTGCTTAAAAACCGAAAATTTGAAATTTAAGTGGGTCACCCTATTATATTGGTCTAATACGTGAAAAAATTACGTCTGTTTTTTATTTTTATTTTTGGATAAGATTTAGGGGTCGCTACCGAATTTTGAAACTCCTTAAGGTTGCGTTTCTCCATAGTAAGTTTTTTTTTATATTTAAACATTTTTCTAGTTTATTGAGCTACATTTGATAAAGAAGGAATAAACAATCGAGAAAATACGATTTTGGTTCACGGAATGTTCGACGCTTATTTGAAATCAAATATAAAGTCTTAAAATCATCGCCAAAGTCCGTTTTTAGCATATTTAGCACAATAAAATTCATTTTTGAATTACTGACTGAAATTTAGTGATTTTTTTTTATGTTTTTCAGATTATTCATTTCCTATCATTAAATGTAGCTCATTAAAAAAGTAAAATGTTAAATAGGTATATAAAAAAAACCTTACTATGGCGAAATGCAAACATTAAAGAATTTCAAAATTCGGTAGCAACCCCTAAATCTTATCCAAAAATAAAAATAAAAAACAGATGTTATTTTTTTACGCATTAGAACAATACAATAGGGTGTCTCACTGAAATTTAAAACTTTCGGTTTTTAAGCAACACCCTATTGCCCAGCCAAGTAGCTACTATATTTTTTTACAGTGTACTATATTTTTGTCGGTTCTTTCTGGAAAATACTATATCTCCCCCAAAAAAAGTTGGCAACCCTAACCGTAACATGTAGCATCAAAGTACGTACCTAAGTTACTACGGTAGCCTAGTGGTTCAGGCATGCGGCTGTCAAGCGGCGGTCGTGGTTTCGAATCCCGGCTCGTACCAATGAGTTTTTCGGAACTTATGTACGGAATATTTACCGTTAGCTTTTCGGTGAAGGAAAACATCGTGAGGAAACCGGTCTAATCCCAATAAGGTCTAGTTTTCCCTCTTGGTTTTAAGATTACGAGTGCAGCGTGTGCATGGTATAGTAGCAATGGCTATGTTTTTATAATATAATCTAGAGATGGAGTTACGGCTGCGCATAAGACAAGGGCAATCGGTTAGGATGTGTGTAGGCGTCTCCTCTGCTTCAAGGCAGAGTCTGCACTGCCTTGTGTCACACAACCCCAACACTTGCATGTGCTTGTTTAGGCAACAATGCCCTGTAGGTAAGCACCCTTAACAGCATGCGTAGACGGTTCCTACTTAGTGTCAAGGCGTTAGTGGACGCCTTTTTGCTATAAAGGCTCTAATGAGCGCTTTGGAGTGTTTCAGTCCTGGGATAGCTCTCCAGGCTTGAATGGTCTTGTAGAAACAATAGGTCTTTAGAGTGAGCTTGGTCAGACTTTTGGGGACCCCAATATAAGTGTTACTACAGTTAAGTTAGTAGGTAGGTACAGTTACGTATGAAAGTAACATTCGCTTCACTGTTATAAGATTAAATGTTTGGTGCATTATATAAAGTTACCTATACCCACCGAAACAAATAGTCCGCGACAAAACTCATGCGCATGACCTACGGATGCGGAATTAACTACACTCTGTTGCGAGTCGGTAAACGGCTACCGAACATACATTATCAATTACAAACCGAGTACACGGCCTGCCCGCACATAACATGCTCGCTAAACCACCTACACATACTGTGTCGTTACCCTGCCTATTTGAACACACACATTTCCTTTGCAGTCGTCTCGCTCGCCGACCGAGCGCAACCGACCGAATGGGAAAACAGACATTGTACAACCAACCGCCGTCACCCGAACGCTTTTAAAACGTCCACATAAAGTTCAAACTTCGAAGTCGCACAGCTCGCGACCGAGATGCATCAGCACGCTTCAAATAGAACGCGACACGGAAAAAGGAAAGCGTTCGAAATGAAGCGCGGCGATTGGGCGATGCGCGCCAATGGCGGCGGGGGGCGGGGCCGGCGCGCGTGCGCGGCGCTCGGCGGCGCGCGCGCACATGTGACGCTCGCGCGACGCTCGCCGGACGCGCCTGTTCTCGGTGGATGTGTAGTGAGTGAGTGAGCATGTTGGGCGGCATGGACGGCAAGGAGTACGGCGCGCTGCACGCGGCAGCCGCCGCCGCCTCCTACGCCATGGACTCGGGTTCACACTTCGCCCGTGACAATCTGGAGCACACTCTAGGTAACTGCTGTACGCTTTATTGAACACTAAGACCAAGGGCCCGTTTCAGGAAAGATACAAGATATTAACATAGTTGCCATGGCTACATTCGCACATTGCAACAATGAATGAAATCTTTTATTTCAGATCTTCACCGACCCATATAGGAGCTGTTAGTTACATTTTATTTATTAGGTTAGGTTACACAATACGAAGCTTACATACAATTAACACACAACATAAACTGACATACACTTAATATATTGCAAGGTAGATTTAACCTGCCCAATCCAATACTGAAGTATACAGGGTGAAATAGGGGTCGTGGAGAAAGAAGACCAAAAGCGAATAAGATGGTCATATTGAACAACGTTTCCCATGGGACCAACCACGAAATCGAAAAAAAATGTATGGAACAGCTGATTTTTTTTTGCGATTTCGTGGTTGGTCCCATGGGAAAAGTTGTCCAGTATGACCATCTTATTCGCTTTTGGTCTTCTTGCTCCACGACCCCTATTTCACCCTGTATTGTACAGTCAAACCTACCAGCCATCATTTTCAGGATGCTGTTAGTACTTTCCTCACTCGAGCCATAAGGGATGAAATATTATCTCGCATAATCGCATGATGAAAGTCGTTTGTGCGTGCCTCTGCGAACATCCCCGAGGCACTGCACCATTTGGGCCTTCCAAACAGCACCCTGAACAATGAAAGCCTTTTATCTTTCCAGAGATTGGCTCCTGGGACCTTATTCATAGAGACAATGTCTGATGATGGTCAAAAAAACGGATCACGTTTAGGATAATAATATAGTAAACTTCATTTCGCTAATAATAACGACGTATTGGATACGTGTGAACTCTCTACCTCTCTCTACTGACTGAGAGAGCACGGTAGAGTCTAGTGTAAAAAGCCTTTATCTGACTTCACCGATCCTCTACCCATGCACTACGGTGGTTCATTGAAGTAGGTATAGGTACTTACGGTTTGATAAATGAGTTATAATTAATACCTACCGTGTATACCTACATGTTGTCGGGTAATGAAAGATTTACAAAAATGTATGGGTTGGAAACATATATAATATTTTGTCGAAACAAAATAAGTATAGGTAAATCCTAATCAACGCAATAAGAAAAATTCATCAGCGGACCAGACCGGAAACCAAGCTATGGCTTACCAATGTCTGAGCCACTCCACTGCTTGGAAAAGTATTATCAAAAATATTCTTAGTGATAAAATATTCAATAGACGTTTCAAATTGTATAAATATTGTCCCGAATTCGAACCAGCGACCTTCTGGCTCACTCTGGCCGCATATTCCAGAAGGTACCAATACATTTCCAATTTTTCAATTTTATTTAACATTATGATATTCTTATAGAGATGTTAGTTCTTAAGTATAAAATTAGTTCAAAATCCGGTTTACAACATATAACTCCTCTCCCTGAAAATCTCTAAATATAATATTAACCTAAATATTCTAACTTCACATGTCATTGATTTCCACACCTTTCAGTGTGCCTGAGATTTATTAATGTACACCGATACGATTGTATTTAAAGGAAAATTGTGGTTTAACCTCATCTGGGGGCACGGTAGTGCCCCCGCCCAGACGAGCCAAGCGAAGCGCAAGGGCAGGCACTACCTACCTTCTCGAAGCGCTTTGTCGTTTTTTAAACCCTCATAATTTGTGTTTGGATTATATATCAGATAAACTAAATTCTCGGGATATGATGTCAATAGTAGACTTATTAAACATATAAAGTTTCAATTGCATAGCTCTCTACTTTAGATTCTATTGATACCTAAAAAACGCCGATTTCGTCACTGACTCATCTCACTCACGTTAATCATCAAAACCCTTAGGGTAGGAAAGTCCTAGAAAGCTGAAATTTGGTATGTAAGCTAGTATTGGTTCACAAACAACAGAAAAATCCAAAAAAATTGGAACTTTTACCCCTAAACCCAACTAGGGGATGAAATTTTGTATGAGACTTCCGCAAATGTTGATGCTAGAGGTCTGAAAATCTATATAGGGACTCCTTGTTATAAATAATAAAATACATATTTCAGGATTTTTAGTAAATCACCCCCTACCCTTTAAATTAGGGGATGGAAGTTTGTATGGGTTTTCCCATACACTTCGTTAGACCTTACAAAAAGGAATGAGATCCCACTAAAAACATGACATGTAAAGTGATTGCCAAGACTCTCTAGCTCATACAGCTTTCAGCGTCAAAAAGATGAGATCGCAAGTAGCGCCAAGCTTCCTAATCCACACGGCTCAACTCTACCACTTACCAGCCACGCTCTACAAATTCTATATCTCGGCTAAAAAGTATAGAAACCAGTGTCTTTTTAATATCATCATAAATTCATACCTTTTGCACGCGGGAGAGTCTATGCGGCGACCGGGATGTGCCCAACCAAGCTAATATACCTTTTATTTATTTATTTATTGCGATCATGTTCATTGTCCATACAGTAGATCTTAAGATAGGTTATACAGTAGGTACATGATGCCCTGCTAGGGCATTGCTATGGTTTTACATACTAACATGCTAACAACATACGTTAGTTTTATATAAAGAAAACCATAGTCACTATAATTATTAAAATTGACCTAATTGATTGTTATTAAAAAAAAAAAAAAAAAAATCATTTATTTCAAGCTACACTTATGGGCTCATATTACACAGTTAGGAATTACATTCAGAAACAAATCATTTAATAATTAACATAAAAATTATCCTACACCAGTCCTTACATGCCTGTTGCAACAGTGCATGATATAATGACAGTCTAGTCTGCCCGCTATCATCGCTAGGACGGTGTTGGTGCTGGCTCGCACGCGCCGGAGCAGGGACGCGGCCCGCAGTCGCATAGTGCTGTGGAAACATGCCGTGTGCGCGGCCGCAAACATGCCCGAGGCGCTACAGTAACGAGGCAGCCCCATCTAGCCCACAGGCTGCACGTGTACAGCGACGTGCAGTAAGCTTTAAAAAGCGTTAACTTCACGCCGCCCGAACACCGCGCAAACCTGCGAGCCAACATGTTCGCCCGCACGCACAGCGCCCTTCGCTCCCTTTCGATGTCGACATTATCCTTAAGGTCGGCAGTAACAATATGACCTAAGTACTTGAAGCACTCGACTCTGTTAAGTGGTATTCCATTGAGTGTTATGGCCGGTACTTTTTCTGTCCGTTTACTGCCGGCCTCAAAGACCATGTATTGACTTTTTTTCACATTGTATTTTAACCCGTGACTCATGGCGTACTCCTCACATGTTCCTAACAGGCGTCTTAAACCACAAACCGACGCGCTCAACAGCACCATGTCGTCTGCGTAGCTGAGGTTGTTCACACAAACACCCTCAACATGACAACCGACATGCTGCCTACTGAGCGAGACGATGAGTGCGTCCATGTATAGGTTAAACAGTGCGGGCGAAGTCAACCCCCCCTGCCTCACGCCGCACTCCAACCCATACTCATCAGACGTTGTTCCTGCCCATCTGACCCTGAAAAACAGATTATTTATATACGTACAAAAGCTAAAAACTAGAAAATACTACTACAAAATTACACAATTCTAAGATGTCAGCAAGCTAAATTAAGGGTGTGATCGATCATAAATTCATTCCAATGCGGTTCAAAATTCATTTAGCCAAGATGTAGAATTTGTAGAGCGTGGCTGGTAGAGTTAAGCCGTGTGGAGTAGGAAGCTTCGCGCTACTTGTGATCTGATATCTTTTTGACGCTGAAAGCTATATGAGCTAGAGAGTCTTGGCAATCACTTTACATGCAATGTTTTTAGTGGGATATTCTTATCAAAGAGTAGAATTTTCTCTGACATTCTGCTCACCAAATGTATAATAAATCGATTGAAACTGATTGCAACACATATTAAGTAATAGGCAAATCCACTTTGCCGGACGGGCACGAATCTCCTTTACAATTACGGTGCTCGTGGGGAAACGTACTTATAAAGAGAAGCATTTTCTTTGTCAGACTAGATTGTGCATCATTTTCTAAATACTAGTTTCCGATTAATTTTTCATGATGTTATTGCAACCAGTTTTCAGACCTTGATCAGAAGAAACCTGTTTGCAAATAATGGGGAATGGATGAAAATTTTAGAAATGCCTGATTATTTTTTTGGTGATGCGAATAACCTTCCTTAGCACCAGAAAAAAGTTTCAGATTTTTCAGCTGCGGCAATTATTTTTGATAAACAGTTTCCTCATTTACGTTTTGGGTCAAGAATGGTAAATAGACACTTCCTTGATCTGTCTCATATTACAAAAAACCGGACAAGTGCGAGTTCAACTCGCGTGGTGGGTTCCGTATACATATAATCTAAATTTAATGTGTTTTTGAATACTCAAACTTCTTATAGGTTTTCCTGTATTCTTTAGGCAAGGAACTATGTATTTTCCATATTTTTGACAGAATTTTAATCCTAGTAGTTTCTGAGATAAGGGGGGGGGGGGGGGGGGATGGTCAATTTTCATCTTTTCCTAAATTACTTCAAATCTGTTTTTGCTAAAATTAAATATATATATATATCTGACATGCTTACAATAACCCCTTTCATTTGATATGTCACACAATACAGTTTGCGATTTTTTTTTTTTATTATTTCCAGGTTACCTCCCAAAAGTGGCCCCCTTGTTCAGATTTCACTAATTTACTTTACGCGTCCATCTTCGGGTCACCAATTTACATATGTTTACCAAATTTCAACTCAATCGGTCCACTAGTTTCGGAGCAAATCGGCTGTGACAGACGGACAGACCGACGCACGAGTGATCCTTAAGGGTTTCGTTTTTTTTCCATTTGAGGTACGGAACCCTAAAAATGGGGGCATATAACAGTTTTTTTATCAAAATCTATTTTATTGCACACAAATACTATGAAAATAGATAAAGCAATGTTTACATAACAAATTGATCAGATTGAAGACATTGAAGTATTACGGGAGGCACAATTAACTTGTTTAATTAACATAGATAGTGTATATCTGTCGCTGTTATTTACAACTAACCTACAAGTGATAAATGTGATAATCCTTACGTAATAACTGACGAGAATTAAGTGCATATATGTTCAAGGACTCTAATTGTTGAGCCATTTAGGTGTCAACTAATTGTAGTTTTCTATGAAGCTATGAAGTGTGTGTAAAGTGAGCTCTTAATGGCTCAACAATTAAAGTTCGTGAGTGTACGATCCTTACAATGTTGTACTTCAGAAAGGCCAGGCTCAGACATGCTTCTCAAATAACAGACAAGTAGGTGTGGGTGCGCCCTCGACTCCATCCCTGATCCGTCCATGAGTCTTATCGATTAGTACGACATTTTTAATTTGGTTTACAATTGAAAGTATATAAACATGAAAAATTTTGTACAGGTGAAAATAGTAGAATATCCTTTCCATTGCTGAATTGGAATTTTATTTATTTAATAATATAATTACATAATGAGTCAAAATATAGAACAATACAGTTTAAATACAATTTAATACAGTGTCAATAAAACTACACTTAGTCAAGTAACCCGCCCCGTGTCATTCCGGGTGCAAAGGTGCCCATCACACTCGCTGCATTGCCGCGTTGAATCGCGAGCGACAACCTTTGCAACAAGAATGACCCGGAACGGGAGTCATGCCCAACTTCCGCCAAGAATGTTCTGGCCTCTGAGCACCAGCAACCCATCGTCTCCACCGCCAGAGGGACAAACGATTAATTGTTCAGCGCATAGTATTTGTCCCGCGCTTTCTGACCGCAGCCGCTTCGGCAGCAGCTCCTGGTGTCCCGGTGGTGCGACCAAGGTGCGAGGTTTAATAATTAGTGTAAATGATGGGGATTTGATTATTCACCAGAGCTATGCGAGGCTTAGAGTTTAGAGCATACATAACTGGTCTGCCGAATTTTGCGGGGGCGCGGGGGAGCATCTTAATAGGATATTGAAACTCAATTGTATATTGAAAGCTTGAAGTGGTTGAACGTTTATAATATCAAGTGCGTACAGCAACATGCGGGCATTTTAATGATCAGTGTTCTCTTGCGAGGCGATTTTGTGATCGATTGTGAAATTGTCTTTGTATGATTTTTCGCACATTGTGCAAGGTTTTCTACGGTTGGGTAAGTTACTGAAAGGCTACTCCAGTTATGTATGCTCTAAGGGGCGAGGTAACAGAGCGGTGTCCGAGGAAAAAACCACTAATAGGAAGCGCGGGAGCGAGGCTAGCAATGCTATTAACTTAAGTAGTGTTTTTAGGGTTCCGTACCTCAAAAGGAAAAAACGAAACCCTTATAGGATCACTCGTGCGTCTGTCTGTCCGTCTGTCACAGCCGATTTGCTCCGAAACTACTGGACCGATTGAGTTGAAATTTGGTGAACATATGTAAATTGGTGACCCAAAGATGGACGCGTAAAGTAAATTAATGAATTGTGAACAAGGGAGCCACTTTTACGTAAGCTTAATCAAAAAAGTTTCGCAGACTGTATTGTGTGGTATATCAAATGAAAGGAGTTGTTGAGCATCTAAGATATTTTTTTTAAATAATTTTAGCAAAAACAGATTTGAAGTAATTTAGGAAAAAAGACGACAATTGACCACTCCCCCCTCCTTATCTCCGAAACTACTAGGCTTAAAATTCTGAAAAAAAAATAGAAAATAGTTCCTTGCCTAAAGATTACAGGAAAACCTATAAGAAGTTTGAGTATTCAAAGTAACGGGAAAACCAACCACGAAGGTCACCAACTTAGACTCAACCCGTGGTCAATAGTAGGTATTAATATAGGTACGCACTACCTGGTCGCGGGTGCGCGGGCGCAAGCTGCAGTATCGCGAGGGTATCGCGCGCGGGCGCGGGTTATCGCAAGTGCGTCATTACGTACGCTTGTTTGCGTCGGCGCAGCTGATGCTGATCCGCCGTCAACGTACCACAAACTAGCTAGCTTCATTTCTTTCATATCCTAATCAGTGGCGTAACTATAGGGTAGCAGAGTGGGCAAAATGCCACGGGCCCCAGGCCAAGGGGCCCCGCGGCCAGAGAGGCCGAGAGCACCGAGGAACCTATCTAACATTGTAGAGGGGGGCCCGTCAGATTATTTCGCCACGGGCCTCATATGATATAGTTACGCCACTGATCCTAATGGCAATTCAATACATCATGCGCTTGCTGAACATGGTTATATCAGCGAAATAGATTGAAATCTGATTAGGATTAGAAGCCGCATACTAAAATAGTCCTCTTGGAGTTCAGAGAACAATGAAACGATATTTATTTTACTCCCAGTGACGCTTCTAGTCGTTATGTCATTAAGTCTTGCGTTGATTGGCGTGGTACCGTTTCTAATTGTACCATGAGCATATAGGAAGGTGACCTACGTTTAAGGATGTGCAAATTGCGGAAAGTTTCCAAAAAGACGGAAAAGTTCCCGGAAATTTCTAGAAAGTTTCACAAGAAATAAAGGAAATTTCCTACTTGGAAATGGAAAGTTTCAATTCTCATACAAAAATGAGGAAAATTTCCGAAATGTTAAATTGCAGAAAAATTTCGCAATTTAGGAAACTTTCCGTCGGCACATCAGTACCTACGTTGTCTCTTATGATTATAATGACACCGAAGATCCATTGGTCTTTTCGATTGCGAACATAACTTGAGTCCTTCAGGCCGTTGAAGTCTTTTTTTTGTGTTGACTGCTGTTCTATTCTGGTTAAGTTCCTGTAGGTCACTTTAATCATTTATAGCGGATAGGAAAAGAATGATTCCCAGCTAGCAATTTTACGTCGTAATGACGTCATATTAAAGTTATTTCTGACGTAATGACGTCCTAAAAGCGAAGTACCTGCGACGTCGCAAATGACGTCGTGATGTCGCGACTTCTGACGTCATTTCCTGACGTCGCACAGACGTTATCTCAAGACGACATGTTACCGACGTCACTAGGACGTATCTTCAAGTCGTCAGGAAGCTGATTGTTCTCACGTAGCCAAGACGTCATTAAGACGGCCAAATTTGGATGTGGCCCAGGCTTCGTCGTCAGGACGATCCATTAAGACGTTACGAGGCTGATAGTTTCAGACGTAGCCAAGACGTCATTAGGACTGCCAAATTTGGACGTCTTGATTTGACGTCGTCAGGACGTGCCATTAAAACGTCACGATGCTCATAATTTGAGACGTAGCCAAGACGTCATTAGGACTACCAAATTTGTACGTCTTGATTTGACGTCGTCAGGACGTGCCATTAAAACGTCACGATGCTCATAATTTGAGACGTAGCCAAGACGTCAAACACTAACGTCTCCGAGACGGCCAAATTTCGACGTCGCGAAGACGTATTGTTATGTCGTCGGCAGTACGTGCCATCGAGACGTCACTTACACGTTACATACTTACGTCTTGAGACTGTCGTCGTCAAGACGTCACGAGGTATAGTAGTTTTGACGTAGCCAAGACGTCATATACTGTAACGTCTTGAGACGGTCAAATATGGACGTAGCTCAGACGTCTTGGCAGGTCTGCTTGTGACGTCCTGAGAACGTCTAATACCGACGTCGCGCTTATTACAACCAAAATAGAGCAGCTACACCAGCTCGAAATCAGAGCGAACACCTTTTTGAGCGCGTGAAAGGGATACGCACCGCAGTTTCGGTTCGCGTTCACTCCGCTTCCGCGCTGGTATGTGCTGTGCCAAACGGAGAACGATCGATATATTAGACAAGTTACTCAAAAAGTCACAAGTAATGACGGTTCAATCAAACATATCAAAATTTAGTACAAAAGTTATATTCATAAAATAGAGTGTCACAAGCATCGTTATTCAATAATCATAATGATCACATAATGGGAATGTTTCAAATTACAATACGACAATTACGACCTAGTCATATAGAATCAAACAGTGATTTAAATAGGTAAAAGTACAAAAGTTACATTCATAAAGTTGTGCTACAAACATCGTTATTCAATAATCATAATGGGAATGTTTCAAATTATACTCGTAATACTACAATTACGACCTTTATAAGCATCAATCAGTGACTGATCAAAGTTTAAGACAAAAGAGGGGCAACTACATAAGTCGTTTAAACAGTCAATAGCAAGTATATATGCTTCATAAGTCTAAGGCATGGCACGTGCTTCAAAAGGCATAATATAAACGACGACGGATCATTGAGTGTGGTCGACTGGTCGATAAGAAGCATGCGGCGAAAAGCACGCGCCAATTAAGGTTAAACAGTACCTACGTGGCTCCCTCATCGGTTTTTAATTAATTGCAACAAAGCTACAGAAGATATAAGTATGGTAACTTTTTAACGACAACCTATGCAAATACATTGTTTTAGGAGTTTTCACTTTCTCTATAAAGATTTTGTGGTACTTACGTATGTCGTTTTTTGTTAAAAGTGACCACTTTTTTTAGAAATGACATACATAACTACCACACAATCTTTTCATAGAAAGTAAAAACTCCTAAAACACCGTATTAATGTATAGTTGTGGTTTAAAATTACCATAGTCATATCTTCTGTAGCTTTGTTGCAATTAATTAAAACCGATGAGGGACCCACGTGAGGGTACTGTTTATCCTTAACTCCCAAAACGACCGTACGACTAATGTAAACGGATTAAGCATGCGGCCTGGAAAGCATGCGGTCTAGAAAACACGCGGGCCAGAACGACCCTCATGCACGTACTTTTGCAAACGACCAATGTAAATGCGCCTTTATATTCATTAAGTTGAGTACGACAAACATGTTTCAAATCAAAATACTACAATTACGACCTTCATAAGAATCTCAATAATACAGATAGGTAAAGTACAAAAGTTGTGCTACAAACATCCTCCAGGTCTATTTTGTAACGAACCTATTAGATCTATATATTTTGTGTGACTGTGTTTTCAATAAATAAAATAAAACAGTCTTAGTTGCATCCATTACGCGCATAGCACACAGGTAAGTCGCGGCGGAGGCGCGTCGGGGTCTCGATTGAAGAGTCGCGGCAGAGGCGCCGGGAAGCCCGTCGACAACATTCAGTATTGAGGGGTCTCTGTTGGCAAAAAAACATTAAGTTAATTATGTATTATATTTTCACACCCACAACAACTCTACGAGTTATAATAACACGATGCACGTTTAGGCTGACTTGCCCAGTCCAGAGTTAAACAAATAAATCGCCAACCCGGGGTTATGTTTGACATTTTCATGTATTTTGACATGGCTTTGGCCTCTAGACCCCACTTTATCTACATCTACATAAATACAAGTATCGCTTGAAAAGCTCGCGCTGCCGAACGCAGTGACGCGAGCGAACTCCCATCGCGCGTCGCCGCGGGCAGCCCCGGGTAGAACCGCCGACAAGACGCGCGTGGCCGCGAGGCCGCTCGCGTCACCGCGGCCCCGGAACTCTGTGACTGCGGCCAACCGCGCGAGCTTTTCAAGCGATACTGGTCTTTATGTACACGTAAATAAACTGTGAAACGTAACCCCGGGTTAGCGATTTATTCGTTTAACTCGGGACTGGGCAAGTCAGCCTTAGTAATACATTATAATTACAGTGTTCCACAAAAATGACTATTCACATTTCAGCAGTTAATCAGGTATGTCAGCCAGCCTGAACAATCTATTTTTTTATGTCAAAGGTTACCTTACCTGCACGGCTATCACAAGACGGCGCGCGAGCTCTCGATTTTTCTCGCACTATCCGTCTCTCTCTTATTAGAAAACTTAGAAAGAGAGTTATAGTGCGAGAAAAATCGAGAGAGCTCGCGCGCCGTCTTGTGATAGCCGTGCTGATCACTTTCTAAAATGCGATGCATTTTTATAAGCCGTACTCAAACCTAATCTTTAACAGGTTCATTATAATTTACTTACTTTCTGGTGTTGAAGGGGATTCTTGTCTATCTTTTGGCTGAGCTTGATGGGTATCTGCACAAAACAACATATTATTTTTGACATTACTTTGGAATTTCATACTTACCTACCTACAATTACATGTAAAAAAAACCGGCCAAGTGCGTGTCGGACCTCGCAAAACGAAGCCTATTAAAAAGGTCGTATCGTCACAGAAATCTTACGGCACTTACGTCCTTTTCTATAGGGAAGGCAGTTTTTCAGCAATATCTCGAAAACCTTTGAACCAATCTTGTTCAAAATAATTTTCGGTGAAAGAATTTAATAAGCCCTATGTTCATGACGTTCAAAAATTAGAGGGGGGGGGGGGGGGACACACACACCATTTTAGTGCCTTTCGGGGAGATTATCTAGTAGTTTCGGAGATAAGGGGGGAATGGTCAATATTCGACTTTTTTTCCTAAATTACTTGAAATCTGTATTTGCTAAAAATAAAAAGATCTGAGATACTTGTTCAGAATTCATTAATTTACTTTACGCGTCCATCTTTGGGTTACCAATTAACATATGTTTACCAAATTTCAACTCAATCGGTCTAGTAGTTTCGGAGTAAATCGGCTGTGACAGACGGGCAGACTATATAACACCCCTCTTCTTGTGTCGGGGGTTAAAAAGTTTAAGTTTGACAACAAAACAAACTTCTATAAAACAGTGTCAAGCAGTTAGGTACAGCTAGCTATATTGACCAAAATAAGTTTTTGTTAACTTTTTTTGCTGACTGTACTTTTTGTTGACTGTACTTGTACTGTCAGAAAGTACCCAAAACCACAAAACAAATGAGCCAAAACTCAACCGTCTCAACACTTTTAATAATTTGGTATATTCCAGTATCTCCATCCCGGCTCTATCATCACATCAGCTTGATGGTACCTACCACAATATTACATTGTCACCGAGTTTAATTAAGTATGAAAAATTTGAGTGCAATCTAACACCAGGAAGTGGGTAAAATTTAATGCATAGCAAGATTTGTCCCACACTAACAAACAGGTCAAGTTAATTAAAAACTTGTAATAAATAGGTAGGTACTTTCCGTATTCTTTGTATATCATATTTGCAAGGGAACCATGGGACAAAACTACATTATAAAATTCAAACAGAGCTCTAATGAACTTGCTGAAAGTTCTTTGAATATGAGAATGCGGCAAATATGTCAATGAACTAAAAATAACAACAGATAATGGCTGTTATTGAAGTAAATCCTGACCCTTTGCACAACAATGAAGTTGCTAAACTGAATATTGGCAATATAAACCTTAGGAAAAAATGCTATGCTTACTATTCTGACACATGCAACAAGTACAGCATTTTTTCCCATTGTTCACATTTTCAATATTCAGAAACTTCATACTTCATAACGGCCATTGACTATAAAGTAATAATAATACTGACCTTCATAGGTATCAACTAAGCATGCATTGCTAGTAGCTTGAAATTTTTGCAATGTGTTTAATGTCTTTTTCTTTAAGAGTGGTGGTCTTATGTGATTGTCATCTTCGTCTTCATCGCTGCTAGTAAAATGTCTTTTTGCCCCTTTATGTTTCTGACTGGGCTCCGCTTCTGCTTCAGTCTGCAAGTCCGATGACTCCTCAGCCAGTTTTAGTTTTTTTTTTTGCTTTCTCTATATCATAAAAAAATACACACAATATGCAAAATAATAAATGAACACAACATGCATCCCTCAGTGAATTAAATCAAGGTTATTAGTAAAGGATGAAGTTGCATTAATAGGAACACCTGAAATTGTATGGTCAACCAATTTGACTAGTAAGCCACTTTGAACCTTTTGACAATGAATGTTGTAATGTGATGACATGCCAGCATGCCTGCTAAAAGTAATTAATTAATTTATTGTGCAATTAATAGTGAAAAGGTTAAAATAGCCTACTAATCAAATTAGTTGACTGTACAGTCAGCATCATAAACATGTATACGTTCTATGACATTATTACTCAGACATAAGGTCGAAAAGTGTATACATGTTTATGATGCTGACTGTGTATTTATGTGTCATATATATATATATATGTCATCATCATCATCATCATCATCATCATCATCATATCAGCCAAAAGACGTCCACTGCTGGACATAGGCCTCCCCCAAAGAGTGCAAAAAGTGACCGGTCCTGGGCCACCCGCATCCAGCGGACTCCCGCGACCAGGCCATCACCAGCCTACCCATATATATATATATATAAATATATGTATTACCTATGTTGTAATCTTGGCCTTCCCTCAGTAAATCTAAACAAAATTGAAATTTTAATATTTGCATGCAAATACAAATTTGCCCCCCGAGGTTAGCACACCATAGCACAGAATAGATAATAGTACAAAACCATCCAGTTTCCAAGAAAAAGAAAGTCCAAGCAGTTTCTAAAATTATCCATCTTAGGTAACTAGTAGTCAATGCAAGAGACAATATATTTTATATATGCTGCCAGCCTGTGACAAATGCAAGTCAATGCATGATATGGTTAACTTCATGGTTAGTAACTTCACAGTCAATTATCATTTACTTGGACACCAGAGATGTAAGTACAGAGACTATGCAAGGTAAAATTATCCCAAAAATGCTGGACACCCGTCTAATAGTTTCGTTAGGTACAAATAGGCAAACACAAGAGCTTAGTAAAAAAATATATATATACGTACCAGTCTCACAAAAAACTCTTTGCACGCTATATAGTTTCCATTTCCACTTCTCGTTTGGTGTCTGAGCATCAGCCAAAATCCTTTCAAAGGCTTTAGTCTCTTTGACCGGTGGCCAAAAAACTTCACACTTCCTCGGCGTAAACCACTGATTGTTTATTATGGACACGGTTCCGCCGTCTTTTTCACCGAATTGGATCACTGAGTACATGTTAGTTCTATTATATTATTATAATGAAATTAAGGAAAGCACAGCACAATCACGGACGCGACACTCACACCGGGCAAACGAAAAAGGAGACATAATCAAATCAAAATGTCACAATTTCGTTCCGTTCCAACTTTTGATGTTTTAAAAATCACATTTTTAAGCTTGTCGTGATGTTATTCATTATAAACCTGTAATGAATTACTTTATAGTAACTTTGGAGTTACCTAAAAAGACGAAAATGTTTTTTTAAGTACTTAATAAATATTTTACAACACAAGATTGACAAATTGATATCAAGAAACGAAACGCATTATTTTTGAAGACGGATACTTAATAACGACTATGAAACGGTTCAAAATTTCTATGCATAAGTACGTACCGGCTATACAAAAAACCTTGTTATAATGTATTAGTAATTTGTCCTTAGTATTCGTTATGATGGTAGACTTCACTCATGGAATTATGTCGGTCAGATGCATTCCTATATCGTTCTTTACCTCTTCCTTCGGGACCAGATACGTCATGCAACAGACGTCAACCGGAGACTGTAAAATGACGTCGCTAGGAGGTACCATTTATGACCTATACAGTAAGTACAGTACAGTAGGTACTAGTAGTACGTAAGTATGACGTACAATAATGCGTCCACTGGATGAATTTGGTACGTCTTGATACTGACCCAAAATTGAAGTCATACATCCACTTTGGGACGAACTTGCTACGTCCAGTCCAGATACTGACCTTAAATAGACGTCAATAAAACGTCCACTTTGGGATAAATTTGGTACGTCCAGATACCGACTCTAAATAGACATCAATAAAACATCCTCTTGACGGCGTATATTATCCGGCGTATAGTACGTCCAGTTAATTGCCATGCGATAGAAACGTGGTAGTTGGTTGCAAAAGGTAGAAATTATTTCATACAAGTTGTCAATTATTATACTAAATCTAAGCTTAATTTATTAATAAGATTTAAGTTCATACTAAATTAAATAGTATTTTGTAACTTAAATATTTTTTAAACCTGTCATTACCATGGACTTATTATTACTAATAGGACTGAGTACTCGCAGCCTAAAAGCGAGCTGAGCAGGATGTCTAATACAGCACGGCTATCACAAGACAGCGCGCGAGCTCTCTCGATTTTTCTCGCACTATGCCTCTCTTTCTAAGTGTTCTAATAAGAGAGAGACGGATAGTGCGACAATAATCGAGAGAGCTCGCGCGCCGTCTTGTGATAGCCGTGCTGAGGCACTGTGTCCCTTTCTGATAGGGTGACCACAATTTTTTTGTTACGTGGGACAATATTTATATTAAAGCCGCAAAACATTGGGTAACTTTCCTCAATAAATATTTTTTTACATAATAGATGGTACAAATGATAGTAGGATAATATTATTAAGTAAAGTTAATTTCAATAAGATACGCAACTTTCTAATCTCAAAAGTAGGAAATTTTTCCTTTAGCGCACAAATTAGTATTATTAGTATAGATTCCTAGTAATTTGAATTAAAAAAAAAACATTTATTTCAGACATTTTGAGTCCATAACAGTGTTAGTATTACAAATTAACTTAAATAACTATATTAGTACCTAAACTTAAGTGTTGGGTGGCCCAGTGCCTGATTAGGGCACTGTCCCATCTCCCCGCTACAACGGCCAGGAGACTGTGGCGGCTGGCGCGCACCCTAAACATCATTACTAAATATCCTAGACAGTTCTATCCTTTCAGCCAGGGATCGGAACCGGTTTTTTCAAAAATCCCCGTAGTAGTCTAATATTTTGAATGATTTTAGGTTCTTGTAGGACTCTATCGTGTATTTAGGTAACATATTCGTATTATTTAGACTGCCCGATCAAAAATTATATTATAACATATTTTTACACCTAGAACCAACACAAGGCACCCTCGTCTTTTTAATGTGCCCCTCAGTGCGCACACACCACATACACGCATAATAATAGTAATATTATGAAAAATATAGTTATAACAAGCATTTCCGTTAATGTTTTTCTATACTTTAGGGAGATCTGTTATTGGCTAAATAGTTGTATCTAAATTATAAGAATATCATTATTCTAAATAAAATAAAAATAAAATAACCAAAGAACGAAATAATACCGGTTAAATTTGTATAGAGAAAATACCGGTATCCGATCCCTGCTTTTAGCAAATAAAATATTTATATTTCAGGTTATTATAAAGTTTTTTAGTTTTTGTGCGTATAACTTTTTAAGCATAATTCTACTAAACAATTGTTATCGCACGTCAGCAAAATCCTGCCCACTCGCAGGAGTTGCATTCGGAATTTTATATCAAACTTCATGTCGTAGGTATAGTACGGTCGTTTAATTCGCTGATGGCATGTCTAAACCGCGTGGTCACCCTGTATTGTTACAAATCTAACACTCCCTATGACACATTCAAATGGTTGCCAGTGTAGTAAATAATAATATTCCCACCTAGGTAAGTAGTTTTAAGTAATGACAGGTTAAAAAAGATGTAAGTTACAAAATACTGTCTAATCAAATATGAACTTAATTCATATTTAGAAGTTAAGCTTAGATTTAGTATAATAATTTACTAATTGTCTGAATAATAAGTCCATGGTCATTACAAAAAAACCCATGCTTAAAGACAACCCAGGACAGGTGGTCCTGGCGCCTAAGTACGAGGAGAGCCGACCCCAAATGAAGGGATAAGGCAAGGAAGAAGAAGACTAAAGCAAGTTTTTTTACGAAACTTAATGATCATTTTTTTCCGCCGCATCCGGTTCAATGTAATAATGAGGAACCACACGAGGTACAGTTAGTGAAGGCGTTAGCTAATTAAAGAATATTCCATCATGCAAAATCTCTTTCCTTGAGAAAATTAGGCAGTAAGATTGGCCTCCGACAAAAATTGCACAAAACAATTTTGTTTAGCCATGTTTCATAATTATAAAAATAAATGATATTAACATGTACAGGTTCTTTTATTTTTGTCATAATTTCATGAAACTACTAATCAATCGCGATCGCGAATTAATCGACCGTACTATACCTACGACATGAAGTTTGACCAGGGATCGGAACCGGTTTTTTCAAAAGTCCCCGAAGTAGTCTAATATTTTGAATTATTTTAGGCTCTTAATGTACGACTCTATCATGTATTTAGGTAACATTTTCGTATTATTAGACAGCCTGATCAAAAATGATATTATAAACCAAAGAACGAAATTGAACGAAATAAAACCGGTATTCTTGTATGGTGAAAATACCGGTATCCGATCCCTGAGTTTGACATAGAATTCCGAATGCAACTCCGGCGAGTGAGCAGGATTTTACTGACGTGCGATAATAATTGTTTAGTAGAATTATGTTTACCTAAAAAGTTATACGTACAAAAACTTTATAATAACTTGAATTATTTTTTATAATAAGCTGGAATAACATACCTCCACCTCTCAAAATTATAAATAGCCTGAATACTTTCAAATTACGATTAAAGCAGCACATCCTCCATTTACAAAAATATCTACCTCCGGGTGGCCGAGTCTTGCCCTCGTATCTTTGAAGCCAATAAATACTATATATATATGTCATTTTATTTTTATGTTTTTGTATTTCATTCTTTTATTATTTATAACAATTATATATATTTGTCACCTAACATATATATTTGCCCATAAGTAAACCAAACCACGGTCAAAGTATAATAAATTTTAAAATAGGTACACAGTTTACACACAACATTACTCACACTTAAAATACATTTTTACTACGTTCCGACATAATAATACTATGATTAAAGCTATATGAAAGGGTCTAACTGAAAACCAGCGTTGCAGTGTAGGTATACCTATACCTACTCACTGCAACATTATGCTGAGTCTAGCCCCTTTTTAGCATCACACATTGTTATGCCTCGTATGTACGGTACTGTATAGGTTTTAAGTCTAATCTTAAGTCTACTTTGTAAACTATATGTTTAACATGTGATGTTAAATAAAGATTTTCTATGTCTATCTATGTCTAAATAATAAATATTTAGTAAATATAATTCAAATTACTAGGAAACTATACTAATAATACAAATTCGTGCGCTAAGGGTAAAATTTCATACTTGTTTAGAAAGTTACGTATCTTATTGAAATGAACTTTATATATAATATATCCTACTATCATTGTGCCATCTATAATGCAAAAAAAAAATATTTAAGAAAGTTACTCAATATAGTTGTCCCACGTAACAAAAACATTGTGGTCACCCTATTAGAAAGGGACACAGTGCCTCTGTATTAGACATCCTGCTCCGCTCGCTTTTAGGCTGCGAGTACTCAGTCCTGTTAGTAATAATAAGTCCTTTTTTTTAACCTGACTGTTGCTATAATAGGACGGACCCAATATAGCTGTCGAACTGCATGGTTGGAGAGTAGCCTGGGGAAAATCCAGGGGAACTCTCCGGCACGACCACGCGAGGGGGTAATAATAAGCCCATGATGACGCTTTTCCATAGACATAATAGATACAACTAGACCTTAATCGTTGTAAGCGAAAATAAGTATGATCAACTACTTCAATCGAAATAAGGTTGACTTTTGTTCAGCATAAGCGGATAGTGCTGGAGCCCACATACAGGAAATTTGTCACCGAGCCTACCGATTGGCTCCCATTTACAGTATTTTTCACGTGATGACTTCTGTGACACTTCAAAATTTTCCGACCTATGCATACTATGTTTTGTTTGTGGTGGTTAAAGCTGACGCCGTGGTGACGCACAGCAGTTGGCAAAAGTGAGACGTCAGCCAGGCAACGTCTGTGAGACGTGAGGTGGACGTCGAACTTTGGGCGTCGATTGGGTGACTAAAAATTGACGTCGTGGAGACGTACAGCAGCTGCTCTAAGACAGACGTCAGGCACTTCAAGTCAGTGTGACGTAAAAGCGACGAGAATATATGGACGTCACTTGGATAACTTTAGAATGACGTCGCAAAGACATACTGCGGTTGTCATAAAAATGACGTGACTTTGTCAGATTCCTGGGACGTGATACGGACGTTGAATCTCGGACGTCAAATTGTGGTGGTTAAAGCTGACGCCGTGGTGACGCACAGCAGTTGGCAAAAGTGTGACGTCAGCCAGGCAACGTCTGTGAGACGTGAGGTGGATGTCGAACTTTGGGCGTCGATTGGGTGACTAAAAATTGACGTCGTGGAGACGTACAGCAGCTGCTCTAAGACAGACGTCAGAAACTTCAAGTCAGTGTGACGTAAAAGCGACGTGAATATATGGACGTCACATGGATAACTTTAGAATGACGTCGCAAAGACATACTGCGGTTGCCATAAAAATGACGTGACTTTGTCAGATTCCTGGGACGTGATACGGACGTTGAATCTCGGACGTCAAATTGTGGTGGTTAAAGCTGACGCCGTGGTGACGCACAGCAGTTGGCAAAAGTGTGACGTCAGCCAGGCAACGTCTGTGAGACGTGAGGTGGATGTCGAACTTTGGGCGTCGATTGGGTGACTAAAAATTGACGTCGTGGAGACGTACAGCAGCTGCTCTAAGACAGACGTCAGAAACTTCAAGTCAGTGTGACGTAAAAGCGACGTGAATATATGGACGTCACTTGGATAACTTTAGAATGACGTCGCAAAGACATACTGCGGTTGCCATAAAAATGACGTGACTTTGTCAGATTCCTGGGACGTGATACGGACGTTGAATCTCGGACGTCAAATTGTGGTGGTTAAAGCTGACGCCGTGGTGACGCACAGCAGTTGGCAAAAGTGTGACGTCAGCCAGGCAACGTCTGTGAGACGTGAGGTGGATGTCGAACTTTGGGCGTCGATTGGGTGACTAAAAATTGACGTCGTGGAGACGTACAGCAGCTGCTCTAAGACAGACGTCAGAAACTTCAAGTCAGTGTGACGTAAAAGCGACGTGAATATATGGACGTCACTTGGATAACTTTAGAATGACGTCGCAAAGACATACTGCGGTTGCCATAAAAATGACGTGACTTAGTTAGAGTCTTGGGACGTGATACGGACGTCGAACCTCGGACGTCAATTTGGTGACTTAAAACAGACACCGTGGTGACGTACTGCAGTTGGCAAAAGTGAGACGTCAGCCAGGCAACGTCTGTGAGACGTGAGGTGGACGTCGAACTTTGGGCGTCGATTGGGTGACGTGAAATTGACGTCGAAAAGACCGACTGATGTATCACGTTAATTGAATGACCTACAAATGACGTCTTGGTTTCGTCAGTGACGTCACATTGCTACCTGGGTTGTCCTGATTCACGTTTCATACTGGCAAAAAAATCCACAATGTTCAAAATACCAACACACCAATTAATTGCATGTTTCTCGCATTTACCTAAAATTAAAAATTTCGTAAAAACTTAAAGCTATTACTATTAAACGTTCCGCAGTTGTCGTTGCTAACGGGCTGCAGATGCAGACCTACTTGCCTACTCAAGCGTATACTTGTCTGAATGATTGCCCGAGTTCTTTCATAGTTTCAATGATGACTAATATTGGGAGCATTAGTACCTAATCAACTTCATTCATTCCTTATACTCGTATTATTACTTGGCTGGTTCGCTAAAGCGAGCGGGCGGCGGCGCGCTGCACCGGCGCGGCGCGGCGCGCGATACCGCGCGTATCGCGGGTCGCCGATAATCGCGCGGTTATCGGGGTGGGGTCGCGTCACCGCACGAGCCAACTCTATTTTACAACACTACTAACGTATATTAAAAAGTTATGCTTTAAATTTTGTAGAACTTCGTTTATTGAGTAAAGATTAACTAGCCAGAATTTTTGACACTCAATTCGAAGTTATCGATCTGAACATGATGTTTTCAGAAAGCAAATGCATTGGCTCTTAAAGAAAAACCCAATACTTTACCGATAATGCGATGCCTATTTGAATATTTCCAACAATTTCCCTTGGACTCTATTATCAAATCTCAGTTCAGACAATAATAGACAATAGGCTTGTGACGTAAGATTTTTTACGATGCCATTCGAACCAGTTTTTGGAGAGGAACAAATGTTTGTATGGGAGCAACTACAATTAGAGAACATAAATACCCATAAAATTGAGTTAAAGACGGACCTCGTAAATTGCTGTTTCGGTCGCGAAATACTGCGTTTAGGTTCATAGTTGCCATACAATTTTTTTTCTATAAAGGCGTAAGGATTCTATTGGCAGCTTTAAATTTACTCTTGGACAATAAAAAAAATGCATAATTTTTCTAAACTTCTCTTTTTATGATTTTCATTATATTTTGTAATTTATACTTTATTACAATAATTTGATGGTTTACTATCCATTTACCAACACTACGTTATCAATTTCAACATGAGGTCACTAGCCCATTCGCAAATAAAAAAATTATATGTTTCTTGTCGAGTAACAAAAGTCGAGATAAATAAAAATACTCATAGAAAAAAATGCTTAAGAAAAAGTAAGTTTCATCAGCTTTACCCGAAATTATATTTTTAAGTAGCTAATCTTGATATTCAAGATGTAATAATTCTAAAGTAATATTCGTACTAGCTACGTATACACAACATAAACATAGCACGATATCAGTCTACTAATTATAAGGCAATATCAATAACTTTAATGAATGGCAGGAATCGCGCGCCGCCGGCCGATTCACTAGTTTTTTCGACGGTTGTATCGGGCGGACCACTTTTTAGGGTTCCGTAGCCAAAATGGCAAAAACGGAACCCTTATAGTTTCGTCATGTCCGTCTGTCCGTCTGTCCGTCTGTCCGTCTGTCCGTCTGTCCGTCTGTCCGTATGTCACAGGCATTTTACTCGAAAACTATAAGGTGTATTTGAATAAAATTTTGAGGATACGTGTATTTTGGTAGCCGCTACATAGTATTGTAATTAAAATGACAAAAAAAATTTTTTAGGGGTGCACTCCATACATAAAACTAAAAGTCAAAAATTTTTTTTTCATTGTGACCCCCCGTGTGGCACATCAATCGATAGGCCTTTCAAAATTAATATAAGGTTTCTTAGCATTTTTTTAGGGTTCCGTAGCCAAAATGGCAAAAACGGAACCCTTATAGTTTCGTCATGTCCGTCTGTCCGTCTGTCCGTCTGTCCGTCTGTCCGTCTGTCCGTCTGTCCGTATGTCACAGGCATTTTACTCGAAAACTATAAGGTGTATTTGAATAAAATTTTGAGGATAGGTGTATTTTGTTAGCCGCTACATAGTTTTGTAATTAAAATGACAAAAAAAAATTTTTTTAGGGGTGCACTCCATACATAAAACTAAAAGTCAATTTTTTTTTTTCATTGTGACCCCCCGTGTGGCACATCAATCGATAGGCCTTTCAAAATAAATATAAGGTTTCCTAGAATTTTTTTTGATTAAGTGAATAGGGTCGGAGATAATCGCCCCGAAAGTCACTAAAATTCTGTCCCCCCCTCTAATTTTTGAACCGTGTATTTTAAAAATATGGAAAAATTCATGGACATAGGGCTTATTAATTTCATTCACCGAAAATTGTTTTGAACAAGATCGGTTCAGAGGTTTTCGAGATATTGCTGAAAAACTGCCTTCCTCAAAGAAAAGGACGTAAGTGCCGTAAAATTTCTGTGACGATACGACCTTTTTAATAGGCACGGAACCCTTCGTTTTGCGTGGTCCGACACGCACTTGGCCGGTTTTTTGATTAAGTGAATAGGGTCGGAGATAATCGCCCCGAAAGTCACTAAAATTCTGTCCCCCCCCCTCTAATTTTTGAACGGTGTATTTTAAAAATATGGAAAAATTCATGGACATAGAACTTATTAATTTCATTCACCGAAAATTGTTTTGAACAAGATCGGTTCAGAGGTTTTCGAGATATTGCTGAAAAACTGCCTTCATCAAAGAAAAGGACGTAAGTGCCGTAAAATTTCTGTGACGATACGACCTTTTTAATAGGCACGGAACCCTTCGTTTTGCGTGGTCCGACACGCACTTGGCCGGTTTTTTTTAGTAAGATTCAACTTACCTACGCAAACCATTATTATAATCTTGAGTATGCATGATTAAACGTTGTAAATAATTTTATATGTTCATTCATACGCATAGACTATTGTAGCATTTGTAGCAGGCAAAGTAGGCAAATATATAGCATATATATAACATCTTTATTACTTACTACTTATAGGTGTAAAGACGTGTTACGGTATTACGGTGACTTTAAACTTATTTACGCAGATCTTGGTTGCTCTCACAGAAATGAAATCCTACCGAAAATCATATCCATCATTGACTTTTCCAACCTGTATTCGCGCACTGCTGAGCATAAAGCCCATCAAACTAGATCAAACACACTTGAAAACAATAGGGTAGTTTCCTCGTCTGAAAATTGATAACGTAACGACTCTTTAAAATAGATACAAAAACTTACATACATAGAAAACATCCAAGACTCAGGAACAAATGTGCACGCTCATCAGTCGTCACACAAATATTTGCCCTTACCGGGATTCGAACCCAGGACCTTCAGCTTCGTAGGCAGCGTCACTACCCACTACTCACTAGGCTAACCGGTCGTCCGGTGTAAAAATCGGTCCGACTTCTTGAGTTATAAATGGTGTCACTATAAACCGACTTTGTTTTATTATACTAGCGACCCGCTCCGGCTTCGCACGGGTGCAATGCTGATACTAAATATACTACAGAATGTCTTTATATACAACGTTAACAACTTTTTTGTCATTAGACAATACAAACATGTTTTAAGGATTAATGCTGTATTGTTTAAAATCGCTTCGTAAATAAGCCATTATTTCTCGTAAAATGTAAAGGATAAAAATGGTTATTGTGGCCATTGTGGGCTATCCCCAAGAGATAGACATATACATATACCATCGCGGACTTTTTTGTAGACTTCCTTTATTTTGATCTATCTCGTAGGGTTCAGCCAGCGTTTGCAATGTAAGCGCAAAAAAAGTGTTTATTTATGACATCACACTAGAAACCTCTAAAATTATCAGTGTTTCTGCATACATAGGACACACAGACAGCGGGAAGCGACTTTGTTTTATACTATGTAGTGATTGATTTTATAGAATACTTTGTATTTAGAAACAGATTGTTATTATTAATTGGTAATATTTTACATTACTTTAGGTTAACATTGTTTGCTATGGTAGCGATTTGGTTTTTTGACACGTTAACTGGCGTAGGTACTCTATATATCAATTGTTATTTTTTGTAGGTAAAAATTACACATCCGAAACTCGACCGAATCTTGCATCATGTTTTAGAGCTGAAATGAGGTTTGAAAGGCCTTTATCCCTAAAGGCACGTTATGTTTAGAACTGTTTTCTTAAATTACATATGTCTAGTTATTCAAGATTGCGTGTCATCCCAGCCGTGGGTAAGTTACCTATACCGTTATCATCAATGCTGGCGAGTTGTCATTTTTTTAACCCTCTGGCGGCTAACAAAAGCGACCGTAGGGGTTCCAAAAGTCAATTTGTAAGTGTATGTAAGTGTAACTCGGCCTGAGCCCGGCGCCGGCGCATACTCCAGCCCCCCTATTCTGTAACTTGTTTTAAGCTCACCTCAACGCTCACCCACAAATATATCTTGACGCCGCGATTCGTAGTAACTAAGCGTAGGTAGAGGTAGAGGTCTAGTTTCGTTAGGTGTGACGCGTGGGGTGAGGCGCATGAGCGCGTAACGAATGACAGCCCTGGTCTAAGCGCTGCCCAAACAACGCATAATGTTACAATTTCCTGTCAATTAGCCCTCTGTCCCGCTGTTTGCGCAGGGTTTTCCTATAGTCACCCTTATTCTCTACGCCATAAGGTCCCGTGAATAAGCTGTGTGCGCTAAGTAGTGGATAAACATTGCTGTAACCATTTGTATGGTTAATCGCATTGTGGTTTGTTTGAACGGTAGCGCTTTTTGTCCTGATTTGTATTGGCTTGGCGCGACAAAGTATCTGTCTCTGTTTATGTAATGAGCATTTTGTTTCTTTTTCTGCAATTGTTTTTCTGAGCTTCAAGGTAGTGTTGTGACAATGTTTTAAGATATTTACGATTCGCGGACACAGCCAAAATCACTAAACCTTTTTACTAATTTACCCATTCCTGTGGATCAACCGGATCAAGAGGAATCGGTAGAGTCCAGACACTCGAGGAGGTTACCCGTCATCGTCATCATCATCATCATATCAGCCAAAAGACGTCCCCTGCTGGACATAGCTAATAGGCCTCCCCCAAAAGTGCATCCAGCGGACTCCCGCGACCTTTTCCAGGGTCGTCAGTCCACCATGTGGAGGGCCTACCCACGTCGCGCCTTCCGGTATGTGGTCGCCACTCGAGAACCTTTCCGCGCCAACGGCTATCGGTTCTACGTGCAATGTGCCCCGCCCACTGCCACTTAAATGAATACATATCGTGGGACAATTCACACCAATTGATCTAGTCCCAAACTAGGCAAAGCCTGTACTATGGGTACTAGACCGGGGATCGGATACCGGATTTTCTCCATACAAATTAAACCGGTATTATTTCGTTCTTTGGTTATAATATCATTTTTGATCGGGCAGTCTAATAATACGAATATGTTACCTAAATACACGATAGAGTCCTACATTAAGAGCCTAAAATAATTCAAAATATTAGACTACTTCGGGGATTTTTGAAAAAACGGGTTCCGATCCCTGTACTAGACAACAGATAAACATACTTATAAAGATAAATACATAAGTAAGTAATACTTAAGTTTAGCGATTCGGAGGGCTATATTGATTACCTTGGTTCTGCTGCGGATAGCCTCATTTCTGATACGATCACGCAGAGAAACTCCCAACATAGCCCTCTCCATTGCCATTTGGGTGACTTTGAGCCTTCTTATGAGGCCCATAGTAAGCGACCACGTCTCAGTGCCATATGTCATCACACACTGGTCAAAGACCTACCCGGCATCGGCATAGCGCTCCATGATCAATAAACCTTCCTAAACGCCGAAAATCTGAAATGTAATAAATATAGAGGCCTCGGCAGAGAGTACGACTCTCTCGAGACCCTCGGTCCGTGGGGTCCCAGGGCTGCTAGCATAACTTGACTCTCGACTCTACTCGCGCGCGAGATAGACTGTAGTAGTAGAGAGTCAAGTTATGCTAGCAGGGCAGTGCGCATAAGTTATTTGCAGAAATCGCGCAACGTCTGGTCGATGTAACTGGTGACCGAAGAGCTGGCGGCTTTCTCGCGCAACGCATCAGCATTGCAATTCAGCGAGGAAATGCCGCCAGCATCCTCGGTACAATGCCTCAAGGGCCTTTTTTAGATTTAACTTAGTTCTAATTAAATTTTGTTAATGTTAATCATCATCTAGTATTTACTTTAGAAAATAAATGAACCTACCTTAAATTCAATATGGCCGTTGACCCATCTTACATTAGATGTTAACCTCTCAAAGCCTGGTTTAAATTAAGCAATGCTTTTACCCACGAGAGGGCAAACAATTCCATAATTCAATAACCAGCGGCGCCTTCTCGGCTGCCACAGCACTCGCAGCACATCAGTAATCAACCTCTCTTAGTTTAAAACAAATTCGACTCGTATGGAGTAGTAACGTACAATGATGTAATATAAAATAAAACCGGTCAAGTGCGAGTCTGACTCGCGCATCGAGGGTTCCGTACGAAATATCATACAACACACCCGTCTTGCCCCACCCATTAATTTTGAAAAATCTTAACAACGCATAGTGTAGTTAAGTCATGTATGAGTACCTACAGCGCCATTTATCGGTGCATTTTGTTACCAACTTGCGCGACCAAGGAACTCGGTATGTACAGTAAGGGAAATGTATTCACGTACCACAGTAGAAACCCTGTCGCAATCGACAGGCCGCCGTCACTCAAACTCGAGTGGTATGTCACCATATTGCGATAGGGTTCTACGGTGGTACGTGAATACATTTCCCTGTATGTTGGTTTTTCAGCGATAATTCTTTATCAAGTGAATTAATTTCGATAATTCTTTTATTATTTGCTAGAAGGTACTTTCAGAACACTTTCATAAGAATTTAAAGGAAAAAAATTAAACACAGAAGTATTAAATTACAAAAAAAATTAACATATGATTTTTGAAGATTAAAAAAAAATTACGCTAGATAGAGGTCTCGTTATACTTTTCCGGTAATACTCACGTTAATATTAATCATATATGTATATTATTTTAAATTTTTTCGCTTGGTTAACTTCGGAGATAAGGGGGGGATGGTATTTTTTTCAACATTTTTCTTTATAAATCAAAATTTTACCATTGTAGAAAAAAAAAACTGTTTTAGAATGTACAATTTAAGCCCTTTCATATAATACCCCACTTGGCCTACTAACTAGATTTTGAATTTTTGCCCCACCTCTTATCCGCCCTTTTTTATACAAATTAAAAATATATATTAAAATTTTTCATTTTCCATACACGAGCATTAGCTTTGTTTACAACTATTCCAAATTTCAAATCGATAGCATTAGTACTTTCTGAGATATTTGACTTTGTGACAGACAGACAGACGGACGGAGTCGCACCATAAGGGTTCCGTTTTTACCTTTTTGGTCCGGAACCCTAAAAAGGTAGATATGTTGTCTATACGAAATTCCGTGTTTAAAAATGGCCACCAAATCTGACAGCTAACGTTTCCATTGACGACTCGAAACTGAGGCAAGTTGCCAATTGACTCAATTAGTGTGCCATTTATCGAGCGCGTATAACCTATCTACCTCTTTTTTATATTACATCATTGGAGTAGTAGAGTAGCTTCTCATCTGTAATTAAAAGTGTAAGCATTTATTTACCTTAGAATCATACAGCTTAGGTACTGCCCAAGAAAAGTTAATTTTACGCTCCAGCTAGCATACCATAGTTAGTGTACTGATGTAAGCTGTGTGCTGCGGTGTTGATTTCTCCTCGGTAGCTGTTTTAAGAGGCGGCATGCGGAACGTGGTTTGGGCTTAGTTCTCATGCAAAGAAAAAAGAGCCTTAGTATCCATGAAGCTCATACACAGTAGGTTCTATTTTATCCTGTATCTATGCCTGCGATGCTCCGCTATCTCTCTCTTTGCTCAGCCTATACACGATTGAACTAAGTGAAGCTATTCTATTTCCAGAATGTACGAATGATTGCAGTAATACATACAATAAAAAAAACGGGAATAGTGCGAGTTCAACTCGCGTGGTGAGGGTTCCGTATATGATCTAAATTTTAAGGGTTTTTTAATCGGACCCAAATTTGAGAATTTTCCCGTTACTTTGAATACTCAAACTTCTTATAGGTTTTCCTGTAATCTTTAGACAAGTAACTACTTTCCATATTTTTTCAGAATTTTAAGCCTAGTAAAATTATAAAATTTTTTATCTGAGATGCTTACAACAACCCCTTTCATTTGATATTTCACACAATACAGTTTGCGAAACTTTTTTTTAAACTCTCTAGTGTAGGTACCCCCAAAAGTGGCCCCCTTGTTCAGAATTCATTAATTTACTTTACGCGTCTATCTTTGGGTCACCAATTTACATATACTAAATTTCAACTCAATCGGTCCAGTAGTTTCGGAGCAAATCGGCTGTGACAGACGGACAGACAGACGCACGAGTGATCCTAGAAGAGTTCCGTTTTTTCCTTTATACGGAACCCTAAAAATTAACACAACATATCGATACACGGCACGTGTCACGGTTTGTAGGCAATTAATGCGGCATGTTTGTACCTAATTAAAAAGTTACAACGTTCGACAATCGACAAACAAAGTATGTCATTGTGACTAATGAAGCATAGGTATGGAGAAATACCCTTTTTATTAGGGTTCCGTACCCAACGGGTAAAAACGGGACCCTATTACTAAGACTTCGGTGTCCGTCCGTCCGTCCGTCTGTCTGTCACCAGGCTGTATCTCAAGTACCGTGATAACTAGAGAGTTGAAATTTTCAGAGATTATGTATTTCTGTTGACGCTATAACAACAAATACTAAAAAGTGCGAGTTACAACAGACATGATTTTTTTGCCGTTTTTATAGATAATGGTACGGAACCCTTCGTGCGCGAGTCCGACTCGCATTTGGCCGGTTTTTGACATAGATTAGCAGGGATGTAATTCACTAATGTCGTTCTCATATACCTGATGATTGAAATTGCAAATGAAACATGTTGGAATTGTTGGACAATCTCTCACAGTTCATCAACATCATCATCATATCAGCCGAAAGACGTCCACTGCTGGACATAGGCCTCCCCCAAAGGGTGCCAAAGTGACCGGTCCTGCGCCACCCGCATCCAGCGTCCTCCCGCGACCTTTACCAGGGCTGTTATTCGCTACGCGCAAATGCGGCTCACCCCGCCGGTCTCCCGTTACGAAACTAGACCTCTACCTACGCTTAGTTACTACGCATCGCGGTGACAAGGTATAATTGTGGGTGAGCGTTGAGGTGAGCTTAAAACAAGTTGCAGAATAGGGGGGCAGTACATCTCACACACAACTCGTACACAGTTATTTTTTTTATAGAATTTTGTTAGTTCCTTCCTCATTGTCACATGAGAAAAGATTTTGAACGGGTTAACTTTAACTGACAGATATTTGTAAATAGGCTATCATTTGAAAAATAAAACGTAAATAATGGAAAACACCACACAAATCCCGCCCACGATTCCTAGTCGTAGGTACTGGAGCCCTATTTCGTTTATCATTGTCAGATACAAAACCGCCGATATAACCAACTGTCACTAAACATCTCGAATAAGGTCCGCGTCCATTGTTGACGCACGCATTAGCGGGAGTCAACAGCGTAATGGCGGCAAACACCGCCCCCCGCCCCGCCCCGCCGCGTCGCCCCCGCGGCTACCGGCGCCCGCGCAGCCTCGAGTGCTGCTCAAGAGGTTAAATGGACTGTTATGCAAGATGTCCAGTGATCATCCTTACGGTATCTATAAAGCCTAGATGTCTGTTTTTATTCGTCGCTTTGCAACGAAACTGCATTTCAATTTTCAATGTGTTCTGTGCGCTCGGTTCCACGCGCGCCGAGCTAATGTGTCGGAATCAGAATGTCGGAACGCGCGAAGGCATTGCATTGAAATCATCATCATCATCATCATATCAGCCGAAAGACGTCCACTGCTGGACATAGGCCTCCCCCAAAGAGTGCCAAAGTGACCGGTCCTGCGCCACCCGCATCCAGCGTCCTCCCGCGACCTACATGGAAATAGATGAACTAAATTGTAGCCTAGACTGATTTCAGTTTATGAGAATTTATTTTGTGACCTATTTTTTGTTAACGGTGCTTTACTTTTTGTCAAATTGAAACTCTACGCCTCTTGGTTTACACAACTTTAAAACATCTAAAGCATGTGTAGAAACTTTGTGTCATTTCAAATGAAAACTTAGCTTTGAGTATCAAACTTATGATCGAGTAAAGTAGGTAGTTCATTTTTATGTTCATTACTAAGTATGAGTAGGTTAATTTTTTCTTAGTCAAACCGACTTTGTGCGAATCATACGTTTTTGAGAAAGTTCCGAGTCCAAGTAAAATCGAGGAAAGGCAATATCAATATAAATACATTGTTGCCAGTGTTTAATTATTTACTCAAAGAAAGTGACATGAGATATTACTCATCCTGCAGTCTCCATCCTCAGCCAAGACGGAAACGACATTTTACAACGTCCAGAGCCCCCAAAACATGTTGAAATATTGACTCTACCCCTAAACACGGATTCTTCCGTCCAAGCTGAACCATTACTCAAACTTTTTCTCCAGGGTCCAGCTGCTAACCTTTAATTGGACGCTTGACTCTAAAACCATTATTTCAGAAACGTCTTTAGTCAACAAACATACGGCCAACATTAGTAACTTTTCACAACGCAGTGCGGAAATCTAAAAATACGCTGAACAAATTGAATCCCCTCGGTTTGGTCGTAAAAGTGCCACAGCCTAACAAATTGCGCAGGCGACGATCGCCCGCTCCGTGATGTATCGCTGGCCATCGATTGTCTGTGGCTTGCATCAAAGACTTGCCAGATTAATTTATTTATATTCTATGACCGTAATGATATAAATGGTGGCAGCTAAAAATGATATAAAGTTTTTACGGTTCAATGATGACAGGTATTACGCAGTTGATTTGCAATTTCCAAGGTTTTTTTTCTCAGGTTTAATCCTAGAGCCAAGTCAGGCCCGTGTAGCAGCCAACACTCGGTCACCGAGCTTTTCAAACATTTGCCCGTGCCGCGCTAACATGATTATATTCAATCCATTTCAATCAGAACAATCATATCAAATCAAGTTGCGTTACCTTTCGGCTATAACTCATTTCATGGCCTTGCTGCTTGATTTTGAAGGTTTACTCAAAAGGTCTTTACAGCAATCTAGTTAAAAGAAACCAACAGACATGCAGGTGAGCATTAGAGCTTTTCTTTAGAGAGAGCAATTCCCTACTATTGTTTCACCTATATTCTGATAAATGGCAGTCAGTCCACTGGGTTTGTGGCTGCGGACAATTAGCGGGGACACGTGCCGGCGGCAGCTGTCCCCCTGACACTCATTAAAGGTGATTTAAGGTGACGCGAATGACGCGCTGATGGTCTACAAGTATGCGACCTGCATATTTGTAATGATGTTAGGACGTCTAGTAGACCGCCCGGCTTCTGTCACAAAGCGAAGATGATTATGGCTTCCTGGCTGTTGTTAAAAGGCTAAATCGGAAAAGATTGCTGAGAGCAAGTAGGTACTTTAATTTCCTTCGATCCTATATTTCAATCTCGGCTCATAGTACTTCCAGCTAAGACCGTTGGATTCAGCTTCTTTGTAAACTGTGCGCCTCTCATTTGGAATGAAAGGTCCTAGATAATCAATACCTATTAAACAAAGTGACTGAGACACTAACATAATTACTCTCATTTACCAACAAAATACCTTGAAATTGTTAATAATATGACATGTCATAGTTATTCGAACAATTATTTTTTCTAATTATATGTTAATTAAAATAATATAATAAAGTGATATAGTATTTAGATTAAGATTCCCACACCCTAACAGGGTCCATGCTGTACATACTATATATTTGTACAAGATCTTGTAATACCATGGTTGCATGAATGAAATGAAATAAATGAAATAAACCTCCACCTGAAAACCCCCGCAAGTTCTAATCTAACTGATTTCACGATCACACAACAAAACATATTAAGACTTATGTATGTTTTTTTTAATAACTGTCCTACAAGTGTGTTAAGTTAACCATATTCACCTTTTGCACCACCCGTCGCTGCTTTGTCATTGATTTGTCTCCCAAAACTAGGTAGTACCACTCCAAGTGGCCGTGCGCATACGCATCGCTCCCGTATGTTTGCGGGCGCGGTGGCTGTTTACGCGCGGCGCGATTGTCGGCGGCCTGTCGCCGCGGGCGGTCCGCGCAAACAAATGGTATTAGATGCAAGTGGGCGACTCTGAAGTGTGGAGCACTACTGGTTCCCGTGTTTTGATGACCGCGTCCCTTTACTACGACCCTCTACTCAGTTTAGACACAGGGTAAAACTGAGATTGACGAGTTGTATGACGTCACAGCACAGATTTATAGGCTAACTAACATGGATGACAGCGTTTTCGCCGGTTTATAATAATAATAATATTTGTACACAAATTGACCTAGTCCCACACTAAGCAAAGCTTGTACTATGGGTACTAGACGCCGATAAACATACTTATATGATAAATAAATACTTAAATACATAGAAGACATCCATGACTCGGGAACAAATATTCGTGCTAATCACACATATAAATGCCCTTACCGGGATTCGAACCCAGGACCTCTAGCTTCGTAGACAGCGTCACTCCAACTAGGCTTAAGCGGTCGTCAAAAAAAACATCGTCGTTATGAAAAGTAAACTTAATTGTTTTCATATTTCAGTCATAATTTATAACATACATGAAGGACATTATTTTAACGATTACAGCTGTATGTACTTTTACTCATGTTTGGACAAATAAATTATCTTATCTTATCTTTTTATTTTGCAAGTTATTGTACATTATTAACATTTGACTTTGACTCTGAAATTTATCTGGGAAACCTTTGACGTCAACTGTGACGAATATTTAGACAAAATATTGTTGCCTAATAAATATGCTATGCATTTTTATTAAACAAAATACAATGTTCATAAAAATATTAATGAAATACCAGTTAATCAAATCTACACGCTTTTGGTTCCAGAGCCGTTATCAGCGCGAACCAGAGTCTGATAACCGCCTAAACATTTGTACAGCATTTTTAATCAAGGAAAAAGCTATTTAATAGTAAATGTAATTAATCCATATCGGTGCACGTTACATCTGTAATGGCGGCGCGGGCGTGATTGGCCGCCGTATCGCTCGTAAACGGAGCCTGCTCGGATCCCAGCCAGCCTTCCGTTACAACAACAAAACATCATGTCTGGGAGCGTCCGTCGCTAGCTGTTATCCGGTTCGAAGGACCAAAATTATTATTATTCTTTATTTAATGTTTTGTTTGACGACCGCTTTAGCCTAGTTGGTAGTGACGCTGTCTACAAAGCTAGAGGTCCTGAGTCGAATCCCGGTAAGGGCATTTATTTGTGTGATGAGCACGAATATTTGTTTTCTATGTATTTAAGCATTTATTTATCTATATAAGCACCCATAGTACAAGCTTTGCTTAGTTTGGGACAAGGTCGATTTGTGTAAAATTCTCCACAAGTATTATTTGCGCGATGCTCAAGGGAGGCAAAAATTACACTGTTCAGGGCACCTCCCTCTACACCAGGAGCCGTAGCATGGTTGGCCTTATCACTCGATAAGTGACAATATAAGAGCGTCGTCTCGTTCTATCGAACGGTGTCAGCCAGTGACGCACGCTCTATCCTATCACCTATCGCGTGACAAGGCCAACCTTGTGCTACGGCTCCTGCAGTTTGTGGAGCGGTTATCCGGGACTCTCCGGGATCAATTTAATAATGCCTTCCGGGTGTTGATGGGGCTGCCCCGTTTCTGCAGCGCATCGGGGATGTTTGCCGACGCAGGTATAGACTGCTTTTACGCGACAATGCGTAAACGCAGCGCGACCCTGATGCGTCGGGTGCGGGCTGTTTGCAGGTAGGGTGGATTGTGCATATTTACGGCACTGTTGTAAAACCAATCGCTACCATTCTATGGTAAAAATAAATAACAATAAAGGTAGGTAGGTAATTTAGTAATTTATTTCTAAATATTAATGTTTTATATTTAATTTCTTAATTTGTGATTTTAATTAATAATTGTATAATGATGTTGTAATTGTATGTGTTGTTGTGTCGTAAGTCGTAATTATCTACTTACTATAATATCTACGGTAGACCGTTATTCGGCCGTTATTTGCCGTCCTCGGGTCAGGTCAGCAGTCACTTTGATCAGGTTAGGCATTGTTGCTAGGATGCAATACATTCAACACTCACAAATCCAAGCTTTTGTTACGCATCCTTTTCATCTATTTTAAAAACCAAATAGTTATAAATAATTCTCATCGACACACTTAAATTCACAGGGCGCCTGAAATACGCTGCCTTTGTTTGTAAACCTAAAATACTCTCCTAACCGGTGAGAGCCCCTCCGATTGTTGCCCGCCATTATCATTAGAATCAAAGAAACTAATAATTATCATATTTACGGGCCACAAACCCGACCACTAGCCAGTTTTAACGATCCATTGCACCCTTTGTTCTTCCTCAAACATCCAGCCCGTATACTGGAAAAGCAATATATCTCGCGCGCTACGGATCCTCAGAAGTGCCGCTTGGATTAATGAATGCACCATTCGCCGAAAACACTAGTAACTGTCAACGAACAAACGTCAAAGAAAACAGTAAATTATTTCTGAAAAAGATGTTCCCCGCCTTATTGTGCTCTGCGCTCTTCACGGTCACTGGTGCTCGTATATGGCTGTCTCGCTTTCGAACCAATTAGTTGAAGCTCAAAGAAAGCTATTTAATTTGAGAAGTCGATTTGATATCGATAGTGAGGCACTGTTAAGATATCTATTACTTAGGTATGTCGTTTAAAACGATAGTGGTTTTACTATTTTATTTTATTTATTTATTTATTATGAAACAAACAGGCAGGCTAAGCTCTTCATAGAAGGAGTGGACTCGGGCTGAACCAAAAAACTCTGGAAATCCAGCAGGAAGCAACTCAGAATTATATCTAGGGTGTTCACAGGTCACTTCGGGGTCTAGTGTAGATTGTAGAATGTGTGGCGAGCAGGATGAGACTATGGAACACTTACTGTGTGAATGTCATGCCCTTGCCAGACAAAGAATCAATTACTTTGGTAACGGCTATCCGCAATCAAAGGAATTCAAGATACTTCCGCTGAGCTGCATCATCCGTTTTATAGAAATGATGGAGCGAGCTTGGTAGTAAGTATAAAGGAGAGGGCAAATGCACAAAAAATCCCACTGGGTCGAAGTGTATCCGAAAGGGCCCTCATCTAGATAAGATATGTATGATTGATAAAGTGTTCTAAGTAAAACAGCCTCTGAAACCTGAAACCTATTGAAGACCATTGAATTTTGAGACATGATGTTTTTTATTTGCTCTACCCTTCGTAATTGCTCTCTTCTATCGATACATCTGGTATCGTCGCGTCCCTAGCCCGTCGGATCGCGCTAATGAGTTGATCGGCGCGACGCTATCACCTCGTAAATATCGCGCTTCGCACTTTGTTGGCTTTATTGTGGGGATGCCGGCTCGGCGGCTGTCATCTTCCGACTCAACTCATTTTCATTTGTCACGTATACTTTTAATGTATTGCCCCTATAATATAATAATGTATTGTACCTATAATATATTGTTATCCATAATTTACATTAAAAACAAAGTTTAAACCGACTTCAATTTAGTACTCCGCCAAACCAAATGAACATTTCCACATATCCTTTCCACTTTACCTTACCACATGGACTGCTTTCCGAGAGTAAATACGTTGATTATTACAGACGAAAACCATATCACTGTATGTAAGCCGATAGTATTTGAAGAGTTCCATCGATTTAATTTGGCACACTTGACATTTAGGACTTCATTAGTTGCTATTTCAACGGAATCATATATATCAGAATCAGTAACATACTTTTACAGTTTTAAGTAGGTATACGAGTTCCATAAGTCATCTGTCGTCTTCATCATCAGTTCCACTTCACCAAATTTGTGATTTCCGGGTGTAAATACACATTACACTATGTAGTTATAATAGAAAATACCGAAATTACTACATGCGTGCCTTCTATATTTGAGGGGTTCCCTCAATTCCTCATGGTGAAGTTTTGATAACAATAGGACCAACCTGGAAGCATGAACTTTCAAATAAAAAAAGTATTGTACGAATTAGTTCATAACTGACGGGAGTTCTGAGGTAACAAACATTAAAAAAATAACAATACAAAAAAAATACAACCGAATTGAGAACTCCTCCTGTTTATGATGTCGGTTAAAAATAGCTTTAATCGTGAGTAAAAACATTTTTTTCTTTCATCCGTGTTCAATAGTTTCGGTTCGCGTCGCCAAACTTATTGCTGTGACTCCATCAAAATATTGAGAATTATTTGAATATAGAAAATGTACCTAATATCTGCATACTGAATCTATATCTATCTCGTCTAAACCCTCGGTCCGTGGGGTCCCAGTGCGCATAAGTTATTTGCAGAAATCGCGAAACGTCTGGTCGATGTAACTGGTGACCGAAGAGCTGGTGGCTTTCTCGCGCAACGCATCAGCATTGCAATTCAGCGAGGAAATGCCGCCAGCATCCTCGGTACAATGCCTCGAGGGCCTTTTTTTTGATTTAACTTAGTTTTGATTTAATTTAGTTAATGTTAATCATCATCTTGTATTTACTTTAGGAAATGAATTATTTAATTCATATCTGCCAACATCAGCACACGCAAATATAAATTCTACTTAAGTTCTATTAATCCAGGGAGAAATAAACCTAGACATCATGTGAATATTTAAACCGCCAATTATTTAATAGCATACGAATAAGATGCATCTAAATTGACTCGACACACGATTACTGGAGCTAAATTCAGAATATCTTCAAATTCAAACACAAAAGGCAAAGTTAAAAGCGACTTGCGGTCACAGAAACAAATTCACTTGGAACTTCGCACATAAATCAAAAAGATGTTTCCAAAAAGTGATTAAGCAGGGCATCGGCAATCCTTTGAACAAACAATCGGGGGACAGCGTTCCTTGAATTGGCGCGCGCGCCATGTGCAGGACACGCATGCGCGGCCGCCGGGGACACGTTATGACATTATTACCTATTTATACTATACTATCTACATAAAATCCTGAACTATTTAAATAATAATAATAATAAATTATTTACTTCAGTTGGCGCAGGACCGGTCATTGTGGCACTCTTTGGAGGCCTATGTCCAGCAGTGGACGTCTTTCGGCTGATATGATGATGATAATGATGATCATGATTTACTTCAGGCCAGTTCGCCCATAGATTGTTAGTAATATACACTTACAATCCTAGTGTTAGTACATCTTAACCTAGTGACAAAAAAAAACAGACAGCCCCATCTCTCCGCTATGTCTATCAGCAAGCTGTTGGTGCTACCTCGCAGGCGATACATTTGAGAGGCGATTCTTTTCCTCATTATGGCATGAAAATCGTCCATTCGTGCTTGCGCAAACATGCCTGACGCACTGCAAAAGCGTGGTACTAAACAGTATCCTGAAGCCGCTATTGAACTGGACACTTAGAGCACTGTAAGCTCGCTTCGTTATTTTTTTCATTTAAAACCTAATAAATAATTGCTCCCAAGCTTAAAATCTACCGTTTCATTTTTTCAAGTCATTCAAATGTCCTCCGATACCCAAAGGTTGTCTGGAAAAGATCGCTCTTCAGCGATAAGACCGCCTGTTATCTATCTCTACCTACGTGGTATTGTATTGTTTCTCTCTGTAACTGCTTTGTTTGTGTGAGGTGTGCAATAAAGAGTATTTGTATTGTATTGTTATCAATAAATAATTGAATTGATTTGAATTGACTTGAAGGCTTTAAGTGCAAAATTGCTGCTCGGAGAAATGCCCAGTGAAATAAAAGCGCAGGATGTAATAAGCTCCGCGGACGGCGCAACCCATTAATCCTTAAAACGCTTTAAATTTGCCGACACCTCGATCTATATCGGTGCTCGAACAAAACGACTGGCGATTTGTCGGGGACGAGCGGGGCTGCGCGGGAGTTGTTTTGGGCTGTCAGTCGAAGGGGTTGATTTGTTGACTCTGAGAGGCTATGAGCAATTTATGAGGCGATGCATAACTTTAAGTACATGATTATCAATCTATACTACTTAAACGTCTTTAAATGAGTTATCAAGTTAATACAACCTCTTTATTTCCTCTTCTTTATTTTAGAACGCTTTTCACAAAAATATACTTTGGATTCCTATACGATTTGATGATATACCTTAAGCGGGTCCCAAATTAAAGTTCGTGACCGTATATTTAAACGCTGCTGTAAGAAACATTTCATTTCATAGTGACCAGTTTCTAATGTAATAAACTGGACTAAATTAATTGAAAAAATTAAACAATTTAAATACCTACTTTTTTTCTATTTTGTATTAGCTGCTTTGTTCTGAATCAGCTGTTGTTGCATTTTTTGGGAACGACCGCTCTTTTGAGTTGATCTTTAGGTTTGATACTTGATCTACATATTTTACCACGTATTTTCAATTAATTAAGCTTTTACACCGATATAGGTATTCCATGTTTTAAATACAGCACTTGCCTATGTACCTACTTAAATCATGGAAGTATCATGTAGTATCTAGTAAGTAAGTAAGTAATTAATTATTTATTTGTGATACACAGGTTACATAATAGAAGACAATAGAATAAAAAATATAGTACGCTGTGACCTACCAAAAAGGTGTACAAATGTTCAGCCTTACAAGAACTAAAGAAACAACTACTTAATTCTAATTCTAATTTTTATGAGCATTCAATTAACTTAATCGTTCTTAAAATACATATCTGTAGAAGAACATTCTGTAATTATATTTATATTTTTAAAACATAACTAGAACGTCATGTGAATATTGTGAATGTTTCAAGTAGCTGCACCGCAACGTCACTTTCTAAGAGTAACAAATAACCTAAGTTGCAAATAAACGCAAAACAAACAGTGTCAGCGTTGACGTCACAAGATATACAAACTGATTCCGATTGCACTAAAAATAAATCAAAACGTAACTTTACATGTGTTTACTAATTTGACAGCCGCCGTGCACTTTTACTGTCATCCAACATTTTAAAGTCAATCAGTCAACCGTTATGATTGACAGCGGGTCTCGTTTAGTTCGTTCATTCGTTTGTAGTTCGGTCGGCGTCGGCCCCGCTCGGGTGGCGTGGTGTGACATCAGTGACATTTATTAGGATGATGGGAGGATGCAACGCGATCCGCTCCCGAGTGGAGCTGGTTAAAAAATGGCAGCCGCTTTGAAGTGTCGTGTTCCGCTTGCTCTTCTGATGTATTATTGGGAATATATGTTATTTTGTAAGGGTCAACTCTTTTAGCGGCTGGTGTTGAGTTTGAGTTTTGAATCATGAGCTACAAGTAAAGGCTTTGAGTGGCGACGGAAGATCCGTTACAGTACAGATCCCCGAGAATGAGCTGTGTTAAAAGACTTAAAAGTGAGTCGTCTTTAGCTACCCACACACCGAGATCTCAAATCAAACGACACGAACGGAAAATTTTGAAATACAAATCTCTTAGGGACATAGGTACTTAAAGAGCCTTGTGAGGCCTGTAGACTTTAAAAGAAAGAAAGAATTTATTCACTACACAAAAGACACACAGATATAAAGGGAGTAGACATACAATACAATTGACACATTGTGTGTGTCTTCGCGGCAGTGAAACGGTCGCTGTCTCAGCATTGTGTGTACTTTAAGAAGTATGTATTAATAAATCCTTAAGTCCTCAAGGTTTTATTTCTTAATGTGTGAACTGTGAGGACTCAAATCGGAGTCCTCAGAGCTTGGGATTTTTAAGACCTCGAATCCTAAAGACTGGAGTGAGAAAAGCCTTAACTGCCATAACTTGCAGCCATTTATAACTCAAAACCATCCTGACTACACGTATGGCCGTATTCCAATTACTCTCGTTCCTTAAAGTGGTATAAAGCGCGGGAATTCTAACGAGCTTACATTTTACAGCCGGCGTCGGATTCGCGGGGCATTATGGCCGCGTCGACATCAAAGGTCGACACCCGAAACCTCACCGAACGGACCAAACTCCACTTGTTTTAACTGAGACGGCAATAAGATTGTTGATCTGCTAAATTTGGCTATTCGAAATGCAAGTCATAGGAAAATTGATATACAGCAGCAAACTTTGTGATGTCATATTCGCGTCGGCTGTCTTTTAGCGCACGTTTTAGGGGAGCATTGGTATTTTTTGTCTTTTTTGAGAGGTAAAAGCGTAAGAATTTATCTTTTCACGCTTTTGATAAGTCATAGAAAATTAATATAAAGCAGCAAACTTTGTGATGTCATGAGTTGCCAAAAAATATAGTACAATCAGGGACATTCCTTTAGGGCGATATTCGTTTTTCCAATCGACGCGTAACAACCCGAAGCGGCGGGGATTAGCTAGTTGCGCCGGTCAAGGTAAAATTGTGTTAAAAGTTCGACTGAAATGTCCCTGACTGTAGCTAGTTTCATATTGCCCCATTCGCGTCAGCTGTCTTTTAGCGTACGTTTGAGGGAAATATTAGAAGGTATTATTTTTGTATTTTTTTTAGATGTAGGTAAAATTAAGCGTAAGAATTTATCTTTTCACGCTTTTGATATTTTCTGAGCAGGGTTTCGCCACGGTTTCTCAAACATATAATCCCACATACTCCTACTAAATTTTCTAAATGACCGCGCCGCGATACCTCTAATACTCTAATTTCATAAAACTCTTTGATAAATATACTTAATGTAAGGGTTTTATCTAATGTTAGATCATTTCACTAGAGGTTTTTAGACATTTTTGTCCATTCCAATCTTAATTCTGATTCATTAGATTAGGTATATTACTAGGCGAACATCTTAGATAACGGATCGATTCCGTACTCTGACGGTAAAATATCTATGCAAATTTGGCTGGCGACAGACACTGTGACCGCTAATTAAATATCAATACGGTTTTCTGTAATCCATTGATCGTATTTATTATACTATACCATGATGATAACGTCAAAGATGTTTTTTTTGTTTGGTCTTGTTCTTTATCATTAAGATTATAATTTTTGTGCAGATCCAAGTGGAGGTTCACTGGGCGGCGGCGTGGGCGGCTCGCAGCAGTACGGCGAGGTGAACCAGCTCGGGGGCGTGTTCGTCAACGGCCGGCCGCTGCCCAACACCGTGCGGCTGCGGATCGTGGAGCTGGCGCAGCTGGGGATCAGGTGAGGCGAGCACTACTAACACTGGGCGGCTCGCAGCAGTACGGCGAGATGAACCAGCTCGGGGGCGTGTTCGTCAACGGCCGGCCGCTGCCCAACACCGTGCGGCTGCGGATCGTGGAGCTGGCCCAGCTGGGCATCAGGTGAGGCGAGCACTACTAACACTGGGCGGCTCGCAGCAGTACGGCGAGGTGAACCAGCTCGGGGGCGTGTTCGTCAACGGCCGGCCGCTGCCCAACACCGTGCGGCTGCGGATCGTGGAGCTGGCGCAGCTGGGGATCAGGTGAGGCGAGCACTACTAACACTGGGCAGCTCGCAGCAGTACGGCGAGGTGAACCAGCTCGGGGGCGTGTTCGTCAACGGCCGGCCGCTGCCCAACACCGTGCGGCTGCGGATCGTGGAGCTGGCGCAGCTGGGGATCAGGTGAGGCGAGCACTACTAACACTGGGCAGCTCGCAGCAGTACGGCGAGGTGAACCAGCTCGGGGGCGTGTTCGTCAACGGCCGGCCGCTGCCCAACACCGTGCGGCTGCGGATCGTGGAGCTGGCCCAGCTGGGGATCAGGTGAGACTGACTACATGCCCGCAAATGATTAAATGAGCTGTAGCGTGACCTAGCATCAACCGACTGGCCCTACGACTGGATTACCAATAGGCAATCCGAGGCTTCTATACCATTCAGTCTGACTTAACTACAGCACACACAAATCTCCACTAGGTAGCTAAGAAAGATGTTTGTTCCCCTTAAATTACTACGTTTGTTGATACACTTATGGTAATGTCAGTAATGCCTGTTTGTGCCGCAACAGGTGAGCAACGAAACGCTTAGTGAGCAGGTTGAAAAATCCCAAAAAAAAATATATGCTTCAATATTTCAATATTAAACTGAATGATGTAAATATGATTTTCTTCTTCTGTAGGCCCTGCGACATCAGCCGGCAGCTGCGCGTGTCGCACGGCTGCGTGTCCAAGATCCTGGCGCGCTACCACGAGACCGGCTCCATCCTGCCCGGCGCCATCGGGGGCTCCAAGCCGCGTGTCACCACACCCAAGGTACCAATATCGCATACTTTACTGTACCTTCCCTTCGAATATCACAGCCGTTACCTTAGCCTACCTTGTTGGAAAATAAACCAAGATTAGAACCACAATTAAAACGAACATCTTCAGGTTTATTTTCGAACAATAAGTACCTTTCCCTCATATATACCTTAGTACCCTCGGAAAACACTCTTAACACCATGTGTAAAAAGGGATGTCTGATGTATGTGTCTGCTCAATCCTGGCTACCATCTCCTCATCTTACCTTCAGCGGCCATAACCTGGTCACATTTTGATGTTAGTTAGTGTAACATTGATGTACCTTCCGTAGTACTACAGGTACGGACGAAATGTTGAAAATAAACTCAGAAATTCACACCCATACTTACAATTTGTTATTCTGACGCCTTCAACATATACCTATATTTTAAATTTATATGTAGAAGCCTACCTACAGTTAAAAAGAATTTTCTATTGATGATGATTTATTTCAATCCATAATCCATATCACTAACCATATCAATATCACTAACCCACATCTTTACCAATTTTTTTAATTTTTTTAGACGACCAGTTAGCCTAGTGGGTTGTGACACTGCCTACGAAGCAGAAGGTCCTGGGTTCGAATCCCTAAGTGCTAATATTTGTGTGATGAGCATGAATATTTGTTTCTGAGCCTTGGATGTTTTCATATCGTCGTCTAGTACCTATAACACAAGCCTTATTGAGCTTACTATAGGCCTAATTCGATTTGTGTAACAATGTCCCCTAATATTTATTTATTTAAATCCCTCTTTAGGTGGTGTCATACATAAAGCAGCTAAAAGCGAAAGACCCCGGCATTTTCGCGTGGGAGATCCGCGACCGGCTGCTGGCGGACGGCGTCTGCGACAAGTACAACGTGCCCTCCGTGTCGTCCATCAGCCGGATCCTGCGCAACAAGCTGGGCGGCGCACTCTACCCCGTGCCGCCGCTCTACCCCGTGCCGCCGCAGCGCTGCTGGCCGCTGCATCAGCCCTATGACTACTATGTTTATCTACAGGTTGGTATTCATTGATTGATACTTCAGACTAAAAGATTTTTTTAACATTAATAAATGAATTACTCACTTTTCAAGTACTTAAAAAGAATAACTGCACCCTGCTGCTGCATTTGTAGGTACCTGGTATTATATGAATATTGCATTTCGATCGCGTCTTGCACTATAAAATTCATCGCTATACAGTGAAATACACGTTAAGTCATCATCATCATCATATCAGCCGAAAGACGTCCACTGCTGGACATAGGCCTCCCCAAAGAGTGCCACAATGACCGGTCCTGCGCCACCCGCATCCAGTGGACTCCAGCGACCTTTACCAGGTCATCAGTCCCTTGTGGGGGGCCTATATTCCCGCCACACGTTAACTGAAGACCCAAAATTTGTGCTCATTTTTCCGCGTTTCAATTAGCAAGCTAACTGGTGTCCTCCCCAGGGCCGGCAGCACGCGGGCGGCGCGGCGCACGCGCACGCGCTGCACCCGCACCAGCAGCCGGCGCCGCCGCACCACGCGCACGCGCTCTGACCCGCGCCCGCGCCCGCGCACGCGCCGCGCCGCGCCACCGACCACGACCGGTGACTCGCCGACACCCGCTGCAACCCTGTGCGTGACTTGCTGAACGGCATTAGTGCCGTGCGCTGACTTGAAACTAGTACATGACTGTATCAGTTGTATGCGTCGCCACTTGCGAACCGCCGTTGTCATTCCAAACTCTTGCGCTTGCGTTGGAGCTGCCATGAGATGGCGGCTAGAACAGAGGGCGCTGCAGTGACAGTCAGCGATGCCAGAGTAGTGAGAAAAGAACGAACTGTGACAGTCGTTTGTGACTTTTTGTGAGGTCGAGGTGACGCAGTGATAAAGTGACGCAGTGCGGTGTGCTCTTTAGTACTTGATGTTCGGGTTGAAATACTTTAGGCGAATTTAAATTTTGTGATCATAACCTATTATAGGGTATATGTTGATAACGGTGAAACGTGCTATGTTAATATTTTAAATGCTGTTTTCGAATAAGAAGTTCTTGTATCATATGATACCAAACGATTACATATGTACATACAATAGTTTAAATACTCAATTGCAAGGAAAACGGTAAGTGGGTACCTACAGCTTGTATAGTAATTCTATTGAAAGTGTACCGACCCGTCATCTTTGCCTTTGGGTGTACTTTGATACGCCAGTGAATTTCGCTTTACATTACTTATGTAACTACCTATTTCAGTGTTTAGCGAAAAAGCCAGTTCTTTATAAATGTTAAATTCACTTAAAATAACAAGACTTATGTTATGAAGTACTTACTTACAGTACCTACAAGCCAATAATATATCACCTTCAGGGTAAATACCCACCAGAGGCATGCGAGGCTGCCAGGCGAGGCGAGGCGCTGAGAGAGGACCAAAATGCACCCATAGGACGCAATGCGCGAGCGGGTCTAGCAATGCTATTGATAGATTGTTTGATGATGGAAATTCTCTAAACTTAGTACGAATACTTCGCATCAACTGAAGTTATCTAGAATGTTTTCAGAAACTTTTTAAACAAAATTGATTTCCACTTGAAGGTGATGTACTGGCCGGTACAATTGGCAGAGTGCAAAGCGGGTGGAGGGGGTAGCCTAAAGGATCACAGCGCTCGCTCTGGCTAAAATTGTCATTTTGGTCGCTGACTTGAGCTGTCAAAACCATATTGCAGTAAACATTTTCTAATCGTTTTTGAGATAAAAATAATGTTACTGACTACCATTGTCCAAAATTGTGTAATATAGTAAAATAACACAAGATTTCATTAATATTTTTCACAATATTTACTTACTTCTTGTTTGACAGCGGTGACAATATTGTCCATAATGGCCGCCTGTCACGTGGCGCTGTCGTCGCGCTCGGTCCTAATAACTTATGTCCGGCCATTTACTCAGCAAAGAGCTTACATTTTACATTACACCAATGTCTATTACCGATCTATGTAGGTAATCATGTCCATGCAATTACGAAAGATAACATTTAATGAATTTTCAGATAAAAGAGATGATAAAATATATTTAATGTTAAATTATGTGCGAATCTAAAGTATTACCTAGTGTAAATATTTAATAACTACGATACATTTGTAACATATTCACTCTTAATCTTTACGATAAGTATTACCAGGGTAGAGTAGTTACTAGGTTGCTTAATGTAAGTTCAGAATATCGGCCTCACGAAAACGGGTGTGGAATGGGTTATTCCGGAATATACCTACCGCTTAACCCATTCAAGGCCAGTGATTCAACATGTGAGTCATGCCTCTACGTGCGATTTCCGCTACAGAGCGGAAAAACGGTGCTACGCGTAGCGATGCGTGGCCTCGAATGGGTTAAAAAATGTACTTACTGTATCTAGTTATATAAGGAATATGTGGTCATGGAAATGAGTCTTCATTGAGTGATCGAGTTCTTCTATTGATAAGTCGAGTAATCCTCTAGAAGAAATCCATATTCTGAACTAGGTACGTGAGTCATGGATGTTTTCTACGTATTTAAGTATTTATTTATGTATATAAGTATGTATATCATCGTCTAGTACCCATAGTACAGTCGAGTTCTCCAATATCTATACAGCCGACCTTTCAAAAATATCTACACATGCACCTTATGTCAGTAACAATAAAGACTGTGTATATGTGTAGATATTTTTGAAAGGTTGTCTGTATAGATATTGGAGAACTCGACTGTACAAGCTTTGGTTAGTTTGGGACTAGGTTGTTTTTTTACGTCTGTTTGGGAGTCTGACGCGAGGTGCAATGATTTGATGTAAATATTTTAATAATGTTATTACATTATTATTAATTAGGCTCGGAATATCTCTTTGTCATAAAGCATGGATGGGTACTTAAACTAAATATAACTAATCGAGGGTTAAAATACTTTATGTACAAAAACGGGCCGTGGGCCGATCATTAGTCAGTTATCACACCAAAAAATGGCATGCATTTTATTCACAGCCCAACCCGCATATAAATATGCCATGGGACATTTTTGTGGTTTTGCCAGGGCACTCGACTCTCCATATAAACTTAGTTTGGTTCTCATTCGCAGGGATCGGCCATTCCGCGGGTCCGCCGTACCTATTAGGTGCTGGGAAACTACTTTCTGTAGAACGTTTTTCATACAAAGTCTCTTTAATCGCTTCATTTCTTCTATTATATTTCTATTTTCATTTATAGCATAAGAAACTAGTCTCCGATATTTGTATTGTTTTATAAAAAGTTTCATGTTAAGTATTGCAGTATGCCGTTTTAAAATGAGATACAAACAACGTTTTTGTGGAAAGTCGACTTCAAGTCGACCGTGCTGGGGTAGATATCTTAAATGTGTATTTTAGTATTGTGCAGTACAATACCCGTTCACATATTTATGTTCTTATTTGTCTTTCTATGGCCGGGATAGAATCCTTCACTTTCAGGAACAGGGTAAACATTTTATTTTGTGTATTGGCAAAGTGCGATCCTTGACTCTCGTTAGCTAACTTAGGTAAGTAGTTAATTAAGCGCGGGCCACGGACTGCTGACCTAGACTCTGTCGGGACAGAAGTCACAGCTCAAAGGGTCATTTCCAGGTTAAAGATTAATCTTAAAACAGCTAATATTTAATACAGAACTCTATCACGATTAATGTAAGTAAATAAGTGCCTTTATTAACTAGCGGTGTAAATACATACATATAGGTATTTATGATAATTTAGGTCCATATTTTATAGATATGACCATACAAATTAAATTGGTTTGCACGTGATCAACATGTTTTTATTTATTTCCTCCTCTAGTAGATAACATTGGCGATGCTCTCAAAAGCGAAATCTAAAGTTGTGTAATACGAAAAAATAGGTGTGTTAGGTATGTAACATGTGGCATAAAACGATTATACACAGGTTTTATCGTCGGAACTCTAATTTCAGCGAATGAAAATAATCTCGGGCGTTTTTAATTGATTCGCGCGGCGCGGCGCGGGCGCAGCGACGCTGGAGCCGCAGAATCGGCTTTACAGGCGAAAACAATAACCCGCCCCACGCGAATTACCAATTAAATCCTTGCTTTGTTTCGAATAATGCCACCTAATCCGAAATTTCGCTGAATTAATAACAAATTTTACGACGGCAGAAAAAGCGCGGGGGTAAAAAACGAGGCGGCTGTAAAGTGACATTTGACGCCCGCCGGTAATTAAACCGGCGGCGGCTTTGCGTGCGCCGGAGCCTGCCACGCCGTAAAACCGCAGAGCCTTCACGTTGCTCACCGACTACTGCCTCAGGATAACCCAGCGTAACACTGAGCTTGATTACACGTCACTATTATGAAGTTCGAGGTCAAGATATATTAGAGGCGAGTGGTGAGCTGTGGCGAGATGGGTTGTGAATCGCGTAGCAGCCTGGAGCTAAATCAAATAAGAATTTGTAATGCGAATTGCATTTATTGCTGAATAGCGCACCGGAGCAGCACGCAGGGATACATAATTCGAAAAAGCAATGTTTGGTTTGTAAATTATAATACACTTATAGGTACACTAACATATCCCATAACGTTTCGGTTGCTCATTGGAATTGGAATTAAGATTAGGATAAAAAGTGAAATTGAGTGATAGAGTCAGAAACAGTGTGATAAGAGATGATGATGTCCTCCCAGACGTATCCGTCGACGGCGACATCCTGACAAATCGATTCTTTGCGTAGTTATTATTTGCGTGCATGGGCGCGAGAGTGACTCGCAAATCCAAACTTGGTTTTGAAGCTCCGGCGACATGTAAAACAATAAAGGTCTCCACTTGAATTGTAAGTGTAATGGTAGGAGGGCTTGGGCCGAGTTTTACGAATCTGGCGTTTGGCGTCAAGATCTTCGAGACGGGTACGTTCAAAGTTACTGAGCCCGGTGTTGACAGCAGTTCGCCAGTCCGATCTCCGAGTAGATAATTATAATAAGAGATAATTGTGGAATGGATGGAGATATAGTCACGAAAATTGAGAAGGGTATGTTAAGGTGGTTTGGGCATGTTGAGAGGATGGATGAAAGAAGATTAACGAAGAGAGTGTATGTAAAAAGAGTGGAAGGGCAAGTTGGAAGGGGAAGACCTAGGCGAACTTTCTCCGGTCAAATTTGGAGAAATGTTACAAAAAGGCCAGGTCAAAAGTACCCTAAACCGACGAGCATGTATGAGAAATGTTATGAAAGTGAGTGAAGCGAAAGTGGTTTGTCAGGATCGTAGCAAATGGAGATCCGTGATTTCTGCCTACCCCTCTGGGAAAGAGGCGTGATTATATGTTGGTATGTATGTATACAGACTGTATGATACTATGTGAGCCCAGTCTAATAACAATAAATCACAACTGGTCTTATGAGATTCTCTCCTGTGGCTTAAACACGCATATGGCCAATGGCCATGGCCAATTTCGTTTATGGTATATGAAGTTTCTGCATATCTGGCCTTATGAGTTTCTGTCCTGTGGCGTTCTGGCTGGCGTGAATCATGTAAAATGCTTTCCTGGCCAAATGCTAATGGGGTTAGTTAAGTTTCTGTCCAAATACTATTAAACCAAAAGCAAGTTAGCGATATCGTCGCGATATCGTCTTAGTATCTACGTGTGTCTGTGCCCGTGTGTTTAATGTGCCCCTATTCTCAGTTGGCAAGACTTCACTTTATACCGAGAGTTTAGGTATTAACCAACAAAAATTTTCCTTCTCTACCAACTCAAAGTCAAGAAACGAAAAAAACAATAAAAAAAGATAAGAAGACCAAAACGGTTCATCCCCTGCAGTACGCATTTGGTCGATTACGCGTCAGATAGGTCTAAATGTCACAATTTTGTACGGGAAAATAACAGTTGAAATGTCGTAACGTACGTTCGAAAGGTTTAGTGATCATCCCTCTGAGAACGAAGTTGCAGTCCCTAGATTTTCAGTTTCAGGCTTTTGAAAGAAAGTAAGCTTCGAGTCTACAACTTTTGATATAAAAATATCACACATTTATCATATTATCCTTGTTTTGGTACGCTTGAAACTCAATCGGCAGCAAATATTTTGCAAAGTAACTTGATTGCGTATCTTATCGCCAAATCTCCACCGAGTCCTACAAGCCACTGTCTCACCTATATGCGGATTACGCGGTAATGCGGTGTTTAGTGCTTGTCTGAGCACAGCAATTGATTACCTTAGGTACTAGAGATTGTAGATTTTAAGCACAGATACGACCGACTACGGGGCTATGAAGTCAATCAACGCATTTCAGCAGATAAACGTTTAGGGTTATCTTAGACTGGGCTACATTTGTATATTTATTTGTTGGTAAATGAGTCCCCGAAAACGCCTCTAACGATTGCGATGATATTTACATACAGTTCAGCCAGTAAAGGGGTTGACTGGTGCCAAAAATCGATCTAGCTAGGTCTCATTTCCGGGAAAATTCGTATATCACTTACAAAGCAAAATCCACACTACTTAACTATGATTGGTAATTATGCCAGGCACAGAATGAAGTGTGTACCTACCTTACAGTGGAATCCACAATTAGGTGAACTAAAATGCACAAGTATGGCCATAGTTTGGCCAGTACTGTTCATATCGATTATTAAAGGCTTTCTCACACTACGTACTATCGCCCAAGGGTACGGGTATACACCTCTAGGGTCATTTTCGAGCGTTTGTTATAGATGTGCAGACGGGTTTACTATTGAGAGGCATAAAATCATTAATACTAATATGGTTACGCATAATTACTTTACGCCGAAAATAAGATATGCATAAGTCACATTTCGCATAATTTTTAACGCATAATATTAAACAGCATAAATACAGAAAGCATAACCCTCATTAAAACTAATAACAAAAAACATAAACATGAATACCCATAATAATCAATTGACATCATATCAAAATGCATAATGCTATTATCCTATTTAAAGTCATGTACAAATAGCTCATAGTAATAAAATTGCGATATTGCTATTTTTGTGTATATATACTTATTTAGGAACTAAGGCGATGTCGACGGAGGTCCGCTTCGCGGACCCCCTATTCCGCATTGCTTAGGCGGTTCGCGCCTGGATTTCATATTAACCGAACCTGACCTAATGTACCTATCTAATGTGACCTAACGTTACGTAACGTAATATTTTGTTGTTGTTCATTTTACAGGTCAATGCGCCCGTAATAAATAACTGAAATTATGGATAATGACAGATATACGAAATAATTATTAGCCCAAACAATAGTATGCGTAATGTGTATTCGGCCAATACAGATTAGTTCAACAGAAATTATGCTATTAGCGTAGCCTTATGCCAAATAAGTAGTAGGCCAAAGTATTACTATGCGAAAGTACTATTATGCCACAAATAATTATGCCAAACCAATTATGCGAAACTGCATTAGTCTAAAAACCATTATGCGATCCAAGGGGATACCATACCGTGCAGACGATTTTGAACAGAAAGTGTGAACCCGTACCGTTGGGCGATAGTACTTCTACGTTGCCTAATAGTGGATACCATTATAGGTAGTTTTTAAAACATGGACTGTGGCAAAACCCCAGATGTCCTTGCCTCGGAGACGGCGGCGCCACGACCGCCGGGTGCGACAGGGCGGGGTAGCTCGCGTTACAAAGCAGCCGCGCGCGCATTGTCTAGCCGCAGTATCTGTGATTATGCCCTAATTATTATTTAATCTTTCCTGCACGTTTAATGAAAATTCAAATCACGGATCACCAGGAAGTCAGGTCGGGTCAGGCGTGACTACCATTCAACTATTGGGCTAAACAGATAGGTACAGTATTAACTGTATCAGAAAATGATTATCTAGACACACGGCAGTGTGTCCGCCAAGTTCGAGCAAAAAAAAGCGACACACCGGCCGTGGGTTACATTACACGAACCATTTCGGGCCAATTTCGACCACCCTGTAACTCAAAACATATTTTATCTACGCATATGAAATTTCGAGTGTCTGTTGACATCCCCTTAATTGTCTAGAATAAAAAAAATCATTATTCTACCTATAGCAGTTCTTGAGATATTGACGTCAGAAAATCGCTATTTTTACTATACACTCACTGACTCACTGACTCATCAAAAACTTAGACCACTTCCAATGGTCGTACTGACTTGAATTTTGGCATGGAGATAGGTCTTAAGGTCAAAGTAAAGGGAAAAATCTGAAAACGGCCAAGTGTGAGTCAGTTTTAAAAATAGCGAAGGTGTAACTTTGTTCTACTATGAAGTCATAATGAACTAAATGGGTCTATCTTCCAATGGTCGTACCGACCTGAAATTTGGCTCGAAGGTTTGTCTTTAGGTCGAAATAAAGTAAAAATCTGAAAACGGCCAAGTGTGAGTCAGTTTCGAAAACAACGAATGTGTAATTTTGTTCAACTATAAGTAGGTATGGAGTGGAAATGAGATAAGACTTATTTAAATTTAGATACATACCAATTTAAGACAATACATGTTTGTCTTAAAGACAAGAACAATAAAATTGTTCACCACTCTGTGTGGTGAACAATTGGTGAACCGAACCCACAAGTTTTAATAGAAAATTATATACTTGACATATTGCAGTCCAAAGGTGTCGATTCATTGCATTGAAAAGGTGTGTGGTGTGTGAAAACTTGCCAAGTAACATCATTAAAAAGTACTGAAAATAATAAATGTTATCAGGAAACTGCTAAAAAAACCGGTGTGCGTTTCTCTGACTATTATAATTTTAGGTATTTCTATGTAACGTGATACTTATTCAAAATTTACCTTAAAAACTGCTGGAAATCAAGTGTGCATTCCTATAACTATTTATGATTTGAGGTATTTTTATGGAACTTGGTACTTATTAAGATCTCACTTCTTTTATAAGCGAAGCATTCCCATTGTATCGAACTTGGCAGCCTTTCACATTTATGTTTTTGATGGTTATTGTTATACTACGGCGGTTTGCTACCACACACGGCCCCTCCTCATAGTATTACTGCGGCTGCGGGCTTCTGTAAGTACTCCAGTTGGGCTAATCCAAATATGAGCGAGATGACTTTATGCCTCTGCCTCTCACCTCACATTATGTGCGGCGGTTCAAGTTAAACCAAGATAAGTACAAGCCAGGAATACCGTAAGTCATCTATCGTTTTAACGGAACGTTAACGTAGAGTTCATTTAATTCTGTCTCTACTGTGTTGCGCGCAAGGCAATTATGTATATTCCGCTAATGTGATTTGCCTTGCACTTTACAAGTCTTTAGATCATGTCATATATACTAGTATTGTAAAGAGGGAAATTTTCTAATAATCCGTCCGGAGTGATTATCCGATTCTGAAAAACATTTCATTAGTGGATTGGACATACTCGTAGGCCATATTTTATCCACGGCTTGTCGGCTGCGCTTGCGCTCCTCGTAACATACGGGCGGTAGTGCGCAGGTAGCTTGTCTACTGATCAAATGTATCATTTCTCTTCAGCCGTCATCAACTTATACCCACTCTCCTAGCCGTGACCTCGCGCAGGCGCCACATGACGCGGCCGAGTGACCCGGGGCGGGGCGGGTCGCGTTACAAAGCGCCCGCGCTTCGTCACGCCCCGCACCCGACGCGACACCGATGCGACAAAAAAATCGCAACACACAAGCTTCAACGCTTGACCGACTGAATTCGGATTTGGAGTTAGAATTTTAGAATACCTACACTATATATTTATAGCAAAGGGTTTCGACCGATATAGCCCTCCGAATTGCTAAACTTAAGTGGCAGTGGGCGGGGCACATTTCACGTAGAACAGATGGCCGTTGGAGCGGAAAGGTTCTCGAGTGGCGACCACGTAACGGAAGGCGCGGCGTGGGTAGGCCCCCCACAAGGTGGACTGATGACCTGGTAAAGGTCGCGAGAGTCCGCTGGATGCGGGTGGCGCAGGACCGGTCAATTTGGCACTACTCTTTGGCTAGGGGAGGCCTATGTCCAGCAGTGGACGTCTTTCGGCTGAATATGATGATGATGATGATGAAAGGTTTTGGTCGACGAAAGAACATTTTCTTTTCATTTGTTGCTGATCTCAGTGAAGATCTTTAATCAGAGTATTAAATTAGGAATGCAAGCATCATATATTGGAAACCCGTAAAGGGTAAACACGTAAAGTTTCGAACAAGCGTTAGGACACTTAAACTGTCATTTACCCATACCCAATGGTCGCGCCGCGGTTTGGACACATGCCTCCTGTTAACTCGCCAGTAATCACGATGACCCAATGGTCGCGCCGCGGTTTGGACACATGCCTCCTGTTAACTCGCCAGTAATCACGATGACCCAATGGTCGCGCCGCGGTTTGGACACATGCCTCCTGTTAACTTGCTAGTAATCACGATGACCCCAATGGTCGCGCCGCGGTTTGGACACATGCCTCCTGTTAACTCGCCAGTAATCACGATGACCCAATGGTCGCGCCGCGGTTTGTGATCGGTCATATATCGGTTCTGCGGTTACAAAATCCTGCCTACTGATGACTTGGGTTTTTTGTCAACTACGCTACGGCAAGTACGACGCGAGAAGAACATTGCAAGAAATGTATAAGTTTCTCTCTTTCAAAAACACATTACCTATAATGGCATCCATAGGTGAAGGCCTAAGTTAAAATACATTTTATGTGAATAAGTATTTAATATTAGGTAAAAGGAGCAGCATGAAAATTGTTGGTTTAAGGAACATCAAACAAACTACTTGGTTGTATGGATTATTGTCTATGACATGTATACTTCAGTTATATTCAAATAAATTACTCTGTCGTTGGCTTTCAACTGTTAAACGCTGTTTTATTTTAATAGGTCATGGGCTCAGTCTATGCTCTTTATTTTTAGTTGAAAGTGAGTCTTTTAGGTAGCTAACATAGATCCAAACAGAAACAGTGCTAAAGGATTGTTATTCCGAGTGATTCCTGCCGTAATGAAAAAATGTCTTCAAATTCGTACTTGACTAGTATACCGAAGTTGAAGGGGCGAGAGAATTATCGAGAATGGGCTTTTGCAGTGGAGAATATGCTTATTTTGGAGGGCACAGAAAATTCTATAAAAATAGAACCCAAAGCCGAACCAGCAGCAGCCGCAGTAGATGCAAAAGCAAAAGCAAAAATAATCCTTACGATCGACCCATCGCTTTATGTTCATATAAAGGACGCGACGTCGGCCAATAATCTTTGGCAGAAGCTAAAAACTATGTTTGATGATTCTGGATTTGCGCGTAGGATTTCGTTGTTGCGAAATTTAATTTCGATTCGACTTGACAGCTGCGAATCAATGACAAATTATGTTACGCAAATCATCGAGACGGCCCAGAAATTATCCGGAACTGGTTTTTCTGTGAATGACGAGTGGATTGGCTGTTTGATGTTAGCTGGACTACCTGAAAAATACATGCCAATGTTAATGGCAATAGAACATTCCGGTATCGCCATTACTGCAGATGTCATAAAAATGAAACTGATTGACTTGGCAGGTGATGATTGTGATGTTGGCAGCGCATTCTATAGCAGAGGGCAGCACGGTCGACAGCAAAATTTCAAAGTTGGCAGCTCTAGCAAGAATGTCAAAACGCAACATTATGGCGGTGAATCTATGTCTATGGGAAGTGTCAACAATGTCAATTCGGAAAAGAAAATAAAATGCTACAAATGTAAACAATTTGGACATTACCGTAATCAATGTCAGTCTAGTAATCAGCAGAAGCAGGAAATAAAGAAGACTCATGTTTTTTCTGCGGTATTTCTGAATGGGAATTTCAGTAAACACGAGTTTTATCTTGACAGCGGTGCAAGTTCACATCTGGTGCTTGATCAAAACATGATGCTGAATGAATGTTTTAAGCCGAACACCAAGGAGATTATAGCAGCTAACCAAAGTGCTATGCCAGTTTTGTGCTCGGGTGATGTGAACATCGTGACTGTAACTCCGACTTGTAAATATGAAGTGACATTGAAAGACGTCTTGTGCGTGCCTAATCTTACTACGAACCTGATATCCATAAGTCAGTTGATTAAAAACGGCAACAAAGTTGAGTTTAAAGAGAAAAGCTGCAATGTTTACAACAAGCACAACGAGTTAGTGGCCGTGGCGGACTTGGTTGACGGTGTATATAAGTTGGTTATGGATTACAAACATTGTTTGTTTACGTCTAATTCTTCAGCAAGCTGTGAAGTGTGGCATAGAAGAATGGGCCATTTGAACGTAAAAGACTTGAGTGCTATGAGAGATGGTGCAGTTACGGGTTTGTCATACAGTGACAAGTCAGTCATCGACAAAAGTACGTGTACCGTGTGTTGCGAAGGAAAGCAATCTCGCTTACCTTTTGGTCATACAGGAACCAGGAGTACCAAGGTCTTGGATATAATACATGGTGATGTCTGTGGACCTATGGAGTCTACATCAATTGGAGGAAACAGGTACTTTCTTATTCTTATTGATGATTATTCCCGCATGGCATTTGTATATTTTCTCAAAGCAAAAAGTGAAGTCTTTAAGTATTTCAAGGAGTTCAAAGCAATGGTTGAGAACCAACAGAATAGTAAAATTAGAATATTCCGCTCGGATGGAGGTATGGAATTTTGTAGCAATGAGTTTGAAAGTTATATGAAGGAGGCAGGTATAATACATCAAAAGACAAACGCTTATACGCCTGAACAAAATGGATCAAGCGAAAGAAATCTTCGTACTGTTGTTGAGCGAGCTCGTTGTTTGTTATTTGATGCAAAATTAGACAAGATGTTTTGGGCAGAAGCAACAAATACTGCCGTATATCTTAGGAATCGGTCTGTTGCATCAGGGCTAAATAACAAAACACCATTTGAGCTCTGGATGAGAACAAAGCCAGACTTAAGTCACATCCGAATATTTGGAAGTCCAGTTATGGTTCATGTGCCAAAGGAGAAACGACTTAAGTGGGATACTAAATCTAAGAAAAATATCCTAGTTGGGTTCTCAGAAAATGTCAAGGGATACAGGGTGTATGATCCCGTAAAGAGATGTATCACTACAAGTAGAGATGTGATTATTCATGAAAATATTGAGAATTGTTCAGATGTCAGAGTATCAGTTTCAGTTGGGGATACTTCTCAGGAAATAGTCTCTGTTTGTGAAGAAAAGCAGGAGAGTGCAGAGAAGAGTGAACCTGAACACTTAGATCTGAACCTTTCTGTAGTATCTGAATATGGCACTGCTGAGTCTGATTTGGATACCACCTTACAGCAATTACAGGGTATAGAAGAGGAGCAACAACCTGCGGAAGTCTTGGAGAAGCGTGTCAGGAGGCCGCCAGAACGTTATGGATTTACTAATCTATGTATGTCATCTAACCCAGAATGCATCGGCCATCCTCTTACTGTTAATGAAGCTCTGAATAGTCCTGATAAAGCTTTGTGGATTGAAGCAATGAAGGATGAGTTGCAAGCGTTTCAGGAAAATCAAGCATGGGTACCGGTGGACAAGTTGCCTTCAGGTAAAACCTTAGTGCAATGTAAGTGGGTGTTTAAAAAAAAGATTGAAAGTGATAAGAGTGTGCGTCACAGAGCGCGTTTAGTAGCTAAAGGTTTCACGCAGAAGCCAGGTATAGACTATGAGGAGACTTTCTCACCTGTAGTTAGACACTCAACTTTAAGGCTGTTATTTGCTTTGTCAGTGCAGTTAAACTTTGATATTACCCACCTGGATGTTAAAACCGCATTTTTAAATGGCTATCTCAAAGAGGATATTTATATGGTTCAACCAGATATTTTTTGTGACAAAAGAGAAAAGGTTATTGTAAAACTTAACAGAGCTATATATGGTTTGAAACAATCTTCCAGGTCGTGGTATGAGAGAATAGAGCAATGCTTGTGTGAATTAGGATTTAAAAAATGCAAGTTAGAACCTTGTGTGTTTACCAAAATGTATAATGAAGTTAAAGTTATCATTGCATTATATGTAGATGATTTCTTTGTTTATTCCAACTGCAAGAGAGAGACTGAGAAATTAGTATCTGCATTGAGTTCTAGTTTCAAAATAAAGAACTTGGGGCAAGTTCAACAATGCCTGGGTATGCGTGTAAAAGTTGACAAAAATGCAAATGTTGTTACTTTAGACCAGGAGGAGTATGTAGAGCAGTTACTAGAGAGATTTAACATGTTAAATTGTAAAGGTGCTACCACTCCAATGGAATGTAAATTAAATCTTGAAAAGTGTGAGACTTGTGATAAAGAGATTCCATATCAACAGTTGATTGGATGTTTATTATATCTCTCTGTTTTAACACGACCTGATATTGCATTTAGTGTTAGCTTCCTCAGCCAGTTTAATAAATGTCATACCAATGAACATTGGAACTATGCCAAACGAATTCTTAGATACTTAATGAAGACAAAAAGTTTTTGTTTAAAATATGTGAAGGAAAAAGCTGAACTTGAAGGCTATGTTGACGCCGATTGGGCGAGTAATATTATAGACCGTAAGTCTTATACTGGCTTTTGTTTCCTAATGTCAGGATCAGCTGTTTCCTGGGAGAGCAGGAAACAGAGGACAGTCGCTCTATCAAGTATGGAATCTGAACTTATGTCTATAGCGGAGGCATGTAAAGAAGCTATGTATTTGAGAGCTTTGCTTTATGAGATAACAGGTGATTTGTGTACTGTACCTTTGTATAATGACAGTCAGAGTGCACAAAAGTTGGTGGCTGATTATTCTTGTCATAGAAAAAGCAAACACATTGATATTAGATATTTTTTTGTAAAGGATGCAGTAAGTGACAAGATTATTAATTTAGGATATATGCCAACCACTTCTATGCCCGCTGACATACTCACAAAGGCTTTATGTGCTATTAAACATTATAAATGTGTAGAAGCTATGGGAGTAGGGCAGTGTTAGTAAAACTGTTAGTCAAACTGTTTCTAATGAATTTTTGGTTTATTTGCTGTAGTTGGGGTGTTGGTTTAAGGAACATCAAACAAACTACTTGGTTGTATGGATTATTGTCTATGACATGTATACTTCAGTTATATTCAAATAAATTACTCTGTCGTTGGCTTTCAACTGTTAAACGCTGTTTTATTTTAATAAAAATCATGTGATATCACCGCAGCGCGTCAATGTCAGATTTTTCACGATAACGACAGTTTTATTGCTACGAACGCGCTGTTCAACGAAGTCGGTGCCAAGTGGACGACGCGAGTTACATTGCCCGCGTTGCAAAGACTTATGTAGTTACGTCTGGACCCAGTTTTAAGCTTATTGTTTCCGCTTTAGCTCTATCATGGACCAGTTAAAAAAAACATTTATCTTCAGCTGTCATCAACCTTGTCATACCGACTCGCCTAGCCATGAGTTTAATATTTAGCTTTAAAATGTAACAACGTGTAGCCGTTGGCGATGAATAATCTATGCCTATAATCAATAACATAATCTTAGCATCGGGAAAAACCCAATTAGTTTTAAATAATTCCCAACGTTACTCACACTGTACCTAAGGGTTAACTAGGTTTATAAGATAACCTCAGGAGTTATCGAGGCATTGAAGTTCAAGCTACGCGACGGCTCCAGCCCTTCTGGTGGAAGCGGCGCCGGCGGGAGCAGCTCTCCCAATCCGAGCCTTGGGATCTCTGCTACACGAATGCTCGAAAATAATTCACGTTAGGTAAATATAAACATCCAAATAATTTATTTCATAAAAATATTTTACAGAGTTACGGATATCTATTACGTAATTAATTACGTATGGGTGATTCCACAAGTATTCCAACCGCCGTCAGTCCGCTGATCGCATTATTATCAAAGTTCTTGCAGTTTTGGATCCCCTTTTCCAATAATTTTGTAGGAGTCCTGGACTTTAAAAAATACCTGAACATGATGCCATGCCAGTTTGCCGGTACATTGACAATAATGCGATCAGCGGACTGACGGCGGTTGGAACGCTCGTGGAATCACCCTATCCATTGTTTGACTACTTAGTTTCTAAAAACTAGTGCCTATGACAATACACCTATTCATTTATCACAAAATCTTCAAAGTGAATGAATTGAAAGTTTGCTGTCTCTTTCCATCTTATAGCTGTGTGTCTAGGTTGTTGTGATTAATGTCTAGATGCCTTTAGTTTAGGTCGCATCGCCACTAGGAGGACCTAAAAATACAAATACTACATAAATACAACCATAGGGTCAAACAGAAACGCTAGTAGGTGCAGGCATTATACACAAATATTACATATAGGTACCTATCCAATATAATAATTAAGTATCTGTGTGTGTATGGCTGTATGTGTATAGCCATCCAATCCATAAGCCGATCCCACATCACCCCATTTTTAAATAGCAGCAAATTATTAAACCTGGCTGCGAGACGAACCTCACACTTTGCTTCATTAATTTTTGGAATCATTCATACCAAACAACCATCATACCTGTACAGCAAATTAAATTTCTCCACACGTGAAAAGCGAGGAGCCTTAACACTGATTAGACCTAACCAACACAACACGTTCGCTTTTCGTGGCAGTTTTCTGTATGCAGTCAATGAACTGTTAAAATGATCTTGCACCACCTATCAAAAACTGTATATCCATTGCATCCTTTAAAAACAAAATTGAAATGTATCTTATCAATCTACAAATACAAATATCTAATGCATAAGCGGACAATCCACCTTGCTCTTGAATTTCAATACCTGTAAATGACATCACACCTACACCTGCATTTCATCATACTTACCTTAGACCTCTCCTTCTCATTAATTAGGTTTTGTTACGTATAAGTTATAATTATAAGTTATATTTTAAGTTCCGTATCTCTCTCTAGGTGCCCTGAAAACCAGCGCCTTTAGCATATATTGCTGCTGGCATATGCTGAGTGGCATCCATTTTGGTGCATTTCAGATGTATAAACACTTGTGTAATTTCTTTGTCACACACACCAAATATAGTAGATTGTATGACAAGGGGCTAAAATAAGCCATATTACCACGAGATGGATATTTTCCTGAGCGAAGCGAGGGAAAATAATTCGAGGGGTAATATGGCTTTTAGACCCGAGTTATACACTCTACTTTTCACTTCGACTGCGAGAAAATAGTAAAACAAAGATTATCCATCCACAATCAATAACAAACTTCACTGCGAAGAGATTGTTCAATTTAGCGTGAGGCGTTTTCTTTTTTAATGATTTGGAATTAGGGACTAAAAAACACCTGATGTTTGATTGGTCGATTTTAATATGTAGCTGTATTCTGGTTGGTTGATAGCAAAGAGGAATGTTTTTTGAAAGAGTTGTGATTGGTGGATTTAAATGATTTGGAATTAGGGACTAAAAAACACCTGATGTTTGATTGGTCGATTTTAATATGTAGCTGTAGGTATTCTGGTTGGTTGATAGCAAAGATAAATGTTTTTTGAAAGAGTTGTGATTGGTGGATTTAATATGGTGAAGTGTTTTGATTGGTCAAATTAAATGTGTTAAAAATCATAAATATGTATACATATTTTCCCTAGGGGCTAAATGTACTACTTTAGCCCCGCTTATTAAGCCTAATATGACACACTTTTCGAGCATGAGATGTGAAAAATATATTTCTTTCCTTCTTTCTATAGACATTCTTAGGTGGTAAATACGTCATAGTCAAAATAATCAGTGAACATCTTCGTTATTTGTATTCTTCTTTTTACATATATATATTTTTTTCATATGTGTTATTGGATATTTTGATTATTTCTGATTAGCGTTTTTTTCCTCATCACAGATTGAATGATGGCGGCCTTTACATAGCGATTGTAGCCATCTAGCGGCGAGTAGGTACAAAACGTAAGCAAGACGAAAAGACGAAGGTCGTAAACGCAAGCTGGCGCGCAGGTTGCGCGCTTCAGCTATTTGCCGCTAGATGTCACTGAGGGTTACAAAATGTTTTAACCACGTTTTTATTTTGATGAAGTAAATTACGGTAAAAGTTAATAAATTATTGAATAATGCCATGTCATTTCACCCATATCACCCGATATCCTTTAGTAATCCACTAAAGTTTAATTAATGGAAAGTACCCAGCCTATGATAGGTATCTACGAGACCCGGGTGTTGCCGGTGATTGAGTGATACTCTATCTAAATCAAGTGACCCGATGGTATCTGATATAAATTGTTATGAAAGCCTTTTTGCAGACGACACTAGTGTCGTGTGATTGATAATTAAGGAGAAGTTCTTTGGTTAGATTTGTTTCATGCCGTTTTTCTCTGTAGATTCTTAGTTCTTTAATGAGATTTGTTTTATGCAGGATTTCTCTGTAGATTGTTGAGACTAAGCGTAGGTACCATAATAGAAGGCAAAGTATTCATAGAGAAGACTAAATTACAGTTAGTACGTCTTTTAGTTAAGTAAAACAATGACGCGTAGTTCCAATAGGCAATTTTTTTTTTTTTGTTTTTTCTCAGAGTTTTTTTGGTCGCTAATAGCTCCACTACACTGGACGGCACGGGGGATAGAAAGATGATACATAAACACTAACACTTGATTCTAGAATTTGAGAATGATGAGCCATGAGGCAACCGGATGGCTCGTGGTATTTGAGCTCCGAAGTGATGTGGAACCGCCCTGTGCAAAGATACGTCGCGACAAAAAAAATTGTTTCACCCATTTCCCTATTTGCGCCCTAGGCCAAGTTGGCTCAGTTAATGAAATGAAATGAATTGAAATTTATTGTGCATATGGGAAATGGGTTACAATTTGCAGTTACAGTTGCAGTAAATCTGGTGGACTCACCACAGTCATACATCTAATTACACTTATGTATTTCCATGTAAGTAATTCGGTAATAAATTCGGGTTGCACAGGGAGGTCCCACAACACTTCAGGAGCTCAAATATCGGGAGCCATCTGGTTGCCTCTTGGATCTTAACTTATCTTATGTATCTTGGATACTGCAACTACGTGTCATGGCTCTGAAATTTTTGTCTGATGACATATTGGGAAAAATTGGAAAGGTTACAGTGACTGTAGACGCTGTAGTAGCCTCAGAACCCATTGGCTGAACTCACGCGATAAAATAAATGGTAGGTATCTAGTGATTACCAAAACTATGTCACATTATAAGGTCCCAATGTGTGACACCCTAATTCCAATAACAGACACCCTGCTTGTCGCCTTTATTGTTGTAATACTGAGACACTGGAACACTTTGCCTTATAGATATTAAATTCATAACTCTTTTTACATTTCAAACTAAAATAAAATGAAAACTAATTATATCAGATGAAAACCGTTTATTAATTATGAAAACACATGAATAGGGATTTTATTTTTTAAAAATTACGTCATCCATATGTGATCCTTCATTATTTTCGCATTGCCGTAACCTGGAGCGAAAATTTTCAGTGACGGCCTGACAAGTGTTCCGAGAAATGTTTTGCATTTCTCGCGAATACGTTGCTTCAATTCTTCAACAGACACTGGGTTGGTCTCAAAAACTTTACTTTTAAGGTATCCCCAAAGAAAAAAATCCATTGGGGACAGGTCCGGGCTGCGAGGAGGCCAGTTAATGTCACCTCTTTTGGATATGACTTTTTGGCCGACTCGTTGGCAAACTGCAGCCTGGTAGCGTGATCTTGATGCTTTAATGCCTGTACCATTTGGATTTTGTACGGATGAAAACGTAAATCTTTATGAAGAATGCGGATTGAAGATGTTCTGGGCACATTTAAGACGCTAGACCGCTTTCGAGTAGAGAGCCTGGGTTGTTCACGAACAGACGCTCTTACACGTTCCATATTTTCGGGATCTCTTGATGTCCTAGGTCGGCCGGATCGTGGTTGTTTTAACGTTGAACCTGTCTCTTCAAATTTCTTTACCCAACTTTTAATCAATTGAATCGATGGAGCTACGATTGAAAATTTGAAAGTGCTTGTTACTAGGCCTACTTGAATAAAGATCATTTTGAGTGACTTCACTTTTATGCCGTATATTGTAATGATTGCAATATTTTCGTTGCGATAATGTTAAAGAATCGTTATTTTTATAATACTCGCGTACGCAGAACGCACGTTGTACTCTGGTGAAGGACGCCATGGCACTAAATTCCCATTGGCCGCTCTTGCATATCGTAACCCCGCCGCCTTACCCCGCCACCGCTCCCCGAAGCAGCTACCGATTCAAAAGTTAACGGACTTTTGGTCCACCCTGTAAATGCGAAAGTTTGATTGATGTTTAGATGTTTGGATGTTTGTTACTCAATCACGCAAAAACGACTGAACGGATTAAGATGAAATTTGGTATACATATAGTGTATAGCCTGGATTAACATATAAAATACTCTTTATTCCGGGAATCGTCCCCTAAGGGGGCGTAATAGGGGATGAAAGTTTATATGGAGCTATGATATAAATGAGTTCCACTCGGACGAAGTCGCGGGCAGAAGCTAGTGACTTATAGTGAAGTGAGTCTGCCGTGCCGTCTGTCTGTAGCCGAACCTCTCAGTAAAGACATATTATTAGTCTAACAATGTGTTGTGACACTTGTGAGTTACACCGCCGACTCGTCTGCCACTTATAAGCGGTTTGCACACGGCCCCAATCTCCCTATCTTTAATATCAATTAATACGTATGATAGGCAAGTTCGTTCGCCAGCAGAGCGTGTGCGCACAGCACACTGCTGTCATCAGGATTTCACCAAGATTGTTACAAAATCAACTTATCTTTTGAGTACCTACGAACCTTACTACTCGTACTTTTCCCTAGCAACCGTGTGTGAAATCGAAGAGACTCTTAGTATTTATTTATTTCATTTTATTACATTTATCGATAGGTGATAGCTAGTAGCTAGTATGAAGCTCTAAGTCCGTGTGGCCGGATGTCATGTAAGATGACTGTGGATGTGGCGAGGTAACTCTCGTGCCTACCTATAGGTACTCAACACCATAAATATCTGTGTTTGGGCGACTTGAAACGCGAGCGTCGCATGTCCACAAATACGGGCCTAGAGCTTCATACTACTATCACCTATCGACAAAGTTTCAGATAAATTTAAAAAGTTAAAGTTTTGCACACGCCCGCCTTGCGCACGACATGGTCGCGGCGCTACACGACGCACGCCAGCGGCAGTACCGGCGCGCGCGCACCGGCGACCGAGCGCGTAGTAACAGTGATCAAAGGTCCTACAGCAGTGCCAGCTAGACTAGCACATCTGGCACCGCGACACGACGTGAGGCGAAACCAACCGTCCTCCTTCTAAAATTGGTACTGTGCGGGTGAGACAGGAATTGTTTAGACTTGGCAGCAAGTTGTGCTTACCTTCCAGGCTGGCTGGCACAACTCAGGCGGCGACGCCAGACCTACCCTCCTCGTTCTAATTTCCACAATGCGAGTAACACAGGAGTCACTGAGTTGCGCGCGACGCGACTTGGCAGAAGTTGTGCTTAACGTATATACAGGTCAGAGTGCCTATACAGGGTGGAAATAGATTTTGGGTCAGTGAGGGCAGCTACCAGATCCCGTGTTGCTAGGCGAAAATGGTCTGAGGAGATCTTCCTTCGATTTCAAATTAATGAAGATTGGCGTTTACAGATTTTGGAAAAAACATACAGGGTGCGAGAAAATGGTCATTTTTGACAAACTTTTTTCATTTTCATACAAATTGTATGGGGAAAGTTTTTCTCGATTTATGGCGTTTCTAGTCGGAAATTTCTTTTTGGTCCCATACAAGCTTTTGATACTGGACAGGAATGGGATCGATTGGCATCAAAAAAAAAGTTAACCTTAAAATATGTACACCGCGGAAAATATGATAATACGACTGTTTTGGCATTCCAACAAAGCAATTATTGAGTGGAATGTTTTTTTCCCATTTCCGAATTATGTTTCCAGCAGGGCGCGTGATAACACCTCTGAAGAGCGTGCCCCTTGTACCGATGTCAGCAAAAATATAAAGGTATTGCGAATATTTTAATTTTTTCGTTTTTTTTTCATACTATTCCGTTAGCTCAACGACCTAGAATGAGTCTTGGCCTCCCGGCTCTCGCTAATTCTTGTCAGTTGCTGATTTGGAGTCCACGCAGATCCGCCTCGACCATGGCGCTCCAACCATTCCTTGGGCGTCCGATAGGGCCTCACAAAGTATTCACTTAAATTAATTGATTCATTGAATTATTGCTTGCATTACTAATCATAGCAGACTGAAATAATCCTCTTAGTTTTCACATAATGATACTTCTGTTCAGAAACCAATGATCAATGGTCATTATTCGATGATTTATTATTTCTTTACAAAGATTGCCTGTCGTGGAATCATAGACGTACATTTTCTGCAAGATCAAATAAACGGTGACCACAGTCTCAATTCTATGTAAGTATAATGTAAACCAGTTCATGTATGTGCACATGCATAATTGGGTTTTTAACAATAGTTTACTATGATTCATATTTGGGTAAATTGTAGATGCAAATACAATACCCGTCTGCGTCTCCTAATTGAGTCTGTTGAATGCTAGATTTTGGAAATACCTACACGTAACGTGACTCGATTAAAAATAGCATCTACTTACAATTTGTAATTCTAAGACGTAGCTCGAGTTACTCCGCTTAAGATGCAAATTTTTGGCCTTTCAGTATGGCATTTGATATTTTTTTATTTAATTAGATAATGTTCTAATTAATGTTGAGATGGATGTGTGGCGTGACAAGAATGGATCGAATAAGGAATGAGTATGTAAGAGGAAGCCTGAAAGTAGCACCCATAACTGAAAAGCTGACAAACTTTCAATAGCTATAGATCTATGTACAGAAATATTAAAGCTGGAGTGCCCCAAGGAAGCATCCTTGGCCCTCTATTATTCTTAGTTTATATAAACGATTTACCCGATATCACGAAACATAAGATACTGTTGTTTGCTGATGACTGTTCTGTCGTGATTCGTAGTGACGAAACCCTTGATTATAAGGTTGAAATTAATAGAGTATTTCATGACATTAATGTATGGATGGAGACCAATAATCTACAAGTTAATTTACAAAAAACAAAATTCATGGAGTTCTGTGCACCGCAGGGTAAAAAAATTCAGCCAAAAGTTTGTTATAAGGATTGCGAAATAGAAAATGTTCATTCTTTAAGATTTCTTGGCATAATTATTGATTCACATACGAATTGGCATTATCACTCGGAACATGTAATAGCAAAGCTAACTAGGTTTTTATATCCTTTGAGAAGGTTAAGAGATGTTTCTTCTCAGAAAACAGCTCTACTTGCGTTTCACTCCTATGTAATGTCAAATCTGAGATATGGCTTAATTCTGTGGGGCAACACTAGTAGCAAAGACAGGATCTTTAGATTGCAGAAAAAATGTCTTCGTAGTGTATTCGGTCTTAAACATACAGAATCGTGCAGGCCTCTGTTCATTGCCAATAATATACTCTTCTTTCCTTCTCTGTACATCTACGAGGTCTGCATATTTATAAAAAACAATCCCGATATGTTTACACTGAGAAATCCTGGTACACAAAGGCTCCGTTTAAAATATGGTTATGATATAGTATGTCCAAATTCCAAAACCGCACTTCTTACAAAAAGTGCTATTTGTATGACCAGAACGGTTTATAATAAACTTCCAGTGGAATTTAAAAAATTACCACCAAAGCCTTTTAAAAAACAGTTGTTTGATTGGTTGGTGAAACAGTGCTTTTATAGTATAAGAGATTTTTTACAAAGTTAGTATATTATATGATAAGATATAATGTTAGTAGACTAATACCCTAATTGGTAATCTAACATCCCCCGGCTCCCGCGATCCCGTACTTTTTCGACCCTCCTACAGCAGACCAGGCCTGCCTCGAAATTGAAGGCAAAGACGTCATTGACGCTATAATTTCATTTAAAACCGGTTCAGCGGCCGGCCTGGACGGAATCTCACCCCAACATTTAAAAGATTTAACTTCTTTTTCTGTGGGTGATGCAGGTGAGCAGCTTATTTGCTCTATTACTAATTTAATAAATTTTATGTTTTCAGGCAAAGTCAATGCTGATATTGCCCCACTTTTATTTGGTGCTAATTTGATCGCCCTAACTAAAAAGGACGGAGGGGTGAGGCCCATTGCCGTGGGGTCGACTTTAAGACGTTTGGCGTCCAAAATTGCGGTGAGACATATCAAATCAAAATTACAGTCTGTTTTCGAACCGATACAATTAGGTTTTGGCACGAAAGGTGGGTGTGAGGCAGCCGTCCATGCCTTAAGAACCTACCTTTCGTATGATGATTGCGAAATTGTAGTCAAAATTGACGTCAAAAATGCTTTTAATTCAGTAAACAGGGATGCCATGTTGACAGAAGTTAAAAACAAAATTCCGGAACTATATCAATACCTTCTCCTCTGCTACGCAGACCCTTCCAAATTAATATACCGTTCCCATGAACTTTCTTCGGAGGTCAGCTGTCAGCAGGGCGATCCCCTCGGGCCAGCAATTTTTAGCTTGGCTATAAATCCCATTATTCAAAATTTAAAATCGAAATTTAACGTTTGGTATTTGGATGACGGAACCCTAGGAGGCGATGTGGACACTGTGTTATCTGACTTATCAGATATTAAAACAAAGTTTGAAAATATTGGTTTAGAATTAAATTTCAGCAAATGTGAACTGTTCATTCAAAAAACTTCTTACTGTTTGGATGATTTAAAATTCAAATTCAATTATGTGACACCCAGCATAAAGACAGTAGACAGGAAGTCACTTTGCCTCCTGGGTTCTCCCATCTTTGAAGAATCTTTTCCTGATTATATTACTAACACTATTTCTAAATTCCAAAGTCACGCAAATTGTTTACTCGAAATCAGTCCTCATTATGCTCTTGTAATTCTAAAGTTTTGCCTTTTTGTCCCTAAATTAACTTATGTGCTCCGCTGTTGCCCATTTTGGAAACATCAAAATTTGCTTTCACCGATAGATGACTCAGTCAAAACTAGTTTAGAAATGATTTTAAATATTCAGCTCAATGAACAATCTTGGTTACAAGCATCCCTCCCTATTCGGTTTGGCGGCTTAGGAATTCGCAAAATTTCTAGTGTTGCTTCCCCAGCCTTTTTGTCATCCACCCATAGCTCGTCACGTCTCATAGGAAATATCTTAAGGGATCTACCCACAAACTATGAGACTGCGGGCGTGGAGGATGCCAAGAATGCTTTTAAAATTGCTTGCCCGGGTAAAGATTTTCCAGATAACCCAAAATCTCAAAGGAGCTGGGACGATATTTATTGCGATTTAACCTACAAATCTATTCTGAGCCGCAGTTCAGGTCCAGATCGCGCAAGACTTTTGGCGGTTGGAGCCAGAGAGGCCGGTCACTGGCTACATGCCCATCCCTCTCCAAATACCGGTACCTTCCTGGATCCGACCTCCCTTCGTCTGGCGACTGGTCTGCGGCTTGGGGTCACGGTATGCACTCCACACATATGCCCTTGTGGCACGGACGTGGACCGACTGGGTCACCACGGACTTTGTTGTCAAAAAAGTGCAGGCCGCTTTTCAAGACATGCGACACTTAATGACATAATCCGCCGGTCTCTTGCCAGCATCAATGTGCCTGCTCTTCTTGAGCCGCCTGGCATTGTCAGAGATGATGGCAAAAGACCTGATGGTGTGTCTCTGGTTCCATGGAGGTTGGGACGGATGCTTGTGTGGGACGCTACATGTGTAGACACACTGGCACCGTCTCACCTCCAACGGACTACTTCTAAAGCGGGTGCAGCGGCGGAAAACGCCGAAAATCTGAAATGTAATAAATATAGAGGCCTCGGCAGAGAGTACGACTTTGTACCCTTTGGCGTCGAGACCCTCGGTCCGTGGGGTCCCAGTGCGCATAAGTTATTTGCAGAAATCGCGAAACGTCTGGTCGATGTAACTGGTGACCGAAGAGCTGGCGGCTTTCTCGCGCAACGCATCAGCATTGTAATTCAGCGAGGAAATGCCGCCAGCATCCTCGGTACAATGCCTCGAGGGCCTTTTTTAGATTTAACTTAGTTTTAATTTATCTTAGTTAATGTTAATTATAATCTTGTATTTTTATTTATACTTAATTACAAATACATTATATTTAGAATTGTCATACCCTAATTGTTGACATTTGTGATATATTATAATGTTAACGTAAAATTTGCATAATAGACCTAAGTCTATATTGTACGCCTCTGTGAGGCAGGATATGGAGAACATAAACCATTTATATAACAGCTCTGTAAACCCATAACCATGCAATAAAATTATTTGAATTTGAATTTGAATTTGAATTTGAATTTGAGAGCAAGTCGCCTACGGTGGTATGGACATGTTATGCGGAGGGATGATAGTAATGTTGCTAGAAGGGCATTAAGTAGGTATGAAGGTGGAGGGTTGCAAGAGAAGAGGTAGACCAAGAAAAAGGTGGATGGACTGCGTGAGAGACGATATGAATAGGAAGGAAGCGTGTGATGAGTTGACGGGCGATAAAGAGGTATGGAAGAAAAAAACATGCTGCGCCGACCCCAAGTAAATGGAATGAGCACAAGCGAATGATGAATTAGATAATGTTCTAAGATTAACTAAGCAGTCTACGTAAAACTGAATGTTATGGTAAATCATTCAGGCTTAGTTCTCATGAGCGTTTACTGTTTTGTTTACTATTGGCGCACCTGTCTCGAATATCATAGGATGAAAGAGTCATGGTCATCAGGCGAGGCGCCAGACTCCTAAAAGTGCCTATTTAACCTGTTTGTAAAATAATTATTCGATATTAACAGGAATCTATGCTTCACGTCCTTTTGGGATGACGAGTTAATTGCAAGATTGCAACGAGCATTCAACACGGTAGCAGTTTCACTACCTACCTGTAATGGCATCATATCAAACATAATCTTCAGTTACACTACACTGAATGACTCTCGTGGTTTAAATCAGTCAAGTGTTTAAACCACTTTAACCACGTAGTGTTGTAGAGCTCCTGTGGGTCATTATTTGAGGTAAAAGAAAAATGTTAAAGACATAAAAACACACATTTTGATCTGGTCTGTTTTATTTCGAACGTTAGGATGTACACTAATCAGGTTCTCATTATAATCAGAGATCAATAAAGCTTATTTTGATATAATTTTAATGGTAACGAAAGTGAGCTTGATGACCACGAAAACTAACTTACTGACACTCTATGGATACTCTGTACGGCCGAAATAAAGAAATTTAATTGAATTATTTTTGAGTGAAAGAAAAAAATCAAAAAAGTCAAAAATCGTTCCCCGCCTGATTGTCCTTGTGGGCCTTCGCACCGGACTGCGTGCGGCTATTGAACGGTTATCAGTGGTCGCCAACTGCCACGTATATAAGGGACGCGGCTGCGCGGGCGCTTGCATTAATTAGTGACCACCGGCGCTATCTACGCTACCTACTTGTTTAGGTGAGTGGTGAACATAAGGATTTGTTTAGAGAGTTCTACAATGTAAATGAATATTTTTAAATGCTCATGGTTAACTAGCAATGATTAGATTTTATTAAATAACTAACTTCTGCCCGCGACTTCGTCCGCGTAGAACTCGATAAAAAAAATCCCGCGGGTCGTAAATAATAACAATTAGAATTTTGGTCAAGTACGAGTCAGATTTTAGTTTTCCATACATTTTGAGAGACGCCTGATGAAGGCAACGAGCAATTTGGTCTCAAAACAAAGTTTCATCCCTTTTTCGTCCCTAAAAGGGATGAAATTTGACATTAATTATAGCCTATCTCCTATTCTGATATATAAGGCACATAACTGGAGAGTTTCATATAAAATGGTCCAGTAGTTTTTGAGGTTAAGTGGAACGTACATCCATCTACATCCATCCATAAATCCAAACTTTCACGTTTATAATATTAGTACTATTAGTAGGATAGGTGTAATAATAGGTAGTTATTTTAACTACTTTAGACTATCTTATGTGTATGCCCGACCGAGCGGGTAGCTGTGGATACTTTGTAGTACCATGTCAACTTTGTACACTCTACTTACACACTTATACAATAAAGATTTCTATTACCAGTAGTCATATTTAGCGTCCATAAGCTACGGGACACTTGCGACTGGGAATAACAAGCGCATTACCGGCTCTTTATTAATTGGAGGATTCGTTGTGTTGACGGATAGAGACAAAGGTAGGTTAGTGCTTATAGCGCGAAATGTCGGCTTAAGGAAATTATCTTCTATGGGTGTCGCAAGAGTCGAGTGCAGGAATATGTTTTACGTGTCTTATTTGTGATGGGCTAGTAACATATCACTGCAATGAAGACGGCAAGACGAGCCAAGGGAAGCTCAAGGGCAGGCACTACCTACGTTTTCTCGAAGCGCTTCGCCGTTTTTTTGCACCTTTATAACTTGTGCTTGGATTATACCAGCACGGCTATCACAAGACGGCGCGCGAGCTTTCTCGATTTTTCTCGCACTATCCGTCTCTCTCTTATTAGAAAACATAGAAAGAGAGGTATAGTGCGAGAAAAATCGAGAGAGCTCGCGCGCCGTCTTGTGATAGCCGTGCAGATAAACTAAATTCTCGGGATATGATGTCAATAGTAGACTTATTAAACATATAAATTTCAATTGCATAGCTCTTATATACTTTAGATTTTATTGATATCTAAAAAACGCCGATTTCGTCACTCACTCACACGTTGATCATCAAAACCCTTAGGATACTTTCTGAAGTCCTAGAAAGCTGAAATTTGGTATGTTAAGCTATTATTAGTACACAAACAACAGAAAAATCCAAAAAAATTGAACTGTTATCCCCAACCCCTTAAACTAGGGGATGACATTATGTATGAGACTTCCGCAAATTTTGATGCTACAGGTCTGAAAATTGATATAGGGACTCCTTGTTATAAAATACATATTTCGGGATTTTTAGTAAATCACCCCCACCCTTTAAATTAGGAGATGGAAGTTTGTATGGGTTTTCCCATACACTTCGTTAGACCTTACAAAAAGGAATGAGATCCCACTCAAAACATTACATGTAAAGTGATGCCAAGACTCCCTAGCTCATATAGCTTTCAGCGTCAAAAAGATGAGATCGCAAGTAGCGCCAAGCTTCCTACTCCACACGGCTCAACTCTACCAGCCACGCTCTACAAATTCTACATCTTGGCTAAATAATATATGAACATGTAACTTAGGAATCACAAACAGAGGCGTCTCTAGCCTATGTAGCGCTAGCCGCGAGTGGCGCCCCGTGAAATGGCGCTCGGGCGCCCCCTAGGACCGTGCGCCCGGGTGCACCGCACCCCCTGCACTATAGGTAGAGCCGCCCCTGATCACAAATAAATATAGGTACCTTCTGGTATAATACTATGTAATACAGTTAGCATCAAAAGCAGCTACGTAAACGCAGTGGTCAAGTCTTTATTTAAAGGCAATAAGAGAGTTTGACGTCTTCGATTGCGTCGTTACTTTTGATGATTATTCTATTCTGTGATATTACCTATTATGTAACATTGTTTATTTAAGGAAATGTTAGTATTTGATATTTTTTGCTTTGCCCTAACAGGGTCCATGCTGTAGTTTATATACCCTTGTAATATTTATTTATTTTTATTTATTTATTAATTTCCACACTTACAACTATATCTTGTAATGCCATGGTTTGCAAATAATAAATGAATGATGCTCCTCTGCAATCCCTGTCTGTCTGACCTGACCTATTTCTATGGCACGAGTATGTTCCTAATCCTAACTAAACTTCTCGACGGGTTACTGAACAAAATGTATATTTGGATTAGTTAGAGATCGAGGTTGTATTACCGGTATTACGTAACACAACAACAGCACCTTTAAACTAAAAAAAAAAACGGCCAAGTGCGAGTCGGACTCGCGCACAGAGGGTTCCGTACAAACCTGTAGGTAAATTATTAAAAATATTTCTAGTATATGATGTATAAAACTATAAATTTACGGTTTTCGAAATTTTTCCTTTATTTATGTGCTATAAGACGTTGCTTCGTACCAAATTTCAAGATTCTGAGTTCACGGGAAGTACCCTGTAGGTTTTGATAAATTTGCGGAAATTTGTGGCATAAACGGCTGTATCTTTTGAGTGCGTTGGCTTAGAAGTTTGATTTTTTCACAGCTCCAAGGGACAGTAGACTTGAGTATTTGTTATAAATTTTAGCTTAATACCTCCACGCGTTCCTAAGAAAAAGGGTCTTAACAAACGGACGGACAACAAAGTGATATAAGTGTTCCGTTTTTTCCTTTCGAGGTACGGAACCCTAAAAAAGCACTGATTAATGCAAATCCAATAGTCATCCATATATTAGATAACAGTCACTTCACTGCCGGTACCGGCGCGCGGCGCGTCTCCAATGATCTACCAAATGTCACGGAGAGGCAGCGCTCGCGCCGCGTAAGCGCGCTAAAACCAGTTGGAGCCGAAGGTTGCGTCATTCGCTTCCTCCTCTACTGACCGATTTCCACCGGCATTATTCGCAGCTTACCGAGCGCATAGCCATAGAGGAACCAGTCTAGTCTAATCCCTGAAATAGTATTTATTTAATCGTTACATAATAATATATTTTATATCTCGTACCTTACACGGTACTCGACTTTAAGAGCTAATTGTGTAGCTATTGTATACAATACTTTTTATACGAGTCAACAGAAATAATTAAACAGACTTGGTATCTAATGAAAAATATCTAAGCCCTGCTGAAACGAAGTGCAAGTCAGAGGTGCGCCGCGTCGTTGATGTCTTTTGTATTGGAGTCAACGCGACTATTGAGTCTATAGGCCTATTGGTCAAATTAATTATAGGTCAATAAAGGCGCCACATGATTGGTCGAATTTATTTTAGTTGTCTAAAGCGTTGTCTTATAATTATTATAGTTGAATTGGGAGCTCCATAGAAAAAAAACCGGACAAGTGCGAGTTCAACTCGCGTGGTGAGGGTTCCGTAAAATTGCTATGCTCTAAGTATTAGGCGCTCCATACAAAATACACAAAAATATTGAGAATTTTCCCGTTACTTTGAATACTCAAACTTTTTATAGGTTTTCCTGTAATCTTTAGGCAAAGAACTATTTTCCATATTTTTTTCAGAATTTTAAGCCTAGTAGTTTCGGAGATAAGGGGGGGAATTTTCGTCTTTTTTCCTAAATTATTTAAAATCTGTATTTGCTAAAATTATAAAAAAAAACTGAGATGCTTACAACAACCCCTTTCATTTGATATGTCACACAATACAGTTTGCGTAACTTTTTTTTTAAATTTTCCAGTTTACCTCCCCTGTTCAGAATTCATTAATTTACTTTACGCGTCCATCTTTGGGTTACCAATTTACATGTGTTTACCAAATTTCAACTCAATCGGTCCAGTAGTTTCGGGGCAAATCGGCTGTGACAGACGGACAGACAGATAACCGAGTGATCCTATAAGGGTTCCGTTTTTTCCTTTTGAGGTACGGAACCCTAAAAAGTATGTGGTTTTAGTTTAGTGTACGAAGTCTTAATTCAAACATTAAAGTCGACGAGTATAAAAATGCATATTTGACACGGCTCTGGGCTCAAGCTGTATTGGAAAATATCACGCAGTCGCGAGACTATATTATTTATGTTATGAGTGCTATAGTTTGTATTCAGACGCGTGCTTTATGTTATATTTTTTATCCGTGCATGTCGATGCGATGTGATGTGATGTCAGACGCGACTATTTATATAAAATAGATTCATAAGTGGGTTTTTACGATGATACGGTGAGTTACGGTTGGTACAGTGTCGACATACTAATGCCAGCGGTTTGCTAGGTAAGTTAACATTACGCAAACAATATGCGCGAAACGTAAAAACGCTGACGGCGCGGCGCTAATCGTGTTAAATACACATTAAATAAAAACGTCAAAATTGTTATGTATGACAAACAACCGATTTTAAATGAGCTAACAATCGTAAAACATATGTTTAACAATTGTATCTTTTTGGAAAACTTATTTCAGTAGGTATTACGCGAAGTGTCATACATTTTTTTTGTAATTTTCTTTGATCGAGACTTGGGGAAAAAAAGTCAAAACTTTTGATTTCATCACGTATTGTTCCAAGTTTTTGGAAATATTTGACACAAATTTTGATTTAAAGTAATCGTCTCTTCATAGGCTATCAGACAATGGAAGTACCTTTGTCACAATCGCCAGTTAAAGGCTGTAAGGCGGATTTTTTCAAAAAACTAAAAACTCGAATAACTTGGAAACCAGCGAGTTTCGACCCCTGGTTGACTGGACGTAAATTGTTGCAAATCAGCTCAAGTTTAACTCCTTTCAAGGAGTAGGACGAATTACGAGTCACCATGTATAAGACATTCAAAATATTTTGACAGACACCGGTATTTTTTCAGCAATTGAAGCTTAAATAATTTACACAAATATGTTTGCATCTCATTACGCAAGTTATGATTAGTGTATAATAATTTTAGTTGCTGTTGCTAAATTTATATTCAGCCTTTAGGTAGAAACCTAGAATCATAGGATCGGTCTGATACAGGACAGTCCAGGCGGGAGGGCCGGGATTCCAGATGCTTGTATATAGTCCGTCTACAATGTATTGTACTGATACCGCAGCGATATGTCTTAAAGCGGTACTAGATTCAGTAATTTTGCATAGCACTGCAGTTTTACAATACGGAATAGGTAGGTAAGGAGTTGCGCGCCGCGGCACCGTGGCGCAAGCGCAGCGCCCGCTGCGCAGCCGCTCCGTAGCACTCCGCAGGCGTTCCGCACACCGGGTCCACGCGCCGTCCCCACTGCACGCGTCGTTGCTTCAATATTGATATCGAAATATATATCGCGCGTGTAACTTTACCAATCTCGGACTTACTTTTCGTTCCTGCACCAAGTTACGTTGCTTCAATTTTGTGATTAGTTTCTGCATTTTGGTGAGTTTTTGAAACTATTAGATTAACTTAGTTTAGGTTTTTTTCGATTGTGTATTTATGTAACCTTGCATTGTTTAATTGACTAATGCTTCTGTTTATTAAGTAGTAGTTCTTAACTTAATATGCTGACGCGTGTAACAACAATCGATATTAGCCGCTCGTAAAGTGATTGAGTACCTCTGTCGGCTGATTTATTTCTAATTAGGTAATTAGCTTATTGTTTATGTAGGTAACGTTGTTTGCTGTCTAATTTGTAAGATATAAAATCATCATCATCGTCAGCATATATACGTCCCACTGTTGGGCACAGGCCTCCTCTCATGAATGGGAGGGAACAGCAGTAGTCCCCACGCTGGCCCAGTGCGGATTGGGTACTTCACATACCTCTTTGAATTTCTTCTCAGATGTATGCTGGTTTCCTCATGTTTTCCTTCACAGAAAAGCTAACGGTAAATATCAAATGATATTCCGTACATAAGTTCCGAAAAACTCATTGCTAGGAGCCGGGATTCGAACCCACGACTGCCGTTTGACAGCCGCATGCCTGAACCACTAGGCCACCGTAGCTTACCACCGTAGATATAAAATATTAGATTTTAAAGATATGTTAATTCTATTGACTCTGAAGTCAGGATGTTGTTAGTAAACACGTAACTTGAACAATTCTAAGAGATCACATCTCGTGAGTCTCGTGACATATTTGGTAAATACTCTTACTTTTCGTAGAAACATATTTAACCGATTTGCTAGAGAGAGTTAGAGCCTCTGAAATAACATAGGAAATACACACTTTGTCCCAGTATTAAAGACTTTCCACGATCAAAGAACGTGTAGAGTGTAATACCTATGTTTACAAAAATCATATGCAGAAAAACCTACATATACTCGTATACATACAAACTTAATATATTACAATTTAGAACTATATTAACTATAACTAGTTAGCAAGTCTTAAAAATGACTTAGGTCTTAGGGACATAGTTAGGTAGTTAGTAGTTACCCAATTTGAAATAATTACGATTCATTAATCGTATTTTTTTAACCGACTACAAAACAGGAGGTTCTCAATTCGAAGGTTTTTTTTTGTGTGTTTGTTCCGCGATAGGTAACTCGTTAATTTATAAACCGATTTGAAAAATTCTTTCTTTGTTTGAAAGCATGATGATGGGATCCTGGAGAAATCGAGGGAACTCTTCAAATATTATATTATAGGCCATATTGAAGCAATTTGGCTACTGATTTGAAGTCGGTTAAAACTTTGTTTTTAAAGTAAATTATGTCGTAACGCTTTGTCGTTTCGCTTGTTTGTGTATAGCGAACACATTCATTATTTAATGTTTGAAACTAAATGACAGGAAATTAACCAGTTAAGGTCGTCGTATAACGTATACATTAAAGATTGTGATTGAAAAGTTTCCTATCGTCCTTCTTCAGAGGGGCATATTATTTGATCACTAATCAGGTAAAGTTTCGAACGCACGTTAGGGGTTAGGTATTACCAGCTGAGGCCCTAGCACGATAGGTTTAATCGTCACGTTTTACGTGACGTTTCAGTACATTGTAGCCGTAAAACGTGACGGTAAAACCTATCATGCTAGGGTCTCTGTTACCACCAAATTGTTGCTGCAAAAGCTGGGGTTTTTTTTTCATCTTTTACCAGTGGGAAGTACCTGGGAATATATCCAGTAGTTATCACCGAGTACTTATAGTGGTATAAGTTTCTGTCAAAAATTACATTTTTGGTACAAGCTTTTATTGCCGATTGTACTTTTCTCTATACCGTCATCAACTACTCATTGAGACGATCTAACGAGCCCAAACTCAACGGGGTTACGTCGGTTAAGTACTGAATTCCCATGGCCACCTTCTGTCTCCAGCTCAGCTGTATTCTGTATCAGCTCGACGGAATATTAAATTGTCATCCAAACTATACTAAAACTGTGACTGACAAATGGATTGCAAATTTTGACGGACAACATACTTACATACGAACAAGTCAAGTTAAGCTTGTAAAAAGATGGGGAAAAAATCCCAACTGTTACCACTGGTAACAAATGGTGGTAACAGGTGGGAATAAACCCACGTTAGGACAACTCAACTGTCATTTTCCCATACAAAAAGTGACATTTTGATCTACCTGACGCACGTAAATGCATTACATGATCGATCTGCACGACTCAAACTAAGTATCTGTAGGAATTTATTTTGAATAAATTTATTGTAGAAACGAAGAACAAGAGTAGTAACTAGTATCTCTATTTACCTTTGGTATCATCAAAATTTTTTCAGCAGAAAATGTTACAACACCTACACACGCACCTTTGCATTAATTATTTCATTATGAATTAAGTAAGCGTTCCTAGTTATATTGTGGTGAGCGGGTGACTGTAGCATAACAAACGCGGCCTTCACGCGACGCGTGCGCAACGCACGTACCACCAACCTGCCAAATAAATAAAAACAAATGTTATGTTGTCCGACGTGTCTTGTTTAGTTGTGCTGAATGTTACCATGTTGCGCTCCACGCTATCAATAGCCGATTTGCATGCGCCGCGCCGGCCCGTCCGACCGGATTCTTCCAATACTAACATCGTAACTGTAACTATGAAATAACTGCACTAATGGGCCTAGTTCAGTTACCTTACTACCCGAGCAGGAATATTATGTTCTGTGCGTATTTTAGTTCAAAAACTAGCTTCACCCGGGAATTGGAATGGATGAAAGTTTTAGAAATGCCTGATTATTTTTTTTTGCTGATAGGAATAACCTCCAATAAGCACCCCCAAAAAGTTTCAAATTTTTCAGCTGCGTCAATTATTTTTGAAAAATATAAACAGTTTCCTCAATTACGTTTTGGGTTTATGACGGTGAATAAGACGCTTTCCTTGATCTGTTTCATATTACAAAAAATATCTTAAATATCCGTGGTAAACTGACACTGGCAATTATGTTGACAGCTGCAGCAGCTATATTTGTCATTGCCAGGGTCAGATATTTAAAATATTTTTTGAAATATGAGACTGATCAAGGAAAGTGTCTTATTCGCCGTCCTAAACCCAAAACGTAAGTGAGGAAACTGTTTATATTTTACAAAAAAAAAATGACGCAGGTGAAAAGTCTGCAACTTTTTTTCTGGTGCTAAGGAAGGTTATTCCTATCACCAAAAAAAAAATCAGGCATTTCTAAAATTTTCATCCATTCCCCAGCAGAATATTCATCCCGATGTTCCATGTTGAATCGCGTTTGTGTAATCGATCGCATCATTCCTATAAAGAAGTGAAAGAGTTTTTGAAATCGGATGGGCAGTTCCAAAAATTACCCCCTACATGCCTACATACGAACTTTCAAAGTCATAAACTCTTTGTAATATTAGTGTATGTAGATAACTTCAAATTGCCTTAACTGATTTCGTGTACTTATAAAGTCGAGTAATACGAGTATCCTCTGTTAACGGTCACGTTTACTATTTACGAGTATTCTTTGTAACAAATAGCTTATCATATTTCATGGCCATAATTATTTTTATGAATAGTTAAGCTTCACCTATAGTTATCATTTCGTGTTAAAGAAGGCCTTCGCCGTATTTTTAGGGTTCCGTACCTCAAAAGGAAAAAGGAAACCCTTATAGGATCACTCATGCGTCTGTCGTCTGTCTGTCACAGCCGATTTTCTCCGAAAGTACTAGACCGATTGAGTTGAAATTTGGTTATGTAATATGGTAATTATGAAAAATATATATCTGAGATGCTTACAACAGTAAGCATCTCAGATATATATTTTTCATAATTTTAGCAAAAACAGATATGAAGTAATTGAGGAAAAAGACGAAAATTTACCATCCCCCCCTTATCTCCGAAACTACTAGGCTATAAATTCTGAAAAAATATGGAAAATAGTTCCTTGCCTAAAGATTACAGGAAAACCTATAAGAAGTTCGAGTATTCAAAGTAACGGGAAAATTCTCAATATTTTTGTGTATTTTGTGTTTAGATATTGAGAGATATTGCCTGATGCTTAGAGCATAGCAATAAAAAAAAAACACGAAATTTAGATTACATACGGAACCCTCACCACGCGAGTTGAACTCGCACTTGTCCGGCTTTTTTATATACTTACTAGGTTATATTGTATGTGCATACCACTTCCTATGATAACGCAGTCGTTTAACCGCATGCTACGTGACAATTGCCTGCAAATGAGCGTTGTCCTTTGCAAAGTCACCAACTTTGCCGGTTCATAATAAACATTGAGTATCTAATTACTCGTAAAGGGTTCATTTGCATTTTTTGCACAGCAACCAGTCATCATTGAGACGACTCTTCGAGCGTTTATCAAAAAAATGCCTCTATTATTGATTGTAATTTTTTCTAGAAGTTTTATGTTATTTCCACTCAGAATCAGGAGCTCTTTCGATCCTGGTGGGACAAAAAATGTCCGAAAGATATTTTTCCTATTATGTTACCATTTACCATATACTTTGTATGGCGGTAACACAATAGGAAAGTTCAAAAAAGTATGGAAATTTTGGGACACTTTTTTTCTCCTATTGAGATGGAAAGAGATCGTGATTCTGAGTAGAAATAACATAAAAGTTGCAAAAAATCTCGGAAAAAATGTAGTGGCATTTTTTTAGAAACGCTTAATTGGGGAATTTCTATGGCTGCCTTCCGTCTCCGTCATCAGACCAGCTAGCGCTTTAATATTGCATCGTCATCGAACTTACACAACTAAGTATGCCACATTTCAGCGAAATCGGATACCAGCACCTACTAAGTACTACTACAGTACGTGGCACAAAAGTTTGCGTGTCTGAAGTTAGCCTCGAGTCGCCTCCCGCATATACCCGTTCGACCCCTCTGAGCACTCTGATACCTTTGCGGCGCTACCAGTAGCTAACATCAGGGCTTGTTATTATTATTGGCTTGTTATTCGCTACGCGCTCATGCGCCTCACCCCACGCGTCACGCCTAACGAAACTAGACCTCTACCTACGCTTAGTTACTACGAATCGCGGCGTCAAGATATATTTGTGGGTGAGCGTTTAGGTGAGCTTAAATCAAGTTACAGAATAGGGAGGGCTGTATACTTGCCTATTTATTTACATACGAAAATTGCAAGTTAAATAAAAACTTGTAGTAAGTATAACACGAAATAATTCCTACATACACGAAACCGCTGCTCATCAGAATGATTTACACAGTTCTCAGTAGTGTGTCTAATGTAATGAAAACTCGTGAACCGCGAAAGATTACCACGAATTACCTACACGATGTATGTTGATCGGCGCAGCGTGCCGCGCAGAACAAGTGTTAGTGTGACGAGTGATAAGGGCACTAACATATAGCCATTAGCCACGTGAGCAGTGTGTAGAGTCGAAGGCCGCCTGATTGTTTTTTCTACCTATTGTTATCCATTCATGTCATTAGAAGCATTGTATCGTATCATACCTATTCTATGGACCATAAAAAGATCAATTATATATAGTGAACAGTATTGGTAAATTGATTAGGAAACATGCTCAAGTTTAACTTGTCAAATAGTCATAGAAAACAACATTTTGAAAATTTACTTTCTATTATTTTTTTAAATAAGTAACTTTAGAATCTGCGCAAGCTCTCTATTCTCTACGCCCTATCTCATTACCAGGTAGGTGGGGATACCAAAATTCTTCTAAGAGCCTAAAATAGAGATGAAAACTTATAAACACTTATAAAAAATTGTAGATGTCTCGAAATATTTTCCTAGGAGTATTACGTTAGTTCTCAACCGGGTTTTATTGTTTATTATGAATTTTCTCAATAACCTGGGTTTTTTATTACAAAAAAAGTCACATTTGATACTCAAATTACCACTGCGTTACCAGTCCCCATGACCCCACAAAAATAATGTCCACTGCGTTACCAAACATTTATTTTATTTTATTTTGAGCCCAAAAATTTCGATAACGGTATGCATATGTCATTGATAATTCGAAAATAATATTTTTTTGAAGATTATCCGAATAAGTAAAAAATTATGGGTTAAAATGTACAAGGGACGCTTTTATAGGCATTAAAAAGAATTTTGGCCCGGGTACCTAGGTAATTCAATTAGAAAACTTGGAGGACCATTTGAGTGTTATATATAGCAGTTAATACACCTACTCAACGTTTATCAACAATAAGTTAGAGCGTTAGTCGTTTATACCTGAAGTTCAATGGACCATTTCAGTACAACCTTGAAGGAAAATTCGCGATAACTCGACTGATAAAAACTACATAGGTACTCCAATCGTCCTTCGCATATCAAACGTGTCTTATCCAGATAAGAGACAATCATTATTGTCAAGAGTAATGTTAACCGAAGTTTGAAGCTATTGTTTTTCGTATCTTATGGTACGGTTAATTAAATACGAATAAGTACACTTTACGTATTGATGTAGAGCCCTTCGTTAAACAGTCATTCACCTCGCTTTAATTGTTTAGTTTTCGGGCTACACGAGTACGAATATTTTGTCTCTCTGGATTGTGGGCCGAATTTTTCATCTGCATATATAGGTAATCCGGACCAACACAGCTCACCTTCTAATACAAACGGAGTTTCGTTCTCATTTTAAAACTACGTGTTGGACTGTAACGAAACTTTGCATATACAATGACATGAGGTATATCTAGGTCTGTAATTAGTTTATATAGCTAAACGAAATACAGCAAAAACAAGTTTTGTATGGAAAACTTAAATTCGCTGTATTTTTTTTATATGGTATCAGAAGCTACATTAAACTAATTACAGACCTGGATATACCTTAACTTATTCTAAGTACAAAGTTTCAGAGCAAAATAGCTAGTCGTTTTTAAATGAGAGCGTAACTACGTTTGTATGGAGAACCGAGCTTACTGTGGACTTAAGTATATTTTATTTTCAAAAGATAGTCCTCGAGAAACCAGCTAAGTGTGACAATAAAAACGACAAACTAACATACATAATACGCATGTTATGAGCCGGCAACACAAGTAGTAAATGAGAAATATCCGTGAAATCTGCGCATGGCATGACCGCTGATCGCCCGCCCCGCCAATGATCGGTTTATTGTTTTAAATTGCGCGAAACGGTCCACTCAACTACACACACTACAAGTCCTAAATGCCGGCTGCTGGGATAGTGTCGGGCCGCTCGCCTGCCGGAGTCCGCTTCGGGAGCTCATCCTCCTTTGCGAGGCAATAATCGAAACGCTGAGCCCAAAACGAACGCTTAGTAAGGTAGGTAGGTGTTTGTTTATGCTGGCTGCTTATTCTTTTTTGGCTAAAGAGCAACAGCTATTGTCCAAGTTAAGTTTAAGGTATTAATTTTCGTTTTACAATAAGCTAGGCTAGTATATTTAGAGCAGCTCAGCTCAACGCTCACCCACAAATATATCTTGACACCGCGATGCGTAGTAACTAAGCGTAGGCAGAGGTCTAGTTTCGTAACTGGTGACCGGCGGGGTGAGCCGCATTTGCGCGTAGCGAATAACAGCCCTGAACTGAGCCAATTTGGACTGGGGCTAAAATAGGAAAAATGTATGAAAAAAATAATGTCGCGAGCCAGCCGATTGAAACAGGTAGTTGTTGTGTGTACGTTGTTTATATAAAGAAATACCGCGAACCATCCGGTTGCCCCTTTGACACTGCAACTTCGCGTCATTTGTTTTAACTAAAAGTTACTAATCTATGACAAAAAAACCGGTGCGCTTGCGCTACTAATTGATTGTCCTTATCGAAAAAAGTACACTATATTTTAGTCACATTACCATAAAGTGTAGGATTGGAAATATTGGGATATCATGCTTTTCCATTTCCCGCTCCAAAATATGATATACACAAAGTCAGATGAGCTTGAGATTATGGTCTCGCTTAGTTCATACACGAATTGTGCGAAAAATGCAAGACATTAGACCGGATTGACCAAGAGTGGCTTGAGAGAGTTCGTGATTGTATTTATAATAATAAAGACAATAAAGTTGTATTCTAAACGCGACAAATCGTGGAGAGTCAATAGACGTGACTGTCACCGTTGCCAGCGACGCGATACGTATGCGAATGTCGTGTCGTCCGGTTTCCGATGCGCATGTTATAATGGAATCCTCAAAGTGTGCGAACTAAACTGTGTTTGGCCAGTGCTGTTCATATCGATATTATTAAAGGCTTTCTCACACTACATAGCTACGATAGATAGATTTAGATAATACTGCGGTTTAGGCTACACCGAGCGTTTACATAAAACAAGTACCTAACTGATTGCGGAACTCTATGATAAGTTAAGTTTTTAACGGAATAACAAAGGAATTATTGTTCTCGTAGTTGATAGAGTCTGGCCAACGAAAGCTGAACCTTGTAGTTATTTGATTGGCAACAATTTGTCTCTGTGTCTATCTGAGGTGTCATGACGTATGTCAAATAAAAATTGCGGCTGTGTGTGTGACCCTGTGTTACCCTGTCATGATTTTTTGAAATTGCCACGTTTTCCTTGGTTCAGCTTTCGTTGGCCAGACTCTATAAACATTTGTACTCCTGGCAGAGTTGTTTACTTATTGCACAAAAATAGGTGCATGATTGTCCTAGCTGATGATCTCACAGATACCTAAATTTCTTTTAGTAATATCGACTTTTTCATCGCGGTAGGAAACTGAACGACCAATCCTACTCGCACTTTAGGTGGTTGTGATGTGTAATTTCTGTTTCTACCGTTTGCAAGCAGTTGTCATCCTTACGATATTCCTTCCTTTCTGTAATGTTCTTATATTACGTGTCTTTACACCGGCTCGCCCACACACACGCACACATAGCTCCCGCCAAAACACTGCGCGTCATGTGTATCCGAGACGGTATTAGTGTGTATTAGATCTTATTTACCTAATACATACACTAAACTTCCTTACACCTTTGGGTGTCAATCACGTAACGCATTGTACACGCGTCAGATAGATCTAAATGTCACTTTTTATATGGAAAAATGACAGTTAAATCTAACTAACGCGTGTAAGAAATGTTACGTGATCGACCCACTTGAATAAGTTGCTACTTTAATTATGATTGTTTGCATAAAACATGTCATAGCGTTATAAGTAATTGGGTACCTCAATCACATTCATTATTAAATCAATATCCTCACTTCACCGCATTCTTAAAAGCCATTATCCAATAAAGTCCTTCATTCTCTCCGTTGGGCATTTAATGATTATACTTCGAAAGTAGCAGATCTGGTTTGTGTTGGTAATAAACGCTTTATTTGTCCGTTACTGCCCGGGATATCGCACTAAAACGTGGATATTCTCCAGTTGCGAAAACATATATAAAAATGTGCTATGTATAGCTACCAGAATTTACCAGATCTACTCCAAAACTTGTATGGTACAGTTATATGTGGCGCTGCGGGCCTATGATGGACCCATGCATTTATTCCAAAACATTGTCTCTCCTGACAGCGCTGGATAACAAGTGGAATTAAAAGATTTTTCAAAAAACCCAACTGCTTTTTCGCAAATATTATAGCCTATGTCACTCCCACGATTAAGAGGGATCCAACGACACCTCATAAATCGAAATTCGTCAAACGGTTTAGACTGCAGGGCGTGCCAAAGAATAAGACATATATACGCTAAAACATGACCCTCCTTTCCTTCGGCAGTCGGGTAAAAAGAGAAGGATGTTTCTCGTGTATTTAAAAATCTGATGATAATCCATAATCATGTATGTCTTCAGGTCACTTGACACTCGTTTTGTTTACGAGTAATTCTACACGCATGGCTCTCGTATCGAAATGCTGCACACAATATGACAGTACGTAGGTAGAATATCTTATAATGAAATGGCGTCAGTGGCGGTTTCACTAATTCGACATGCTCTGAACGGGAGACAAATATATAGTCATTAATTCACTTTGTTTCATAAATTATTGAACAACAGATTGGTTCCGCTTCAACTAGCGAGACAAGTTATTTTTGTCATTACAACCGCTACTTTACGTTGATTCGCTAAGTCCATGCCATTTGTCATCATCATACAGGACAGTTAGGCCCTCGTCGCTCCATTTTAGAGAAGTATGGTGTGGTGGATTTCCCCATTGCTTTCAGTATCATTTTCAATTAATTCAAAGCGAAAGCGAAGAGTGAATAGCGAGTCATGTGACATGTAACGTTATGATAATGAAAAAATGAAATGAAAATGAATATGATTTTATTGCATAAATTAGTTACAGTGTGACAATATAGGGTTGGGTCTTCCTATTAGGTAAAAAAAATACCTGCGTCAGGAAGACCCGCTCCTCCATAAAAAAACAGTTGCATAAGTATTTATACGTACGAGTAGGTATGATAAAATAACAAAATCCTGGATAACGCGGGAATACTTCCGCAAATCATTATATGGCCTACTTTTCTGGCACAGTTTCGTGTCTGTTGAAGTCACAGTTCTCACATAATATTTAACCATTTTTTTTTAAATAAACTTTATTCTAATAGTAACGTATTCCAGATTAAATGAGTACCTACTTCGTTTTACCTACGAACATTATATGGAACATAGTTACGTTATACCATATTAATTTTAGATTAATTTAGTTGTTATATTACAAGTTCATTATACCTGATGATAGTTATCAAATGTTGTTACTTATAGATACGTTTGTTTAAGAAAAATTTACTTCATCATCATCATCATCATATCAGCCGAAAGACGTCCACTTCTGGACACAGGCCTTCCCCAAAGAACGCCACAATGACCGGTCCTGCGCCACCCGCATCCTGCGAACTCCAGCGAAAATTGACTTACCTACTGGTAGTCTGGTAATGACCACCTCCATATTTAATGCAAAAAGTACCCGTACTTAGGATATGGAATAATGATGCAAACTCGCTAGTACTTGCTCAACTCGAGGTTCACTATCAATTTACTAAACCCCTGTACGTAAAAAGAGGAGTAAGAATCGTGTAATGGGTGGTATCTCTCTGAGTGTTGAACCGTCTAGCTGAACTTTAGTTAGGCTTTATCACTAGGGAGTAAGGTCGCGAATGGCCTGCGCGGGAGTGGGTGGGGCGCGTTGCAATATCGGTTGCATGTGGCGTCGATCACGACGTCTTCTGATACCGCGAAGCCGGGCTCAGACATTGCATGGGAAGCTTGCTTAATTTAGATAACCTACCAGGTTTAGATAGCTTTTGATTCTCTTAGGTGTGCGGGTTTTTATATTTAGCTTCGCTATGGGCCGTGTGCTCTTAGGTTTTAATGACCAGCGACCGAAAATTTCGGACCATATTACTTTCTGAACTTTCACACTAAAGACACTGAATATATACTCGATTGGACAATATTGACATCTATTTGTGTACGTACGTCCAAGGCTACTCCCACTTAACCAATATGCTAAAACCGGAATTGTTGTTGGTTTTCTAGACTATTAGACGATAACATCACCGGTTAGCCTAGTGGGTACTGGGTAGTGACGCTACCTACGAAGCTGAAGGTCCTGGGTTCGAATCCCGGTAAGGGCAAATATTTGTGTGATGAGCATGAATATTTGTTTCGGAGTCTTGAATGTTTTCTATGTTTTCGACGACCGAATAGCCTAGTGGTTAGAGAACCTGACTATGAAGCTTGAGGTCCCGGGTTCGATCCCCAGTCGGGGCAGATATTTGTATGATGTATACGAATCTTATTTATCTATATAAGTATGTTTATCCGTTGTCTAGTACCCATAGTACAGGCTTTGCCTAGTTTGGGACTAGATCAATTGGTGTGAATTGTCCCACGATATTTATTTATTTTATTTATCTATCTATTATTATATAGTCATCTAGTACCTTTAACACAAGCCTTATTGAGCTAACTATATAGAATTCGATTCGTGTAAGAATGTCCCCTAATATTTATTTATTATTATTATCTGAATAAACATCACAGCATCTCAGCACATAATGTTGCGTGTGTCTGGGTCCGGCGGGCCGCGGCCGGGCCCGGTCCGTGACCCCGGAAAACGATCCCCTACGAGCCGCCAGCTCGGCCCTGTGCAGGATCAACTCGAACCATCTAGTCTGCACATTTGCGAATGAAATGAGGACTGTGAAAAATTGTACGAATGTGGCTAATGTTGTTATGATTGTGAAGAATTGCTAATAGGAAAATGTTTAGTAATCAGTAATGTCTACTCGTATAGAAAAGGTCGCACATAGATGGGTACTTTTACACACCGATGATGCATGTTAAAATGTATCATTAATGCGTTGTTTACAATGAAAAATACCTACGGTTAGGGAAAACACGTACACACCTGTATTTTCCCGTTACGGGAAATCATGACGTACGTTATTTGTTTCATTCTCCTTGACCTTTGTGGATACGCAATGCAGCACGACGCAGTACCATATACCAGTAAAACCATATCATTGTATGTGGGCCGATAATATTTGAGGAGTTCCGTCGATTTGGCACACTTAGGACTTCATATCAGAATCAGTAACCTACTTTTACAGTTTTAAGTACGAGTTCCATAAGTCATCTGTGGTCTTCATCATCAGTTCCACTTCACCAAATTTGTGATTTTCGGGTGTATATACACTAGTTATAATATAAAATACTGAAATGACTACATGCGTGCATTCTATATTTGAGGAGTTCCCTCAATTCCTCACGGTTTTCATCATCCAACTGAAGTATTGATAACAATGGGACCAATCTGGAAGCATATACTTTCAAATAAAAAAAGAATTGAACGAATCGGTTCATAAATGACGGAGTTCTGAGGTAACAAACATTTAAAAAAAATACAACCGAATTGAGAAGCTCCTCCTTTTTTTGAAGTCGGTTAAAAATGAGCTGCACTTCTAATAATTTAGTTAACGTAAATACATATATAACGAGACGCAGTAAATTTCTGGAACATAATTTATTATCTAAAGAAACTAAGTCGCATAGTATTTACTGGTCATTGTATTGTTTCGGTCGGTGCGACGAATCCAACAGCCACAACAACACGACGCAAGTGTTGCGACAATGCGCCATCCGACACGCAGAGAAACTCTGTCAGCGGAAATTAACAACCAATCTTACATTTGGGGCAGCATGGGTGAATCAGCTTATGGCAGCACCTATTTGTCTGATATTACTACTTGTCTGATACTCTGATACTGAAATGATACATTGTATACTGTTTTGAAAAAAACCGGCCAAGAGCGTGTTGGGCCACGCTCAGTGTAGGGTTCCGTAGTTTTTCGTCCGTCACAGTAAGTGTCCCCAGTTAAGCGTTAAAAAAATGGGCTATTTGTTACATTCATTGTGATTTTGTAGAAATTACAGGTACAATAAACGCCTGCTTATACGGTTAAATTACAAATTTAGTTCAGAAATTATTTTGTAATTTTTTTCAAAAACTATTCAACCTATCAAGTTCAAAATAATTTTCCTAGAAAGTATTTATAAAGTTCTACTTTTGAGATTTTTTCATATTTTTAAAACTTATGGTTCAAAAGTTAGAGAGGGGACACATTTTTTTTACTTCTGGAGCGATTATCTCCGAAAATATTAACATTATCAAAAAATGATTTGAGCAAACCCTATTCATTTTTAAATACCTATCCAACAATATATCACACGTTAGGGTTGAAATGAAGAAAAAAACACTCTCCTCGTTACGTATAGGGGAGGTACCCTAATAAAAAAAAACACTTATTATTTTACCACTTTGTCGGCGTGATTGATATACATATTAGTACCAAATTTCAGCTTTCTTGTGCTAACGGTTACTGAGATTATCCGCGGACGGACGGACAGACAAAGCGAAACTATAAGGGTTCCTAGTCGACTACGGAACCCTAAAAAAGATACCTCGCTGAGTTTTTACGCCGGTTCTTCTCGAGGCAGAGGTTTTCTTTCCGAACCGGTGGTACCTATTTTATCGACATTCATAGGTGCATGTAATACGCCTAAATTCAAGAATAAATCACTTTGACTTTGACTTTGATTGAGTACTGTCTAGTTTGGAAGTTTCGTTAGAGACCGGGAAGCGAAACCTGTTCATTTTGGCTGATTGTATCGGCAACCTGTTAACCAGTTGATCACTTCACATCACAGTTTCAGTTGACATCTTGTGATATTTGCGCCGGTTTTTTGCACAGAATTTCCCTTTATCTTCCTTGAATAGAATTTAAATTAGGTAATGCCTTTATTAGGCACTAGCTCCCGCCCGCGACTTCATTTGCGTGGACCCGGGTCTATAAACTATCTTCGTGCAAAATTTCATCCAAATCGGTTGAGCCGTTTAAGCGTGATTGAGTAACAAACATCCAAACATCTAACCATCCAAACTTTCGCATTTATAATATAGTAGGATAATTGAAATCATTATGCAAATATTCAGTGTTTAGTTATAGCTGCGTACTCCTTTGATTGTCCAGTATATAGAGAAGATATTTCAAAGGAAATAAGACATTACAATACAATACAAATACTCTTTATTGCACACCTCACACAAACAAAGCAGTTACAGAGAGAAACAATACAATAACATGTAGGTAGAGGTAGACAACAGGCGGTCTCATCGCTGAAGAGCGATCTCTTCCAGACAACCTTTGGGTATCGGAGAAAGAGATAGTCAACCAAAAAATACAATCAGGGTTAGGGGAGAGACAAATAATGTTCTTTAGACTTTATACTTAATTGTCAAGAGATTCAACCATTTCAAATGTCGTCATATAAGAAATCGATGTTACCGTATCAAACCTCACTATCGAGTATCAACTTACGCGAAAGTGCAATAATAATGATAACGTTACACTACTTTGTTTGTTGTTTGGTGGAACAAACGTCGCTCGTTGTCTGTCAGTTATTCACAATGTCACCAAACTTCGTCACAGGTGGACCAGTCTAAGCTGGCCCTCCAATTACGGATGATCGTGTTGGCTTGCGGGGCCAAGTTTATAGTTTTTCAGGGTTCCGTACCTCAAAAGGAAAAAAACGGAACCCATATCACTCGTGCGTCTGTCTGTCCGTCTGTCACAGCCGATTTGCTCCGAAACTACTGCACCGATTGAGTTGGATTTTGGTAAACATATGTGAATCGGTGACCCAAAGATGGACGCGTAAAGTAAATTAATGAATTCTGAACAAGGGGGCCACTTTTGAGGGGTAAATCGGAATATTTAAAAAAAAAGTTTCGCAAACTGTATTGTGTGACATATCACATGAAAAGGGTTGTTGTAAGCACCTCAGATATATTTTTTTATAATTTTGGAAGATACAAATTTGAAGTAATTTAGGAAAAAAGACGAAAATTTACCATCCCGCCCCTTATCTCCAAAACTACTGGGCTTAAAATTCTGAAAAAAATATGGAAAATAGTTCCTTGCCTAAAGATTACAGGTAAACCTATAAGAAGTTTGAGTATTCAAAGTGACGGGAAAGTTCTCTATATTTTACGGAACCCTCACCACGCAAATTGAACTCGCACTTGTCCGGTTTTTTAGGGTTCCGTAGCCAAAATGGCTAAAACGGAACCCTTATAGTTTCGTCATATCCGTCTGTCCGTCTGTCCGTCTGTCCGTCTGTCCGTCTGTCCGTCTGTCCGTCTGTCCGTATGTCACAGGCATTTTACTCGAAAACTATAAGGTGTATTTGAATAAAATTTTGAGGATACGTGTATTTTGTTAGCCGCTACATAGTTTTGTAATTAAAATGACAAAAAAAAATTTTTTTAGGGGTGCACTCCATACATAAAACTAAAAGTCAAAAAAAATTTTTTCATTGTGACCCCCCGTGTGGCACATCAATCGATAGGCCTTTCAAAATAAATATAAGGTTTCTTAGCAACTTTTTTTGATTAAGTGAATAGGGTCGGAGATAATCGCCCCGAAAGTCACTAAAATTCTGTCCCCCCCCTCTAATTTTTGAACGGTGTATTTTAAAAATATGGAAAAATTCATGGACATAGGGTTTATTAAATTCATTCACCGAAAATTGTTTTGAACAAGATCGGTTCAGAGGTTTTCGAGATATTGCTGAAAAACTGCCTTCCTCAAAGAAAAGGACGTAAGTGCCGTAAAATTTCTGTGTCGATACGACCTTTTTAATAGGCACGGAACCCTTCGTTTTGCGTGGTCCGACACGCACTAGGCCGGTTTTTTATTTACTGGGGAAGAGCTCACATTCGCGACAATGTTTTGTGAATGGAGATCGATGCGGTCTCTATCGCGGTGCGTATCGTGGTCAACAACTGATAGCGACGACGACCACTGTTTGTCCAGTGCTGTTGTTTACACTTAGAATTTGTATAAGTTACTATATTTATTCAAACATTTATCATTTCTAATGTTCAAAACTAGAATCAACATCGACTATTCGAAAGGAACGATTTTCTAGTATACCAAGTATTAGAGTAAAAGCACTGGTTTAAGGAATACAAGTATATTTTCATATTAGTATCACAAGCGCAGAAGGTATCCACTCCATGACATTTTCACTGACGTTCGTTCAGGTGGCAGGCTCCTTCTTCTTCTTTTTTTTTGGCGTTCTGGCCAACTGTGTCGGCTCAAATTTGCCAGTATCAAGTAACAGGAGAGCTGCTCATGATCTAAAATACCGCTATGACTGGGGATCCAGACGAAAGACAGGCAGGCTCCATCTGACAGACAGATACCCGAAGGCGCGTTCGGAAACACTGCTACACAAGGTATTTTCAACAATTTTCTCCTTTTGATTAATCGACAATAAATTGTCGCCTGACAATGACTATTCGACTTACATGGCTGCATCGACTGGTTAAGGTGGTTGCTGGACAGCTGATTGTCATTGTCAGGTGACAATTGTCAAGATGGTGAAATAGGGCCCAGGACTTCCATTCTATGTATTTCTATAATTTTGGGGGACATGATAATTTTTATAGTCTACAGTAATCACGAACATCGCGCAATCACAGTTCACTCAAGTGTGTAATATTATGTCAGTCGATGATTCGGCGGACTGGTTTCTGCACTCAAAAGCGTCGCTTTTAAATTAAAAAGAGATAAACAATTAGTCGATCCAAATGAAGTGTTTCACAACCGGCGCCCTGCCACGCCCTACCGCGGTCTCGTAACTCTCACCTGTCGCCGGCCGCGTTTCGACACCGACCTTCAGGGTCGACATCTCATCTCCTTTCATGGGATAAACCAGGGATCGGATACCGGTATTTTCTCCATACAAATTAAACCTTAGGATATAATATAATTTTTGATCGGGCAGTCTAATAATGCGAATATGTTACCTATACACGATAGAGTCCTACATTAAGAGCCTAAAATAATTCAAAATTTTAGACTACTTCGGGGATTTTTGAAAAAACCGGTATCCCTGCTGGGATAAACCAAGTGTTATTAACTCTTACACAGGCCCCATAAATTGGCATGGCTGTAGCAGGGATCAATCACAGCCATGGAATATTATATATACTTTGCAAAGGATGTTTTCAAAGCAAGTTGTATTTTCAATAAACACAAATTGTTTTGAACCTAATCCTACTTCCTCCTAATACTATAAATGCGAAAGTTTGGATGTTTGTTAGTCAATCACGCTAAAACGGCTGAACCGATTTGGATGAAATTTTGCACGAAGATAGTTTATAGCCCGGATTTAAATATAGGATAGTTTTTGTCCCGGGTCCACGCAGGCGAAGTCGCGGGCGGAAGCTTATAACAAACTTACAACTGTAAATAAACCAAATTTCACTCGGTTGTCTGAGTAGGTAATTAGTTCGGCACCGATATCTTAGGTATTAGGTAATAGAGCTCCCAGATACAAACGAAGTGATGATGACGAAATTGAGGAAGATGAAAATTGAGGAGTTCTGTTAACCCGCATACATATCGATCTCAATGTTGATAAGATAAGATAAGATATAATTTATTGTCAAAACTGTGTACATAACATGTTATAAAATAATAAGTGTCAACAGTCTGCCCATTTCGGACGTACAATATTATAATATAGAATTTACATCACAAAAATATTCATTCAAATCATAAAAACATATGTAGGGTTTGCAATCCGGATCCGACTTGTATGGAAATATCCGGATCCGCGGATCTAGATCCGGATATTTACATACAAGTCGGATCCGAATTGCAAACCCTAAACATATGCAAATTAACCAGTCCTTCAGTTTTCTCTTGAATTTAGGCCCCTCTAATGACTTAATAATTCCCGGCAATTTATTATATATTCTACTTCCAGTGGCAAACATGCTCTTCTTGAGTATATAGCTGGTAGGCATCATAACTGTGCATACGTCATATTGATATTGAGATCGTAGATTTTTCTTAGAATCACTTTTTTTAAAGAATATCTCCTTGTGTTCTCTGACAAATAAACAAATTTATAACATATATATATACATGTGAGCGTTAACATTCTGTGGCGTTTAAAGACAGGTCTAAGAGATTCTCTAGTTTTAACATTAAATATTAATCTATACAAATCGGTTAATAAATAGGTAGGTAACAGATTTCTGAAATATAAACCTAACCTACCAATTCAGAACCCGAGTAGGTGTTCTCCTTTTTTGGAAGTTGTTTAAAAAAACAAAGAATGAGACACGAATAAGTCATTGTGTTACGTGTAAAACCGAAGTTTCTCTCATATTTGGGTGTAATACAATGACTGCACGTGTTTGCCGAGTCCTTACAGTTACAGAGTCAGTAGGACGCGCGACAATTAGCGCGCATAATCAAGCAGCTAGCAAGCACAGCAATGTACAGTCGAGGAAAATAATGTTTATCACTTTTGGACTCTATTTGAATGACGTTAAGGTCCAAAAGTGCTAAACATTCAATCTCCTCGACCGTACAAATTGCATTGCAAATTGCATTCTCAAAATATCAGGAAAGTTCTCAGAAATTTTCGGAAAGTTACATGAGAATTTAAAAATAAGTTTCCTTTAGGAACTTTCTATTGGGAATTTTTCATGGATGTATCATTAATTACATGTATAATCTATTATTCTTTAAGCAGGCAAATTAAACAGCTGATAATGTATGTATCCAGAGAGTTTTTGACATGTTTTCAGTGTTTATTAAATTTAAGTTCTGAGAACTTTTCTAGAATTTTCGCAATTTTGGAAACTTCTCCGCGGTGCATTGCTAAGCGGACAACGGGACACGCTTACCTCTGATTCGTACATCTGACTCAGCTCCGACTAAACGTAGCTTGATGGTGATCTCAAATACCTGACGGTACCTGGCACTTCTACACCGCTGTGACCCCTCAGCTTTCATTGCTGACGACTTCTTCACGTACCTGACACTCATTATACCCTTCAGCAGTTATATCATTATCACTCTTGGGTATGCCTCTGAGTCTTTGACAGGAGATAAAGTTGGGTGTTGTAAGTTCTCTTATTACGAGCCTACTCGGACGGCCTCCTCTTCACCTGTTTAGTACTCATACTAATCGCCACCTACGCCCTGTGACTTATCGGGGCTGTAGTCTCCAGGAAGCTCGACTCTTAGTACAAACTACCAACCAAACAATAACATGAAACTTTGTATATCTACACGGTGAGATCTACCATATCTAGGTTGGAAACTAGTTTCTGTAGCTAAAACATATTATAGAAAAAAATGGCGGATTCCATTATATTTTAAAATGAGAGCCAAACAACGTTTGTATGGGGAGCTGACTTGTGTCGAGCTTCCTGTCGACTCTTAATAAATTGAAAAATATATATGTGAAATTGATAAATTTCTTAACATTAAATCTTACTCAGTGTCAGCCGAATAATTGAAGTCAATTAAAGACAAAAAGTGGCTTGCGACACGACCTCTGCCGGTTTTCTCGAAAGTGGCTGCCAGTAGTTCAAAGTCAACTGCTTTTCTATTTAACCAGTAAATACTGAACGCGTCGAGTATTGTGTAACTAGTCACAGTCACAGGACTCGCAGGTTACAGAAGCAATGGCAGGTTTGTGTGGCAGCTCTGTTTCTTACGTGAGAACTAGTAACGCAGACAACAGTCATATTTAACGTGTTCACTCTCAAACAAAGAGATTTTTAAGTTTTCAGACCCCACTGCTATAAACCGTGTGACTCAACTAACAACTGGGGGCTAAGTATAACTTGACCCTTACGATAAATACGATCTGGGGCCCATTGCATAACAATTTACAACTTATAATACAAGCGGAAGTCTCTTTCTAATGCGAGGAGTTGAAAAGAGGTTTCCGCTTGTAATATAAGTTGTAAATTGTTATGCAATGGGCCCCTGGCTGCAGAAGATCTTAGAGCCTCATTTACGCCCCTTTGTAGTCTCCTGTGATGACATTGTCGGAATAGAATATGAATCCTTTATAAAGAAAACATCTCTAAAGCTATGCGAAAAATGGTCCAGTCCAAACCATACTCACACAAATAATAAGCTGGATCGAAGTAAAAATACAAATATCAATCATCAGAGCGGTCTCTATGAGAATTAGGGAACGAGAAGAAGAATAGAAAGATTTGGATGCGAATACGGCTGCGGAATACCCATCATAGAACATTAAATTCCCCCTATGATAATATTTTATATATATACTGTATTATTTAACGTAATAAATTTATTGAAACATAACTTGACCCTTACCTTTATAAAAACTTCTCGAGATCGAAGGGCAGAAGACTTTTGGCCAAGATGGGACTCTCGGACAACTTTAGATTGTAGAATGTATGGCGAGGATCATGAGATGAGACGATGGGGCATTTGTTTGTTGATGGTATGCCCTCGTCAGACAAATAGGGAGTGACTTTGGCAGTGGTTACTCAGAACCAAAGGCATTTAGGGTACTCTCGCTGAGCTCCATCACCCGGTTTATCGAAATGTTGAAACTAGCTTAGGCGTGAGCACAAAGGAGGAAGCAGTTGCTCTTTATCAAGCTATAGAGCGGCAGAGCTCATTATACCACAATGGAAGAGGAGAGGAAATATTATACGGTATTTACCCACTCCTCGTAATAACGCATTTACGCCTAAAGTGCGCCTAAATTACTAAAACCCTGATGTTGCGTTTTTTTTGGCACAGCAGAATCAAATGATTCTTTCACCAGAATAATACAATGCATTTCTCATTCCTTACCCATGTTTAGCTCTTTAATGCTCCACAAAATTCAACATCAAAGGGATATCCTTGTTTTGGAATCGCACAGTGGATCTATTCTTAGATACACAGAATTGTCGGACACGTCCGGGTGACTTCCAAACAACTTTATTTACAGTATTACAGTTTAGTTAAGCGTAGTTTTGGTTTGGTTCTACCTAGGCGCGCTAGTTTACAAAACAACTTAGGACATCCGTCGCCATGTTTAGTATCCCGTGATGTATGTTTTACAAAATTAACGGGGCGATTCTTGTTGAAGTTTCCGCGTTGTTTAGTTTAGAGATACGCGCGAGGCAGTGACCTCAAAGTTTGCCTCATTGTCACCGGGGCTAGAGGGTCTGAATTGGACACTTTAGAGATATTATCAACAACCAAACTCATTGGTAGTTTTATTTCATAGAAGCCCGAATCAAAAGCAAGTGGACGTGGTTTACCTTGCAGCAACGCAGTAGAGATAGTTTCAGTGGCTTAATCTATCACATTGATCTATGTAGATCGATTGAGTCAGAGTAAGTACGTCTTTACCAGCGGCAATAGAGTACCTAGAGGGTCCTGATACAAAGGCACTGAGACCTGTGTGGTTGCTGTCTGGTGACCGCTGCGGCCTGGAACGGTCTCTTCTTAAATTTAAAAGTTATTGTCTTGTCGGTGGAGTATTTTCCATTTCTCTGTCGCACGCCAGCCCTTTGATTTGCTGATACGACACGACACCAACTTTCTCCTTTATTTGGTTCATTATAACTACGACGTGGTCTTCCCCTGCCTCTCCTTCCATATTTCCTTCCATGATAGTTTTAAAGATGTTGTCGTTGTTGTCGCATGGAACGGTACAGACGATAAATTAACCTCGAGAACAATCGCTATCGTCTTGTTGGTGGGGCTCTAGTGACAGCGAACTCCCTGTGGTATTACTTTTTTCGGACCAATCACACGTAGACACACACTTATTAACTTTTAAATTGCTCAGTTGCAAATATTGTTGGGTTGTTTTATTTATAATTCTAACCATCATTAATCATGAGTATAATCTTATCCTATTTTGCATGATGAGAAAAAAATCATGTGTATCATAATATACTTATCTAAACAAACCGAAATTTTATCTACGAATCGAAGATTTGTTAGATGGATGCCCCGAATGCATTTGTACCGGTTCGTTTTTATCCGTATTCGCGTTTTGCCATGATCTAGCACCAGTTACGTATATTTGTTAAGCCGTCGAACCTGGCGCATATGCCTAACAGTAGGTATAACGTTGACGTACCTAGTTATCGGATCATTGGTCAGTCTAAAAATTATCTAGTGACGTCCTAGATATCGGATTGTTTAACAGCACCGGATGAAAAGAAAATTACGAATGAAAATTTTACTTTATTCTGCTACCTCACCCGCCCGCACTGGCGACCCGCACCGGACGCGGGCAATTGCGCCCGCGCACGAACAATATGCTGCGATTTGCTCGTTACACAATGACACATGTAAATAACTATTGTTTTGTTTGACTTAGTTGCCACGCTCGCGTTGTTGTAGCATTTTACACCACAGAAACTTCATAATCATAGTTTTCTTGGAAGTAAGTAGGTACCTAACCAAAAACGCAAGGTCAAGGTCGCGAAACGTGTGTGGTCATTCACAGGGTTTTTCCGGTGAACATTTTCGAGGATAACTTTTCATTTAAAATACTTAGGTACGGACTTTTTTATAGAGCATAATATTTAACATTTTCGGCCACCAACCCATTTCTTAGACCTTTACATCTTTATTAAGGTATTGTGGCTACGACTACGTCCTTAGAGCATAACTAGTAATCCTCCTTAGAGCTAATAGGTACATAACTGGAGTAGCCTTATGTCATATCTGCGTACAAAAATGTCTGCCGAATTTTGCGGGGGTGGGGGGAGAATCTTAATAGGATATTGAAACTCAATTGTATATTAAAAGCTTGAAGTGGTTGAACGTTTATAATATCAAGTGCTAAATAATATAACAGCAACATGCGGGCATTTTTATGATCAGTGTTCTCTTGTGAGGCGATTTTGTGATCGATCGTGCAATTGTCTTTGTACGATTTTTTGCACATTGTGCAAGGTTTTCTACAGAAGGGTGTTATTGAAAGGCTACTCCAGTTATACATATATGCTCTAAGGCTACGTCAGTAAAGCGACCACAATAATTGTGAAAACTGCTGAGATTCATGAATATGGTAATGTAGTCACAGAAATTGGCCCAAACTCTCTGGAAGTGGTCCGGTAGCTCGTACCTACCTACATATCAAAATGAATCTTAATTTAGGGATTCACGGTAGGCATCTAATTGTTGTATTATAATAACCAGCATCGCGCAGAGTACCGCGAGTACCTGCGTGCAGGCGCCCGCGCATCTCACGGCCCAAGGTGAGCGGGTTTGGACCGACTGTGGCCCCATTCATTTTCATTTTAAATCCTGATTAAGATTCTTATGACTTAACCTTATAACACGGCCACCACGAAGAATAGGTTAATTTTTACCTTATGCATCTGCAGCAAATGTAACATAATATCTCATCTCTTATCAGCTATTCCGAACTTAAACATATAACCATTTCATGAAACTATTAACGTTTTCTTTGAGGAGTTATCGGTTTGTAAAAACCCGTGCGCTCATCTGTTATGAGTTATGACGCGTATAACCGCATAGATAATGATATTAATGATGGACACGATGATTGCAGCACCGGTATCTCGCGGGCCGAGCTAGAGCATAACAAACCAGTGTATCGTTAAGTACAGTCAAGGGTGAACGAATACGTACTTACATAAATAAGGACATACATATCTGTACATGACTCTATTGTGAATGTCATAAAGGCGTGTACAGATATTTATGTCCTTGACTGTACCTCCAGATTATCCGGTGTAAATCAGATCTCCAATCACGGTTAGTACCTACTACGAATCTAAGGGTCAAGTTACGTTGGAAATGGTCACAGATACACAATGTTTAGTGAAGAGAATCAGATAACAATACTCCAGGAAAATGGACGAAACATCTCACATCATCTATATAGCTAGCATGACTGATTCATAATTACTAAATCAATCATAATTCATTTCAATTACAATACTCTACCTACGTTATACGTACAACACCAACACCAAAAATTAAGACAAGCACTCAGTTATTATTAAATTGAAGGCATCGATATAAGATTACGGTAGCACTAAATTCTAAGAAATAATTCGCGTTGTCGCTAAATTACACCGAGACACTAGCAAATCAATTCCTACTTCCTACTCTCACGCGGTAATTGAAGCAGGTCCCATAAATTGTTATGAAAAGCCTCGGATAGCAATAAGGAAAGCCAGGAGATTGCGACTGCAACGAGGCAATTCAAAACCCAGTGAGCTGCGCTGTAGACGAACCCATATAAATAACTCTATCTGGTTACGAACAGTTGATAAGAATTGAGAGGCCTTTGCTGCAGCGCACTGCGCAGACGACAACGAATGCCGTATTGTGAACAGCCAGCTGCTCTCGAGTGCATTGCGCAAGCGCGAGGTCGCAATTCGTGCGGCCGCTCACCGGCACCGGCGCCCGCGCAGCCGCTGGACCGTGAGGCTCGGATACTGAGACGTTAGGAATTAACATGTCAAACAAAGAACAATGCGGAACTTAGGATGGGCCCGCAGACAAGGATGTTAAAAAAATATCACGCCGAAGGAGCATTATATTATAAATTAAATTATGTAGTCGGATTTTTCAGCGTTTGAGGCTGCGGTCTGGACGCCAGCAGACAGCAGAGTGTATGAACACCCGTTCACCGCCCCGCTGTCCGCTGGCGTCCAGACCACGGCCTTATAGTTATATCTGACGTACAATTGCTACCATTTCGGTTTAGGTGAACATTATGGCGGTAGAGTTATGTTATTAGACTGTAAGTTCCCTATTTCTCGCGGACGAGGAATACGTTTGCAAAAAGATATATTAAACACTAACTAACCTAGCCCTAACGAGTTCGTTGGCTGGAACTCGGCTTGTTATCGTTTGTTATCGCAGCACCGACTGCGCCGCTTGTGCAAGATTGCTTTCACTGCGCGCGCAGGCTGCGCTGCTGCGCGGTGCACTAGCCACTAGGTGGGACACCGAACCGAACGACCTAACATTGGGCTGTTTAAAATAGTTTAACTTAACGGTTCAGTGTCGTCAATTACTGTGTATGTGATATTAACTTTACCATTCAAGTTTACACCTCTAACAACAGTCACAAGAACAACCACGCTGTAAGTAGATGAATGCTCGGGACTTTTCTATGACACTAACTGTATTCGTAATAGACATGTAGGTACCTATCCATTGTTACCGATGCTCATCACGCTACGCCGTATTAAGTCATAGTTACCGAATCGGTGCCCACGCGCAGCCCGGGTGTAATGAACCTGACCCACTTCGCTAATGGCCGCTGCGTTAATTTCACATTAACATGCGCGATACGGATCGCGTGTGATGCACATATTTATAAACAATAACTTCAAATACTGAGAAATTGTTATACAAATCGAGAACGACTAATGGTCATGACTACTTTTTGAGTTACCTGTTGAAGCTACAGTTAACAATACAATACAATACAAATACTCTTTACAATGCACTTGCTCGGACGTGTCGATCAAAAACACTCCCTGACCTGACGGTCGTGTTATTGGTCATCGTCACACGTTGGGTATTACCTACTTTCCGCACTTGCATCATAAATAACTATTATTGCACACCTCACACAAACAAAGCAGTTAGCAGTTTCAGAGAGAAACAATACAATAACATGTAGTTTAGTACATGAATTACATGATACTTAAAATACATATCATAATTTAACTGCTTAATGTCTTTTTCACTTTCATCCGGGACAACTTCATCTTGCCTTGCGACTTAGACCTCCTTCCCTTGCAGCACGATTTCTTACCTTTTGCAGCCAAACCCTGATTAGGTCACCTGACATACTAAGATTACGTCTTCTTTTGAGATAGCTTACATTATGAGGCAAGTTGGAAACGGAGATAGCAGAAAGAGGCAAAAGAGATGCGCATTCACGCCTGATGTCGTAGTTATTTACCTACCAAACTTGACTCAGACATTCATTTATGCCTTGTTTACGATTTTAAATTCAAATGCAAATGTGGTTGAACTATCGCCACCTGCTGTGTGTTGGCACAGGTGTTGAATGGTCTGGAATAATGATGACCTTGCGTCGTGAACTATTCGACTTTCGGTGTCGATGTATGCGCGGAACTCGAGTTCTATGAAACGTGCTGTAAGTGGTCTTGTTGTGTTGAACACGACAATTGAAAAGCAAGAATTTCTCTTCTATTCCCGAAATTCTAGGAGCCAAATATTTCATCATCATCATATCAGTCGAAAGACGTCCACTGCTGGACATCCCCAGAGAGTGCAAAAGTGACCGGTCCTGCGCCACCCGCATCCAGCGGACTCCCGCGACCTTTACCAGGTCATCAGTCCACCTTGTGGGGGGGCCTACCCACGCCGCGCCTTCCGATACGTGGTCGCCGCTCGAGAACCTTTCCACCGCAATGGCCATCGGTTCTACGTGCAATGTGCCCCGCCCACTGCCACTTAAGTTTAGCGATTCGGAGGGCTACCTTGGTTCTGCTGCGGATAGCACCTCAACCTCAACTAAGCAGCCGTCCTCTTTGCTTACAGCCGCTGCAGCCATGGAGCACGACCACAGCGCGCATGCACACATGCACGGCATGGACGTCGCCACACCCACACACGACCACCACCACGACGACGGCGACGGCTGCTCCTCGCACATGCACGCCATGGTGGTGAGTACCTACAGTTACGACTGTGTGACGAATACATGGGACATGGGTCACGGCAACGAGCGTTCACCGCAAGTGGAAGCGTCCATAGGGTGATCGCTTACCGCTAGGCTGACGTACCTACGCTTGTTTGCCACCGACGTGGTCTAAATTCAATTCAAATCCAAAAACATTTATTTCGACCAACTGAGAACATAGATAATGTTAGTTACAATTTCTCAGCCTAAAGTTAGCAATATTATAACCTACTACATATAAAATAAGGACAGCTCTTAGTAGGGCTTGACAGTCAGTCAGTACGTGGATCATATGACAATGATTCAGGTACTCACAATCAAACCTCTCCGCAAATGCCCTCAGGATATTACTGGAGCTAGCCCGCACCCTGCGCGCCAGGGATGTGCAGCGTTTCCTCATAGTTGTGTAGAAACAGTCAACTCTGGCATCCGCGAACATCCCGGACGCACTACAGAAATGGGGCAGCGAGAGCGAGCGAGCTAAAGAGACGATGATAGCTTGTTTGCTATCAGAGTGCGTCCAATGCCTAACCTTTTGGACGCTAACCCGCTTCACCGCACCCGTTGAACACCAGCGAATGATTAAGAATTGAATGATAACATGTCATCTTCTTTTCAAAAAAATATGAACTTCCCACGAATTACTTTCCTACGCCTCGCGGTAGGTATTCCTACTCATCCCATTGTAGGTAGCATTATCCCGTTCGCAGCCTGAAGCAACACGGGGCCGACTTACTGTTCTTAAATATTTTGCTGTAGCATAAGGATGTGCAAATTGCGGAAAGTTTCCAAAAAGACGCAAAAGTTCCCGGAAATTTCTAGTTTCACAAGAAATAAAGGAAATTTCCAATTTGGAAATGGAAAGTTTCAATTCTCATACAAAAATGAGGAAAATTTCCGAAAATTTCCTATGCGAAATTGTTCTGCAATTTAACAGAACAATTTCGCAATTTAGGAAATTTTCCGTCGGCACATCAGTACTGTAGCATGTACCTAACTAGCAATTCCGCCTCGTTGCGTCGATCCCAAGATGTTGCGGATTGTGCAATTGTGGTTTCCGGTTAAACTACCACTACAAAAAAATAGTTTTTGTAATTACATAGGTCATCGTTGTACATAGGGTACCTATATGTAATATATATGTAGGTTAGATACAGCGAATGGTGCATTTCGGAAAGTCATGACCAATTTCACTATCGGCGGTTGCGGTTGCAGCGGCGATACGACAATCGTGGATCTTACCGCTGATGTTACCTACTTCCTGTGGTTCTCACCGATAGATACCTATATATATATAAATGAAGTGTATTTAGCAATGTACAAGTTGCAGAACATTCTCAAAATATCAGGGAAGTTCTCAGAAATTTCCGGAAACTTACATGAGAATTTACCTAAAATAAGTTTCCTTTAGAAAGTTTCTGCATGGGATTATTTTGGATTTTTTCATGGATGAATCATTAATTACATGTATAATCTATTATTGTTTATGCAGGCAAATTAAACAGCTGGTATTGTATGTATCCAGAGAGTTTTTGTCATGTTTTCAGGGTTTATAAAATTTAAGTTCTGAGAACTTTCCTTATTAGAATTTAAAAAGTTTGGAAAGAATAGGTACCACACCACAGCGAATTGTATCGTAGGACTTGCTCTCTAGTTAAAAATACATTTACCAAGAGACCGATGTTTGACTTTCGAAACCGAATACCATGGATCCCTCCTCACTGCTTAATAAATTGTTGACTGATATACCTAGTAAATTTTTGATTATGAGTTATTTATCGCAAGGACCGCAGATACAGTTGGGCAGGTTAGGCTTGTTATATTGGTATTTAGGATAACAACAGCCGTTAATAATATACAGTTTACATATGTTGCCTTACATAATAGAAGGCCAATAACAGTCTAGATGACCTTGATATCCCATTCTTTGATACTTGCCAGGCGAAAAAAATCCTTGTGTCAAAGTTTTTCCTACTTTGCAAAGTCAACTTCATTGTGCAGTCTTATTTATTTATTTATTATAAAAACTTTTACTTGACATTACAGTGTAACCATTGCGTCACGAAACTTGACTAACAATTTAAAATATACATAACACAATAACCGGTAACAAATAATTTATATAGGAACAGTTAAGCACCTTGGTAAAGTCTTCGTAGTCGTCTTGGTAATGTCTTGGCAAAGAAAAGAGCACATCCACGTCTAATTGGAAGTGTGTGTTAGTGGTACACGCATGCCTCGGCGCCCGCGTGTTTCCTGCGCGGGCGCATTGTTTTTGGCAATGGCGGCGCAGGATGCGGTAAATAATACAATACAATAAGCTAGTGAGAGCGTGAGAATGCGAAAAGAATTTAGGGAAAACGCACTTCGAATGCAAATTGGCAAACTTTTGTCCGACATAATATTATGCATAAAATTTACGACAGATATGTCTAATAAAACCGGCCAAGTGCGTGTCGGACCACGCAAAAGGAAGGGTTCCGTGCCTATTAAAAAGGTCGTATCGTCACAGAAATTTTACGGCACTTACGTCCTTTTCTTTGAGGAAGGCAGTTTTTCAGCAATATCTTGAAAACCTCTGAACCGATCTTGTTCAAAACAATTTTCGGTGAATCAAATTAATAAGCCCTATGTCCATGAATTTTTCCATATTTTTAAAATACACCGTTCAAAAATTAGAGGGGGGGGGGACAGAATTTTAGTGACTTTCGGGGCGATTATCTCCGACCCTATTCACTTAATCAAAAAAAATGCTAAGAAACCTTATATTTATTTTGAAAGGCCTATCGATTGATGTGCCACACGAGGGGTCACAATGAAAAAAAAAATTTTGACTTTTAGTTTTATGTATGGAGTGCACCCCTAAAAAAATTTTTTTTTGTCATTTTAATTACAAAAGTATGTAGCGGCTAACAAAATACACCTATCCTCAAAATTTTATTCAAATACACCTTATAGTTTTCGAGTAAAATGCCTGTGACATACGGACAGACGGACAGACGGACAGACGGACAGACGGACAGACGGACATGACGAAACTATAAGGGTTCCGTTTTTGCCATTTTGGCTACGGAACCCTAAAAATCAAGGACGGGTTAATTTTATTAATAGTAAGGGTAAATCGCCAGTAGCTGGCCACCTTTCAATAGCTGGCCCCCTCATACTAAAAATGAACTCTGTTTCCCTACAAACAGAATTCAATTTAGTAATTGAAATTTTATACTAAAATTAATTCTAATATGGGTGAATAGAGTTTATTTTTAGTATGAGGTGGCCAGTTATTGAACGGTGGCCAGCTACTAATGATTTACCATAATAAGGATTTCTTAAAATAAATAATTTAAATAGTAGTTAAACCATTTCATTTAAAAAAAATGTTTTTATTAATGTACAAATAATAAATAAAAAATTAAAAAACCGGCCAAGTGCGTGTCGGACCACGCAAAAGGAAGGGTTCCGTGCCTATTAAAAAGGTCGTATCGTCACAGAAATTTTACGGCACTTACGTCCTTTTCTTTGAGGAAGGCAGTTTTTCAGAAACAGAAACAGAAACAGAAATAGTATTTATTGTCACAAAAAATAAGAAAATAAAAAACTTACAAGAAAAAATAAAATAAAAACTTACAAAACTATCAAACAATAAAAACAGAATTTTTTCAGCAATATCTTGAAAACCTCTGAACCGATCTTGTTCAAAACAATTTTCGGTGAATCAAATTAATAAGCCCTATGTCCATGAATTTTTCCATATTTTTAAAATACACCGTTCAAAAATTAGAGGGGGGGGGACAGAATTTTAGTGACTTTCGGGGCGATTATCTCCGACCCTATTCACTTAATCAAAAAAAATGCTAAGAAACCTTATATTTATTTTGAAAGGCCTATCGATTGATGTGCCACACGAGGGGTCACAATGAAAAAAAAAATTTTGACTTTTAGTTTTATGTATGGAGTGCACGCACCCCTAAAAAAATTTTTTTTTGTCATTTTAATTACAAAAGTATGTAGCGGCTAACAAAATACACCTATCCTCAAAATTTTATTCAAATACACCTTATAGTTTTCGAGTAAAATGCCTGTGACATACGGACAGACGGACAGACGGACAGACGGACAGACGGACAGACGGACATGACGAAACTATAAGGGTTCCGTTTTTGCCATTTTGGCTACGGAACCCTAAAAAGCCTTTTAATTCCACACCTTTACACTTTAACACTATATATGTATTAGTTAATCTAGTTATTCTATTATTTTCAAAACATAATTTATCTTATTAACTATTTTGGTGGACCTCTTCGCGAGTAAAGGCCTCCCCCAGCTTCTGCCACTCTGACCGGTCCTGTGCCACGCCTATGTTACAAATAATAATGATATTAAAATATAATGAAAATGGGTCACCCGCGTAGGTTGAATATCGCTCGACATGTTTCGAACCCAATCGCGGTTACTAGACGAGTACAGGTGTTGGCGTTTATATGATTCCCTGCTCCTGTGGGAATAATTACATATATAGGAGAAACTGACCGGAACATTTCCACAAGGGTGTCTGAGTACGTAGTATGAAGAAAGGGGATATCCGAGAGTCGGCAGTGACAGGATTCGGATTCTACGAATCATATTCGATTCGAGTACTGGATAATCTGGATATAGACTATTTAATTTTAACGCCATCTGTTGGCAAATGGACAGACCTCAATCTACATTTAGTTTGACTTTTCACCACTAGATAGCGCTAGTAAACTGAGTTTGGCTTCTTGCAACTAGATGTCAGCACTACTTTATTTTAGCGCCACCTACTGGCAAGTAGAATTTAAAAAACTTAACTGTGAATAAACACTACAGTTTTTCTTTTCACCGCAAGATGTCAGCACTATAATTAATTTCAGCGCTATCTAACGACTTATAAACAAACAATTAAGTTCACCTTTTCCTCACTAGGTGTCGCTAAAAATTTCGTTGGGCTTCTCACCTCTAGATATCGTTAATACGTCTAGTTCTGCTTCTCACCACAGGATGTCAGCACACTTTAGCATCATTTTTAATTTAAAGCCACCTATTTACCAAGTAACAAAACATATAGTTTTTCTTTTCACCGCTAGGTGTCACTAGAAATTCTAGTTCAGCTAGTAGCCGCTAGATGTCAAGTATATCTTGTTCGTCTATAATATTTCATCGTTTCCTGTCTTTCTCTTGCATAAATTATAACTAGTAAAATATCTAAAGGACCCATAGCGATAACTCCCCAAACATACATACATACATATGTATAATCACGTCTCTTTCCCAGAAGGGTAGGTAGAGATTACGCGGATCTCCATTTGCTACGATCCTGACAAACCACTTTCGCTTCACTCACCTTCTTAACATTTCTCATACATGCTCGTCGATTTAGGGTAGTTTTGACCTGGCCTTTTTGTAACATTTCTCCAATTTGATCGGAGAAAGTTCGCCTAGATCTTCCCCTTCCAACTTGCCCTTCCACTATTTTTATATACACTCTCTTCGTTAATCTTCTTTCATCCATCCTCTCTACATGCCCAAACCACCTTAACATATACCCTTCTCAATTTTGGCCTATTAACTTAGAAATAACCTTTTATTTCCAGTTCCACACTGGAGTGTGCCAAGAGATCCTGTTCAACGGCTGGATGACCACAACAGCGCTAGAGCTGTTCGGTTCCGCCGTGGCCATCTTCCTCGCCGGCGTACTCTACGAGGGGCTGAAGTACTACCGCGAGGCGCTGCACGCGCGCGCCACGTCCGTGCGCGGCGACTCGCAGGTCAACATCACCAAGAACGAGTGCGGCGCCAACGGGACCTGCGGGGGCACTGCTGTTGTCAAGTGGGTATTTCACCTCATTTGTAGCAAGTTTTAGACTGACTATAGACACATCTCCATGTATGTCACATTATAGGTTCGCAGCGTCCAAGTGTCGGAATGATCTCCCTCCACCTATCCAAGGAGCGTCTAGCAAGTATACCTTTAAGCGCCAGCTTAAAGGCTATTTTTTGACGCCTCAAAAATCGCAACCCTAACCCATCCAGTACTTATTAACATCCCGACTGTGTCGCGTTTTATGCTCTGTGTTTTTTCATCCCATTGTGCTACTGTTATACCTATATTTTACAAATTAATTATATTAATTATTTATTTATTGTTTATACTTTTGTATCTATAGTATGTTGTGTTGCGTTCCGTGGATCACGTACGATGCTGTCTGAAAACCAGCGCCGTAGGTGTCTGTCCGACACCTCAGCATAATACTGAGACAGCAACCGATTCAATGCCGCAAAGACACACAATATGTGTCAATTGTATTGTATGTCTGCTCCCTTTGTCTCTGTGTGTAGGTAGTGAATAAATGTCTTCTTTCTTTCTTACATGCCACATAGCCAAATATTTTAAAGATCTGTGAATATTCACTGTGTGGAGAGTGGAGAGCTTGAAAAGGAGCAAATGCAAATAATAATAATAAAATCTTTATTTCGGAGCACATAAGACTCCATGAGCTGTTAGTAACATGAAAAACAAAATAAATTATATTAAAACTTTAGTATACTATGTTAAGTTTGTAACTAAATTAAATTAAATACAAACCTCGATGTCCGCAAATAAGATTCTTTGCGGACATCAAGGCATTTATGACGTCGATAAAGGCCTATTAAAACCACTTTTTTATTATAGTAATTAGCTAGGGATGCTCGTACGTATTAGAGTTTTACCACCAACTAAGTTAATTTTCCTCTGACGAAGGCTATCGCGTAGAAACAATAAAATCAATGAATAAGTCGGTGTCATGTCTTAGCATTTCGTATTTATTACAATAAATGATGACGGTGTGAGTAAATCACTCCACGAAAGTGCATAGTGAAGTCATCACCTACATTGTCAGCTTCATCAAGTTCGTGGTTTCCCAGAGATCCTGACACATCCCCTTAGTATTCATTAAAGGGTATACGCATATTATTACTCGTAGCTTAGAGAGGAATGCTTATTTGAAATCTCAATCCCAACATTCCCAACTACTTATTAATATAACAGTTTAATAGTTCGATCATATTTTAATTTTCCTTTAGTTACGTTTATGTCGTGTTCCTTGTGACGTGATGCTTCTGTTAACCGTCTCAGTGGGTCCCAAGATACAGGCTCTCCAGCCTAGTTTGGAGCCCAACGGATAATGTCTGTATAATTTGTAATCATGTGCTTGATTGTCTAATAAATTATTCTTATTCCATTTTTCAGATACTCCATGCTATCGTCGGGACACTTCATCCAAACGCTACTACACATCGTGCAATCGACGGCCTCCTATATTCTTATGCTGGTGTTCATGACGTACAATGTGTGGCTGTGCATCGCGCTGGTGGGCGGGCTGGCCGTCGGCTACTTCTGCTTCGGCTGGCGCAAGAACACGGTCGTCGACGTCACTGAGCACTGTCAATAGCAGCCCGGCAACTAACCGCTACCACACCTACTCACCTAGTAATCTCTCGCATGTCACATCAAGACCCAAGGGCGTAGCGAGGTACGGGCCCCTAGAAGATGCAGTCCCCTTGCTCAGCAGCCTTGCATTTACCTAAGATAGGTATATTCTTGGTTTGTCCAATACGCATGCCCACCCTTAACAAAATCCTAGCTACGCCCTTGCGACCCTTTTGTTATAAGTTAGGTTGAGAGAAAATACAACTCGTTTATTGCGGTAGCAGATTGTGTAGTGATACTGTTCAAAAGAATAACATTAGGGAGCGAAGCCCGAAAATAAAAAATATACGCCATGGATCTATGATACTCAGGCAGGACAAGCTATACGTGATGCCACAATGAGGGACGGAAAGGCTTCTGTGCAGCTAAATTAAGAACTGGTCTTAATGGCTGATGGCTTACCATAAACAACCTACTTTATTTGGACGGGTAGTGGTTTTCATTTCCTTCTGTCATACTTATCGAGATTTGTATGCTACCATCTCGCTCGGACGTGGTATTATTATTACCATAGCTTGTCCTGAGTATCATAGGTCCATGATATACACGTTGGAGATTGGGCATATAGAGGCGCCTGTGATAAAATTCGAGCAATAGCAACGAAATTCGTTGGTCAAACTTTGCTGTGATAACAAAGTACGATCTAACTCAGAAGTAGCTAACATGGCCGTTAAAGCAGCTACAATTAGGACCAGTTTAACAATTCCTATATTACACGGGTTAGCTTTAAATTATATGTTAGCTATTTCCGATTTCGAGTGTACGATGCTCAATTGTGTGTCCTACTCAAATTTTGTCTAATAAAATAATATTAGGATGTCAAAAGCTATGTCTGGATTTAAAAATATAGTTAAGCTGAGCTCAGAAACTAAATGTAAGTATATGTAGATTTAATTTTTCAAAATCAATATTATTATGCCCAGTCAACATAGAGGATGACGCATAAATCTTGTTGCTTAGAATTTACTTAAGGAGAAAGTTATTAGAAGTTAAGTATCTACATATGTAACAGCTCTGGATAGCTATGTACCTACTATTTTGTGATTGCGGTTACTCTCATAACTTTGCGATAATCTCTATGCAGCTCATTATTTTCATTGTTTTGTTATACTTTACTGCACATATTGATAATAGCTACGTCGCATGAATTGTTACCTTGCCTTTTTCTCTATAAGACGTTATATTTAGACATATCAGTACCTTTCTATAAATGCATTACACAAATGCATTCACGATGACTACGTGACACGCGATGAAAATATATGACCTACCTATGTGCTAGAGGATATGATCTGCCTTCCAGTAGATTAACTTAAGTCATATCTACCACTTATTGTAGGTAAATTGTGTTTTATGTTTGTAATTTTACTACGAAAAGAATCACTCATGCAAGTACCTAAGTACGACGCAAGTCACGCAAACATCGTCGAAGGATTGTCTACAGACGATATCCACTTAAAATTAATTTGGTGATATTGTGATATTATAAGTAATTTAATAATGTTATTGCATTAGTTGTAAGAGTAAACACTTTGACATATATTTTGTAAATATTTTTAAACGGTATGTAATACATTCCTAAAACTATGAATGATAAAGTAAGTATACCTAATGTTTGAAGAAAACTCATAGTTTTTTATTTCTTTGTGTAAAGTTTATTTAAACCTCCATTCTGCTTAAGGCCTCTCACATACTGGCGTGGCCTGGCCACGGCGGTCAATAGTAAACTTGTCATTAGCTGTCAAATTTACTATGGACCGCCACCGCAGGCCACGCCAGTTTGATGTAGGCCTAAGGCCTCTCAGAGACTGGCGCGGCCTGGCCGCGGCGGTCAATAGTAAACTTGTCAGTAAATTTGACAGCTCAAATTTACTATGGACCGCCACTGCAGGCCGCACCAGTGTGATGCAGGCTTAACAACCTAAATTTACAGTCATGCACACAGTCATGTGTCATTCCTGGATAGGAGCATACAAATCTCGATAAGTGTGATAGAAAGGGCAATATCATTCGTTGTCCTTGTCATAGTTCCACTTTTTTTTACACAACTGATTTAGTATGAAGTTGTGGCAAAAAAAAATACTAACCGCCCAAATTAAGTCAAAGTCAAAGTCAAAGTCAAAGTGATTTATTCTTCAATTTAGGCATATTACATGCACCTATGAATGTCGATAAACTACCACCGGTTCGGAAAGTAAACCTCTGCCTCGAGAAGAACCGGCGTAATAAACTCGGCGAGGTGTCATTTTTTCAAAACAGTATACAATATATCATATCAGTATCAGAGTATTATAAAATTTTAAAATTACATTGCTACAGTAGAAAGCCTATTTATTTTACGACAGGTTTCTAGAGAAGGATTTTATCGCTGCCAAATATCCCTATCCATGATGTAGTCGTTTATCTTATAATATGCTTTTGAAATGAGTGTCCGTTTTACGACAGATTTGAATTTAGAGTCAGTAAGTTCGGTAATGTGTTTTGGAATTTTATTGTAGAATTTTATACAATTTCCCAAGAACGACTTTTTCGCTTTTACTAGCCTGTAAAAAGTTGTTTTGAGCTTCCCTGCGCTTCTGGTAACCTTGGGCCTATCAGTGTTTGTTGGGTAGTTGTATAAATTCTTCCTAACATACATTATTATTTCAAATACGTATAGCGACGGCAGTGTTAGAATATCTGTTTCCTTGAAAAATTCTCTTAATGACTCACGCGACCCGAGGTTATAAATTGCTCTAACAGCCCTTTTTTGTAAAATAAATACAGTCTCAATATCTGCCGCTGATCCCCATAAAATAAGACCATAAGTAATTATACTGTTAAAGTAAGCGAAGTAAACTAACCGTGCCGTTGCTACATTGGTAAGCTGCCTTATTCTCCTGACTGCAAAAGCAGCGGAGCTCAACCTACTTCCTATCGCAGTTATGTGGGAACCCCACTGCAGTTTAGAGTCTAACGTAATACCTAAGAATACAGTTGACTTTACAAATTCTATGGTTTCACCATTAAGTTTAATATTTGAGGCTAAGTTTACATTTGAGTTCGCTAGTGTGAATTTTATACATTTCGTTTTTTTCGGATTCAACACTAAAGTAGATTGTTTATTGTATGCCATCAGCCATTTTAAGACCAGTTCTTAATTTACCTGCATGGAAGCCTTTCCGTCCCTCATTGTGGCATCACGTATAGCTTGTCCTGAGCATCATAGGTCCATGAAACATCCAAACATCTAAACTTTCGCATTTATAATATTAGTAGGAAGTAGGATTTTAAAGGAGTGTCATAAAAGGTCATAAAATTTGCTACAGACAACCACACAACTTACGTATACAAGTGTCTAGCGGCAACCGCCCAGTGACGTCAACCGGGCGGAACGAGTCAAAACGATCATTTCCGATTTTTTCCGACTAATTGTCACTCGTCTTTTTGACCCACTTTTGACCCTGTCTTCTCTCTGGCCATGTGTGTTATTTGTAAATAATATTTCGTGAAATTGTCAGTTTTCAATCAATTTTCTTGTCTAACACTGACACATGTTAGCAATTAGAAAACCGTATGTAGGTAATGATAGCTTTTGGCAAAGAGGTTATCAATTCACGGGCACATTCGATAAGACATTTAATTGTCTAATCTTAACACTTCGCCACTATTATTGAATTGAAGTTTTCGACCTTATTGAATTGTGAATTTTCTAACAACATTTGAAGGAAATGGGGCTCAAATTAAAACGAAAGAAATAAGAAATCGGCAACGCTCATGTGATTCCTCTGCAAGTGTTCGCTTAACATCAGGTAGGCCGTAAGTTTGGTAAAAAAACGCAGGTCGTGATTGAAAAATTGAAGACTGCCATTCCCGATGGTATAAGCGTGTCTCTTACAAGGGGGCGTGGTATCCGCAAATTGCCTCCATCGAGGTATCCCCTTAAATTAACCTCTCTCCTCTTAATCTATAGAAGTATGATCAATCACCCTACACATCACATAAAATACTGATAAACTAATCCTCGTTTCGAATTACTTATTTATAATTTAAGTGTTAATGTTGTCATTTAAAGGATGTGTAAATGATATCGCAAGCCGATAAATTGCTACGTCGCCGGGGGGCATGTTGTGTGCTGATTCAACTGAACCGCTCTGCCACAAGTATTTTTTCGTCCCCAAATCGAATCTCAAGTTTAGATATATCCATCTCTGTCGCACGTGCTAAATAAGTGCGGTAATTTTCGTGGTTACAGCTCTGCATCTCTGTGGGTTGTTGCGATCAATTGGAACGTCTGGAGAGGGCTTCATATTTGACTTCGGAAAAACGCCTCTGACGTTCAGAAATTCCAACGTAGGAATAACTAACTCTGAACTGTAACTTTGAATTTAAATATATTGACTGTACAACAATACAAGTATTAAGATCTATTATTAACAAAATTACTACACTTACATATTTTTTTTGAGTTTAACATTACATTTTATTCAAACCGGACCTACAAGCATGTCATCCTTGGTTCCCGAACGCAACTCGTGTCATGTCAAGCGTGTGACGGGTGGTCGGACCGTGTTTGTCTTGTGTATTTTTACTTGTTGATTTTTCTAATTACATTTGTTAAGTGTGACGAGGTGTGCTGTGCCACGGGTTCCAGGAGAGCTATGTTATAGTTTAGCAAGTGAATATTGGTGGAGGACTCGCGGCTCGCGTGTCCGGAGCGCCGAAAGTTCAGGTAACGGTAGTTTTTGACGACGTCGATAATTTTTCTTGTTCCCTTTACGTCAATATATTGATTTAATTAAGGATATTTACAGTCGTGTTACACAACGGCTGAGGCCGTGGGGGTCTGGAGCAGGGTTGGGTGCCAGGCGGGGCTCCGCGCGGCTCCGCACGGTGCAAGCGGAGCCCGTAGGTATCTGGGGCAATGTGCGGCGCTGCGTAAACAACAGCTCCCACTCCACGACTCTTTTGTACATCATTTAAATTTTATATTTTCATTCGGCACTCCTTTTTCATTACTGGGTTATATTTTTTTGTTAATACCTTTTGTCTGGTCTATAACTTAAAAGTTTTAATTATACTGAAGCTTATCTAACCATACCTTTACCTATTGAATTGAGATAGCTTGTATTACTATTATCACAAGTATCAAAACATAAGTTTATGTCTTTGATCATAGTAATTGTAGTAAGCTGAAAATACTGAGACTTTTTGTTATTTCATAATAAAAGTACTGACTGATTTTCATCACAAAATGTAATTTGATAATGAAGATGTCATTATTGTCATTCAAACACTGACAATTGTTCAACTTTATAACTGTGAAAACCCCATTAATACTTGTGAATACGACAATGTAAAAGTGATAAATCATGATATGTCTTGCCACTTAAGAAATACTATCCTCCTCTGTGAATTACACCTGTGTCAGAAAGCTGCACTAAATATCTTTCGCAAAATAAATAGGCTTTCTACTGTAGCAATGTAATTTTATAATACTCTGATACTGAAATTATATATTGTATAATGTATTGAAAAAATGATACCTTACTGAGTTTTTTTACACAGTTCTTCTCGAGGCAGAGGTTTTCTTTCCGAACCGGTGGTAGTTTATCGACATTCATAGGTGCTGGAGTTCAGCTAACCCTACGGAGCATTTGTTTAATTCTTTTCATCACACATGCTTGTAATTAGCTTCATAACGCGCAGGCATACAGAGCTCCAATGACCTAAATTACGCCCACGGGTGTAATGGTTTTTTTTCGTAAATTGAATCTGGCACTCTTGCGTCAGTTAAAGCAGGGAGGTTTTAACTCAAAAATGATGTTTGAAAACGTATTTATAAATAAATTTAATCATAAAAACACTAATAAAATATGATTATTTAGATTTAAAATTAAAATGTAGCTATAAATGTCCATGTAAAATATTTTTAACTGTGATTTTAAGTCGTAGCTGTATGCCCAAGGGTCTTTGCTTAACGCGCCTCACGTCAAATTAAATAAAATGGATTGCGAATATCGTTTAAAATTTATTTGTTTCATGCAAATGTGATCAAAAACATTACAAATTAGACTCATCAAAGCGATCGTCGGGACTCTCGTTCGTAAATCATACCTTACCGTACTTGTGGCACAATGTACAGTCGAAGACATAAGTAGCTGAACATCTTTGTACCATGTCGCAATAAGCGTCATGTTAATCTGCCATATGAAGTTGTCAAGCGAGTGAAAACAACAAGGTACTTAGGTGTTCAGCTACTTATGTATTCGACTGATTACGTCTTCCTCTCTATTTTCTGCTGCTGCTGTCATTCAATATAAGATTCAGCATCACTGCCAGTATTATAATCATTCTCATTACCATCAGCCTCCTCATTTTCGCTTCCTGCATTGTCTTCATCAACATTCTCGTTATCATCATCACCGTTTCCATTACCATCATTCTCATTGGGACTATCAGCTTGGTCAACATCATTCTCGATTTCTCTACTGGTTACTTCACCATCATTGCTTTCATTACTCACATACTCCTTTCGATCACTACCCTCTCCATCATTATCCCCGTCATTCATATTCTCGTTATTCCCCACCGCAGCATAGCCTATATTCCCATCTGTATTATTTCCTCCCACCATCCCTGGTCCTCGCTGGGACAGTGAGGATATGAAAGCAAAATCTTCATCGTACATTGCTATTTCGCTTTCAGACATTTCAAGTGTAGGCGTATGCGATTTGTAGAAATTATCATAGATGTGGTCCCAGATAGGCAAAGCGTTTCCTGCAGAGGGAGTGCCCATGGCCATAGATATGTGGTTGAAATCAAAACTAAGACACGTGGCTGTGCTGATGTCTGGTTTCTCATTCCTTACTCTAAAGGTCACAGGAAGCCACACAACTGGCAGTAAAGAGGTTTCCAAGGGTGTAGGATCGCTGTAAAAGGAACCAAAGTTTAAAAACATAAAATCTGCATTAAAGACAGTTTATAAAAACCTGACAAGTGCGAGTTCGACTCGCGTGGTGAGGGTTCCGTAAAATATTGAGAATTTTCCCGTTACTTTGAATACTCAAACTTCTCATAGGTTTTCCTGTAATCTTTAGGCAAGGAACTATTTTCCATATTTTTTTTTCAGCATTTTAAGCCTAGTAGTTTCGGAGATAAGGGGGGAAATGGTCAATTATCGTCTTATTTTCCTAAATTACTTTAAATCTGTTTTTGCTATACTTATAAAAAATATATCTGAGATGCGTTTTTGTCTTTTTGAGGTACGGAACCCTAAAAGGTGTAAAATGTACACTACATTCAGGTTACAGTAGCGCCACCCCGCCGTTTGAGCAAAATTTTGCTGTCGATTTGTTGGATGTCGATTTGCGGAAAATGCCCAGTAAAACTAACTAACTACACTACATTCATTCATTAAAGTTCCTTTTTAGGGTTCCGTAGTCAACAAGGAACCTTTCGCCATGTCCGTCCATCCATCTGTCCATCTGCGGCTTAGCTTACTACTAGAAAGCTGTAATTCGGTATGGGTATGTATTTTAAGGTATGTATTATCGGTATAGTAAATGCCCATAGAATATTTTCACTTTCTTGTGTAAATTGAAGGAAGTGATTAAGTATGCCATGATATAGTGGCTCACCTGTACATCATAAAGTTACTCCACATGGTCACAAGTTTCTCTGCGATCAACTCCTCTTCGTCCCTGAAAACGTCTTTACTGAAGATGTATTCATAGATGGTATTGCTTTCATCTCGAGGAAAAAACTCCATGAGATAGACTGGGGAGTCGCTGGCAGCAGCGTGTAGGGTCGCCGACTTCACGATAGGATACACAGTGAACACGTCATTCGTGTAACTTTCAAAACCTTCAACCATTTCTGCACCTGTTTTCAGTTCACCAAAGTATGATTCTTTCACTTGCTCACCAATTTTAAATTGTATATCCTCATTTTCGAACTCTAAATTATTTGGCAGGAGGTCTTCAAAATTGTTAGGTAAATTATGAAACGCATCATCATCGCTCAAAGACCTCTCCTTGGAATATGCTACCAAAAGAGGGACATGCTTTAATATGCCCCTTTGAAGAATTTCTCTAGGATCTTTAATCAATAAAGCTGAATAATACTCTGCAATATTTTCAACACAGGGCGCAAATCTGCTTGAGAAATTCAGCGTTTTCTCAATTGCAATGTCCTGATAAAACTTGGTTAAATTATCGGCCGCCTTAATTCCATCGTCCTCGTAGCCGAGGGTCGTGGCCACGTCCAGCGCGGTGGCGACAGGGTCGGCAGAGAGCGATGTCGGTGCTAGTGCCGACCCAGACTCCATGATCACTCGTTGTATAAAGCCGTCGACGGCTCCCGAGAGGAGCAGCAGCTCCGCCGCAGCGGCGCCCGCGCCGGTCCCGTACAGCGTGACCTTTGAAGGATCACCTCCGAACTTTTCGATGTTCTTGTGGAGCCAGGCTATTGCGGCCGCCTGGTCCTTCAAGCCGGCGTTGCCGGGCGCGCCGCCCGTGCCCAGGCAAAGGAAGCCCTCGGCGCCGAGGCGGTAGTTCAGCGTTACCACTACGAAACCGAGGCTGAGGAGCCGCGGGGGTGCCATGTGAGAGCCCCATCTGAAATACAAGCCATAAAAACAAATCAAAATAATATAAATGAATCCACTGGAGGACTGGAATTCCAGACGTCCATAGGCTACGATATCAGCTTACGATTAGGCCGTATGCTGATTTGCGAACGTCGTAGTATTAAATAAATACAATATACAGAGTTATTTTCTTAAACGTTATATGACGTTAACTTTTTGGTGTGCAAAAAGGGAGGACAATACGTATTGAATAGTAATGATTATCACGGAATATGCGTCAGCACTATTAATAAACTCTCCAGAATTATGACATCCACACGTGGCACCAAGTGTAGACGTGTACCCGGTGGCGAAGTGTCCGGCGTGCAGGTGCACGAGCACGGGGCTCGCGGCGGCGCGCTCGGGCGCGAACACGTTGAGCACGAGGCAGGCCGCGTCGCGCCGCCGGCCCGGCTGCGCGCAGCGCACGCGGTACGTCGCCTCCAGCACGCCGTCCCAGCGGACGACGCTGTCTGCACTCTGGGAACATAACATTAATTTACGTACCAAACGCCATATCAGCATATGCACGTCAAAGCGGTTTGCGCTTTTAGCCTAGTACGTAACTTACGCCAATTTTTAGGATTTGGTAGGCGTTTCTGCTACGGTAGCCGAAGTGGTTCAGGCAAGCGGCTGTCAAACTTCGTTGCTGGAAGACCAGACTGGTTGGCTTGGGCGCTATGTCATCGATATCCGGGTAGACGTTGTCAACTTTTTTTCTAATTTTGACTATCATATCACAATCATCATATCAGCCGAAAGACGTCCACTGCTATAGATAGGCCTCCCTCAAATAGTGCCACAATGGAAGGTTTCGCGCCACCCGCATCCATCAGTGGACTCCTTACCAGGTCATCAGTCCACTTCCGGGTGGTCTACCTACGCTGCGCCATCCGTTACGTATTCGCCACTCGAGAACCTTTCCGCCCTAACGGCAATCGGTTCTACTTGCAACGTGCCCTACCCACTGTCACTTAAGTTCAACAATTTGGAGGGCTATATCGGTTACTATAGTTCTAATGGAGAGTAACTCCCAGCATCACCCTTTCCATTGCTCGTTGGGCAACTTAATCAAAAGTCATGAACGTCATACTAACACGACTTTGTTTTATATATATAGATAACAAATAATATTTGACTAGTTAAGTCAATTGACGCCTAAACATTCGCTGTGGCAATATTTTGTTTTGCGATCATGATAGACGACAGTAAAGTTATCTTTGATTTATGCGTTGTTTACTTTTCAAACAAACCGCATAGGTACTATACACGCATGCTCTGTCAAGTTAGATCCAATTTTAAATCAGCGCTCCCCGCGCGGTAATCAAGCGCCGATAGCGATCTACGGCGATAATGGGATTGACGCTTATCGGCTGACCTTGAACCTGGCGGGGCGGGCGTAGGGCAGGCCGAGGAAGGCGTAGTGAGGCGGGCGCGGGGCCAGGTACCCGCGCGCCGTGCCCGCGCTCGTGACCACGTCGCGGTGCGGCGGCGCCGGCGCCGGCACCCGCAGCGCCCAGGCGCACGACACCGCGCACAGCAGCGCCCAAGCGCACATCAGGGCGCTGATTGGCACTCAAACTTCACCGTAACCGCACTGGACCGAGCACAAGTTGTCGATTTCATTATTGTCCAATATTCGCTATCTGGAAACAGTACATTGTTTAACGAGGGGCGTAAGTGGAATATTGCTAACGAGAGTCTATATCAGAAGCCCGACGCCGAAGGCGCAGGGCTTTTGATGACTCGAATTTGCAATATTCTTACGCCCGTGTTATACACGTTTTTCATCACATTTGCAAGGAAATAAATAACTACAAAAGACAGAAACATCTGTTCTGTACGCTCGCAAGTAATAACGCCATTGACTTGACGAGCAAGTGTGATGAAAATAACCATTATGAGTGGACTGTGGAGTAATCTCGACGTCAGCCATAAAATGATCTTCAGCCCGGGAGCATTCTCAAACTCAACTCAAAAAAACAATTAATTTCAGGAAAACGTTACTCTGCTTTGTTTGGGCAGACGTGTAAAAACATAATAAATGATTGACCAATACTGAACTTTGTATAAAACGAAATGAGCGGCGAACGAGACCGAAACTTGTGCCAGGGGTGTTGATTGGAGTGGCGGCCGAATTAGAGTGATTACGCGGGGACTAGCCGCGATTATCATAACATTTGCCTAATCTAAACAATTTGCGTTAGTATACACATTCGCATAGAACTGTACGCTTTGAGGAAAATAGTTTACTGAGTTATCGGATATAATATCGTAAATATTATCCCTTTGAGCGCTGACAGCACCTAATGTTGTTATACCTACTCGTAATCTTAAATTTCGGCGATATTTTTTGCTTCGAACGGGAGTTGAATCGTTGTCGAGACTTCCTACTTTGAGTTATTCTCATTCGCCGCTACCCGGCAGTCAGCCAATCCGTCTGAACTCTCATTGGCGTAGAGTTCACGGACCACCCCGGGGCGGGCACAAAACAGGAATATAGGACAGTAGAAATCGAACAAAAAAAAGGCTAAAATCGCAAAGCATGTGTTAGTTCTGCTTTTGTTGTATGGACCATTTAGGGTAGCGTGGATACAATTTTGCAACTCCGAAAAACTTGTGCTAGCTGCGCAACACGCGAAATGTTGGGTGTCTTTTTTCTTTTTGGTCTAAAAGTCTTAAGCTACTGTTACACATGCTCTGTAGTAGCATGCTCAGTTATGCTTGCTTTCGTGCCACTAAAGAGAACCTTTAAAATATGCATTTTTGACAAACAAGATGTACCTATGGCATTTTTGAAGTTTATTAAATGTCCAACAATTTGAGCTAAACCACAAGTCTGTAAACCCTATAGGACCACGCAATGGTCCTTCGAAGGCGGTAATTTTTTCCTGAACATTGACAATTTTAAGTTTAGCTCCCATTCCGTTTAAAATATTGGAATAATCGCTAGAAACTTATTCCACACAAGTAACGATTAATGCTGTAATAATGGCGCCTGGCTATTTATATTAGCAACCATACGCGATCAAGATGTTTCACCACGATGCGAATGAACTTCGATTTCGAACAGTTGCTATGAGTCTGTGGTTCGACAATATTATGGACTGGTAATGAATGACGTAGCGTAGCGCCATACAAAATTTGTGAATATTGTACACCGTAGCAAACCTATTAAGAGTGATCTGGCGAAGCTACGAAGCCACCATTATAATTATCTTGTCGTGCAACGACAGCATATCTGTTCTTATTACGTAGATATTCAAGTTCCTTACAGTGTGTAAACCATATTTGAAAATTTAATACATTTTGTGGAAATAGTTCAAGGAGTCGGACTGATTCAAAATAAAATAAATACGGCTAGGGGTCACCCACAACTCCCAGAACAACCATCCACCAAAAGGACTTTGATTTTATAATACAATTGGGAATGGACGAAAATTTCAAAAGTGCCTGATTATTTTTTGGTCATAGGAATAACCTTCCTTAGCACCAGAAAAAAATTGCAGATTTTTCAGCTGCGGCAATTATCTACTTTTGAAAAATATAAACAGTTTCCTCACTTACGTTTTGGGTTAAGGACGGCACTTTCCTTGATCCGTCTCATATCACAAAAAATATCTGTGGTAACTGACACTGGCGATGATATTGATATATTTGTCATTGCCATTGTCAGTTTTTAGATATTTAAGATATTTTTTGTAATATGAAACTGATCAAGGAATGTGTCTTTTTGACCGTACTTGACCCAAAACGTAAGTGAGGAAACTGTTTATATTTTTCAAAAATAATTGACGAAGCTGAAAATTCCGAAACTTTGTTCCGGTGCTAAGGAAGGTTATTTCTGTCACCAAAAAAAATAATCAGGCACTTCTGTCATTTTCATCCATCCCGCATTAGCATAGTTGCTTAATAAATTAATAATATTATTGCACACAATTTTCAGTCACTAAAACCAGTTACTATAGACACTAGGGTATAATTATTTATTTTTGTTTCAGGTAAGAATAAGATCGTCGTCACATTGGCTCGTAAGTGCTAACGGTACATATGTTTCTTATTACTTATTATACAACACACGCGGACTCGCATTTTTATATATAGGATATGTAAACAATCGCGACGTTATGTATGAAGGTTCTGAAGAACTAGGATCTATTAATGCATTTATATTTTATTAACAAAACCGTCTGCTACTACTTTCTCGGGTCTTTGTTCTTTTGACCCTTACAATTTTTTGAGGATGCCTAATGTCTATCCGGCCTTAGCTTGTTGTAATAGTGTCGTTCGTAGAGATCGTCCCAGAGGCGCGCGGCGCGTGCGCGCGGGAAAGGCCGCATGGCGATGGCGGCGTCCGCGCCGATCTCCAGCACGCTGTCGGCGCGCGAGTCGCTCGCCTCCCAGCGCGGTGCGTCGTCGCGCGACGGTTCTCTGAATCAAATAAATAAATATTATAGAGGACAATCTTACACAAATTGACCTAGTCCCACAGTCAGCTCAATAAGGCTTGTGTTATGGGTACTAGACGACGACATATTCAATAGTTTAATAGATACATATACTCAAATACATAGAAAACATCCAAGACTCAGAAACAAATGTTCATGTTCATCACACAAATATTTGCCCTTACCGGGATTCGAACCCAGGACCTTCAGCTTCGTAGGCCGCGTCACTACCCACTAGGCTAACCGGTTCGTCAAATATAGACATTCAATTAAGTTTAACGTGTCCAACTTCATTGAATTACGCAGAAATATTTTAAGCCGAGGGATACTTCCTGTAAATGATAACTCGAATAGATAACCGTCGTCGTCGAGAATAAGAATAGGTGTAACTATACAGGCTGGAAAAATCTTAGTGATTTATCTTCATCCTTAACATTGATCGTATCGATTAGTTGAAGTCTTTCTGGCAGTTTGTCTTAGCCCCTGTTTATGGTTTGTTCAATACACCTGTATTGAAGTCTGGTTCTACTTACAAATATTTGACGAAGTTACTCCAAAGCCGGATCATAGTGCGCTGCACGTCTCCGTCCTCCCCATCCAACGCCTGCCCCTTGTTCGGAAACAACAGCGCCAGCTCGTCGCCGTGCGCTGCGCCGGTCTTGGGTATCCCAGGCTCCTCCACCATGCCCCAGGCGCCGGAGTGCGAGTAATGGTAGTAGTACACCGGCGCAGACGCAGCGTGCAGCCGCGCGCTTCTATGCACGTGGCTTACGAAGTACACGTCGCTGGAAAATTACAAATTCCTACACTAGCCGAAGTTTTATCTTTTTCTTCCAAATAAAAACGTAAAGGAACATCTAGAGTCAAGCTAAGTCATATCTTCAGATTTTACTGAAAAAGAGCGTTCATCTGTAAAGGACTCTTTCATAGCTATGACTATAATCTCGGGACTTAACCGCAAATAATTATATAGTTTATCGCGACCGGATGTGTCGTTGTGATTTTCTAGTGCATAATATGTAGGTTGTTTTCATTTACTTACCTATAGTATGCGAGCACTGCAGATATGTTGAAAATGCCGTCGAAATAAATTTCTTTAATTTGCTTCAATTCTCTGTCGTTCAATCTCTTGAGCTCTTCCGGCAGTAGAATATTAAAGTTTTTAACCATGCTTTTCAATATCTGCAATCTTTTCAAGATGGTCGTAAATATATAGCCTTCGTTGCTATTGAAACCTATGATCATTGGAACGCTTCGGGCTTTGTGATTCGACAATGAATCGAAAGGCGGCTCGGACAGGAACCTTTCCTCTCTCTTGAAAGCTTTCTCTACGCACATACCGAATGGATAGTAAGGCAAGTCAAGTTTCTCAGCATTTTCTGCCAAGTCGACGGCATCAGTTTTTATAAGACTAGGCGCGATGGCATCGCTGTTTGTGTACAGTCTCCCTAACGCAAGGGCGCGTTCGGCTGCGTCGTAGTTGAACGCCCAAGGGCTTAATATGGTCCCGCTCTGCATAATAGCCCCGTGTAACAAGCCCTCGGCCATGGGGCTCAGCAACAGCCCCTCGACGATGGCGGCCCCGAGGCCCTGCCCGCCCACCACCACATTCGCAGGGTTCCCTCTAAAGGCCACGATGTTGTCTCGCACCCATCTCAGAGCTGACACGACATCCTTCGCACCGGCATTGCCTGGTATCTTTTGCTCTTTTGTGCAGAGAAATCCGATTGGACCAAACCTGAAACAGATGAAAGTTGCCTGAATCTTCAATTTATGTAATAGCTGGTCAAAAGTGTCCACTAAGGTACACTGACGGAATGGTACAGATGAATAGCTACCTGTGATATATAACGACGACAATAATGCCCTGCCGTACCAGCAGCCCCGGGTTGTAGGGTCCCCCGCCGCCCGCCACCCACGCGAGCACGGGGCATGGCACGCCCGACTCCGGCACGTGCACATCCAAATGCAGGCACTGCTCCGCTGATGACAACGAGCACGTCGACCTTTCAGACTCTCGATTGCCGGCCCAGAAAGGTGCGAGTCCGGCTGGCTGATGGGGAATTTTATTAAAGCATCATCATCTAAACTTATAACACCTCTCTATGCGTCAGGGGTTAAAAAATGATCTATACCTCATTCGAATTCATCTGCGCCAATCGTTCGTTCATAGCAATAATAAAAATAATTAATCAAGTAATTTAATTGGCATAAGTAAAAACATCTGTTTACAATACAATACAATACAAATACTCTTTATTGCACACCTCACACAAACAAAGCAGTTACATAGAGAAACAATACAATAACATGTAGGTAGAGGTAGACAACAGGCGGTCTTATCGCTGAAGAGCGATCTCTTCCAGACAACCTTTGGGTATCGGAGAAAGAGATAAAACTAGATTATGCAGTAGGTGGTGCAGAGATTATTATCAAAAATCAAGAAATTATAAAAATAAACGTACATAAATACCTCTATATATAAACATACACACACAATCATACATATATACAAATAACACAAACACAAATATAATGATACATAAACAGTCAGCCAAAAATACAATCAGGGTTAGGGGAGAGACAAATAATGTTCTTTAAGAAGGGATTTGAGGTTGCCGATAGATTTTGCTTGTCTGATGTCAAGAGGGAGAGAGTTCCACAGTCGGATAGAATTAATAGTGAACGAACTATTGTAAAATTTGGTAGATGATGAAGGCACAGTTAATAGCAAATTGTTAGAACATCTAACAGAATTTAAAAAAACTAAAACGTTCTTTGAGATAGCGGGGAGGTTTAATATGTTTCTGTCAAAAATTTCACTTTTGGTACAAGCTTTTATTGCCGACTGTACTTTTCTGTATACCGTCGTCAACTTCTCGTTGAGACGATTCTAACGAGCTCAAACTCGATGAGGTTGTATCGTTTCATTGCGCCATGATCAGCACCATGTCATCATAATATTGCATTGCCACGCATTTTACACATGTATTCAAAATTTCAGCTCAATCGGTTACCGGGAAGTGGATCAAATTTGCAAGATTTAATGTCAAACATCGGGACAGGTGAAATTAAATAAAAATTACTAATCACTGCGATCAGCAACGGCTCTACCAACAATGAACAGAAATTAAAAAAAACAATGGAGAGTTAAAAACTTGATGGTTCTCTAGTTATCTACCATAAACTTGGCGTCTGCATCTCTGATGGTACCATAAGGGATCCCACAGTACGAGATAAATCCATCTCCAGCCTCGCCCCGCAGCACGCCTTGCGCTGTGTTCACCAAACTCTGCTGGCTCGCCGACGCCAAACACATGAAAACCAACGAACTGAGCATATTTCCCCACTAAAACTCCTCTCTAACTGACAACGCGCAGTAACTGCGCCGCAGTTTACCTCGTTGATCGCTTAGTTAATAATTTGAAGCAAATTTTCACTATTACCCGGTTGACCAATTAAACACGTAATTTTATTGTGGGACTGTCAGTTTTCAATAAGCGAGTGGACGATTATCGCTGCAACGCATCGTGCACTCACAGTGAGCCAGCGTTGCGTGACCTGGAAATGATTTAATTCTATTTTTTACCAGTATACATGCAATTCGCAATACCTATGCGTAATGTGGATATGTGAGTAGGTATATGCATATCATAGTCGGGTCAAAACTAACAAATTAATAGAATAGAAATGTTAACTGCGTGTCACAATATAGGTTACACATGGTGGAAACAATAATAGATATTTAATTTATAAATTAAAATTAGCACATTACTTACCTAGGGCGGTAAAACAAAGAATGTCTGAGTACAAAATTTTACGTCTCTCTCTGGCCAGGAAGTGGGATTTACCGCACGCATAGCGGACTATAACTGAAAAAATATTTTATCAGTTATAGTCCATTTGACTTTAGCTATTATGTTTAGCGGTATTTTAAATTCATATCGGTTTGACAAATTACAATTTTTATACGTAAACGAAATATAATTATCTGAACCTGTCATAATTTGGATGTTATTAATGTCAGGTTAAGACCGCTTAAAATTGAGCTTATAAGCAAAAAGATGAGGAAAGTTATACTTGACGGCTCAATATTCATTCGAGAAGCTGATCTTAGCGTCAAAGAGTACCCGAGTCCCAGTGACCTACAGTCGAGTTCTCCAATATCAAAAATATCTGTACACAGGCTTTATTATTACTGACATAAGACACATTTGTAGATATTTTTGAAAGGTTGTCCTTATAGATATTGGAGAACTCGACTGTACAAAGAAAAAGAGAATTACAACGCGCGCTACAAACAGCTTGGAAAAAAGGTCAGCAAGCAGAAATACGAGATAATTGCTTATTTATACATGAAAAGGAAGCAGTTTACACCCAGGAAACTGATAATAACGTTGGAATAATTAACACCTCACTGAACACAAAACAAACTAAAGATACAAATTAAAGATACTTCAAGTTTGGATATTTAACCGTCTCTTACTGTGCCTAAGATACCGCCCCGAACAAGACCAAACAACGTCACATAGACACGCGACAAAGTACACGCCAGAAAGCTCTACTTTTCGGGCCTAATTTAAATATTCTCTTTCAAAACATGCAAAGTGTATGGAACAAGACCCACCTATGAATTGTACGAGTAAGTATATATACTATCCTAATAATAAAACGGAAACTGAAACTTTCTCATCATCATGATCATATACATTCTCGTATCAGTAGAAAGACCTCCCCAAAAAATTGCCAAACTGCTGCTGCCATAGCATAGTGCTGAAACTTTCATCATTAAATAATCTCATAAAGCTAATTCGGTTGATAATAAAACCAATATTATAAAAATAACATTTATTTCCTCCGTTGTTCCTATCATAACTATAGGTACATAGTTTGTTCAGTCAGGTTTGTTTGCAATCCTCTAGGCGTCGGTGTCCCGTTGGCGCTGTATGTACCCGCATTCCCATTTGAAGGGAAGCTCTCGGATGTACGCAGCGTCAAAAGGAAAACGATGATTTATCATCCCTATGACATATAATATTAAAGCCTCCACCACTTTTCTTTTTATATAGTTTTCTACTCAAATAAAATACAAGAAATATGAATTCTTCGGTCAAGGTACAATTCTATCTTTTTTTCGACAATATGTCAATAACCGTCACAGTTTGTTACTTTTCGCTTAGCCTAAACCATAAGGTAAACGTCCGAGTGCTCAACGCAGTACTAAGTAGTATATGGCATGGGCACTCTATGTCAAAGTGACATGACTTAAATTCGAATGAAGAAAAATCCTCTTAGTTCGAATTTAACCCATATTGCTTCTTTGACATAGAGTGCCCATGCCATATTAGTACAGCGTCGAGCTCTCGGACGTTTACCTTTACTTACGTAAAAAAAAACCTAACTAGCGCGTTTTAAATCAACTTAAATAATACCATAATTTAACACAGTCATATCACAGTCACACATTCATTTACACTTCAATACTTATGATGAGAGACGCGGACCCCAGGGCCTATGATAGTCGACTTCTTGTCGTTTGTCGCGGTGGATACAACATCACTCTCGCTTGTCAGCACGTGGCGAATGTTTTATCTACAGCGATAAATGATATAATACCATTGCGTGCTACTATGACTCGAGTATTAGATAAAATTATATCGGTGTGACATTTAATACGCGCTTGCAGGCGTGAGGGGACGCCAATCCTAGAGTGCGAGCGTACATCAAATGTCATCCCTGTATCATATCAATACGTCTGATCGTAAGGCCTCCTGGTTGGATTCAGTCATTTCAGCTGGCCGCGTCGTAAATGCTGTCGAAGAACTTCGTCAACCTCCGGTATTTCCTGCACTGGTCGCCCTCCTCCTGGCCTGAGTTGACGATGTTATTATACTGTGTGCACTCCTTTCTCGCCGGTGACACCGACTGCCAACCGTCGCTGCACATCGTTGGTTTACTGGAATTTAATGAGTAAGATTAGACATACAATTCAGTAAACGTAAATGTTGAAATGAAATTATCAATAACAGGGTTTCAGTGTTTACCTATGTCGCATGAAGTTAGTGAAGTATGCTGTGATTTCCGTCGTCATGTTGCGGTCTGCGACGGGCACGGTCGTATTCGCTAGCGCATAGTTGGGCCGGAAGACAAATGTGAGGTCCTCCGAGTGCCCGGCGCCGTGATACTTGAGGCCGAGTTCTTCCTTGTACACGCTGTAGTCAGCATTGTACGCGAACCGGTACAAGAACACAGCCGCCCCTCCGTTGGTGGCTCTCGTCTCCGCTAGCTTCAACGCGGGATAGATGAAGAACGAATCTGAACACAACTTCAAATATTTTTTCATATCCAACGATCCACTAAAATATTCCTCATGAATCGCCGCTATTTTGCTAGGAAGCTTCTCCGGTAGGGTCGTATAGATTGCCCCTGGAGGGACCACCAGCACGGGCTGTTTGTTTATAGTTTTTACTATGTCGATCTCTTCGAACCGTGGTCGGAATGTTTCGCATTCGGCGTTTGTGAAGCCTATTATAAAGGGGATGTGTTTGCCTCGGCCTTCCGCTTGCAGTGCCTCTGGGTCGTCGTCCAAAATTCTCTCTACATCCGGGTGTTCGGATTCAACGACTGGAGTGAACGTGATAAGGCCCGTTGCGTTTTGAATTTGATTATGGGCTTCCATGATCGTCTCCAACGGAAGGTTTACGAGCTTGCGGTGCGCTTCTTCGGGGTCGGTGCCGTTGATGCCCAGGTTGCCGAGGAACATTTCCGACATCATCTGAGCGTAAGCCGGCGATGTTGTAAAAAATCCTCTTGACGCAGCACCGCTCATCAAAATAGCTCTGAAACAGAGATTGATCCCATGTAGGTAGGTACGTCTTCTCAGTAAAATGAAAGCATCGTATGAATATAAATCGATGATTTACCGTTTGAACAGTCCTTGTGCAGCATTCGAGAGTGAGAGTAGATGGACGGCCGCACCGCCGGCGCTCTGGCCCGCTAGGGTAACATCGTTGGGGTCTCCACCGAAGGCCTTGGCGTTGTGCTGCACCCAGCGCAGCAGCGTCACCATATCCCGTAGACCAGCATTGCCCGGGATACTCGATGAGTTCAGAGATAGAAAACCGAAAACTCCTACCCTGAAAAATTAATTATATATTCTGCTTAAGTGTCCTTGGCACTACTTATGCTGCAAGCGGAAGAAAGATTACGTATATTAAAATTTTGAAGAAGGAAGAAAGTTAAAAATCTCACCTATAATTAAAGGTAATAACGACGACGTTATCCTTGACGAGATACTCCGGGCCGTGGGCGTCCGGGTCGCCCGATCCGAAGTCGAAGCCCCCGCCGTGCACGTAGACCAGCACGGGCAGCGGGGGCGGGCACTCGCCGCGCGCGCGGCTGTGCACCTGCGGCAGCGGCACGTACACATTGGCGTGAATGCACTCCTCGCTCTGGCCGCGCGGGTTCATGATCGAGTGGTAAAACACGTCCTTCTGCGGGCAGACGGGACCCACTTTGGTCGCGTCCAGGCAACCTTGCCATTTCTCCGGAGGCTGCAGCTCCTGGAAATGTAAGAATAGGAAAGTTAAATTAAGTAAAATTACAAATGGCTTGATAATAGCAGGTTGAATCCAAAATAGTTGAAATGTATTTAGAATATGCACTATCCTCCATATGATGAGGACTCTGACACCTTGGCATAACTTTCTTTCTTATGATATTCCTGCAACTGTTTCCATCAACACAGACGGATAGATAACAAATTCTCATCTTCAAATTTTCCCGGCAATGTGGTTAAAGCACTTAAATAATTTCTAGGAACAAACAGCGATTGCATTCTGCATTCATAACATTACTTTTATCTGAAATTATAACAATATATATTACCCGGAATCTTAGTTCTCCCGTGGGCTGTTTGGCGTAGGGCACGCCGAGGAAGTACGCGAACTCGCCGGAGGGGTCGCTGGCGCCGCACACCAGTCCCGCCTCAGTCAGCACAGTGTACTCCTGCGCAGCGCTCCATGCTGGAATCGAAAGCATAACCAAATAAATTGTGCATCAAAAAACCGAATGGGAGTTTTTGAATGTTGAGAGTTGAAATCATTGCATTGACGTGATAAAGTAACAAACTTTCGCTTTCTGATTCTAGACGCTATAATTGAATTTAAAAACTCTTTAAACGGCACTTATTAAACTAATTTTAATTGGTTTGGAAAGAGAATTTTTGATAGCGATTAAGCCGCATCAGGAGCTCAAGACATTGGCAGAGAAGCGAACAGAATGACGGTTAATTACCGACATGACATCCACTTTATGTTGATTATATCTTTGATATCAATATGGTAGGGACCATTATGTCAATCCACGGGCTAAGGGAGGGGGGGGGGGGGGGGGGGGGGGGGGGGGTTTCAAAATATAACATTAACCTGAATATTAGTGTCATTTTATGCATATTTTTGTTGTTTTCTTTTCTTGAATCCCCCCTAAAATTTCTTGAACCCCGAAATTAAAACCAGGCAACGTCAATCTTCGTACTCATAACCGTTCAAGACAAATCTGGTATTAAATTTGCAATAAATATGCAATTGGGTCGAGTCGGGTCGGGACGAGTGTATCACCCTGCGCTTGCGCATTGCGTGTGATTGAGCAGATTTATGTAGGTCGCACACGCACATTACGGAGTCGGCGACATCCCTGAGGACCTTGCAGCTAACGAGTGCCCTCAATCGACGTGTTCTTTGCTGTGCTTACTGTGATTACTGTCCCGGTCAATTTGTTACCAGGAATACGTGGTAACATTGGTAAATTAATCGTGCCAGCCAACGAAATCAAAATAGTTGAGAGCATCATACCTAGCGCTAAGTAAGCTTGTATTTATATGGAGAAAGGATCGAGAGGAGAAACTAATACGCTTCTCGAATCGATTTACGCGACGTCAAAAAGTCGGTGATCTTAGTCATAGCATAGCGAGAAAGTTTAAGAATCTAGGGATAGCTTAAATTGATAAAGGACGCCCAAACGAATGGTGCGATTTTGATAGTTCTCATTTTGACGATACTCCGCTATCTCTGAAGTCGGCAGATTGTTTTCAGATGAGTGTCGCAATTATTAACTATTGTTGTTATTTTATAGGACGTGTCATTGAACTCTTGGGTCGGTTTATATTGTGCTTGCGTTCGATCGCTTGTTTACTGTCGCGAATAACCGATAAAATTGACTACAATATAAAACATAAGTTAGTAACTTTAGAAACAACCTTACCACTTATTTTTACAATAGCGATGTAGCCAAAGTGATATATTTTAAGTGTTAATTTGTAAATGTAAACTATTTCAATAAGATAAGATTTGCTATTGACGTAAGTGTACGGTCGTCGTATAAATATGTTTACGTTTCTGTACCGTATTCCATTGTAATAAGGCGAAAAATGTATACATATCTTTGACGTGAGTGTACACACGAACTCAGGCAATGAACCCATTAAACATGTTAATCTAAACCGGTCATGGTAAAATTCACACTGTGTCATTTACGCTGTTACTAAATAACATTATGACTCTTCCGCATACATTTTCTAGTATTTTTTTCCTGGAACTAGGAACTACTGGAGAGCCAAGGATTAATATTACGATATTACGAGACAATCTTACACAAATCAACCTAGGCCCACGGTAAGCTCAGTAAGGCTTGTATTGTGGGTACTAGGTGACGATATATATAATAGATAAATACATATAGATACTTATATACATATATATATAACATCCATAACTCAGGAACAAATATTCGTGATAACACACAAATAAATGCCCTGACCGGGATTCGAACCCGGGACCTCCAGCTTCGTAGGCAGAGTCACTACCAACTGGGCTACGGAGGCCGTTATTCATTAATTGGAGGATTCATTAAAAAAAGTAACTTATCCTTTGAAACGAAACACAAAATCAAAAAACCCGTGAGTCATCGGCCCGACAGGTCGAGTTATGAGCGACTACCCACCAGAACTAGAAAACAAAACATCTGACTTAAAATTTAAAAGTCGACTGAGAAACTTTTTATTAGAAAATCCGCTATATTATATAAATTAGGATCTGATGATAGAGACAGAAGGCGACCATGGGAATTCAGTACTTAACTGACGTAACCCCGTTGAGTTTGGGCTCGTTAGAATCGTCTCAATGAGTAGTTGATGCCGGTATACAGAAAAGTACAGTCGCCAATAAAAGCTTGAACCAAAAATTTAATTTTTGACAGAAACTTATTAAAATATTGACATGTTAATGTTGTAACTTGTAGACATATCTGTACTTTCTTATATAAGATAATTTAAATTTTACTTATTAGATTTTGTTTAAAAATTATAATAAAATAACACAATATACTCCTAAAAATTGACACGTGTAATTTTAAGTTCAGTTGTGAAACAAAGTTCTATCTAATTGTTAATAAGAAAACAAATAGCGGTTATAAATTAACGTAGCTACCTAATCTATCTGAGCGTATGGAACGCGGCAATCTTGCGACTTATCCCGTTATCTGTATATCAGTAAAAGCAAATTTCCCTGTGACACACGTTCGTCCACTCGTGTCCGCGTACGCGCACGTTGCTCGTTAATTGTCCGCCGCCGCCCGGTTCGAAATGAACTTTCACCGCGATAAGCGCCCGCGCAGGCTACAAAATTGCGGCTGCGGCAAACAACACCGGCCTCTACTTGCCCTTGCTCGTATTTATAGACAAATTGGAAGCGACTGGTTTTACCGCTTTACAATTATAATAACACAACAAACCACACCGGCTAGAAACTAGAAAAATTAATTCGCTAAAAAAATTCAAATTACTGTCAGTCGATTCTGCTCACGCGCAGCTTGTTCTGCGAGCGCGACTTAAATGTACATTTATATAGTGACTAACATAGGCCTATGACACCGGGACGACCCTAAAGATGAGAAAAAAGAATAATACATGTTCGGATCATTAATAGATTACATTTCATTTATACGTAAACAAAGAACCAAACCAAAATGTTACGTTTGAAAAGTTTGAAAACCACGTTGATTACGTCTCGGCTGTAGCGAAAGCTGCGTGCACGCAAATCTTGTAGCACCCGCTACGACTAGCTCTACGGCTGCTACGAACGCATTCTTGCACTTGAGTTTTAGAACATTACATATCCATTGTCAAAATGTTCGACTTATATTATGATGATATGACACGTTTTTATGAATTTTTTTTTTTTTTCTGGCTTCACATCTCGATTAAAACCTCTATAAAGAAATCGTAGTGATGTGTCGCACACTCACCACAGCACGCCGCGAGCGCGGCGAGCACGCAAGACACGTGTAGTTCCATCTCAGTTGGGCAGCGGATGGGCACTGGGGGCACGCGCCGCCGCCCGCGCTTTATAGCGGCGCGCCGGCACCTAACCCTCGCGCGTGTCGCCCTGTCTGGGGTATGATACTGTAAACTCTATAGTTTACTCTCGACGTGTCCCTGACCTAATATGTTGTTCCAGTACTTCCAGTGCATTTTGAGATTCTGAAGTCCTCGGCACAATCGCGCAGTGGCGGCCGCCTACCCAAAAACAGGACTACCACGTAACCTGGTTCGCAAGTTTTCTCAACGAAAAAACATACAGATCGAGTCCACTCTGAAACTATAATCGGTGTTGTTTCAGAATACCAACTGGCAACTGACCCACGTTCGTGGAGAACACTGGAATCAATGATGTAATATAAAAAAACCAGACAAGTGCGAGTTCAACTCGCGTGGTGAGGGTTCCGTTTATAATCTAAATTTCATAAGTGTTTTTGAATACTCAAACTTCTTAAAGATTTTCCTGTAATCTTTAGGCAAGGAACTATTTTCCATATTTTTTTCAGAATTTTAATCCTGGTAGTTTTTCGTCTTTTTTCCTAAATTACTTCAAATCTGTTTTTGCTAAAATTATAAAAAAAAATATCTGAGATGCTTACAACAACCCCTTTCATTTGATATATCACACAATACTTTTTTTTTTTAATTTTCCAGTTTACCCCCGAAAAGTGGCCCCCTTGTTCAGAATTCATTAATTTACTTTACGTGTCCATCTTTGGGTCACCAATTTATATATGTGTACCAAATTTCAACTCAATCGGTCCAGTAGTTTCGGAGCAAATCGGCTCTGACAGACGGACAGACAGACAACCGAGTGATCCTATAAGGGTTACGTTTTTTCCTTTTGAGGTATCGGAACCCTAAAAAGAGGTAGATAGGTAATAAGCGCTCCAAAAATGGCACACTAAAATTGTATCAATTGGCACAACTTGCCTCAGTTACGAGTCGTCAATCAACGTTAGCTGTCAGATTTGGTGGCCATTTTTAAAGACGGAATTTCGTATAGACAACATATCTACCTCTTTTTATCTGAATTTACATGATTCATTGAACTGGACACTATTTTCAGGAATCGACAGCACCTTGTTTTGTCCACTATAATGACCCAGACAGATTTTGCTGGATTTTCAGTATTTCCGCTATTTGACGTTATTTAAAATGCCAGATAACAACCCCTGCGCGTCAGCCGGGTAGAAGTCTTCATGCGGTCGGCAGACCTGTCCATATCATTTTACATCGCTGACAAAAAATAAGACCTAACAATACAAACAAGCAAAGCTAGGAACAAGACAAAACTATTTATAGCGTGAAGCAGCTGAATCAACATAATGCGACCTGTGTTGACACACTAGCTCCGTCGCATCTCCGCCGTACCTCGATGAGGGCAGCAGCTGCAGCAGAGGCGGCCGAAGCTACTAAGGTGGGCAAATACAGTGGTCTCGGCGCCGAATACAATTTCGTGCCCTTTGGCGTCGAGACCCTTGGTCCGTGGGGCCCTGGGGCCCTAAGCCTCTTCAAGGAGATGTCGAAGAGGCTTACAGATGCCACCGGTGATCGAAGGGCTGGCAGCTACCTCGCACAAAGGATTAGCTTAGCTATTCAGCGAGGTAATGCTGCCAGCATCTTCGGCACAATGCCGCAGGGGCCATTTTTAGATTTAGTTTAGCTGTATTTTATATTTAATTTAGTTTTTAATAATTAGTTTAGTTAATAATTTTTATTTGATAAGTTATTGTAAAGTATTTTTAATTGAGAACTAATAAATACCATATACCTACCTACGTGTACGTACACTATCGGAAAATTATTTGCAAGACCAATTAGAATATTGATTTGAATGGGACTCTGCACTCATTATGATATTGATAGCAGTTGTATCTAATATTATTATAGGCCGCTGGGGCGATGCCTCCATACATCGTCTTGCAAAAGATAGAGAAGAAAATGTTTCGATTTATGTTAGTTTCAGGTTTTTTTTCCATGACCTCGTACCCGTATGAGGTCATGGAAAAAAAACCTAAATTCCGACCTCGGGCCATATGTGTGACTCAAGGCAACAAATATAAATCAAAACATTTTCTTGGCCACCTTTTTTGGTAAATGCAAAATACCATTGACTGGATTATATGATGTTGATAAAGATAAACCGCACGGATTGTTTTGCACTGATAGCTCAGCGCGGTTTGTTTTTACCCGCTGCGCCTATTAAACAAATTCTATTTAAAAAAATCTGAACGTAAAAGGTTACAATTGTTAAAAAGCGTTGAAATGCTGGCTATCCTCGCCGCGTGTCTTCCCTATTTCTAAACGCTAGTAATTAAAGTTACGACGAAACCCTTCGGGCCGATTATAGGTAACTATTTGCAGACTCACATTTGAAAAGGCCAGCCGGGTGGTCTAATAACGTAACCGAGACAGACGGTCGGCTTTTTAAGCATATAGATCGAACATCATCCAAAAGTACGGATGTCCGCTTCAAATCCTCCAGGTTCGTTTGAACTACCTAAGTTAACAATGCCTCTATTATTACACCGGCTCGGTCGCGTAATCTCTATACTGATAATGTTGTGCAACTTGTGAGAAGTTACTTAAATAGAAATAAACTCCACGTGTCGTCTAGTGAGGGAAGCGCTATATTTCTATACGGGCTTAAAGTCACTTAGACGAGATCGATAGCTCTTACGCACGTAGACATAGAGGCAAGGTGCGATGGTCTAAATATACGCACCTGCACAGCCTGTCTGGGCTCACCACACCGTCCCCAGTAAATTCAATTCAATTGATTTTGTAGGGTTCCGATACCTCAAAAGGAAAAAACGGAACCCTTATAGGATCACTCGGTTGTCTGTCTGTCCGTCTGTCACAGCCGATTTGCTACTGGACCGATTGAGTTGAAATTTGGTACACATATGTAAATTGGTGACCCAAAGATGGACGCGTAAAGTAAATTAATGAATTCTGAACAAGGGGGCCACTTTTGGGGGGTAAACTGGAAAATAATTTTGAAGGCCTCTCCCCGTGATCTCCATGCGTCCCTGCTAGGTGCTTCTTCCGCCCAATTGTTGAGGAATACATCCAGGTCGTCCCGCCATCTCCGTCTAGGACGGCCCAGTCGGCATTTGAAATTGAAATATTTATTAACTAATAAGACATAAAATTTTACATGTCAATTGCTTATAGGTACTTACTTAACTATGTATTTTACATTTTAGTATTAAGGTTACGTTAGAAATTTGAGAGGCGAGGCTGAGTCAGCGAACCAGTTACGTTTTGGTGTTGATCCAATTTACTATAGGTTAGTTCTCGAAAAAGGCATCGACTGAGTAGTAGGCATTTAATACCAATTTCGTTTTATGCTTTTTGTTGAATAATCCATCGCTAGTAGCTTGTTTTATCTCAATCGGGATCTTGTTATGTACTTTAGGCCCTACCGTGTGTATAACACTTCCTAGATTTTGCAAGTCGCGACCTTGGTGGATAAAGTTCACCGGACCTTCGGCAATTGGGTACTTTCCTGGGTAAAAAACTATAATTATATTTAGTCCGTCAGTTAGATTATCAAAAAATATTGGACACGTATTTTTTTGTTTGTCAATTAAACAAAAAATTACGAAGATATAGCCCGTTAAAGTTCCGCGTGACGTCACATTATGATAAAAATTGTATCATAATGTGACGTCACGCAGTACTTTAACGGGCTATATCTTCATCATTTTTTGTTTAATTGACAAACAAAAAAATACGTGTCCAATATTTAATGATAATCTAACTTCTTCTTCTTTGTCTTGACCTTATCCCACATTAGGTGGGGTCGGCTCTCCTTATTCTACGGCGCCAAGACATTCTGTCTTGGGTTGTCGGGTCAGGTAATTGGGCTTTCTTCATGAGTTTGTCCATATCATGATAATCTAACTGACGGACCAAATATCATTTTTTAGGAAAGTAGCCAATTCACACCTCGTGCGTTACTACGAGTCGGAAACTATCTTTACCCTTATATTCCTAACAAGTATGCTTATGATGATGATGATGATGATGATGCTTAATCGGGGGTCAAACTTATAATGGTTGGTCTGAGGTTGTTGTTTGTTGTGCACTGCACTTATCAGGTGGGATGTTATTGTAGCTGACTGTCTGACTGGACACGCGTAGTTATCTAATTATTAATTACGAAAGGTATTCTGCACATACTGAAACTCAGAGTTAGCGAATCCCTATTAGTTTTTTCACTTTTCAGTAATACAAGCTTTCAGTTGAACTTTGTGCTTAGAGGAACTTGTATAGTATTTCGCGCTACTTGGGCGCTACTTGCGATCTGATATCTTTTTAACGCTGAAAGCTATATGAGCTAGGGAGACTTGGCAATCACTTTAGTGGGATCTCATTCCTTTTTTAGGGTTCCGTAGCCAAAATGGCAAAAACGGAACCCTTATAGTTTCGTCATGTCCGTCTGTCCGTCTGTCCGTCTGTCCGTATGTCACAGGCATTTTACTCGAAAACTATAAGGTGTATTTGAATAAAATTTTGAGGATAGGTGTATTTTGTTAGCCGCTACATAGTTTTGTAATTAAAATGACAAAAAAAAATTTTTTTAGGGGTGCACTCCATACATAAAACTAAAAGTCAAAATTTTTTTTTTCATTGTGACCCCTCGTGTGGCACATCAATCGATAGGCCTTTCAAAATAAATATAAGGTTTCTTAGCATTTTTTTTGATTAAGTGAATAGGGTCGGAGATAATCACCCCGAAAGTCACTAAAATTCTGTCCCCCCCCCTCTAATTTTTGAACGGTGTATTTTAAAAATATGGAAAAATTCATGGACATAGGGCTTATTAATTTCATTCACCGAAAATTGTTTTGAACAAGATCGGTTCAGAGGTTTTCGAGATATTGCTGAAAAACTGCCTTCCTCAAAGAAAAGGACGTAAGTGCCGTAAAATTTCTGTGACGATACGACCTTTTTAATAGGCACGGAACCCTTCGTTTTGCGTGGTCCGACACGCACTTGGCCGGTTTTGTTAGGTAATTTCTTAAGAAGTGTATGGGAAAACCCATACAAACTTCCATCTCCTAATTTAAAGGGTGGGGGTGATGTACCAAAAATCCTGAAATATGTATCTCTAGCATCAAAATTTGCTGAAGTCTCATACAAAATTTCATCCCCTAGTTTAAGGGAATTGGGGGGTCAAAGTTCCAATTTTTTGGATTTTTCTGTTGTTTGTGTACTAATACTAGCTTATATACCAAATTTCCGCTTTCTAGGACTTCGGGAAGTATCCTAAGGTTTTTGATGATCAACGTTAGTGAGTGAATGAGCAAACAAAAAAGCGTATACGCGCTGAGGGACAGATTTGACATTGTATCTCGTTCCCACTTGTGGTATTGTCTATGCATATATCCTTGCCACTCATTTGTGTGTGTGTGTGTGTGTGTGTGAGTCCCTCTATTCTATTCTACCTCTATGTCTATCTACCTACGGTGTGGATGTGGACGACCAACCGGCATTCGCATGTGCTCGCTTACACGTGCCCCGCGTTGCTACCTCAACTGCACCCGCATTATCACTCACACTCACCCGTGTTTATAGCGTCTGTTGTGATATATATGATATTGATAGTTCAATTATAATCGTCTGTCGCGATATGTCATCGTGATATCTAAAAGTAGCTATCCAAAAAAAAGTCTTATTGCTTGTACTTACAGTCCATAATTATGTGCAAAATGCATCGCAAAAATGAACGCTAATTATACCCAACTGGTGCATCCATTGTGGTCACGGCCACACGTGAAATTATATGCATTTCTCCGTTACCTACCTACACTAATTTATATGCTATTTAAATAGTCACTGTTTACGTTTAATTAATTTAAAAATGATATGACATATTATCTGCCTTGAGATATATCTTCCCAAGCAAAATTTGTTTAAGCTTGATGAACTATTTGCGTCGCGATACAATTTTTGCGATTCTTTATTCTTTCTTTCTTCATATAAGGGGTTTTCGATGAGTAGTGAGAAGAGAATCGGCATGGTTACGTCTCATTATGATATTTCTGATTGTAGTCAATACTATGTCACTATTCATTAATGCAGTAAATAAGTAAAAAAACCGGCCAAGTGCGTGTCGGACCACGCAAAACGAAGGGTTCCGTGCCTATTAAAAAGGTCGTATCGTCACAGAAATCTTGAGGCACTTACTTCCTTTCCTTTAAGGAAGGCAGTTTTTCAGCAATATCTCGAAAACGTTTGAACCGATCTTATAATTATAAACGTTCAACCACTTCAAGCTTTCAATATACAATTGACTTTCAATATCCTATTAAGATGCTCCCCCGCGCTCCCGCAAAATTCGGCAGACATTTTTGTACGCAAATGCGACATAAGGCTACTCCAGGAGCCCTAGCATGGTTGGCCTTGTCACGCGATAGGTGATAGGATAGAGCGTGCGTCACTGGCTGACACCGTTCGATAGAACGAGACGACGCACTTATCTTGTCACTTGTCGCGTGATAAGGCCAACCATGCTACGGCTCCAGTTATGTATGCTCTAAGATGGCAAGTCACAAGTTAGCCGATTTAAATGAGCTGCCAAAAAACAATCTCAAGTCGCGCCCGTTTTGTTAGCGGACAAATACTAATTACCAATCCGGTTGTAAACACGTGGAACACATTAACCTTTGAGTAAAAGCGGAGATCATGTGGCAAACATAAGTATTAGTGCCGGGAGTCGAAGGTCGGCGGGTTGAGCGACTCCGTTTTGTTGTCGGCCCGCGCCGGTCAGACGGGCCCCTGCAGAGGGCCTACAAAATTCGTTTTCGTTCGTGTATCTCCGTCTCGTCGCTCCAACTAGCAAGTGCGACAGAGACGGAGATACACGAACGATAACGAATTTCGTTTCGCGGTAGGCCCTCTGGTTGTATCGGCGATCTGACCTTCGCGACTATGACGTCAGCGCCTGATCGCTACTGCACTTTGCTACAGCCTGATTTCCGGTGCACCGAAGGCTACGCTTGATATCGTCTCTAGCTAGACTAGCTACCTATAAACAAATGAGGCGCCCTATACTCGTATCTGCCAAGTTTTAGGATTCTAATAAATAAAACCTAACCGGACTTCTTTAAGGTTCTGCGTGATGAAAGAAAGAAAGAAAGAAAGAAAGAAAGAAGACATTTATTCACTACACAAAAGACACACAGATATAAAGGGAGTAGACATACAATACAATTGACACATTGTGTGTGTCTTCGCGGCAGTGAAACGGTCGCTGTCTCAGCATTGTGCCGAGGTGTCAGACAGACACCTACAGCGCTGGTTTTCAGACAGCTATTTTATTTCTTTTGAAAACTTAAAAGTTCAAGGAAAAAAAAGCCATAATTGTAATAAAGTAAGAAAATATATCAATTAAAATCATAAAAAGATAAGGACCTTGAAAGTTTAGAAAACATATTATGCTTTTTTATTATAGTCCAAGTGTACATTTAAAGCTGCCAGTAGAATCCCTAAACTTTTACAGAAACAAAATTGTATGACAATTATGGACCTAAACCACAGAGTAAGTAATAGTACTACCTAAACGCAGTATTTCGCGATCGAAACAGCAATTTACTTGATTTTCCATACAACGATTAGTACAAATAGTAAACTGTGACGTCATACTTCAATGTCAATTAGTTTCGGCTGCCGCCAGCGAGGTCCGCCTTTAACTCAATGTTTTGGGTATTTATGTTCTTATTCAGGTTTCACTGTATTACATACAAGATGGTGTACGGTTCTACAAAAAAAATATCTCATTTAAAGTAGACGACCGGTTAGCCTAGTGGGTAGTGACGCTGCCTACGAAGCTGAAGGTCCTGGGTTCGAATCCCGGTAAGGGCAAATATTTGTGTGATGAGCATGAAGATTGGTTTCTGAGTCTTGGATGTTTTCTATGTATTTAAGTATTTATATCTATTATATAAATCGTCGTCTAGTACCTATAACACAAGTCTTATTGAGCTTACTATAGGCCTAGTTCGATTTGTGTAAGAAAAAAAAAAAAAAGTATGAATACTTTACCAACAAATCTTTAGACCAAAGAATTAAACACGTAACGTAACAATAACAATGCGTTACATGGTCGACCTGCTGCTAAAGATTAATTTTGTTTGAATTAAATAAGTTGACTCCCTCAATTTATATGCTTTGCCTTAAGGTTGACTGGTAGAGAATGCTTTATAGCATTCAGTCCGCCTTGTGTACAAGTAATTTATTGTTTTGTGCAATAAAGTTTAAATCAATAAATCCCGTTGTGTTTATGATATCTGTCCAAAGTGCCAGGTCTTAATAAGGAAGTGTGAGCAATGAAGTCATTAATTGTTGTACTCGTATATATCAGTATATCTGTCCGTTATCAGGAGCGCCGCGGGTCGCGGGTCGCGGGTCGCGGGTCGCGGGTCAGCGGCTGCACCGAAGATTATCACTATGCAGCATCCGAAACAGTGATTGTGTAGATTATCGTTCACGATGGAAACTGCCGGGCTCAGCTTCGGACACTCGATGAATACTGAAACATAGTGAATACATCTATTATGCTATTCAATTAGGAATGGATGAAAATTTTAGAAATGCTTGATTCTTAGGAATATATAGGAATAACCTTCCTTAGCACCAGAAAAAATTTCAGATTTTTCAGCTGCGTCAATTATTATTGAAAGATATAAACTGAACCGTAGCTTTCATAATTTAGATATTATTATCAAACTTGGAACCACAAAATCCTACATTTTCCGGCGTACACATCACCTTCAAAAAAGTCGGACATATTGTCACTAGACATCAAAGTCAAAGTTTATTCTTCAATTTAGGCATATTACGAGCACCTAATGAATGTCGATAAACTACCACCGGTTCGGACAGAAAACCTCTGCCTCGAGAAGAACCGGCGTAAAAAACTCGGCGAGGTATCTTTTTTTTCAATATAGTATACAATATATCATTTCAGTATCAGAGTATTATACATTGCTACAGTAGAAAGCCTATTTATAATGCGATAGATATCTAGTGCAGGAGCTGTAGCATGGTTGGCCTTGTCACGCGATAGGTGATAGGATAGAGCGTGCGTCACTGTCTGGCACTGTTCGATAGAACGAGACGACGCTCTTATCTTGTCACTTGTCGTGTGATAAGGCCAACCATGCCACGGCTCCAGGACTGTATTACTGTCAAAAATCCCTCTCCATGATGTACGTTTAATATCTTATAATCGCATCGTACATTTTGTAGCAATTTCGGTGCAGCATGGCTGTATTAACGGTGTTGGTCATCATCATCGTCGTCCTAGCGTTATTCCCGGTTGTGCCCCTAAAAGAGTCCGGGGTCCGCTTTGACACCTAATCCCAAGATTTGGCATAGGCACTAGTTTTACGAAAGCGACTGCTCTGACCTTCCAATCTAGACCTTATTGGGATTCGACCGGTTTCCTCACGATGTTTTCCTTCACCGAAAAGCTAACGGTAAATATTCCGTACATAAGTTCGGAAAAAACTCATTGGTACGAGCCGGGATTCGAACCCACGACCGCCGCTTGACAGCCGCATGCCTGAACACTTAGGCTACCGTTAACAAGCTAAAGCTTGTTAAAATTTTTTTTATTCACTTAGAACACAAACAGTCACATAAACAAATTTATATGGAAAATATAATATTAACGCTAAGTAAACATTACGATTGAAAATACATATATATACCAAATCCCGATAACCGCTACAACATTAACGATGTCGATTATCACTAAGGATATTTCGATCAATTTACTCGTTCCTCTATTATGGATTTAAAACCTAGGAACCTTATGAAAGAAATTAAATTTATTTGTATTTTCCGTATAGCGATATTTTGTAAAAGCATATCTAGATATCGTTAACACGTCCCGCGGGATTAAAACTGACATGCCATGAGCTAGTATGCATTTCATATGAAGCGCAGTTACGAGGTTAATTTCACAATGATGGTCAAGCCACGGCAATCGAGTCCTACTCTAATCCTGCCTAATAGCAACAGCGACACTGCAATATACCTATTATAGACGTGTCTAGACACTACACCCAGACAAATATTTTCCTTTTGCATACAAATGCTCCGAGTCGAGGTCATTTTTTTTGCATCCTCAATTCAACAAATTGCAGGCAATTCGGGATTGCGGTCCGCGATAAAAAACGGAGCACCAGACGTATGTCGTCACTGCCCGGAGTCCTGCGCGCGCGCACGTGTAAGCTCGCCGGCCGGCTCAAGTACATTTTTGTGACGGCGAGACCATTAAGTTACCGAGAAGCCGTTCATTCGAGTCCAACAGCGGGAGTGCCGAAGCAACATTCAAATGACAATGACAAATAAGTTTCTGTCAAAAACGTTATTTTTGGTACAAGCTTTTATTGCCGACTGTACTTTTCTGTATACTGTCATCAACTCATTGAGACGATTCTAACGAGCCCAAACTCGATGAGGCTGTGTCGTTTCATTGCGAAGTTCCTATGGCCACCTTCCAGCTCCATCATCAGATCAGCACCATGTCATCATAATATTGCACTGTCACGCGTTTTACACACATGTATGCAAAATTACAGCTCAATCGGTTACCGCGAAGTGCATCTTTTATTTGCAAGATTTACCTATGTTTACAAAATAAACACTATTGACTATTGACGACAAACATTGGGACAGGTGGAACTAAATAAAAGCTTGTAAAAAAGGACGGCGGTTCTCGATTTTTGTGAAGTCAAGAGCTTCACGTGTATCTAAGGGCTAGTTTACAGATTGATTAGTGCGATCAACTCGCAAAAAAAAATAGAACATACTCCATTCTACTTGTAACTAGTATGAAATCGCACTAAACATTAATCGCAGTGTATCCAGGCCAATATAATGTCAAAATGAATCATGCAATGCGATTTTACCTACTTTAAAGAAAGAAAGAAAGAAGACATTTATTCACTACACAAAAGACACACATTGACAAAGGGAGTAAACATACAATACAATTGACACATATTGTGTGTGTCAATTGCTAATATTGGTTTACAATCTGTCTTGATCTTACAGCCTTGGTCAAATGTGTTGAGCACCCATGCGTTTTTCATACAGAAGTCAAACTTTAAAAGGTGCATTTATATATTTTATAATAGAAATAAAAAAAGAAAAAAATAAAGTTGTGTATCTATCGGAAAAATTCGTCATATTCCGTAAAAAAATATACAATTGGGAATAAATGAAAATTTTAGAAATGACTGACGATTTTTTTGGTGATAGGAATAACCTTCCTTAGCACCAGAAAAAAGTTTCAGATTATTCAGCTGCGTCAATTATTTTAAAAAAATATAAACAGTTTCCTCACTTACGTTTTGGGTTTAGGACGGCGAATAAGAAACTTTCCTTGATTTGTCTCATATTCCAAAAAATATCTTCAATATCCGTGGTAAACTGACACTGGCAATGATATTGACTACTATATTTGACATTGCAAGGGTCAGATATTTAAAAAAAAATTGTAATATGAGGATCAAGGAAAGTGTCTTATTCGCCGTCCTAAACCCAAAACGTAAGTGAGGAAACGTTTATATTTTTCAAAAAAAATGACGCAGCTAAAAAGTCTGCATCTTTTTTCTGGTGCTAAGGAAGGTTATTCCTATCACCAAAAAAAAAACGGGCATTTCCAAAATTTTCATCCATTCCCCATTAAACCTTTATTGTAGAACCCAACTTTTTCTAGCTTCAATTTTCACACGAAAATACCAATTTCAAAATGATATATATTAATGATTTGCACATGTTCAAACACTTATTATATTTTGTCTTCATGTATTTATGAAATTGAAAAATAATGCTTTATCCAGAAGTTACAAAGGAAAACGTGGGGTGCTCAATACTTTTGAAAAGAAAGAAAGAAAAGAAAAAAACATTTATTCGTGACAAAACACATAAAAACAAACTGTATAGACACTTTTTGGTCAAGGCTGTATGTTAAACGCGATACTTGTGTATTAGGAGTCCAGCAAACATGGACCTAAAATACTCGGGACAAGCTATATGGTAATAATAATACCACGTCCGAGCGAGATGGTAGCATACAAATCTCGCTAAGTGTGACAGAAAAGGAAATATCATTCGTTGTCCGTGACATAGTTCTACTTTTTTTCTGTTTGCCACAACTGATTTAGTATGAAGTTATGGCCAATAAATCAGTACCCAAATTAAGTAGGTTGTTTATGGTAAGCGATCAGCCATTTTAAGACCAGGCCCCGTAGCATGGTTGGCCTTGTCACGCGATAGGTGATAGGATAGAGCGTGCGTCACTGGCTGACACCGTTCGATAGAACGAGACGACGCTCTTATCAAGTCACTTGTCGCGTGATAAGGCCAACCATGCTACGGCTCCAGTTCTTAATTTAGCTGCCTTTCCGTCCCTCATTGTGGCATCACGTATAGCCCGTCCCGAGTAGGTATCTTAGGTCCATGCCAGCAAACGTTCAGAGGGCCTACCGCGAAAGCCATTCGAAGTTTTCCCTCTCTGTTGCACTTACGGACGAACTCGCAAGTCTGACAGATAGGGAAAACTTCGAATGCATTTCGCGGTAGGCCCTCAGTTGTCGCCGAACTTGGGTAATTTCGTGTGTAGGATGACACTGAGCGATGTGTTAGCAGGTGCTCCCAAAACTAGCCGGCTTTATTTAATTATTAGCCCTCGCAAGCGCCGGCAGTGCAAACAAAAACTGGCCAAGTGCGAGTCGGACTCGCGCAACGAGGGTTCCGTACAAACCTGTAGGTATAACGCACCCTTAGAATGAAACCGACCGAACTCAAAAACAAAAATACAAAATGAGTTAGCAACACGTGTCGACTCAAAATTACATACTGCTGCATCAAGACGTGTTGCTAACTCATTTTGTAAAAAAATTTGAGTTTGGTCGGTTTCATTCTAAGGGTGCGATATATAAGTAAATTATTAAAAATATTTTTATTCTATGATGTAACTAAAAAATTACGGTTTTCGCACTTTTTCCTTTATCTGACTAAGACGACTTTCCTATAAGACGTTGCTTCGTACCAAATTTCAAGATTCTGAGTTCACGGGAAGTACCCTGTAGGTTTTGATTCCCTTGCGAGTTTAGAAAATTTGCGGCATAAACGGCTATATCTTTTGATTGCGTTGGCTTAGAAGTTTGATTTTTTTCACAGCTCCAAGGGACAGTAGACCAGGAGCCGTAGCATGGTTGGCCTTGTCACGCGATAGGTGATAGGATAGAGCGCGTCACTGGCTGACACCGTTCGATAGAAAGAGACGACGCTCTTATCTTGTCACTTGTCGCGTGATAAGGCCAACCATGCTACGGCTCCTGAGTATTTAATATAAATTTTAGCTTGATACCTCCACGCGTTCCTAACAAAAAGGGTCTTGACAGACGGACGGACGGACGGACAACAAAGTGATCCTATAAGGGTTCCGGTTTTTTCCTTTCGAGGTACGGAACCCTAAAAACGATATGAGCCAGTATGTGTGATACATTGTTAATGCATTTTTCGCTTGAGCTACACCACGGGAGGTTTTTGCGGTGTGTTATATTTATCGCAATTTTGCCCCGGTAATGGAATGGACTCCATTAAAATTATATTTGTAACATCGCCTCTTAATTAAGTGAAAGGGTAGTTTACCACTCTGTACAAACAATGTTTAAGCAAAAGATATATAGATAAATAAATATTTGGGGACAATCTCATATATATCGACCTAATAGCCTAGTGGTTAGAAAACCTGACTATAAAGCTTGAGGTCCCGGGTTCGATTCCCGGTCGGGGCAGATATTTGTATGATGAATACGAATGTTTGTTCTCGAGTCTTGGATGTTTAATATCTATTTAAGTATGTATTTATCTATATAAGTATGTTTATCCGTTGTCTAGCACCCATAGTACAGGCTTTGCCTAGTTTGGGACTAGATCAATTGGTGTGAATTGTCCCACTATATATTTATTTATTTATTCATAGTCTCAAGCTAGCAAATATATGCGATAGGTACTTCGAAACTTATTAATGTTTTGTGTTACAATACAAGGGCTTGCAACTTGATTATTCGAATATATCGAATATTGGACTGATTTTGAATTTCGAATTTCGAATAGTTGGGCATGTGGTATTCGAATATATATGAAAACATCGTGATTTTAAAATAAACGGAGTTTTCTCTGCGCTAACGAGCTTACGCGCGCCCATACGTAACGTAGGTACAGTGACGGACTTTAATTGTTGAGCCGTTTAGAGCTCGCATTATACTGGACACTTCATAGCTCCATAGAAAACCAAAATTAGATGACACCTAATGGCTCAACAATTAAAGTCCTTGACCGTACGTCCGAATCCAACGTCACCTTATAAGTCGAAATCCGACAAACGGTTTAGGCTGCAGGGCGTGCCAAAGAATAAGATATACACACATACATACATACATACATACGCTCGAAAAACATAACCCTGCTTTCCTTCGGCAGTCGGGTAAATACAGAACAAATCATTTGATTTGCCTGAAAATCCCAAGTCGTAGGTAACTAATATGGAATCCACAATTAGGCAAATTAAACTGACAGGTGAAAATGCACAAATATAACGTATTTTTTAATACAGTTGCTCAAAAAGTGGTACTTTTTGTGGCTGCGTAGCGTGCGAGAAGCTCAATTTCTCGAACTAGTGCTTTTTACTTTTTAGTTCCAAACTATACTTTCGAAACGCAGTAATTTTATATTAGATTTTTTACTTGGAAATTATGAAATTAAAAACGCTTACGAATACTAGGAGTATTTATTTAAAGTATTCATTAATATATAAATGACGAAAAAATATTAAGAATTTGCATTTTATAGCCTACTCTGTCTTAGGTATCTATGTATGAAATATTTACTTTCCTAAAAATCGTTCTTTGATTTGGCTGAATGATACAAGCATATGCCTAGAAAAAAAAAGTTTAAAAGCAAATCAGCCCGCCCTTTTGAAATAACTTATAACATTATTTAAACACATTAACGCATATAAATATATAATTTGGTACGAGAAGTTATAAAAATTATCCTTATGAATACTGTCAGTGTCAACTGCCAAGTGTCAATTTAGTTTCTCAACTCGAGGCCGATGGCGCTGATTCCAATAGTATGTTGTCACTGTCAGTGTCATTTGTAAAGTATGGGTTCGTTCAAAAATAACTTCGAAGCAAGGATATTTTATCGCAAAGATATATTAATTTATTATTTTTTCGCAATTGTATTAAAAAACGTCGTTTACAACACGTGTGAAATGTCTTTTTACCACTCGTACCGAGTCTTGCCACTCGCTTTCAGCTCGTGGCAAGATACCTCGGTACTAGTGGTAAAAAGACATTCTTTTCACACTAGTTGTAAAATGTACTATTACATGGCAATCTACAATTAGGCGAACTAAACTGTAGTTCGCCTGATTGTGGATTCCACCATTTCGTAGAACTTTTATATAATCTGTGGTTAAACCGCGCTTAAGAAACGCGCGGTAGTGTGTCCAGCCAAGTTCAAAGCCAAAAGGAACTGGCGACCAGCAGCCGTGTGTTATATTACATGAACCATTTGGAGCCACTTTGACTCCTTAATAATTTAAAATCTATGGTTAGTTCCGGATTCGCCGGATTCCTGTTTCGCCGGATTCTTGTTTCGACGGATTATTGATTCGTTGGAATTTTTCAATTACAGAAAACTATGTAAATATCGTGGCTTTACTCATCTATTAAATAAATGTTTATCAAAAGATTATTTATTGAATTAAATAAATAAAATAAATAAAATAAATAAATAAATAAATAAATATCGTGGGACAATTCACACCAATTGATATAGTCCCAAACTAGGCAAAGCCTGTACTATGGGTACTAGACAACAAATTAATTAATATATTATGATAACTGGCATACCCTGTTTAGACATTAAACAAGATTCCGACGAAACAAGAATCGGACGAAAAAAGAATCCGGCGAAACAGGAATCCGGCGAATCCGGAACTAATCAATTTAACATAAAAACATGAAATTTGGTATATACGCTTTAATCGACATATCAATTGATATTATATCTAAATAACGTTATACTTTACGAAAATAGATATTTTGAATTTATTATTTGCCAGTGTATATGCAGTGTTATATTAAACAAGCTTATACAACGTGAGCGTATATAATTATCACTGTTATATGATAAGTCCTTACACCTATTACCATTGCTCCATTTTTTCCTCGCTCACCACTTCGCAACCTCCGACAGCTCATGGATACTCACATACATCAGGATTTGTCCTAACATGTCAGGATTTTTGACCCTGGGCTAGGATTGCGGCTGGACTTGACAAGTGTCAGGATTTTTACAAATACATACATACATATAATCACGCCTCTTTCCCAGAGGGGTAGGCAGAGATCACGGATCTCCATTTGCTACGATCCTGACAAACCACTTTCGCTTCACTCACCTTCATAACATTTCTCATACATGCTCGTCGGTTTAGGGTACTTTTGACCTGGCCTTTTTGTAACATTTCTCCAATTTGATCGGAGAAAGTTCGCCTAGGTATTCCCCTTCCAACTTGCCCTTCCACTCTTTTTACATACACTCTCTTCGTTAATCTTCTTTCATCCATCCTCTTTACAACCAAACCACCTTAACATACCCTTCTCAATTTTCGTGACTATATCTCTATATTTGAGAAGTGACTAATATATTTTAGAAATGAACTCATTAAATAAAAATTTAATGAATGAAATGATAATACTCTGTTACAAGATGTGTCAGGACTTTTAGGGTGATGTCAGGATTTTTATCAGGACAATTCATTTTGCCATATGGCAACCCTACCCTTAGAAAGCGCTCATAGACTCTAACTAAGTACCCACGTGCGGTCCCCGTCCAGAATAAAGCTTAATTAGACTTGATAAAAGTACTTAGCTTCCGTCTAAGCATTCAGTTTGCTACCATGCCTCATAAAAACACAACTTAAGATAACAATTATAGCGGCGCTGGCGCGTGTGGCAATAAAGGCAGTCGTAAAACCGAAGTACGAGACAGAAGACAATAAGTATTATTATTGCGTCTGTGGGTTATGTTTGTATATCAAACGGGCATAAACTTGTGACCGAGTAGATTTATAGCTTAAAGCAGTAAAACAAATCCGTACGAACGTCCGATGTCACATGTCACAATTGGCAATTTAGTTCGTAAGTTAGATTATCAAAACATATTGAACACGTATTTTTTTGTTTGTCAAATAAACAATGACATGTGGCAAGAATGCATGAAAAGGAAAGAGACGACTTGGGAGATCAAATGCACGGTGGACGGACGACATACAAAAAATCGAAAAAAACTGGCAGCAAACTGCGCAGGATAGGGAAAAATGGCATATACTGGGGGAGGCCTTTACCCGAGAGGGGTCCAAAACTATTAATTAATGGAATATTATTTACTAGTTAAGTTGGTTATGGAATAAATGGGCTTTTAATTTTTTTTATGGAATAAATGAGCTTTTAATTTTTTATTTTATTTATAAAACAAAAAATGATGAAGATGGCTATCCCTTCAAAGTTCCGCGTGACGTCACAAGTACACTTTTTAGGGTTCCGTACCTCAAAAGGAAAAAACGGAACCCTATAAGGTCATTCGGTTGTCTGTCTGCCCGTCTGTCACAGCCGATTTGCTCCGAAACTACTGGACCGATTGAGTTGAAATTTAGTACACATATGTAAATTGGTGACCCAAAGATGGACGCGTAAAGTAAATTAATGAATTCTGAACAAGGGGGCCACTTTTGGGGGGTAAACTGGAAAATTAAAAAAAAAGTTTCGCAAACGGTATTGTGTGACATATTAAATAAAAAAGGTTGTTGTAATGTAAGCATCTTAAATATTTTTTTAAAATAATTTTAGCAAAAACAGATTTGAAGTAATTTAGGAAAAAAAACGGAAATTGACCATTTCCCTCTCCTTATCTCCTTAACTACTAGGCTTAAAATTCTGAAAAAAAATATGGAAAATAGTTCCTTGCCTAAATAATACAGGAAAACCTGTAACGGGAAAATTCTCAATATTTTACGGAACCCTCACCACGCGAGTTGAACTCGCATTTGTCCGGTTTTGAGGTTGGTCTGAATAGTCTTAGAAGCATAATATCGGATCAATAATTAGGGTAAAGGACAGACGCTGTCAAGGATCAAGGATGGTGTGATGGTTGCGTAGCGAGATGGTAAACAAAGGGAGCGCGTGCGACGATAAACGCGCGGCGCACGCGCGGATCCACAATCACTCGTTGGTAATATTGGCCTTGTTTAGGTACACACGTTCACGCCTGTTACACAGAACAGGGTAGGCAGAGATGACGGATTTCCACTTTCCTTACATAAAATACTATACATATATTTCCTACATGCACGTGATAGAGAGGTTTCATTTATTTCGTTTTATATTATAGCGGTTCTAGGAAATGTATGTAAAGTATTTTATGTAAGGATGTCTCCATGTTCTCCCTCAGCTATAATTTTGAAAAAAATCGATGGTGGGTGTATCTTGAAAAATATGGATATTCGCTAACCTGGAAGTAAATAAAAAAAAACTAAAGCTTTAGTCAGCTTTTTTTATTTTTTTTCTATGACATAATGAAAATATAATTTACAGTACACATGGTGTTACTTTCCCGCACTAGTGCGGAAATGAGCACTTTCCGTGCATATGTTGAAACTTTAAAGAGCCATATGTACCTACTGTAAAACGTTGTACGATACACGTGCGAATAGGTAATTCGCAACTCGTGTCGATTTAAAACACTCCCTTCGGTCGTGTTTTAATGTATCACCACTCGTTGCGAATATTCTATTTTCTGCACTTGTATCGTAAATAACTATTACAGTACACATGGTGTTACTTTTTCGCACGAGTGCGGAAAGGAGTACTTTCCGTGCATATGTTGAAACTTTAAAGGGCCATATGTACTGTAAAACGTTGTACGATACACGTGCAAATAGCTATTTTCTGCACTTGTATCGTAAATAACTATTATGTCTTATAATCATCTTTAGTAAATGTACAATATATGTTAAGCACGCTAAAATCGGATGGCTAGAAAAAAAATATCGAAAAATCCATATCCATACTAATATTATAAATGGGAAAGTGTATGTGTTTGTTTGTTTGTTTGTTTGTTTGTTTGTTTGTCCGTCTTTCACGGCCTAACGGGGCGACGAATTGACGTGATTTTTTAAGTGGAGATAGTTGAAGGGATGGATAGTGACATAGGCTACTTTTTGTCTCATTCTAACCCCCCACTTCCCTAAAATGGGGGGTGGAAGTTTGTATGGAGCATTCCGCAATTTTCAAGGTAGAAAGCTAAAAATTGGTATGTGGAATATTTGTGACTAACAAAAAAATCGTGCATCATTTATTTTTTTTGGAAATCTGTACCCAACCCCTTAAAAGAGGGGGTGAAATTTTATATGGGACTTTTCGCAGTTTTCAAGGTAGGAAGCTAAAAATCGGTACACAGACTCTGTTACCAACGAAAAATACCTGCCTTTTTTTGTTAATTTTCCCTCAGCCCCTAAAATAGGGGATGGAAATTTGTGTGAGACTCCGAAAAATTAGTACCTACAGGTTCTAAGATACTAACGAATAATAAAATAATCTAACATGGGTATCGTTTCTATGGTTTATATTTCAAATCCAACGTGGCTGACGTAAAATACCATCTCCCCTGTTGGGGTGCGTATGCTCAAAAATTGCTTGATATAGGCGACGGTCGATTAAAAACTGATGATGAAGGTATGATTCTATTCACCAACCAACTTTGTCATGTTGTGGATTCGGAAAACGAGCTTATTGCTCAAGTTTTTCCGAATCTGCAACAAAATATTCTGGATGAAAATTGGTTGTGTGAAAGAACCATACTGGCACCAAAAAATGAGACAGTATCAAAAATAAATTTTTTTTTTTTGGCAAAAATATCAACCGAAACAACAGTTTACAACTCCATAGATAAAGTAATGACATCCGACGAGAGCACCAGTTACCCGGTTGAGTTCTTAAACTCTCTGGAGCTATCCGGGGTACCTTCCCACAAACTCGAATTAAAAGTAGGCGTACCCGTAATGTTAATGCGCAACTTAGATGCACCAAAATTGTGCAATGGAACAAGATTACGGGTCACTGAATTGGGAAAATATATAGTAAAGGGCACAATCTTAACTGGTGAAGCGAAAGGAGAGGATATACTCATACCCCGTATTCCAATTATAACTTACCATTTAACTTTAAACGAATACAGTTCCCTTTAAAAGTAGCGTTTTCAATGACAATTAACAAATCGCAGGGTCAAACCTTAAAAGTAGCGGGATTACATTTAGGCACGCCATGTTTTTCCCACGGGCAGTTGTATTTAGCTTGCTCACGTGTGTCTAAATCTAAAAATCTACATGTTTTAGCAGAACGAAATAAATCATACAATATAGTTTATAGAAGTATATTGGAATAAGTAGCAGCAGCGAAGCGGCCCACTTATTTTTTTTTTTAGTTTCAGTATTTTTGTAAGCTTTTCGCTTTGGTGCTTTATTGTCTGACAATATACTAGGTAAGCAAAGTATTTTTTTAGTTTTAATTATAAATAGCGTGAAAAAGAAAATAATCTCTAGAGGGGGTAAAATAACAACAATTTGTGTAGTGAAACGAATTCTACGCGGACGAAGTCGCGGGCAAAAGCTAGTATGTTAATATATTTCGTTTAAAAAAAAAAACTATAAAGTTTAGGGTGCTCAAATTTTGCACGTTAATTACTAATGTAGAGCCACACCACCATCCATAAAAATTACAAGCCCAAACTCGAGGGGGGCAGAATCACTTAGCTTAGCTTATCCTGGCACGGCCTTTGGAGACATTTATCCGAGACATCTATTTTAAATATATTCAGAAATTCTAGTAAGCCCGAACATTATAATTACATTAATAACATGATAATTTAATTATTTTAAGGATATCAGTACCCGTCAACTTTTCCTTATTGCTGTAAAATATCGAGTATCCTCATGTTAAAGTTAGTCACGAATATATCGAATTAATGATCATTCTTGACGTTATGGAATGTGTTATAATAATCCTATTTTCCTTAATATACCAGTACAGCAAACACAGGCGTCGGGCAATCACCGAGTCAACCAATTGCCAAGTGAACTCGACAGTTATAAACTTCTCAAATGTGCTCTGAATCAAAATAAGTGTCGTGCGTAGCTTTTAAATGGATCGTCGCGAAAGTTAAGACGTTGTTACTAATTACAAATGAGCTAAACCAAAGAGCCTAACACGATTTCCAGAGACGGATTGTATTGTTCAGACAGTGTTGAGTGAGAACTTGGATCCATTGAATGAACGAGTGGTGCCAGTCAAGAAGACATGGTGTCAGTTTTGAACGTTTGAAGGTCACTTTTATTGTGATAATCCCGCAATGGAGGACAATCCTTGGATGCCGAGGACAGCCGCCCAATACGTGACGGTGTCGCTGCTCGCCCTGTGCTTGTTTCTGAGCGCTGCGAGCATGCTCTTCGGCCTGCTGTCATGGACTCGCATTCAAAAATGGCGGCAGTTCCATAACTACGTGTTCATTCAAGTTATTACCGCTAGCGTTATGTACATCACCACCTACTTTTGTGTGCGGATCATTTATAGGTACGACTATAGTGATGCCGCTGAGATGATTCTAGAAACTTGCTTCAACGTCATGCTGCATTGGCAGTTGGTCACCACGCTGATGTTTTATTTGGAGTTCGTCAAAGTGATCACGGTTGACATCTCGCGCGGCCGCCTCTATCTGTTCGCTAATCTCTTCGCGTGGCTACTACCTGTCCTAGAAGTCATACTTGATTTACGATTTCAACAAATGGGTTTACATCTTATGAAATACGTCGCTCTAATGATAGCGATAGTGAATTGCCTTTTGTATTTAAGCGTTTTATGTATGCTAGTTAAGAGTGCGAGAGCAACGGCAATAACAAAGACGGAGGTTTTAAGACATTTCTTGGTCTCGACATTTGCTTTCATTACTAGTGGTATTACTCTACTGGTTCCGCTGCTAACGGTCCTAAGCCGGGAAGGATTGAGCTCGTTGTGGCTGTCTGAAGAAGATATTGTTCTCACATATTTACTTAATCTTATGGCGATCACAGTGTATTTCTTGTCTATGAAAAATCACAGAGAACTGTGGTTGGAATATCGGCGCAATCGTTCGAGATATACGGATGACGTCGTTTTGATTTAATAGAGGCAACACTATCAATTTGCCACTCCATATATGACTAGTATTTTACTGAGCAAAGCAACGAAAATCCCGACGCCCGAGTCCAGTTTCTTTTACCTCTTCTGAACTGACCCGTGGCTATGTGGAATTGAAAGCAGACTGCTCCTAATTTTTGCCGCATTGCTGGGGATATACAACAAACCGGTAATCTAAGAGACTCAGTATACAGACAGAACAGCGTTTGAGGACTTTGAGGAATCCATCGACACGTGCCAATTTCTAAAAGCTTATCGGACAATGGCGTAACTTTACGTGGAATATGAGTGTCAGATACAGATTTTATTGCTTTGCGAGCATGTATTAGACGACTGGCGTGTCAACAGTGCGGTAGCGGTCCACATGTGCTCTCGCGCCTTGTAGTGTGAGGATGCACTAATGTAATTATCACATGATTTGTTTTATTGCCAACACATAATTTACGAGTGTTATTAATTATTTGTGTTTTCCGTTACGTACATCTGGTTCTCGTGTATATCTCTACCGTAATTAAATATCTAAGTAGACTGATGATTTTCGTTTTTTATTCAGACATACCAAAAAAAAACACGCTCCTTTTACCTCAGAAATTCCACAAGTCTAACTTTACTTAAGCTATTTTTTTCTTTATTCTGAAAACGGGACAAAAATTAGGCCTAAAGTTTCCAATATTACTATCTACATACTTTTGCAAAATTTAATTATAAAGTACACGCAAATAGAGGAACAAACATGCAAAAGAGATTCTAGAAATAATATTAACACTTATTTCTTATTGTCTAGAAAACGAAACTTTCTTGTGTTGATGAGAGACAGGTTATGTGCCTGCCAGCCAGATTTTATAGTCGAAAATACATATTATTATCTCGGCCGAAACCGAAAACATTTGTAGTTACATTTATCAGAATTCTAGAATTTGTTTTTCTTTCTATTCAGAATCAGAATCATTAGTAGGTATGAGTATGAGGTACTATTTGTTTTGATGAAAAACCAAAGACATTTTAAAATTGAATACATGTGCTACCACAAAATGGAAGAAGATATATAACATTGGGGAAACACTTTTCTACTAGAATTGGGTACTTTCCTGGGTAAAAAAAAATCTATTTAGTCCGTCAGTTAGATTATCAAAAAATATTGGACACGTATTTTTTTGTTTGTCAATTAAACAAAAAATTACGAAGATATAGCCCATTCAATTTCTGCGTGACGTCAAATTTTGATAAAAAGCGTACCATAATGTGACGTCACGCGGAACTTTAACGGGCTATATCTTCATAATTTTTTGTTTAATTGACAAACAAAAAAATATGTGTCCAATATGTTTTGATAATCTAACTGACGGACTAAATATCAATTTTTTAGGAAAGTAGCCAATTATTGTAAAACACTTTTTTTTTTATTCTGAGAAAAAAAGTGGTACAGTCAGCATCAAAAGTAACTACGCAATCAAACACGTCAAAAGTTCTTATTCCCTTTTAATAAAGACTTTTGACGTCTACGTTTGCGTATCTACTTTTGATGCTGACTGTACACGTGTAGTTTTCAATATGACCATGGCCGTGCCTCCAAATGTAGGCTCTAGTTCAAGTTCACTCGTCGCCACGTGTTGTCGTAAATACATATGTAACGGTGTCACCAAGAGCCCGCTTATCAGGAACTAAACGCATCACATTAGTATGATAATTATTTTTGGTTCACGTATCAACGCTATGTAAACATTCGAGGGTAACACGTGTAGAATCGGGTGGGTGTTTTAAAAACGATACATAAGTACATTTTAAGGGAAATGTATTCACGTACCTACCGGTGGTACTACTGGTAGTAGAATAGAATAGAATAGAATCGTTTATTGCACATCACATTACAGACATGGATGGATTTATAAATAAGTAGGTATACATGTGACACCCTGCAAGGGCACAGCAATATCAGAGGGCTCACTAAACCATTTATAAGTAAATTTATACAAAGCAACATTTTTTATTTGCCACCATTAAAATATTCCTCCATATAGTACCACGGGAACTATTTTTTATTTTATTTATTTATTTATTGCCAGCCAAAATAACACCTCAACATAATAAGAAAACACAATATACAAAAGAAACTTAACTATTACACTTAAACTAGAATAACAGATAAAAAAGAAGGCTGGTGGGGTGCTGCTATAGTGGCCGCAAGTGGACACCACTCGGCATAATGCTCTGACATTTAACAATGCCACAGCGCTGGTCTTCCGTGGAGCCCAGGGCTGCAGGACAGATTTCAAGCAGCAAAAAGTGGCAGCCGTGGTAGTACATATATTTTGTTAAAAAAATAAAAATAATAATAACGATAACTAGATAGTAACGCATATGAAGAGATTTTAAGGGAGGTGCTTGTACGTGGAATATTGCATGCATATTAAATACTCGTACAATGTACTTAGCATGTACTGAGACTAACGTAACGCTACAGCTACATTCAAGTAATTTTTGCCCGTAGTACTACCTATCCTGTCGGGTAGTACCGCGGGAGATTTTTGCTACTTATCAATTTAGATTTAGACGAGCCAGGCCGAGAAAGTAATCGAATCGCATAGCTGGGCTGTTATTCGCTACGCGGTCATGCGCCTCACCCTACTCGTCACACCTTAACGAAACTAGACCTCTACCTACGCTTAGTTACTACGCATCGCGTTGCCAAGTTATATTTGTGGGTGAGCGTGAGGTGAGCTTAAAACAAGTTACACAATAGGGGGGCTGGACTGTTATTATTATTACCGAAGCGGACCGGTATGGATCTAATCTAATAGCGACTAGCGCACAGCCGATAAATGGGGCAAAATTCTTTTTGATGCCTATAAAAACGTCCCTTGTACATTTTAACCCATATTTTTTTCCTTGTTCCGATAATCTTCAGAAAACTATTATTTTTTAATTTACCATGACATATGCATACCCGAATGATGACCATTATCGAAATATATGGGCTCAAAATAAATGTTTGGTAACGCAGTGGACATTATTTTTAAGGGGTCATGGGGACTGGTAACGCAGTGGTAATTTGAATACCAAATGTGGCTTTTTTGTAATAAAAAATCGAGGCTTGTGGGTAAATTCATAATAAACAATGAGGCCCGGTTGAGAACTAACGTAACACTACTAGGAAAATATTTCGAGACATCTACATTTTTTTTATAAGTGTTTATAAGTTTTCATCTCTATTTTAGGCACTAAAAAGAAATTTGGCCCACCCAACTAGCACACTAGCGTTAAAATAACCCTTATATCATTCTTATATTGGTTCCAGCCAAGTGTTAAGGTGTTAAGAATGCCTGTAAAAAAAAAGGTGTTAGAAAGCCTGCAGAGCAGTGTTATCTGACACCTATAGTGTTGACCAACGCTCTACAAACACCGTAGTAACGGTTAAGGTGTTAGCTGAGAGTCTTATAACACTCTAGTTCTCACCCAGTTTCAAGTGAGCATCTTACTCTTTTCTTTACCATAAAATTATGAGACAAATATAGTCTGCCGACAAAATGGCGAAGATAGTATAGGTATTAATATTTGACAGTTATGGAGTCGTACTCAAACTCAAAATGATCTTTATTCAAGTAGGCCTAGTAACAAGCACTTTCAAATCGTCAGTTAATTTTTTAGAGTAATTTTTAAACATAAAGAATAAAATATTTATTATTATATTACTAATTGAATGTGAATTTAATTGGAAGTGTGTGTGAGATTAAGTGAAAACAACCTGCCCTTGTGATTTTACGGTAAGTGTATACCATGTTTCCCATCTCAATTTTAACGCGCCCAGGATTTATTAAAGATTTAGTCAATAGTCAATAGTCAATAGTGTTTATTTTGTAAACATAGGTACATCAAATTGAGGTGTATAGTAAAAAAATCTCGTTCCACTATTTCTAACAAAACTTATGAAGAATAAAAAAGACATCTAAAGTTTTTATCATTTTCTATTCTTGTTTCTTGGCCAGTGGCATGTTAAATTAAGTGGCATCCATAGAATGGCAAGAGTAACATAAATAATGAAGTATTTTGATGTGAAATATTGTATAACCTAATCAATTTGTAGGTTAGAGTTAACCAAAACAATGGCGAACTTACCTTAAAGCTTTAGGCGTCAGTTAACTCAACTATAACGCTTATTGAGTTACAACACCGTTAGTCAAACACCATTACTCTTACAGTGTCTTTAAAGTGTATCTGCCTAACACCTTAAGCGTTAGAAAAAGTTTAAATACTTACAAGAGAGTTAATTCTGTTATAAAGTCTCTGCCTGTACCTTATAGTAGATATAACACCTTAAGCTTTATAAGACACTCCACGGCAACAACTAAAAAGCAATAAGAGTTAACGAGCGTCAGCTAGCACTCTTGTAAAGGTTTAAGTGTTAAAAACAGGTTAAAGCTTTAACATCTTAAGTGTACTTGCTTTGAGTAACACTCTTATAACACTTTAGGAGTTAATTATTTTTCTTAACTCCTTTATAACAACCTATTAGTTGCAACTGAGATCATTATAACTCACTTATAAAGGTTAAGGTTATAATAATACCCTTAGCTGACACCAAAATGTTAGTCGGGCAGATACCAAATGTCTCAGTAGTATACAATAGGGATGTAATTCACAATACTCGCTAAAGTTACCATCGCCAACACAGTTAGCTGACCATCCGTGCACTTTATGTGCATTGTAAGAAAAGAAGGGTCACGAACGGTCAGTTAACTGTGTTGGCCTTTGTACAGTCAGACTTTAATCGTTAAGCCATTTAGGTGTCAACAAATTTTGGTTTTTAATAGTTAAGCTATGAATAATCAGTAAAAGGTGAGTTCTAAATGGCTTTGTCAAATTTCTTGGATCCACCATAGATAAACATCGCCATTGGAAGGGCCACATTGAGCAAATTTGTAACAGGCTAAATAGATTTGTGTTTGCCCTCCGTAGACTGAGAGACACTGTTTCTGTGGAAGCCGCATTGACGGCTTATCATGGGTATGTGTCCTCAGTTCTCCGGTACGGCCTGATTCTGTGGGGTAACTCTGTCGACGTAGAAAAGTCTTAAAAATTAAAAAAAAACGTATTCGCGTTATCTGTAATGCTTGGCCAGACGATTCCTGCGTCCCTTTATTTAAAAAACTGCGCATTCTTCCTTTACCCTGCTTATACATAAGGGATATATGTGACTTTGTGAACACCCACTGATCTTTATTTAAAAAACGATGTGAAGTAATGCACAGACAGACTCGACCAAAAATCATGAACTTGTTATACAAACCACGTGTCAGAAAATGATTTATGGTAAAAATGTATTCAACATGTGCATACTTATTAATATATAATAAACTACCTGATGACATAAAGTTACTGCAAGGCAATAGTTTTAAAAACAAATTGACTACCTGGCTTCTGAGCAGATGCTTCTATAGTGTAAAACAATATTTGGACCGTTTTTGACATAATTTTATTAAATGTTTTATTAATTTAATATTTGTTATTTTTGATTTTAATATCGCTTCTCATTAATGTTTGCACTCCTGTATGCAGGCAGAATGCACTGAACATGTTTTATTTCTAACATCTAAATGTACTGTATTCTATGCAGATAAATACTTTGAGTTTGACTCAACGATGAAAGACCGTGACTGTACCAGTGGACCATCTCTTGTCCTCCGATTACCCGTTTAAGTAGTTGTTATAAATATAGGGCTCCCATTATGATGATAGATACAGCTCTCAGACGAGTCGAATCCGGTATAATGTCACTTAATCGTAACCTTAACCTCAATTTACGTAACGATTGTTTGTCTCTTAGTGCAAACCGATTTAAATATATCTCGTTATTTTAGTGCATCTCTTTGTTTACATACTCTTAGCTAAATGACGTTACTAACAATAGTATCGACAGTTAGGTATCTACCAATTAAATCTTTACTTTACAAGGTGATCGAGATACAAATAATTTTAACAACGTATTCCCATGTTTAGCAAATTAAATGTGGTATAAAGTAAACTAGATTCGACTCAGTTTTCATGAAACCGACACTTCACATTCACCTTACTTGTGTCCCAAAAATATTGGCATATGTACAGGTCGATTCACGAGAGCTGGCATGAATGAATTGACCGAAAGTAATGTCACTTGTCTCTGTGAGTGGCACTGTGAGTGTCGTTCTTATACAGGGGGCTCCTAATAATAAATAAAACGTATATTTATTTTCTGACTTATTTTTAATGTCAAGAATCGAAAGAGCAGACCAAGGAGTCCGTCGTCAACAGAGTTTTTAATTTATTTATATCCTGTTTTCACACTGACGCTGCAATCTACAAAATTACGGCGAAAAGATTCGAAATTCTTACAAAATTTTACTGTTATTTTCGCGTTTCACGGCCTCGTCATTGTGCATGAAACATGGTTATCATAATCACTTTTTGCATTAACCTGTATTTAATAATTATGTGATGCACACATAGACGTTATCATTCACTCGTTCAATTCATTCGTGCCAGCTCACGTGAATCGACCTGTACTAGCACAGAATATGTGTGTGTCTCATTACCATAAAGAAAAGTCCTCCTGTCAAGAACCTTTATAAAAGCTTGCATCCGGATGCATCCGCCCTTAGGTCGCGACAACCGCCGGAAGCGACCTAAGGAACTAAGGAAACTCGTTCCACGCGACCTAGTTAACACTCGATTAGCTAGCTTAGGAAACCTAGACACAAGGGAATGGATGAAAAATTTAGAAATGCCTGATTATTTTTTTGGTGATAGGAATAACAATACAATAAAATACAAACACTCTTTTCACGCCACTGCTCGGAAATGTGGCAAAAGATGGTCAGAATTCAGGCTTCAAAGCTGGGGTTAGTTGGACGTCGCACGAACAGGCCATCTATGACTTCAAACTGTCCAACAATGTTATTGTTGGACAGTTTGAACAGCGATCGACCAATCACAGGGCACCGCGCGCGGTCGCGCCGGCGTGCGTGCGCCCGTTCCTCCTCCTCCGCGCCGGGCGCGAGGCAAGCGAGCCTGTTTAGTATTATGATCTTCAATTAGATACTTAATTTTGATTTTAAATTATAATTATTTGCAATTTCCTCGCAGTAGGCGTGAAAAGCACTATGTTAAGTATCGGCCGAAAGGGCAATAGCTGGACTCGTACTTTCGAGGGCCTCCGCTAAGCGTCGGCCCTCGAACTAACTCGTCCATCTATTGCTTACTTTCTACCCTCTTCAACAATGTACTATTATTGCACACCTCACACAAACAAAGCAGTTACAGAGAGAAACAATACAATAACATGTAGGTAGAGGTAGACAACAGGCGGTCTTATCGCTGAAGAGCGAATAACCTTCCTTAGCACCAGAAAAAAGTTTCAGATTTTTAGGCGCGAAACAAGACAAGTGTCTTATTCGCCGTCTTAAACCCAAAACGTAAGTGAGGAAACTGTTTATATTTTTCAAAAATAATTGACGCAGCTGAAAAATCTGAAACTTTTTTCTGGTGCTAAGGAAGGTTATTCCTATCACCAAAAAAATAAAAAGGCATTTCTAAAATTTTAGAGAAGATAGACTGAGAAGAGAAGAGAGACTTAATTTGAAATACTGAGAATGCAAGGTTCAATTTCAAATACTGGTAGAGCTGAAACTCCGGAAGGAAAATCCTCCTTAATCCAAATAAATACACCCACCTCTATGCAGAAGATCAAAATGTGATTAAAACACTATACCTACTCGTAATCATAGTGCAGCCTGTAATTTTTAAGCTTAACAAACGCTATTGGATGTAGACATCATTAAAAAAGATGACAAAGCACAGAATTTCACTCTAGATTATGTATTTTCAAAACAACAGTATCAGCACATTCTTAAGGAAAATCACAGCGGGCGTAGGTGGACTACAACTATCTCTTGGCTATTTTTAGTGATGTAATTAATGGTCAGCTAACGAAGTAAGGAAGCTTCATGCATCCGGAACCCCGAACCAACCCACCTTCGCCGCTGTCAGGGATGGGTGACAGATTCTGTTTGGATTGAGTGCACGCGTAAAGCTACTACTACACATGCTGATTACTAGCACGAAAGCATGCTACTATTGAGCAATTGCTACTTAGTAGCATGTGTGTCTAAACATAGCTAATAATGAGCATGCTCATTTCGAGTTGCTCAAAAATCGACGGTCGTGGGATTTTGCCTGCAGCGCGGGTGGAAGGGAGCGTACTTTTAGCGCGTGTGAACAGGTTTGCTTATTGAGCATGCTGATATCGATCAGTCTATTTTTATCTGTCATTTTCTATTATTTTTTTCCTTTTTCTAGCTGAGAGAAGTTTTTAGATGCATTGCATCGTCAGCAAAATTATAATTTTTAATACAGTTGCTCAAAAAGTGCTACTTTACGTAGCTGTTTAGCGTGCGGAAAGTTGGTTTTCGAGCACTAGTGCTTTTCACTTTTCCTCGTACAAATTGTACCATTAATTATTATGTCAATAAAAAATAAATAAGATAGAACTGTATTAAACTGTATTAAACATAATTTTTTTCAACTGTATTACAATGATGTTACAGAATGAATAATATAAAAGTTTCGAATTCTTTACTTCTTGTTTTTCTTATTTTTTCGCAACAGTATTAAAAAACGTCGTTCGATACACGTGCGGAAATGTCATTCTTCACTCGTCCCGAGTCTTGCCACTCGCCTACGGCTCGTAGCAAGATATCTCGGTACTCGTGACGTAATGACATACTTTCCGCACTAGTATCGAAATGTACTATTTATTCAGCTCCATGCGGGCGGCTGCTTGATTTTCCATGGTTTCGTTTGAACTGGCAGAGAGCACGCTACCAACTGGCATGTGTATTGGAGTGTATGCTTATTCAGGAGCGTACTTAAAACTAGCATGCTTATTGCTAGCAAATGTAAACAGTTCACAAGCATATGTAAACAGTTCACAAGCATGCTCATTTTAAGCATACTGATAGCACGCTTTTTAGCATACTAATCTAGAGCATGTGTAACAGTCGACATATTGTCGATAACCAGGATTATAAAAAAACTTATGCAGATCATTATGACCATGTTCTGCACGGCTACTTTTGATTACTGTTATTACTCCAAAACAACAATCGGAAAGATTTACCAAGGTGATCATAAATCAACAAAAAATATTTATGACTGGATTAGCGATACCGTTTATCGTGTTACACGTGTAGGGCCGTGTAATAATAGGGCCATTAGGGGCTCGATTCGAGATGTTTTAATAACAGCTCGTGACATTACGACCGCATGTTCAATTTTGTGAAAAAAATTTTTTTTTTTTTTGTAAAGTAGCCAATTGAATTGAATGGAGCGTCCTCCCTCATCATCCTTGTAATCCTATTTATTGTGTGAAATATGGAAATTGGCTCATTTCATCAGACGTCAGAATACACGGTAAATGAGTGTACCTATATAATACACTTCGACTGCTTGGTAACTTCTACGCAGATATTATCACAGCATGAAAAAAAATGACATAAACCAAACTCTATGGGTCGAGTCGATTTATGCCATCGATGATACTCGCCACTAATATGTACCATATTACAACCAGTTAGGGTCTACCATTGGTCAGTTGAGTGTGTTGCTCTTAGTACACTGCAGCAGCACTTGCGGTGCATTCGATAAAGAGACCGTGACCTAGCCCCAAAATAAGAATATAACGCAGGTTATCCGAGCCAGGCCGTACATTTTAGGTATTGGGTTTTATCACATTCAAAACAGGTAAATTGCATAAATACATTCGCAAATTATCTCAATTTATTGATTCCATGCATAAAATCAATGTTGATCAATTATACGAAGCGCGCTTACAGTGCTCTGCTTTCAATAACGGCTTCAGGATGCTGATGGGGCTACCACGCTTTTGCAGTGCGTCGGGCATGTTTGCGCAAGCACGAATGGACGATTTTCATGCCATAATGAGGAAAAGAATCGCCTCTCAAATGTATCGCCTGCGAGGTAACACCAACAGCTTGCTGATAGACATAGCGGAGAGATGGGGCTGTCCGTTCTTTGGTCACTGGGCGTCTGCTCCTCGTCCTGTGTACCACAACCCCAAATAAAGTTTTAAAAAAAACTGTGAGACCTAGGTTAAGGTGTACTAACACTAGTAATGTAAATCTGTATATTACCAACAATCTATGGGCAAACTGGCCTGAAATAAAGGATTTATTATTATAAAATGCCTGTACCTACCTAAAATAAGTTTCTGCCTAAAAATAAATTTTTGGTGCAAGCTTGTTGCCGACTTTCCTTTTTTTGTCATCAACTACTCGTAAGTGTGTTCGAATGAGCCCAAACACGGTTTGGGAAGTGCTACTTCCATCTTTTGTCTCCATCATCAGTGGTAAAGACTTAATATTCCGTTGTCATGTAGTGTACCAAATTTCAGCTCAATCGCATACCGGCAAGCGACTGAAAAATAGTTTACTAATTTAGCTTGTAACAAGTGAAAGAATTTTCAAAAAAGCCAACTGCTTTTTTGCAAATATTGTAGCCTATGTCACTCCCACGATTAAGAGGAATCCAACGACACCTCATATGTCGAAATCCGTCAAACGGTTTAGGCTGCAGGGCGTGCCAAAGAATAAGACATACACACATACATACATACGCTCAAAAAACATAACGCATAAGGAAAGGATTCCTTCGGCAGTCGGATAAAAACAAGTGGCTGTCGACAGATAGTTTAGAACATACAGTCCTCATATAATATAATAATATTAAAGCCTCTTTTATTTTCTTTTTAATTGTGAACCCTTCGTTTTGCGTAGTCCGCTTGGCACTTGGCCTGTTTTCGTTATTCATGCGTGGAATGTGCCCAGCCAGCCCATTTCCATTGCGAGTTGTTCGAGAGCGTCTATCACATTTGTTGATTTTCTTTATATGTGTGGCTGAAGATTCAGTTGCAAATATTTTACGTGCACTTACCTACTAAGAAGGCATGTTAAACAAAAGCTAAAAACCGAGCACATGGGACCTTGGTCGTTGTAATCATATTCCATTCCAGCACCCGTGGCCCACGAGGCACATCTGTGTCATCTGTCGATCACCGAGAACAATAGACCGGCCTGTCCAACCCCGCGTAAGCGTTACAATGGATTTTTCCGCTCACGTCATTTTCCCAATACTCTTTTTATGCTACTTTTCTTATTAAATAACTATTTTAATCAAGGCCAGGCCAGTTCATAGGCGGAGTTCTTTGAACCTCTAGCTAGTGATGACGGTAATGTCGAATTCATGTTTTTTTCGTAAAAATTACATGAGATTAGTTTTTAAGCAGAACCACAGAATAAGTAATAGTACTACGTACAGAAGGTTCTCTTCTCTGTTAACAAATTCCCTGTTTAGGTACGTCAAACGTGCCTAAATGTGGCCTTTTCTTTCTATCGCATGCAACGCGCTATTTCGGAGGCGGAGTCTTAGATCTAGGGTAACCGCAACTCGACCTATTAAATTATAGGTACGTTGGTATAATAGTGTATTTTACTAACGATATTACGATTAAATTTATTTACTTAGGATCACCCAACTACACAAATGCTGTGTAATTTGTCTTTAAGTTATGACATCAAAACTACCTGTTTCTGCAAAATGTAAGACGAAGACACACAACTCTAAGTTACCTACATACATAAACATAATGTAAAGAAAAAATCTTTTCAACCAATATCAATTGACGACGCGGCATATTTATTTTAAGAAGCGAATGACGATGCAATGCAAAGCGCGAACGCGTGCGTCCCGAAACAGCGCGCGGCAACCACTGATAGACCGCCTAAAGGCGGCCGGCCGGCATGTTTTTGTGCGGCGCGACGAAATCATAGAGTGAACCGCCCCTGGCAGAACACACGTTCAAGCTCGCTGTAGGGTTTGGGCAACGTGCAGAGCTGTTTCGGGCGGGTACTAAGGAAATGATGGGTAGAGTGTCCAGTGTCCTCCCGTACTTATATATCTGTTTGTTCCGTTGTCTACAGAGTAGCCGCGCGGCAGCGGGATGGAGGACGAGGTGACGTTCCTGTTCCAGCTGGGCGTGCTGCGCGACGCGGTGGCGGCGCCGGCGCACGCGCTCACGCTCGCGCACCTCAAGGAGCTCGCCGTCAAGTTCGTGCACGAGAAGGTACGCGCTATACAGAGTAGCCGCGCGGGAGCAGGATAGAGGACGAGGTGACGTTCCTGTTCCATCGGGGCGTACTCACGCTCGCGCACCTCAAGTAGCTCGCCGTCAAGTTCGTGCACAAGAAGGTACGCGCTATACAGACTAGCCGCGCGGGAGCGGGATGGAGGACGAGGTGACGTTCCTGTTCCAGCTGAGCGTGCTGCGCGACGCGGTGACGGTGCCGGCATTTCTTGTTAGAATTGCTGAACTAACGATCTGACAAAACCACAGCGACCAAACTTGCCCAAACCGATAGTCATGTTTGCAAGTTTTGCAATCGATGATCCTCGTCAGAAGATCAGGAAAATAATGTGCTGAACATAAAATTAGGTCCTCCTATTGAGGCTGCTTGCGATTACTCTAAGTCAATTCCCATCGTCCGTAGCAGGTCTAGTCCCACCAGCCCTACGTTTACAAACTGAAAGACGAGTTTAATGCTGTCCTTGCTCGTCAGATACCGGACAACGGGCTGAACCGGCTGAGCGAGCGCATCCTCCTGTTCCGGCACGACTACTGCTCGGCCAACGTGCTGCAGCTCATCAACTCTGCTTCCGACGTGTCCGACGAGACCCTCGTCGAGATCGTCCTCACCGCTAACCGTGAGTGTGCCCTGGATTTACTACTCTCCCAGCACGCATTCCTATCGCTTTATTGGGTTCGTCCTGTGAAGGCTACAGTCATAGGTTCAATTGAAAAAAAATGGTTGTCTGTAAAGCCGGTTTACGGACGATAATTTAACGTGATAACGATAAGAAAATATTAATGAAAACTTCACAGGAGTATTCGTAATACTTCTGTGAAGTTTCGAATAAAATAGTCGATCTAATCTTGTTTCCCCATACAAACTTTGGGCGCCCATTTCACCCCCTCCGAGAGTGAATTTTGAAAAGTACACCACTAGACCTTATAAGGAACCTACGTGCCAAATTTGGGATCTCTAGAACCAGCGGTTTGTCTGTGCGTTGATATGTCAGTCAACGGAACGGGACAATGAGACAAACTTTTTCGTGCGTGCAGCCGGCGTTCATCGATTCATCACGTCAAAAAAGAGTGCATCCAATAAGAACCACGTCTTTCCTATTTCAAACTGGGCCCCGTTCCAAACTTGACTGCGTTCCTCCAGTTGAGACGGATCAGTAATGTGAACGAGTCGAAATTGGTAATGAGACTGTACCTTCAACGAGTAGTCTGAAAGAGGTGAATGAATCCTGGAATCCGGGCTGAACCTGTTGCTATAGTTATTCACCCATGACGAGTAGGCACACATGGTCGATACAGATCTTTCAGCCCAGTGCAAATTGTTCACTGTAGAATAAAGTGCTGGTTCGCTAACGCTAACTTATACTCGTTGCGTGTAAAAAGAGTGTCCCTGCTACCTAATTTCTGCAGTTAATCTTTAAAAGTTATCATTTGGGTTAGCAAGATTAATCCATTGTTGATACATAGGTCCATTATTAAAAGGTAAAAAAAATTGCAACGTACCAGAATTCTAACTCCAGATCGCACAGATTGCAAACTCGAGTCTATCAAAATTCTGATAGACTCTTGTTCGCAATATTCCTCTTACGCCCCTAAAAAGAAAAAGAAAAGAAAAGAAGACATTTATTCACTATACAAAAGATACACAGAGATAAAAGGGAGTAGACATACAATTGACACATATTGTGTGTCTTCGCGGCAGTGAATCGGTCGCTGTCTCAGCATTGTGCCGAGGTGTCGACAGACACCTGCAGCGCTGGTTAAACAATGTGCTATATTTGACGGTGTATATTTTGGAATGTGCAGCGATGCTGTGCGGCAGCGAGTCGGACGCGGCGCGCGTGCAGCTGCCGCACATGCTCTCCGTGCACTCGTACAAGTCGCCAACGTTCTGCGACTTCTGCGGGGAGATGCTCTTCGGCCTGGTTCGACAGGGGCTCAAGTGCGAAGGTACGTACCGCTGCAGGTCAAGAATGTGAAAAAATTCGTGGCAGTAGTTAAAGGAAAACTATCGCGGCTAAGTAGGCATAACCAGTCACCGAGTCATAGTCCAACTTAAAAAGTGTACTTGGAAAGGCCAACTTTCATACAAATTCGGCCGACGCAACCGCACCATGTATTTGGCGCGTGCGCGGCGTGTCGATGGAACAAAGACAGACAGGCAACTACGGAAATCTACACTGCGCGTACAAATATGGATTTTATCCGAAATAAACGTATTTTATTTTATTATTTAATCTTTTCGACGCCAACGACGCATATGTCCGCAACGCAGGTTCAACGCTTAATTGACATAAGGTTTTTAACTCCACACTAAATGTCTTGTTGATTTGGCGTGTGGTTGACAACTTTTCTCTTTGACAGAGCGTTGAAGAGGTTAATCAAGTTTTCTAATAGTGTTTCATATAATCGTTGCACAATGAGGGCTCTTAAAGTCGAGTTGCCTCGTGGCCTAATTAAGGTACGAGAATTTAAGAGCTAATTGTGTAACTATTGCATACAATACTTTTTATACGAGTCAACAGAAATAATTAAACAGACTTGGTATCTAATGAAAATCTAAGACCCTGCTGAAACGAAGTGCAAGTCAGAGGTGCGCCGGCTCAACGTCGTTGATGTCTTTTGTATTGGAGCCAACGCGAGGTCAAATTCATTATAGTTCATTAAAGGCGCCACGTGATTCGTCGAATTTATTTTAGTTGTTGAAAGCGTTGTATAATAATTATTATAGTTGAGTTGGGAGCTCCATTGAAAAAAAGTGTGTGGTTTTAGTTTAGTGTACGAAGTCTTCATTCAAACATTAAAGTCGACGAGTATAAAAAAGTATATTGATATTGCAGGTTGCGGGCTGAATTACCATAAGCGCTGCGCAGTGAAGGTGCCGTCCAACTGTCCGGCGGCGCGGCGAGCCTCGGGCGCGCCGCGCTCGCCGTCGCGCGCCTCCACAGCCTCGCACGCCTCGCATGCCTCGCACGCCTCGCACGACGACTCGCTGGTAAGGCGGCTCGCAGACCTGCTCACCATCAAGTCTGATGACCCCCCGCATTCATAGGTGTAGGGCTTAGACCATACATAACTGGAGTAGCGTTTCAGTAACTTGCCCCTCTGTAGAAAACCTTGCACAATGTGCAAAAAATCATACAAATACAATTTCACAATCGATTAATGGTCATTCACAAAATCGCCTCGCAAGAGAACACTGATTGATATTATAAACGTTCAACCACTTAAAGCTTTCAATATACAATTGAGTTTCGATATCCTATTAAGATGCTCCCCCCGCCCCCGCAAAATTCGACAGACATTTTTGTACGCAAATACAACATAAGGCTACTCCAGTTATGTATGCTCTAAGGTGTAGGGAAATAACACAGATTAATAAATAACAACGCAGTAAGCGTCGCAGCTGAACGTAGACGAGTGTAGGGGTTGATCGAGGGAAAAGCGTTAACTATACATTCACGCCAATAAACAAAATGGGGTGTAGTAATCCGCCGCTGTGAAATACATACAGGGTGGGCCCTGTAACAGGAGCAAAAAATTAAACGGTAGATTGGTACGCAATTATATCCAAGTGGCTATGCTTGAAAAAATTTTTTTTTTGAATTGCTTTTCTTCAAAATAAGTTAAATGTACTCTGTTACTCTTCTGGAGTGATATAAGTAACATTTTATTTTAAAAACACTAAAAAAAAATAGAAAAAAAAACTCAAAAATATCTTTTGAAAACAAAAATGCAAACACTATTGTGACTGATTACATGACGTTACCTCAAAATCTGCATTGACAACTATCCGATCTCGTGGTGCCAATATACTTGGAGGTCATAACTTGAGATCAAATTTACTCCGCTTTTTTTTTTGGACGAGGGTGTACTGCAGATGCCCTAAGGAAGCGTCCTTTTAAATATGTGCTCCTGTTACAGGGCCTTACGTATTAACGAGTGCCATCCCACGTTGCAAACACACGTCGAGTAACATACTTACTCGTAGGTGCAGGCACAAAATACTAAACTCAACGAATTAAAAATATTATTGAATAACCTTACTTTTAGACTAGTTTATAGATTTTTTTTTCGTACATGTACAATAATATCTGCATTTGTAAGTGTTATAATGTCGGTATTGCTACGTTTAGCATGCTAAATATTTTTAGAGTACGATTATGGTTAACTAACCGTGTGACAGAAGCAATGTAACGTAAGTTAGATTATGGCAGCGCTCAAATTGGGTACTTTCCTGGGTAAAAATATATAATTATATTTATTCCGTCAGTTAGATTATCAAAAAATATTGGACACGTATTTTTTTGTTTGTCAATTAAACAAAAAATGATGAAGATAATGCCCGTTAGTTTCGCGTGACGTCACAGTATGCTAAAAAGTGTACCATGATGTGACGTCACGGGGAACTTTAACTGGCTATTCTTTATCATTTTTTGTTTAATTGACAAAGAGAAAAATACGTGTCCAATATTTTTTGATAATCTAACTGACGGACTATTTTTTTTTTTTTTTGGAAAGTATCCAACTCTGTGTAACCAACAGGACAATTAATGTATTAATGTTTGCGTGCAGAGCCAATGGAGAATAGGTCGAAAGTTCTACTCCATTTGCCGAATATAATAAAATAAAAACCGGCCAAGTGCGAGTCGGACTCGCGCACGAAGGGTTCCGTACCATTATCTATAAAAACGGCAAAAAAATCATGTCTGTTGTATAGGAGCCACAGTCCGACTCGCACTTGGCCGGTTTTTTAGTATTTGTTGATAACAACAAATACTAAAAAACCGGCCGGCGGCGCTATAAAGCGGCAACACAAATACATAATCTGTGATAATTTCAACTCTCTAGCTATCACGGTTCTTGAGATACAGCCTGGTGACAGACAGACGGACGGACAGCGAAGTCTTAGTAATAGGGTCCTGTTTTTACCCGTTGGGTACGGAACCCTAAAAAAGTCATGGCGACTAGGTATTGACAAAAAAGTGAATAGATTTATTTTGACACGGTTGGTTTTCCGGAATTTCATCACATAGTATAGGAAATATTAAATAATGATTCTGACATTTATTTTCTAGTATTTTATACAAATATTTTTTTGAGGAATTTTGTAATTTAACTGAATGATCTGTGGTGTCATATTTGACATGATTATCAGTATATCAAATGTTAAGCTATAATTATGATTTATTAATAAATACTAACTTCTCGTTTATTTTTATGTACTTAAGAAGATATTGCGTCCATAATACTAAAAGATTATTTTATATTTATGTTTAATGTTAAGTTTAATTTAGTTTAAAAATGTTAGGTTTGCGACTAACATCACATTGGGTGGTGGGTAACTTGGGACTTCACAAATATGTTTGTAATTAACATTTTTTTTATTTTAATAAATAACATTTTATTTTATTTATCTTTGAGTTTTATTTCAACCACCCACGCTACCCATCATCCAATATTGAACATACAAATGAAACTTTTTTTATAGTATTCAAAATTTAAGACAAAAAGTACACAATTAGGTACTTTCCTGGGTAAATAAATAGAATTATATTTAGTGCGTCAGTTAGATTATCAAAAAATATTGGACACGTATTTTTTTGTTTGTCAATTAAATTAAAAAAAATATGAAGATATAGTTTTCTAAAGTTCCGCGTGACGTCACATTATGATAAAAAGTGTACTATAATGTGACGTCACGCGGAACGTCAATTCTGACCAACTTTCACAAGTCCAATCGATTGGTTTTTTTTTATATTGTGTAAGCCAAATTACAATGCACTATTATGGTAAGTACCATAAAGCTCGTCTGGTGATGTACACGAGCCAGCTTCACACACACATACGTGTGTCTGTGTACGTCAACGTGTACGTGTGTCCCTGTAAATATACAAATACTACTACAAATGCAAAAACGTCCCGATAGTAATTTACCTGTACGGTCTATGCCAAAAATACGTTTACACTATTCGCCTTATTGCAATGGAATAAGATGCAAAAGTGTAACCGTATTTTTGGCGTCGATGTACATCCCTATTCGCTACTTGATTCAGAACTGATCACGTAATATTCTGCAATACTGATATCGATATCACATTATTGTTTTTAAATTCCACGTGCATGCATGTTCAGAGACAAAATATGCAAATGTTGTTTTCTATACGGGGATTAGATTTTACCGTTGCTTTGTCTGCCATAAGTGTTGTTTTCATTGGGAGTGGGAGGCATACCTAAGCAGCGTCGGATATGGAATTTTATTATGGCTAGTCGATTATGTATGTGGCGAGAAGAAAGGTTCAATTATACTCTGCTATACGAAAAAAAACAGACTGCGAAATAATTATTGGTGAAGAAAGACTGGAACAAGTAAAAGAGTTTGTGTATTTGGGGACATTATTTACTGGAGACGGAAAGAATGAGAAAGATATTGAAAGGAGAGTGAATGCAGGGAATCGAGTGAATGGGGCACTGGACGCCTTTATGGTTATGGGCACCCAGAAAATATCACAAAAAGCGCGCGTGACTGTGCATAGAGGAGTGTTGCTGCCCACACTTATGTATGGTAGTGAAAGTTGGGTGTGACAGAAAAGACATCAAAGTCAAGTGAATGCAGTAGAAATGAGAGCGTTGAGAAGTATGTGTGGAGTGAAATTGAGTGATAGAGTGAGAAACAGTGTGATAAGAGATAAGTGTGGAAAGGATGGAGATATAGTCACGAAAATTGAGAACCCAAACCACCTTAACATACCCATGTTAAGGTGGTTTGGGCATGTAGAGAGGATAGATGAAAGAAGATTAACGAAGAGAGTGTATATAAAAAATGTGGAAGGGGAAGACCTAGGTGAACTTTCTCCGATCAAATTGGAGAAATGCTACAAAAAGGCCATGTCAAAAGTACCCTAAACCGACGAGCATGTATGAGAAATGTTATGAAGGTGAGTGAAGCGAAAGTGGTTTGTCAGGATCGTAGCAAATGGAGATCCGTGATCTCTGCCTACCCCTCTGGGAAAGAGGCGTGATTATATGTATGTATGTATGTATACGAAAATAATAAATCTCTCCGTAATAAAAATGTCTCAAAAATTCTGCTCGGGTTTTCAAACGAAGTACGTGTGGGTATAGTATGGGTCTTGCAATGACAGTTGAGGTGAACGGATTTCGCTCACAGCTAAAATGATGGCTTAAATGATAGTGAATTGCCAGATCAGTTACTACCTGACTGTGGCTTTGACGTCAAAGTTATGTCTACACTTTGCACAATTAATCCATTGTAATACGGTGAAAAATTTATAAGTACATACATATCTCTGACGTTGATTGTACATGACTCATGAGTCATTATTGTTTAGATACTATTCATAGACGTTAAATGACAGCAGTTGATATGAGTATCGATACAAATTAAGTATGTAGGAAAAACTATAAGAAAAAAAAATGTTATCTAAATCTAAACTATCGTGAGTCATGTTTGAAATTATACTTCCTAATAATAAAACGGTATAATCTCATCTATACCCATAAATTGTCCCTTTTACCCGTTATTGTATCCTACCCTGTTCGTGCTAGGGATTATTATTATTATTCTGGTAGTGGCTATTGTATCATTGCTGATCTATTGTGATCGCCACTTACTTATTACTATTCTTGGTCAAGTCCTGCAAACTCGAAGAATTGCTGGATTTTGTTGAACTCAAGAAATTCGATCTCCTCCGGGCACATGAAGTGTTTGCCCAGAATGGAGTTACGGCTGCGCATAAGACAAGGGCAATCGGTTAGGACCTTGTGTCACTCAGCCCCAATACTTGCATGTGCTTGTTTAGGCAACAATGCCCTGGAAGCACCCTTAGCAGCATGCGTAGACGGTTCCTGCTAAGCGCCAAGGTGTCAGTGGACGCCTTTTTACCCGACTGCGCGACGCAAAGGAGGGTAATGTGTTTATCAGCCTATATATGTATGTTTGTATGTATGTATGTATGTATGTTTGTTCCTATGTGGCACTCCAGAGACCAAACGCGTGAACCGATTTTGATAATTCTTACGTCAATCGAACCGTCTTACTCTTGCGAGTGTCACTAAAGACATGACGGTAATCAAAATTCAATATGGCGACAACCAGACGCCAAAATTGAAAAAAAAAAAAAAAGTTAACGAAATATGTCGAGTGGGGTATCACTGAATAGGTATTTAAAAATCAGTTATAGGTTTCTCTTACAGTTTTTCATTTAGATTGACCATTTAAAATCTATAACGTTATAAAGTTATAGTAATTCTGTTCAATATTAATACTGCACTGCGCGACGCAAAGGAGTTGCCGTTGATATTGTGCTGGGATGTTACTGCATAAGCTACAAGGAACGACTTTAGACCGAGCTGTGGTTGATTTAAGTTCACGCATTTTTGCAAAAGGTCAAGCATATATAGTTTTGAGCCGCGTTAGGTCTCTAAATGGATTAATTATCAGTAGTTTAGACCACCGCAAGCTACTTAATAATCCTCACGATATTAACTCCCTCAATGAAATGACAAGATTGCGAAATTTGCCGTCTTTTAATACTAACTAAAAAGTGTTAAATAAAAAAAAGATAATTTAGAAAATAAAAAAAACCCGACTGCAAAAAAGCTATCTTTAGAAAAAAAACTGAAAAGAAAAAAACAAGTTCAGTAGTCGAGAACATTGAATCAGTTTCATGATTAACATTTCGTATGTCAATTTGGACCTTGGAGACAGCAACTTCAACAGTCGGGACCCGTTATTGTCGTCAACATTAGTGCCGCAGCCTAGACTTTTAATGGGTCCCGACTGTTGAAGTTGCTGTCTCCAAGGTCCAAATTGACATACGAAATGTTAATCATGAAACTGATTCAATGTTCTCGACTACTGAACTTGTTTTTTTCTTTTCAGTTTTTTTTCTAAAGATAGCTTTTTTGCAGTCGGGTTTTTTTATTTTCTAAATTATCTTTTTTTTTTGCTAAAGGCTCTAATGAGCGCTTTGGAATGTTTCAGTCCTGGGCTAGCTCTCCAGGCTTGAATGGTCTTGTAGAAACAATAGGTCTTTAGAGTGAGGTTGGTCAGACTTTTGGGGATACCACAAAACGGCTCAGGTCCGCAGTGTGTCCCCTTTGCATGGGATGTGCTAGGGATTGTGGGATACAACAAAATAGAAATAAGGAGGGAATTGGGATTAGCCTCGTATATATTTAGATTGTTGCGAGGCAAGTTGTTCAACACGGGAGTTCTGGCGGAGGTACGTTTAAATGCGCCGGAGCGGTACGTGTGGCGGCGCCGGCTGCCGAGCCTGCTCGCCGAGCCCCGCGCTCGAACGCAACTGCTTCGCGAGGCTTCCTTTACTAGGGCTCTGCGCATACTTAACACGTTCACGGACACAGGACCATTCTGAAAATTGTGTGATGTGGCACATAAAAAAATCATACATTTTATTGTACATGGACGTACTGCCACATCACTGTTTAGGCAAATATTGTGCCGCCGCTGTTTCATCTAGTATAGTATGTATGTAATTTGTGACAAACTCAAACTCTCCTCTTCTGGCAGCACGGCCACAGCCGTAACTCTACAGACGGATTGTGTCACAGCACGCGTCATTCCCCTCATGTAAAATGGAGGTGGCCCTTTAAGCTTTTGCTGCGGCACTAGGAAAAATTGTAATGTACCTAAAGCGGACAACATGTCCGCCTTCATTATAATCCTATGAGAATTTGTCGTCCGTGGACGGAGTGGCAGATTTGTCGCGGTGAAGATCACCGGCCACAGCCGTAGTGTCGTATCACGAGGGTCTCAATTTACGCCTGTGGTCGTACTGTCCGTGAACGTGTTACTTAAGTAGCGGTCGAGTTGGATCTTTTCTCTTGTTCGCTGAACCTTTTGTTACGGTGATGTAGTATAAAGGCTGCTGTACTTGTACTCATAGTCATACATATTATCAAGCCAACAGGTTTGAAAAATCCACACTGTCGAATAAGGATCGTAGCCTGTAAGGATTGTTGTGTGTATTTAAAAAATAAATAAAAAAATCTCTCGTTGTAGCACCTATAAAACTTGTGGCTACTAAAATGACAATATTTTGAAAAATTAAAAGTAAACTTCGGTCAATCGCAGCCTAATTGCGAATCCTAACTCACCGCCTCGCCGCCTAAGTTGTCGAATGAAAGCAATAAATGTCATGAAAACCTTCAACGGCAGTGAATTTGTATCGTGGGTAAACTTCCGTTGATTAGGTAAAATTATTATTTATGTATTAGGGTAAGGAAGCATTCCAGGTCGCAAAAATATAAATCCACTAATTTTTCCGTGACGTCTGTCAAATCAAATTCTAACCTCAAATCAAATACATATCAGTGTTTCTTCGGTGCCTACACGTATCTAGATGTATGTGTATCTACATGCATCGCGACAAAATACAGTAATGATATCAAGAGGACCTAGATTACCGCTTTTTTCGTATATCCAGCTGGGCAGCACGAGCGGCAAAAACAGCCGCTCTCCGTCCCGCTCGTCGGCGGCCTGGGGGCTGTCGCTCGGCATCCCGCACACGTTCGCCGTGCACTCGTACACGCGGCCCACCCTGTGCCGGCACTGCAAGAAGCTGCTGCGGGGGCTCTTCAAGCAGGTACCTACTCCGTGACAAGCTCCGCCGCTCTCCGTCCCGCTCGTCGGCGGCCTGGGGGCTGTCGCTCGGCATCCCGCACACGTTCGCCGTGCACTCGTACACGCGGCCCACCCTGTGCCGGCACTGCAAGAAGCTGCTGCGGGGGCTCTTCAAGCAGGTACCTACTCCGTGACAAGCTCCGCCGCTCTCCGTCCCGCTCGTCGGCGGCCTGGGGGCTGTCGCTCGGCATCCCGCACACGTTCGCCGTGCACTCGTACACGCGGCCCACCCTGTGCCGGCACTGCAAGAAGCTGCTGCGGGGGCTCTTCAAGCAGGTACCTACTCCGTGACAAGCTCCGCCGCTCTCCGTCCCGCTCGTCGGCGGCCTGGGGGCTGTCGCTCGGCATCCCGCACACGTTCGCCGTGCACTCGTACACGCGGCCCACCCTGTGCCGGCACTGCAAGAAGCTGCTGCGGGGGCTCTTCAAGCAGGTACCTACTCCGTGACAAGCTCCGCCGCTCTCCGTCCCGCTCGTCGGCGGCCTGGGGGCTGTCGCTCGGCATCCCGCACACGTTCGCCGTGCACTCGTACACGCGGCCCACCCTGTGCCGGCACTGCAAGAAGCTGCTGCGGGGGCTCTTCAAGCAGGTACCTACTCCGTGACAAGCTCCGCCGCTCTCCGTCCCGCTCGTCGGCGGCCTGGGGGCTGTCGCTCGGCATCCCGCACACGTTCGCCGTGCACTCGTACACGCGGCCCACCCTGTGCCGGCACTGCAAGAAGCTGCTGCGGGGGCTCTTCAAGCAGGTACCTACTCCGTGACAAGCTCCGCCGCTCTCCGTCCCGCTCGTCGGCGGCCTGGGGGCTGTCGCTCGGCATCCCGCACACGTTCGCCGTGCACTCGTACACGCGGCCCACCCTGTGCCGGCACTGCAAGAAGCTGCTGCGGGGGCTCTTCAAGCAGGTACCTACTCCGTGACAAGCTCCGCCGCTCTCCGTCCCGCTCGTCGGCGGCCTGGGGGCTGTCGCTCGGCATCCCGCACACGTTCGCCGTGCACTCGTACACGCGGCCCACCCTGTGCCGGCACTGCAAGAAGCTGCTGCGGGGGCTCTTCAAGCAGGTACCTACTCCGTGACAAGCTCCGCCGCTCTCCGTCCCGCTCGTCGGCGGCCCGGGGGCTGTCGCTTGGCCACGACTTCCAGCGGCAGTGGCGGTAGCGGCAGCGCCGAGCGCCGGCCGCAGCCGCTCAAATTCGTGGCCGAGCCCTTAAGGCCCCTGGAGAGCTTCTAACAATCAAGTCACCCACTGGATATGGCTAGTCTAAACCCAATAAGATCTTCGTATAAAACTTGAGATTTAGTTATGAAGCTCGATTTAAAACAGGATGAAGCCGGATTTATACTTAACTGACACGATGCTCTCTGAGACCCTGATAGGCTCTGTCGTCTGACACAACACGGCCCATCACGTCAGAGCGCATGAGATAAGTGTGAATCTTACTGTATTAAATGTATGAAACCGATATCGTTTTGTAGCGCCACGACGCGACGCGTCAGATAAGTGTCAATGCGGCTTGAAGTTCAATTTTCCCAAAAATATATTAACTGTTGACTTTCATTTGGGGAGCACTGAAAGACTCAGATTGCTGATTAGTAAAAAAACTGACAGAAGTTAATTTACTTGACATATTCCAGGGTCTACAGTGTCGCGACTGCCACTACAACGCGCATCGCAAATGTCTGCCGCACGTACCAAAAGACTGCGGCGGCGAAATACGGGACTCTCGTGGTAAGTGTTATCGCTAGACTATCCCTGTAGCCCCAGTGCAGAAAGGGGTGTTCAACGACAGTTTTGCTAACGTAAAAGACATTTCTTCGTATACTTCTGAAAATGCTAGGAAGGCGATTTTCGCTCTGGCAATATGCCGACATGGATTAAAACTTGACGGCATTGTCTCGAGCTTCATGCATATAAAGCCTTGAATTGAGTGATTTATATTCAGGCGAGTACCAGGACAGCAGCGGCGGCAGCGAGCTGTCGGAGAGCGCGCGGCTGCCCGACGACGAGTCGGACGAGGGCTCCAACGACGGCGGGGCCAACGACGCCGACGACGGAGAGGTCGGCCTTTATAACTTGTACATGCAAAAATAACTCGCTTTTTTTTGTAATTTGAAGCGTTCATGTTACACAATAACCGACAATTGCCTACTTCCTAAAAAAATATTTACTCCGTCAGTTAGATTATCAAAAAATATTGGACACGTATTTTTTTGTTTGTCAATTAAACAAAAAATTACGAAGATATAGCCCGTTAAAGTTCCGCGTGACGTCACATTCTGGTACATTTTTAAACATAATGTGACGTCACGCAATACTCAGCAGTTCACCCTGAGTATTCTCGAGAGCTGTGCGAGGTAAGGAAGCGGTGAGCGAGGAAAAAATCCACCAATAGCATGCATCTCTCGCTATTGGTGGATTTCACCCTTATAAATCTCTCGACTTGAATATTCTGGCGCACTCATGCAAGCGTCCTAATCAATAATGAACCTTAAGTGTGAACTCGTAAGGCTGTTGTTGCAGGTGCAGCTGCGGCGGCGCGGCTCGGCCGGCTCGGAGCCGCAGCGGGACGCGCTGCCCGAGCGCTCCGCCTCGCGGCCCAGCAGGTACGTGTGTGCTGGTTGCCAGCCCGTATGGTGGCGTCTGTGTCCGTTTGCAACAATATACATACCGCTCCAAGGCAACATTACGTGTACAGCAGTGGTGGATCCAGGATTATGTTGGGGGGGGTGGTGTGTGTGAAAGCTCGGTTTTAGTAAGGACTCGGCTGCTTTTGGGAGGACTCAGCCCCCTAGCGCTCCCACTGGATCCGCTAGTGGTGTACAGCCCGGTGCATTCAGAATGTCATTCGGGTCAATATTTCTCGCTTGCTCCTAGACGTTTTTATGCCAAAATAAACGATTTCACCCGAATATAATTTGTGTGATGAGCATGAATATCAGTTTCTAAGTCTTGTGCAGTGTGTAGACATGTACATGACATGACCTCAGTATTCTTTATCTCGTGTATAATCAACTAACAGATTTTATTACATATAAAACCTGATACCATGCAATTCTATCTATCTTTATCAAATCCAATTAGCAGTAAACTTGATGCTTAACCTAAGTCAGTACGCACACACACACACAGACACACAGAAACTCTATATATACCCATGTATTTCATAATAAAGTGATCATTAATTTCCCGACTTTTGTCTTTATTATTTCACTCCGTAATGAACTTTACTTCATGGCGACCTTGCCAAATTTCTTCCGAATATATTTGTGTGATGAGCATGAATATCTGTTTCTGAGTCATGGGTGTTTTTTACGTGTTTAATTATTTATATCCATTAAGTATATCGTCGTCTTCCTATGCCTTATTGAGTTTATTATGTCCTCTAATAGTTACTGACAGTAAATAGATAAATCTTACAGAGTTCCATAGTTTTAAAGAAAGTACTACATATTTGCAGAAAACTATTAATAATAAACTAAATAAACTATAACCAATGCAAAACACAACTAAATACCACAACTTTATATTTAATTCTCTATATTAATAATACTTGAGTCATGTGTTTTTACAAACCCGTAATTATTTAAAAAGAAAATGTTGTTTTGGAGAGGTATGTGTATCGATCAACGTCATGTGTGTAAAAAGTGTTAGTAAAAGTCGCTTGTGGGAATAGCTCGTGTTTGTGGTGTTCTTACTGTTTTGTGCGTCTGTTTTTGAACATATTAGGTTTTTTATCGATAAGAGAAGAGTAAGGTTCACGACGTTTTCAATATGTGTTATTTAAACTGTAATAAGTACTGTTTTAGTTGGCTCTTCGTTAAAAAAACTGCTTACGGTGACTTTTATTAGTATTAGCAGAATAGAGAATTGTAGGAAAGTACGAAAGGCGCTGTGAGACACCCTGTCCATGATATCTGACTGGTTTGCTGCCAATAACTTAGTGTTGAATCCGAAAAAAACGAAATGTATAAAATTCACACTAGCGAACTCAAATGTAAACTTAGCCTCAAATATTAAACTTAATGGTGAAACCATAGAATTTGTAAAGTCAACTGTATTCTTAGGTATTACATTAGACTCTAAACTGCAGTGGGGTTCCCACATAACTGCGATAAGAAGTAGGTTGAGCTCCGCTGCTTTTGCAGTCAAGAGAATAAGGCAGCTTGCCAATGTAGCAACGGCACGGTTAGTTTACTTCGCTTACTTTAACAGTATAATTACTTCTGGTCTTATTTTATGGGGATCAGCGGCAGATATTGAGACTGTGGAAAGGGCTGTTAGAGCAATTTATAACCTCGGGTCGCGTGAGTCATTAAGAGAATTTTTCAAGGAAACAGATATTCTAACACTGCCGTCGCTATACGTATTTAAAATAATAATGTATGTTAGGAAGAATTTATACAACTACCCAACAAACACTGATAGGCCCAAGGTTACCAGAAGCGCAGGGAAGCTCAAAACAACTTTTTACAGGCTAGTAAAAGCGAAAAAGTCGTTCTTGGGAAATTGTATAAAATTCTACAATAAAATTCCAAAACACATTACCGAACTTACTGACTTTAAATTCAAATCTGTCGTAAAACGGACACTTATTTCAAAAGCATAATATAAGATAAACGACTTCATCATGGATAGGGATATTTGGCAGCGATAAAATCCTGCACTAGAAATCTGTCTACTGAAATGATATATTGTATACTGTTTTGAAAAAATGACACCTCGCCGAGTTTTTTACGCCGGTTCTTCTCGAGGCAGAGGTTTACTTTCCGAACCGGTGGTAGTTTATCGACATTCATAGGTGCATGTAATATGCCTAAATTGAAGAATAAATCACTTTGACTTTGTCTCGAGGATCACACTAAATTAAACCCTTTGCATTGCAAAAAAAATATTACATAGTTAAAAGCCTAATTTAATCTACGATTTAACTTTTTACAGTTTCGTAACGGCAATTACCTATTTACCCATACATTTTAAATGGTGGTAGGCTTTTTACTATCGATATACACCGACTACTCACAAAACTAGATAAATGTTTATACTTACGAAGATAGCGGGAGCACTATTCACTCCTTGTATTACTATTTTTTTGTTCTTACTTTTTCATTGTCTTCGAATAAAATGTTCAGATTATAGCGTTGAATTAATCTTGTAGTACAGTCAGCATCAAAAGTAGTTACTTACGCAAACGAAGACGTCAAAAGTCTTTATTAAAAGGGAATAAGAGCTTTTGACGTCTTCGATTGCGTAGTTACTTTTGATGCTGACTGTACCTCGGTTAAATTTGTAATTTGAAATTCCGTTAAGTGTTTTTTTTTAAAACAAAGGGTGTTAAATTATATACTATAAGCTATACAATCATAATATAACTAGACCTACAGTTTCCTATTATATAAAAAACTGACGTTGTTGATAAAAGCACGCAAACAATAGCTATTCTCGTAACCCCAAAACGGACACGTCGCCACCCCCTCCCCAACCCCCCGTGTGCTATACCTGTGAGCGCTGAGCGTTGAGCTTGCAGCTCGTCGTCGTCGCCCAGCGCCAACATCCCGCTCATGCGCATCGTGCAGAGCGTCAAGCACGCCAAGAAGCGCACCGGCCAGAGCATCAAGGAGGGCTGGCTCGTGCACTTCACCAACAAGGACAAACAGGTAAGCCAATGTATACTTTACGCTGAGCGTTGAGCTTGCAGCTCGTCGTCGTCGCCCAGCGCCAACATCCCGCTCATGCGCATCGTGCAGAGCGTCAAGCACGCCAAGAAGCGCACCGGCCAGAGCATCAAGGAGGGCTGGCTCGTGCACTTCACCAACAAGGACAAACAGGTAAGCCAATGTATACTTTACGCTGAGCGTTGAGCTTGCAGCTCGTCGTCGTCGCCCAGCGCCAACATCCCGCTCATGCGCATCGTGCAGAGCGTCAAGCACGCCAAGAAGCGCACCGGCCAGAGCATCAAGGAGGGCTGGCTCGTGCACTTCACCAACAAGGACAAACAGGTAAGCCAATGTATACTTTACGCTGAGCGTTGAGCTTGCAGCTCGTCGTCGTCGCCCAGCGCCAACATCCCGCTCATGCGCATCGTGCAGAGCGTCAAGCACGCCAAGAAGCGCACCGGCCAGAGCATCAAGGAGGGCTGGCTCGTGCACTTCACCAACAAGGACAAACAGGTAAGCCAATGTATACTTTACGCTGAGCGTTGAGCTTGCAGCTCGTCGTCGTCGCCCAGCGCCAACATCCCGCTCATGCGCATCGTGCAGAGCGTCAAGCACGCCAAGAAGCGCACCGGCCAGAGCATCAAGGAGGGCTGGCTCGTGCACTTCACCAACAAGGACAAACAGGTGCGCCAACTTTACGTCATACCTGGCCACAAAGCAGCAATGGCCCCATCCCAATTCCCGGCCAGGGAGAGACGTAAAATTTTGTACTCACCACGGGTAATAAAGAAAGCCTCAGATCGCATATTTCTCGCCCTTGCCTTCGGCTCTGGCGTCAAATACCTGCAATCAGAGACATTCTTTGTTTTACTGCCCTAGGTAAGCAATGTACTAATTAACTACAAGGATGAAGGTGGGTTTTTGATTACGCCTTGATGGACCCGTCCCCTATTTCACCAAGGTGACAATGTATATAAGTCACCGTACATTGCTTGGTGTACAAGAAAGAGAGTCGTTGGCCTCGATCGTTACCGACCCAAAATTCAAGATGACAAGGTGGGTGAATTGTTATTGTCAGGTAAAAATTGTGAAGTACTTCAAATATGGGCCTGGTCACTTTGGGAAGTCTGATGTTTGAGGCAGATTTTATTTTGATAAATTCCACATTATTAAGTAAAGGATTCATTGTAATGTAAGATTTTCCACATGTCTGTAGACTCTTTCAATTTCGATCTTTTACTACTAGTAGCGATTCGCCGGAAATTTGAAAATTCGATGGCCGGTGGGGCGGAAAGGTTCTCGAGTGGCGACCACGTAGCGGAAGGCGCGGCGTGGGTAAGCCCCCACAAGGTGTACTGTGACCTAAAGGTCGCGGGAGTCCGCTGGATGCGGGTGGCGCAGGACCGGTCAATTTGGCACTCTTTGGGGGAGGCCTATGTCCAGCAGTGGAAGTCTTTCGCCTGATATGATGATGATGATGACTAGTAGTAGAAGCTATCAAGAGCGTATGAATTATAATCGTAAAAATAATAAGAACCTGTGTGTTGATAGATCAAGCGGCATTACTGGCGGCTGGACAGCAAATCCATCACGCTGTTCCAGTCGGACCAGGGCTCCAAGTACTACAAGGAGATACCGCTCAACGAGATCCTGGCCGTCGACACCGCGCGGACGCCGCACTCAGGTTTGGTCCATTACGTGAAATATGATGCTGTTTGGATTTACTAGGGTCCCATCGCCAACGCAAAGCAGCCAGAGGGTTGGAATTTAGCTATTAAAAGACAACCGCTTATCAGAAAATAATTAATTTATTTATAATAAAGAAAGGTCGTGGCCAAGGTCCGATGTAAGGGAAAATTGCCCGTCTGATTTCACTGGTAGGCCGTTGCGGTACTCCCCTGCGTGGCTGCGAGGTGTCCGAGCAGGTCCAGGGGTGTATTCTGTGTCACGGGGAGTGCCGTGGGCAGCTGGTGATTAGTGGACGAGCGTTCCAGGAGGCCTAAGTACCCAGGATGGTGGCCGCCACCTCTTCAGCCGTAAAGTTGCACCCCTTACGGGGTGCAAGACGGTTTGAGGATGCGATGTAACGTTGATTCAATGCACCAAATAATACTTCAGCCTTCACTTAATACATACTTCAAAGAATCCCTATTGGGATATAAATAAAAGTACACTGATGTAATTAGGCAAACGCGTGCGAAGACACAATTAAGTTGTGAACGCCACTGCGGCACAGTGGTGCGTCTCTCGGGACGTCCGGGCGAGCAATGCTGTAAAACTGGAGTAGTATGTACAAGCGGAGTCAGGGACTCGGCAGTTACAGTTGTTGCCCCGGGATCGATCGGATTATGTTCTAATTTGATATTGTCTTCGGTTTGGCCTTTATTACTCAGTAAATAGTTTATTTTTTTACGTTATTCGGTGTTTTTCAACCATTTTCATGGTGCGACACACTTAGTATGAAACGCGACCCCCTACCCCTCTGTGTTCTTATTTTTAGGGTTCCGTACTTCAAAGGGAAAAAACGGAACCTTTATAGGATCACTTTGATGTCTGTCATGACTTTTTATCTCGGGAACGCGTGGAGGTATCGAGTTGAAATTAAAACCTTAAACTCAAGTCCACAGTCCCTTGAAGCTGTGAAAACATCAAACTAAGTTAACGTAAAAAAAATACGGCCGTTTATGCCGCAAAAAACGTATATTTCGACACTCTTAAGGGAATCAAAATTTATAGGGTACTTTCCGTTGACCTAGAACTATGAAATTTGGCAAGTAATATCGTCTTATACTACAAGTACAGAGAAAAATCTGAAACTATACATTTGTAATTTTGTACGGAACCCTCGGTGGGCGAGTCCGACTCACACTTCTCCGGTTTTTTTTTGTCATCTTAACTTTAAAAACACTAGCCACGACACGTTCAAGGGACTATAGGTGCTACCTAACTGCACCGTGGAAACTCAGAATTATACCTACACTTTGCGCTCCGCTAGCGGGGTTTCAGCCGGTTGGTTGGCACTCGCGCTCACGCGCACAATAAAAGTTTTGACCAATTATAAAAAAAATACTTCGTCACGAAAAAATTCGGCGCACTGCAGTGTTGTGGGGTGTATTAATAATAAAATACCTACTTTATATAAGTACCTAAGTACTCATTATTTCCATGATAGGTACAAACTAGTGAGTTTGAACAAAGACGTAAATGAATTTTACGGAACATTGAACCTTTAATACCTATTTCAAATCTGTAATAATTTTTTAAGGCCTGCTTAAGTTTCGGTAATTTTGTATAGATACCTACCCCGAGCCTCCGGCAAGTTTACTCCGCCATTGGCATTATGTCCAAATTATTTAGTTGTTTGTATTGATTTCATGTTTATATTTATCCCTGTCTAGCAGCAATTAGTACAATAGTTCACTTAGTAAGATTTGCGGGGTAAAGTAGTAAGTCCTAAGAAAGGGCGTAAACATCGTCGTTGCTATAGGGAATTATGAACTTTTGGAAGGGCTGAACTGCACTCGCGAGGATGAAACACGTAATTAGAATATTTTAAAACAACTTATAACTAGTTACTAATTCCAAGTTAGTAATGCTACTATTATTAATTTATTACATTATTTATATACTTATAAATTTAAAAACCGAACATTTAAAGAAAGAAAAAAATCATTCAAAGCTACATCATAAAAAAAAGATTTATTAAAATGATTAAAAAAATAAACCGTATTTAATTTCACTCAACTATTAATTATAAAATCAGCGGTGTCAACCCTAGCGTCGATTAGTCGGCTCGTGCGGGCAACGACCCGCGCGTTCAAGGTGGCTCCATTATTAAATTTAGTAGGCATGAAAAGCGGTAGGTATGTACTTTTTTATTCAGACTTACAAATACAAAATACAAAATTCTTGAGACTTGAATATCTGTTCGTAAAACTATTATATAATCTGTGCTATAGGTTGAAAAACATGTTCTAATTCATTTAGTCAAGTCAAAACTGAATCAAGCAAGCTGTTAGTGAGTTTGTAAGAAGTCCGTTTACTTCCAGACGTGATGCACTGCTTCGAGATCCGCACGGCGAACGTGGACTACATGGTGGGCGTGGACCCGGTGGGCGCGGGCGCGGGCCGCGGCCTGCCGCCGCCCGAGTCCGGCGTGGGCGCCTACCTGGCGCGCTCCTGGGAGACCGCCGTGCGCCACGCGCTGCTGCCCGTCACCGCCCTGCGCCAGCCCGTCGACCGTAAGCGATACCGGGGGCTACTCGTTACTATTGTACACGGTGGGCGTGGACCCGGGGGGCGCGGGCGCGGGCCGCGGCCTGCCGCCGCCCGAGTCCGGCGTGGGCGCCTACCTGGCGCGCTCCTGGGAGACCGCCGTGCGCCACGCGCTGCTGCCCGTCACCGCCCTGCGCCAGCCCGTCGACCGTAAGCGATACCGGGGGCTACTCGTTACTATTGTACACGGTGGGCGTGGACCCGGGGGGCGCGGGCGCGGGCCGCGGCCTGCCGCCGCCCGAGTCCGGCGTGGGCGCCTACCTGGCGCGCTCCTGGGAGACCGCCGTGCGCCACGCGCTGCTGCCCGTCACCGCCCTGCGCCAGCCCGTCGACCGTAAGCGATACCGGGGGCTACTCGTTACTATTGTACACGGTGGGCGTGGACCCGGGGGGCGCGGGCGCGGGCCGCGGCCTGCCGCCGCCCGAGTCCGGCGTGGGCGCCTACCTGGCGCGCTCCTGGGAGACCGCCGTGCGCCACGCGCTGCTGCCCGTCACCGCCCTGCGCCAGCCCGTCGACCGTAAGCGATACCGGGGGCTACTCGTTACTATTGTACACGGTGGGCGTGGACCCGGGGGGCGCGGGCGCGGGCCGCGGCCTGCCGCCGCCCGAGTCCGGCGTGGGCGCCTACCTGGCGCGCTCCTGGGAGACCGCCGTGCGCCACGCGCTGCTGCCCGTCACCGCCCTGCGCCAGCCCGTCGACCGTAAGCGATACCGGGGGCTACTCGTTACTATTGTACACGGTGGGCGTGGACCCGGGGGGCGCGGGCGCGGGCCGCGGCCTGCCGCCGCCCGAGTCCGGCGTGGGCGCCTACCTGGCGCGCTCCTGGGAGACCGCCGTGCGCCACGCGCTGCTGCCCGTCACCGCCCTGCGCCAGCCCGTCGACCGTAAGCGATACCGGGGGCTACTCGTTACTATTGTACACGGTGGGCGTGGACCCGGGGGGCGCGGGCGCGGGCCGCGGCCTGCCGCCGCCCGAGTCCGGCGTGGGCGCCTACCTGGCGCGCTCCTGGGAGACCGCCGTGCGCCACGCGCTGCTGCCCGTCACCGCCCTGCGCCAGCCCGTCGACCGTAAGCGATACCGGGGGCTACTCGTTACTATTGTACACGGTGGGCGTGGACCCGGGGGGCGCGGGCGCGGGCCGCGGCCTGCCGCCGCCCGAGTCCGGCGTGGGCGCCTACCTGGCGCGCTCCTGGGAGACCGCCGTGCGCCACGCGCTGCTGCCCGTCACCGCCCTGCGCCAGCCCGTCGACCGTAAGCGATACCGGGGGCTACTCGTTACTATTGTACACGGTGGGCGTGGACCCGGGGGGCGCGGGCGCGGGCCGCGGCCTGCCGCCGCCCGAGTCCGGCGTGGGCGCCTACCTGGCGCGCTCCTGGGAGACCGCCGTGCGCCACGCGCTGCTGCCCGTCACCGCCCTGCGCCAGCCCGTCGACCGTAAGCGATACCGGGGGCTACTCGTTACTATTGTACACGGTGGGCGTGGACCCGGGGGGCGCGGGCGCGGGCCGCGGCCTGCCGCCGCCCGAGTCCGGCGTGGGCGCCTACCTGGCGCGCTCCTGGGAGACCGCCGTGCGCCACGCGCTGCTGCCCGTCACCGCCCTGCGCCAGCCCGTCGACCGTAAGCGATACCGGGGGCTACTCGTTACTATTGTACACGGTGGGCGTGGACCCGGGGGGCGCGGGCGCGGGCCGCGGCCTGCCGCCGCCCGAGTCCGGCGTGGGCGCCTACCTGGCGCGCTCCTGGGAGACCGCCGTGCGCCACGCGCTGCTGCCCGTCACCGCCCTGCGCCAGCCCGTCGACCGTAAGCGATACCGGGGGCTACTCGTTACTATTGTACACGGTGGGCGTGGACCCGGGGGGCGCGGGCGCGGGCCGCGGCCTGCCGCCGCCCGAGTCCGGCGTGGGCGCCTACTTGGCGCGCTCCTGGGAGACTAAACGTGGACACACTTTTGGTCAAGGTTATACCGAGACTTAAAAGCTATCATGCTAAAACTGTCCTCTGCCATGACGCGTGGAGCTGGAAGTCCTAACATCCCTTACTATTTCCAACACAAAATGTTTTTTCTTTAATATGTGCAGCGGAGGCGCCGCCGTCTCCGGAGCCACCCGGCGGGCGGGTCGCGGAGATGGCGCAGGTGTACCAGATCCACCCCGACGAGGTGCTGGGCTCGGGCCAGTTCGGGATCGTGTACGGCGGCCTGCACCGCCGCACGCAGCAACCCGTGGCCATCAAGGTACCAGCCCGACCCTTCGAGATCAAAGCTCGTTCGACACGCTATCTAACCTATCTAGTAGTCGGTACTGTCGGTATTGTGTTTAATTGACCTTTCGCATCCGGAACGCGATCCAGCGGTTAAAACGACTGTTTTGTCGTTGAGTCTTGAAAGCAGTTAGCGGGTTCCTGGAATTTCTGATTCTTGTCGTGTAAGCACGCCTTAACCCCTCGTTTGCTGATATCATAATTAGCTAATCAAAAGATGACCTTGAGATTTAAAACGTCTTAAATGCTTAGCTCGGATCCGTGCTGAGATACTTCATAACAGCGACTCATTTCTAAACCGATTCAACGTTCCCAACAGGTGATAGACAAACTCCGATTCCCCACCAAACAAGAAGCCCAGCTAAAGAACGAGGTGGCCATCTTACAAAACCTGTCCCACCCCGGCGTGGTGAACTTAGAACGAATGTTCGAGACGCCCGAGCGCATCTTCGTAGTCATGGAAAAGTTGCGGGGAGACATGCTGGAGATGATCCTGAGCCATGAGAAGGGCCGGCTTACGGAGAGAACCACCAAGTATTTGGTAGCACAGGTGAGAAAATTGTTCTAAAAACTTCGTCGCACCCGTTTCATTCGGTAGAAAACATAAAAGAGAATTCGCGGCGCGAACTGAACGCAAGTCCGGAAAAAGCGTTTAAAAAATGTTTCGATGATTGGATTATTCTTTGGCGTAAGTGTATCATTTCTAAAGGAGCATACTTTGAAGGCGATAATAGTTATTTGTGTCACAAGGGAGCAAAATAGTATATTTACGGCGAGGGCGGTGTATTGAATCCTGAATGTAGCGAGGGATCCTACAATAGAATCCTGAGCGTAGCGAGAAATTCTAACGTAGGATCCTGAGCGTAGTGACGGATTCAAGTGTCAACGCCCAAGACGAAAATAATTTTGCTCCTGAGTGACACATGTAACTTTTCACACCGATTATGAGGAAAATTGAACGAATATCAATATTAATTATTATATAATTTATATACAATAACATCATAGTTTTGATTTCAGTAAAACGTATAGTTTATTGTGACATTTTTTTCAAATATTACGAAAAATTCTCAAGTTTTAATATGTAAATGTACCTATAACGTTGCTAAAGTTAAAACTTGAAATATGTTCGTTTTTAATCGATTACGATGAAATTACAATCGATTATTTTCTTAAGATCTGTGTTCAATTGGCACATTACGTAAATGCTACATGCCAATGAATAAATTAAAAAAGTAGCTTGAACAGAAAAGTGGCATTTTGCTCCCTCTCGTCGGAGACCAAAACTTACTTTTCTGAATGAGAGGTGTGAAAAATAAATTTGGATGAATAACTAACATTTTGTGTATTATTGACCTTTTCCCGGTACTTTCTTGACAGAGTAAGATAACACTTGACAGAAACGTATGTCAATAGAAAGACTCCGTTACGGTTGTAGCATCTGCAACACGATTGCGTTACTAATGATAGAATCGTTGTAAGCCTTCCGTCCGATGACTTGTACGTCGAATCTAGTTTTTACTGTCACACCTAGATAATGACTGGTGTAACTTATTATTATTATTAAGAGCCTTAAGTGTCCCACTGCGGGGCAAAGGCCTCCCTCTTTTTTTTATTCCACATATCCCAGTCCTGGGCAGCCTCCCACCAGTCTTGATCAAAGACATCAAGCTCGTCTCGCCATCTCCTACGTGGTCTACCGCGACGCCGTATTCGGTTCTGTGGGAGCTACTTGCTGGTATTTGTAACGGTTCTGGCATGCGGCAGACTGGTGTAACTTAAGTTATTGTATGTCCTGTGCAGATCCTGATAGCCCTGAAGCACTTGCACTCCAAGAACATCGTGCACTGCGACCTGAAGCCGGAGAACGTGCTGCTGTCGTCCGACGGCGACCTGCCGCAGGTCAAGTTGTGCGACTTCGGCTTCGCGCGCATCATCGGCGAGAAGTCCTTCCGCCGCTCCGTGGTGGGGACGCCCGCCTACCTCGGTGAGTCACAAGAACATCGTGCACTGCGACCTGAAGCCGGAGAACGTGCTGCTGTCGTCCGACGGCGACCTGCCGCAGGTCAAGTTGTGCGACTTCGGCTTCGCGCGCATCATCGGCGAGAAGTCCTTCCGCCGCTCCGTGGTGGGGACGCCCGCCTACCTCGGTGAGTCACAAGAACATCGTGCACTGCGACCTGAAGCCGGAGAACGTGCTGCTGTCGTCCGACGGCGACCTGCCGCAGGTCAAGTTGTGCGACTTCGGCTTCGCGCGCATCATCGGCGAGAAGTCCTTCCGCCGCTCCGTGGTGGGGACGCCCGCCTACCTCGGTGAGTCACAAGAACATCGTGCACTGCGACCTGAAGCCGGAGAACGTGCTGCTGTCGTCCGACGGCGACCTGCCGCAGGTCAAGTTGTGCGACTTCGGCTTCGCGCGCATCATCGGCGAGAAGTCCTTCCGCCGCTCCGTGGTGGGGACGCCCGCCTACCTCGGTGAGTCACAAGAACATCGTGCACTGCGACCTGAAGCCGGAGAACGTGCTGCTGTCGTCCGACGGCGACCTGCCGCAGGTCAAGTTGTGCGACTTCGGCTTCGCGCGCATCATCGGCGAGAAGTCCTTCCGCCGCTCCGTGGTGGGGACGCCCGCCTACCTCGGTGAGTCACAAGAACATCGTGCACTGCGACCTGAAGCCGGAGAACGTGCTGCTGTCGTCCGACGGCGACCTGCCGCAGGTCAAGTTGTGCGACTTCGGCTTCGCGCGCATCATCGGCGAGAAGTCCTTCCGCCGCTCCGTGGTGGGGACGCCCGCCTACCTCGGTGAGTCACAAGAACATCGTGCACTGCGACCTGAAGCCGGAGAACGTGCTGCTGTCGTCCGACGGCGACCTGCCGCAGGTCAAGTTGTGCGACTTCGGCTTCGCGCGCATCATCGGCGAGAAGTCCTTCCGCCGCTCCGTGGTGGGGACGCCCGCCTACCTCGGTGAGTCACAAGAACATCGTGCACTGCGACCTGAAGCCGGAGAACGTGCTGCTGTCGTCCGACGGCGACCTGCCGCAGGTCAAGTTGTGCGACTTCGGCTTCGCGCGCATCATCGGCGAGAAGTCCTTCCGCCGCTCCGTGGTGGGGACGCCCGCCTACCTCGGTGAGTCACAAGAACATCGTGCACTGCGACCTGAAGCCGGAGAACGTGCTGCTGTCGTCCGACGGCGACCTGCCGCAGGTCAAGTTGTGCGACTTCGGCTTCGCGCGCATCATCGGCGAGAAGTCCTTCCGCCGCTCCGTGGTGGGGACGCCCGCCTACCTCGGTGAGTCACAAGAACATCGTGCACTGCGACCTGAAGCCGGAGAACGTGCTGCTGTCGTCCGACGGCGACCTGCCGCAGGTCAAGTTGTGCGACTTCGGCTTCGCGCGCATCATCGGCGAGAAGTCCTTCCGCCGCTCCGTGGTGGGGACGCCCGCCTACCTCGGTGAGTCACAAGAACATCGTGCACTGCGACCTGAAGCCGGAGAACGTGCTGCTGTCGTCCGACGGCGACCTGCCGCAGGTCAAGTTGTGCGACTTCGGCTTCGCGCGCATCATCGGCGAGAAGTCCTTCCGCCGCTCCGTGGTGGGGACGCCCGCCTACCTCGGTGAGTCACAAGAACATCGTGCACTGCGACCTGAAGCCGGAGAACGTGCTGCTGTCGTCCGACGGCGACCTGCCGCAGGTCAAGTTGTGCGACTTCGGCTTCGCGCGCATCATCGGCGAGAAGTCCTTCCGCCGCTCCGTGGTGGGGACGCCCGCCTACCTCGGTGAGTCACAAGAACATCGTGCACTGCGACCTGAAGCCGGAGAACGTGCTGCTGTCGTCCGACGGCGACCTGCCGCAGGTCAAGTTGTGCGACTTCGGCTTCGCGCGCATCATCGGCGAGAAGTCCTTCCGCCGCTCCGTGGTGGGGACGCCCGCCTACCTCGGTGAGTCACAAGAACATCGTGCACTGCGACCTGAAGCCGGAGAACGTGCTGCTGTCGTCCGACGGCGACCTGCCGCAGGTCAAGTTGTGCGACTTCGGCTTCGCGCGCATCATCGGCGAGAAGTCCTTCCGCCGCTCCGTGGTGGGGACGCCCGCCTACCTCGGTGAGTCACAAGAACATCGTGCACTGCGACCTGAAGCCGGAGAACGTGCTGCTGTCGTCCGACGGCGACCTGCCGCAGGTCAAGTTGTGCGACTTCGGCTTCGCGCGCATCATCGGCGAGAAGTCCTTCCGCCGCTCCGTGGTGGGGACGCCCGCCTACCTCGGTGAGTCACAAGAACATCGTGCACTGCGACCTGAAGCCGGAGAACGTGCTGCTGTCGTCCGACGGCGACCTGCCGCAGGTCAAGTTGTGCGACTTCGGCTTCGCGCGCATCATCGGCGAGAAGTCCTTCCGCCGCTCCGTGGTGGGGACGCCCGCCTACCTCGGTGAGTCACAAGAACATCGTGCACTGCGACCTGAAGCCGGAGAACGTGCTGCTGTCGTCCGACGGCGACCTGCCGCAGGTCAAGTTGTGCGACTTCGGCTTCGCGCGCATCATCGGCGAGAAGTCCTTCCGCCGCTCCGTGGTGGGGACGCCCGCCTACCTCGGTGAGTCACAAGAACATCGTGCACTGCGACCTGAAGCCGGAGAACGTGCTGCTGTCGTCCGACGGCGACCTGCCGCAGGTCAAGTTGTGCGACTTCGGCTTCGCGCGCATCATCGGCGAGAAGTCCTTCCGCCGCTCCGTGGTGGGGACGCCCGCCTACCTCGGTGAGTCACAAGAACATCGTGCACTGCGACCTGAAGCCGGAGAACGTGCTGCTGTCGTCCGACGGCGACCTGCCGCAGGTCAAGTTGTGCGACTTCGGCTTCGCGCGCATCATCGGCGAGAAGTCCTTCCGCCGCTCCGTGGTGGGGACGCCCGCCTACCTCGGTGAGTCACAAGAACATCGTGCACTGCGACCTGAAGCCGGAGAACGTGCTGCTGTCGTCCGACGGCGACCTGCCGCAGGTCAAGTTGTGCGACTTCGGCTTCGCGCGCATCATCGGCGAGAAGTCCTTCCGCCGCTCCGTGGTGGGGACGCCCGCCTACCTCGGTGAGTCACAAGAACATCGTGCACTGCGACCTGAAGCCGGAGAACGTGCTGCTGTCGTCCGACGGCGACCTGCCGCAGGTCAAGTTGTGCGACTTCGGCTTCGCGCGCATCATCGGCGAGAAGTCCTTCCGCCGCTCCGTGGTGGGGACGCCCGCCTACCTCGGTGAGTCACAAGAACATCGTGCACTGCGACCTGAAGCCGGAGAACGTGCTGCTGTCGTCCGACGGCGACCTGCCGCAGGTCAAGTTGTGCGACTTCGGCTTCGCGCGCATCATCGGCGAGAAGTCCTTCCGCCGCTCCGTGGTGGGGACGCCCGCCTACCTCGGTGAGTCACAAGAACATCGTGCACTGCGACCTGAAGCCGGAGAACGTGCTGCTGTCGTCCGACGGCGACCTGCCGCAGGTCAAGTTGTGCGACTTCGGCTTCGCGCGCATCATCGGCGAGAAGTCCTTCCGCCGCTCCGTGGTGGGGACGCCCGCCTACCTCGGTGAGTCACAAGAACATCGTGCACTGCGACCTGAAGCCGGAGAACGTGCTGCTGTCGTCCGACGGCGACCTGCCGCAGGTCAAGTTGTGCGACTTCGGCTTCGCGCGCATCATCGGCGAGAAGTCCTTCCGCCGCTCCGTGGTGGGGACGCCCGCCTACCTCGGTGAGTCACAAGAACATCGTGCACTGCGACCTGAAGCCGGAGAACGTGCTGCTGTCGTCCGACGGCGACCTGCCGCAGGTCAAGTTGTGCGACTTCGGCTTCGCGCGCATCATCGGCGAGAAGTCCTTCCGCCGCTCCGTGGTGGGGACGCCCGCCTACCTCGGTGAGTCACAAGAACATCGTGCACTGCGACCTGAAGCCGGAGAACGTGCTGCTGTCGTCCGACGGCGACCTGCCGCAGGTCAAGTTGTGCGACTTCGGCTTCGCGCGCATCATCGGCGAGAAGTCCTTCCGCCGCTCCGTGGTGGGGACGCCCGCCTACCTCGGTGAGTCACAAGAACATCGTGCACTGCGACCTGAAGCCGGAGAACGTGCTGCTGTCGTCCGACGGCGACCTGCCGCAGGTCAAGTTGTGCGACTTCGGCTTCGCGCGCATCATCGGCGAGAAGTCCTTCCGCCGCTCCGTGGTGGGGACGCCCGCCTACCTCGGTGAGTCACAAGAACATCGTGCACTGCGACCTGAAGCCGGAGAACGTGCTGCTGTCGTCCGACGGCGACCTGCCGCAGGTCAAGTTGTGCGACTTCGGCTTCGCGCGCATCATCGGCGAGAAGTCCTTCCGCCGCTCCGTGGTGGGGACGCCCGCCTACCTCGGTGAGTCACAAGAACATCGTGCACTGCGACCTGAAGCCGGAGAACGTGCTGCTGTCGTCCGACGGCGACCTGCCGCAGGTCAAGTTGTGCGACTTCGGCTTCGCGCGCATCATCGGCGAGAAGTCCTTCCGCCGCTCCGTGGTGGGGACGCCCGCCTACCTCGGTGAGTCACAAGAACATCGTGCACTGCGACCTGAAGCCGGAGAACGTGCTGCTGTCGTCCGACGGCGACCTGCCGCAGGTCAAGTTGTGCGACTTCGGCTTCGCGCGCATCATCGGCGAGAAGTCCTTCCGCCGCTCCGTGGTGGGGACGCCCGCCTACCTCGGTGAGTCACAAGAACATCGTGCACTGCGACCTGAAGCCGGAGAACGTGCTGCTGTCGTCCGACGGCGACCTGCCGCAGGTCAAGTTGTGCGACTTCGGCTTCGCGCGCATCATCGGCGAGAAGTCCTTCCGCCGCTCCGTGGTGGGGACGCCCGCCTACCTCGGTGAGTCACAAGAACATCGTGCACTGCGACCTGAAGCCGGAGAACGTGCTGCTGTCGTCCGACGGCGACCTGCCGCAGGTCAAGTTGTGCGACTTCGGCTTCGCGCGCATCATCGGCGAGAAGTCCTTCCGCCGCTCCGTGGTGGGGACGCCCGCCTACCTCGGTGAGTCACAAGAACATCGTGCACTGCGACCTGAAGCCGGAGAACGTGCTGCTGTCGTCCGACGGCGACCTGCCGCAGGTCAAGTTGTGCGACTTCGGCTTCGCGCGCATCATCGGCGAGAAGTCCTTCCGCCGCTCCGTGGTGGGGACGCCCGCCTACCTCGGTGAGTCACAAGAACATCGTGCACTGCGACCTGAAGCCGGAGAACGTGCTGCTGTCGTCCGACGGCGACCTGCCGCAGGTCAAGTTGTGCGACTTCGGCTTCGCGCGCATCATCGGCGAGAAGTCCTTCCGCCGCTCCGTGGTGGGGACGCCCGCCTACCTCGGTGAGTCACAAGAACATCGTGCACTGCGACCTGAAGCCGGAGAACGTGCTGCTGTCGTCCGACGGCGACCTGCCGCAGGTCAAGTTGTGCGACTTCGGCTTCGCGCGCATCATCGGCGAGAAGTCCTTCCGCCGCTCCGTGGTGGGGACGCCCGCCTACCTCGGTGAGTCACAAGAACATCGTGCACTGCGACCTGAAGCCGGAGAACGTGCTGCTGTCGTCCGACGGCGACCTGCCGCAGGTCAAGTTGTGCGACTTCGGCTTCGCGCGCATCATCGGCGAGAAGTCCTTCCGCCGCTCCGTGGTGGGGACGCCCGCCTACCTCGGTGAGTCACAAGAACATCGTGCACTGCGACCTGAAGCCGGAGAACGTGCTGCTGTCGTCCGACGGCGACCTGCCGCAGGTCAAGTTGTGCGACTTCGGCTTCGCGCGCATCATCGGCGAGAAGTCCTTCCGCCGCTCCGTGGTGGGGACGCCCGCCTACCTCGGTGAGTCACAAGAACATCGTGCACTGCGACCTGAAGCCGGAGAACGTGCTGCTGTCGTCCGACGGCGACCTGCCGCAGGTCAAGTTGTGCGACTTCGGCTTCGCGCGCATCATCGGCGAGAAGTCCTTCCGCCGCTCCGTGGTGGGGACGCCCGCCTACCTCGGTGAGTCACAAGAACATCGTGCACTGCGACCTGAAGCCGGAGAACGTGCTGCTGTCGTCCGACGGCGACCTGCCGCAGGTCAAGTTGTGCGACTTCGGCTTCGCGCGCATCATCGGCGAGAAGTCCTTCCGCCGCTCCGTGGTGGGGACGCCCGCCTACCTCGGTGAGTCACAAGAACATCGTGCACTGCGACCTGAAGCCGGAGAACGTGCTGCTGTCGTCCGACGGCGACCTGCCGCAGGTCAAGTTGTGCGACTTCGGCTTCGCGCGCATCATCGGCGAGAAGTCCTTCCGCCGCTCCGTGGTGGGGACGCCCGCCTACCTCGGTGAGTCACAAGAACATCGTGCACTGCGACCTGAAGCCGGAGAACGTGCTGCTGTCGTCCGACGGCGACCTGCCGCAGGTCAAGTTGTGCGACTTCGGCTTCGCGCGCATCATCGGCGAGAAGTCCTTCCGCCGCTCCGTGGTGGGGACGCCCGCCTACCTCGGTGAGTCACAAGAACATCGTGCACTGCGACCTGAAGCCGGAGAACGTGCTGCTGTCGTCCGACGGCGACCTGCCGCAGGTCAAGTTGTGCGACTTCGGCTTCGCGCGCATCATCGGCGAGAAGTCCTTCCGCCGCTCCGTGGTGGGGACGCCCGCCTACCTCGGTGAGTCACAAGAACATCGTGCACTGCGACCTGAAGCCGGAGAACGTGCTGCTGTCGTCCGACGGCGACCTGCCGCAGGTCAAGTTGTGCGACTTCGGCTTCGCGCGCATCATCGGCGAGAAGTCCTTCCGCCGCTCCGTGGTGGGGACGCCCGCCTACCTCGGTGAGTCACAAGAACATCGTGCACTGCGACCTGAAGCCGGAGAACGTGCTGCTGTCGTCCGACGGCGACCTGCCGCAGGTCAAGTTGTGCGACTTCGGCTTCGCGCGCATCATCGGCGAGAAGTCCTTCCGCCGCTCCGTGGTGGGGACGCCCGCCTACCTCGGTGAGTCACAAGAACATCGTGCACTGCGACCTGAAGCCGGAGAACGTGCTGCTGTCGTCCGACGGCGACCTGCCGCAGGTCAAGTTGTGCGACTTCGGCTTCGCGCGCATCATCGGCGAGAAGTCCTTCCGCCGCTCCGTGGTGGGGACGCCCGCCTACCTCGGTGAGTCACAAGAACATCGTGCACTGCGACCTGAAGCCGGAGAACGTGCTGCTGTCGTCCGACGGCGACCTGCCGCAGGTCAAGTTGTGCGACTTCGGCTTCGCGCGCATCATCGGCGAGAAGTCCTTCCGCCGCTCCGTGGTGGGGACGCCCGCCTACCTCGGTGAGTCACAAGAACATCGTGCACTGCGACCTGAAGCCGGAGAACGTGCTGCTGTCGTCCGACGGCGACCTGCCGCAGGTCAAGTTGTGCGACTTCGGCTTCGCGCGCATCATCGGCGAGAAGTCCTTCCGCCGCTCCGTGGTGGGGACGCCCGCCTACCTCGGTGAGTCACAAGAACATCGTGCACTGCGACCTGAAGCCGGAGAACGTGCTGCTGTCGTCCGACGGCGACCTGCCGCAGGTCAAGTTGTGCGACTTCGGCTTCGCGCGCATCATCGGCGAGAAGTCCTTCCGCCGCTCCGTGGTGGGGACGCCCGCCTACCTCGGTGAGTCACAAGAACATCGTGCACTGCGACCTGAAGCCGGAGAACGTGCTGCTGTCGTCCGACGGCGACCTGCCGCAGGTCAAGTTGTGCGACTTCGGCTTCGCGCGCATCATCGGCGAGAAGTCCTTCCGCCGCTCCGTGGTGGGGACGCCCGCCTACCTCGGTGAGTCACAAGAACATCGTGCACTGCGACCTGAAGCCGGAGAACGTGCTGCTGTCGTCCGACGGCGACCTGCCGCAGGTCAAGTTGTGCGACTTCGGCTTCGCGCGCATCATCGGCGAGAAGTGCTTCCGCCGCTCCGTGGTGGGGACGCCCGCCTACCTCGGTGAGTCACAAGAACATCGTGCACAGCGACCTGGTCCCTTATCCGGCACGTAATGTAACTTAGACACGCAACGGACCATCGTTTCTATTATACGATATTTTTTCCCCTCATGGGCCACCATGCTTTACGTAATGTAAATGCAATTTTTTTGCTAAAGTTAAAGGTAAAGAAGAGGACCTCCTCCACTTAGTTCTAGAGTGTAAAATCAACGAACAATCTAGGTTGGATCTTTTAAAAGAAACTGGGTGCTCTGCGGGGGATCTCCTCTTCCTCTTCCATCAAATCTTAGGCTCAGGGTTCACTACCGAACACAGTGGTACATTTATAAGTTTCATTAAACACTCATTGAACCTAAGATTTGAATACTATAAAAATACTCCTTAAGTATCAATGCCAATGTTTAAAGTAATACCTAAAGTGTAAGTACTACTGTAATTATTTTTAAGCCGACTTAATCATAAGATGTATGGCTTATAAAATAAATGAGATTAAAAAAAAAAAAAAAAAAAAGGTCCTGGGAGTCCGCTGTATGCGGGTGGCGCAGGGCCGGTCATTCTGGCAGTCCGGGAGGCCTATTTCCAGCAGTGGACGTCTTTCGGCTGATATAATGATGATGGTTATAACAATTAAAACTGTGTTTACTTTTAGCCCCCGAAGTCCTCCGCAACAAGGGCTACAACCGCTCGCTGGACATGTGGTCGGTGGGCGTGATCGTGTACGTGTCGCTGTCCGGCACGTTCCCCTTCAACGAGGACGAGGACATCGGCGAGCAGATACAGAACGCCGCCTTCATGTACCCGCCGCAGCCCTGGCGGGAGATCTCCGCGGAAGGTATGTTACTTACAGCCCCGAACGTTAAAAGGCAGTCCTGTCTAGTCGAACATAATTCACAAATATTGTGCAGTCTTAGATTAACCCTTTCCGTGCCAGGAACCCGCTAGGACAGCGGCGTTCTGGTCGTAGGCTTAGGCTCCTTCTTCTGCAAACGATTTACTACTACGAGCTACGAGCGTAGCGCTACGAAACCTTTTACACTGCATACCCTCTTGTTTCCAGCGATCGACCTGATCAACAACCTGCTGCAAGTGAAGCAGCGCAAGCGGCTGAGCGTGGACAAGTCTCTGGCGCACGCGTGGCTGCAAACACAGCAGGCGTGGGAGGACCTGCGCGCGCTGGAGCGCCGCGTGGGCCGCCGCTACCTCACGCACCCCAGCGACGACGCGCGCTGGGGCGAGGAGCCCGAGCCGTGACTCGCGTGAGTACACGAGACACACGAGCAATGCAGACGCGGCAGGCGTGGGAGGACCTGCGCGCGCTGGAGCGCCGCGTGGGCCGCCGCTACCTCACGCACCCCAGCGACGACGCGCGCTGGGGCGAGGAGCCCGAGCCGTGACTCGCGTGAGTACACGAGACACACGAGCAATGCAGACGCGGCAGGCGTGGGAGGACCTGCGCGCGCTGGAGCGCCGCGTGGGCCGCCGCTACCTCACGCACCCCAGCGACGACGCGCGCTGGGGCGAGGAGCCCGAGCCGTGACTCGCGTGAGTACACGAGACACACGAGCAATGCAGACGCGGCAGGCGTGGGAGGACCTGCGCGCGCTGGAGCGCCGCGTGGGCCGCCGCTACCTCACGCACCCCAGCGACGACGCGCGCTGGGGCGAGGAGCCCGAGCCGTGACTCGCGTGAGTACACGAGACACACGAGCAATGCAGACGCGGCAGGCGTGGGAGGACCTGCGCGCGCTGGAGCGCCGCGTGGGCCGCCGCTACCTCACGCACCCCAGCGACGACGCGCGCTGGGGCGAGGAGCCCGAGCCGTGACTCGCGTGAGTACACGAGACACACGAGCAATGCAGACGCGGCAGGCGTGGGAGGACCTGCGCGCGCTGGAGCGCCGCGTGGGCCGCCGCTACCTCACGCACCCCAGCGACGACGCGCGCTGGGGCGAGGAGCCCGAGCCGTGACTCGCGTGAGTACACGAGACACACGAGCAATGCAGACGCGGCAGGCGTGGGAGGACCTGCGCGCGCTGGAGCGCCGCGTGGGCCGCCGCTACCTCACGCACCCCAGCGACGACGCGCGCTGGGGCGAGGAGCCCGAGCCGTGACTCGCGTGAGTACACGAGACACACGAGCAATGCAGACGCGGCAGGCGTGGGAGGACCTGCGCGCGCTGGAGCGCCGCGTGGGCCGCCGCTACCTCACGCACCCCAGCGACGACGCGCGCTGGGGCGAGGAGCCCGAGCCGTGACTCGCGTGAGTACACGAGACACACGAGCAATGCAGACGCGGCAGGCGTGGGAGGACCTGCGCGCGCTGGAGCGCCGCGTGGGCCGCCGCTACCTCACGCACCCCAGCGACGACGCGCGCTGGGGCGAGGAGCCCGAGCCGTGACTCGCGTGAGTACACGAGACACACGAGCAATGCAGACGCGGCAGGCGTGGGAGGACCTGCGCGCGCTGGAGCGCCGCGTGGGCCGCCGCTACCTCACGCACCCCAGCGACGACGCGCGCTGGGGCGAGGAGCCCGAGCCGTGACTCGCGTGAGTACACGAGACACACGAGCAATGCAGACGCGGCAGGCGTGGGAGGACCTGCGCGCGCTGGAGCGCCGCGTGGGCCGCCGCTACCTCACGCACCCCAGCGACGACGCGCGCTGGGGCGAGGAGCCCGAGCCGTGACTCGCGTGAGTACACGAGACACACGAGCAATGCAGACGCGGCAGGCGTGGGAGGACCTGCGCGCGCTGGAGCGCCGCGTGGGCCGCCGCTACCTCACGCACCCCAGCGACGACGCGCGCTGGGGCGAGGAGCCCGAGCCGTGACTCGCGTGAGTACACGAGACACACGAGCAATGCAGACGCGGCAGGCGTGGGAGGACCTGCGCGCGCTGGAGCGCCGCGTGGGCCGCCGCTACCTCACGCACCCCAGCGACGACGCGCGCTGGGGCGAGGAGCCCGAGCCGTGACTCGCGTGAGTACACGAGACACACGAGCAATGCAGACGCGGCAGGCGTGGGAGGACCTGCGCGCGCTGGAGCGCCGCGTGGGCCGCCGCTACCTCACGCACCCCAGCGACGACGCGCGCTGGGGCGAGGAGCCCGAGCCGTGACTCGCGTGAGTACACGAGACACACGAGCAATGCAGACGCGGCAGGCGTGGGAGGACCTGCGCGCGCTGGAGCGCCGCGTGGGCCGCCGCTACCTCACGCACCCCAGCGACGACGCGCGCTGGGGCGAGGAGCCCGAGCCGTGACTCGCGTGAGTACACGAGACACACGAGCAATGCAGACGCGGCAGGCGTGGGAGGACCTGCGCGCGCTGGAGCGCCGCGTGGGCCGCCGCTACCTCACGCACCCCAGCGACGACGCGCGCTGGGGCGAGGAGCCCGAGCCGTGACTCGCGTGAGTACACGAGACACACGAGCAATGCAGACGCGGCAGGCGTGGGAGGACCTGCGCGCGCTGGAGCGCCGCGTGGGCCGCCGCTACCTCACGCACCCCAGCGACGACGCGCGCTGGGGCGAGGAGCCCGAGCCGTGACTCGCGTGAGTACACGAGACACACGAGCAATGCAGACGCGGCAGGCGTGGGAGGACCTGCGCGCGCTGGAGCGCCGCGTGGGCCGCCGCTACCTCACGCACCCCAGCGACGACGCGCGCTGGGGCGAGGAGCCCGAGCCGTGACTCGCGTGAGTACACGAGACACACGAGCAATGCAGACGCGGCAGGCGTGGGAGGACCTGCGCGCGCTGGAGCGCCGCGTGGGCCGCCGCTACCTCACGCACCCCAGCGACGACGCGCGCTGGGGCGAGGAGCCCGAGCCGTGACTCGCGTGAGTACACGAGACACACGAGCAATGCAGACGCGGCAGGCGTGGGAGGACCTGCGCGCGCTGGAGCGCCGCGTGGGCCGCCGCTACCTCACGCACCCCAGCGACGACGCGCGCTGGGGCGAGGAGCCCGAGCCGTGACTCGCGTGAGTACACGAGACACACGAGCAATGCAGACGCGGCAGGCGTGGGAGGACCTGCGCGCGCTGGAGCGCCGCGTGGGCCGCCGCTACCTCACGCACCCCAGCGACGACGCGCGCTGGGGCGAGGAGCCCGAGCCGTGACTCGCGTGAGTACACGAGACACACGAGCAATGCAGACGCGGCAGGCGTGGGAGGACCTGCGCGCGCTGGAGCGCCGCGTGGGCCGCCGCTACCTCACGCACCCCAGCGACGACGCGCGCTGGGGCGAGGAGCCCGAGCCGTGACTCGCGTGAGTACACGAGACACACGAGCAATGCAGACGCGGCAGGCGTGGGAGGACCTGCGCGCGCTGGAGCGCCGCGTGGGCCGCCGCTACCTCACGCACCCCAGCGACGACGCGCGCTGGGGCGAGGAGCCCGAGCCGTGACTCGCGTGAGTACACGAGACACACGAGCAATGCAGACGCGGCAGGCGTGGGAGGACCTGCGCGCGCTGGAGCGCCGCGTGGGCCGCCGCTACCTCACGCACCCCAGCGACGACGCGCGCTGGGGCGAGGAGCCCGAGCCGTGACTCGCGTGAGTACACGAGACACACGAGCAATGCAGACGCGGCAGGCGTGGGAGGACCTGCGCGCGCTGGAGCGCCGCGTGGGCCGCCGCTACCTCACGCACCCCAGCGACGACGCGCGCTGGGGCGAGGAGCCCGAGCCGTGACTCGCGTGAGTACACGAGACACACGAGCAATGCAGACGCGGCAGGCGTGGGAGGACCTGCGCGCGCTGGAGCGCCGCGTGGGCCGCCGCTACCTCACGCACCCCAGCGACGACGCGCGCTGGGGCGAGGAGCCCGAGCCGTGACTCGCGTGAGTACACGAGACACACGAGCAATGCAGACGCGGCAGGCGTGGGAGGACCTGCGCGCGCTGGAGCGCCGCGTGGGCCGCCGCTACCTCACGCACCCCAGCGACGACGCGCGCTGGGGCGAGGAGCCCGAGCCGTGACTCGCGTGAGTACACGAGACACACGAGCAATGCAGACGCGGCAGGCGTGGGAGGACCTGCGCGCGCTGGAGCGCCGCGTGGGCCGCCGCTACCTCACGCACCCCAGCGACGACGCGCGCTGGGGCGAGGAGCCCGAGCCGTGACTCGCGTGAGTACACGAGACACACGAGCAATGCAGACGCGGCAGGCGTGGGAGGACCTGCGCGCGCTGGAGCGCCGCGTGGGCCGCCGCTACCTCACGCACCCCAGCGACGACGCGCGCTGGGGCGAGGAGCCCGAGCCGTGACTCGCGTGAGTACACGAGACACACGAGCAATGCAGACGCGGCAGGCGTGGGAGGACCTGCGCGCGCTGGAGCGCCGCGTGGGCCGCCGCTACCTCACGCACCCCAGCGACGACGCGCGCTGGGGCGAGGAGCCCGAGCCGTGACTCGCGTGAGTACACGAGACACACGAGCAATGCAGACGCGGCAGGCGTGGGAGGACCTGCGCGCGCTGGAGCGCCGCGTGGGCCGCCGCTACCTCACGCACCCCAGCGACGACGCGCGCTGGGGCGAGGAGCCCGAGCCGTGACTCGCGTGAGTACACGAGACACACGAGCAATGCAGACGCGGCAGGCGTGGGAGGACCTGCGCGCGCTGGAGCGCCGCGTGGGCCGCCGCTACCTCACGCACCCCAGCGACGACGCGCGCTGGGGCGAGGAGCCCGAGCCGTGACTCGCGTGAGTACACGAGACACACGAGCAATGCAGACGCGGCAGGCGTGGGAGGACCTGCGCGCGCTGGAGCGCCGCGTGGGCCGCCGCTACCTCACGCACCCCAGCGACGACGCGCGCTGGGGCGAGGAGGCTAAAAAGGCCGCCATCTTGAAATTCTTTAAATACGGTCCGATTTCGTTTAAAATTGATATCTGAGGGTCCGAGGGGCCTCTTAATACGAATCCGAGGTTTAATTTTCAAAAAATAGCTGCCATCTTGAAAATCTTTAAATACGTCCCGATTTCGTTCAAAATTGATATCTGAAGGTCCAAGGGACCATCCAGTCTCTGATTAATATTAAGCGGCCCGTGGGACTCTCAGATATCAATTTTGAACGAAATCGGACCTATTTAGAGATTTTCAAGATGGCGGGTACTTTTTGAAAATCCAACGTTAGATTCGTATTAAGAGGTCCCTCGGACCCTCAGATATCAATTTTGAACAAAATCGGGACGTATTTAAAGATTTTCAAGATAGTGACTATTTTTTGAAAATCCAATCTCGGATTCGTATTAAGAGGCCCCTCGGACCCTCAGATATCAATTTTGAACGAAATCGGATCGCATTTAAAGATTTTCAAGATGGCGGACCTTTTTTTAAATCCAAGCTCGGATTAGTGTTAAGAGGCCCCTAGGATCCTTATATGTCGAATTTGAACGAAATCGGGGAACGTATTTCAAGATGGCGGCATCTTTTTGAAAATCGATCCTCGGATTCATATTAAAAAGCCCCTCGGAACCTTAGATAACGATATACTGTGGCCGTAGCGTGCCTTAAGAGAATCTGGACAGATTGTAGATAAAGCTAACGAACTACAAATTTTGTTTGAGGCCACGAACACAAACCCCAAGTAGTTCTTCCCTTCACCTTCATCTTTAAATGTAACGTTAACGGAGTGATTGTTTAACTCAACAGAGACAAGCCCCCGGACGAGCGGTCGCGCGGCTGCTTCATGCGCCTGCGCTGGAAGAAGCTGCTCGTGCGTGTGCGCGTGCGGTAACGACAGACACACACACAAACACACACACACACGCTCTGGACACACCCCGTTATACAGACACGAAGCAAACCTTTATGGCACACTCGTATTAATGTGGTCACCGCAAAATCTTAATTCGCTACAAATGTATGATGTGTCCGAAAGCGGTGAACAGATAAATGTAACTATATCATTGTCATTACTAAAACCTCGCTATAACACTTGAATTGTAACCTCGAAACACGCTCTCACGAAAGCATATCTATTAGCTAGATATATGGCAAGAGACGATTTCATCGCACTTAAGGGGAACCATGGCAGCTGAGAGCATTTTGACAAGCTTTAAAACATAAACCCCTTGTAATATTTGTACTTATTTTTTTTTGAACAAATGCGAATTTCAAAATAACTTATTGCCTATGGACTAACGTATAAACGCGTATTTTAACTATATAATAAGTTCAGGACATGTTTTACAGACGTAAAATTTGTAGGTATGCTTGTATTTGAGAGCAAAGCGAGCATACTAAGGGAATGTAAGTTTTATACCTCAACATTTGTAACAAATCGTTTTAAAATTTTGGTTGTCTAACTGCATTCCTATAAATAATTGTTTTAATTTTAACAGTAAGTATAATTGTTTCGTTTTACTGTAATTTATTTATATGAGGATTTTAATAATATTAACATTAGTCGTAAGTATCAATGTTGCTCTCGACAAACGAGCCGTTCAATGTTTTGTTGTGAACAAATTTAGGAATATTTTTACACTGATTGTTGTTACACTTTAGTTTTATGATTCAGATGCAACTCGATTTTAATCGGAGATCATTTTATAATGGCATGTGTTTACGCCAATCGTTCTTATTGTAGTCAATTTGTTGAGTGAAGTGTATGCATGTCGTGGCTCGATGTTTCGTTCGATTGCCATCGCTTGGGGACTTGAAGAACGTTATTGATTTGACGGATGACACAAATGTATACACATTTTAATTTTATCTTAAGGGGCTCCCCGCGCTTTTTGTCGAGTTTTGACGAGTTTTGAGTTGAAACTCCTCCGTCAAAACTATAGATATATTTATGGCACAAACGCTTATCCGTTCTTCAATCTTTTATCTACAATTGCATCAGAGTTTTTTTTAAATAATGAATATTGTTTTATTATGATTTATTCAAATATGGTCCAAAAAACTCTGTTTTCGATATAAGTATGTTGCTTATGCACTTTTATATATGAAGTTTACATGCTACTGTTCTTTATTGACGTCTCTAACAACGTACCCATCACAGATTTTTATTTTTAATTCATTTTCACAAAAATTACGTCCAAAAAACTGGTTTTTTGACGTAAATTTGCCAAGGTTGCAATATATCGAAAACTGTGAGTTTGTGAATGAAAAGAACCTCGTTGTTGTTAATGCGATAAGCCATAAAAAAAACATGAAAAAACGGACAGTTACAGATCGAAGGTCATTGGGAGCTGGGAGCCCCTTAAAGTGAACTTAAGTGTACATATTTTTCCCGTCAACTGAACGAGGCGGCAGCTCTTAGCAAGGCCCCAAGCGATTGCAACCGGCCTATTAAAATAAATCTCTCGGTGTATGTGTGGTCTATGGTCTACTCTAACGTATCTTAATGTTTCTACTCATTTTATTAAATTAAGTCTTACGCCTAGTCTAAGAGCTATCCTATTTTCTAAGACACTATCAATGCAATCAGACTTGACTATCAAAAGTTCTCACTACACTTAGTGTAATACGTTGGAAGCGACGTGTATCTGTGAGAGGCGAGGACCTCGTAACTTAACGGCCTAAATCGACTTATCTTAGGTAAGGTTTAGTCAATATCGGGGCTCGAGCACCACTTGACTGGCAGTACGACTCGACTCGGCAAGTCGGCACCAATAACCTATGTAATGTTAATAAAAACAATGCTAGCGCGCAAACAACTTGCTACTATCTCGTATCGACTGTGGCCAAACTATGTAATAAAGTTTTCAAACAACAAACTGCACGATTATATTGGTAATTGGCAATGGCTAATTGACAATAGGCATGATGACTCATGTTAAAATTAATAACATAGTGTTGCTAAATGGATAGTAAACCATCAAATTATTGTAATAAATTATAGATTTAAATATATAATTAATATCATAAAAAGATATGCACCTTGAAAATTTAGAAAAAACTTGCATTTTTTTTATTGTCCAAGTGTACATTTAAACTTACCAATGGAATCCTTACGCTTTTATAGAAACAAAGTTATATGACAACTATGGACCTAAACGCAGTATTTCACGACCGAAACAGCAATTTACTTGATTCTCCGTACAACGGTTAGTTCAAATAGCTAAGTGTGACGTCATACCTTTAAGTGAAGCGTTTGGGATGCCGCCAGCGAGGTCAATCTTTGTTTAATTGTAGTTGCTCCCATACAAACATTTGTTCTTCTCCAAAAACTGGTTCGAATGACATCGTAAAATTTTAGTCATCATGCCTATTATAAAAACAGATTTTACGTCAGACATTTTCTCTAAGCCTGTCGCGTGACCGTGCCCCGTAGAAGCAAGTCGATGAAGTCGAGTCGTACTATAGCCCACACAGTTAGCTGACCATCCGTGCACTTTATGTGCGTTGTAATAAGGTTCAATATAAATACAGGATGGTCAGTTAACTGTGTTGGCGTTTGTACCAGCATGGTGCTGCGAGCACGCCATCGAGCACCTAGCTAGTGTATACAAGTAAGTTGACGCGGCGAGAGATTGCACTCGATGCAACTGCTCGCCGATTCCTTCCCGACGCCAACCAATCGCGAAACGGTTTTTGATTGCTCCTAGACACACGAGTGATATATATATATAAATTATATTAAAATATATTTTGGGAGTATTTCCCGCATAGAATGAGATATTTAATGGTTTACGGGTGTTAGCGGTACGACGGAGGGACCTTAATGTAAGTGTAGTCCGGCCTGGAGGATTGTTACGTTGTTGTATTAGACGGTCGAGTACAAAGTGTAGACAATTTTGTCAATTTTACACCTTATCCCCTTGTAATAAGGACGAGTGCAGAACTTTGTACTCGACTGGATGTTTTTGAGTTTTACTTCTGCCTGCTATCGCTTTACTGTGTCACAAATACTTTATATTACTGTTTGTTCTATACGAGTCAACGCGTAGTCATTCCATAACGTTTTTATACTGTGATTTTTTTTATAAATTTTACTTTTTTTTAATTTTTTATACAAACTTTGCAATGCAAGCTTCCATTTTCTGTGATCTCTTGTAAGGACATGTTTTGATAAATTTAATTTATATATTTTAGATTTCATGCGTAAGAGTATTTTAAACTTTAAACTTTACAACTCTCTTTAATTTTTTTGTTATTTTTATAATATCTATAATAATACAATTAAGTGTTGACATTGCCTTAGCATACTGCATTTTAAATATTTTTAATAATAATCCATTCGAGCTATTTCACTGTGAGCTTTAGTGACCTCCTGTATTATTTTAACTACGTTTATATGAAATTACACAATTCTATCATAGACGCGACCGGTCCTATCTTCCAGTTATACATCTTAGTGCAAATACATTTGGACCAACCCTGAAAAGTAGGTTAGGAATAGATTACGATGTTTAATGTTGTGTAATTAATTATTGGAGAAATTATTTAGTGACTAAACTGTGTCAAATTGTATGAAATTAAAGTGGTACCAGGTATAATAGAGGGGGAGGGAATGGACGCTATGCTTTCGCGTGGGTTTAGCGCATATCCAGTTAAGTCAAGCAGATTATAAGAGGATATCGGTCGGATTAGATGACGTTTGAACCACACCCCTCAAAAAAGAAATTGACCGCCCTTCGGTTTCAGTTTCGCAACTTTCTACCTCACTGTTTCCAAGTGCGTTTTTAGTAACCCCTTTAGTAACCCATATGACCTTTGTTTCAAAGTGCGTAAAATGAGTGATATAGTTATCGATAGTCAATGGACCTATGATACTCAGGACAAGCTATGGTAATAATAATAACACGTCCGAGCGAGATGGTAGCATACAAGTCTCGATAAGTGTGACAGAAAGGGAAATATCATTCGGTGTCCTTGTCATAGTTTACCTTTTTTTTATTTGCCGCAACTGATTTAGTATTAAGTTGTGGCAAAAAACCTCTACCCGCCCAAATTAAGTAGGTTCTTTAGCCATTAGCCATTTCGAGACCAGTTCCTAATTTAGCTGCATAGAAGCCTTTCCGTCCCTCAGTGTGGCATCACGTATAGCTTGTCCCGAGTATCATAGGTACATGGCGATAGTCGATTAATCGAGTCTCTGTCGTTGATAACGTCCGTGAACAAAGGCTAAATGCCTCGGTAGTCTTGTATAGACATCGTTTTAAAATCTAAATAATATCATAGTGTAACAATTACAATACGCGCGTGGAAACAGCTGCCTAGTTACGAAAAGATAGGATCGGCGCCGGTCCGTCTCACTTGACACTGGCGTCTATTTCAAACGTCATCGAAACAGACCGACGGATTTTATTATGGTTTCGCAACTAGGCTGCAGGACCTTACACCGCAGTGCCGACAACTAGCCAAAATAATGTGTCAATTTACAATCATTCAAATAGTTAGGTAGCTATAGAATTCCATTAAAATATGAACTACTTAAATTATACGCGATAATTTTAAAGACGATCTTCGCGAAAACATAGTGACTAATACATACATAATAACACGCATAATATTTTAATGGTACATTATATTATAAATTATTGCAAATCGGTGATTGTTAATACAAGCGAGCTCTGTGCGTTGTCGTGCGCAGCTGACCGGCTCTTTATTTGATAGGATATGAATGAATAAACTAGAAATCTACGGTAGCTAAGTTTCAGTGTTGATTCAGAGATATACTCCGTCTCCCCAATCAAATATAATCAATGCGCTCTCTTGAAATAAATTGACGTTAGAGAATCATTGGGCAGTATAGATAAATTAACGAGAGCATGGAATGGGGAATGGATGAAAATTTTAGAAATGCCTGATTATTTTTTTGGTGATAGGAATAACCTTCCTTAGCACCAGAAAAAAGTTTCAGATTTATCAGCTGCGACAATTATTTTTGAAATATATAAACAGTTTCCTCATTTACGTTTTGGGTCAAGAACGGTAAATAGACACTTTCCTTGATCTGTCTCATATTACAAAAAACTGTCTTAAATATCTGTGGTAAACTGACACTGGTAATGACCAATATAGCTGCTGCAAGTGTCAATATCATTGCCAGTGTCAGTTTACCACGCATATTTAATATATATTTTTTGTAATATGAGACCGATCGAGGAAGGTGCCGTAACTGACCCAAAACGTAAGTGAGGAAATTGTTTATATTCTTCAAAAAAAATTGACGCAGCTGAAAAATCTGAAACTTTTTTCTGGTGTTAAGGAAGGTTATTCCTATCGCCAAAAAAATAATCAGGCATTTCTAAAATTTTCATCCATTCCCAATTGCATATGTAATAGTATTGTATGTTTACAGGCATTCTACATTTGAATTTTCTATTTTCTCGTACAACCACTACAAATGCAATTCCATGTTCTCGATAATTCATCTATTACAACTGTTTTCGGAGCTTAGAGCAGCGCACGCGACGCGCAGCGCCGCCTCGATGTTGTAGGGCTAAGCGGTTATTTGTGACGAGAGCGATTTACAAATGTGTTACTATTACATATTTAAATAATAAATGCCGTTTTGGATAGACCGTGTTTTATTTCAAGGAAATCGAACCTTAATGTGATACCAGCCAATGGATCGGCGATCGGCTGGTCGACCTACTAGATCTTGGGCGATCAAACCGACTTATCGCAAAGTATCAAGCATATCCTACTGTCTCTTCCTATTTTATTTTAATAACAATGACATTCTTTACTTACACATCTTCAAAATGCATGATCAAACGGTTATACGTATTACACGCTCCGGTAACGAGAAAAATGATTTTCGAGAGCGCGGAACGGCTAATAGCTATCCAACGTGAGATAAAGCCATGAACATTATCTACCACAACATTCTCAAAACAAGCTTGAACCGATACCTAATAAACTTTAATGTTATTTCATAGATTTCATATTACAGTACAATATAACTAAATACCTACAGAACAAAGTGCTCAAAAACAAACGAAAAGGAGAGAGTATCAGTAACATGTGCTCTAAGAAAGTAGCATTATCTATGATCTGTGTGTCAGACTCATTTCAATATCTGGATCATTTTATCAACAAATGTTAGTGTACAGTCAGCATCAAAAGTAACTACGCAATCGAAGGCGTCAAAAGCTCTTATTCCCTTTTAATAAAGACTTTTGACGTCTTCGTTTGCGTAGTTACTTTTGACGCTGACTGTACAACCGAACCTAGGTAGCTTGTCACTTTCACCCGTTTGATAATTTCGTATGGCATTTAAACGAGACAGACACGGTACTTGTGCGGTCGCCGGTACGAATACACCTACTCTCGATTACATTGGTGACAAAATGATATGCATATATACCTACCTACACAAGTTACAAAGATGCTTATTAAGATCCCCTGCGTAACGGTTTGCCCACCGAAGCGTGACGTGTCACAGCACAGTTGACGCACCTCTTAGTCTCAACAGTGCCACACACCTTATGTGGTGCTCAATAAGGCTCAAATTCATCAGCACCGAACAACTGAAGCGATGGAACTACAACGCGACGTCTCCAGTCGAAATGCTGTTCGTGCTGCTGTTAGTCGCGTGCACGCGCGCAGACTGGGTCGAGATCACGCAGCTACACAAACCTACACAAATCAGAGACACCCTTGAGTTCCACAATGAAAAGCGCCGACCGTCTTTGCCTGAGGAATCCAACCTAGACGACAGACGCACGAAACCATCAACAGAACACATTAACTTATATGATGATAGGAGATCTAAACCAGAATTGACAGCTACACCAGACCCGTACGATGGAAAGAGGCTCAGACCACATTTCTCAACGGATATTTACGGCGAAAATAAAAGATTCCCTGTACAGTTCTCAACAGAACCCGGGTTTTTAGCCGAGTATAAACGTAACAGGATCTACATCAATCACACTATAGATCATTCATCAGAAAATCACTGGACCAAAGGTGTAGTCCACAGAGTCCCCAACCCAACCACTGGCAGTGTCAAAAGAATCTACTTGACAACTGAAGAGCCAGCTAAAGTAAAATACGAGGAAACTGATCTTACTCATGAACTAACTCGAGGATATACGATGAGGAATCCTTTTAAAACGTTTGAAGACCGAAAGCCAGAGTTTGTAACTAAAGAAGATACATTTGAAGATGACGGCGAAGATGTGGTGCACTTCGTTAGGCAACCACCTGAAGTCTGGGGTAAAGGCAACGAAAAACCAGAAAAATATCCTAATAATAGTCCCATTGGGAGAGTGGACATAGAAGCCGATCCTGAAATAATCAAAGCACCTCCCAAAGTTCCCAAGGAGGACCACACGGAACCAACCCGACACGTACCAGAACCGAACTTGCAGGAAGATACTATGTCGAACACGATGGAAAATGTGGTAAAATTCGCCAAAGTTGTAGCGGATACCATTTCGAGGAACACCCGTAGGAGCGTTGGCAGCAAACTGCGGTACTTGGAAGACCTCAAGGACACTATCATGGTGAATATAGGTAAGAAAATTGGTGATATCTATGCTATGTTAGTAGTCCTCCGAATCGCTAAACCTAAGTGGCAGTGGTCGGGGCACATTGCACGTAGAATCGATGGCCGTTGGGGCGGAAAGGTTCTCGAGTGGCGAACACGTACGGGAAGGCGCGGCGTGGGTATTTATTCCTGTATTATAATTTAATCGTGTAAATAGTGAATCTTAAATATAGGTATCTATCTTTCACAGTAAGGAAATTACAGCCTCTCAACGAATGTCGTACTAAATGTATGGGAAAGTTTAACTTAATATTTTGGATATTTGTAGTTTTATTTCAAGAAGTTATTGACGTGATTTTACTCATTGGGTAACGTACTTTCTATATCACTTCAAAGTTTTCTGATATTTATTAGGTATATTTACAGAATAATCGCTTGGCTACCCTTAACGATTACACCCTGTATATATTTAAGTGTTTTTATTTACATTTACTCATTCATTTCATTCATTCACTTTTTTTGTAATCAGCACCGTTATCACAAGACGGCGCGCGAGCTCTCTCGATTTTTCTCGCACTATACGTCTCTCTCTTATTAGAAAACTTAGAAAGAGAGGTATAGTGCGAGAAAAATCGAGAGAGCTCGTGCGCCGTCTTGTGATAGCCGTGCAGTACTTCATATAGCTGCGTTGTAATCAATCATTCACCTTAACTCTCATCCTCGTGGCACTTCCTACACCATGAAAATCGAATCTCGAAGTTCGTATTATCTCTGTCGTTCAAGTGCCTATCATAAACCATACGATAGAGACCAAAACTCAGATATCAAAACTAGGAAATTCGGTTTTCGTGATTATAGCTCTGAGATGCAAGGATGCCAAATGCATGCAGTGGCCAGAACCTAAAGGTACAAAGAAAAATGATTTTAGAGGATCGCATCGAATCCCTCTGGCCGGACGACAAGGGCGGCGGCGCGGCGCGACGGCGGCGGTGGTCACGCTCCGCGGAGGCGCGCGGTCACGTCGAGTTCCCCTCCTCGGAGAGCGCCCTCATGACCATATCCTTCCTCACCTTCGCTGTTTACCTCATCAAACTCGTTTTGGTAAGACATTTGAGTATCTAAGTGAAGTAACTAAGTTGAATAAAATAAAAAAACTTACTGCCTAAACACTCTTTTTACAGCAAGTTATCCAGACGTATAAAAACAAGACGATGATGGTAACGCCGGCTGTGTTTGCGGCCGTTGGACGAGCTGCAAGCGGCAAACAGCAACTTTCTCATCAATAAAAACAAATTATTAACTACTCATGAATTTTGTTTTCTTCCTGTTATGTACTTTCTCTCCCCAACTAAGACACTAATAAGGTAGGTAGTAAATATAGGCACTTTCTGTTTTTACTTTTTTTACAATTTTTACCGCCACTTGATGCGTTTAGAATTTGCAACTTACCATCTATTGGTTTTTTATATATATATTAGTTGTCGGTCTTTCACGTTATGGTGCCACACCACACTTGGGGTTGCGTGTTCGCGTTGCATCGTTGCCTCTCTTTCATTTGCTGTAGGTAGGAAAAAGATGCATCGCGAATATTTGGGCAAATACCGCAAGTGGTGTGCTAACATTACGATACAACAGAAATTAAACATACTTCAGTTACAAAATACTATGTTACTGCTATATTAAAAGCACTGTTTCTATTAACATTTCTATTGAAGACGAATCAAAACGCAGTGTTTATTTTATTGACAAACAAAAAATCCAAATAAACGACAACTTTGCGGAACGGAACGGTCGGGGACGACACAATTCATTTCATTTTATTTTATAATCTGTGGTATATGTGCATTGCATTGTAGTTGTAGTTTGTAGTATATTTTTGTAGTGTTCAAAGAGGTAATGTCGGCTTTGTTTTGATATCGAATTATGGAAAATGAGTAACGGGACCGAACAGATATTTCTGCCCGATCCCGGGAGCAACCAGCGTTCAGCCATGCTGCAGAGACCCAGCAATGGGGCGCAGACAATCAATCTTGAAAGTGAGTATCTCTAGAATAATATCCTTTCATTTGTTTTATTTTAACTAACTCAAACCGGCACTCTTTTTCGAATCGATTCAGTATGTTCTGATTTCAGATACACCAACGAAATCAAGAAGTAAATTATACAGACTGAACTGTTTTTCACATTGATAGTTGGTAGTGGGCATAACTACCGGTACAAATACAATTTAGCTCCCCTATAGCAATTTTAACGGTTGCCTATTCTGTCTCTGGCCCTGGAAACCAACTATGTGATTTACACCGTTACAGAAATGTGAATCCAATGCATCTAATGTGCATCTGACAAAAAAAAAAGAATGTCCTCTTTATCTAAAAGAAATACGGGTTGGCGCGCAGTCCATACAAAAACAATGCATTTTGAGCCGCAGTAGTACTCTATTTTCTCTATTAAATTCAAATCTATGTAAATCAATTATCTAACAAAAATTAGAACACACAGTTTTACTATTTTGAATGAGTTTTTTTATTTAAGCCTATTAACAATCTTAATTCAATTTTTTTTTACATTAATATATATATATATAATATGTTATATTCTGAGTTTATACATGTACGATATGATACTTATAGTAGTTTAGTTACAGTTTGTTTGTTTGTATTCTTCAGACATCGTTATGATGAAGATTGTTTTGTTTTCGCATAGGCCTCCCCCAAATCTTTCCAAAGATGCTATTGAATGGGTTAATATTGTTTAAATCTATAACCTTTTTCATAATTTGTAGATGTGGAGGACTTCTCGAAGGTGTGCCGTGTGTGTGCAACCATCACGGACCTGGTCATGCCCATCTTCAGTGGAAAAGGCCTGCGGATCAAGCTGGCTGATAAGATAAAAAGACACCTGCCTATTAAGGTACTCCTGATGCACCATTCTCTTCATTACAAATTGGTTTCTATTCAGTTATACCAGCTAGGGCGTGTTTGCCGTACACTACCTAGCTGCATGGCATTGCAAACTAATTACATTTAGGACCTTAGTAGGCATGTAATTATGCATATTTTGGACTTGTTACTGTGCCTTCAGATACTGGTCTGAGTCGTGTGATATATGCAATAAAGCTCTATCTGTAGGTATGATAATGACTTAGATTCAACAACGTCTACTGTCCCGCCAGGTGTCTGAGGCAGACTCGCTGCCGCTGGTGGTATGCTACCAATGCACCAGCACCCTGCTGGCCACGCACGAGCTCGTCGCGTGCAGCCAGCAGGCCGACGCCGCGCTACGCACAGCTCTATCTGCGCAGGTACTGTTGCACCATCCTCATCATATCAACCTATTCTTACTTGCTTGATGTTAGTAGGCTGTTCATCGTCACAAATTGGAACCTAAGGGCCGATTCAGACCGGAATGGAAGCGGCCGGCAGCGGCGCGGCGAGCACATTCAGTGTCAAATAATTTTAAACTTTATCTACATACTAAAAAGTCCAGTATCGCTTGAAAAGCCTATCGTGGCGCCGCGGGCGGCTGCGAGGCACAATGGGCCGCTGCTGCCATCCCGGTCTGAATCGGCCCTAAAGTTTTGTGTCAGAAGAATTTCTGCTGCTTTCCTATCGTATTCTACTCACTGTTGTGGGCGGGATCCCGTTATTTCACCGTATTGTTTCGCAGAATTTTCATTACATGGATTTTTCCCCAGACACTGTAAACTTTTTGCAATCTTTTATTTAGTTTCACCTGTCCTGATGTTTGTCATCAAATCTTACAATTTAAATTTGATCCACTTACCGGTAACCGATTGAGCTGAAATTTTGCATACATGTGTAAAACGCGTGACAATGCTATATTATGATGACATGGTGCTGATCTGATGATGGAGCTGGAAGGTGGCCATAGGAACTTCGCAATGAAACGACACAATCGCATCAAGTTTGGGCTCGTTAGAATCGTCTCATTTAGTAGTTGATGACAGTATACAGAAAAGTACAGTCAGCAATAAAAGCTTGTACCAAAAATTTAAGTTTTTGACAGAGACTTATTAGGTAAAAGGTCATTTGGTAGAACCCACAACATGAACTGGCACTATAGTTCCAGTGGTTAAACCTTTGTTTTACCGACAAACGTCTCATTCGCCATCATGGTATAGACACAAAATCAGAGACATTCATATGTGCATAGATCATATCAGAAACATTTCCAAAAATTCTAAGTGTCATGTTTTTAAACCGCTTCGAAACCTGCTATTATCGTTAACAGTTTTTTCTTTCATACTAAATGCGTAGTTGTCGACTGCGTCCTCTTCAGTCTAACTTACCATTACACGATAATGTACGTACCACAGAAAACTAAATACTATAGAAGGCGTATCAAGCGCGGTTTCTATCGAGACCGGTGTCGCCTCATGCCCTCCACGTCGCCTACAACTGTGTGAGCGACTGCACGGCGAGCAGGTGACGTTGGCGCGAAAGCTTTGAGCGCATACTCAAAGTAGTGGCGCGCGTGCCACGCCCACATCGCCTTTCTATTCTATAGTATTTAGTGTTCTGCGGTACATACTAAACATTATTATATGTTTGTATGTAGAAAAGACAGCGACAGGCGCAACAGCAGTCACAGCAGGAGAAGCAGGAACCCGCCAGGACCGAGGACCGCTCCGGCGAGTAAGTATCACTTTCCTCCCTGTTGTTGCCACATTCTATTCCAGCAGGTAATCCTCAAATGTGCATTCCAGGACGGACGTAATGTTTACAGACATGGTTAAGAAAGTTCTCGTGAACTACTTCCATACTATGAACATGGATCGCGACGAGGACTGCCAACTCGCTTGTCAGAAGTGCTCGTGGCGCGGCAGTTCCACCGAGGGTCTCGTGGAGCATTTGAACGAGCACAGGGTTAAGGCCGCCGCGGTGGACAGCTTTATACGGCAGTATGTAACCTTTGAGCAGTGCCTCGACTCCGATGACGAGGTTCCTGTCGGCGCCGAGGGACCCCCGTCTTTGCCGGCACACTGTTGCCCTTTTTGCGAAAGCATATTCTCGTCAACGGCGCGGCTCGGGCTACATATCGCCGAGCACGTGGAGATCAGCGATCGCAGCGCCGTCGAATGCTGTGGCCTCGTGTTCCGCGAAAGTTCGCTGTTCATCCAACACGCACTAGACGAGCACGGCCGCGCCCCGCCGCCCGGCATCGTCTGTCGCGCGTGCGGCCATCGCGCCGATACCCCCTCCTCGCTCGCCGACCATATCAAGGAAACTCATGCCGATGACGCCGTCACACGCCGACGCCGCACCGAAGCCAAGCGCGCCGCGCCGAGCAACGACCAGAAATACATCCCGACGGCTTGCCCCGAGTGCGGGAAAACGTTCTCCAATAAATACAACATGGCGGTGCACGCGCGGTCGCACAGCGCCAAGTCGGAGAAGTTCACATGCGAGCGGTGCGACCGCTGCTACGCGAGCCGCGGCGTGCTGCTCACTCACACCAGACTAGTCCACGGTGGTCTGCTCCGCTTCGCTTGTGACGTCTGCGGCGAGCGCTTCCCGAGCCGCGCCGCGCGCGCCGTGCACGCGGCGCTGCACACCGGGGCGCGCCCGCACGCCTGCACCGTCGAGGGCTGCTCCAGCGCCTTCCGCGGGCGCAATTCACTCCTGCGACACCTAGATGCGCACAAAGACTTACGGGCCTACTCGTGCCTTTGCGGGAAAGCTTTCCGTCGCGGTTCGCACCTTAAGACCCACCTCAAAACACACCACACGACATCGCAGAACCGGCACGCTTCAGACGAGCGGACGGACCCGAGCGACGCTACCTGAAGATATCGGCAAAAAAACTATCTAACCTGAATGCATGGCGGGAAGAAGAAGAGACGGGTGGTACCCCACTAGTAACGAACGTTTGTTGCAGGTCTTGGACCGATATGACCTTGGAAGAATACAGTCGGGACCCCGCCGACGACCGGGCCTCGAGCTCGAGCGACGACGACCGCCCGCTGGCGAGTCTGGCCTCCGAGAGAGTCGACGCGTATACCGCGTTCTACTCGGCCTTGCTAAATTTCAGGAATCACTTCCTGAGCGAGCACGAGACACGGTATCCGGAGTTTACAGAGTCGAGCGAGAGCGAGGGCGAGGCGGGGGACGAGGAGTACGACGACTTGTCGAGGAACAACATGCGGCGGGACCGCATGGACGAGGCGACGCGCTTGGAGCTCGCGCGCGCCCAGACCCGCGTCGACGGCAAGACGTACTACGCGTGCCGCGTGTGCGGCAAGAACCTCAGCTCGCCGCACACGTACGTGTTCCACGCGCGCATCCACACGGGCGAGCGGCCGTGCGTGTGCCACGTGTGCGGCAAGCAGTTCCGCGCGCCCAACGGGCTCCAGCGGCACCTCGCCGAGACGCACGAGCGGCGGCGCCGCCTCGCCTGCCGGCACTGCGCGCGCACCTTCGCCAACTCGCAGAACCTGAAGCAGCACATCCGCATACACACCGGCGAGCGGCCGTACACCTGCGCGCTCTGCGGCAAGCGGTTCGCGCAGTCGGGCTCCCTGCACGCGCACAGGAAGACTCACAGCGCGGCGTTGCCGCACCGCTGCGCGCACTGTCCGGCGGCGTTCCGGCTGCGCGCGGGGCTGGCGCGCCACCGGCTGCGGCACTCGGGCGAGCGCCCGCACGCGTGCGACGTGTGCGCGCGCGCCTTCCGCACGCGCGCCGACCTGGCCGCGCACCGCGCCGCGCACGAGCCGGCGCGCGCGCACGCGTGCGGCGCGTGCCACGCCGCGTTCCGCTCGCGCCGCGCGCTGCGCCACCACGCGCGCCGCCTGCACCCGCCGCCGCCGCCGCAGGCGCTCGTGGACGACCCCATGCAGGCCAACCGATACTTCGTTCTGGCACCGCTTTAATCTTTCGGCACCACAGACGATGTACAAACGTGAACGCCGCTTGATGACTAGAAACGAGGCAAAGCATTTGACATTAATAGTTTAAGCAAGCGGCAAACCTTGCGGAAGCACAACCGATGCCACTTTGAACGAACGAAGAGCACCCGTTAAACCACCGACCTCCCGATTTCCAGAGCGCCGCAAAAACTCGAAACCGGCAGAACCGAAAGCGAGTCCCCGGCGCGGCGGCGGAAGCACTGCGCGGCCTGCGGGCTCGGCTTCTCCGACGCGGGGAACCTGGCGCGCCACGCGCGCGCCGCGCACGAACAGCTCAGACCGCACGCGTGCGCCCACTGCGCGGCCGCCTTCTCCCGCCGCGACCACCTGCGCGACCACGAGCGCACGCACTCCGCCGCGCGGGAGTTCGTGTGCGCCGCGTGCGGGGCGGCGTGCAAGTCGGCGGCGGCGCTGCGCATGCACGCGCGCGCGCACGGGCCGCGGCGGCACGCGTGCCTGCACTGCGGCGGCGCGTTCCGGCGGCGCGCGGAGCTCGCGGCGCACGTGTCCGTGCACACGGGCGAGCGCGCGCACGCGTGCGCCTGCGGCAAGGCCTTCCGGCTGCGCGCGCAGCTCACGCGCCACCGGCGCACGCACCGGGACCCGCCGCGGTGACGCAACCAGGTACTACTCTTAACATTCCCGTTTTTACTTCTTACGCTACTTTAATCTTTTCGACGCCAACGACGCATATTTCCGCAGCGCAGGTTCAACGCCAACGACCGATAAATGCGTCAAGGAGCCCAGCGCGATAGCAATCTTTTTGCATTATAAGGTTTAACTCCACAATAAATGTCTTGATGATTTGGCTTGTGATTGACATATTTTCTCTTTGGAAAAGGTTAATTAAATTGTTGTTACTCGTACGAGTCGCACGACACACTGTCGCTAAGTCATAAACGAATTTGTACCTGACACAACTGATTTGCCTTCTCTGCTGCCTCTCACATGAAAAGGATTAAGAAAATGATACCAACACATAAATCACATTGTTATCTGCCTGAAACTAAGCACCCTAACTTGTTTTCAACCCGATATATCTATAACTTCGATAAAACTATACTTATTGTGTAGTCTGTGACTATAAATCGTTCAATCCACGAGGACGCGCGTTACTCTTCATTTCGTACTAGTTTATTGTGTTTTGTCCATTGTGTAGGTAGTACGTGTGTAGCATTGGGTGAACTATATACAATCTGTTATGTTTAGCACTATCACTTGGTTAACATCACGTAAATCAATCATGTCCGGATATCTGCACATATATTCTACTTAGTGGTCCATCCGACCCCGACCAACTCTGGTTTCTCTTTACAGTTACCGACGCTGCGAGTACTGCCCGCTAGTTGTAATGGGCGCGGTCTACAACGCACATCTCCTGGGGTACCACGCTAACCTGCTGTTCCACTGCGACGAGTGCAACTCGTACATCGCGCGCAAGAACTTCCTCGCGCACATGACCGCGCACGCGGTCCAGTACGACGAGGGCCGACGAGTGGCGCGCAAGCCGACCAACCCCAACGGCCCGTTGTACGCGCTGCCCCCGCCCGCGGCCCCGCCGCCGCAGACCACGACCGCCGCCGCCGACTCGACCACCCGGCCCGGCAACCCCGCTAACACACCCACCGGCTCCGCATCTCAGGCGACGCGTGACGAGCAAGATGAAAGTAGCGACGCTGAAACCGCCGAGCCGCTTCCGCCGGTCGACTCGTCCGCACCGACTGCGCCAGTTGCACCCATTAAACCTCCCACACCGCCTGCGCCAACCGAGTCTCTTCCGCCGGTCGAGTCATCCGCACCGACTGCGCCAGTCGCACCTACTGAACCTCCCGCACCGCCTGCGCCAACCGAGTCTCTTCCGCCGGTCGAGTCATCCGCACCGACTGCGCCAGTCGCACCTACTGAACCTCCCGCACCGCCTGCGCCGACCGAGCCGGTCGAGCCTCCCGAGCCGGCGGAGTCGCCCGCACCGACCAAGATGAAAACGCGGACATTGCGCCAGTGTCCCCATTGCCCCAAGACCTACACGGCCGCCTCCAGCTACTTCTACCATCTGAAATACACGCACGGCAAGAGCCGCGAGCACGAGTGCGCGACGTGCGGCCGGCGCTTCGGCACGCGCGGCGCCCTGCGCGAGCACGCGGCGCTCCACGAGCCGGCGGCCACGCTGCAGTGCGACCGGTGCGACAAGCGCTTCCGCTCCAAAGCCGGCCAGTACATCCACCAGCAGACCCACACGGACGTGAAGAAGTTCGCCTGCGCGGAGTGCGGGCGCGCGTTCCGCTGGCGCGCGGCGCTCCGGCGGCACGCGGCGCGGCACGAGGCGCGGCGCGCGCACGCGTGCGAATGCGGGCGCGCGTTCAGCGTGCGCGCCGACCTGCTGCGCCACGCGCGCACGCACCGGCGCGCCGCGCACCCGTGCCCGCACGCGCCGTGCCGCGCCACGTTCGCGCAGCCGCGCTACCTGCGCGCGCACGTGGCGCGCAAGCACCCGCCCCGGCCCGGCAAGCCTCCCGCGAAACGCGACTCCTCCTAGACTGCGCGTACTGCGCCTCCACCGAGGCTCGGTTTACACAGCGTGCCTCTGACCGTGGAGACCAAATTGTCGAATCGAATATTAGTATTGTTAAAAGCAAATATGTATCTGGCGCGCGGCGTGGATAGGCCCCCCACGAGGTGGACTGCTGACCTGGTAAAGGTCGCGAGAGTCCGCTGGATGCGGGTGGCGCAGGACCGGTCAATTTGGAACTCTCTGGGGGAGGCCTATGTCCAGCAGTGGACGTCTTTCGGCTGATATGATGATGATGTATCTTGATACTACTTTTTTATAACTGAGCATGGTAACTTTGCTCTTCACCAACTCTATCACTCGTATATCCGTTAGCTCAACAACGTCCTACAATATTAGGCGATTTTTAATTCCACACGGATTAAAATGATATAAAACGATAGTGACTTTTAAATATTGCAGGTACAATATTGCTTGTTTTTGTTTGATTAATAGATAGACTATACTTGCCGACATAGTATTATATTAGTGTTACATATACTGGTATTCAAAATATATGCACCGACTGAGACAAACAATTTAATCGATTTATATAATATATTAGTGTTACATATACCGGGATGCAAAATATGTGCCGACTGGGACACTCAATTTAATCGATTTATATATTATGTAACTGTTAATAATTGGAAAATCGAAATCATATACATGATTTATTTACGTTAATATATTTAACTTATGTTACTTAGAAATATTAAGAGCGTCTTCGTGCATGTGGCGGGAAACCCCGTGCAGTTATTAACGTCAAATGTTTTCGCGTGCGTCAACGTTTCAGATGTTATCTACTGGATATTGCTAGAGGCCTTTCAATGAACCGTGCCGCCTACGTAAATGACTATAGTCTGGCCGGCTAATCGTGTCCCTTTAATCCATCCAGTCCCACCAGTAGTTCGATAGTCGAACTGTTTGGATATTTTTTCCAAATTGTTATACTGACGGATCCAACTATTTGTAAACGCGGATTTTATTCCAAATAGAATTACTATTAATATAATGGTACGTAGCCGAGGCAAAATACGGTTTCGAAAAACATTAATTTATAATAGCGTTTTTTTTGTTTATTTCATTTTAAAACATTATTCTAAGATGCTTTATTCAAGAATCCAACAAACTTTCCACCCGGAAGTAATTATATAGATTTAAATTAAACACTCATTGTCTTTTTTATTTTATTTATATTGAATATTTTAAAGCAAATGTAAATGAACCTAAATAAAGATATAAAAAAAATATTAATATTTATCCGGACTTTTTAGGAGCTAATTAAATATAAATTTTTTTGATGTCTGATTTTTTGTTGGATTTTGCCTCTAGGTAACAATTTAATTGATAATATATCCGTTACATTAAAAAAATTAGCTATTATAAATTATTTCCAAATATGTCATTTTTTCCATACAAGTTGTCAGTTCATTGCCTGGACTAACGGCCAGAATAGGTACTTCAAACGTATTCGTATCTTGAGAGGAAATTGTTCTTTTTGTTATGACTTATCAATCCTTACCATTGCGTTGCAATTGGTTAGGTTCTTTAGACATCTTAAGATGCCCGAAGGGCAAACAGACCAGAAATAGGAGCCCCGCCCGTCAAAACACCAGGAGACCATGCATTAATAGGAGAACCTTGACGTTTTTTCCATTTTCATAACCAGAATCTCCTATTAATGTATGGTATCCTGGTATTTCGACAGTTTCGACTATCTCCAGTCTCCCTTCGGGCATCTTTTGCTACTTTTTTTCATGTTTTATTTTTTGCAATCTCACTGTACATCGAGAGCAGTAGTTCTATCTGAAATAAAACCCGCGTTTCCAAATAGTTCGATCCGTCAGCATAATAATTTGGAAAAAAAAAACCAAACAGTTCGACTATCGAACTACAGAGGGCCTACCGCGAAACGAAAACGAACTTCGTCCCGTGTAGGTATCTCCCTCTATGTCGCACTTGCTAATTCGAGCAACAGAGACGGAGATACACGAACGAAGTTCGTTTTCGTTTGGCGGTAGTCTGGTAGGACTAGATGGAATAAAGAATCGTGTCAGTATCGATGTGAAGGAAGGTAAATCTTGGCAAGCCTGTAACACACTGAGTGTATGTCTGTGTCCAGGCACTTGTACGGCGACGAAGCTCCTGCTTGAAGCAGTTGAACGTTAAAGCTCGTGTAAAAGTCAAACGTATTCTTATAATTGTTATTTAATACATTAGTAGCCAAAGATAAGGAAGTATTTCCGCTTTGGCATTAAAACGAATACCAACCAAAATTCATTAATACATGCAGCACGGCGTAATACGAGTTTGAAATATTTTTGTTGATTATTTCCGTGTAATGTCTCATTTGTTATTCCCTTGTTTAATTTCCTTTTCATTCAGCAAGAGTGTGATAGCCGCGATCCTTATTCACGCTCTGACGAATGTGTGGGTGCGAGAGAGAGATGTCTTCCCCACAGTGATAAGGTGCCATTCATTTATTACGTAACACGATTTTTGCCAGTTTTTGACTCCACCCCCTCCTATGTAAGATAAAATAAGAATCGGACGACCCTCCCCCCCCCCCCCCCCCCCCCCCATACCCCTGTTTAATATTTATGACGTTGAATCCAAAGTAAAAAATAGTTTGTTTATATTTTACAAGCTTTTATTTAGTTTCACCTGTACCGGTGTCTGTAGTGAAATCTTGCAAGTTAAATTTGACCCACTTTCCGATTGAGCTGAAATTTTGGGTATAAGTATAGTTTGGATGACAATTCAATATTATGGTACCATCGAGCTGATCTGATGACGGAGACAGAAGGTGGCCATGGGAATTCTGTACTTTAACCCCGTTGAGTTTGGGTTTGTTAGAATCAATTATTTATATGTTCTTATTCAGGATAATCACGTTGTTGACGTCCATCCATTCAACATAGCCCCCCGATGCGACATAAAACTTATTTGCCTTTAGTTGAATATATGGCTAAAGCTTCTTCTTTTTTCAATATTCGCAATACAGCCATGAAGTTTCTTTGTGAAGTTGCGCTGCTGCCTTTTTCGACGCAAAGTATTTAGAGCACACTAAACAAATTATTTTTAAATATGAGCACATTGACGATGGGCATGGTGGAGGATCAAACCCTTGCGGAAGGATTTTGCGAATGTCACTCCTCATATCACCACAGCATATATTCCTTCTCAGTGCATTTTACAATTTTAAAAAAGTATTTGGACTCTTGCACATGTCTTGTATACCAATGTTAATTGCTATGGAAATCGTTTACCTACAATACAATACAATACAAATACTCTTTATTGCACACCTCACACAAACAAAGCAGTTACATAGAGAAACAATACAATAACATGTAGGTAGAGGTAGACAACAGGCGGTCTTATCGCTGAAGAGCGATCTCTTCCAGACAACCTACGTATATTCGGTCACTTTTTCAAAGTGTAAACTTAACTGTGCGCATTTTTATGATCTTACGTAAGAACTATCAATGCGCGCCCCCCCCCCCCCCCCCCTCCTTGTAAGAAAAAATAAGGCATGGTCGACCCACCTCCCTCTAAACGTCTTACGTAATAAATGAATGGCGCCTATACGCGGCCATCCGATGTAGTTGCTACGCTGATTTAAGTGCTGTTAAAATCATTTATTTCTTTTGTTTATAGTTTAGTATAACGCTAAATGTGATGTGATTTAGAATCTGATTCTGTCAACGTAGTATTAAGACTGAATATAACATAAGTGTAAGTTGTAAGGACGCTTGGTAATTAAATACTCCATTTTGGCATTATATCGTTTTATTAATAACATTCTTATGGCTAATTATAGTTTACGATACACATAACTAGTAAATCAACTGCTCATCGTTTCAGAATTGTTTGGCAGATTTATTCCCTTCGCCTGATTAGTCTAAAAATTGATTAGTACCGGATTCGCCGGTTTCCTGTTTCAACGGATTGATTCGGACGCAATCGTTATTTTATTTGCGTTGGGCATTTTTGAAAGAAATAGATATACATACCTAGGGCGATGAATTCGTGAATGCCCCTGATCGCTTCGATTCGGCCCATAAATATGCGATCTGGGGCTTTACGAATTACCGCCCGTGGTTTTGTCTAAAGTTTTACGTCTTGTCAGGCAGAAAATCCCACTACGGCCTAGGGTGACGTAAAAAAATCTATCAGAGACTAGTACCTAGAATGATACAATGCACTTTTTGTACACATTTTGTTACAATTTAAAGTTATCACATTCCTACTAGCTTACAAACTATTAAATAAAATAGATAGTTAGATTTTTTTTAACTATATACTGCCAATTATTTACAAATAAACACTTACGTAGGGGACCTACACTACACTAATTGATATACCAATGAGGGCATTTTCAACATGAATGCACCAGCTAGCAGCACTGGCGAGAAGTGATCTTAAAGCCTGCAACACACTGGCGCGGCCTGCGGTGGCGGTCAATAGTAAATTTGACAGCCAATGACAATTATACTTTTGGCCTATGTCTCAAAAGCTTGTAACACGTATTACAAGCGGAAGTCTCTTTCCAATAAAAGGAGTTGAAAAAAGACGTCCCCTTGTAATAAAAGTTGCAAGCTTTTGAGAAATGGACCCCAGGCCGCGCCAGTCTGTGAGAGGCTTATTGGAAGCAGTCACGGACTTTAATCGTTAAGCCATTTAGGTGTCAACTAATTTTGGTTTTTAATAGTTAAGCTATGAATATCCAGTAAAAAGTGAGCTCTTAATGGCTCAACCATTAAAGTCCGTGACTGTACCAGCGTGGTTTGCGCCTAATATACTTCATTTGGGCGGAGAACTGTTTGTGTACCACAAACTCGTATCAAATCTACTGTAGCGAAAAAAAAAGTGAGACTGAGAAAGAACATATTATCGGCCATTCTCAAATTTTGTGTGCGGTTGTGTTGTGTCTAGTCTAATTACCACGACCATTTACAAACATTTCATATGGAGTCGTAGCAATTAGATGCAGACACAAATCTGGAGAATGGCCGTTATATATCTCTCTCTGTCGTACTTATTGAAATCTTTATAAAACCATCTCGATCGGTAGTGGTATTATTATTTGCTTGTAGAGTTTAGTCTCGAGTCTGTCATTAAAAAAATACCTGTTGCCATAGTTCTGCCCCAGCTGGTGTATTCTGGAAAGCCCTCATTACATTTTGATAGTTTTTTTCAGTCGTTCCTTATGCATAGCAGCTGCTGACTGGGCTCGTTCAGAAATCATGTGATCATATTTGGCCTTCTTTTTATTTATCCAAATACACGTTCAGATCGGATAAAAAAAAATCACGTGATGTCTTCTTGGACCCCCCCTCCCCCATCGTGATCATTTGTGATATTTTTCTGACCCCCCATAAACGATCACATGATTTCTGGACGAGCCCACTGCTGCTTTATCATTTATCATACCGCGTCCCTGCATACACAGTGCTATGCTGCACAATATGCACAAATACCTAAACTTCTAAATTCATAATTTCAATATTAGGAATAATATACATATAAAAAACACAGCTTAATAATAATGAATAGACTGCTTATTCAAATTTATTGTCTAACGAAATATTTGCTTCGCAATAAAATATCCCAATTACATTTAGCCAATTCATCTTGTGCGACGTAAATTAATTTTCAAAATAGGTGAACGTAGGTACTTTTACTTGCGTTCCTGGCTGCCTGAAAATCTGAGATCTAATTTTACTGGAATGCATAGTAGAACATCTACAAAAGTTGTAGTAGTTGTAAATAGCATTTTCGCGAAATTTTGTTACCACACAGCCACAGGCTTAATTAAATATAAATATATAATAAGGGATAATCTTACACAAAACGAACTAGTCCCAGAGTAAGCTCAATAAGGCTTGTTTTATGGGCACTAGACGACGATATATTTCATAGAAACAAATATTCATGCTCATCACACAAATATTTGCCCTTACCGGGATTCGAACCCAGGACCTTCAGCTTCGTAGGCAGCGTCGCTACCCACTAGGCTGACCGGTCGTCATTGAAATTAACCATCTGTTTTGTCACGATATTCTAATCGGTGTTTTACTTGATTGACTTGTCGCGCAAATGAAGATCCGACCACGACCACCAATTTATTGACCGAATACGACGCAGCTCTATCTGATAAAATGAGAGGTAAACCTTCACCATGTTGGAAGGAAAACGCCTGCACGCTCACATAGCCGGAAACTTTATAATATAGGCGATAAAATATTAATTTGTTTTGTCAATCTCAATTCATGTTCATCAGCCGATAATGGTGCAGAATAACCACAACACAATGTGAGCGGCGATTCGTATTTGGCTAAAATAGTAATCTAGTCTCTACGATAGGGGGTCTTCTTATTTCCATCAAAGAATGTTGCCAACGGAAGATTTCCAGAAAAGACAGAACATGATTTTTACCTGGACTGTAAATAACAATATAGTTCGGCAGTTTTGTAAAACACATAAACAACCAAAAATCTGAGTAAAAAACAGCGCGATCAACGAATTTATCGATCGATGAAGAACAACAAATTATCCCTGTCAGATACATCGTTAATTTATTACCAACAAATACACTTTCTGTCGTGACGGCGACCTCGATTTCACGTAAGTTTCCCTCGGTTTCGAGGGGTTTGTAAAATGATGACGATCTTTGAATTGTAAATACTATAATACGTAAAGTAAATAAATATTGTCCGATACTGTCATTGTAGATAATACTGTGCCAAGACAGATAATGCCGAGCAAGGATTCCAAGCAACAATTAAATTACATTAAATAGTAATTTATTTCAGATTTGCATCCATATGTTACAATTAAAAATAGTTCATTAAAATATAATCCATAAAAATCAAATCAATTTAGAATTAAATTATCATAAATAAATACATTTCGGTGTTAGTAAACATTATTTTACATCTAGTACTTAAACATTATGATATGGTGTCTAGCGCAGTGTAGTGGTTTAGGTAAGCTCCTTCCCACCTGCCTGCAAACATTGCTAGGATGCTGATGGTCAGGGAGCGAAACTTTGGTGCCGATGACAGACGTATGACGTCAAGCTACATACAGAGTGTTTTTATCTAGATTATAGATGCTTAATCAAATAACAACTTTTATAATAATTTAACTTTTATATATTATTGTACAATTTTATAACCGGCGAGAGGTTCGACAATTATATTGCCCTGAATGTACCACTTGTGAAATGTTTATATGTCAATAAGAAAGATGCGAAATTATGTTTAAACTTAAAGCATACTTCGTCATCCAACGAAACATTTGTTGTGTTGTTTCATTTACTTGAAAAAATATTTTTTGTTAGAATTAACATTACGTAATAAAAAAAATCTTATCTTTTTTTAAATATTTACATTATTTTTTGTATAAATACCAAACATTTTTATAAATAAACAATAATATTAATATTACCATTATAACATTATTAAGAAGCATTGAGGTGTTGCAATGTTGTTTTGAAAAAACATCCTATATGCGACTTTACGTCATAATGACGTCACTGGCACCATAGTTTCGCTCCCTGCTGATGGTACTCGTACTGGCCCCAGCGAACGAAAAAATCATAGAAGGCGAACTCCCTACAAATTTCTACCCAAACGCGAGCCCAAAACCCGGTATGCGCATGTGCGCATGTTCGAACTAAACGGCTGCTTGGCATCCTTTTGACACCCCGCCCCCCACGTCCGCATAATGGCAATGTGCATCCTTTTTGTGGGGCCACCTTTCGGCGCTAGTTAGACTTCTATGGTTTTTTCGTTCGCTGACTGGCCCTCACTCTCCTAAGTAACGAGGCGGCTCGCTTGCGCATGATGGCAGAGAAGCTATCGACGCAACAATGACAATAGAAACGAATATTACCGGACAATGTGAAAAAGCTCTTATTTCGCTAGTTTACTTTGATCTGGGTTATTTCCACCTGTTACCACCAATTTGTCACCAGTGGTAACAGCTGGGTATTTTTTCCCCATCTTTTACCACTAAAGTACTCGGTCGGTGGTAAGTACTGGGGAAAAAAATCCCAGTAGTTACCATCGATTACCCGTATATATGTATTAGTTTACCAATGTGCCGCTAGATGGCGCTGACCCCTCTTTTAGATGGCGCTATTGAGATTTTTCTTTCTTTAAGAAGGGCTACAATGTGAAAGGCAAACCATGAATTAGTGAGTTTCATTAGTCAGTTACCATTTCCATTAGTGCCAACTGGTAAAACATGGGGAAAAAATCCCAGCAGTTAGTTGTTACCACTGATAAAAATTGGTGGTAACAAGTGGGAGGTAACCCCTTGATCTCGGCCTACGTGCCGCCTAGCGGTCCTCGAGCGCGGGCGCGGCGGTGGCGGTGGCGGTGGCGCTGCGGCGCGCAGGCGGCGTGCTGGTGTGGGGCGACTCGTTGACGAGCCGCTGCCGCTCGCGGTACATGGACACGCGGATGTTCTCCAGCTGGTGGTAGCGGCACAGCTTCAGCGTGGAGAACACCGCGAGGCCCACGCACGTGGCGAACGCGCCCCACGCGCCGAACTAAACGAGGCACAACTTGTTGTAAAAGAGGCACCAGCACAGATACTGTATCATAATTTAAAGTACCTTTTTTTGGGTTATGCGTGCGTTAGGGAATGCAAGCTCGATAAAACACAGCATGACAAAAGTTTCATCTAATTATCAAATTAAAACGTACTATTATTTGATTTAAATTCATAATTCATTTATTAATTGCAACCATGGTATTATAAGAACTTATATTGCTATATAAATATTTATAGAGGTACAGCATGGACCCTAGCAACTTGATAATATTAATTATTCACATTAATTAATCTAAACATTACTAATATCATAACAATTTCAAATACAAAATGAATTGAAAAAAACCTAACCTGATAGGTTGAATGAATAATATTCAAAAATAGTAATTGTGTTGTACTTTGAAATAATAGTTATTTATTTATGATAAAAGTGCGGAAAGTAGGTAATTCCCAACGAGTGACGATGACCAAAACACGACCGTCAGGGAGTATTTTAGATCGACACGAGTTGGGAATTACCTATCCGCACGTGTATCATTCAACATTTTGCAAGGAAATAAAAGTATATAAATAAAAGGCGAAATTTTTACTGTAAAAAAATTTCATTCCCGCATGTGTGGGAATAATGGCCCGAAATCCATTCCCGCACGGCCCCGGAGTTCCCGTGTTTATGTAGAACCATATAAAATGGATATTATAAACTACTTGCAGTTTTTATTTTTACTTTACATGTTGATAATCATTAAATGGAATTCATAGCATTTGTTTGCGTACGTTTTCAGACTTTTCAGTGAAAATGCCCAATCTCGTAATTCTCGAAATTTCGCGAAACTAATTTTGTGGTCTCGCTAGATTGCATTCCCTAGCGTGCGCTTGTAACATACATACATGCGCTCGAACAATATAACCCTCGCCTTCGGCAGTCGTAAAGTAAATTGTGCCACATAATTACGTCAAAGTGTGAATGAATTGACAGCTGCCTCACTCCCAAACCTATTGCTGCTGCTGTGTCAGTGCCACACAAACGAAATCTTCATAGTTCATGTTGTGTCAAGCATGTCAGTAGCAAAGTAGCAAAAAAATTTACTGCGACCCCAAGAGTGCTAGAGTTTGTAATAGTTTGTAATACTCTCAGTAGCTATAATTAAAAATTTAGTTACCTGAGCTGTGCCCATTTCCATATAGAAGTTATTGGTATATATCTTGTCCTTTTTATCGATGTCTTGTCCCGCTGCCACGTCACAACTGCGAATGAACAGGTAAAATATCAATGGCCCCGCTTACGTTGGCTAGGGCACGTGCAAAGGATGGAGTTCTCGTTTGCCACGAAAAACTCTCCTATAAGTGAAATAGCGCACGCAAAACGACCGGTCGGGCGATCTATGATGCGTTTCAAGGATAGTGCCAAACGGGACATGGTGTCCTTTAGGATCGACCCCACAACTTGGGAAGAACATTCCCAAGATCGAGACCATTGGAGGGACCCTCCTTACGTAATGGAGTGGTGGAACACGATAAAGCGTGGTTTGATCTCTTATACTATAGACGCGAATTAAGACACCAATGCGCTGCTCTTCCTCTTTCATCTCCGGGCAGGACATTTACTTGCCAATTATGCAGTCGTGGCTGTCGTTCTCGTATCGGCCTTACAAGCCACGTACAGTCACGGACTTTAATCGTTGAGCCATTTAGGTGTCAACTAATTTTGGTTTTTAATAGTTAAGCTATGAATATCCAGTAAAAGGTGAGCTCTAAATGGCTCAACGATTAAAGTCCGTGACTGTACGTATAGTGCCGCACCTCTAATATGGACGCTGTTTAGATGTATAAGGCCAATGATGATGATGATTTAAACGAAGTCCAACTTATTTTAGGAAATATACATTCATGAAAGAGAAGTTTCTTCATGTTTCTCCGGGGCTAGCACAACTAACGCCGCGACGCGACGCGTGACATGAGAATCTACCCTCATCTTTTTGATAAGCACAGTGCAAGTGACGTGACTAAAGGTGCAAGTTGAAACCCGACCGCAGGCAGCAGCAGCAGACGGCGTGTCGCTGCGACACGACTGGTTTCGCCGTCATAGAAATACATACAAACCAGTCGTGTCGCAGCGACACGTCATCTGCTGCTGCTGTCTGTGGTCGGGTTTCAACTTGCACCTTTATCGGCAAGTTTGGGAGTAAGCACCTGGGGCAGCGGTCCGTGATGTCGCGGCACCACGTCATGAAGCCCAGCGTGACGGTGACGGCGGCGCCGACCACGAGGGCGCACAGCGCCGCGCAGCCCGCCGCCTCCAGGAGCGAGCTGTGCACACAGTACCTGGGGAAGCGGTCCGTGATGTCGCGGCACCACGTCATGAAGCCCAGCGTGACGGTGACGGCGGCGCCGACCACGAGGGCGCACAGCGCCGCGCAGCCCGCCGCCTCCAGGAGCGAGCTGTGCACACAGTACCTGGGGAAGCGGTCCGTGATGTCGCGGCACCACGTCATGAAGCCCAGCGTGACGGTGACGGCGGCGCCGACCACGAGGGCGCACAGCGCCGCGCAGCCCGCCGCCTCCAGGAGCGAGCTGTGCACACAGTACCTGGGGAAGCGGTCCGTGATGTCGCGGCACCACGTCATGAAGCCCAGCGTGACGGTGACGGCGGCGCCGACCACGAGGGCGCACAGCGCCGCGCAGCCCGCCGCCTCCAGGAGCGAGCTGTGCACACAGTACCTGGGGAAGCGGTCCGTGATGTCGCGGCACCACGTCATGAAGCCCAGCGTGACGGTGACGGCGGCGCCGACCACGAGGGCGCACAGCGCCGCGCAGCCCGCCGCCTCCAGGAGCGAGCTGTGCACACAGTACCTGGGGAAGCGGTCCGTGATGTCGCGGCACCACGTCATGAAGCCCAGCGTGACGGTGACGGCGGCGCCGACCACGAGGGCGCACAGCGCCGCGCAGCCCGCCGCCTCCAGGAGCGAGCTGTGCACACAGTACCTGGGGAAGCGGTCCGTGATGTCGCGGCACCACGTCATGAAGCCCAGCGTGACGGTGACGGCGGCGCCGACCACGAGGGCGCACAGCGCCGCGCAGCCCGCCGCCTCCAGGAGCGAGCTGTGCACACAGTACCTGGGGAAGCGGTCCGTGATGTCGCGGCACCACGTCATGAAGCCCAGCGTGACGGTGACGGCGGCGCCGACCACGAGGGCGCACAGCGCCGCGCAGCCCGCCGCCTCCAGGAGCGAGCTGTGCACACAGTACCTGGGGAAGCGGTCCGTGATGTCGCGGCACCACGTCATGAAGCCCAGCGTGACGGTGACGGCGGCGCCGACCACGAGGGCGCACAGCGCCGCGCAGCCCGCCGCCTCCAGGAGCGAGCTGTGCACACAGTACCTGGGGAAGCGGTCCGTGATGTCGCGGCACCACGTCATGAAGCCCAGCGTGACGGTGACGGCGGCGCCGACCACGAGGGCGCACAGCGCCGCGCAGCCCGCCGCCTCCAGGAGCGAGCTGTGCACACAGTACCTGGGGAAGCGGTCCGTGATGTCGCGGCACCACGTCATGAAGCCCAGCGTGACGGTGACGGCGGCGCCGACCACGAGGGCGCACAGCGCCGCGCAGCCCGCCGCCTCCAGGAGCGAGCTGTGCACACAGTACCTGGGGAAGCGGTCCGTGATGTCGCGGCACCACGTCATGAAGCCCAGCGTGACGGTGACGGCGGCGCCGACCACGAGGGCGCACAGCGCCGCGCAGCCCGCCGCCTCCAGGAGCGAGCTGTGCACACAGTACCTGGGGAAGCGGTCCGTGATGTCGCGGCACCACGTCATGAAGCCCAGCGTGACGGTGACGGCGGCGCCGACCACGAGGGCGCACAGCGCCGCGCAGCCCGCCGCCTCCAGGAGCGAGCTGTGCACACAGTACCTGGGGAAGCGGTCCGTGATGTCGCGGCACCACGTCATGAAGCCCAGCGTGACGGTGACGGCGGCGCCGACCACGAGGGCGCACAGCGCCGCGCAGCCCGCCGCCTCCAGGAGCGAGCTGTGCACACAGTACCTGGGGAAGCGGTCCGTGATGTCGCGGCACCACGTCATGAAGCCCAGCGTGACGGTGACGGCGGCGCCGACCACGAGGGCGCACAGCGCCGCGCAGCCCGCCGCCTCCAGGAGCGAGCTGTGCACACAGTACCTGGGGAAGCGGTCCGTGATGTCGCGGCACCACGTCATGAAGCCCAGCGTGACGGTGACGGCGGCGCCGACCACGAGGGCGCACAGCGCCGCGCAGCCCGCCGCCTCCAGGAGCGAGCTGTGCACACAGTACCTGGGGAAGCGGTCCGTGATGTCGCGGCACCACGTCATGAAGCCCAGCGTGACGGTGACGGCGGCGCCGACCACGAGGGCGCACAGCGCCGCGCAGCCCGCCGCCTCCAGGAGCGAGCTGTGCACACAGTACCTGGGGAAGCGGTCCGTGATGTCGCGGCACCACGTCATGAAGCCCAGCGTGACGGTGACGGCGGCGCCGACCACGAGGGCGCACAGCGCCGCGCAGCCCGCCGCCTCCAGGAGCGAGCTGTGCACACAGTACCTGGGGAAGCGGTCCGTGATGTCGCGGCACCACGTCATGAAGCCCAGCGTGACGGTGACGGCGGCGCCGACCACGAGGGCGCACAGCGCCGCGCAGCCCGCCGCCTCCAGGAGCGAGCTGTGCACACAGTACCTGGGGAAGCGGTCCGTGATGTCGCGGCACCACGTCATGAAGCCCAGCGTGACGGTGACGGCGGCGCCGACCACGAGGGCGCACAGCGCCGCGCAGCCCGCCGCCTCCAGGAGCGAGCTGTGCACACAGTACCTGGGGAAGCGGTCCGTGATGTCGCGGCACCACGTCATGAAGCCCAGCGTGACGGTGACGGCGGCGCCGACCACGAGGGCGCACAGCGCCGCGCAGCCCGCCGCCTCCAGGAGCGAGCTGTGCACACAGTACCTGGGGAAGCGGTCCGTGATGTCGCGGCACCACGTCATGAAGCCCAGCGTGACGGTGACGGCGGCGCCGACCACGAGGGCGCACAGCGCCGCGCAGCCCGCCGCCTCCAGGAGCGAGCTGTGCACACAGTACCTGGGGAAGCGGTCCGTGATGTCGCGGCACCACGTCATGAAGCCCAGCGTGACGGTGACGGCGGCGCCGACCACGAGGGCGCACAGCGCCGCGCAGCCCGCCGCCTCCAGGAGCGAGCTGTGCACACAGTACCTGGGGAAGCGGTCCGTGATGTCGCGGCACCACGTCATGAAGCCCAGCGTGACGGTGACGGCGGCGCCGACCACGAGGGCGCACAGCGCCGCGCAGCCCGCCGCCTCCAGGAGCGAGCTGTGCACACAGTACCTGGGGAAGCGGTCCGTGATGTCGCGGCACCACGTCATGAAGCCCAGCGTGACGGTGACGGCGGCGCCGACCACGAGGGCGCACAGCGCCGCGCAGCCCGCCGCCTCCAGGAGCGAGCTGTGCACACAGTACCTGGGGAAGCGGTCCGTGATGTCGCGGCACCACGTCATGAAGCCCAGCGTGACGGTGACGGCGGCGCCGACCACGAGGGCGCACAGCGCCGCGCAGCCCGCCGCCTCCAGGAGCGAGCTGTGCACACAGTACCTGGGGAAGCGGTCCGTGATGTCGCGGCACCACGTCATGAAGCCCAGCGTGACGGTGACGGCGGCGCCGACCACGAGGGCGCACAGCGCCGCGCAGCCCGCCGCCTCCAGGAGCGAGCTGTGCACACAGTACCTGGGGAAGCGGTCCGTGATGTCGCGGCACCACGTCATGAAGCCCAGCGTGACGGTGACGGCGGCGCCGACCACGAGGGCGCACAGCGCCGCGCAGCCCGCCGCCTCCAGGAGCGAGCTGTGCACACAGTACCTGGGGAAGCGGTCCGTGATGTCGCGGCACCACGTCATGAAGCCCAGCGTGACGGTGACGGCGGCGCCGACCACGAGGGCGCACAGCGCCGCGCAGCCCGCCGCCTCCAGGAGCGAGCTGTGCACACAGTACCTGGGGAAGCGGTCCGTGATGTCGCGGCACCACGTCATGAAGCCCAGCGTGACGGTGACGGCGGCGCCGACCACGAGGGCGCACAGCGCCGCGCAGCCCGCCGCCTCCAAGAATGCCGACAAGAACGAGCTGTCCTTATCGCGGTACAGCAGCATCGATAACCTATACCAGGAAGGAGAACTTGTGATATGATCAAGGTGTTTTGAAAAACGGGCAGCTCAGTAACTTGTGACCCAAGTTTTTTGTTTAGTGCATTCATTCAAAATGAACAAATCAGAAACCAGCCAGTGCGTGAGAGCACGAACAATGAAGAATTCCCTAACAAAAGATCTTCAAATTTACACAGAACACACAGTCGCTGTGGCCGAAATCGGTCAGGACAGCATCATAATCATCATATCATCAAACAAAGTATGTGTAGCAATTTTTGTGACTTTGGCAGAGATTATTTTCAAAACTGTTCACTTTATTCTTTTTAAAGCCTATCAATTGAGGTGCCTGCTAACCTATGTTGCATAGTACATTGTTTAACGAGGGGCGTAAGTGGAATATTGCGAACAAGAGTCTATTAGAAAGAGTCTTTTGGTGACTCTAGTTTGCAATATTCTTACGCCCGTGTTATACTCAAAATTGACAACTTCACTTCCAGATCAGTGCGAGTGGAACGCGCAGCTTTAATATTTCAACCAATTATAGAACAGTACAGTAGTATTCTTAGGGCGCATGGCCAACTAGATTTTTTTCAATCAATCACAGAGCAGAATTCTTATGGCGCGCGGCCAACTAGATTTGCTTAAACCAATCAGATCACACACAAATTTAAAACGCCCGTGGGCGTAATTTAGGTCATTGTAGCTCTGTATGCCTGCGCGTTATGAAGCCATTTACGAGCAAGTGTGATGAAAAATAAAAACCAATGAAGAATAATGAAAGACATTGTGCTCCACGTTAGCAGCTTTCAGACTAACCTGTAGATCTGCACCAAACAGACAATGAACACGAGGATGCCAACACCTATGACGTAGTTGCAGTAGCCCATGGAGGCCCACTGCACATCAAACTGCCCGTCATTTTCCTGCCACATACCGCCTGAGAACAGCAGGCAGTGACCTCTGCACACACAACAACAAAACATTGTATAATTTATAAATGTTAACGACCAGATTTTGATGATTGAGTATACAGGAAAAAGCACCTAGGGTCTCCGGACACACTACGGGACGCAGTCAGCAATACCAAGGCACTCATAAACTTTACAGAGGAGCTCGGGTGGTTAGAGTAGCGCCACCCCGCCGTTTCACGCAAAATAGGCACGTTGGATGTTGATTTGCGGAAAATGCCCAGTAAATACAGTTTTTCGCATGTTAAGACATTCAGTGCCCAGAATCGCTACGCGCTACGCTCGTAGCCGATCCCGTGGTTTTCCTCGTATGTAGGAGAAAGCGACTACGGCGTAGGGACGCATACGTGTCGTCACGGGCCGGGAATGGGTTAATAACTTCATAATAATAATAATCACTTCATGTGTAATGCTACAAAGTCATTGCCAGGGAATGTGTTAACCATCCATTATCTATTTGTGAATGCGATAAAATCACAATGCTTATGTATGTGTCCATAACAACAAACTGCCAAATCAAATTAACTACAACATAGAAAAGTTGAAAACCCCCGATTTTTTCATTTCAAAGTTCAATATCTCAAAAACGGCTAAACCGATTTTGTAGAAACATAGCTAAGAACCTCTCGACCATGTCAGCTTTCGGACAAAAAACCGCATTAAAATCGGTCCTTTCGTTTAGGAGCTATGATGCCACAGACACATCAAACTTATAACACCCTTCTTTTTGCATTGGGGGTAAATTGCAGGGTAAATAGATATGTTATTTATCCTTCATGATTTCACTTATTTGAATACTGTAGTATAGTGAATTAATTAGGTACTAAATTGCTTGATGGGTATCACAGGATTATGTTGATAAATTAGGATTTAGTCTCCTGTTGACATGTAGGATGCACCCAGCATGACCTATTGACCTTATACAAGCATAAACCACAATTCTTAACACCATGATGCAATGTATGGCGTCAACACGACACCAATACCTTAGAATTACATAAAATTTCAAATGAGAAGTAGATAAATCAACACAAAGATAGTTTCAATTATTGTGGCCCCTCACCATCTAAACTAAGATAAGAATGCAAACTTTTAAAACTTAGTACAAATGATAGAGCACAAAAATATGTCTAATGGCTAGAAGGTCTGATTGGACTTGAAGTACCATCTCTGTTCTACAAAAACAGAATAATAGTCAACCACAGCTAGAATTTCCTTTGTGTCTGAGATACAGTAGTAAAGTAAAATTATTCAGCTATACAACAACAAAACATAAATTATTTATACTTTTTTAGAAGTAAACAATAGCACCTTGAAGACTAACACTTCTCGTACAGAACTCGTTTTGGTCAGGGTGTACATTCTTATTGATGTGTATGTCATTGACAAGGGATTAATATGATAAATACCTGAACTCGTGGATGTGCATGCTCATCGGGACCATGATGCACAGGGACAGTATCAATCCTACGAAGTACCCCGCGACCTGACTCACCAACAGAACGTTCGTTAAAGCCATGGTGGCAAATACACTCGTGTACAACAACCAAGAACTACGCTTTTACATAAAGAAAGGGTCGAACGCAATACTTTGTTGTTTGATTGAAATCTGTTAAGAATAGATAAGGCAGCCAACCAATCTCCGCTAGCAGAAATACAACATTACGTTGACATTTTGTTCTAATGACAATTGACAAAAACAATTAGTTCAACACAGCATTCGAACGCCAATTTAGTAAATAATGAACTATAACTGGGAGGCTTTTTAGTGGTCTCAAATATAAAATGCGTTCCGTCGTACGCAATTACATATCTACCACAATATCTACAATGTCAAATATATCCCGTTAATGGCGGTACCATATTTGGGGTTACGTGTTCGCGTTGCATCGTTGCTTTTCTTTCATTTGCCGTAGGAAGGAAAAAGATGCCGCACGAATATTTGGGCAAATACCGCCAAGTGTGGTACCACCAAAAGAGAATATACTAAAATAACAGTGTGATAGAGTGAAAACCGATTTTATGAAAATAACAGAGTTGAATGATTTAAGGATTGTATACTTTTTGTAAAGCTTTTTGTCGTTTTAATTAGTATTGGGAAAAAAATTAAATACCTGATGTTTATTCCGCATCATAATCCTAAATATCACGTAGATTGAAGCGGAAAACGTTCTGTCATTAAAACGTCAAACTAAAATCGAGACAAGTCGCTGATGATGTGTTTAATTCAGCGAAATAACTGAATAAAACCTGCTAATTAGATTCTTACTATGTTTCTACTGTACTGCTAGCCGATAAATTGACTTAGAAATGAATTTCAATGCTTCCAGAAACGGTGAGTGGTCCATCTCGTTCAAGTTCTAAATCGCAAGGTGATAGAAGTATCGGTTAAGTTGATGACCTTTTCTTGGACAGTGGGTCAGGCGGGGGGTTTGCGGAAGGCGAAACGGGTGAGCGATGTGGCGGCGATGGGCGCGCCGGCGCCGCAGCCGCCGCCGTACAGCCCCGCGCCCGGCTTCAGTCCTGCGCCGTCCTACAGCCCCACGTTCGGCGCGCCGCCGCACCAGGAGGGAATACAGCTCGACGCGGCACAGGACTTCGCTGCGCCGCAGCCTGCACCTAGTGAGACCCTTAACTATTGCTAACCTGCTAATATCAATATCATTGACTATCATACTTTAATGTTTATTGACATATGCTGCAACATGTTGCTTTCATTGCATATACCAAATATTCTAGTTAAGATACCGTTTGAATTATAATACTACATTAAAGTGATTGAAGCTATACTTAGGAAAATTATCAAGCTTTCAAACTTTCCAGATTATGGTTACATGGGAGGATTCCCTCAGTCTCCGATAGCATCACCGTCACAGATTGGTTCCATGCTGCAACAACCAGTTGTGCAGGTATGTGTACTTCAACACTAGTATTTACTATTCTGAACGTAAGTTTGTTGTAGCAAAGTAAATTAAAGTTACTAGAACAATAATTTTGCTATACCGTTAAAGAGCAACATCAACAACCATTTTGTTTCGTAGGACATGGCGCTCCAGTACGGCAACCAGCTGGCGGCGGTGGGGCGCGAGGCGGTGCAGCGCGAGCTGACGCGCTACGTGCCGGTGGCGCGGCTGCGGTACTACTTCGCCGTCGACACACGCTACGTGCTGCGCAAGCTGCTACTGATCCTGTTCCCCTACACGCACAAGGTTCCTTATATCGCCAGCACTGCAACCAGCTGGGTGGGGCCAAGCTATAGCAGGTTCATTGTCGTAAAGGAATACGACCAATGTCGTGTTGAACAGACATTGAGAATCTCTATAATTTACTTCACAACACTTACCTTCTACAACACAACTTGTAATATGTAATTTGAAGTTTTGTGTGTGTTTTGTTTTGCCTTCAAAAGTTCAAGAAAGATTTTAAAGTATTTGTCAATTTCGGGTGCATTTTGTTGTTCGTTTTCCACAGATGGCTTTGTTCATAATTTAATATTGTGATGTCTCCAGGAGTGGATGGTGAAGTACGACCAGGAGAGCCCGGTGCAGCCGCGCTACGATCTGAACGCGCCCGACCTGTACCTGCCCGCGATGGGCTACGTCACATACGTGCTGCTCGCCGGGTTCATGCTCGGTGAGTGATGTCTCCATTTTGTAACCACAAACGGGATCACGCCAATACTGTGAAGCCTTCAAGTCAAGCAAACAGATAACACATGCGGTTGCTGGCCGCAATAACAACTCAAACAACCTGGCAAAAAAAAAATCTTTTTACAGTAATAGTAGTTTCTGTGACTATACATAATGAGATGCCTTAAATCACGAGTGTGGTTTTATGAAACGAGCGTCAGCGAGACACACATATGGGTTGTTCTTCTTTTCGACCGACAATAGCATGTCCTTCGTCTTATTACGGCATCTCATTTGAGTAATGATGTTTACGGTTTTATAATGTTCGAATGAACGTCCATATTATTTTATTAATTAGTGATATTTAATATTTCACTTTCTCTAACTAGCATTTTTTTAAATGTTTTTTTTTTTCTGTACAATGCCGTGACAGAGTGGTAAACCAAAATGTTGTCCCCACTGAAAGAGTCCACTTTGTCACATGTTTTTTTTAGAAACCAACCGTAAATAAATATTTATATTGGCCAGAAAGGAAACTTTAATTAGTTCTAATGAAGAAACCTATGCATTTTTTAATTGCACTTCAAAACCACAATTTTCGATAGTTCAAAAACCAAAAAAACAGAAAAACCTCGGTTCATTGTCGGTAAAAAAGAAGAACGACCCATATAATAAATCATCAATGATGTGTTCGGGAACCATTAGAATAACCGCCATTGCACCGCCATGACCGACTAGATTCCAAATCGTGACCAACAAGATGTCCATAACAAAAGATATCTAGTTGGTCATGATTTGCTCTTCTGGGCCAGGCTTCGAAATTTGAAAGAACTTTATCAATATCGATATCTTAATACGTACAAAATTACCTACGGCCAGAGACAAGTAATTTATTTTTATAAATCTTGTTGATATAATGCTGGTCATTACTGCCAGTTTCTGAACGCATTTTAGTTGGTTTATAGTATCATTATCATCATCATCATCACATCAGCCGAAAGACGTCCACTGCTGGCCATAGGCCTCCCCCAAAGAGTGCTAAAGTGATCGGTCCTGCGCCACCGGCATCCAGCGGTCTATAGTCTGTGTGTAGATAAAGAATGTGGCATTTTCATTTACAGGATTACAACACCGCTTCTCCCCGGAACAAATCAGTATGCAAGCGTCGAGCGCGCTCGCCTACATCGTGTTCGAGATGCTGGTATACACCGTGACGCTGTACATCACGCACACACACACGAGCCTGAAGACGCTGGACCTGCTGGCCTACTCGGGCTACAAGTACATGGCCATGATAGCGAGCCTACTGGCCGGGCTGGTAGTCGGCCGGACCGGGTACTACTGCATGCTGGCCTACTGTAGTGTGGCTCTCTCCTATTTCCTAGTAAGTCCATCTGGTGCTCAGTTATTACAAGCTGTATATTTAAACAACTATACGAAAACCAGTCATCAAATGGAAATGTAAGCGAAACATCAAACAAGAATATAGACACTCAAATCGAAGACAGACTCATTGTCGCAAATGACAACACCAACCGAATTGAAGAATCTGAAGTCTTGAAATAAATCAAAAGCCTAAAAAAAGGAGACGCCCTGGGCCAGATCACAGAATAAGTAATAGTACTACGTACAGAAGGTTTTCTGTTAACAAATTCCCTGTTTAGGTACGCCAAACGTGCCTAAATGTGGCCATTTCTTTCTATCGCATGCAACGCGCTCTTTCGGAGGCGGAGCCTTAGATCTAGGGTTACCGCCAGCTCACCTATTAAATCATAGGTAGATTAGTATAATAGTGTATTTTACTAACGATATTACGATTATTCTTTATTTACTTAGAATCACCCAACTACACAAAAGCCGTGTAATTTGCCTTTAGGTTATTGACATCAAAACTGCCTGTTTCTGCAAAATGTAAGGCGAAGACACATAACTCTGGGTTACCTACATACATGTAAAGAAAACATCTTTTCAAACAATATAAATAGACGACGCGGCATATTTATTTTACGAGGCGAATGACGATGCAATGCAAAGCGCGAACGCGTGCGTCCCGTAACAGTGCGCGGAAACCATTGATAGACCGCCTAAAGGCGGCCGGTCGGCATGTTTTTGTGCGGCGCGACGAAATCAAAGAGTGAACCGCCCCTGGCTTTTTAGTAGTTCGTTCTATTCAACATGGTAATAGAAACGGAAGAAACCCCTCGTCAGTGGCATACCTCAGCCTTAGACATTACGATCATAAAGGTATTGCATAGGGATGCCTATGATAAAATAAAACCGGACAAGTGCGAGTCCAACTCGCGTGGTGAGGGTTCCGTATATAATCTAAATTTCATAAGTGTTTTTGAATACTCAAACTTCTTATAGGTTTTCCTGTAATCTTTAGGAAAGGAACTATTTTCCATATTTTTTTCAGAATTTTAATCCTAGTAGTTTCGGAGATAAGGTGGGGGGGGGGGAGGAAGTTTTCGTCTTTTATTCTAAATTACTTCAAATCTGTTTTTGCTAAAATTATAAAAAATATACATCTGAGATGCTTACAATAATCCCTTTGATTTGATATGTCACACAATACAGTTTACTCCCCAAAAGTGGCCCCCTTGTTCAGAATTCATTAATTTACTTTACGTGTCCATCTTTGGGTCACCAATTTACATGTGTGTACCAAAATTCAACTCAATCGGTCCAGTAGTTTCGGAGCAAATCGGCTGTGACAGATGGACAGACAGATAACCGAGTGATCCTATAAGGATTCCGTTTTTTCTTTTTGAGGTATCGGAACCCTAAAAATCAAATCAAAATAAAAAAAAAAACAAAATATCTTTATTTGCCAGAATATGGTGAAAGCATGATCTCATTATGCTAAAATTGTTCGGGCATATTCAACCTGCATGCATGTGTGCAAATTATACAATAAATTAATTCAAAAACAATAGTCAAATAACATCACAAAAAATAAATAATTACCTACTGATATGTCAAAAATTCGTTTACGCTATAAAAACATTTCTCCTGCAGCCATTTTGTCAATTTAGAAAGAAAACATTTATTCATGACAATAAAAAAAAGTAAAATTAAAATGAAACAAAACAAAATTAACACAAATGTCACGTAAAGGTCTCGCCTCAGCATAATGCCGACTCAAGAGCCGGCGCTGATCTTCCGGCGAGATCTTGTGGTATGCAATTTACTATTAAAAAATACCTTATTTTCAAATTTTATACAATCAGGCAAGTTGTTATAGTATAATCTATAACTGCCTTAGGGTTCTTCAAAAGTTTTATCGACAACCACCCCTGTTCCAGGTGAAAACGCTCCGCGTGCAAGTCCTCTCGGGCTCCGCCCCCGAGCCGGCGCAGGCCTACGGCTACGCGCCGCCCGCCTACAGCCAGAACCCGTACGCCGACACGTGGGCCAAGCCCGCCGGCGGCACCAAGCGCCGCGTCTACTTCCTGCTGTTCGTGGCCGTCACGCAGCCGCTCCTGTGCTGGTGGCTCACGTACCACCTCGTGCCCGCTGCGGCCCTGGTACCTCCAGTCGCCACGCGATAGCAAACTGACGCCTACACACGAGACTGACCTATCGTGGACCCTGTGTCGATGGTAATAAGGTTCTTCAGTTAAGTGTGTTATTAGTTACAGCTAAATAGTTCAAGGGCCGAGTCTGTGACGCTGCTGTTGCCCGATGTCGCCCTGGTACCTCCAGTCGCGACGCGATAGCAAACTGACGCGTAAACACTCGACTGACCTATTTTGGACCCTATCTCGATGTTAATAAGGTTCATCAGTTAAGTGTGTTATTAGTTAAAGCTAAATAAGTAACCTGGGCTTTGCCAAACTGTTCAAGGGCCGAGTCTGTGACGCTGCTGTTGCCCGATGTTACCCTAGTACGAGTCGCGATGGCAAACCGACTAACCTGCCCTATAAATACGGGTAGTCATACCATAACGACGATAGGCATGTCGGTTAGTGACATTAAACAATAGTTATATTTGTCTCAAGGGAGCAAAATTATGTATATACGGTGAGGGCGGTACATTGAATCCAGAGTGAAGCGATGGATTCTACGATAGAATCCTGAGCGAAGGATTCAAGCGTTTAACGCCCATGACGAAAATAATTTTGCTCCCGAGTGACACATACAATTCACACCGACTATGAGGAAAATATAACGGTCATCGATAGTTTTGATTTCAGTAAGACGTATAATTTATTGTGACAATTTTTTTTTTAATATTACGAAATAATCATAAATTTTCGTATAACGTTGTTAAAGTTAAAACTTTTTAATCGATTACCGTGAAATTAAAAAAAAAAAATAGCCTTTATTTCTACTATTACATTTGCTTACATAGTAATCACAAAACAATTTGACAAAATATTAGTTTGTAATAGTAGTCGCCTGCGTGGCGTAGGCCTCCCCCATGCTCTTCCATAGTTGCCTGGCAGGCAACCGTGAAATTACAATCTATTATTTTATTAAGATCTGTGTTCAATTGGCAGATTGCGTGAATGCTACATGCCAATAAATAAATTAAAAAAGTAGCTTGAACAGAAACATAGCATTTTGATCCCTCTTGTCGTAGAGCAAAACTTACTTTTCCGAATGCTGTAAATTAGTGGTCAGCTAAGTTCCGTGTCACTAGAAAGGTAGGATCGAATTTCTCGGGCCTGGCTACCCTAAACGTAAAATAAAATTCGTTCAAATATCGACCTTATTATATAAAGAAGAAGGTTCAAATTGTAAGAACAGCTTTCGCAAGTTACCGTTCATTGGATTTCCTACCGTAACTTAATATCAATATAGCTTTTATAACAAGCATTATAAGTTTATTTTTGGGCAGGGTTGTTCGGAATAAACACTAATTTAATGATAATGGCCTTCAGATAGTTCATGAAATGAAGCAAAATCTTTTATAATCTACCTTTTTTGATAGTGTAAATAGGTATCTGATGTCATTTTTCTTATAATTTTGCTCCTATTTGTGTTTCGAAGGGCAATAATCTGCTGTCATTACTGTAACGACGAACCAAGTTGTAATATAAATTATCTAAGTCGTTAGCGCAAAGCTGATCTCATTTACGAAAGAATCATTAATCTTTTCGACGCCAACGACGCATATATCCGCACCGCGCCAACGACTGATATATGCGTCAAGGAGCCCAGCGCGATAGCTACCTTCTTGCATTGACATAAGGTTTAACTCCGCACTAAATGTCCAACAATGTTGACAACTTTTCTCTTTGACAGAGCGTTGAAAAGGATAATGAAAACAACTTAAGCGGATATTCATTTATAATGCACTTAAGCTGTTTTCCATAGTGATATGAGTGAATTCTCAGAAATCTGCTTTGTGCTCCAAACGAGTTGCTATTAATTTAATATTAATTGTGTATTAAACTTTTGTAAATAAACACCGTTTCAACGGATTTGATAACATTTTGTATTGACTACCATCTACCTCTAGCTTTTAGTATCGTGCTAGCAAAATAACAATGTCACTGGATGAAATTGCTATTTGACATCAGCCGTCACAACGTAATTTAGTGAAACAGTCATTTTTGGGACGAGACATTTTAAAAAATTTCTATTACTCTCCAAGTGTGAACAATTCAAAAGTTTAGTTTACCCATTCAAATAAAAATATTATTTTCTAAACTTTACCATATACCGGGTGATTTAGGGGTCGTGGAGCAAGAATGACCAAAAGCGAATAAGATACCAGGGATCGGATACCGGTATTTTCTCCATACAAATTAAACCGGTATTATTTAGTTCTTTGGTTATGATTATCATTTTTGATCGAGACGAGTAGTTTTGATATGGCAGCGTGGGCGTCACGCCTAGGGTGTGGCATCGCTGCTGCCATCTATCGGACTCTTGCCAACAGAGATTTATAAATTAACCATAAATAGGTATAAATTATAGGTACATTCATTAACACTACAGAAATAAACCAAAATGGATCCCACTCAGCATATAGTAATAACAGTATATCTTTAGCATGATAACACTGTTGTTCAGGGCACCCTGTGAGACTTAAAGTATAACTTTGTTGTTTGAAGCGTCAGATTCGTAAGTCTCTTTTTGGTCTGTTTGCAGAATCAATATTTTAATCCGGCAGTCCAATAATACGAATATGTTACTTAAATACTCGATAGAGTCCTACATTAAGAGCCTAAAATAATTCAAAATATTAGACTACTTCGGGGATTTTTGAAAATACCGGTTCCGGTCCCTGAGTCATACTGAACAACTTTTCCCATGAGACCAACCACGAAATCGCAAAAAAATAAGAGCCAATTAAGAGTTCGTTGAGAGTAATGTATGGAACAGCTGATTTTTTTTTACGATTACGTGGTCGGTCCCATGGGAAAAGTTGTTCAGTGCGACCATCTTATTCGCTTTTGGTCATTCTTGCTCCACGACCCCTAAATCACCCTGTATATATTTGCAATCTTAACTACTAGAAAGGACCCTTACCTTGACGCTGTTTTCTGTGAAATAAATTCAAATACTGCTGTGTACAGTTAAGTGCAAAAATATGTAAACCTTAATCCGCTGACATAAAGAGCCATTTGAAATATGTAAGTATGTATTAAGCTTTATTGTACGGTCAAGGACTTTAATTGTTGAGCAATTTAAGTGTCAACTAATTTTGGTTTTCTATGAAGTGTCCAGTACAAAGTGAGCTCTATATGGCTTAACAATTAATGTTCATGACTGTACATAAAACTTGTGGAATATTCCATGGAAATTCATGTCTTTTTGTTTTAAATACTCATACTTAGATATTGTAGGCAACTTTACTTATTTTTTTTAAGCATCAACACTTCGAGACCTATGTGCATTTAGAATTGGCAATTACTAGAAGTTTTTTGTGAATCCAGAAAGGCTTGGCCATATTTATAAATTATATTGTTAAAATTTATGCTAATTACCCAAATACCTATGGGATTTAAACCGACATTCGGGCCCCTCGGCCAATCTCATATGTTTATGATTATGAATGTGTATTTTTTACTAACCCTTGCAATATAATTAAATACCTAGTTTTATACAATTGTAGCATTTATTTAATACCTATAATTTTCTGCGCCATAGCCCCAGCTTGGCTGGAGCACAAATGGTGCAGGAAGTCCTTTAAAATAAAACAAAGAAGTATCAACTGTAACATCCTTTATCTAGAAACGATACTTTATCTATAACTAGCAAACTATGAAGCGTTCGTAAACAGAATCGTTAATGCAAATTGGTACATAAATAACAATAACTAGAATGGGATTAAAAGGCATACGCGTCTATGACCTAATCTAGTAACACAGTCCGCCGTCCCGGCCTCAGAGCGAGACGCACGTAGCCCGCGCCCTGCTGCGCGAGAGAGACAGAACAACGCTACACCTTGACCTAGATTCTAGCTCTTGAATCGACGCCTCCCCGCATTAGCGCGCCGTTTTTAAGCATTAGAAAACATTGTTCTTAAACCTTTATGAGAATTGACTACGCAATCGACGTAATAGTGTTTCACAACTTTAAGTATTTAACCAAATACCCCGCTAGCCGTACCGAAATAAAGTTTGAATTTACCAATTGTTCACAATCATTTTACATAATTGATGTATTCTGATGTAAAATTATGAATATTAAAAAGATTATTGACAATTATGCTAAATGCCGTGTAGTTTTTTTTATTATTCATTAATTTATTCGTACGTCGCGCAAAAAATATTACGTCAATGTGTATGAAGATAGCAGCAAGCATTGATTGGCTGCAGAACGACCTTGGCGCATTATGTCAAAATAGTGATGTAGCTACGTCGCTTCTTAGTCGAATAACGTGATAGTCCATCGACTGACAGACTTTCATTACCAAAGGTCTGTCTTGTCACCTACGCTGTGATATAAATCAATATTAAAATATTGATTCTGCAAACAGACCAAAACAAGACTTACGAATCTGACGCTTCGTAAAAAAGATATTCAGAAAGACAAAGTTATACTTTAAGTCTCACAGGGTGCCCTGAAAAACAGTATTGTCATGCTAAAGATATACTGTTATTACTATATGCTGAGTGGAATCCATTTTGGTTTATTTCTGTAGTGTTAATGAATGTACCTATAATTTATACCTATTTATGGTTAATTTATAAATCTCTGTCGGCAAGAGTCCGGTAGATGGCAGCAGCGATGCCACACCCTAGGCGTGACGCCCACGCTGCCATATCAAAACTACTCGTGTATCTCAAAAAACATAGTTTTGAGAAAACGCAGTTTAAAGTTTTTTTGTAAATTGTTATTTACCGAATGGTTTCATTTATAAATAAATAAATGTCTGTTTAAAAATTACAATACCTTTATTTTCGATTTATTTACATTTTTTTTTCTTTATAAATATAAAATAAAGTCAAAGTCAAAGTTTCATATATGTTCCTTTGTACGTAGTCATAACATAACAACATAATTTCATTGATCGGCTTGCACATTTTCATACGAATTTAAATTTTACAACATTTTGATAACATGAAGAACGAAGTCATCATATTGCAGAATATTAACTGTTTTGTAAAATCTCTATTTCACGTATTTTTTTAACTTTATCCTGACTTCCCGGGCCACGGTATCGTATTCTTGAAGTGGATACTTCTTAGCTCGCGTTCTTGCATATGGGTACAGTTCAAAATGTATCACGTGTTTTCCGGAATAACTTTTTGTAGAGAAGATTAATCTGATTTCAAATAATTGTTTGTTACGTGTTTTAATCCTTCTTTATTTGCCATTAGTTGTTAATCACAATATGTTATTTAGTGAATTAATTCAGATATATATTTTACGGGTACAAGGGTTCCATAGCCAACAAAGAAGTATCTATTTAAACTTAATTAACGCTTGTATCTCCGACACAACCCGCTTCTTTTTTTATTATCATATCATATTATTATTTCCAAAATGGATGATTATTTCGATAATAAACATAGAAACTATAATAGTTAATACAATTATAATTTTGAATGTTCAGTTATGTGGTTCGTCGACAACCCTAACCCACTCTATTCAATTAAATCTATTTATTTATTCAATAATCGTTGTCTATTGCCAAAAAATGACAGCTAACCTCATCACTTGGGCAGTGGACCGGACCTTCTGTACCTTTAGGTACTATTAATTATTCTTACGTACTTATTAGATTCTGATAAGACGTTTTTCATCGCACAATCATTGTGTTGCACCGCACTAGTCTTATCAGCTGGTTGCTGTCAAAATAGATGTTGGCAACACTTGAAAGTGACACCCGCAGTTAACTTCAGGTTGGCCTAGAGGCCCAGGCAGCGCCTCACAACAGTGGCAGTATCGACAAACGTTCACACAACGTTTAGACGTAACAACTCTGTGTCACTTCATTTCTTATTTTAGTAACTAGATCATTTCAAACTTAAATTTTCCCCGTTTTAGTTGTTTAAGTGTTAAGTGTATTTTATGATGTTTTAATAACACGAAGTGCGACGCCCTTACATAGAATATTAGGCAATTACGTAATGGGAATTATTATGCTAGAGAAGTTTAAAGTTTTACCCTGAAATTCAACATGGCCGCTGACACAGGAATGGATACTTGCTCCAGTCCGGAGATCACGGACTCCAGGAAGCGCCCGCTGGACGGGGACTCTGAGAATGGCGACGTCAAGAGGTCGCACTTCAGCTCCGGTGAGTGGCGCCTTCCTGTACTCACTATACCTGCCTACCTACTACTAGAACATAGGTATGTTGTTTTGACTTGAATGAGTAAACTCTTTAGTCTAGGGCTTAACATTGACCTGGCGAACTTGCGGCGATGCAGCGTCAACTCCCTCTGACAAGATTCTTATCAGAATTAATTGCTGTTATCAGTTCGACCTCTTTAATACGCCGTGTCGAGTTAGCAACGAAATAATTTCGACTGTTTTCATTGATAAGAATCGAGGTTGACGTGTTGTATACTTTAAATTTAAAGTTGAATTTTCGGAGTAGGCTGTCAGCGCCGAAACTATAGTTTCATTGCAGTAATATGAAACATTAATCCCATTGTTGATAAGCCTGGCGCAGTTTACTTAATTTATCAAAAGCAATTCGACATTGGTCGATAAGAGCCCACGTATTGTGCAATCTTGTGATACTCTAGTAATTTATAATGTATGCAATGTTAAAAGAGAGTCGTTGTTTTTTAGTGCAAGACCTGGTGACGGCCTTGCCTCTAGCCAACGGCCATGGCAATATAACGTCTCATTTTGGTGAGTCGTCAGTCTACATCTCTCGCTCCTCATCGGCTTTGTGGTTGTTGTGGCATGCTGCAGACTGCTGCCCGCTCACCGCCGGCTCACCAAGCCCGCTCACCCCATCACACTGCCAACATTCACTAGAACTCAGCATTCATTCCATTAGGTTAATTAATGCTAGAGATCATTATTATGCAGCAATTATCACTTCCTTCCTTTAGTGAATGAGATAACATTGTACTGACAATGTTGAATGGCAAGTGTTATGGGGCTGGGTGACGGGTGGGAGGCTGGAGTGGCCCAGCAGTGCTGCACTCGCTGGTGTCGCCATGTTGCAGCTCACGTCTATCATGGCTTAGTCGCATCGTTGGTGTGATCACTCTATGTACAGTTGGATCATTATTATTTGGTTACTCGTAATCTTCTTCTTGAAATTTATTTCCCATCCAAGCTTTTAATTCGCTTTTTTATTTGAGAGTCACATTTCTGAACTAACAAGGTACTTAACATTTATTTGCATCATCATTATAAGTAATGTCACCTCAGTAAGGTCATGTTTATTTCGGTAGTCCCTCCAGTCAGCGAACACCGCATGTAGGAGCATAGATTGGCACATTATCACTATAATATTAATTGTAACTCATTGTATCAATGGAAATTGTTATTATGTTTAAATTACCCGTGTATGTAATCAAAATTGTAATGTAAGCAACAAACTAGCTAACTAAGTTGTGTGAAGGTCTCGCTCGTGATGACTGGCAAGGTCATTGCCGGCTGTGCACTGCAGCACGTGTACGCTGATAAGAACCCTATTGTTGGCCGTGTAAGGTTCGGTTTTGTTTGGTTTTCAGTCTTAAGGTTTTGTAGGTGCTGTCGGTGCAAGGTGTATCGTGGGCTCGTTGGCTTGCGTCAGCGCATAGCTCTCGTGTGGGTCACCAGTGGGGGGAGTCTAGGACAGTTATCTACTGTTTCTAAGGATGTCTTCAGTCATTTCAGTAAAATGCTGTCAAAGCTGGTTGTTACCATCGCATTGTCCATTTAGTTCCAACTTATCTAAGCAGTACTTGGCGCTCTGGCGTGCAAGGACGCCGCTGAGGTAAACGATGTCATTATGTTTGTTTGTGTTGTGTTGTTTGTGTTCCGCCTGAATCTGGGGACATGGCTGTGCTCATGCCAAGTCGAGTAGGAAAGCCCCTTTAGCCATTTATCATGTTAATATTGCTACTTATTATGCTAGGTTCCACACAAATGTTATCAGATTGCTACATCACAGGATAATCTTTTGGAGTATGATGATTTATCTTCGTACGTCCTTTCACAATAAGTTGCCAACAATGTACAAGAAGAACAAATTAAATGTGATTTTAAAAACTTATGGCGGGCTAGGGAGTTCCATTCAAAAATGCTGTATTTACTCTGGGACAAGGTACGCACATTATATCGGAAGATACCCTCTTAAACCCGGTAAGACTGCTTTCAATCGCAGGGGTGTTGTCTTAGCCTCTACGGCGCATAAATCTATTCACAGGTCTTATTTCAACTGTATCCCCAGAGGCGGATTATCCATATAGGTAAACTAGACACGTGCCTAGGGGCGCGGGAGTCCAAAGGGGAGCGCGACGAGCTGCCTGTGAATTTTTATTCGCTATAATTTTAATCTATGGCCGCTAGCTTGTGCTTGCCTAGGGCGCTCTCGACATTTAATCCGCCTCTGGGTATCCCTGTTAGGAGTCTGATAATTTATGAGCACTGCGCATTATATCGAAATCCCCTGAAGTCTGGTAGCCTGGTAGGTAATTAACCACTGCCTTACTTCGCTCTTGAGAGCCCCGGCAGGCTTAGCCCGGGCTGGAGGCACTTATCTAAACGGCGGGAGTGACGTCACGCGGGCTCCGTAATCCTCGAGTGATAGATTCGTATAAATGTCGAGGGAAACATTGTGAGTTATGGATACGGAGAAAAAAGAATTGAAGAATAAAGTCGGCAAAGCGACGCCGCGGCGCACGTTTTCAAGCGATTTGTACATAGCGACGTTCATTCCTTCTCATAGACAGAGATAAGGATTACAGAGATATATATATATACTAGCTTCTGCCCGCGACGTCGTCCGCGTAGAAGTCGATAAAAAATCCCGTGGGTCGTAAATTATAGCCTACTAGCTTCCGCCCGCGACTTTATCTGCATGGACCCGGGATAAAAACTATCCTATATTTTAATCCAGGCTATAAACTATTTTCGTGCAAAATTTCATCCAAATCGGTTGAGCCGTTTAAGCGTGATTGAGTAACAAACATCCGAACATCTAAACTTTCGCATTTATAATATTTGTAGGATTAAATAATATCAAGTGCGAGTCGGATTTTAGTTTTCCCATACATTTTGAGACCCAGCGCCTGATGACGGCAACGAGCAAAAATATTTGGTGTCCATACAAAGTTTCATCCCCTTTTTCCTCCCTAAAAGGGATAAAATTTGACATAAATTATAGCATGTCCTATTCTGATATATAAGGTATATAACTGGAAGGTTTCATACAAATTCGTCCAGTAGTTTTTGAGATTAAGTGGAACGTACATCCATCCATACATCCAAACTTTCACGTTTATAATATTAGTAGAATTATAAAGATCCTAGCTTTAATAAGATATTACCACAAGTAGGTACCTACATATACTCTTGGCAGAATTAGACCCAATCATCTATTTTTGCGTAACACGTGCTTAAACGTGAATGTGCTACATATAATTATAGCGGGATACTCTGAGCATCCCGTGAGCCGCGCGCACAAGAAACGCAGACAACCCGCCTAGTTGAGTAGTAGCTATAGTGGGGATCCTTAGCGACATAAAATGGCCAAACCTTACTTTTTTTGATAAAAGTATGAAACTTGGCACAGTTATTCCTTGTGCCAAAATAAGCCGATTAAGATCGGTAGCCCTCGGGAGCCCCCCCCTCTGGGGCCGGGGAGGGGGGGTTAAAGTCCCGCTCCGCCCGGCTTCATCCTAAAAATTCTAACCGTCCATGGCTAGCTAATATGTCGTGTTTGGTATCAATTTCGGATAAATCAATAACGTAGAATTCATTTCTGGTATAAAAAAATGTTATTTGTCTTGAAATTAAAATAGAAAACATAAAAATAAAGATTTTCAACTCCATTTTTTTTTATTTTGAGCATTCGTAAATATTAAACGGCCAGCTATTTCTGTATACAAAAAATATGTTAATAAAGCCAATTTATTGAAGATTTGAAAAAATATAACTTTTAACTACCTTTGCTAAAAATAAATAGTGTAAAAAAAAGATTAAGTAGCGCGCGGTAGAAAATACCGCTCCGCCCGGCTTCATCCTAAAAATCCTAACCGTCTATGGCTAGCTAATAGGTCATGCTTGGTATCAATTTCGGATGAATCAATAACATAGAATTTATTTTTAGGATAAAAAAATGTAATTTGTTAAGCAATTAAAAAATAATATATAAAAATTGTATTTTACAACTCCAATTTTTTATTTTGAGCCTTCGTAAATATTAAACGGACAGCTATTTCTGTATACAAAAAATATATAAATAAAGCCAATTTATTAAAAATTTTAAAAAATATAACTTTTTAATACCATTGCTAATAATAAGTAATGTAAAAAAATAATTTTGTAGCGCGCTTTAGAAAATACCGCTCCACCAGACTTCATTTAAAAATTCTACCTGTCCATGTTTAGCTAATAGGTGGTATTTAGTATCAATTTCGGATAAATCAATAACGTAAAAATCATTTCTGGTATAAAAAAAATGAAATTGAACAAGCAATAAAAAATATTTTTGTAGAACATATTTTTATTATGAGCCTTCGTAAATGTTAAACGACTAGTTAGTTCCGTATGCAAAAAATACTTAAACGAAGCCAGTTTAATGTAGATTTGAACAATATAACTTTTTGCTACCTTTGCTAATAATAAATAGTGTATTTTTTTTAAGTCGCGTTCCGGTGCTCAATTTTTACCGCCTGTTCAACCTAAGTGCACATTCTGGAGACCGAATGTGCTATATTCGTTCTTGTGATCATAAAAATGATGAAAGATTAAGAAATATTTGTAACACAATTTTAATTTGCACAGTAGTGGCGTCCCCTTAGAGAAGGGACCTTAGAAGTGTCGCGAGGCCTCATGTTTATATTAGGTGAGAGCATCACTGTTAACGCCAATGTCACTAAGATCCGTTTTCAAAGTCATATTGTACGAGTATAAGCAGAAAAGGCACAATATTACGTATAATTAACTACACGTCTCGAGAGACAACGCAGTTTCCTCCACTGAGACGTAACTGGGTGCATTTCAAATCCCTCTTCATAATTTTTGCATCACGTTTAGCAACCAGCTTTGCATCTACACTACACCTTGTTTATTTTAAACAGATGCTGGCCCCAGCAGAGTTGTCAGACCAGTGTGGAATCCATTGGCCAGCACCTTGCTTCCATGTCCAAGCAGAGGGACTGGGTTAGCTTTGATGACGATCTAACACATAGCCAAAAACGTACCTACCCCTTGGTAAACTGCCCGTTATGTGTGCTGGTATAGGGCAGTTTCCGTCTGAGGCATGTCCTCCAATTGCCGGTTCATTCTAGTAAACAAATATTTTTGAACTGAAGGTCCTGGGATCGAATCCCGGTAAGGGCAAATATTTGTGTGATGAGCATGAATATTTGTTTCTGAGTTTTGGATGTTTTTTTTATGTATTTAAGTATTTATATCTATTATATATATCGTCGTCTAGTACCTATAACACAAGCCTAATTGAACTTACTATAGGGCTAATTCGATTTGTGTAAGAATGTCCCCTAATATTTATTATTATTGCTATATTTTTAGTACTTAAATCTCAACATTTAGATATAACTTGTACCACAGAATAGGTAATAGTACTACGTCTTGTACTAGAGGTTGATGAAAATAAAGCGATGCGAAGAGTACGATAACCCGATAAACAACCAGGAATTAGAGGAAACTGCTCTATACCAGCACACATAACGGGCAGTTTACCAAGGGGTAGGTACCTACATGTTTCGGACTAGGCGTTTGTTCGTCATCAAAACTTACCCAGTCCCTCTGCTTAGAGATGGAAGCAAAATGCTGGCCAATGGATTCCACACTGGTCTGACAACCCTGGTGTGGTCAGCATCTGTTTAAACTAAACAAGATGTAAATGCAAAGCTGGTTGCAAAACGCAATGCAACTGAAAAGGGATTTGAAATGTACCCAGTTATGTCTCAGTGGAGGAAACTGCATTGACTCTCGAGACGTGTAGTAAATTATACGTAATAATGTGCCTTTTCCGCTTATACTCGTACAATACGACTTTGAAAAAGGGATCTTAGTGACATTGGCGTTAATAGTGACGCTCTCACCTAATACAAACATGAGGCCTCGCGACACTTCTAAGGTCCCTTCTCTAAGGGAACGCCACTACTGTGCAAATTAAAATTGTGTTACAAATATTTCTTAATCTTTCATCATTTTTATGATCACAAGAACGAATATAGCACATTCGGTCTCCAGAATGTGCACTTAGGTTGAACAGGCGGTAAAAATTGAGCACCGGCACGCGACTTAAAAAAAATACACTATTTATTATTAGCAAAGGTAGCTAAAAGTTATATTGTTCAAATCTACATTAAACTGGCTTTGTTTAAGTATTTTTTGCATACGGAACTAACTAGTCGTTTAACATTTACGAAGGCTCATAATAAAAATATGTTCTAGTAAAATATTTTTATTGCTTGTTGAATTACATTTATATACCAGAAATGATTTTTACGTTATTGATTTATCTGAAATTGATACTAAATACCACCTATTAGCTAAATATGGACAGTTAGAATTTTTAAATGAAGTCGGGCGGAGCGGTGTTTTCTAAAGAACGCTACAAAAAAAAAAATTTACAATTCTTATTGTTAGCAATGGTATCAAAAAGTTATATTTTTTCAAATCTTCAATAAATTTTCTTTATTTGTATATTTTTTGTATACAGAAATAGCTGTCCGTTTAATATTTACGAAGGCTCAAAATAAAAAATTGGAGTTGTATAATTCAATTTTTATATATTATTTTTTAATTGCTAAACAAATTACATTTTTTTATCCTAAAAATAAATTTTACGTTATTGATTTATCCGAAATTGATACCAAATACGACCTATTTGCTAGCCATGGACGGTTAGAATTTTTAGGATGAAGCCGGGCGGAGCGGTATTTTATACCGCTCGCCACTTAATCTTTTTTTTTACACTATTTATTGTTAGCAAAGGTAGTTAAAAGTTATATATTTTCAAATCTACAATAAATTGGCTTTATAAATATATTTTTTGTATACAGAAATAGTTGCCGTTTAATATTTACGAATGCTCAAAATAAAAAAAATGGAGTTGAAAATCTTTATTTTTATGTTTTCTTTTTTAATTTCAAGACAAATAACATTTTTTTATACCAGAAATGACTTCTACGTTATTGATTTATCCGAAATTGATACCAAACACGACATATTAGCTAGCCATGGACGGTTAGAATTTTTAGAATGAAGCCAGGCGGAGCGGGACTTTAACCCCCCCCTCCCCGGCCCCAGAGGGGGGGCTCCCGAGGGCTACCGATCTTAATCGACTTATTTTGGCACAAGGAGTAACTGTGCCAAGTTTCATACTTTTATCAAAAAAAGTAAGGTTTTTCACCAAACGCCCACACTACTATGCTTGCAAAACAAACCGCCTGGGACACCCGTCAACGCGGCCCCTCCGCTATTAAATTAATGTAGTTTGTATGCACACCAGACTGCGGTTGTTATCGACAATTTATGATGCGACTTCATTAGCCATGCATGTAAACACGATTCTGGTTGACATTGATGCTAGAGAATTGTGCAATAGTCTAGCTATTTATTAGCAAAGGAACAATGTGGAATTTATAATTTTAATGTGTTTGTGGTTTCCCCAAGAGATTTTTAGATATGAAGATTCGTAATATCAATGCCATCTGCTCGGCCGAGACAGCCACTCGTTTCTACTAGACCTGTGCTATCTCGACACTACTAGAACGCTAAACCATGTACTGTCGAGCGAGTCGTGTAGTTTAGTAATAATTATTATTTATTTCAGACACATATTGGTCCATAGCTGTTACTAACAATAACTCTTATATATATATATATAGTTAGTTTATCCTAAACCTAAACACATTAATTTTATTTATAATCCTGTACTTGGGGATATGTAATGACATCCAATGGTGGCAAAATGGGTTGTCCAACATATCCCCTATAGCTACTAGGAAGCTGTTGGCGCTGCCCCGCAGTCTACACCTCTGGGAGGCTACTCGTTTACGCATTATCGCATAAAAATCATCCATGCGAGCCTCCGCAAACATTCCAGACGCGCTGCAGAAGCGCGGCAACCCCATCAACAACCTATATCCATTATTGAATTGGACACACAAGGCACTGTAAGCTCTCTTAGTGAAGTTGATCCATAGGCTGCACGCGTAAAACGACTGGCAATAAGACCTAAAAAGTGTCTGCTTGGCCTCAGTCGTCCAGCGCGCGAACCTACGGATCAACATGTTCGTTCTAACTGCAAGTGCCCTGCGATCTCGCAATATCCGAGTCATCGTTAAGGTCTTCCGTCACTATATGTCCCAAGTACCTAAATTGAGATACCCTATTCAAAGGCATGACTCAGACCATTCATTCTCGCCCGTGAAATTTCTAAACTTCGACATTGGTAAAATACATCGCAATAAATAAAGTAAGCAAGACATGAAAGCCACAAAAACGTATAGTTTTCCAGCGTCATCGTAGAAAAATATAAGCTGACCCTGCGCTCCACTCTCGCTACTAGAAAACCTGAAGGTGAATAACAATGATATTTTATTTAGAAGCACACAACGTGCTTGTTTCATAGTGTCTTCTCGCGTTCTTTTCTATGGAGTCCTAGTTATTATGTTGTATGAATGTTTAAAAGATTTCACCGCTCGAGTGAAACCGAGGGAAGCTAGTTCATTCCCGCCCTTATCGCGGCATAGTAATATACAATATACATCAACTGGGAATCCGAACGAATTCCTAAATTCTCGATAGGATAAAGCTGAGGTTTGGCACAATTAAATGCAAAGCAGTAAATGCCCCTCGTACGTGGCCGCATTGCAGCGCTCTTGAGGCCCGCTAGCGATTTCCTCAAACACCTTCGAGTGCTTCGCTGGAAGTCTGGAAACTGGAGCTAAAGTAATTTCACCGAGCGCCGGACGCGATACAAATCGTAGTAAAACGGAACCGGAAGCGCTGAAAGCGCCGCTGGGTCGGAAAGCGACACACTTAGGGTTACCAGACTATAATTTGGAAAATACTGACAAAATTCCTTATTCATAGGGGGTTTGTTTACATTAAGGTCCCCTAATTCTTAGCCGACCCATTTACTTGGGCGTTGTGATCTTTTTCTGCCTTCCAGTCATTTTCCGACTTACTTCCTTCCTGTAGGTACAGTAAAGGAAATGTATTCATGTGCCACCGTAGAACCCCATCGCAATAAGGTGACATATCACTCGAGTTCGTGTGACGGCGGCCTGTCAATAGCGACAATACATATCTTCTTTCACACAGTTTATCCAACCTTTTCCTCGGTCTGAACTATCGGTTATTATAGCTGAACAAGAATGCTAACACGTCTCGTAGATAGCAGGGGCCCGCGGGTGAAAATTTTCGATGGGTGACCTCTGGAACAAATACTGCTCGTAGTGCTCGTTTAATATTATAGGGTGACGTAGGTATCTTCAATTAATCTGTACGCATCCCGACCGTAGTCCTGACAAGCGACAGTTTCTTTCCATGTTAGGAAAAATCTCGCCGTCTGGTAACCCTACCACGCGCCGCTGAAAAGGTAGCGTTTAGAGAATCTATACACCAACAGAAAAAGGTCCCAAACATGTAAGAGTCCCGTACGTCGTTATGACGTTTTTTCTTGGGGAGCAGAAATGGGGCAAGCAATCATCTAGGGGCCGCACTTTCGCCGTCGACGTTTAAGATTTTACGAGAAATAGTTTACACCGCCTTCGACGAGAGTAAAAGGACGGTATACTCACGTGCAATAACATTTACACGTTCTAGAACTTGTGTCCAAGGAGCAAGATTCAAATTTGTTTACGCGACGCGACGGGGAAGTTCAAAGTCTTCAAAGCAGCTACGGATAAAATTTGCCAAAGACAAGCTGCATAATAGGTGCATGTAAAATGCTTGCTCTGGCTGAGAAAGTGGAATAGTGCCAACCGGCGGGGGGCGAGTCGTTGGATCGATGCATATGCATAGAATGACGTTAACTTGCAGAAAAAATGTTTTTACAGCGTCACAAGATTTGTTATTTTTTTGGCTACTGTCAGTGATATAGTTCGAAACTTCGTACGGCATAGCGTAAATATGTTAGATGATCGTCTGATCGAATATTAGATCTTGTAGGCGGGGCTTCAGTTCGTAAAATGAGGGTACTTATACTATTCGCTGTCACAGTTGCTCATAACACTACCGCACCTTGCTCCAATAGCGCAAATTACTTTTTATTATATTATATTATAGTAGAAGAAAAGTATTCTTACTTTGTCCGTCGAGTTTCGTGTTCAAAACTAATTGTAAATGAATTTGTAAATTGTAAATGGAGCGTTAAAATGTATTAATTTAATACCTACTCGCGAAGCAATTAGTAAATGGTTTAATTTATATATCGTTACTATTGACGCTGTTATTTGTTTACTCAGCTTACGTGCGAAACTGTTCGGTGAAATCCATGGATTGAGCGTACAAATAGTCTGATTATAGTAGATATTATTGTGAATGTAGGCTGCGGATTCGGATACTTAGCACGATGAAATTAGAATAGTTTGTCAAGCCTAAACAACAGGCGGTGACTGCACTTTTATTGTACCCAAGTCTTAATAGTGCATTAAATACATACGGCGGTGAATTCGTGAATGCCCCAGATCGCAGGTGTTTGTGGCCCGAAGCGAAGGTGAGAGCCATAAAAATGCGATCTGGGGCTTTACTAATTACCGCCCGTGGTTTGTCTAATGTTTTACGTCTTGCCTTGGGCAGGAAGTGAGATTCAGAAAATCCTAGGGTGACGTAAAAGTACAATACAATTTCTGTAGATGGTGATCGATCACCAACAAAAATTAATCTACTTAGGTCCGCAGATAGCGCGCGGTGTAAATTGGCTTATAATTCCGCGATATTGCGCTCCTTGCTGATAAGCTATCGTGTCGAGAGGTCCGCTGTCAAGCGGCATGTTATCAGCTAATCATTATGTTATACGTTTATTAGACCTAGAATAAGTATTAGAATCCGTATAAATGGGACTTTTAAATGGTTAATACAATATGGTTAATGTAATACAAATACATTGTCTACGTCACGTCTACGCCGTAACGTCAGATAACGTGCATTCCAAGAATTACGTAATAAATAAAAAAAAACATTTTTTTTAAATATTTTTTCTTGTTTTACCTGTGTGTGATTTTTGTCAGCTATGTGTTGGCGAATAATAGTTTCAAAAATGAGTATAAGGCCTTTGCCTCACTGGTTGCGGTCTGCGGTCAGGTCAAATTGAATTTAACCTGACCGCGGCGAATATATTAAAATTGTATGACGTTTCCGTGAGTCACCAACGGTGCTGGCTGAAAATCAGCGCTGTAGGTGTCTGACACCTCAGCATAATGCTGAGCCAGTGTCCGGTTCACTGCCGTAGAGACACACTTGTTTCATGTTTTATATGTTTTTCTTGTTTATTTTATTGTTTAATATGTGTGTCCTGTGTGTTTGTGAATAAATGTATCTTTCTTTCTAAACATATAAACATCCAAACTTATAATATATTTATAATATATGACATATATTCATTTGTTTAGCATGTTTTCGTATAAATCTGGCGAGCTATACTAGGCTATGTTCTTGCATAGAATAGAATCGTATCATAGGTTAACTCTGGTTGAGCACCAGCTTCATGATTGTATATGCCAAAGTTTCTTTATTAATGCGGCGAAATCACGAGCGCTATATTTTTATAAAACTTTATACCGAGTCAAAAATCTAAAATGTGAGACAAATGAGGGTGACGAAAAAAATGGTAATAAAGCAAATGCAATAAATTTTACAAGCGCCGTAATCGAAAGGAATAAAGAATTGAATCAGGTTTCATTTGATGAGTTGTTTGATGAAGGCCGCAGGTGTCCGCCGCGGGACTTTAATAATTTCAGGGCCCAGCCCCGGTGAGGAATATCAACCCGACCTGAAGAACGGTCATATGAGAGTCAGTATGCACCGGGAATAAAATAAAATAAATAGATATTAGTTATTTATGATACATGTGCGGAAAGTAGGGATTCCCCAATGAGTGACGATGACCAAAAACACGACCGTCAGGGTGTGTTTTTGATCTACACGAGTTGGGAATTACCTATCCGCAAGTGTATCATACAACATTTTACAATGAATCATGCAAGAAAATAAAAAAATATACATAGATCACAAGTGAACTATGAGAAATTAGTAATATTACTAACTAAGTAAAAAAAACTGTTACTAACATATATGGCTGTAATCTACTCCGAAATTATTAACATTATTATTATTATATTATTGCAACACATTTGAGAAGGTGAATTCATTAATTATACTAACTTGACTGCACTAATGAGTCTCATTATATACTACTTAATCAAGCAATTAACGGAGATTCATTTTTCGTAGGTAAACGTACGACTGCATGTGGAAACTATATTTTTTCCCATTCCTAAGAATGGGAAAAAATATAGTTTCCACATGCAGTCGTAGGAAACCTTAAATCAAACATCGATTTACGAATAAATAACACATTGCGCTACCAGCTATTAAAATTACGTGGAAGCCACGTAATGATCACATTATCCAACTTACAAAAAAAGATTCACCTAACTACTACTGCTATTGAAAATTAGACCGAAGTTCAGTTGGTTTAGAGTTGAAAAGGAGGTGTCAGAATAAGTAAGAGTTTAGGTGTATCGTGTTTATGAGTATAATCGATGCGCATTTAGTATCGGAATTGTCACAGCAGGCCGAGTGCGCACGGACACTGAATAACAATTTTTACCTACGGTAGACCTTTTGTAAGTAGATATACACATTGAACTTTATCAATTATCTCTATTCAATCCACGGTTTTGGAGCCACGTTGGCCAAAATTATACAATGGAATGGTTAGTAAATATTTCCACGCTACTATCAACTCGCATTTATGATATAAAGTGTCTATATGATTAACAGTCAATTTCGTTAACCTTTTTTCAGGCAGAGGCGTTATGCTAACCACATACATACTGCCTGTCCCATTTGCCCATCTCACATTTTAAGATTAGGACTGATATTATTTTGTCATGCCTATGCAGCCCTGTGAAAGGGTATTTGTCCGAACAAAACTTACCAATATTCCATCAATAAAATAATCAATATTCCATCAATAAAATAATTCGCCCGCGGCTTTATCATTTACGCTTTCCTCTCGTTTCTTTTGGAGTCGCTTCCGGGCCCGGATATTGCGGAGGCGCTTCGTCACCATATTCGTTTTACTTTTACTACGTAATAATTCGAGTGGAGGCGTTAGGACTAACTCAGATTACTTTCCTTCTATAATTTACGAAGTCCCCTCTTGAAATTTATAATTAGAACCCTTGGAGACAATTTTCCTCAATTAAATTCAGTACAGGTTTGTTTAAGACTGTATTTTCTTTTGTGAACCTTGTAAACCTCCCGATTCGCCCAGAGCGGAATCACGTTGTAACAATTATATTAGCATAAACAAATGGTCTTGCCACACACAATTCCACATTCTTATATTCCGCCATAAAAGTTAATCGCCGCAACAAATCAAATACGTTCACTGAAACAGTTAGTAAGCCTCTTCGAATGCTAGTCGCGACGTGTGGGTTGTTAGGTCAGCATACTTTCGATTTTTACTGCTTCGTCATGATGTCAGCATACCGTAGTTACTCTTACGTAAGCCGATTGCCGCTTTAGGATTAGGTTTAGAGAGACAACAAGGGATCAGTCTCGGAAAAGGCGGCTTTGATTTGACGTTCAAACATACTTACTAAAGGCCCTTTGCAGCTCACGAACGTGAGCCATCTGCAGCTATTGTTCCTTTCATGTATAGCGTGTACAGCACATGTGTTGCTTAGGCGTGCGCATGCAGAGGATTTTACAAGTTTTATAATGTCTGTATGTCAACAATGTGTTGAAGATTCTCGTATTTGCGGCAAGGGTACGCTTAAACCAGAAAAAGAACAGGTTAATCGCTCTTGAAGGCTCGTGGCACAAGTGCCAGCGCAGACGTTGAGGGTAGCCTCAAGTGGCATTAGAAGGTGACGTGTCTCGGGTGTTACAAACTGTAAATGTGTTGACCTACATTACCTTCTTGCTTCTTTATCAAACAAACATAGTATTAATGTCACTTCGCTCGCCTAAATGCCGAGATAGGGAAAGATTTTGGTCGGCTGTTTTGATAAAACAAATACGACCTTCATTACCGCCATCCTATTTGGTAAGCGTATCAGTTTTCTTATCTTTCCGAAAGTAAGTCGTGGAAAATCGCGGGGGGGGGGTTTTAAGTTAATCGATTAGATGCATTACGCTCGCTTTGTACGAGTTGGAATGAAGTCGTGGAGGCTTTAAAAGGCGCCGTGATACAAATGAGCACGGCGTGTGAAGTCAAACATTGCCTTGACTTAAGAATTTTGATTGCCTAATTCAATTTCTCATTCAACAATATCAAAAATTCACACCCATCCGCGAGTTTTATACCCGTTTGGACATTCTCGATTAATGTTGGCATTGACGAGCGAGGCGAAGTGTTTCATTAGATACTGGGTGCCAAATGACAATGATATTCCTCAAGCCAATTTGGATCTTGTTCCGCGACAATAGAGCATGCTCTCTAACTATTGGCTCTTTAATAGGCAAACACACGTGTACGTTACGTATGTATTGGTTTTATGACACGGTGACAAAAGATAACAGCTTTTGTTAGATTTATAGACTGTCGAGCATCGGTAATTTGTCGGGAGGTCAATAGAGTTGAAGCAGAATGAGTGTTACACAAGTAGTTGGATTATTGTGCCATCGCTACTTGGTTTTTTCTTTTATAGTTTATTTTACAAGTTGGCGAGCTGTGGGCTTCTAATGGACACGGGAGCAGTAACTTCGGGCCCCGCCTCTGGCTGGGGCCGGGGCAACTTACACATAAAATATCGGCTACTTTTTATCGCTCCTAAAGACGATTTGCAACACGAGGGTCTCGAGTGGCTCCTGTTGTTTACTTTTTGCGTATTTAGGACTTGATAGTAAATTCGGTTTAATTGTACGACTTTATAGCCCAACCTTTTACCCTATTTCACTGATTCCTTAGGCCCGGGCTGAACCTTCTGATTTATTACGCTTGAATGTTAGATCTTTAGTATTTACTAAATAGATGTTTGTTCTTGTTGGTTCCCTCCGCGAATTTTCCTTATCCCATTTGAAAGATAATACATTACGAACTCGCTTTTAAACCGCTTCTCTTCATAGTATTTGTGTAGCGACACAAATTTATGAAGATACATTTTGCGTCGGACTTTTCGAGACAATGCGATACCGAGTTTTCTGTTATATCACATTCTGTTGGTCCACAAATGACGAATGCTCGCCGCTGGGGTTAGTTTTCGAATGAATTACAATTATGATGAGCTAGTTCATTAGCAATTCTAAAGTTGGTCGGCGTTCGCACAGCCTGGCGGTGGCGTGGCCGGCGTCGGCCCCTCACGATTTGTTAATGGCGTTTATAGATAGCCATCGATAACCCTGCGACGAGTAATCGCGTTCTGTAACACTTTTCTGCTAGCAAACATGTTAATGTTAGAATACGCACACACTTTGTTATACATTAAATTCTCGAATACTACAGCACTTGTAGCGACGTGACCTTCTTGATTCACGTACGATTCTGACGTCAATGACCTTTAATGACCTAAATTATCGCGTGCATTAAAAGATGAACGAAACCATCTGAGATAAAGTTAACTCTCAAACGTTTATTATTTCTTTCTCGGAAAAAAGCTACCTTTGTTCGTGAATTAATCGAATCACACGATCTTCCGTGAATTAATATTACAAAAGTGGATCGTATTATTCTTCCTTTACCGCGATTGTTTGCAGAACGGCAACGGTCCCTAAAATCATTTTATGTGTTTTTCGCAGTGCAGACTGCGGTGAATTGGGGAAACGACGTTAAATAGAGATATTACTTATAGAGTTCGGCCCCGCGGAGCGCTGGCCCCTATTTCACCAACTTGACAATTGTCACCTAACAACGACAATTCTCCGTACATTGCTGGTTCCACAAGTAATCTATAGCGACTACCTTAACTTCTAGAACAAGCAATGTATGACGAATTGTCATTCTCAGGTGACAATTGTGAAGGTGGTGAAATAGGGGCTTGGTATGGCGACGCCCTGCTCGACCCCCTGCCTCTCGAAGTCGCGATTGACCTATTTCTAGTTCTATATGTACGGACACCGAATGGTTCTGTACAACTTACGTTAAATACTTCCCAAGTAATAACAACACGCTATTCAGCGAGGAGAACAATACAGTATTTTTCTTCATAAAGAATTTACCTCAACAAATCAAAAGTTTATGACAAAGCTTTGAGACGGCAAAGTCATACCAGAGAGCACCGCAGTTCCTGCGGTTTATAAAGTAGATTGTTATAGTCTTCTAAAACTCAAATGTTTATTTCATGAATAAACTAAATCCCGAGTTATTGATGAGGCGTCCTGTTCAAACTTCCGCACAAACAGGAAAAGTCCAGAGGCATTCGGCCAGTTCCCTTCGCTTTTTGTCCCCTCCATACTCTAGACCTTACTAATTGATTCCTTGAGATTTCAAACTGCCTCGAGGCAAAGTTTGAAGCGGTAGGAATACTTTAAGGAAGAATTTCTGGCAACAAAAACATAAGGTAGGAAATCGAGTGACGTTTACCGCTCGGTGGCTAGATAAAGCGTTGATTTTATTTTCAGGAAAATGCACAGCGCTAAGAGAAACGGCGGGTAAACTCGATAATATAGCACGAAGTTTATTAAGGGAAAATGCAGTTGAAAGGCATTGTTAGCGAGAACTTTCATAGTCTCGTCACGGAGACAGGTGCTCGGCTGAAAGGCTGAATGGAACAGTGCAGTGCACACGTGTTAATGGCGCCCTCGGCGTTGATTACTTTCTCCGCAAGGCGCAAGTTCTAGGTTTCTAGATTACTGGAACGGCGTGGAACTAAAGCGTTACATCATTTCCATAACAGTACGTTACATTGACGTGGGAAATGTGATAATGTCAAGTGAATAATTGAACAAATCATAATCATGAAAATCAGATAGATAACATAGTGGGTTAAAATAAAAAAAGTCATTGTAGTAACCAAATATGATAAAATGATAACGTTGTTTGTGGAGCTTCGCATTTATATAAGAATAGAGGAAAATTATTTTGAAATGCGTAGACAGAGCCAAAGAGAGCTGTAATGTGGAACACAATTCGTTTAAATTTACTGACATGAAACAGAAGTGTCCCTCGCTCCGGGAGCGCAAATGTAGTGTTTAATTGTATCGTTTGATGGATGTAGGCGATGCTATAGCTGTTACTTTATGATATAATCTTTTAATGCTTCACTCGGGTAACATTCCGTTATTAGAATCTTTTGTAGGTGTCACAGCGATTTGTCTTCTAGCTTCTACTGGAAAATTCTTGGTTGAAATATTACGACTGTTTTCACTTACGTCAATTCGGGGTCTAAAACCAATATAGATATTCAATCTACGAGGAATACACGATGGGTTCGCAGTTATTGTTACACACCCTTTCCTTCTACATTAGGTATCACTATTATCAGATTTAGGTTTCATGCATAAACGTTTTTATTGAATATTCAATCACTTCCGAGCGTGGGTGTCGGATGCACGTAACCGAGTACTTATCCAGTTGGAGGCGCAACGTATATCTCCAAGAACGCAATCCCAATTCCATTACCATTGTCAAAGCCGTGGCCGGGCCGCGGCCGGCGCTGAAACCGGGTCAAATGGGGCGCTGCGTTGCGGCGTCGCCTCTCGATTCACTCCGCGTGGGTGGTGCACTAGTTTCTTTGTATCCCTATGTTACACATTATGCTACGATACGATGTAGTTCACAATCAGGGCAACCCGGCAAGCAGTGAAGTCAGGAAACATCACTTCTCACCGACGCTCCTAGACTACGTTCAGCTTTTGTTTGTTTTTGTTTGTAACCGTTATCTCCCTGATTATCTATGTCGAATCTCTAAAACTGGCTCGTGTTATTTAAAGCCAAATAGCGCCAATGTCATGTCGTGCCAGTGCCATTGAGTCGATGCAAATATTGCGTTGCAATGCAACTATTTCTGGCACCAGCTGTCAACGTTTGAAGTTTGCTCCGAAGGAAAACCACTGGCTGTCGATTTGTCGGATAAATGGATCAAGCTGACTTGCAAATATTCATACACCGAATGTTAGATTTCAATGCGCTAGCATTTTATTCGTCACTTTCCGTATCAACGTATATTTCCGAACCTATATTCAAATATCGGTTATATTCAGTATTATATTTAACTTGTTCGCTGAATAAAACTCAACTAATGAATGCATGACAAATGTCGTGATTAGACCGCAATGTTGCTTTCGAAGTCCCTTCGCTCGATAATGTGTCATTACATTACCGTTTGCCGTTCTACAATGTGGCCCACTTACTACAAATCTGCTTCTTCTATTTTCGGTTAACTGCAAATCGGCAGTTCCATTTTAGATCAGTGGCGTCAACATTGCAACTAAGAACTTATATTAACACAAGTAGTAACCGGAGCCTGTGTAGACTAAACATGACACGACTCTATTGCTGGACGAGATTGTCAACATTCCCGTCGGCACAAATATGCCGGCGATATTTCTATCGCTATATTCCGTCATCGACTCATCGCATCACGAGGAGTGGTAACCGCAAAGAAGCCAATTTGCATCGATTTAACTCACCTCTGAACTGACTCATTCAAGCTCGCCATAATTTGCACTTCACTCAGTGGTTCTTTTGGTACTTGACATCAACCAAAAACTTACTGTCGCTTCGATCCCTCGTTCGAATACCAGAGCGATACCTCAATTAAAATACTGGATCCGAAACATCAAAATAATTTGCTTTTGGAAACACTTCTGGTGTATCTTCAGTTTGTGTATCTTAGTGTCTATGAGGACCAGAATTTTAATGATTTGGTATCGTGAAGAGGGGCTAGGCTAAGGTCATCACTGATCAAGACAAAACAAAATGCACCATCATGTTTCTCTCCAGCTCTATCAAACGCAAACGGGGTACTGTGTTATCTTAATTAAAATCCGTATGCAATTAAAAATGTGCTGCGTTTTAACGTTCAGTCCCTTTTCTTTAACGTTGTTTGAAGTAATAAAACGCAGAGGGGAGTTTACGGATTCCGACTAAACGTTTGTGTGTATTCAAGATAAGTGGACAGGCTGTCCCTTTGCTGATGTCAGACTGTAACTTCCATCATGGCGGGGACTGTGTGATACTGAGCATTTTCTAAATGCAGTCGCCACCACAAACATACTAGCGTATGTATGTTAAATATCTAAAGATGTTCTTGTCTTCAAGGGTTTAAAATGCGTTCCGTTATATTAAAGCACCCAACTGTACTCACCTCATTATGAATTCGCATAACTTTTTGCGACCACCCAAGATTCATGAACCATACTCCTAAACTCATCGATACTCATCTATCATTAGATTATGTGGAATCTCACAATGAAGATACATTTTGGTGCCATTGAGAATTGAATTGAATCCCACGGAGTGGAAAAGTTATTCGTGAATTCATTATGATTAATTTGGTTATTCAATATGTTGCTTGGAATAAAGTAAAATTATCCTGATTCGCAGTAAAAAAAATTTTTTTAATGTCCTATCAAAAAACTTATCAGTTTTTATAACTTATGACAATAACAAAGTTTTCCTTTTGTGACTCATTTTCTGTATGTGATTTAAATGTTCAATGTCTTAGAAACTTTTTATTTTAGGACCAGCTAGTTGACCTTTTTAGGGTTCCGTAGCCAAAATGGCAAAAACGGAACCCTTATAGTTTCGTCATGTCCGTCTGTCCGTCTGTCCGTCTGTCCGTCTGTCCGTCTGTCCGTCTGTCCGTATGTCACAGGCATTTTACTCGAAAACTATAAGGTGTATTCAAATAAAATTTTGAGGATAGGTGTATTTTGTTAGCCGCTACATAGTTTTGTAATTAAAATGACAAAAAAATTTTTTTTAGGGGTGCACTCCATACATAAAACTAAAAGTCAAAATTTTTTTTTTCATTGTGACCCCCCGTGTGGCACATCAATCGATAGGCCTTTCAAAATAAATATAAGGTTTCTTAGCATTTTTTTTGATTAAGTGAATAGGGTCGGAGATAATCGCCCCGAAAGTCACTAAAATTCTGTCCCCCCCCCTCTAATTTTTGAACGGTGTATTTTAAAAATATGGAAAAATTCATGGACATAGGGCTTATTAATTTCATTCACCGAAAATTGTTTTGAACAAGATCGGATGAAACGTTTCCGAGATATTGCTGAAAAACTGCCTTCCTCAAAGAAAAGGATGTAAGTGCCGTAAGATTTCTATGACGATACGACCTTTTTAATAGGCACGGAACCCTTCGTTTTGCGTGGTCCGACACGCACTTGGCCGGTTTTTTAATGCAAATGATCTACTGTTTTCGTCAAAAGGAATGTATCGAATAACCAATATGGTGTTTATCGTTTGTATAGACATGTCGAGACCCTGTACGCAGCATATAGCGTCAACGGAAGACTAACGCCTTACCTTGTGTAGTTCAGTATCACGCAGCCATGGCCATGACGTAAGTAGACAAAACGTAATGAGAAACACAGTATCCCGTTGTGTTGTATACCATGTCTGACTCCTCCTGTGTCCTCAGCAGTGGAGCCGACGTACCACTTCAAGGTGCTGGTGCCCTCGATGGTGGCGGGCGCAATCATCGGCAAGGGCGGCGAGACCATCGCGCAGCTGCAGAAAGACACCGGCGCGCGCGTCAAGATGAGCAAGTCCCACGACTTCTATCCGGGTAAGTGGCTTTCATGCAGTGTTACAATCGATGATGCTTGCAACAAGCATTTCTTCAGATGTTCCTTGTAAAGCCAAGGTTAAAATATTGATGCGGGGGATAAATTTGACCAAAGGATACACGATCGAGATGTATACGTAAGGGAACGTGTTTTTCAATTAGGGTTGCGAGTGGAGCGTCAGGTCAGGACGCCAGCGGGCAGCGAGACAATTCAATAAAATCTATGAAAGCTTGCTCCTCACCCCGCTGCCGTCCGCGGCCTAACGCACTGACGGTTACATCAAATTGGAAAGTAATAGGTGGATTTTTGGTATTATAATATCAAATTAAAACAATTAGGAAGTCGTGTATCTTTTCGCGCTTTTGTAGCTAGAAGTATAAACTGACCTATTTTCTCCATTCACTCTAACATACAGGCGAAAATCTCCCCTAGGAAACCTTGTGATTTATGTTTATCGCTTGGCACGGCAGGATGTCGTATCGACATATCTAGTCAATTTATGAATAACACGGTCGTACTAAATTCCCGGAAAATTTCCCGGCATCCGCGCCATCCCGTAGTTAAAATAATGTCCCCCGCGATTCGACAACAATACCTGTCCGTCCCTTTATCGCCGCCAGCGCCAACAATACCAAGACCGTAATAAGAATATTCAAACTAATCCCAATCTAAAGCCCTCGGCTCCAGGCGACATTGTGACTACTCTTTTATACTTTATCTACTTTATCATTTTCTATAGCGCTCACATTGAAACATTCATGGGCAAGTTTCCTTCAATTTATGTGGCTCTAGTAACTCGGTGTATTAACTTAGCAACCTCTTGGAAATAAGATTGAATCCATCTTCTAAACACACGTGAGCTCAATAAGGAAATGTTTTCGTGATATGTAATATAGCAGATCGGTCAGCCCCTGTAATATCTGGACCGTGGACGTTTTAGATAGTACCAATTCACATGATATAATGTTATGCATTTCAACTGGCATACCACTGTCGAAAAATTATCTATATTGTGAATTAAAGTTTACTAATCAGTAAACTTTAATTCACAATATCTGTAGTATAGTACATTGTTTAACGAGGGGCGTAAGTGGAATATTGCTAACGAGAGTCTATCAGAAGCCCGACGCCGAAGGCAGAGGGCTTTTGATGACTCGAGTTTGCAACATTCGTAAGAATGTCCGCCCGTGCCCGAATGTATGCCCGTGTTATACACAATGTTTTTCATCACATTTGCGAGGAAATAAATAACAACAAAAGACAGAAAAATGTAAGTTTCATACAGCAGCACCAATCAAAAATTGACAACTTCACTTCCAGATCAGTGCTAGTAGAGCGCGCAGTTCAATATTTCAACCAATCACAGAGCAGTATTCTTGCGGGGCGGGGCGTCGTGACCAACTAGATTTTTTTATTCAACCAATCACACAGCAACCAGATTTGCTTAAGCCAATCAGACTTAACAGCCCGTGGGAGGTAAAACGGCTATAACTGCTCTGCACGCTCGCAAGTAATAACGCCATTGACGAGCAAGTGTGATGAAAAGAAATAAACTTAAGTGTAGAATACGAGGGTGGATCAAAAAGTACCCGTGTTAGAAATGAAGACGCATATATTTTTTAAAAGTTTTATTTTATTTTTCAACATAATCTCCTTCTAGGTCCTTACACTTTTCCCAGCGTTTCGGCCACTTCTTTAACCCCTCCAAAAAGTAGGATTTGTCAAACCCTTCAAAATACGCTTCTGTTTCAGCTATAACCTCCTCGTTTGACCTGAATTTCTTTCCCCCGAGCCATGTTTTCATATTGGGGAACAGAAAAAAGTCACAGGGAGCCAGATCCGGCGAGTAAGGCGGGTGTGGCAGCAATTCATAACGTAGTTGGGTTAATTTGGCAGTGACAATTTTGGATGAATGTGCTGGTGCATTGTCATGATGGAACAACACTTTCTTCTTTGCCAAATGGGGCCGTGTCTCCTTTTTTTTTTCATCAAACCGATCCAATAACTCACTATAGTACGGCCCTGTGATAGTTTTCCCTTTTTGTAAAAAATCTATAAGGATTATTCCCTTACTATCCCAAAAAATCGTGGCCATGACTTTACCGGCTGATGGGACCGTTTTCGCCTTCTTTGGGGCAGATTCGTTAGAAAAAATCCATTGTTTAGACTGCCGCTTGGTCTCAGGTGTATAGTAATGGATCCAGGTTTCATCAACAGTAACGACACGACGGAAAAACTCCTGCGGATTTCGCTCGAACAAGCCCAAAGACTCCTTCGACATTGACAGCCGTAACCGCTTATTTTCATCCGTGAGCAATCGCGGCACCCATCGGGCGGACACTTTTTTCATATTTAATTTATCGTGTATTATATTAATTGCTGTTCCGTACGACACCCCTACAGCCCCTGCTAATTCACGCACTTTGGTACGTCGATCGGTGACCATTATGTTTTTTACCTTTTGCACGACTTCTTCTGTAACCACGTCTGCCGGGCGCCCTGGGCGGTCCTCGTCGAAAACAGATGTACGACCTCGTTTAAATTCATTATACCAATATCTCACGGTTGTCATAGACGGCGAAAGACCTACGTAGACAGCATCTAACTTAACTTTTATTTGTTCGCATGTTTTTCCATCCAAAAATAAGAAGCGAATTACGGAACGATATTGCTCTTTCTCCATTTTGTACGAAAAACAAAACAAGTCTTACAAAATTTGCCGCCAGAAAAAAACTGAACCATAGACAATTGCCAGTTTTCATTTTTTTATTTGATAAGGTCAATACTACACGACGGTAATGCCAACTTTCCTAAGTAACGCCACCTGCCATCAAACATGGGTACTATTTGATCCACCCTCGTAGATTGTATTCAAATTGTGTACAAGCTATGATCTCAGTAACTACAGAGCCAATCAAACAGCTCACTATGAAACCTTGAGCACTACATCTCACGGAATACCTAATAGAAAACGTCATATTTACTGTATACTACAAAATCGCTTATGACATTTATCCTTCAAGATGACAACCGCCATTAAGACCCGTTACTCAAAACACCCCGCAGACAAATTAAACTTCAATTAAACGTAACTTGATAGTCTTAGTCGAGTGGCATCTCCGTCGTAGCGTAGGTAATTTGGGAAGTCCTTATGACAGCAAATAATCCTGGTCACGGGGATGGGATCGCAAAATGTAACATACACTGTACCTTAACTACATAGTGATTCCGGCCAGAGAGGAAAATTAAGTATGACGTTATCACAACGTAGCATCACTTCCTAGAATTCTCTGAGTTCATTAGCGAATCTATGAGTAAATACAATAAAAAAGAAAAACAAGCTAAATGCTAGTTAGCGATTGCGAGCCATTGCTTTGCTTATGCCCTGTTTATCACAATTATTGAGACAAATCATCGCCGATTCTAAAACCTAATTTAACGAGGGATGCGGACAATTCTATGCTCACCGCTCCTTTAGCTCAATAGGAGGATACATTTCAAAAGGTTCGCAATTGTTGCATCGTTGTCCCTTTTGTGTGCAGGGAGGGACACATGGAAGAGTTGATTAGAAGCTACCCGAGCAAAGGTTCGATTGGCCGTATTCGAAGCCTTTACTCCAATTGACATAGGCTATGGAACTTTAAAAATGAGAACTTGTGATGTTTATTTTTATGGAGATGGAGAGTGTAATTTTTTTTAAAGTAAATGTTTCGAAAATACAGCAATGCATCGACTGAAAGAACTAATTTTCTATGTAGTTTGTTTACAAAAAATCCCCCGCCGTGCCGCGACCTCATTTGATTCAAGCGTAACTTTCAGAAGATTTTTAGCGAATTAGCGATTGGGGTAGTTGAGCCGGGTAGGTAGTTATCGCATACGAGCAGACTTTTTAAGGATGAGCGATCCTGAATAGGGGCTTTTAAAGCTTTCATTAGACTCGCGGGATCCGATTGCAATATCGGTAATCTAATCACTGTGCCACTCTGAAAATGGATCGCAAACACGGTTCTAGCTAACGAACACTGCTGCGACCTGCGACATGTCAATTTACTTATGTCCGATAATTGACTTAAAATTCTTAAAAACATGAACTACACTAATGTAGTCTGTTATTCTGAAGTGGGATTAGGTAAGGTGCTTGTTCTATACATTTAAAAGGTATGAAACGTGTTTTCAATTTCTGTCGCATAAATCATACTAGTTTTATTGGCCTGAGTTATTGTATTCCTGTGAGAGTAAATTAATGTTAAAAGCAATCTCCTCTCTAATAAAGGTTCCAAACAACATTTTTTTCACAACAATGTTATTCTAAAGAGAACCAAATAAATTTCTGTTCCTGTTTTTCGACCGAAATCTCGAGTTTGACTTAGGTAGTCACTGTAAATTAATAGGAATTTAAACCTTGCTCGGCTTTGGTAACGCGAGAGCGATCAGATCAGAAGCCAATCATTCGGCCGCAATCGCCCGCCAGGGGATTTGTTTAAGTGTTAGATTGATGGGTTTCGGGCTCGCAGCCCGAGCCTTTAAAACGACACGCTTAAAACCCTTTCAGCCTGTAAATTGTATTACATTTTGTGTCATGCCAATAATTTTTGCTTCACACTCGTTAGCCTTTGTTATTAATTGCTGTTGACCATGGTTTTGCTCGCATCGTATACGAATGTTGGTCATCCCTCGGGATCCCAACTCTCCGGTCCTTGCAAAAAGTCACGTCGCGTCGATATGTTGTCCTGTCGTTGGGTGGGAAAGGACAAACCTACAAAAACACTTTGGCATTTATATTCTTAGAAAAGAGAACAATGCTGACATCGCACATAAAAAGCTAATACTAGAGATAAATCTGATGGATATGCTAAATTTTTAATTCGATCAGTGTTTCAGTGTTGGGACTGTTGGGTTACTTTAACGATTGAAATTGATTTCGACACCTACGGCTTTGCGACACGTCCATATAAAATTTTCGCACGATTGAACTCAAAAAGGCCCTCGTTCCTATGAGTTTCACGGAAGTTATGAAGGAAATTGAATCGACATTTATCGCGATATTTCGGTGGAGGGAAAACGGGTACTTCCTGTTCGAGATATGTATACCTAGATAGCAATACCCAAACTCGCACAAAGAAACTCGGTTCCTAGAGCTAGTATATCAACTTTAATGGGGACCAGTGGTTAAAATGATGTAATTATGCCCATCAGTGGAATGTAGATAAACTGGATTCTTTACTTTTACCTGGAAGTAACACATACCTTTCTCAGAAAATCTCACTTCCTGACCAAGGGAATACGTAAAATGATGTCCACTTACTGTTGCCATGAAGAAAAAGCTCATGGGTAGTATATCGTATACCATGCGTATATCGTATAATGTGCTACCATGAGGCCATTCTTGTGAAGACCGTTGTTGTCATCAGGGATCTGTCAAATTTTGCTATTGGAATTAGACAGATGATTACACTTCATGTAATTGACGTTATCATCTGTGTCTAATGGAGCCCTAAAATGTACCGTTTGTATACATAGAACCCCAGATCGCGTGTTTTCACAGATACCTGCTTATATAAGTATTTATGTTGGTAAGGACAAATGGGACCCACTCGCCGTCACGTCGAGATAAAGTCTCGTTTGTCTGCTCGCCGCTGCCAAAATGTTCACCTTTGCTAAAGGGAATATTCTAGCACCTCGGAGACGCGTGTTGTACCTAGCTTAGGACTTGTCTCCGCTGTGTTCAGATAAACTGTTTGATATGCTGGAATATGTATATTTAATATTATTTGTTGAGTTTGAGTTGAGCTCAAGGGAGCAAATCTATTTGTATATCATTACTTATTCATAACACAGTGTAATAAAATAGGTTTCTTGTAGCGAAGATATTTTAGATAAAATACACGTACACTACGAGAGCATGTGGTGTTTTCCTTGTGATTTATACATATCTTTCTTCTCAGAAAGCATCGTGATCTGATCGTATAAGTCAATGGATGTCTCTTCCTATAATTTGAATTGATATTCATTGGTGTAAATGACAAGTGCCATATCGGTACAGTTCATGGACATTAAATCATCAAGTCTCAATAAAAATAATATGAGTATAGTCATAGTTCAGAAGTTTTCTAAATGTGATATCGGCCAGTCGAATGTGAGAAAACTGTAGACTGTTGTTTATTAAAAACAAACAAAATAAACAGGGGTAGAAATTTCTAATAATTGGGCAAATCCCAGTAGGAGTAAACAATAGTCAGCATTATTACATAGAGGACGCATTAGCTCCCGTAGTTAAGGTTAAGCAAGACAGTATATAATAGTAACAGTCCACAGCACATCTCACGATATTAATTACAATTTCCGGTGCCGCTTCCCTGCCAAAATGAGGATGCCGCCATTTTGCCAGCCCCATTAGCGCGTTTAGAATGGTAACATTGACCACTTGTAATCTCAGATATATTGACTAGGTCACCGCGGACTGTGTAACGTTAACATAGCGTTGTGAATTCTAAACCGGGGATACGGTTTAGTTTTTCGTGGTAAACTGATATTGAGTTAGGTAATTTACTCATTATGAAATAACTTTTTTCGTCAGTTGATAACTATAAGGTACAACCGAACTTTTGTGAGTATTCATAACTGTAAGCGTAATGCGTATGTAAGCGTATTGCCGACCCATTGATTCAAGGATTCTTTGTGGGTTTGAATGATACACATATGCAGCTCCTCAGTCTCAATCTCAACACAGCTCAACCTCGGGACCTCAGGTGATCTCACTCACCAGTCTCACCACTAGGACACAACGCCACTTACTTACAGTTACAGAGCAAGTAGTGACGTTACAATACTTAAGGGTCTGCTAGACGGTCGCCAACAAGCCCCTCCGACCGAGCGACCTTGGTCGGCACCGACCGTCGTAGTACGAAATTGTGTAAGGGGGAGGTACTTCCCCCCCAGTTGGGAAACTCCAAATATACCCCTACCTAGTTAAAAAAAAAAAAAGAAAAAGAAAAGAAGACATTTATTCACTACACAAAAGACACACAGAGACAAAGGAGTAGACATACATGACAATTGACACATATTCAGTTAGTTAGTTTCACTGGGCATTTTCCGCGAGTCGACATCCAACGTGCCCATTTTGCGTGAAACTCTAACCACCCGAGCTCCTCTAAAAAGTTCATAAGTGCCTTGGTATTGCTGACTGTGTCCCGTAGTGTGTCCGGAGACCCTTAGGTGCTTTTTCCTGTATACTTCTACCTGCTGACAGTCCAGTAGAATGTTTAGTCGTTTCTTCTGCCTCCATGCACGCTCTGCACATGCGGCTGTCTGCCCCTATCTAATAGTATATTCATTTCCATTAGGTGTATGCCTTCCTATCTTGTGCATCCAGGCTTTGGCCTATTTGTCCTACATTGTTAATGGCACTTGCATTATCTTTATCGGACATATTTTCAGTGAAAGAAATGCGTTAGTCGCAAAAGTAGCAATATAAAATGACATTAAAAGCGCCGCTGTAACCTGATTTGTCCTGTTACACGGCGACAGCAAAAAGTTGCTCCTTACACCGATCGTCATCCGAGCCCTGTTTGCGGGGACTTGGAGAAATTCGCCAAATTCTCCGACAGCTCCGCTACCCGGACCAGTGTAAGTTTAGTCTCGGAAAGGGTTGTTGCCATATGGGAAAATGAATTGTCCTGACAAAAATCCTGACATCACCCTAAAAGTCCTGACATTTCTTGAACAGAGTTGTATCATTTCATTAATTAAAAGTATTAAAACTGTGTAAAATTTGTAATAAATGTATCATAAAAACCGGCCAAGTGCGAATCGGACTCGCGCTCGAAGAGTTCCGTACCATTATCTATAAAAACGAGCAAAAAAATCACGTTTGTTGTACAATACAATACAATACAAATACTCTTTATTGCACACCTCACACAAACAAAGCAGTTACATAGAGAAACAATACAATAACATGTAGGTTGTATGGGAGCCCCCTTAAATATTTATTTTACTAGCTTCCGCCCGCGACTTCGTCTGCGTGGATCCGGGATAAAAACTATCCTATATTTAAATCCAGGCTATAAACTGTCTTCGTGCAAAATTTCACCAAATCGGTTGAGCCGTTTAAGCGTGATTGAATAACAAACATCTAAACATCCAAACTTTTGCATTTATAATATTTGTTACGAATCTAATGGGTCAAATTAGACTAGAGACGAGCTCATAGTAGAAAACGTTTTGTGAATATAAGACGGGAGATGCCAGGCTCCGCAGGGCCGCTTTGCATAAATAGCGAAATGTCTAGCGTAGCGAATGTAGGTACGTATGCATGACATGTGTGCTCAGGTGTAATGATGTTTGTTGTCTATTTGAACGATGTCAAAACCTGTCACGTTGAGTTATTTATACAGTTTATACTAATACTATTAGACGGTTCCTATGATTTATCTGTTAATAAATCACAATACACACCGATATATATCCATGTAGCACAATATACGTCCGTGATTAATTGATTAATGATTATGCATGTTCTCCACTATGAGCTTATACATCTCGTGTTAATCATAGTCGCGTCTACATATTGCCGGAATGCCATGTATCGTATGTTAGCTGTGTCGAAAAAGTTTGACTGTTTTTCTTATGGAGAATACTCAAAAGACAGATAGTCGGAGGCGACGCGAATGATCTTCAAGAGTCGTCAGGATTCGTCTTCAAGGATCTCGGACTATATAGCATTCCGACTATGCATAGACGATAGACATATAGATTTTTCTGTCTTTTGTAGTTATTTATTTCCTCGCAAATGTGATGAAAAACATTGTATGCGACACGTACGGTAAGATTCTTACAAACTCGAGTCATCAAAGCCGTTCGGCGTCGGGCTTCTAATAGACTCTCGTTCGTAATTCATATCTTACCGTACTTGTAACACAATGTACTATTAACTGGTTAATTTGAATACATTTTATCTTGTGAATCATTTTATAAAACATACATGATTGAGCAGTAGATATAGTACACGGATGTCGAGCATGTATAAATAAGTAAATAACGATTTCCAGTAAGTTACTTTTAACAAGTAAAACGCCTGTGTAAACAGTCTTTCACAGGTCATTCTCATGAGACTTTACTACGCAAGTAAAGTATCACGTAAATGCTCCGTACACGTGGGGCGTTATGAAGCAATTCCACTTTTATGGCCGCTCAAACAAAACAGCCAGTTATTTACTAAAGTGCTGCTTACGTTATACATAAAATAAACACAAAAATAAGTCATCAGATTTAAAATCAATAAATCAATGAATATTACAAAGAAGAAATAACAGGAAAACGGTAAATTTATATTCCAAGCGGCCGCGAAAGAACTAAGCAAATGTCACAAAACTTGTTCCATCGGCGGCGATAAGTAGAATCAGTAGGCAAATGACGCTGACATCAGCGGGCGACCGGTGGGCCTTGAGTTCCATTACGTTATTGTTATTCTATTTGTCGAAATGTCTCCTATTGCTCGATGCCCATTCAGCGGCCGGGAATAAAACCATTCTATCTAGATTGTTTTCATCTGCATTGTTTGCTTTGTACTCTATTCGGGATAGGTTTTGTACAATGTACTAGTATTGAAAGCCGAAATACGTTAACAATGCCTGTAAAAACAACGAAAAATCGAAATGAAACAGAACAGGCAATATACGTTTTTTAGCCTGTGGCATGGACATGATATTGTATACTGATATGTGCACTTTAGCGTTTCTCACTTCGAATAGTAAAATTGTATTCCCGGTGACATCATCACCATCACAAAAATGGTCCTTAGGTCATCAAATCACCATAATACGAGTAAGAAAATTGTACTCCACTTGTACGTATATACAAAGCTTCACGTTTGCCAGAATTACCAAATGACCGTCCAGCTCCAGCGTGTAAAATGTATTTGAAGAGACTCCAATGATTATAAACTTTCCGCGCAAAAAATAATCGCCGTGCGTCCGTTTTCACGGGGCCCATTCGCCCTGAGATATTGCTCGTTTCCAACCGAACATTAACTAAATCATAGATTATACACGAAAAACTGCGGGAAAAACACACCGTCTAGACTCTAAACTAATAAAGCGGGACCTCGACCTTATTTTTTATGCCATCTCCATCTCTTCTAATAAGTTTTTAGTGTCGAATAGACGGTATGGTGATTTATTGAAGAGTTCTCGTTCAATAAGACGACCCCGGGCACGTTATGAGGGGCTGACCTGAGGGCTATAAAGTTGAACCCTCTTTGATCCGACGGAACTATCACAATAGATGGTCGATGCAAAATTGATGAGTCCGATACAGCGCTCGGCGGTGAACAATTCAAGGCCGATGGCATATTAACTTAATGCGGTGGCTTATTCTAGACTGGAAATAGCTCACACGTGGCCTTCCTACCGGGGCCTGCAGTCTGCTGCGATTTGTGCGACTCTAGCTGTAGCTGACCATTTCATACGAATACAACACATTAGTGCCCGTAAAATGTTCCACTACTAAGAAGTATCCATGTCCTTTTCCGTGACTCCCACCCAACTATGTCAACGACTCAACCTTTGATCTAATTCATCATCGACTCAGTGTGGTGCTGGTCTCACTGATGCCGAGACACGAAAGAAATGAAATTGTTTTAGTGAAGAAGGAGGCCCTGAATATCCGCCTCGGTGAAACATTTTAGGCGCGCGTGGGAGTACCCTGCGGGTTTTTGCTTTCGTTCCATATAAACTTTTTTACAACGCTTCTTTCCCTTTCAGGCGCAGGAAATTAAAACAATTTTTCTTCATAAACTGCGCTATTAATCATTTTGCTACGCGCTAAATAAGTGCAATCTTTCAATCTCGCCTCAAGGCTTTGGCGATGGTCTGCCTGTCTTCGCAAAACATTTTATCGAGGCTGATGGCTCTAGTACAAGTCCAGTATAACTTGATCCCCTACATTCGTATCACGTTATAGTTCAGCAGACTTATACTGGGCCGAAGAAGTGGGAGGCAGGCTTTGTGAATAACCCTGCCCCGTGTGGTGCGGCGATTTGTTATGTCAATAAATTTAGCGCTACCATATAAGCATAGACCTATTGTATCATGCACAAGGCAGTTCATTACTCAGATGGTTCTGAAGACAAATAAATGAACTTTAAAGCTTGTGATCATTGGGTTGCGGTCCAATTCGGCGATAGACAATAGGTACCACAGAAAAGAAGTGCTCTTGAACTTCTACAAGTCTGGCACCATTAGCGGTTTCCAGTAAAACAGAACTGCTGAGAACAGTAGGTACCACAGAAAAGAAGTGCTCTTAAACTTCTACAAGTCCGGCACCATCAGCGGTTTCCAGTAAAACAGAACTGCTGAGAACAAGTGCCGAAAGAAACGAAACTGACATTTAGTAGTAGAGCTTTCTCAAGTCAGCGGAATGGCTGCATAGTAGCACCTATACAATCCTACAGAAACGCGCGTTTCAACGGCATTACGTCGGAAGCTGACACTTTTCTCAAACGCCCCAAGCATCTTGCAAAGAATGTCACTAATGAACTGTGAATATGGCCATTTTGTTGCGACGCAAATGCTGTTGCAACCGACGACGTCTAATAACGCGGGGCGGAGCATACCGCCCATATTAGAACGTATGGAGTAACCGGGTGATGTCACCGCAGCGAAAATAAAAGTGAATCCGGCAGAGTAAAGGTAATCGGACGACTACGTGGGAAAAGCTTGGTTTGCTGCACGCTTTGGCTTTAAATTATTCAATGTTGGTGACAAACAACCATAATACTCCGTAACCCAACGGACACTTGCAACTCCAGGAATGTCGTCAATTCTGTAAAGCTAAAGATTAGCTGTGTTCACAGCTCAAGGGACAGCTCATCCTCAACAGTTCTGACGACAAGCTTACTACTTTACTATCTGCTTACACTTACAGTCAGATACACGATAATATACATAGTAAGTAATGCTATTTGGCTGCGGCCTGCTGTACTGAAGTAAATCTTAATCCAAATGCGGCCGAGATGACATTCCGCTGTGCCCCACCTCGGCCATCAATTACTGATTGAGCAGGGAAGTGGACGCTAAATTATTCTAAGCATTTGGTATCACTGCCGATCGTTTACGCCACGAGCTCGGTGCTGCACTAAAACCTAATAACGCTAAAAGCATCCGCGAGCGAAGCCGCGTCGAGTGAAAAATGTGCAACATTCTGTAACAACTCATATCGGAAAATTTCAAAATATCACACAACTGGCCTAGCATGCGCGACCTTGACCTAAAAATAACAAAGCATTCGTCTTGACACCGTGACATAGACAAGTAGAATGCTTTTTTCTCCGTGTAATTATGCCAATAGATCAGATGGAAATGTAACTTGTTGGCAGTAGCGTAGAGGCGGTTTTGATTCGTCACGGAAAGAAAAACTAGAAGTGCGCCAGCATCGACAGTCCTCAAAACGTGACGCGCGCGGAGTTGACACATGGCGTTACAAATTAATGTGTTTTTCAGCTGGAACGAAGCGATGACATGACGTTTTTAAAACGTTTGCGAAATTCCGAACGATTTCACTTTCCGCTGCTCGTCCTACGCTTTGGAATTTTTCATGGAAGCCTGAGAGATTTGCCTCCAACCTGAGCTGAGATACTCGATTAAGTCGTGCTTTATTTGATTTCCGTTAAAAATACGTATTCACGGCGTTAACCTACTTTATTACGACTGAAATGAGTTTAATAATCCCGCGCAAAGCCGTTTTGTTTGTATCTATCGCGCCATCGACAAGATTTATAGACACAATTCATCGGATAGATAGGAACAATAACGCTTAAGTGGACGGTTCACGCGAAGTTCTATAGCGACTCGGCGTTTATAATTGGATAATAGTGGTAATCTCTGTGCGGTGGCCTTGGGCGACCTGCACTGCCGGCCTGACGCATGCGACACGCGGCACCTGCCCGCGCGCCTCTCCAACACACCATCGCCATTCGGACGGGTTACATCGTTTGACCAAACATTTGCTCCAACGTTGACGCATACCTCCTATACTCAATCATATTTGTACAAATATTGGAATATGACCAATTTCGCACCAGATTCTAAACAGATATAGTTTTTTTGGCCCACTGTTCTCGTTTGCAATTGGACTAATACCAAGTGTTAATGACCGCGTTCCAAGCAAAAATGTGCCCTGAAATTATTGGTGGGAGGTAGTAATATGGCTTGGCGGAGCGCAAGGTCAAGGAGTTGCTCAAGCGACCGGTCTGCGCTTGCGCCGCGGTTGCATAATCTTCCGAAGACGCCTCTGCCCCGTTATTTCCCGCCTTTCCCCGCGACCGGATTCAATCTAAACGTGATTTGACGTTATGATAAATGATTACACGTCCCCCGCCATCCACAGGCCTTTATAAATGTTTCCAGCCAGCATCCGTCTCCGCGCCTACCCTTTATGGATTATCTCCCCATTAGGTTTAACGAACGGCAAAGCATGTAGCATATCTATGGATTTAGGGAACGGCTTTGTTTTCAGAAAACTCATTTCTCGGGATGTAAATCATTCTCTGAAAGCCATTTTGTGCTGAGGAAAAACTTTGGTTGGGATTGTTAAATACAAACCTAATATACACCCATAGCTATAACGGACATTATTTTTGATAAAATAATTGCTTCAGAGAAATGACTTGTCGGCAAGATGATTCAAATTAAAACACCCCCAACACAACAAATACAGCAAAGACAGACAAGACTTTTAATTGAAATAACCTGCAATCAAATCGGTTCATCCGATTCGAAGCTACGATGCCATCATGCCAATGCCACAAACACAAATACCTACACATGTTAAACTTATTTAAAACACCCCTTGTTTTCATCGGGGGTTACAAACAGTTGAAAACGATTGTGGATAAAAAAAAGCAACTGTGTAGGTCGACATGTTTTATGCACTACATTAGAAATGGATGTCTGCGTAGGTTTTGTCACATTCCTCGCCTCCCACCTTTTCTTTAAAAACAACAACAATGTTTATGGTCCAGTAATAAGCCGTTTCGGACGTTATCAGCGCCCCCTTTTTCACCGCTCCTCTGTCTAAGATCTGAAAATAAACAAGGGTGGGGAAACCCTCTTGGGAATCTGATAATAAACTCGAAAAACATCCTTGTAGAAAACCGAGTGCCGGTATCTACATAACAATTGCCATACACGTGAACTAAATAACGGAATATACAATGAGATGCGTGACAGGAGTCTATTCCGTTGTGATACTTGTGATTCGACGCGCCGCGCTCCTCTCTCGCGGAGGTGCGAGAAAGAGGAAAGTTAAGTTCCAAAAGGAGGGCTGTAAATTGAGCGGCCCCGAAGAGAAGTGGCTGTGGCCCTCTTTCCACAATAGGACTTAGTTAACTAGAGAAGAGTCGTCGGTTACGGCATTCTGCGAGTGAGGCAGGCCCCGTCTGCCCGAACCGATCAATAGCGCCATTTATGAAAATATGAATGACAAATGTGCCGCAATCTACTAAAGAATCGCGGAGCCGCCTAAATATTTATGGCTCCCCTATAGCGGAATGTGAGTAAAACGATTCACGTTAACACAATACAGCCCTTTGTGCCCGTATCAGAGAGTTTATGTTAATCTTGATTAATTCCATGCGGAATATGACCTAACCTATATGCGATGCGCAAACGTGATTTGTGTTAGGAATTATCGCGGCTCCGTAAACTGAAATTGTTGTGTTAGAGTTGTTTAGTTTGGGTTTCTAAATCATCGCTTATTGCTTCAGCTGGTTAGGTTTGTAAGTTCGCGGGTGCGTTGAGTGGGGCGAACAAATATCCCAAATATTTGTAACAGTTCAAGTAAGCTTGACTATTTTGAGAATTATAACTTATAAGCATTCGATCAGGAGATTTTCGACGGAATCCAAGAGATAGCAAGTCTTTCGTTGCCTTTTATTTGTCATCATAACCATAATCGTATAGGTAACGTTTTCGAATAATCGTAAAGACTATCTTTTTCTGGAACATACATGCCATGATTTTAGGGATATTTGAATTATATTATGGCGAACGATTTAGTTATGGAAAAATACATTTGGCTGTATATATAAATGACAAAATAATTGACCGGCCGGGATACAGCTTATATCTACTATCCTCTTTGTCGGGTCTTCAAGTCTGGGAGTGTTACTCTTCAAACCGCTCTGTTAGAAATATTCCTACACTAAATACTTGTCCCTTTCGGATTTATACCGCATAGTTACAGAACACTGCTAAATACGATTTAAGCGATGGTTAGTCACGTAATGTGAACCTGACTGGTGTTTGTTACAGGCACGACGGAGAGGGCGTGCCTCATCACGGGCTCCGTCGAGGGCATCATGGTCGTCATCGACTTCATCATGGAGAAGATCAAGGAGAAGCCCGAGCTCGTCAAACCCTTCCCCGAGGGCGCCGACACCAAGATGCCACAGGACCGGGATAAACAGGTAAATAGCAAATACAACCGTATCCCTTACACGATGAAGAACGTTATCGCGTGGCGTGAGAATCGCGAGATCCGGATAAAAGAAAGATTATGGTCCCAGTTGAGTGCAGAAAGGAACGCAATAACGATTATGTTTAAGTGTATTGAATCTTTTAGACAGCGATTTGTGGGAAACAGGGATTCTTTACTCCATGAGGCTTTACTTTATTCTGCATAAGGATTTGACTCTGATATGGAGCGCAAGTACCTAATTATGTAAAGCTCCGCCGAGACCTACACAGGTTGCATGCGTCGAATAAATTAGCAGATACAGTTGCGATCCTTTTCCTCCCACTGCTGGGCACAGGCCTCCTCTCATGAATGAGAGGGAACGGGCAGTAGTCCCCACACTGGCCCAGTGCGGATTGGGGACTTCACATACCTCTTTGAATTTCTTCTCAGATGTACGCTGGTTTCCTCGCGATGTTTTCCTTCACCGAAAAGCTAACGATAAATATCAAATGATATTCCGTACATAAGTTCCGAAAAACTCATTGGTACGAGCTGGGATTCGAACCCACGACTGCCGTTTGACAGCCACGCCTGAACCACTAGGCCGCCGGAGTTTGTACACATTACATTACACATTTTTAGGCGAAGCATGACTTCTTCTTTTGTGCAGGTTGTTACGAACCGAATTTGTAGCAGTCGGCGCACTTAGTGCAGGCAATCGCATAAGTTCAGCTATAAAAGATAACATCTGCGCTTCTATTTTCTGTTCTGTAGTTTAAGAATATGATTACGGGAGTTAGCTAACTGCGCTTATTCGCCTAGTTTTACGCGAACAGCAGCTGAATTTACCCGGACATATTGTGGAATTATACAAGCACTCGGAAAGAAATGGCCGTCGTATTTAGGGGACCGGGCTCCAGCTATCCTCATTTCGTTCCATTGAGTTTCGCCGGTAAGTGGGTCGGGCGTCCATCCCGGCTAACGATCGGCATGTCTGCCCGCCCCCCCTGGGGATTAGTCGTGAATTTATATCCTTTACTGACGCATTAGCAGGCCCAATAGGACACTAGACACGTGCTAAACTGCCAGCGAGGACTAAAACCTGCAGATGGCCTGAAGGGTCCTCGTATAAGTTAAGAAAAAGCCTATTCTTTTGTAAGTTAAAAGGTGCTCTGGCAGAAGAAAACGTCCGTAAGCGCAAGAATAAGTGGCCCTCCACCGGCCGAACCACGACGACCAGTTTAAGTCTGATTCGATTACTCGTAGTTGTTACGAATCTAGCGGTCAAATTATACTAGGGAAGAGCTTTGCAGCGGCTACCGTTGTACGAGGCTAAACTCCGCGGGATTTGTTACGTTGCAGGACTTGACGAAGGAGCATTGTAATGTCGGCTTGATGGAATCTAAATAAAACCTATTTGTAGGCGGATCCCTCGTCTCACTCGTAAGCCGTTGTTGGGCAAATTGGTTTTTCGGGGCTTCATTGTAAATCGAAGTCCGGAATCCTATTAGGCGAGTTACCGCTCGCTCGGAAAATTACTAATGGGGGACGGGTTGATTTAGGAATCCACAGGTCCCAGCCCAATACTCCCAGTTCCAATGTAGTTTCTCAAAGTTTCCGAGGGCAAATGGTAAACTTGATAGATCTGGATACATCCCCAAAGTTAGCTTGTTAGGAATCGTGTGATTATACTGAAATATATAGGTAAGATTAGGTGAGAAAACAACTTCCAAATACTTTAATTACAACTACTTAACGTATTATGTCGACTTAGCTTAAGAGGGCATTACTGTGCACACTAGCGCCACTGATAAATAATTTTGGTTATTTAAATTTAAGGATAGATATTTAAGTAATATTTCCCGGGGTGTATAGAGAGCTGTTATATTTAGGATCGAAAGGGGGATGAAACTGTATGGAGACCAAATTGCTCGTTGCCTTCATCAGGCGCTGGGTCTCAAATGTATGGGGAAACTAAAATCCGACTCGCACTTGACCAAAATTCTAATAGATTGTTAGATGATGAATGTTTATTTGATTCCCGAACGTATTACTTTTTTTAGTGTCTATGACATACGTCAGTTTTTGGGCGGGCTTTGGGCTGTCAAGGGCTAGAAAGTTTGCTTCGGTTGTTATCCAAGTTTCGTTCGTGACTTAATTGTGTTAATACCTTGTGATTCGCTTCAAATAAACCTTTGTGCATTTAGTTACGTACGTGTTTATTTGGACAATTCTATTAAGATATTATTTAATAGGTTATAATTAGACTCGCGGGTTTTTTTATCGAGATCTACGCGGGCAGAGCCAGATGCTAGTTGGGTATAAATGGTATATCGTCGTTCGATAACGCGGCGGTACAATGTTTCATAATGGCAATTGAACCAATTACGCTCGACAAACACCTAGTGCTCGTTGTGAAAATAAAATGATAATTGCCCTCGTGTTATCAGCAGACGCCTGCGCGATAAGGGGCCATTGATTTTACACAATTCTCCCCCCAACGCTGATCATTTTAAAGCTGAAATTCAATTGGATTTGGCAGGAATGGTTGAAATAGGGGCGTTCAAGCGTAACATTGTTACGAGAATGCGTTTGTATTGATAAAATGATGTAAAATGTTGAATGAAAGCAACCCGAATGCATCTGGATAATTTAAGTCTGTCAATTTGTTATCTCGTGCAGTATTGGGAGGAATGCTCGTAACGAGTATATTTTACGAGGGAGATAATAATAAATTGCTTAACGAGGGGCGTAAGTGGAATATTGCGAACAAGCTTCTGATAGACTCTTGTTCGCAATATTCTTACGCCCGTGTTATACACAATGATGCTCGTCACATTTGCGAGGAAATAAATAACTACAAAAGACAGAAAAAAATCTAAGTTTCATACAGCCGCACCAATCAAAAATCGACGAAATTGACAACTTCACTTCCAGATCAGTGCTAGTGGAGCGCGCGGCTTCAATATTTCAAACAAAACAGAGCAGTATTCTTGCGGCGCGTGGCCAACTAGATTTTTTTCAACCAATTACAGAGCAGAATTCTTGTGGCGAAGAAGAAGAAGCTCATTACTCCCTAGCTAGGGACTACAAACCAGCCATAACTCCCGCGGGAACAATTTAGGCCATTGTCCTTCTCTAAGGCATGGAATAACACCATTTACTAGCAAGTATGAGGAAAAAAACATTAAAATTAGACATCTATAATACAGTCTTTTACTCGTACCTTACTTTACCGGCAGCATTTTATCTGTTCATTGCGCGGTCGAGACGCGCAACGCACTGTGGTTAGTTGGGATCACGCGCAATGAATTAGAAAAACCGCTGCCGCAGGTCGCTTAGGACCAAAGTCGTGGCCAAGGCGTTAGGGAGTCCAAATTCTAAGACCGCGTACCTAGTGTTACAGCTGACGCAAATCTACGATACTCGACTGCTTTAGAATGAGTTGATTGATAAGATAACATCAACTTAAATAATGTTCTACGCGTTTTAACAATGTGTGTCTTAGTTTTCGTGGCGTTTCTTCCATTCAAATAGTATTTTCCCAAACACTATGACTAGAAATGTAAATTCGCTCTAACCCTACAAATTAGTAGCTTTGAATGAGTTTGGGGTAGGGGACAATTAGGAGATAGTCCTCTTTAGCGAGCTCCGGACGTGTGAGAGGTACAGTCAGTATAATACATGTATACCTACACTTTTCGACCTTATCTCCAAGCAATAAGGTCCTAGAATGTATACATGTTTATGATGCTAACAGTGACTGTACACGGTTATTAAACTTGTGTTAAGCACATTACAGCCCTGTTCGATTCGCTTCGCCCCGAGCGCCGCTCGGTACGGAATTGTTATTCCGCTTATGTGCTAGGATTGTGATGCCGCTCCCCGGTGCGCTATATCGAATATTGATGAAAAAAACCGGACGGACAAGTGCGAGTTCAACTCGCGTGGTGAGGGTTCCGTAAAATATTGAGAATTTTCCCGTTACTTTGAATACTCAAATTTCTTATAGGTTTTCCTGTAATCTTTACGCAAGGAACTATTTTCCATATTTTTTTCAGAATTTGAAGCCTAGTAGTTTCGGAGATAAGGTGGGGGAATGGTCAATTTTCGTTTTTTTTTCCTAAATTATCAAATCTGTTTTTGCTAAAATTATTGAAAAAAAAACATCTGAGATGCTTACAACAACCTCTTTCATTTGATATGTCACACAATACAGTTTGCGAAACTTTTTTTTTAATTCTCCAGTTTACCCCCCAAAAGTGACCCCCTTATTCAGAATTTACTAATTTACTTCACGCGTCCATCTTTGGGTCACCAATTTACATATGTTTACCAAATTTCAACTCAATCGGTCCAGTAGTTTCGGAGCAAATCGGCTGTGACATACGGACAGACAGACGCACGAGTGATCCTATAAGGGTTCCGTTTTTTCCTTTTAAGGTACGGAACCCTAAAAATACAATGGCTTTTGCCTTTTCGCCACATTTCAGCAAAATTTCCTTTCACAACACTTTGCTTTCGGTCGCGCGGTACCTGACAGACATATTTTAAGGGCTGCCCACGCAGTCTCTAAGAAGCCGATGTAATTGAAACACCCCCAGAGAGTTCGATGAAGTAGCTTGTTGTACCAATAGAAAGTAACTCATTTCGAGATCTATTCAATGCCATTTCATTCGACTTTCATCAGTTCATTTGTGGCTTTTGAGATATTAGGTTACGAACCGACCTCCAAGAATATATAGGTTCATAATTCATCGTCAAGTATTTTTGCGTATTTTCAGCGATATTTTTTCATACTGTAACTGAAAATATAGAAAATAGAAAATTCAAATATAGAATGCCTGTAAACATACAATACTACTACATATGCAATTCCATGCTCTCGTTAATTTATCTATAACCCATATTGCTTTGACATAAAGTGCCCATGCCATATACTAGTACGGCGTCGAGCACTTGGACGTTTACCTTATCGAATTTTCATCCCAACTATACCTTTACCCAAAATTTCAGCTCAATCAATTGAAGATATCTGCTTCAAAATTGAGTTGCAAGATTCCACTAGAACGCAGTTAGATTGCAAGTTAAGGGGCTCCCCGCGCTTTTTGTCGAGTTTTGACGAGTTTTGAGTTTTAACTCCTCCGTCAAAACAATAGATATATAATTATGGCACAAACGCTTATCGGTTGTTTAATCCTTTATCTCCATTTGCATCTGAGATTTTTTTGAAAATAATGAATATCGATTTTTTTATAATTTATTCAAATTCAAATATGGTCCAAAAAGATCTGTTTTCGTTATAAGTATGTTGTTTATGCACTTTTATATATGAAATTCACATGTTACTGTTCCTTATTGACGTTTCTAACAACGCATCAGAGATTTTTATTTTAAATTCATTTTTACAAAAGTTACGTCCGAAAAACAAAAAAACTGTTTTTTTTGGCCTAAATTTGCCAAGGTTTGGTGCCATATATATCGAAAACTGTCAGTTTTGAAGTAAATATGGGAAACTATTTCGGTAAACCTCGTTGCTGTTAATGCGATAAGCCATAAAAAACATGAAAAAACGGACAGTTACAGATCGAAGGTCATTGGGAGAATTACCCCTTAATAGAAAGCTTGTAAAATAAAACAAGCGACAAGCCACAGAGCACATGTTATACCGATTACGTTAATCCACTAATTGATACTGACAATTTCACGCACCCTCTAGCGAAGCACGCATTATTATGCATGCTTTGATCAAAGTTTCTAAGCTCGATATAACACGAAGGAGCTCATTAGTACCCACACATGCGCTGTCACCCGCGTCCCGTATTTACATAGAGGCGAATTTGAAGTGGGAAAGGTATGGTTCTTACGTCGTTATGTTATTGTGTGTATCACGAGCCGCGCTAATTAACATTAGCTGCGTCTGCGCCCGGTGTTGTCGCAGTGCAGGCAGCCAGTACAACGACTACTGTCTTGAAATCTGTGTCCCTGGTTGCAATGCCTATTTTTAACCCGCGACACAAAAAGAGGGGTGTTATAAGTTTGACGTGTCTGTGTGTCTGTCTGTGGCATCGTAGCTCCTGAACGAATGGACCGATTTTAATGCGGTTTTTTTTGTCCGAAAGCTGACGTGATCGAGATGGTTCTTAGCTACGTTTCAACAAAATCGGTTCAGCCGTTTTTGAGATATTGAACTTTGAAATAAAAAAATCGGGGGTTTTTCAACTTTTCAATGTTGTTGTTATTGCTGTATCTTTGTTAACTCTGCGTAACCTCGGTGGATCATGTCATGCTTTGCTATGTCAACCTAGCGTTTCGTGAATCTCCCGTTTCTATGATTACGTACAAGCCACTGTTAAATTCATCACTGAGCGCTTGACTCAGCGCCCAATCAGTGAAGACATTGATAGAGACTGACAAGTCTGCTTGCATTCACTCGTCACTATCAACACATGTATGTAACAAAGGTTCAGAAAACCAACTCGGTCAATCGACCTTTGAAAACAAACAAAGCAACGTTTGCCAATTTGCTATATAGCGCATCAACGTCACAGATCGAAAAAGTGGACAAATTGCAGAACATTTACATGAAATATAGTTTCCAATTTTCGTCCCCAATATAAATGCCAATGTATTCGATGTTTGAAAAATGGTTCACAAAACAACAGATTCTTTGCATATCTGATTGTTCAACTACTATTTGAGGAAACTGTTTTTAATTTGATTTCGATGTATTATTGAAACGACGGTTTATATTCTTCGCATTAGGGAGAATATCCACCAGAGATGTGCGGTGATGAGTTTTCATATATTTCATACGTCACATGCTTGAAAGCTTTACTTGAGAATACGGTTCATTCACTTTGTTCTGGCCATCGATTTGTGGATTGTCCTCGGGCGTTTTGTTTTCCGAACCGCCAACCGCGACTTAATTTTCCAGCTACGTCTTGGCGTCGTAGAAGCAGTCTAAGTTAAGATCAGGGACGATTTGGTAACCTTATCATAAGGTAACCTTACTGATATGGTAACCCTATTGTTATGGTAAGCATATCGGATGTGGTAACCATAAGTTAACCCCATTGAGATAGGGTTTTTTTAGGATTAACTTATGGTTACCTTGTGGTTACCACATCCGATATTCTTACTATAACAATAGGGTTACCCTATCAGTAAGGTTACCATTATGGATAGGGTTTTAAAAACAACTTCTAAAATTAGCCTATGGATAACCCTGATTAGGGTAACCGGTTCCGATCCCTGGTCAAGATACTGTTCATTATAATACCTACTGCGTAACGAGCCCGGAGTCGTATTTACGAATACTCATTAAGTAGGCCGCAGAGCCCGCAGATGGGCCACGAAACGAGAATTTCGTGCGCGGGAATTACTGGTCCCATTCAGATGACACGCATGACATTGTTTTGATCAAAGCGGGAACAGCCTTCATTCATATGTGCTATTTTTCAAAACAGCGGTGGCGCCGGTGGCTCAGAAATCTTTCACTGTCACAGGGGGCCTACCGCCAACGGCATTCGAAGTTTTCCCTCTCTGATGCACTTACGTACGAACTCGCAAGTCTGACAGAGAGGGAAAACTTCGAATGCCTTTCGCGGTAGGCCCTCAGTACTCACAGTTCATCATCATCATCATCATCATCAGCCTATATACGTCCCACTGTTGGGCACAGGCCTCTCATGAATGAGAGGGAACGGGCAGTAGTCCCCACCCCACGCTGGCCCAGTGTGGATTGAAGACTTCACATGACCTCTTTGGATTTATTTATTTCACAACATACAATTGCACTTAAAATTACACATAGTGCATATATTTTTAGTGCAAATTTCTTAAAAAATTATATGTATTAAGTTAAGTTTGTTTGCACTCTATGTATACTTAGTTTTTGCACTAATAAACTATTTTCTTTCTTTCTTATGTGTATGAAGAGCGAAACGAAATGCTGTTATCTTTCGGCATTTGTTAACCTTGTATAAAATAATCTTGAAACTAGATGCCAGTCTTTCTGGAGCATTCCAACTCGTGCCGAGTTACTAAGAGGACATAAGTTCGCCTTGCTCCTAGAATTCCTAGATGATATTGAGTCTATACGGCGGCCATATTGATTCCTGTGACGATCTATTACCGTCGCACGTGCATAGACACGCGCGCTGTATCATCACAGACGGACCGATTGTAAATCTTACCACGACGAGATAAGGTCTACAGCCAGAGTGTCGTTTTGTACCAATTGAGCTTCTTGTTGATGGTTAATTGTTGATACGAGTTGGATGTTGATACTCGTACGAACTGATTGCGCGCAAGGTCGCGGAATCACGCTCGCGCAATTATCTCGTCATTACCTCTGCTTTCATACCAAAAGGACGTTAAATATAGTACATTGTGTTACAACTACGGTATAGTACATTGTTTAACGAGGGGCGTAAGTGGAATATTGCTAACGAGAGTCTACCAGAAACCCGACGCCGAAGGTGGAGGGCTTTTGATGACTCGAGTTTGCAATATTCTTACGCCCGTGTTATACATAATGTTTTTCATCACATTTGCGAGGAAATAAATAACTACAAAAGACAGAAAAACCGCACCAATCAAAAATTGACAACTTCACTTCCAGATCAGTGCTACTGGAGCGCGCAGCTTCAATATTTCAACCAATCTCAGAGCAGTATTCTTGCGGGGCGGGGCGGCTTGGCTAACTAGTTTTTTTTCAACCAATCACAGAGCAACCAGATTTGCTTAAGCCAATCAGAGGGTTCTATATTTTAAAACTAAACTTAACCGCCCGTGGGAGGTAAAACGGCTATAACTGCTCTGTACGCTTGCAAGTAATAACGCCATTGACGAGCAAGTGTGATGAAAAGATATGAATTACGAACGAGAGTCTATTAGAAGCCCGACGCCGAAGGCCTGGGCTTTGATAACTCGAGTTTGTAACAATCTTACCGTACGTGTCGCATACAATGTTTTTCATCACATTTGCGAGGAAACCAATACATTTTTAACTAAATTGTTACTAATCGTAATAAGTCAAAATGTCAGTCGTCCATTTTGTTGAATTTGACGTGAGGCGCTTAGAGCAAAGACCCTTCTGCATACAGCCACGATTTAAGAGCCCTATAACATTTGAGCTGTAAGCCAATTCGCAATTTTTACGCGACGTTGCCATTCCGCTCGCGCTATCATTTGTCTCACGTCTTACTCGCTGCAATGTGAAAGACGACGAAATAGTGTTGATCCAGCGCTGAAGCCATTAGTGAGGACACAGTATGCCATGTATGGGAATGAGAATACAAACGTATTGTAGGTATTGTTATATGATTAAGTGTTTAATTAATCCATACTTCCATATTCATACTAATCCATACTAATATTATAAATGGGAAAGTGAATGTGTGTGTTTGTTTGTCCATCTTTCACGGCAAAACGGGGCGACAAATTGACGTGATTTTTTAAGCGGAGATAGTTGAAGGGCTGGAGAGTGACATAGGCTAATGTTTGTCTCTTTCTAACCCCCCACTTCCCTAAAATGGGGGTTGGAAGTTTGTATGGAGCATTCCGCAATTTTCAAGGTAGAAAGCTAAAAATTGGTATGCGGACTATTTGTGACTAACAAAAAAATCGTGAATCATTTTTTTTTGGAAATCTGCACCCAACCCCTTAAAAGAGGGGATGAAATTTTATATGGGGGTCCAGATATGTAGAGTCGATATGTAGAGTCGATATGTAGATTCGATATGTAGAGTCGATATGTAGAGTCGATATATAGAGTCGATATATAGAGTCGATATATAGAGTCGATATGTAGATTCGATATGTAGAGTCGATATGTAGAGTCGATATGTATAGTCGATATGTAGAGTCGATATGTATAGTCGATACGTAGAGTCGATATGTAGAGTCGATATGTAGAGTCGATATGTAGAGTCGATATGTATAGTCAAAATGTAGAGTCGATATATAGAGTCGATATGTAGATTTGATATTTATTTATTTATTTATTTGAAGATATGTATACATGCCCTTACAGAACTATTCCAATTCGACATGACACTTAAAATTAACATATACAACAAAGTTATTTATTACAAATAACAATCAGGTACAATTATTGTTACCAATTACAGTTTCACGGTTGTAGGCCTCGCATCCATCATCTCACAGAATCTGAGGCATTCTTTTCTCACAGACGCCCATCGCCACGCAAACAGGTCGCACTCGGGTGCTGATGCCAAGAGAGCATTCAAGTGTGTGAGGGCACGGAGCAGCGGAGAGTTCAGGCGCGACACGGTGCGTCCCGCTGGCAAAGCCAACAGATCGCGTCGCCGCTGCCTGAGGGCTATCCTGGGGATGTCTGGAACATGCAGTCGCACAACTCGACTCACCAATTCTGGACAGTCCGAATCACCGCGCAGGGTCTGACACGCAAACGTCAATAAGCGATATGTAGAGTATATGTTCGATATGTAGAGTCTATATAGAGTCGATCTAAATAATTATATAAAAGAAGAAACTGGCTTCGTCCGCGTACTAAAAGTAATTTTAACCGTCTACAAAAAAGGTGCATCTCAGTTTGACCCGTATGACAATTTAATTGCAATTTGGCACAAATACTTTCAAGAATGTTCATGTCCACTATGTTAAATTACAAAATCGATGCCATTTTCGTAATTAACGTCCCAAAAAACCATAAAAACGACACCCATATTGATATTTAGACACAACCCCATCGCACCCCAACAGGGAGATGGTATTTCACGTCCGCCACGTTGGATTTAAAAATAGTTGTTGTTTTCGTAATCAGCGACCAGCGACCAGATAAACCATAGAAACAATACTCATGTTGATTTTCAGACATTGTCCCATTTCCCCCTTTTAGGGGTTGAATTCCAAAAAAACCTGAAACACGTATTTACTCATTTATTGTTAGAAATACTCCTGTGAAGTTTCGAATCAAATAAACTTACTTATTTTGTGTCCCCATACAAACTTTGGACCCACATATCACCCGCTTAGGAGGAAAATTTAAAAAAATATTTCTTAGTGCACTCTTAGACCTTATAAGGAACCTACGTGCCAAATTTGGAATCTCTAGATCCAGCGGTTTGAGCTGTGCGGTGATGTCAGTCAGTCAGTTTCTTCTTTTATATATTTAGATAGACTCTACATATCGACTCTACATATCGACTCTACGTATCGACTCTACATGTCGACTCTACATGTCTACTCTACATGTCGACTACAAGTCAACTCTACATATCAACTCTACATATCGACTCTACATATAGACTCTACATATCGACTCTACATATCGACTCTACATATCAACTCTACATATCGACTCTACATATCGACTCTACATATAGACTCTACATATCGACTCTACATATCTGGACCCCCATCTAAAATTTCAACCCCTCTTTTAAAAAAAAAGTTATGCACGATTTTTTTGTTAGTCACAAAATAGTCCGCATACCAAATTTTAGCTTTCTACCTTGAATGGATTTCTACTTGGAATGCTTAATACAAACTTCCACCCCCCATTTTAGGGAAGTGGGGGGTTAGAAAGAGCCAAAAAGTAGCCTATGTCACTCTCCATCCCTTCAACTATCTCCACTTAAAAACTCACGTCAATTCGTCGCTCCGTTTTGCCGTGAAAGACGGACAAACAAACACACACATACACTTTCCCATTTATAATATTAAGTATGGATTCCAGAGGGTCAATCACGTAACGCATTGTACGTGCGTCAGGTAGACCTAAATTTCACATTTTATATGGAAAAATGACAGTTAAATCTACCTAACGCGCGTAAGAAATGTTACGTGATCGACTCACAGGCTATAAACTATCTTAGTGCAAAATTCCATCCAAATCGGTTGAGACGTTTAAGCGTGATTGAGTAACAAACATCTAAACATCCAAACTTTCGCATTTGTAATATTATAGTAGGATAATAATATTTATTTACTCAAAATATCATTATTATCAGTGCATATAAAACCATCGGGCAGGCCGTACACTCGTTTACCGCCGTCATGGTAGATATAAAAAAGTTAGGATTGACATCCATAACAATTATGCAATTTGTATAAAGCAATCAATTAAGGAAAAACAGTTAAACATAAAGATTATTATAACACCAATCTTAGATACTTCCACTTCCAACAAACAACGATCAAGTCGATACTATCGTCCTATACGCGCACACATTAACAATGTTTCATGCCGCTACACACCGTCCGACGCACACTAGCATAAATGTCACGCATAGCGACGTTGCTAGCTGTGCGGAGCCGACGAACATAGGTCCTACCTCGACGAGCGCTGGCGCGGGTCTGAGCGTTAGGCAGCGCGTGGCCGCCGTAGTCATGTAAAATGAGGTATTGTTTAATAATTCGTCGAAAATAAATCGTGGTGATTTAAATCCACTTAATAAATGTTTCGTAATAAACAGATACTGGAGATCATTTTGGTATCAGAATTACGTTAAGATAATGCAGGGATTTTGAGAAATCATGACTTGATTTTGACCGTTTTCGGTGCAAAATGTAATTCGTTTCAGATTTTTTTTCTCAGCCCATGGCTCATAATAATTTAACTTTTAATTACTTTGATTAAACTACAGGGTATTTGTGATTGTAACAGATTTTTTTTTGTGCATACTTTTTAACTAATTTGACCAATTATCACTCCGAAATGAGGTCTCTCACGAGATTTAGCTGAAACATGCCGCTGCAGAAAATTCATTACTAAATCAGTAAAAAGATTATCGGTCAATTGTCATGCTGATATTGTAAAGGAGAAATCAAACCATCTTCACCAACTAGTTGTTATTTAAAAAAACGAATGGAAGGTATGTAATTTTGACGATAAAAACTTACAATTACGCGTGTTTTTTGTTATAGTCCTCTTAAGTTTTTAAATCTTTAAATCATTCTGTTAATCATATTTTATTCGTGTTTTTACGTGTAAATTTATTTATAAATACGTTTTCAAACCGTTTGAGTTAAAATCTGGAAACTTGTTAGTAACTAACTATTCATTATCATTATGCTTTTGAAAATCCGGAACACAGCTGAGAGTTATTGAAACAACCGGGTTAACAATAAGTTTGTAATGGTTAAATTAAGAATACAGAGTTTGTTAATTTAAATTTAGTTATGCATTGATTATTGTTCATGATTAACCAATGACTCATTTAAGAGAGGACATTTTATATAGTCCTTATTAGGGACGCCCGCGCAACTAATACGTCGTGACGTCACGAAATAATCTGACCACGGTCAGGTCCGGCCGGGCACTCCATTAAGCGTCAAATGATATGTACGGTGGAGTGGGGTTACTTTGATTCGGGGGGTGACTTTGATCAAATAGGTTTTTCTTCGAAATTATTGTTTTTACTTGTGGGTGAACTGTGGCAGTGAATATATATTAGTTATCTTGCTGTATACTCGATTAAATCTTGTTAATTTCAAATAGTTCTGCTTTTAAACGTTCTAAATTATCATTATTTTTTCCTAAAGTAACCCCGGTTTACGGTATTTAAGCTGTAAGTACAGTTGTGCCCTATATGTAAAGTGAGTCTACTATAAGTGCATTGATATGTTTAGCGTCAGCTTGTCATAAATAAACTAATAACCCTAACTTAGATTAAAAGATTGTTATGCGACTTAGAGAAAACTTATGAGTCAGTAAGGTTTTGTTTATATATTCTGTGCCTTTGTGGAATAATTCAATGATGAAATTGAAACTTTACTTATATTATCATATCAGGCACAATTTAGGTACATCTCAAATACCAAATCAACGAGTAGCATTTCTTAAGATTTCGATCGAACCAGAGCTAATAAATACACCATGGATTGATTGCTCTCTTAATAAGTCGTCAAGATATTCTAACAGCACTAAGACTTCGTTCCGGCCAGATTCCACTTAATAAATTTGGATTTATGATGCGCAAAGTTCCGTCACCGAACTGTACAGAGTGTGATATCGTTGAAGACGTATACCACATACTGATGGAGTGTGTGTGGAATGACTCGTTTAGAAGCCAACTGAAGATATCATGTAGCACCTTGTTAGATGTTGGTGGGTGCAAGCGCACTGGCTTTTCCACTGTCGGACGAAGCCAGGGCGTTATTTAAACTAGTGAAGATAGACAACAATCGACATGAAGGTGAATATTTGTTGATCATATGGAGCGTCATAATCGCTAAGCGATAAAGCTCTTTAATTTATGATTAAAAAAACCGGACATGTGCGAGTTCAACTCGCGTGGTGAGGGTTTCGTATATAATCTAAATTTCATAAGTGTTTTTGAATACTCGAACTTCTTATAGGTTTTCCTGTAATCTTTAGGCAAGGAACTATTTTTTTTTCCGAATTTTAATCCTAGTGGTTTTGGAGATAAGGGGGGGGGGGATGGTCAATTTTCGTCTTTTTTACCCGACTGCGCGACGCAAAGGAGGGTAATGTGTTTATCAGCCTATATATGTATGTATGTTTGTTCCTATGTGGCACTCCAGAGACCAAACGCGTGAACCGATTTTGATAATTCTTACGTCAATCGAACCGTCTTACTCTTGCGTGTGTCACTAAAGACATGACAATGACAGTAATCAAAATTCAATATGGCGACAACCGGACGCCAAAATTAAAAAAAAAAAAAGTTAACGAAATATGTCGAGTGGGGTATCACTGAATAGGTATTTGAAAATCAGTTATAGGTTTCTTATACAGTTTTTCATTCAGAGTGACCATTTAAAATCTATAACGTTATTCCTAAATTACTTCAAGTCTGTTTTTGCTAAAATTATAAAAAAAGAAATTGACATGCTTACCTACAACAACCCCTTTCATTTAATATGTCACACAATTCAGTTTGCGAAACTTTTTTTTTTAATTTTCCAGTTTATCCCCCAAAAGTAGCCCCCTTGTTCAGAATTCATTAATTTACTTTACGCGTCCATCTTTGGGTCACCAATTTACATATGTGTACCAAATTTCAACTCAATCGGTCCAGTAGTTTCGGAGTAAATCGGCTGTGACAGACGGACAGACAGACAACCGAGTGATCCTATAAGAGTTCCGTTTTTTTCCTTTTGAGGTATCGGAACCCTGAAAAGATTTTTACATGAGTATATATATAACTACTCGACGATATTACTTTTAACCTTTAGATTATCCCCATGCCACGAATTTAGAATCAAACGGCCACTATGAAAGCCAGGCTAGATAAGCTTAATGCGGCAATGATAGGATCACAAGTGGGGCTTCCCTTCGATTCGCGGCGGCTGTCTACAAGATTTATACTGCAGAAGCTGACCCTCGTACATCAACCCATTTATATCCAACGTAATACGAGTATTAGTAGTAAGTTCAAATACTAAAATCATTTTTGTCACTGATGGAAATTGTACCAGTGCAGTATTCAGGCAGACAGTTAACAGATACGACATAAGTCTTGGCTTCTAAGGATATATGGACCTCATAACAAGGTTCACGCCTTGCCCACGACTTTGGTCTTAAGCGACCTGCGGCAGCGTTTTATCTGTTCATTGCGCGGTCGAGACGCGCAACGCACTGTGGTTAGTTGGGATCACGCGCAATGAATTAGAAAAACCGCTGCCGCAGGTCGCTTAAGACTTAAGTCAAAGTCACCCAAAGGGCAATGGAAAGGGTTATATTTGGGAGTTTCTCTGCGTGATCGCATCAGAAATGAGGCTATCTGCGGCAGAACCAAGGTAACCGATATAGCCCTCCGAATCGGTAAACTTAAGTGGCAGTGGGCGGGGCACATTGCACGTAGAACCGATGGCCGTTGGGGCGGTGCGTTTTGCAGCGGTGCGGTTCCGGTGAAGGCGCGGCGTGGGTAGGCCCCCCACAAGATGGACTGATGACCTGGTAAAGGTCGCGGGAGTCCGCTGGATGCGGGTGGCGCAGGGCCGGTCGCTTTGGCACTGTTTGGGAGGTCTATGTCAAGCAGTGGACGTCTTTCGGCTGATATGATGATGACATAAGTCTTTCGATCTTTATTCATCCCGTCTCGCGGATTCTCGCCACTCCTTGAAGGGGTGCTTCTCAGGCCAGACTGTGACTCAGGTAGAAGGTTCTGTTTGCCAATTTTGATGGCGGAGTCGAATCAATTCTACACTTTCTATATTTTATAGTGTCTCTAATCTTCGCGATGTATTATAAATTATCACCGTCCTTCCGCGCTGAAAGCCACCAGCTCTGAAAACATATTTAATTTAGTAATTAACTGAACTCCTAGTCCGGCCTTGAGTCGATCTTACATTATCATTTTCCGCAAACACTTGAGCTAATAAAATGGTTTTTTGTTAATCACTCACTACAATATAATGTGTAGATTACTCACACATTCATTGAGCGTAAGAGACATAAATTCTCTTTGATTAATATAACTTTTTGGAAGTAGTCTATCAGTTTAGTTGATTATTTTTGCGGCTAACAGGATATCACTCGCATTAAATTGCCAAAGTTTGCACGAATTTGCCCGGCGAATACCTACTGTGTTGTAAGGAGGAAAACTTGGGTGGCTTATTGTTTCGGTAGGTAAACATAAATAAAATCGCAGAGAGAAAGTTTCCCCCAGGAGAGACCCTACAGCGCTTGCTGCTATGTAAGTTGCATACAATAAATATATATCCATTAGTATACGAAAGAAAACAAATTGAAAATTGATTCAATTAGTGAAACATTATTATAATTAAGGAAAAAGAGCAAGTCCTTCGTCTGTGTCGCTTGGAGACATTTTTTAGATTTAATTAATAAGTTAAGACGCATTGCGGGCATTCGAATTCTGCGGATAAGTAGAATGAACTGAAATTAATTTTACGCCACCCTAGGCCGTAAGTGGGATTTTCTTCTTTATATAGAGCTTCGGTATTTAAAGAAAAAAACAGACAAGTGCGAGTCGGACTCGTCCACCGAGGGTCCTGTACAAAATTACAAATGTATAGTTTTCAAGTTGTTTTTATTTTTTTTCCTGTACTTGTAGTTTGAGACGATATTACTTGCCAAATTTCATACTTCTAGGTCAACGGGAAGTACCCTATACATTTTGATTCCCTTGAGTGTCGAAATATACGTTTTTTGTGGCATAAACGGCCGTATCTTTTTCTTACGTCTAAGTTAACGTAGTTCGATTTTTTCACATATTCAAGGGACTGTAGACCTGAGTATACGGTATTAGTTTTAACTAGATACCTCCACGCGTTCCCGAGATAAAGGGTCTTGCCAGACAGACAGACGGACAACAAAGTGATCCTATAAGGGTTTCGTTTTTTACCCGACTGCCGAAGGAAAGGAGGGTTATGTTTTCGAGCGTATGTATGTATGTATGTATATACATGTTTTGACGATCGGTTAGCCTAATGGGTACTGACGTTGCCTACGAAGCTGAAGGTCCTGGTTTCGAATCCCAGTAAGGGCAAATATTTGTGTGATGAGCATGAACATTTGTTTGTGAGTCTTGGATGTTTTCTATGTATATAAGTATTTATATCTATTAAATATATCGTCGTCTAGTCCCCATAACACAAGCCTCATTGAGCTTACTATGGGACTAGTTCGATTTGTGTAAGATTGTCCCCTAAAATTTATGTATGTATGTGTGTATGTCTTATTCTTTAACACGCCCTGCAGCCTAAACCGTTTGACGGATTTGGACATATGAGATGTCGTTGGATTCCTCTTAATCGCGGGAGTGACATAGGCATAATATTTGCTAAAAATCACTTGGGTTTTTTCAAAAAATCTTTTGATTCCACTAGTTCCTTTTGAGGTACGGAACCTTAAAAATGTTAAAGAACAAAATAAATGGTCTTCTATTCTCCTCTCAATAAGTGTTTTATTCCAGGTGAAGATCCTCGTGCCGAACTCGACGGCGGGCATGATCATCGGCAAGGGTGGGAACTACATCAAGCAGATCAAAGAGCAGAGCGGCAGCTACGTGCAGATCTCGCAGAAGGCCAAAGAACTGTCCCTACAGGAGCGCTGTATCACTGTCGTGGGTAAGTCGACCTAGAGACGTGAGGAATAAGGTTCAGTTCGGGTTGCTGGGAAAGGTAGATTGAGAAGTTATCGCTGCAGAAGCACCGCATAATGGGGAATGAATGAAAATATCAGAAGTGCCTGATTATTTTTTTGGTGATAGAAATAACCTTCCTGAGCACCAGAAAAAAGATTCAGATTATTCAACTGCGCGTGAATTATTTTTGAAAAATATAAACAGTTTCCTCACTTTTTGCGTCAGGGACGGTCAATAGACACATCCCTTGATCCGTATCATATTACAAAAAATATATATCTTATATATCTGTGGTAAACTGACACTGGTAATGACAAATATAGCTGCTGCAACTGTCAATATCTTTGCCAGTGTCAGTTTACCACAGATATTTAAGATATTATTTTGTAATTCAAATTCAAATCATTTATTTCGAGTAACTTAAACTCATAATATATTATTTTTTAAATCCATACTATCAAAAATAAAATTAAAAATTCAATATAATGTCAACAAAAAAATTAATAAAATTAAAATAAATAAAATAAAATTTTACATAATTAAGATTAGCTACTGTGCCGATTTATCTTGCTGGGACATGTCTGTCACAACAATGCCGGATGTATGGGCAATCTAATTTGTCGGCCATCAGGGATAGAACGGCGTTTTGGCTGGCACGCACTCTCCGCACGAGCGCAGCACTGCGCGCGCGCATGCTCGCGTGGAAGCACGCCACGCGCGCCTCCGCGAACATGCCCGACACGCTGCAGTAGCGAGGCAGCCCCAACACCGCTCTAAAGGCGTTATTGAATTGGACCCGAAGTGCGCTGTACGCTTGTAATATGAAACCGATCGAGGAAAGTGCCGCCCTTGACGTGTTTATATTTTTCAAAAATAATTGACGCAGCTGAAAAATCTGAAACTTTTTTCTGGTGCTAAGGAAGGTTATTCCTATCACCAAAAAAATAATCAGGCACTTCTAAAAATTTCATCCATTCCCGATTCGTTAACGATAAGGTTCAGTTCACATCAACCGTTGGTGGTGAGACTGTCTCGAAATATAAGCAGCTATGACTTCTATAAAGTATCCAAAGAGCAGCAGTATGGTTGTGCGAAAGTAAACCTTAACTCCACCTTGTAGAGGTTGATCTTGCCTACCTAAGTACTACATGTTATACTCGTACAGTCAGCAGCAGAAGTAGCTAAGCGGGCCGGGTGTTCAAAATGACCTGCACACGTCTTTATTCTTAAGAAATTAAGAGCGTGTGTAGGTTATTTTGAACACCCGGCCCGCTTAGCTCCTTCTGCTGCTGACTGTACCTTGATCGTAGTATAGGGAGTAGAGGTAAGGTAATTGAAACATTCTTTTATTTGATTAAGAATTTTATATATAGTCAAGCAATTTTATATAGAAAAAACTCCCGTGAGAATCAGACATATTTCCTCATGATTAGGAACCGCGAATCGGGTCGAAACATGTCGAGCGATATTCGACATTAAATACATGAGTGACCCGTTTTCATTATACATAGTCAAGCAAAATCAAGAGGATTCAACCCTTGGGGCAGATGATTCCCATTAGCGAAAAAAATAATACCGAAAAGATATAAATAACGATCTATTTAAGTTAGAATAGAATAGAATCGTTTATTGCATATCACATTACAGACATGGATGGATTTGTAAATAAGTAGGTATACATGTGACACCCTGCAAGGGCACAGCAATATCATTCAATTATCACAGTTTGAGTATCTATGACTTGTTTGTCCAACTCCTGCTTCATCATGTAAAATATATATATATATATATATATATAGATAATTAAGATTGTTAATAAAGGCTTAAATAAAAAAATAAAAAATCTATGACTATCCACCAGAAATGTGCTAAGCGGTGTTTTCATATACACGATGATTATTAATCCGTGATCAGGAGTCGAAAAATATTGATAACCAGCTTATACTGATTTTAATGCATGACGTCTCATGCAATTAAATCACTATTTAGTTAATTAAGTTTAATGAGTTATCATTAAATTTAATTAACTAAATAGTGATTTAATTGCATATTAAGTGGATATTAGTATTATCATTAGATAACACTAATATCCACTGAATTTTTGGTCACCCTAGCACACTACATTTCTTGAAGTTAAATGCATACATACGTCAAATTAAGAATTAATGATAAATTATATATAAATAAAATTAAACAGTTGTTATTAGTTAAGTCATACTACACTGTAAGCGAATTTTTTAATGACCAATTATAATCGAATTATTATTATCTATTGATTCTGTGCTTTTGTAAGTGTGTGTAATAATAATATTGCAGTGCCCAACAGGGTTCACAAAGTTCTAGCTTATAAGTTTACCACCTGTACAACTACTTGTGAAATTGCAATAAACTATTGAGTATTGAGTATTGAAATTTTCGCTTTGGCGGGAAATTTTGATAGGTCTTACGTCAATAAATTCTAACATCTACTTGTCATGCATGTGAAAATTGACAGTTTATTACTGTTCATTTAAAAATTCAAGTAGATTTTAGTTTCATAGATTTAAACTACCGTTAGGGTGACAATGATTTTTATTTATAAAGCAATTCCTAATTCCGTTTTTTTTTAGAAAAAAACAAACTTTACTTTTACACAAGCACAGGGTAAAACCATAAAGATATCATATAAGAATGTTAAGTATAAATAGAAAATGTTAGATATAATTAAATAGGTTATTCTAGTATAGAACATGAGCGTTTCTCGCCATCAAACGTCACAGTTTGGCGGGTTTATATAAAAACTATAAAATGTAATTTCTTTTTTCTTAAATAAATTAAAAAAAAAAAGTTAACTACGAGTTAATCGTTTTGGCATCAAATCCTGAATTAGGAAAATTGGTGTATCACCGTGTATTTGACAGCTGTCTCTTGTATCCTTAGCACATCTATGGTGGACGCTGTCTCTGCTGTTACTTGGCAAACGTCTCTTAACCGCCTCCCTTGCATTCCAGGCGAGAAAGACAACAACAAGAAGGCCTGCCTCATGATCCTACAGAAGGTGGTGGACGACCCGCAGTCGGGGTCGTGTCCGAACGTGTCCTACGCGGACGTGGCCGGCCCCGTCGCCAACTACAACCCCACAGGCTCCCCCTACGCCGTGCCCACCGCCGAGGTGACCGAGGTGACCACTGGACACACCTACTATCGCTTCTCGACTTCTGTGGCGTAGCGACAGCCCTGTGGCCCCCGCCGAACTAAAGCATCGAGTACTTATACCTAATGTCCGTCGGGTCTATTCTATACGCTACCGGCAAAAAGTTTAATACCAAATAACACAATGTTTAGTTTCATTGTTATAAATAATATAAATTCTTCTAAAAAACATCAAATTAAAGGACCATGGTCAAAATGGCCCCAAAACCAACAAACATGAGAGTCATTAACTAGGTCTCTAAATCTAATTAATTTAATTCTATTGGTACGACGTCGAATTCCATTGCAGAACTGAGATGTTTATTTATTTATTCAATTTTTACATAGTAGCTTACGACAGTCACCAAATTGCGTATAATGTTATATTATTTCATTCACTAACTTATTGCTACCTAACTACTTAATTATTAATTTAAATTTATATGATACAAATGATTTTAATACATAAAACATAAATGAATTATCATTATAAATTCTAAATAATTCCATGTCTCATATAACAATTTCATAACAATTAACATTAATCTCTATATAATAAATTTAAGTCAGCGTGAATACGAGCTATGAAAATTTTGTATAGTTGAAGTGTGAAATGTTGTTACATGTGACAGTCTTTGTGCAGGTTGCATTTCACGTGTCCCGCGTAAATTCTTTTTACACTGCACCTTTACAGGTACCTATCTAACATTCTGGAGGGTAGTTAAGATAAAATATAGTTAAAATAACCAAGGTATTCCAGTCCTACCGAATACATATAGCGTGAACTACATTCCTGCGGTTAACTTGTCATCTTTACTTTACTTTGTCATAGTAATTGTATTAATAGAACTAATAATTAGCTATAGAAATGTGTTTTACACAGTTCGGTACCCTAATGATTGATCAGTATCCCCAAGAGAAACCCGTTTTCTGATAGATTGTATTCACGCTAACTAAAAAAAATAAATGAAGAATATTTAAAGACCTATTTAATGACCTAACTCTCAGCTGTGTTGGTTTTGGGGCCAAGCTCCATACAAAGTTGCCCATGATCCTTTGCAATCAATAGAAAACAACGTAAACTTATTATTTTTGTGTTTTAACCTTTAGCAAATACTTTTTCAATACATTTGTAAGGAAAATTTATGGGATGAACACGACCGTAGAGTCCGAAGACGATACTGCAATATAAGCGGAAATCCATTAGCTAAGAAACGCTACACAAACTTGTAGAAAGTATGTCAAGAATCTGGTCCGAAAAAAAAGTGAAAAAGCGTCAAAAAATCGTTATAAAAAAGTTTTAACCTTTTTTTATTATTATGATCCCTTTTTAAATAAAACTTTTTAAAAAAAACTCATAAGTATGTCCCATCGCTCTTATGTCAGTGGATTAAGGGTTGTGGTACATATTTATGAGAGCATTATATCGATACATATTTTTGCACTTGACTGTACTGCAAAGTGATACTTTCATAGGAACTTCATAACATGTTGATTATTTGCATATTTTGTGTTTGGTTTTTTTCTTTTTGACGGTAGTGTACATGAGCTGTGTAGAAGTAATTGGCCGCTCAGGCCAAACACGCCGGCAGATATGAATAACTACAACGTAGAAAACTTGAAAAACCCCCGATTTTTTCATTTCAAAGTTCAATATCTCGGCTGAACCGATTTTGTTGAACCATCTCGATCGCCGGACAAAAAAAACCGCATTAAAATCGGTCCATTCGTTTAGGAGCTACGATGCCACAGACAGAGACACAGACACGTCAAACTTATATCACCTATTTTGCGTCGGGGGTTAAAAATACCGACACCAATGACTCGCGACATGAACGCGTGGAGATTCTCTATACAGCATTTCAATGCGTACTTTCTGGCTTGATTTTATAGTTAGTGTGAAAAAGTACACCGTCATTTTAGGTAGACGTGATAAAAAAAATCTATCTTGTCTATCGTAAACTTAGACAATATACTTCAATAGCTCCGTATTTAAAGTGATATTGATATAGAAATGTCAACGCATGTTTGCTTTTATTTTCTTCGCTTAGTCCTTGGCGCTTTACCCAAGTATGCATACCTGTTTAAAAAATATAATGTATTGCTATATATTGTTTATTAATACTGACCTAAAAACGCCGCTTGACCTAAATACCCTGTTTTTTTTTTCTAACTGCAGTCAACTATGAATGTTGACCTAAAACTGCTCGCCTCGATGCCAGCACAATGGCTAACTTATCAGACCGCAATAAAGCCGCTGTCTTCAGATTGCAAAAACAAAGTGACCAAGGCGTTAAAATGCAGTTTTCACTTTCACGCCAATTCGCGTCTTGTCACTGTGAGATAAGGTCCACTTTTGATTGTACGCGGCTCGTTGAAATCTCGATTGATCTGAACTAGAGCATTCGATTATCAACTTTGTGCCGTTAGTGTTAAGGTTGGTGTTTGGTCGTGGGGTGTCGGGGTTGTCGCACCGCGGGCGGAGCACTTGCGGGCGTGTTTAAGTGGTCGCGACCCTTACCGTTCTCTTGATGCTGGACACTGCACTAATCGCTCCGCTCTTCGATTTTATTATGATATTATCTGTATTTCGTATTTGAACGCTTCATTCTAAAGTAATATTACTATAATAATTTACTTTAAAAGCAGTTTTGACCGACTTCAAATCAGTAGCCAAATTGCTAAGTTTGCCTATAGCATTTGAAGAGTTCCCTCGATATTCCAGGATCCCATCATCAGAACTGGATTTTGGTGACAACGGGACCAATCTGAAAGTATATTGTTTCTTTCAAATCGGTTCATAAATTACCGAGTCATCGCGTAAAAAAAAAAACATACAGTCGAATTGAGAACCCCCTCCTTTTTTGAAGTCGGTTAAACACCAATAGTCACAGTTGCAGTACCTATATAATATTAATTTTATGATTACAGCACTGCGTGATTGGTTAATTATAATCATTTTAATAAGCATTACATATTGAAACGAAAACTAACCGAAATTAAATAGTACGCTCGACTTCTAAGATATGTTTACACTTCAGTACCTAATTGGGTACTTTCCTAGGTAACAAAAAAAATATTCTATTTAGTCCGTCAGTTAGATTATCAAAAAATATTGGACACGTATTTTTTATTTTGTCAATTAAACAAAAAATGATGAAGATATAGCCCGTTAAAGTTCCGCGTGACGTCACATTGTACTAAAACGTGTACTATAATGTGACGTCACGCGAAACTTTAACGGGCTATAATCTTCATCATTTTTTGTATGATTGACAAAATAAAAAATACGTGTCCAATATTTTTACCCGACTGCCAAAGGAGGAGGGTAATGTTTTTCGAGTGTATGTATGTATGTCTGTTTCTTTGTGCCCTCCTGTAGCCTAAACGGCTTGATGGATTTTGATGTATAAGGTGTCGTTGGATTCCTCATAATAGTGGGAGTGACATAGGCTATAATATTTGTCAAAAACCAGTCGGGTTTTTCGAAAATTCTTTTAATTTCATTTGATAATCTTAACTGACGGACTAAATAGGTTTTTTTTGGAAAGTAGCCAATTGTATTTTAATACGGTGAAAACTGTATACGTGTCTATGAAGTCAACTGTACAGTTATAAGTTAACAATAGGCTAAATAAAGTGTTCAAATATAATCGGTGTTGAGTGTCTATATATGAGATGTGCTTTTCCAGTATGATCAGACCCTACAAGCTTTATACTTATAAGTAATATATTTATACATTGCATGTAACTGATGTACAGTCATCGTCATTACATTATAATGAGTAGAGACCTATACCTCATTCAACTGAAAGAGTTACCAAAGCGCCCTCTCTTTCGTATTTTTGTATGAACCATCGCACCTCACTGGCAGTCCCGACTTACATGCCGCCGTTTGGAATATTTGGAATACTTACTATTATTTTAGTTCGTATGTAATTACCAAGGACCGGAATTCTTCATAGCAAAAATCAAACTGTCAGAGGGTTTGACCAAAGTGTTTCATCGACTATCGATAAATAAATCTCACTTAATGACACATCGTCAAAGTAATGAAATCAGGCTTTTGGATATATACAATGTATGTAAGCATAATGGTAAGGAATAAAAGAGAAAATATTTTTATCAACCATTTTAGTAACACGGCACGGAAATTACTTATGACAATCAAGCGCCGTAAATGACATATGTGACGTGGACATGATTTATTTTAATATGGAGATGCAGGTTGCTTATCACAGACGTCAAATGTTACAGAATAATCGTATAAGTCGATATGCGATAATATTCCGTAACATCGATAAGTGGAATTGTCGATAAAACAAATTGGTCATTCCCTCTGACAGTTTGATTTTTGCTATGAAGAATTCCGGTCCTTGGTACTTACACATTCACGATTCTTTATTTGATCTCATATTTGACAACATAAATGTGTACTCAATTAAAAAACAGCTCCTCCTCCTTTCATTAAAAAGTAACTCCTAATTAAATTTTATTAAGAAAAAAAATAACGTTTGTTTTAGTCAACTACGAGTTAATCGTGTTCGGAATCAATTAAACAATTAGAAAAATTGGTTCCTGATCACGAATAAAAAATCATATCGTGTATAATCATTTATTAAAATCATTTAATTGGGAATTAATAATTCCGAAAACCATGTTCCGGCGAAAGCAATTTAGATTTTTTTTTTATATATTCAACAAACATATTTATTCATTCATTAACCCGAAAATGGCGCTCGCAATTTTGAAAATTTCGGAATACTGTCGCTTCGGATTTTTCGTGTGTTCTTTTCCTCTCTACTTAATGTATCTAACGTTGACTGTACGTACTATGTGTATTACTAATACCCCGCCGAATACGAATAACAAGTACCCAATCGCAATGGCTGGTTGTATAACAAAGTAACACACATTTCCTATAAATGTAAATAACGGCCCGCGAAGGCCGTAAATACAATCTTGAATACCTCGAGACATTGTTGGTGACGAGTTACTTTATAAGTTGTAATATTACGTACGTATTTAAGTTAAATATTTGTGTATATTGTTGGTGACGACCAAATAGCCTAGGGGTAGATATTTGTATGATAAATACGAATGTTTGTTCTCGAGTCTTGGATGTTTAACATCTATTTAAGTATGTTATTTATCTATATAAGTATGTTTATCCGTTAGTCTAGCACCCATAGTACAGGCATTGCCTAGTTTGGGACTAGATCAATTGGTGTGAATTGTCCCACGATATTTATTTATTTATATATACACAAATATTTAACAATACGATACATTCTAATGTATCCGTATTGATCTATTCTATGTTAATCTTTGTAAATGTCTATGAGTCATAGGATCCCAAGAAACTAACTGAATTTCTAAACAGAGCTCATCAGTTGTTTTCTATAACTATTTAGGCCATCATTTGCTTCATAGAACTGCGAATGTTGTAAGGGCGTACACATTTGGCGAATACGCTGCGTGCAGGAGAAGTAGCTACTAGGGTTTCTCATTTCTCGACCTTTTTTATTTCCCGGAGCACGAGAATTCTCGACCACTATTTCCCGGGAATTCCCGGGTTGTCGAGAAATACGGAAATTTTTAAAAATATGTGTGATTTAACAATAAAACTTCGCTTTTTATGCAAAAATCAACAACATTTATTAATCAACAACGTTTATTTTTAATGTCATGTGACTATAACAATAGAAAACTTTAATAAAGCGAAATAAACTCTAGCGAGATCTTTTAATCATTATTTCTACAAACAATTAGAACTCTTTTTCTTTGGAATAAACAAATAAAATATCTTCTAAAAACAATGTCATCATGTCACCACAATAAAACTTAGTACTTTACATACTAAATAATTTACTTTAGTCTCTGTCTGTACTCCAAATTTTTAAGTATGTAACATAAAATGACAGTTTTTCGATTAGGTATAAAAAATAACAATCAGACTAACTTAATAATTACGAGTAAGATACCTTAGTTTAGTCTTTGTATCAACTTTTATATATTTGTTATAAATGGACAGTCTTTTCGTTACTACGTAGTACGTACGTAAACATAAGAACCTAATAAATAATTAATAATCTTAGACTAATTACAATCACAATTTTAAACGCTTTATTATGATTTTAAATTTTTTGACTGAATTTCTCGATTTCTCGATTTCTCGACCACTTTTTTCTCGTCTCGAGTAAGGCAAAATTTCCCGGGAATTCTCGGTTCGAGAACTCTCGAAGAGAAACCCTAGTAGCTACGCAAAATAATACGGTTAAAATTATCTACACAATCCTTAGAGCGCCCGAACATTACAGCTGCTAGTGCATTGAGCGACGGCTCTTAATCTCAATACATGATATGTAGGGCGTTTTAAGCGCTTGGTCCGCGTGGCTACTCTTGCCGATGTACGCTTCCAAATAGTTCTTTCGGTCTCACGCACGATGAATATGGTAGCAGGCGCCTAGTGGCACGCAAACGAATCTGACTGTGTGGCGTGACTTTCGGAACGCACGTAACTCTAAAGCTGCGTACGAATTTAAGCGGCTCAGCCTGAGGCATGCTCGCCCCGCGCGGCGAGCTGCTCGCACGACAAATAGTTCCACATAAACATGCGCGGGTGAGGCAGCGCGCTCGCGGCGAGCCGACGTTCAAAATGGCGTCGTCACGATGACAGCTGATTGATTTCGGAACCCACAACACCTTTTGCTTTTCATGTATTTGTATCAATAATTGTTCCAAATTTACTAACAAACGATTACAAACGCACGGCTCAGCCACTTGTTCAAATTCGTACGCGCCTCGCGCACAAACAGGTTCGATCTTGTCGCTCTGTCCGCGGCATATTCAGATACACGTCCAAGTGACGCGAGGCACGCACACTGAGGCGCCTTTGAGCACGGTCAGTTGCCCGGCTCTGGGGGCTCGCCGCGCGCTGCTCGCGCACAGCGCGTGAGCGCGTACGAATTTGAGCGAAATAGGCGCCGTGGGTGCCTCAACCCGATGCTGCTCTAATTCGTACGCACCTTTATAACCGTAGTATTTCGAACAAAAACTATCAGTTTTATGGAGCAAATGTAACCAAACAGGTTTTTTTTTATTTTTTGTTTCGTGGTCTGTATGTGTGTCTGTTCCCCGCAGAGCCACGCGCTAGGCGCGGGCGTGGTGGGAGGCTCGGTGCTGATGAACGGCTCGGGGCTGGGCGCGCTGAGCCTCACGCTGTCGCTGGCGCCGCCCGGCTCGCAGCAGCCCACGCCCATCACGCAACACACGCTCGACCACATCAAGGTAACTAGTGTAGACAGGTCGGTGTTGTGTCTGTTCCCCGCAGAGTCACGCGCTAGGCGCGGGCGTGGTGGGGGGCTCGGTGCTGATGAACGGCTCGGGGCTGGGCGCGCTGAGCCTCACGCTGTCGCTGGCGCCGCCCGGCTCGCAGCAGCCCACGCCCATCACGCAGCACACGCTCGACCACATCAAGGTAACTAGTGTAGACAGGTCGGTGTTGTGTCTGTTCCCCGCAGAGCCACGCGCTAGGCGCGGGCGTGGTGGGGGGCTCGGTGCTGATGAACGGCTCGGGGCTGGGCGCGCTGAGCCTCACGCTGTCGCTGGCGCCGCCCGGCTCGCAGCAGCCCACGCCCATCACGCAGCACACGCTCGACCACATCAAGGTAACTAGTGTAGACAGGTCGGTGTTGTGTCTGTTCCCCGCAGAGTCACGCGCTAGGCGCGGGCGTGGTGGGGGGCTCGGTGCTGATGAACGGCTCGGGGCTGGGCGCGCTGAGCCTCACGCTGTCGCTGGCGCCGCCCGGCTCGCAGCAGCCCACGCCCATCACGCAGCACACGCTCGACCACATCAAGGTAACTAGTGTAGACAGGTCGGTGTTGTGTCTGTTCCCCGCAGAGTCACGCGCTAGGCGCGGGCGTGGTGGGGGGCTCGGTGCTGATGAACGGCTCGGGGCTGGGCGCGCTGAGCCTCACGCTGTCGCTGGCGCCGCCCGGCTCGCAGCAGCCCACGCCCATCACGCAGCACACGCTCGACCACATCAAGGTAACTAGTGTAGACAGGTCGGTGTTGTGTCTGTTCCCCGCAGAGTCACGCGCTAGGCGCGGGCGTGGTGGGGGGCTCGGTGCTGATGAACGGCTCGGGGCTGGGCGCGCTGAGCCTCACGCTGTCGCTGGCGCCGCCCGGCTCGCAGCAGCCCACGCCCATCACGCAGCACACGCTCGACCACATCAAGGTAACTAGTGTAGACAGGTCGGTGTTGTGTCTGTTCCCCGCAGAGTCACGCGCTAGGCGCGGGCGTGGTGGGGGGCTCGGTGCTGATGAACGGCTCGGGGCTGGGCGCGCTGAGCCTCACGCTGTCGCTGGCGCCGCCCGGCTCGCAGCAGCCCACGCCCATCACGCAGCACACGCTCGACCACATCAAGGTAACTAGTGTAGACAGGTCGGTGTTGTGTCTGTTCCCCGCAGAGTCACGCGCTAGGCGCGGGCGTGGTGGGGGGCTCGGTGCTGATGAACGGCTCGGGGCTGGGCGCGCTGAGCCTCACGCTGTCGCTGGCGCCGCCCGGCTCGCAGCAGCCCACGCCCATCACGCAGCACACGCTCGACCACATCAAGGTAACTAGTGTAGACAGGTCGGTGTTGTGTCTGTTCCCCGCAGAGTCACGCGCTAGGCGCGGGCGTGGTGGGGGGCTCGGTGCTGATGAACGGCTCGGGGCTGGGCGCGCTGAGCCTCACGCTGTCGCTGGCGCCGCCCGGCTCGCAGCAGCCCACGCCCATCACGCAGCACACGCTCGACCACATCAAGGTAACTAGTGTAGACAGGTCGGTGTTGTGTCTGTTCCCCGCAGAGTCACGCGCTAGGCGCGGGCGTGGTGGGGGGCTCGGTGCTGATGAACGGCTCGGGGCTGGGCGCGCTGAGCCTCACGCTGTCGCTGGCGCCGCCCGGCTCGCAGCAGCCCACGCCCATCACGCAGCACACGCTCGACCACATCAAGGTAACTAGTGTAGACAGGTCGGTGTTGTGTCTGTTCCCCGCAGAGTCACGCGCTAGGCGCGGGCGTGGTGGGGGGCTCGGTGCTGATGAACGGCTCGGGGCTGGGCGCGCTGAGCCTCACGCTGTCGCTGGCGCCGCCCGGCTCGCAGCAGCCCACGCCCATCACGCAGCACACGCTCGACCACATCAAGGTAACTAGTGTAGACAGGTCGGTGTTGTGTCTGTTCCCCGCAGAGTCACGCGCTAGGCGCGGGCGTGGTGGGGGGCTCGGTGCTGATGAACGGCTCGGGGCTGGGCGCGCTGAGCCTCACGCTGTCGCTGGCGCCGCCCGGCTCGCAGCAGCCCACGCCCATCACGCAGCACACGCTCGACCACATCAAGGTAACTAGTGTAGACAGGTCGGTGTTGTGTCTGTTCCCCGCAGAGTCACGCGCTATAGGCGCGGGCGTGGTGGGGGGCTCGGTGCTGATGAACGGCTCGGGGCTGGGCGCGCTGAGCCTCACGCTGTCGCTGGCGCCGCCCGGCTCGCAGCAGCCCACGCCCATCACGCAGCACACGCTCGACCACATCAAGGTAACTAGTGTAGACAGGTCGGTGTTGTGTCTGTTCCCCGCAGAGTCACGCGCTAGGCGCGGGCGTGGTGGGGGGCTCGGTGCTGATGAACGGCTCGGGGCTGGGCGCGCTGAGCCTCACGCTGTCGCTGGCGCCGCCCGGCTCGCAGCAGCCCACGCCCATCACGCAGCACACGCTCGACCACATCAAGGTAACTAGTGTAGACAGGTCGGTGTTGTGTCTGTTCCCCGCAGAGTCACGCGCTAGGCGCGGGCGTGGTGGGGGGCTCGGTGCTGATGAACGGCTCGGGGCTGGGCGCGCTGAGCCTCACGCTGTCGCTGGCGCCGCCCGGCTCGCAGCAGCCCACGCCCATCACGCAGCACACGCTCGACCACATCAAGGTAACTAGTGTAGACAGGTCGGTGTTGTGTCTGTTCCCCGCAGAGTCACGCGCTAGGCGCGGGCGTGGTGGGGGGCTCGGTGCTGATGAACGGCTCGGGGCTGGGCGCGCTGAGCCTCACGCTGTCGCTGGCGCCGCCCGGCTCGCAGCAGCCCACGCCCATCACGCAACACACGCTCGACCACATCAAGGTAACTAGTGTAGACAGGTCGGTGTTGTGTCTGTTCCCCGCAGAGTCACGCGCTAGGCGCGGGCGTGGTGGGGGGCTCGGTGCTGATGAACGGCTCGGGGCTGGGCGCGCTGAGCCTCACGCTGTCGCTGGCGCCGCCCGGCTCGCAGCAGCCCACGCCCATCACGCAGCACACGCTCGACCACATCAAGGTAACTAGTGTAGACAGGTCGGTGTTGTGTCTGTTCCCCGCAGAGTCACGCGCTAGGCGCGGGCGTGGTGGGGGGCTCGGTGCTGATGAACGGCTCGGGGCTGGGCGCGCTGAGCCTCACGCTGTCGCTGGCGCCGCCCGGCTCGCAGCAGCCCACGCCCATCACGCAGCACACGCTCGACCACATCAAGGTAACTAGTGTAGACAGGTCGGTGTTGTGTCTGTTCCCCGCAGAGTCACGCGCTAGGCGCGGGCGTGGTGGGGGGCTCGGTGCTGATGAACGGCTCGGGGCTGGGCGCGCTGAGCCTCACGCTGTCGCTGGCGCCGCCCGGCTCGCAGCAGCCCACGCCCATCACGCAGCACACGCTCGACCACATCAAGGTAACTAGTGTAGACAGGTCGGTGTTGTGTCTGTTCCCCGCAGAGTCACGCGCTAGGCGCGGGCGTGGTGGGGGGCTCGGTGCTGATGAACGGCTCGGGGCTGGGCGCGCTGAGCCTCACGCTGTCGCTGGCGCCGCCCGGCTCGCAGCAGCCCACGCCCATCACGCAGCACACGCTCGACCACATCAAGGTAACTAGTGTAGACAGGTCGGTGTTGTGTCTGTTCCCCGCAGAGTCACGCGCTAGGCGCGGGCGTGGTGGGGGGCTCGGTGCTGATGAACGGCTCGGGGCTGGGCGCGCTGAGCCTCACGCTGTCGCTGGCGCCGCCCGGCTCGCAGCAGCCCACGCCCATCACGCAGCACACGCTCGACCACATCAAGGTAACTAGTGTAGACAGGTCGGTGTTGTGTCTGTTCCCCGCAGAGTCACGCGCTAGGCGCGGGCGTGGTGGGGGGCTCGGTGCTGATGAACGGCTCGGGGCTGGGCGCGCTGAGCCTCACGCTGTCGCTGGCGCCGCCCGGCTCGCAGCAGCCCACGCCCATCACGCAGCACACGCTCGACCACATCAAGGTAACTAGTGTAGACAGGTCGGTGTTGTGTCTGTTCCCCGCAGAGTCACGCGCTAGGCGCGGGCGTGGTGGGGGGCTCGGTGCTGATGAACGGCTCGGGGCTGGGCGCGCTGAGCCTCACGCTGTCGCTGGCGCCGCCCGGCTCGCAGCAGCCCACGCCCATCACGCAGCACACGCTCGACCACATCAAGGTAACTAGTGTAGACAGGTCGGTGTTGTGTCTGTTCCCCGCAGAGTCACGCGCTAGGCGCGGGCGTGGTGGGGGGCTCGGTGCTGATGAACGGCTCGGGGCTGGGCGCGCTGAGCCTCACGCTGTCGCTGGCGCCGCCCGGCTCGCAGCAGCCCACGCCCATCACGCAGCACACGCTCGACCACATCAAGGTAACTAGTGTAGACAGGTCGGTGTTGTGTCTGTTCCCCGCAGAGTCACGCGCTAGGCGCGGGCGTGGTGGGGGGCTCGGTGCTGATGAACGGCTCGGGGCTGGGCGCGCTGAGCCTCACGCTGTCGCTGGCGCCGCCCGGCTCGCAGCAGCCCACGCCCATCACGCAGCACACGCTCGACCACATCAAGGTAACTAGTGTAGACAGGTCGGTGTTGTGTCTGTTCCCCGCAGAGTCACGCGCTAGGCGCGGGCGTGGTGGGGGGCTCGGTGCTGATGAACGGCTCGGGGCTGGGCGCGCTGAGCCTCACGCTGTCGCTGGCGCCGCCCGGCTCGCAGCAGCCCACGCCCATCACGCAGCACACGCTCGACCACATCAAGGTAACTAGTGTAGACAGGTCGGTGTTGTGTCTGTTCCCCGCAGAGCCATCATCAGTTCAGATTCCGAGTTCTGTTCAGACCGGGCATATTGGCCTCGCGAATCGATTCGATCGTTCCCAAACCTTAAATCTGTCTGTGATGGCTCTGCAACGACTAACTAATCACAATTGAACAAAAACTATTTGATATTTGTTCGTGGCAACCAGAGTGGCAAGGAACTTGTGGAGGTTTGTCTTGTGCTGCCTTTTTGAGGATTTGCCCATAACTGCCACGTCGCAGTCGGGTTGGGGACAGCAGGAACTCGAACCGATGATGCAGCCGTTAATTACTGGCATGTGATCGTTATGTCGCATTGATCTATTATTCGCCAGAGCCTCGACGTTCAAGTGACGGTTTAATACTAACTCAACACAATTAATGCAAGGACGCAATTTATATTTATAGTTATAGTCATACTTATATCTATACCACCTCATACATGCTAGTACTAATGCACGCATTGTAGCTGGCAACAGCTGGATGAGATGCGGCTAGACGTTGTGCGTGGCGTGTTATTGGACAAGCTCATGTCCTTAACAGTCGACTAAAATTGGCCGGTGAAGAATCAAGAGTGGCTATCGAAGTTACGTAACAGTGAGGTGCGAATGACATTCTACCTTCGCACCCCACATATTTTCTTGAGTGAGTATTTTGTCAAAAGATAAATGATGATGACGGTGATGTCCTCCCAGACGTATTCGTCGACGGCGACATCCTGATAAAAATTATTATCTAAGGTTGGGAAACTTTACGTGCATGGGCTCGAGTGTGACTCGCAAAACCAAATTAGGTTTTGGACGTACGACCGCAAGAGACACAGTGAAGCAAAAGATAAACGCCGAATACGTGGTCATCGTTCTTTCGCTAGCGTGACAGCCACTTGATTCCGGGCCGTGCGATTCCAGGTGGCCCTCCGGCAGTCGGGCTACTCGGACGCCGGCATCTCCGAGATCTCGGCGGCGCTGGCGCTGCTGGTGAAGCACGGCGTGCTGGGGCTGGCGCTGCCGGCCGCGCTGCCCGCCGCGCCGCTCTCCGCCGCCTACTTCCCGCTGCAGGCGCAGGACCAGCCCGTGTTCGGGCCCATGTCGCAGGTCGGCCTAGGTGAGTGCCTAGGTATGTGGCTGCAGTATCAGATGTGATGCGGACACTCGTCCGCCCGATCGCCCCGCCGCCGGACCGCGGACTAGATAGCTGGAGCCCCGTTGAGACGTCGCGTCGAAAATGTGTCACGAATTTGCTAATGTAGGAACACTTCCTAGTATATTTTGGCATTAAAATATAATAAAAACGGAGTCAGTCACGTATTTAATGTAATGTTTCGAACCGATTCGTGTGCTCATGACTAAGAACCGGGAATCGGTTCGAAACATGTCGAGCGATATTCGACATTAAATACGTGAATGTCGTTTTCATTATATTTTAATATGTCTGATTCTCACGGGAATTTTTGGCAGCATTGGAAATTTTCATCTAACGCAGCTCAATTGTTTTGTGAATAAAGAATTAGGCCATTGAAATGTCAATGAGAACATGTTTCCACTAGCTAGAGCATCCATTAGTAAGCCCGCTCCCGACTTATATTAGAGCAATTTATTTTTGTGTGTAATTCCTTCTCCGAGCCCACTTTTAATTAGCTGAGTGTATTGTATCCGTCGGCTGCACAAACCAAAGAGAATTCTTCGGGCATAATAAAAAAGCTTTATATTTATATTAGTTAATGACTGTGATTCGATTTCTGCCAAATGTCAAATTATCGATAGAACAAGTCCCAAATAAGGATATTTAATTATAAAATGTAGTTGTAATTAGTTATTTTATATTAATGGATGTAATTTAGCGATGTTATCTATTGTGATACACGGTGCCATGTCGGAAGCGACCTTCGTTGTCCTCATGAACGCGTTATGTAAATCACGTGCAATACTTATTTATAGTATTTATACGGCTATCGGTATCTCTGTTTATTTACAATTCACGTGCATCCTTAGGTATGTTACGAGACTTACGAGTCATGATTTGTTTGACTCCGAGGCAACTATATATGTTCGATCGAATTAGCAAGGAATCGTTCATTGTTGAAGTTTTTAGTAATAATATGGAAGAATAAAAGGGAGAAAAAGAAAATGTTCCAAGATATTTGTCTTGCCTCAGTGCTTCAGTCTTTATTGCCATTCCAAACCTTTCGAGTCTTCTTTTGGCTTTGGTGGTACAGTCGCGAACTTTAATTTGGGACCCACCTAAGGTGGAATATCGTATAGCAAACTGAAGACATTTAGAGCTAATGGAGTGTCATAAAGTTTGCCATAGACAACTTACGTTTACACGTGTCTAGGGGCAACTGCTCAGTAACGTCAACCGGACGGAACAAGTCAAACGATATTTTGACTCGTGTGTAGTGGCATCTACCCTCCGGCTATATATTTTTTTACTTGCAAATTATATTTTGTGAAAATGACATTTTTCAATCAATTTTCTTGTCTGTGACAATTAGAAAACCGTAATGATAGTTCTTTGGCAAGGAGGTTTGATAATTGATATTCAAGGGCCCATTCGATAAGACATTTAATTAGATTATTGAACTGATATTTTCGACATTCTTGCATTGGGAATGTTCTAACAACATTTTATGGAAATGGGTCCCAGATTCGTGACTGTACTATTAAAGAGATTTAGGAATTTGACACCAGGCAACAATACCTAAAAATCTTGAAATGAAATGTCGTTTATTAACATTAAACATATGGTATAAGCACAGGTGAACATCTCATCTTAGAACATGTCGTCTTCTTGCATATTGCGGCTGCCATAAATCTAAACTAGGGGATATTTGAATAACGGTGCTATCTTCACATATATTCCACCCGCACGTCCCGATCAGTTTTTGTCTATCCAGGAACTTGGTATTTTTTACAGCCCTAATACTAGTCGTCCACGATGACAAATGTGACATTACACCTGTTTTACTAGATACTTACAACTCATGTTCCATGCGTGACGGTACATCAGGACCGCTGGCGGCCTGGTGTACTGCGCTGATGGCTTGTTCACGGCTCACAGCTGTGTGTAGTGAACATGCAGAGATGCTTGTTATAGGGAACTGTCGCTCGTTATGCCAAAATCATGGTCGGCTTTTGCAATCAAATTAAGCGGGAAAATATGTTCAAAAAGGTGACGTAGGAAGATTGAAACGGGGGGGGGGGTATCAAATCATCCTATTTCATTTCTTCATGTGTCATATATATTTGGCGCAACGAGCGACGGATTCTAACATTACCGCTTTCTCACATCAAAATTCTAAAATTCTTCGCAACGCTTCTCATGTCTGTCCTGTGGAAGTAATTGGCTGTGTTTTTGTGATATTAACACAACATCTCTTTAAATCTGCACCTATCGTAACACGTAGTTAATTAGTACCTAGTAATTGTATCTACATGACATAAATACGCCGATTCGCTTGTGGCAATCTCGCACTCGCGTAGACCACTTGATCATACAAAGGTATTCCATTACGCATCTTCGACAACTGAGTTAGAGCTCAATTTTACATGTTCGTGTTCGTCTTGTTGTAGAAACCATTCCTCAATAAACACCATTAATCATCGTGTAAAAAAATGTTGTTACTACTAAACAATCTCGCGCTAATACGGTGATTATGAAACGTTGGTTAGGGCCAACACTTTCACGTTTCGATTATTTTAGACAATTTTTATCTGAATCCAAGAGTCACAATACTGTCCGTCCACGCAATAAATTGCTGGACGTCCAACACTTAGATATACCAGTAGTTGTAAATTGTATTTTATTTATGATTGCATGATTAGTATGTATTTTACGTGTTGTATTGCTGATTTAACACACAATTGGCTTATAGATTTTTCTATTAATTGTTGTTTTCTTCTTGAGGTTTTATTTTTCAAAATTTCCGAACATCGCTTTCTCACTGGTCGGCAATACATAACTTTCACGTTATGCGGGGGACTCACATAAACATATTGTAAATATTATCAAATTATTGTTAACTTGTGTAGTCCTCGGCGTAACACGTAACGGGAGAACAACTTGTTAATATATTTTTTCTTATATCGGCACTTGACGGAAGTTGACATTATGAATGAATTTTGAATTGAAATGTAAACACCCATGGCCACACCTTGTTTGTACTGGATACATAAATTTGGCTGGTGGCACTAAGCCAAGTCTGGTTGATACAGTTTCTATACAGGTTTAATACCGACATTTTAAAAACACCGCCTTGGTACCTTGTCGCTTTCGAATGTTTGACAACTTAGTATGGCAGTTTAAACATGACGTTAAAGCGAGACAGTACAAAATGCTTGGTCCCTTGCGAGCTCTAATACTTTACTTACAGCAGTATTATATCAAATTATTATGTAATTTATATTTTGTTTAATCGTGGACAGTACAATGCGCACAACTTTAGATTTTCCATAACTAAAAGCGCATGTTTCTTTGTAGCGGGCTGCGCATCCCGCTTAGGCCTTCAGATAGCGTTATAGTAGTTTATGTTACTGTACATAATAAGATGCCTTAAATCACGAGTGTGGTTTATAGGATCACACGAATGTTTTAAGTTCTAATTATGTACAGTTGCATACACTAATAAAATTTATCTACACACATATCATAAATCCTCAATGATGTGTTTGGGAACCATTACAATAACCGCCATTGCACCGCCATGGCCTACTAGATTGCAATTCCTGACCAACTAGAAGTCCGTAACAATAACGAAATCTAGTTGGTCATGATTTGCTCTGACCTCTGGGCCGCGCTTCGAAATTTGAAAGTCATTTTACTTTATCAATATCTTAATGAAAATACGTACACAATTTACCTACGGCCAGAGACAGGTTAATTATTTTTATAAATCTTATTGATATGATGCTGGTCATTACTGCCACTTTCTGAGCGCATTTTAGCGGGTTTTTAGTACGTGTGTAGATAAAAGTTCATTACCTCTAGTCATGTCATAGGTATTTGAATAAGCTAACTTCGTAATTATTGTGAATATGTAGTACACCCGCTAGTACCTACAGTAGGCATACGTGATGAGACTTCCATCAAGTGTCCTTTAGTTTAGTTATTGTTATCAGTCGAGTTGTTCTCCCATCATCACTCTGTCGCTACGCCCGCGGCTCCACCGCGCCCCCCGGGCATGCTAGTGCTCCGAGTTCCTCGATGGAAGAGTGCGGTGTGAACACCAGCAAGTCGGTCACTAGCCAGGGACCTCGCCGGCGGGACGGCGGGTGCACTAGCGTCGCGATGGAGCCCCGGCGCCGGCGCCCGCTAACACTTGACACCGCAACGGCGCGAAACGTTCTAATGTAATCGCCACAACACGTCTCGCCACTCCCCGCTCCCGGTCCGCAGGCGGCGGCCGCGGCGCGTCGTTAGAGCGTTTCGCGGAGGTTGCATTCGAGGCGCTTCGCCCCCCAGCCGTGGCGCCCATCTCGCTATCGGCGCAAGTGGGGTCCGTGGCCGGCGTGGGCGGCGTGCCCGGCGTGCCCGGCGTGGGCTTCGGCGCCGCCTCGCTGCTGCCGCTCAGCAAGTCGCCGGCGCCCGCCGACCAGGGCGCCAAGGACTCCAAGAACGTCGAGATCGCCGAGGTCATCGTCGGCGCCATACTCGGTGAGTCTCCGCGATACACGCCTCGACTCCTTAGACCATACGTGACTGGGGCAGCCTTTCGGTAACTTAACCCCTCTGTAGAAAACCTTGCACAATGTGCCAAAAATCATACAATAGTAGTTTATGTTGGAGACTCCAACAATTAGTTGGTACTACCTACTAGTTGGTATTATCTGTGGCACGATGGCTTTTCTTTCTTGTGCTAACCTCCATGGTCGCAATACATAAGTTTCCACGAAAAGAGTGTTTTCACTGTTGCTGCCCATCCCAAAACTCATTATATATGAATCAACGCACCACCTACGTAGTCTACGTTACAGTTTATGTGACTGTACACAATGAGAGGCCTTAAATCACGAGCGTGGTTTTATGAAACGAGCGTCAGTGTTTTATGGCCTAATTATGTACAGTTGCACACTACTTTATCTACACACATACAATAAATCCTCAATTATGTGTTCGGGAACCATTAGAATAACCGCCATTGCACCGCCATGGCCGACTAGATTTCAAATCGTGACCAACTAGATGTCCGTAACAAAATCTAGTTGGTCATGATTTGCTCTGACCTTTAAAAGTCATTACTTTAACAATATCTTAATAAAAATACATACAAAATTACCTACGGCCAGAGACAAGTAATTTATTATTATAAATCATCATCATGTCATTACTGCCAGTTTCTGAACGCATTTTAGCGGGTTTATAGTATGTGTTTAGATAAAGACAATTTCACAATCGATCACAAAATCGCCTCGCAAGAGAATACTGATCATAAAAATGCCCGCATATTGCTGTAATCACTTGATATTATGAACGTTCAACCACTTCAAGCTTTCAATATGCAATTGAGTTTCAATATCCTATTAAGATGCTCCCCCCCGCCCCCGCAAAATTCGACAGAAATTTTTGTATGCAAATACGACATAAGGCTACTCCAGTTATGTATGCTCTAAGCTTGAGTCCCACACCACCTGTCATCTCCGCTCCTTGGTCCCTCATCTTTTTCACGTACCGACGTGACTGTGACAATTCGTTTATATATGGTAGTTTCAGTGATTATGATTCGCCGGATTATATTCGATGTATTATTGTTAATGAATTGTGCAGTTTCATTAGAGGTTTAATTGCTACATTATTCAAAAGTTAATTCGACGATACTGAGATTGATTGAACGCTTCTTACGTAATAGAAAATATTGATTAATTGCGCGCGAGCGGAGGGATGATCCTATTCTAATATTACAAATGCGATAGTTTGGATGTTCGTAACTCAATCACGCTTAAACGGCTTAACCGATTTTGATGAAATTTTGCACGAAGACAGTTTATAGCCTGGATTAAAATATAGGATAGTTTTTATCCCGGGTCCACGCAGACGAAGTAGTAAATTAATACAAAAGCCGAGTGAAGAATACATTCTGAAATGGCGGCCATTTTCGCTCATATCTTGTGTCATTCATGGTACAAGCGGCCATTTTAGAATGTATTCTTTGGCGTCACAGCTTAAATAGTAGTCGACCTTTTTTTTTTGACGGTGTGAAAATGCTTTCCGCATACCCCCGACCCGGCTATTTGGGGGTTATGTGGGACTGTCTCCTCCCGCCGCCATCCGAGGAGCACACCCACTAAAAACACCGGCGTCACCCGCATTGCCGTAAAGGGGGCGCCACGACGCCCCCCGAAATAGTAGTCGACCTGCCTGTACTCCCTCCCTCCCCCGGCTCCCCGCCTCGAGCGCGGCAGGCGAGACGGCGCTGACGGCGTGTTTGTTCGGTGTGCAGGGCCGGGCGGGCGCAGCCTGGTGGAGATCCAGCAGATGTCGGGCGCGAACATCCAGATATCCAAGAAGGGCACGTTCGCGCCGGGCACGCGCAACCGCATCGTCACCATCAGCGGCAGCGCCACCGCCATCGGGAACGCGCAGTACCTCATCGAGCAGAAGATACAGGAGGAGGAGCTGAAGCGCACCCGCCACAACGCCATCTCCGGCCTCATGCAGTAGACCCTCTAGTCAGCGCGGAGTGGCGCGAGTTACCTGCTAGTTAAGAGTTATCTTTTGTTTACCGCAGCTCTCGAGGCGGGGCGCGGCCTGTACCGTGTACTACACTATACTGTAACGTGTACTATACTATACTGTACCGTGTACTATAATGTACCGTGTACTATAATGTACCGTGTACGATACTGGACCGTGTACTATAATGTACCGTGTACTATAATGTACCGTGTATGCTACTGTACCGGTACTATACTATACTATACCGTGTACGATACTGTACTGCGTACTATACTATACTGTACCGTGCACGATACTGTACCGTGTACTATAATGTACCGTGTACTATAAAATAATGTACCGTGTACGATACTGTACCGTGTATTACACTATACTGTACCGTGTACTATACTATACTGTACCGTGTACTATACTATACTGTACCGTGTACTACACTATACTACCTGGGCCGTGCAATACCGCCGCGCCGCGCCTTGACACATAGTTACCTATTTACATTTTACACATAGATTTATCTATATTGATTTTATGCATGTATAATGAAATGTTGTTGGACATATATCTGGTATATTTTGTTCGCGGTCTGCCTAGCAGAGGTTGTTGTACGGTTGAAGTTACGATTGTGATATCTCCTATCACGGAAATTCCTATTCCATGCACATTTTATTTTTGTATATTGTTCACAGTGCATCGCATACGTTTTATTTACAGAGTTGATTTCATTGTAAATGTTACCATTGATAAGTTATGTTTAGTTACGACAGTTAGGTTAGTTGAAACTTGGATTCGGATAAGCGGGCCGCCGGCCCCGCGTTGACATAATAATTTTGTTTCGTTTTTATATTTGACACTCGAATCGGGTCCGGCTAGCGGAGTCGTCGTCATTCCTGGTTTCTCTCGGTGAAGATCTTTATTTTTTATACATTTATAAATATTTCTTTATTTTTGTTAGGAACGTTTCACAGCCGTCGTCCGTCGGTCTAACTCGTTTAACAACAATATAAGTACAATCTAAATGTTAAAACGCATGTCCAGAAGAGTAGAGAATTATATTTTAACGTATCGTTGCAGATATCTTAATATTGACAATATGACAGAATCTTATTTACAGTCGGAGATCGGGCGGGCGCGCGGCGGTCCCGTGTATCGTGGGCCCCGCGCGCTCGGCCGCTAAGTTACCTCAGTGCCATGTGGCCCGAGCACCAGCCCGCGACGGTGGCCGCTGCCGCAGCGGCATATACTTATCGAGGAATGAAGTACAAATGAAATGTAATAAATTATAATAATGAATTCGAATCGGCTTAAACATTTAAATGTATGTACGATAGTGTTTAAGAAAAGGAATTGAGGGGTGTTTCTCGAGTCGGTGGTACGCTCCGAGTGGCGCGCGAGTCGCGCGAGCGCTCGACTCGCGCGCGACTCGCCCGCGGGACGGCCTCCGAGGAGGCGCCGCCGCGCCGTAGGCTAACGTAACCATGTACCCTAGCTAGAACTTATTATATATTCAATCTTTAAAGTAGGTATCGCTGTTCGAACTTTCCGGTGTTTTCGACTCTCTCATTCATCTTATTACGTATATACGGGGGTAGGGCAGATATCGTCTAGTGTCAATTATAGTGGTCGGCGGGGACGAGCGGCCGCGCGCCCCCGCCAGGATGTCGATTATACGCGCTCAATTTTATTGGAACTAAATCTTCATTAATTAGTCTGTACGTGTAAGTGACTACGTCAATTATCCTAACGTTCGGTTGGAGTGCCCCCCGGTAGTCCTCTCTCACTCCCACTCTCCTCGCACGTCTGAGTTCCGCGCCTGTAGTCGCGCGCGACGCGGCGCGACGCGAGCGCGTCGAGTGCACGCCGCCGCGCCGCGACGCCCCTCTTAAATATAATACTTATCGATGGAATTCTAGTTAGTTAATAATTGACACATTAAAAATGGTATGTATAGATAATTTTTAAAATAACTGGAAAAAATGTTAACGTTGTTATACTGAAGTTGTTACAATATTTGAGAGTATATTAACGTGAGTACAGAATAATAATTTTAGTGCGGTGTCCGATTGATGATTATCGCGTGGGAAGATAATAAATAGTGCAACGTCGTCCGGATTATTTTGTGTCGAACTCGGGAAGGGACGCGCAGCGTCGGGAGGGACGGCAAGGTTGATACTGTTTCTGTGATACTGACAAATACGCCGCGCGCATCCTCGATGCAGGCACGCTTCCCGCACCCCGTAGCGCGCGAGGCGCGCGTCACGTAGCGCGCGTCACGCGTCACGTAGCGCGCGTCACGCGTCACGTAGCGCGCGTCCCGCGTCACGTATCGCGCGTCACGCGTCACGTAGCGCGCGTCACGCGTCACGTAGCGCGCGAGGCGCGGGTCACGCGTCACGTAGCGCGCGTCACGCGTCACGTAGCGCGCGTCACGCTCGCCTCGCGCTGTAGTCGCGTCGTTGCACCCGGACAGCGGCGCTCGTCACTCGTCAGTAGTCAGTAGCCCTTCACGCCGTTACTTTAGCGCTGTTACACTTAGGTAAGACTTTCAATGTTGTAGGCTAAGGTAGTGTCACCCTCACCGTGGCGGCCCGGGTCCGCTCATCTCATCGTTTAATTTTAATAGCTAAATGTTGTTGAATTTGTTGATAGAGTGGTTTATTGTGACGTATAGTTTAGAGGGTATACGTGAAGGCGGCCGTCGGGTGCGCTAGGCTATAGGTAAGGTCGATACTGTGTTTAGGAACATGGCTGTGCGTTCGAGTCGAGCACGACATTAAGACATCACCTGCCGCTTGTTTGGGCGCGAATCGCACGCGGCCCGCACTCTGTATATAATTGCATAGCATTGTTTCATTTGTTTCTCCTTGCTCATTGTCATCAATTTATTAAAGACTGAGGAATCAACTTGCGCATATTGACATTGTCACGAACGCGTCCCGAGAGGTAGGGAATGTTGTAATATATTAATTGTTTATTGTCATTAAAATTTTCACTCGGTGTCATGTGAGTCGTCCGCTGGGACGTGGCCGAGTGCGATTCGCGCGGTACACTCGCCGTTTGTATCGAGTATAGGGTAGGCTAGCAACTAGGTGGGGTCCGTAACAGTTTACTGGTGTAGGATTACGGCACGCAGCATTGGACGTCGAGCAGACGCACTCGCTAATCATAATAAATCATTCGACACTTATTCTCGTAGCAATTATGCGTGATCGACGAAACGACTTATATATTGCGTTCGGTAAGCGTTGATCAACAGCCTGAGATAGGATTGGTAGACCGAGGATTGGGTATACACTCGTACTGCGGACACGCTCGCTACGCACCCCACGGAAGTTTGGCGATTCGCGCGTAGCGCAGCATGTGTGGGATGAAAATTTTAGAAGTGCCTGATTATTATTTTGGTGATAGGAATAACCTTCCTGAGCACCAGAAAAAAGTTTCAGATTTTTCAGCTGCGTCAATTATTTTTTAAAAATATAAACAGTTTCCACGTTTTGGGTTAAGGACGGTCAATAAATTCCTTGATCCGTCTCATATTACAAAAAATATCTTAAATATCTGTGGTAAACTGACACTGGTAATGACAAATATAACTGCTGCAACTGTCAATATCATTGCCATCAGTGTCAGTTTACCACAGATAGGTATGTAAGATATTTTTTGTAATATGAGACCGATTGAGGAAAGTGCCGTCATTGACCCAAAACGTAAGCGAGGAAACCGTTTATATAACAAAAATATTTGACGCAGCTGAAAAATCTGACACTATTTTCTGGTGCTAAGGAAGGTTATTCCTATCACCAAAATAATAATCAGGCACTTCTGATATGTTCATTCATTCCCAATTATGCCAATATGTCGTTATTCGTATGGATGGCAGTCGGTTTTTGATTTGTGAAAAGAAACGCGAGCTGCTCGTCCGATGCTGTCGTAGGTTAAGTTTGTGAGAACGTTCGTGAGTGTACGGTGTATACGCGCGCCGCCGCGTGCCGCACGGGCATGCGCCATGCCGCGCGGGCAAGAACCATGCCGTGCGGGCATGCACCATGCCGCGCGGGCAAGAACCGTGCCGCGCGGGCATGCACCGTGCCGCACGGGCAAGGATACCTCGTGCCGCACGCTGCGGCCGAGCCGCGAGCCAGTCTCAAGCGCCGTTCAGTCGTTGTCTCATCACCTTTACACATGTTGAGATTGATATGTTGTACTAATTCTATTGAATTATAACTTGTTGCGTATAATAAGTATCTAGACAGGCACCGGTTCGGTGCGTTATGTATATTATCGATATGTTGAAAACATTTGTTGCTGTACAGATTCAGTGATGGAATTTTTATTTTTTATTATTAGTTTTTTTGTTAACTTGGTTTACGACAAACGGGTCTGCAATCTTATGTGACGAGAAATAGTTTCTAATTAAGTTTGAATTTAAATGTTGAATAATATCTATTGAATTAAAATTTGGGTATATTATAGTCAATGTTAATATTTAGTTGTACTGTCGATATTGATTTTCTAATGAATGTTATTTTGCAATGTTGTAAATGATACGAGGTAAAAAGGGAGGTTACAATGTCTTAGTGTTTAAAAGCTCGAAAACCAATTAAAAGGTACCTTGAACATTGTCTATATTATATTAACATTAAATAAATTGCAAAACGATGCGTTGTTTTAATTATCCGCCATCTTTATAGCATTCCTCGTGTTCAATCCGTTATCTTCGCCTGATTTCCGTTTTGTACCGGCATCTGAGAATCCCAAGTATGTCCGGTTCGAAGGACCACAGTACTCAACGCACGACGATTTTGCAGCGATGGTCTTGCTGTGTCATAGGTCGTAATACATCAGAATAACACTGAATTATTCCCTGCATCTTTGCTACGATTATAGTACGACGTGTTAAGGTAAAAATTGTATGCTCGAAATGGGCGACTGTTGGTTCTGTCAATTTATTTAACCTTTTCAACGCTCTGTCAAGAAAAAAGTTGTCAACCACACGCCAAATCGTCAAGACATTTGCGGAGTTAAACCTTATGTCAATGCAAGTAGGTTGCAATCGGCTCCTTGACGCATATATCAGTCGTTGCCGTTGTACCTGCGGTGCGGATATGTGCGTCGTTGGCATAGAAAATATTAACACCTTTGTACACAATTTATAAAAAATAAATACTTTACGAGTCGGGATAAAGCATCAATACAGTCGCGATAGAGGCGGCCGATTTTTGACTTATGAGCGCTCGAATTTTCAAATCAAAATCATTTATTTCGGAAGTAGGTATTTACATAATTGGTTAGTAACAATGGTCTTAAAAAAAAATGCATGCAATTATTTCTGTCGCGCGTTGACGCGCGGCTCTATCGCTGCAGTCGCCGTGTGAAAAGACTGCACGTGTATTATAATGATGGGCGACGGCCAAGGTAATACGTATCGTAGGAGCTCTACCGTGAGACCTCCACGCCCTCGCCATTGTTGCAGCGCCGGTCTAGGCCTCCACGCCACGGGTGTGGTCGACTATCAAGGCCACTCCCGCGCAAACATTGCTGGCTTATTGCATGTTCATTGACGACAGCACGCGCTGCTCCTTGTCATTGCCACAGGATAAATAATAGTACCTAACGGTCAACCAATTTTAATCCTAGGCCCTATAGAACCCTGTCTTATTGACACCCTGCTATTTATTTATGTATTAGCCATAGAAGTCACTTTGACGTTTACTATGAAAAGGTTCTACAGTGGCCTAGGATTCAAATTGGTTGACTGTAGCTACGTATAGAGGGCTTCTATCTAATAGTCATAAAAAAAACCCTGCAGTTTTTTGACGATAGCAAGCCAAACTTTGCAGGCATATTAGGGACCAAAATCAGTGTTTTTTTTTCGAGGCGACCAAAGTTTAACACCGAGGTGGCGATGGCGCCGCTTCAAAAATGTTGGTTTGCAGTTTTTCGGCAAAAAAGTGCCATAAGACCGCCTTATGACTATAATTGACAACTTGAATAATTTCAATCATGGCATGATCATCATCATCATCATCATCATTATCGCAGCATAGGACGTGCTCTCTCGTACCTCAGAAGTGCGCGAGAGTCGAGTTTAGCCGAAGAGGCAAGGCAAGAGCAGCAGGCCCGTCCTCGCGAACAATTTTGTCAACTGTTTAATTCTATTATGATGACACATTCACACCCGTGCTCTCAGAAGGGGTAGCCAGAGCACATTAAAAAAATTTGTTCCACAATAATGAGTTTGAAGACATTAGAAGTTAAATTCAACAATTAATTGATTACAGTTAAGTTCAATCCTACTAATATTATAAATGTGAAAGTTTGGATGTTTAGATGTTCGTTATGGGGCTTCTAGAAGGGCTATACTTTTCCGGAAATGTGTGGCCGGCAACTATGGGCGTCTTGTTCTTGTTGTTGTAGTAAGCTCCCACTGCTAGAGCGCGAACAGCCCTAAACCGTATAATGCAGGAAGCCGACGGCATAGACATATTTGCTGACATATAACATTTCTTATCATATAACAGTGTTAAAATTTAAACTGCCATTTCATTTTGTTGAAATTGTATATGAGTTTATCGTAGTTTTTTCTTTTTTTTATTATTTTATAATGCTGAGCCATATTTTTGTTTACTTAAATACCTACCTATATTTGTTGATTTTATTTTGTTTAATTCTATTATTTTATAAGTGTTCATATACTTATATTGTATTCTATGTGTTTGTTAACTATCATATAAGTGCTTTGGTGTAGTTACTGTTAACTTATATGTGAATTAAATAAATAAATAAAGAGCAAGACGTCCATAGTTGCCGGCCACACATTTCCGGAAAAGTATAGCCCGTCTACATAGGAGCCCCATTACTCAATCACGCTTAAACGGCTGGACCGATTTGAATGAAATTTTGCACGAAGATAGTTTATAGCTTGGATTAAAATATTGAAAGTTTTTAGCCCGGATCTACGCAGAAATACTCGCGGACGGTAGCTAGTAATGGATAAAATTATAAAAATATGTCCAACTATTACGTTTTAGGGCTGGTTTAATTTGCCCAACTATTGAAAGTTATCATTCGTCTAGTAAAATAAAAATTGCCTTTTACAACAGGACACGCGCACGCGCACGGAAGGAACTTGGCTCCTTCGTAGCAGTCGTAGGGTAGCGCGGGCCGCTGTGGGCTTCCGACTTTACAGGGAGTAGAAAAACAAAAAAAAACTGTTATGTATAAATTTGGCATTTAATAATAAATGTAAATTAAAAAAAAAAAAACTACAAAATATGTGCCGTTGCTTAAAGTACTTTTGAGCTAGGCTGATATCAAGAGAAAGTAAAACAATTGAGATCTAAAAGAACATTGGATGGAATGTAGAAATAGACATACATATACGAGCATTATATACAAATAATGACGTAATAACTTTGTAAATAAATACACAACCTTATGCTAAGTACAGTTATTAAGGAGCTATTAATACCTGCATGAGGGTACCATTTTGTTGAATAAACCTAAATACACGAGTTCGCAATAACATTCGACTTCATTCATTACATTTAAAATTAAATACAATTGGATTTACCTACTACATAGTCACACATATAAAACATGTCTGTTTTGGTTGTGATTGCGTGTTTATTCTCGGCGCGTGGGTCGCACGCGACACGTAACTATGCTATAAGTTTTATCGACAGATATACGTTTTCGAACGCGTTTGCGTTTTGTTACAAGTTGTATCGCAACGCGAGCACCTCTGGTGGTAACTATTAGGAACTACGCGTTGCTATACAAATTGAAACTTAACGCAAACGCGTTCGAAAACGTATATGTATCGATAAAACTTATACTAGAGCTACTGATTACTACGATTATTGCCGACGATATTAAGGAGTCAAAAGTGGCTCCAAATGGTTCATTTAATATAACAAACGGCTGCTACGTCGCCAGTTCCTTTTGGATTTGAACTTGGCTAGACACTAGATTAGGCCCCTGAATATCGTATCTAATTCCACACCGGTACTGCCGCTGCATAATAACATCCTACGAAGTCAATTAGAACTGATCGGGATTTGGTGGTCATGTGTCTATATAACTTACTTAGTGATTCATTTACGCAATCACAATCAATAAAAAACAAAAGGATATGTGAAAAAGTCAATTCAGTTGATAAAAATATTGTCAATCTTATGGTTACCTACTACATATAAGGTAACCGTCCGAGTGCTCGACGCTGTACTAGTATATGGCATGGGCACTCTATGTCAAAGTGACATGGCTTAAATTCAAATGAAGCAAAATCCGCTTAGTTCGAATTTAACCCATATTGCTTTGACATAGAGTGCCCATGCCATATACTAGTACAGCGTCGAGCACTCGGACGTTTACCTTAGTTAAAGCAATGACGCGTAGTTTCAGTGTCCGATATTTGAGCTCCCGAAGCGTTCTAGAACCGCCCCATGCAACCCGAATTTACCGAAGTGAAAAAAATGTCGCCAGGTATTCTATTGAAACAGCATTTCATTATAAGCGTTTTTCAAAAAAAGTGTATATAAACTTTTTTTTCAGAATTCGATTTTTTTGGGTTTTTCTTACTCAGAATCATTGATACTATCGTTCCTTATACAAGAAAAAAATGTCCCAGATTTTACTATAAGTTTTTTCTTCCAGTGCGTCACGTCCATATAAATAAAAAAGACTGCATACAAATATGTGACGATTTGTAATGGAATATTTGGGACACTTTTTTTCATGTATCGATAGTATCAACGATTCTAAGTTATAAAAACAAAAAAAAAAAAAACTGAAAAAAAGTACATGTACACTTTTTTTTAAAAACGCTCTTATAAACAGCGTACACACTTTCAGCCATCCGCCGTTTCAATCGGCTGCCTCGCGATTTTTTTAATACATTTTTTTAATTTTTGCCTTAGTTAATTTTTTCTATTTTTGCCTCAGTTCGGGTTGCACAACACTTTGGTTCTCAAATACCGCGAGCCATCCGGTTGCCTCTTGGACACTGCAACTACGCGTCATTGCTCTGAATAATATTTCCTAAACATGAAAATTATTGCTTTTTAATAATGACACATACAATTACTATCATTATAGGCCAATTTATATGTATTGGAAATTTCACATACTACCACCCAAGGGTACGGGTTCACACCTTCTGTTCAAAATCGTCTGCACATCCATGACGAACGCTTGAAAATGATCCTAGAGATGTGAACTCGCACCCTTGGGCGATAGTACATACATATGTCAGAAACATATTAGTGGCTGGTGGCACTTTAGACCCAATTATGATAAGAACGCTTATGGTTGATATTTCTCTAACGAATCATGCGAATCTTCGTTTGGTCTAACTAAACCATAAAATACCAGCTTCCAAATAGGGCATCAATATCAAATATTCTAGCTAGCGAAGTTAGATCATCGTTGGAACTTTGTGATAACACTGATAAACAGCATTGTATGACCGAGTACTGGCACAGTTTTGTTAGTAAAGGCAGAGTATGGAGTGAATCATAAAATAATCAAAGAGATTCAAAATCAAATCAAACATCAGCAAAATCGAGTGCAAATGAACTATTGCAAGTCATTGAACATACACTTAAGTAAAATGGCTTATTATACGATGGTTAATGAATGAGTTACCTAAACTATGCTTAAAGGTAACAAAAATAGATTCTCACGTCATGTTAATATACTGCCTGCCATTCAGTTTTTGCCCCTCAATATTACGAGCTCTCAGAAAAAAAGGTAAGGTCACTTTAACAGATTAACAGACAGTGGTTTCGAAGCTGCCTAAAGCTGTCCTAAATCTTTGGATACAGAGTTGCCTACGTAAATATTGTCCTATAATAGTTTTGTGAATCTATATCGAGATTCTTCAGTCACAACAGTAACGGAGTCTATAACTAGAAACAACAATTGACCACTAATTGGTAGTTCTAATCTGTTGTAAGCAGGCAAAACTAGCCGTGTACATGTCAAACAGCATCTGCGTCACCTTTCAGCTCATTGGAATGCCAGAGTGGTGGTCAGATTGTCTGTAGGCCCCGTAACAGATCTAAACAATTTCGTACTGTGGCACGTGTGGCTCATATTCAAAGCCATTATAGTGCGTAAAGCTGAGACTTCTTGTTCCAACGGCCTCCGCCAGCGGAAGCAGGTCGTCGAGCAGCGCGGAGAAGGCGGGCCGCTCGTCGGGGTCCACCTGCCAGCACTGCAGGCACAGGTGGAAGAGCTCGTCGCCCACGTACGAGGGCTGACTGGCGCGCATCCCGCGCAGCACCCGGCCCGCCACGTCCTTGCTGGCCGTGTGCGCGTACGGCGTCCCGCCCAGCGTTAACGCCTCCCACATCAGACACCCAAACGACCAAACATCCGCTTTAGGATTAAATCTCGTCTGCCGCAACATCTCGCAGGCCGTCCATCTCGTGTAGTCCGGAGTTTCGTGCAGCGGCCGCATGTGCGCTAGACCGAAACCGGACACTTTTGCGGCCCCGTTCTCGGCGATCACGATGTTGCGGCAGCTCAGGCGCTTGTGCGTCACGGACTTGCTGTGGAGGTACTCCATCCCTGCCGCGATGTCCGCGCAAAGCTGAAGCAATTTGTTCTCTGTTATGAGACAGAACTTATTGTTTTGTAAATCTCTCTGCCTACTTTGCAAAAGCATCTCCTTTAAAGTGTATTTATTGTCTTGGAGTACAACAAATAGCGTTGTGTTGGTTTCACTAATGCCAATAAGGGAGACTACATTTTCATGTTCGCTAGTCTTGATGATGAGGTCCAGCTCTTGCAGCATAAGCTTCTTATCGGGTTTCTCCATCTCCCTGTCATTGACTACCTGTACCAAGCCCAAAGTCTGTCCCCCATGCTGCTGGACTTTTGCTTTAGTAAACTTCCCGTAACTCCCTGCACCAACCACACAGGAGATATCTATGTCAATGAGATTTCTTGGAATGTTCCAGAGTTTCCTTTTCAAGTTACCATAGTAGTCTATTTTCTCTTCCTCTTGTAGAAATCCTGAGTTCTCTATTTCTACACAAGGCTCGCTGAGACTGAGAGGCATTGATTGGGAGCCCCTCTGAAGACGGACTAAGTGAATTCTTTTCCTCAAAACTATTATCATTCCCACTCCGATCAATAAGAGAACTACTCCGATAGCAATGCCAGCCCCTAGAGCCACCACCATGGGATTCACATCTTCGGGCTCATTTATGTTTAGTATAATTTTCTTTGCGGACTCTGCATATCTGATCTTTCTAACATTGTTTTTCTCACTAACTATACCCAGTGACACATCAATATCATTCACCAGTAGCAATTCAGCGTTGTAGAAGCCATTGTAGGTACGTCCATCACCAATAACAAAATCAGTTTTGATTTCATCAGGGTCTAACTCAGCTGTGATGTAGTATGGGATGCCCATGCTCTGGGCGTATGAGTAGTTGCTAAGGTTGTCAGTTATGAGCCCTTGCTGGTACAACTCTATGGATACAACAACTCGGTACAAAGATACTGGTCCGTTAACATTTTTAGCTTCAGGAATATGTACCAGCATCTGCCTACCATGCCTTTCTTTAACAATAATGTCAGGGGGACTCGGATCAGGTGTTCCAATTATGGTTTCTGCTCGAGTTGTAGCTGGGAGCCCCTCATCCTCATCATTTGCGCCTGCCACACTGATAAAGTAGCTCGTACCAGGATACAAGTTGGGGAGTTCGGTACTGAATGTATCATTAGGTACTCTCCATTCAGGAGAGCCAGAAGGAATATCAGCGTAAGTATCTAAGATAACAGCTTTTATGACATACCCTGTGATGTCTGAATGAGCCTCCGGCTGTTTCCAAGTTATCCTAATAGTGGTCTCAGTGACTTTGGTAACATTGACAGGCTCGGGCGGGCCCGGGGCGACAACCTCAGTGTCATACGCGCTCGCAGCATTCACGCCGCCGCATTTCTGCGTCTCGTTTTTAGGGCACGGGGAGTCACAGGAATCTAATGGGAGTTTGAACGTGCCGGGAGTGTTACTGCAGAAGCACGTGGACTCGTTGCCGATCAGCGCGTACTTGTAGTAGAGCTGCTCGCAGGCCGAGAGACACACGTCCACGGACTGCCCGGTGTGAGTGTTGAGGATGTCGTCAACTTTCAGCCGGTAGCAGCCGATGTAGTCGCCGCGGTCGCCCACGCCGACTCGCATACACAACACAACCACTAGTATACATAGCCACCCAACTCGAGTATCCATTGTTTATTCTCAGTATTGAGTCATAGGTTAATTTGACGTATACTTAAACGATCGTTACAAAGACATTAACATAAATCGTAAATTACACCATGACCAATGAACGTAAAACCACGTAAATTAGTAAATATCTACAAAACTTTTGGTAGATCACTACGAAACTTTGAATTGTTTGGTCAATAAAAATATTAAACGATAGCGAGCGAGAACGGTTGACTGAACGTGCGTTCTGAGGGCCTACCGCGAAACGATATTCGTTTTCGTTCGTGTATCTCCGTCTCTGTCGCACTTGCTAGTTCGAGCGACAAAGAGGGAGATACACGAACGAAAACGAATATCGTTTCGCGGTAGGCCCTCTGTTTCTGTTCCGTTAACGAATGTTTCGGTCCGTTGCGTTTTGATCGTTATTCAAATTGTTAGTTGTCAATTATATTAAAAAGTCACGAAGTTAAATATTAATTTAATAATTAACAACAAAAGTTATCAAGTATAGAAGAACCTAAAACTTTCACATAATAAATCAATATTAAATATTATTATTATTTTACACATACAGATAGCTTCTGTTGGATCGTGTGAGTACTACTTACTGTGAGCACTGTTTAACAGAACGTTGACAGACAGTGATGCCAACACACAGCTGTCAAATCACAAACAACTCACTGGGATTTGAAATGAAATCGTTATAAAACGAATTACAAACTATATTTGATGTAAATAGGAAATATAAACAAATTCCTGAACAATAAATCAATAAAGATGTCTACCAGGTCTGGCAAAAGTAAGTACTGTACCCTATGAAGGAAAATCTAATTCGTCAATGTGTAAAATTTCATGATACTGATGATCTAATATTTTTTCAGGGCTTCACAAGGCGTCTAATGAGAATATTGAATCTCAAATTCCTTTAAAGATTGATAGAAAGACACGAAGCAAACGTGTTGTGGAAAATAGTGACGTTCAGGGAGTTGTAGTGAAAGCGAAGAAACGCCAGAACTATGTGACTTTCCCCTCTGAGGAGGACAGCGCAGGCGGGAACTCCTTGGAAGATGAGGTGCCGAACAAGTCAGGTCGCGCCCTGCGGCGGTACACGCTCAAAGAGCAAAACGCTGCGACGGAAGAAGAGACAAAAACACAAGCCAGACCTACCAGGCGTATTAAGAAGTTGTCTGAAACCGAGGGTGTGCCGGAAATTCCTGTAAGTGAAGATCCTGTCGTGCCTGTCAAGGCAAAGGGCAAGAAAAACAAAAAGAAAACCAAAAAACTTGAATCTGAAGTCAACAATAAGGAAAATGTGAAAGCAGGGAAGAAGAAAAATAAGAGAAAGAACTCAAAATCCAACTCAGTTGAGGTGGAGTCTAACGTAAAGAGGAAGAATGACAGTAATGTATCCACAGATTCCTTTCAAAGTGCTGCTGGCAGCCCCCAAGAGAAACCAGTTACTCCACCTTATAATAGTTCACCTAAACACACTGGCGAAGACACACTCCCTACACAAAATACAAGTGGCATCAGGATAAGGTCAAGTCTGAAGAGAATTTCTGAACTAAACACTTCTACTAAGGCAATGGATGTAGACGAAGACAATATTGAAAAAGAAGCTGAAATTTCTGTTAGATCAAGCAAGCGCAGCAGATCTAGCTTAAAACCCATAATCCTTGACAAAGAATCTACATCACCTGATACTATTGAGAAAGTAGATCTGAACACCACATTTGAAAAAGAACCAACAAAGGATGGTTCTAGTAAAAAGAAAAGGAAATCCAACTTGGCGACAGAAAACACTGACCCTGAATTAACAAATTTGTACATTCCAAAGACATCTAAAATACTAAATACTACTTTTGAAAAAGATGACATTGAAAATGATGGAAAAAGTAAGACCAATAAAGAACAGAAGATCAAAATTATAAATGCAAGTTTTGAGATAAAAAGATCCCCAAGGAAATCTGTAAATGCTTCTGAAAAACCAGTAACTTTAAATGGCACTTTTGACTTGTCTCCAAAACCCGACCTCACGAAACAAAAATCCCTCGACTCCACTTATGAAAAAGAAAGCAAACTTGACTCTACTTTTGACAAAACTGACAAACCAAGCTCCTCGGGTTCGAAATCTTCCCTCATAAGCTCTGACGCCACTAACAATTCTATAATCTCACTGGACAGATCTGACAATTCAAAAATCACAGACGATGACTCTAAAACCGAAAACATCCTCAACACTACACCTCTCCTCATAGAGAGTTCAATGGAAGATTCCCGTGTCTTGGAAAGCTCATTAAAAGAGAACAAAACTCCAGAATCCTTACCAAAGGCCTCTGTAACACCGCTTAAACGTGAAGGCACATTCACCTTAGACAGCCCATCTGCGTCTCCAAAGAGGACACCAAAGAAGCGAGTGACATTGCAAGCGGCTGGCTGCACACCATACTACTCAAACGGGAAGGGATCACAGAAGCGAAGTGTTCTGAACCTGACACACTCCATTGAGAAGTCTGGGCGGCGGTCGTCGCTGGCGGAGGCGCCGCGCACCACGCGCGTTATGTTCTGCAGCCCGACCAACAACCCCGGGGTTGCCACACAGCGCAAGAGCAAGGTCATCAAGTCCAACCTGAAGGGTTCTAATAAGAGCTTCGTTTTTGATGAGAGTGGTAAGTTGAATGTGCTTCTTAATTTAAAATTTAAGTTTCAAAACAACATTCTATGAGTCCAAATAGATCATTATGCCAAGTGCTGGATCATTTATCCATTGAGTTGAAATCAATTTTTATCAAATGTGTTGTTATCTTTCGATTGAAATATGTACCTACTTATACAGCGTGTATTTTTAATATTACCTCAAATTGTAACCAGAAGTAGATGTTAGGGCTATGAACATATATATTGCAAGAAATTTCTCTTAACTACCAACTTTTTTGTCCATATAAAATAATTCAGCACGCAATGGATTACTACTTTGTCTTACTGACACAACGTCACAACTGTCACAAGTGACCCGCTTCTTCCATGAGTCAAATGTGTGTACGCAATACATTGGTGCTCGATAAATTTTCAAAAATTAATTACGTTGCAGTAGTTAAGATTAAATTGAAATTTTCTTGCAATATCGGTTCACAGCCCTAACACCTACCTCTGGTTACAATTTGAGGTAATATTAAAAATACGCGCAGTATAACTTGTATTATGTCATAATTTATATAACGTGTATACCCATTTAAAAAAAAAAACAAATTCAAACATTTATTCGTGACAACACAGAAAATAAAAGAAGAAATAAAATTAAAAAATAACACTGGTTAAGTCACGAAATGGACCCAGCTCAGCATGTTGCTAGCTTGACAGCCAGCTTTCGTTATTAATATCAGATAAATTTGAGGAATTTAAAGATTCACTACTTATCAATTCTATCTTGAAATAGTTTCTGTCAAGGTCCAAAAATAGTTAACGTTACATACCTACATCTGACTGCTTTGATGTCTTCGACATCCCAACTGAAGTATTAAGAAGAATGAATGATCATTTCCAGAGTGTCAGAGGCCACAGCCATCGCGGCTGGGCCGCAAGCGTTCGTTCACGCACACGGAGGGCTCGCAGGCAAGCGCCAAGCGCACGCGCCTCGCCGCCGAGCCGCCGCCGCCGGCGCGCGCGCGCACCACCAGCGCCATGGGTAAGCCTGGCTGGCTACAGTTAATGTATTATAATAAAAAGGTTTTCGAGTGGCGACCACATACCGGAAGGCGCAGCGTGGGTAGGCCCCCCACAAGGTGGACTGATGACCTGGTAAAGGGTGGCACTCTTTGGGGGAGGCCTATGACCAGCAGTGGACGTCTTTCGGCTGATAATGATGGTGAAGGTGAGTAATAAATTTATTTCGCAAGAAAAAGTACACATTGCCACAATGTATGACCAGTATATCTCAGTCTTTTTATTTTTTTTAACCTATAAAGAGAGAGAGTTAAGTAGACGGATTAGTGGCCGTACTTACCCCTATTCGTTGTGTGGAATACTCTCACCGGTTAGAATCAGAATCAGAAACTATTTATTGCCACAAAAAAAAAACTTACTAGAAAAAGTACAAAAACTTACAAACTATATACAAACAATACGAAAAAATCTGAATTAGTGATAATGATAATAGGCCTCAGTCTCAGGATGTGCTGGGCTTGGTTTACCACCAAGATGTTACTGCTGCTTACGACTGCGGTTTGTTTTTGGTGATAACAGCTGGGAATATGGCTTCAGGATTCTGTAGAGTAGGACTGGTAGGAGTAATAAATGCTCACACGCAGGTCTCTCTGGGATCGTTGATGGTGTTTGGGTTGCTTATGTATGGCTGCTGCTCTTGCTATATACTTCTGATTCAATTGAGCAAAATTTTTACTCAAATCTGATATAAACTACTATTGGGTGTATTTCTCCACAATCTTTTACTTCCGTCGTATCATTGGGTGCTCTGAAAATTTTAACATGAAAATATTTTCAGCAAAACTGACAAACGGTGCGACTCCCTCGAAGCCTGCTACACCGAAGTCGGAAGTGAAGACCAAGCTGCCCAACTTCGCGGCGCTGCACGCGCGCCGCTTCGAGCGCATGGAGTCGCTGGACGAGTGCCAGCAGAGGAAGGCCCGGCGCGCCAAGCAGCTGCTCGTGCCCACGGGCAGCGTGGCCGTACTGGAGCGGAGCAGCCCCAGAGGTGAGTCCGTCAGTACATCCACCACACCGAAGGATGTGGAGACCAAGCTGCCCAACTTCGCGGCGCTGCACGCGCGCCGCTTCGAGCGCATGGAGTCGCTGGACGAGTGCCAGCAGAGGAAGGCCCGGCGCGCCAAGCAGCTGCTCGTGCCCACGGGCAGCGTGGCCGTACTGGAGCGGAGCAGCCCCAGAGGTGAGTCCGTCAGTACATCCACCACACCGAAGGATGTGGAGACCAAGCTGCCCAACTTCGCGGCGCTGCACGCGCGCCGCTTCGAGCGCATGGAGTCGCTGGACGAGTGCCAGCAGAGGAAGGCCCGGCGCGCCAAGCAGCTGCTCGTGCCCACGGGCAGCGTGGCCGTACTGGAGCGGAGCAGCCCCAGAGGTGAGTCCGTCAGTACATCCACCACACCGAAGGATGTGGAGACCAAGCTGCCCAACTTCGCGGCGCTGCACGCGCGCCGCTTCGAGCGCATGGAGTCGCTGGACGAGTGCCAGCAGAGGAAGGCCCGGCGCGCCAAGCAGCTGCTCGTGCCCACGGGCAGCGTGGCCGTACTGGAGCGGAGCAGCCCCAGAGGTGAGTCCGTCAGTACATCCACCACACCGAAGGATGTGGAGACCAAGCTGCCCAACTTCGCGGCGCTGCACGCGCGCCGCTTCGAGCGCATGGAGTCGCTGGACGAGTGCCAGCAGAGGAAGGCCCGGCGCGCCAAGCAGCTGCTCGTGCCCACGGGCAGCGTGGCCGTACTGGAGCGGAGCAGCCCCAGAGGTGAGTCCGTCAGTACATCCACCACACCGAAGGATGTGGAGACCAAGCTGCCCAACTTCGCGGCGCTGCACGCGCGCCGCTTCGAGCGCATGGAGTCGCTGGACGAGTGCCAGCAGAGGAAGGCCCGGCGCGCCAAGCAGCTGCTCGTGCCCACGGGCAGCGTGGCCGTACTGGAGCGGAGCAGCCCCAGAGGTGAGTCCGTCAGTACATCCACCACACCGAAGGATGTGGAGACCAAGCTGCCCAACTTCGCGGCGCTGCACGCGCGCCGCTTCGAGCGCATGGAGTCGCTGGACGAGTGCCAGCAGAGGAAGGCCCGGCGCGCCAAGCAGCTGCTCGTGCCCACGGGCAGCGTGGCCGTACTGGAGCGGAGCAGCCCCAGAGGTGAGTCCGTCAGTACATCCACCACACCGAAGGATGTGGAGACCAAGCTGCCCAACTTCGCGGCGCTGCACGCGCGCCGCTTCGAGCGCATGGAGTCGCTGGACGAGTGCCAGCAGAGGAAGGCCCGGCGCGCCAAGCAGCTGCTCGTGCCCACGGGCAGCGTGGCCGTACTGGAGCGGAGCAGCCCCAGAGGTGAGTCCGTCAGTACATCCACCACACCGAAGGATGTGGAGACCAAGCTGCCCAACTTCGCGGCGCTGCACGCGCGCCGCTTCGAGCGCATGGAGTCGCTGGACGAGTGCCAGCAGAGGAAGGCCCGGCGCGCCAAGCAGCTGCTCGTGCCCACGGGCAGCGTGGCCGTACTGGAGCGGAGCAGCCCCAGAGGTGAGTCCGTCAGTACATCCACCACACCGAAGGATGTGGAGACCAAGCTGCCCAACTTCGCGGCGCTGCACGCGCGCCGCTTCGAGCGCATGGAGTCGCTGGACGAGTGCCAGCAGAGGAAGGCCCGGCGCGCCAAGCAGCTGCTCGTGCCCACGGGCAGCGTGGCCGTACTGGAGCGGAGCAGCCCCAGAGGTGAGTCCGTCAGTACATCCACCACACCCAAGTGGATTATAACGTGGCGAACACATTGCCCAACATGAGGACTCCATTGTGGCTTTGCACAAGTTGTCTTAGGGTGGTATTCTACCTGTCCAACGTGCATTGCGATTGCGTCTCACATTTCAGCAAAATGTGAGACGCAAATACACATTGGACAAAGATCTTGGACAAGTGGAATACCACCCTTAGACCTAAATGGGTACATACGCAGCGTTTCAAACGCAAAAATACTCCACTCGTCAAATGTGCACCAGCCTTCAGTAGCCTTCAGAGCCATCGTGTGTGTAAATCTTACAAATAAAATTAAGTCTCCCCTTTAAAATAATTCCCTTTGAAAAGCCTATTGAACTGAAGTGTTTCATTCGACCAAGTTAGCCCATAAAAATGTGACATTACACTTCAGTCTGTTATTATTCCTGTTTGGTCGAATTCGGCCTTTATAGTACTTACTAGTTAACACCACTAAAATTATTATTTAGTAGGCGAAACGCACGACGTAACTAATTGCATTGCCGCTAGATGTCGCCACGTAGTTAACTTGCTATTATATACTTTATTGAGTAACATACTTACATATGATATGACTCATTTGATGACTTAATGACTTATGGAATTATTCCATACTCATACTTATCCCTATAGCTATTGACACGTCATCAAAGATGGCAGCTACCACTATTTAGCCCTTAAGGTTAAAGGAACACATTGTGAGAACAAAGCAAGGACTCTTCGTTCTGCAGCTGACGTTACGTCGCTATCAAGACCACTAATATAGTGAAGAATTAAATATCACGCCACGCTATCACTGATGCGAAGCCAAACAGTAAATTAACTTTCGATTACACTAGATAAGACTCGTTTTTTTACTAAGCATAATGTTTACCATTAAATAAGTGTACCTAGCCTTAGGGCGCTATCGCAAAATTATCTGATACGAATATTTTTCATTCATGCACGTCTATGCTGTATGTCTGGTGGTCTTTTCCTTTTGGTCATCAGAGCTCTGGATTTTCCAGAGCTTGACTTCTTAGTAATAATAATAACTAAGGATCCTGATAATATATGACCACCATTAATTGTGTTACAAGTACGGTAAGATATGAATTACGAACGCCGTTACGCCGTTACCGTACGTGTCGCATACAATGTTTTTCATCACATTTGCGAGGAAAATATTTTACATGGACACTAATGCTACATTTTTAAATTTTTAAATCATTATGTTAATCATATTTTATTCGTGTTTTTACGTTTAAATACATTTATAAATACTTTTTCAAACATTTTGTTCGAGTTAAACCCCCCTTGCTTTATAACTGACGTAAGAGTGACAGATACAATTTAAGAAAAAAACCATTACGCCCATGGGCGTAATAAAGGTTATTAAAGCTCTGTATGCCTGCGCGATATGAAGCCCTATTTACGAGCAAGTGTGATGAAAATCATTTTTAACCCCCGACACAATGAGAGGGGTGTTATACTCGTAAGTTTAACGTGTCTGTGTGTCTGTGTACCTATCTGTCTGTGGTATTGTAGCTCCCAAACAGATGGACCGATTTAAATGCGGTTTTTTTGTGTCATAGATAATTTTAACCCGAGTGTTCTTAGCCGTTTTTGAGATATTGAACTTTGAAATAAAAAAATCGGGGTTTTTCAACTTTTCTAAGTTGTAGTTATTTCTTATGAAGCTTGGCCAAAGAGCAAAGGCCTTCGTTACTCGTCTCGACTGAGCATGTTCCCACCAATCGTTACAAAATAAATACATCCAGATTGCGCTGCAGCGCAGTTTTTTCAATCTGCGTGCAATTCTCGCACGTGTGTGGGAATATTGGCCCGAAATCCAATCCCGCACGGCCCCGCGCCGCCCCGCTCCGACGCGCTGGCATAGACGAGTTCCCGTGTTTATGTTGAATTATATAAAGGCGCACTTTCAGAGCAAGTGCATTGTAATACATTATATACCTAGGGCGGTGAATTCGTATTCGTGAATGCCCCAGACCCAGATCTCAGGTGTTTGTGAAAAGAAAGTTATACGTCTTGCCTTGGCCTGGAAGTGAGATTTTCTCCTCGCGTAGCGGGCAGAAAATCTCACTTACGGCCTAGGGTAACGTAAAAAAAAAAAACCAGTATGAAGCAATGCGCGAGCGCGCACAGCAATGCTATTGGTGGTTTTTTTCCTCGCTCACCCCTTCGCAACTTCGCACAGCTCTGGTGGATACCCACCTTAGTCGTGACTCCGGCAACTGATAGCTCATTTTTTTTTCAGTAACCCTAGAACCGAAGCCTCGGGACACACCACCAAAGGGCGCCACCCCAGCGAAGCCGGCTTCCAAACTGCCCACCTTGGAGACCCTGCCACGCGGCTACACACGGTTCGGGTTCAAGATGCAGTGCGACGTCAACCCCTTCAGCGTCCCTCCGAAAACCACCAAGCCAAAGGTACCCAACTGTGTCAAATATCGTGAAAATCGTGTGAAACCTAACGGTGTCAAATCTGAACAAAATCGTGTGAATCCTAACGGTGTCAAGCCTACGGCTAATTTAAAACGGGAGGTGATACAGCCTTCGCTGGCCGGCGCGACGTCCCTCCGCAAGGCTGTAGCGAAGCAAACTATAATGCGAGAGAAGTCGTTCACGCTCGCTGAAAAGAGAAACGAGAGCCGACAGGAAGTGAGGACCGTTATTAGAGGCGTGAGGACCAACAGGCGCTTCGATCTGCAGATGAAATCCAGGAATCTTAATGGGTGATTGGAAAGTGACGTCGGCTAGAACACCAATTTCTAGGCTGAGCACTGACAAGAACTTATCGTCAGTCGCCACCATCACAAGCGCAAGGTCATCGGTGTGGGGAGGTACACGTATGCCGTAGTTATATTTTCCATAACTGTGATTTCCTTCTAACCAACAATTGAAATTGGCATTGTCAAATTGAATGACCTAGTGTAAGAAATAGAAGTGGAATTATTTTGTTTCAAAAAACGATCCAAACATGCAACTGATGAAAATGATTTAAATTCCTTTAAGATAATGAAAATAAAATGCATTTATTTCGGCCAACTATGATCCATAGGTTGTTAATACTACAGGGGGGGGGGGGGGGGGGGGATAATCACGTAACGTTCCGAACGCGCGTTAGGTAGATCCAACTGTCATTTTTCCGTATAAAAATTGACATTTAGATCTACCTGACGCGCGTACAATGCGTTAGGTGATCGAGCAACAGGACTTATATTATAACTATGTTAGGACTTAAACTTAGATGTAGGTAAAAAACCCCGACATTTTCATTTCAAAGTTCAATATCTCATAACTTTTTGTTGATACGTAGCTAAGAACCATCTCGATTACGTCAGCTTTCGGACAGAAAAAAACCGCATTAAAAGCAGTCCATTCGTTTCAGAGCTACGACACACAGATTGGTAAATATGATATACGATCCATAGTCGATAATTTGTTATTAAGTAATTATATTTCGCGTTTAATGAAGTTGCAATAAAACAAGAGATTAAATGAATCCACTTTGATACACTAGAAGTTCTCTAAGTCATATTTTCTAGATGGCTGTTGGAGTGCTGGGGAGACATAGACTATCAGTCTCTCTCTAAGTGTTCTTATTAGAAAGAGACTGGATAGTCTCTCGCCGCCACACTCGCGAGCCGTCCTATGATAGCCGTGCCGGCTGTACAGTCGACGCCAAAGATATGTATACATTTTTCGCCTTACTACAAGGGCCAATCAATTATTTTTTTGCTCGTTGACATGGTTACGTCCCCTGGGCCACTCTAACTATGATTTTATAGGGCTTAAATCCACTAAACACGTATTTTTGTTAGGTATATTGGTAAACCCATTACCATGATACTTAGAGCATACATAACTGGAGTAGCCTTTCAGTAACTTACCCCTCTGTAAAAAACCTTGCACAATGTGCATAAACACTGATCATAAAAATGCCCGCATGTTGCTGTAAGCACTTGATGTTATAAACGTTCAACCACTTCCAGCTTTTAATAAACAAAAATTGAGTTTCAATATCCTATTAATATGCTCCCCCTTGCCCCCGCAAAATTCGGCAGGCTTTTTGTACGCAAACACGACGTAAGGCTACTCCAGTTATGTATGTTCTAAGCCATGATAGGAGGGCTCCTTTTATAGTATTTTTTCTAAGAAACTCTGTCACTGTTGTCCGTTGTGTTGTTGGGTTACCGGGACAGAATAACAACAAAAAAAAGTTGATTGACCCACAAAGCGATAAGGTGCAAAAGTGTAAATATATTATATCTTTGACGTCGACTGAGTCACGTCAAAGATATGTACTTATACATTTTTCGCTTTATTACAAAGGAATAGGGTGCCAAAGTGTAACATATCATTGTCGTGAACCGTACGACAAAGAGTAGATAAAAGTGACTTTTGAAGTTCTAGGCAAAAGGACGCTGATAACAGCTTTTCTTTGAAGCCATAACAGTACAGTACAAATATTAGATCTAGTTTAATTGAAAAGGGTTTGAGATATACAATGGAAGTTATACCGTAACGCTAATAGATAAGATTCTGAATCGAATAACTTGTGTTATATAGCATAACACATCATTCTTCCTTCCTTATAATGGGAAAGGCACAAGTATACGGCAACTATACAGGGTGTATTATTCAAACGGGGCAGTGAGGGAAAAACCAGAAACCACTGAAACCAGAAAAAAACTGTCTCGTAACAAGAGATAACGAAATTTCCTCCTAAGAGTCACCATACCGATTTTAGAAAAAATAAATACTGCATTCAAAAGCCTCATAAACGGCCGGGAATTTGTTGCTAAGGAACGCTACAGGGGGGGAGGGGGTACGGAAATGGATCTTCCCAGACAAACAGTACATACCAGGTAATTACCTACTATGGATGAGTATGGGAATAATATTTTATTGCAGTTTTAAAAGATTGGTGCAAATAATGAAAATAAATAAAACAACTACAAAATAACCTATTTCGTCCTGTTTAACCATACCAACCAACCGGCATGGCTTAGTATGGGGAGAACCCTTTCTGTAACTAAAACTATGAAAATATATAATTCTTCCTTATATCCATTTACGCAAAAACAATTTTAGACAGATTTGACCGGGTTCGATTCCCGACCGAATGAAATGAGGGTTTTTTGTTTTTTCTAAAATCAGTCTCATGACTCCTAAGAGCAAATTTCCTTGTCTCTTGTAGTTTCGGATTTTCTCTAACTTTCCCGTTTGAATAATACACCCCGTATAATAGTTACAGCTTTTATAGAAGTGCGTTAACCAATCCCGATTCATTTGCATAATGGTTTTACTATGGACTTTCCTATAGTAATCTAATATTGAATAGGCATGATGACTTATGTTAAAATTTATACCATAGTGTTGCTAAATGGATAGTAAACTATCAAATTATTGTAATAAAGTATAGATTAAAAAATATAGAGTGACGTCATATTTTTCTATCAATTAGTATGAAGCGTTTGGGATGCCGCCAGCGAGGTCAATCTTTGTCACAATTTTTTGGGTATTTGTTTTTTAATTGTAGTTGCTCCCATACAAACATTTGTTCCTCGCCAAAAACTGGTTCGAATGGCATCGTGAAAAAATCTTAGTCATCATGCCTATTGGGCTATTTTCGTCTTTGGTAGCCAACAGATCAATAATCGCCAATAATATATAGCCGGGCGAGCGGCTTAGAAATGTGTGCTCAATCGATTCCACTGTTTCTGAATAAGTTTCCTCACAGCTTTTATTTAGTTGTTTCCCTACACTATCGCTTTGTATAAATAACCTAAACCTCATTCCATCATCATCATATATGCCGAAAGAGGTCCACTGCTGGACATAGGCCTCCTCCAAAGAGTGCCAAATTGCTGGGTCCTGCGCCACCCGCATCCAGCGGACTCCCGCGACATTTACCAGGTCATCAGTCCACTTAAGTTTAGCGATTCGGAGGGCTATATCGGTTACCTTGGTTCTGCTGCGGATTGCCTCATTTCTGATGCGACGTAGTGATACTCCCGATGTAGCCCTCAACCATCCTTATTCCATATAACCCACCGAAACTACAACGCAACGCGCATGCGAGTCTCTGGAGTTGCATGCGGCCATAGGCTACGGTAACCGCTTGCCATAAGGCGGGCCGTACGCTTGTTTGCCAACGACGTAGTATTAAAAATAAGTGATCATTTTTGGTACAAACTTTTATTGCCGACTGTACTTTTCTGTATACCGGCATTAACTACTCATTGAGACGATTCTAACGAGCCCTAACTCGATGCGGTTGTGTCGTTTCATTGCGAAGATCCTATGGCCACCTTCCAGCTCCATCATCAGATCAGCACCATGTCATCATAATATTGCATTGTCACGTGTTTTACACACGTATGGAAAATTTCAAAGTGGATCAAATTCAATTTAAAAGATTTGATGCCAAACATTGGGACAAGTGAAACTAAATAAAAGCTTGTAAAATGAGCCGCATTGACATTGTTTTAATGATTTTGTGATAGATACATTTAGTGACGTTATTTCCCTAAACTAAATCTGTCATGTCACAAGCTGACACTCATCATCATCATCATCATATCAGCCGAAAGACGTCCACTGCTGGACAAAGGCCACAATCCTTATATACATTGCATTAATGTGCAATGTAAATAAGGATTCTCAAAACTCTACTTCCAAATGTATTGTTTACCCAGGAGGCATGTATTCTGAAACTTGGCTTATTTTTAAGTTTTTGATAATAGTTTTAGAAAACAATTAAGAAACCATATTTTATACTTCGCAATACCTTTAAATGACATGGATTTCTTCAATTTCTCAACAATCCTTTTCTTGAGCGAGTTATATATAGTAATAGTTCTAGTTTTTTAAACAATTTTACTAAAGGTTGTTAACGTAGTGTAAATATTGTAGTTATCTAACAGTATTAAGGTTTTTAAAAGCTAACTGATATCATGTTAAGGCCAAGTGCCAACGTTTTTCTTTTAGAAAAATTATGTTTTGTACCTAAGATTTAGAAAATAAGTTTGTACGCCTTTGAACATAGATTAAAATGGTTTGGTAAACGAGTTGTTTCATTTACGCACTTGATTTGTTTAATTGCTTTTTTTTCCTCCTCACTGTCATGTATTGTGACTCATTGTTTAAAAGTCTACCAGGATAAATGGTGTATTACTGACCGCACCGCAAATATCTAGAATTTAAAGTATTCTTTCTGAACTGTGGTCAAAGTAAAGACATGTAAAGACTAAGAAAAACCGGAATTTTCGGGATCCCGAGTAGATTAAAAAAAAAGTAAAATTCGATTGAATTAAAACGATAATAACGGCATGTTTGTGATGGTGACGTTAATTAAAATAACATATTAATAGACAGAAAACAAAAACCTTTATTCTTTAATATCACTAACTAAATCAGTTTTCCTTGGAAATTAACAAAGGTAATCAAAACAATAAGGAATTGGAGAGTATTACAGGTGATTTTGAAAGTGACTTCTACCACAGCATAAGTGAGGAAACTGGCCCCGTAGCATGGTTGGCCTTGTCACGCGATAGGTGATAGGATAGAGCGTGCGTCACTGGCTGACACCGTTCGATAGAACGAGACGACGCCCCTATCTTGTCACTTGTCGCGTGATAAGGCCAACCATGCTACGGCTCCTGTTTTTATTTTTCAAAAATAATTGACGTAGCTGAAAAATCTGAAAGTTTTTTCTGGTGCTAAGGAAGGTTATTCCTATCACCAAAAAAATAATCAGGCACTTCTGATATTTTCATCCATTCCGCATTGCATAAAGGGCTTATTTAGGTAAATAAATACAAGTAAAATGGCTACAACCAGATTTATTAATGTCTCAACATAGAAGCACGGTATGGTAAGTGATCACGAGGCGGCTCGTTTAGCGTCCGGCTCAACACCGTCCAACACTCCTCAACACTCTCAACACTTTACACTGTTCAACACTGCGGACCGGCCTCTTCGACAACAGCTTTCAAAATCCAACAACCGGTCATATTCCAAATTCCGAAAGTAAACCAGTCTACAATAGTTCCGAAGTATCACACTTTGTTCTTTATTTTCGAATTTTGGAGAAGTCGCTTCGTCGTACGGTCTCCAAAAGCTGTAGACGCGTATAGCCTGGTTACACGTAAAGAGTACACGGTGAGACGGCACTCTAGTATAAAGAAAGATAGGCCTAGAGCTCGGCCGAGCACTTTACAACTACCCAGCACTCGGCAGAGCACTGCCTGACCAATGTGCTCAACATGTGTAAACAAGGCTTTAGAACATTACAGTTAAATATTGAAAATAGATACAACATCATCCCTTGTGCACGGAGTACATATCACACTTATATTTATTTATCATCATCCATGAAAAAATCACTTGTACTGTTTTATTAAAATACACAGCTTGTTCGCCGTCGGTAAATATTTGTACAGCCTAGGGAAAATAACTTATTTGTTAGGAAATGCTGGTAGCCTGTCGGTGAGGAGTGTCAATGTCAAGAAACTCGTGGTTCGGACATCGCTAGATGGCGTTATATTATAAAAGCAAGGGTCCGACCCCGCGCCGTACAAATATATCATTGCATCGCTAGATGGCGTTATATTATAAAAGCCAGAATCCGACGTACAGTCACGGACTTTAATCGTTGAGCCATTTAGGTGTCAACTAATTTTGGTTTTTAATAGCTAAGCTACGAATATCCAGTAAAAGGTGAGCTCTTAACGGCTCAACGATTAAAGTCCGTGACTGTACCAGGGTACGAATATATGGCGGTGACAGCTTCATATAGAAATCCACTGAAAACTATCTATGAGGAACCAATCTTTGACATTGGCACTCGATAAATTACTAGGTAATAAGTATCTATATAAAATATTTCTCCTTTTTGACAACCGCAGCCGCTCACTATGGACGTCGTAAATACCACAATTTGGATATTGTTTTGTTTAGACAGAGATAGTGAAATATTTGCAATCGCCCGCAAGTCCTTAAAAAAAGGTATACAGAGTGATTTTTTTAAATGGGACAGTATGGGGAAATCCGAATCTAAAGGAGATAGAGGAAAAGTGTCCAAGGAGACATTAGGTGTTTTTTTATGTAAACAAATTTGGCTCATTAAAATTTTTGGTCAAGCGTGAGTTGTTCTTAAAAAATGATAAAGTTGGTCATTTTTTTTTTGACGCGGTTCGACTCTGTTTCATGTAAGGATTATTTCATTGTATGGAAAGAAAAAATCTGAACAGCAGAAGTTGGTCAAATTTAATGAAAACTAATCTTCATACAATTGCAGTATTCGCCTTTTAATATTGCTACAAGTGCCTAGGCGTGTAAAAAAATATTTAAAATTATTCCATTTTTAAATTTCGATAATCCATAAGAGCTCCAGATGATTCAAGAGAAGAACATTTTTTTTAATCTTCGTAAACATCATGGCACGCGATAGTCTTGAAATTATAAAAAAAAGAATTCAAATTTGGAACGAGTGGCCCCCACGATCGCCCGACTTAACGCCATTAGATTTTTTCTTATGGGGTTACCTTAAGGGTCGAATTTATGAATCCCGATACAACTCCGTACAAGAATTAAAAGATGCTGTTTACAACACTTTAAACACAATTCACCATAAGTCTCTGTTAAATGCAACTAGAAGTGTCTTGAAGCGTGCTCGTACCTGCATAAGACAAGACGGCGGCCACATCGAACATTTACTCAAGTAATAACTGTTTTCATTAAATTTGACCAACTTCTGCTGTTCAGATTTTTTTCTTTCCATACATTGAAATAATCCTTACATGAAACAGAGTCGACCCGCGTCAAAAAAAAAATTGACCAACTTTCTCATTTTTTAAGAACAACTCACGCTTGACCAAAAATTTTAATGAGCCAAATTTGTTTACATAAAAAAACACCTAATGTCTCCTTGGACACTTTTCCTCTATCTCCTTTAGATTCGGATTTCCCCATACTGTCCCATTTAAAAAAAACACTCTGTATTAGTACTAATGTCAACGAAAATTGCGCCGTAAAAATAGCAGTTCCACTAGATGACGTCCTAAAATGCTCAGTTTCACGCTGATGCCATCTAGCAAAACTGCCTGGCGAGATTGTTTCTTCAACTTTAGGACACTATTGTAGTGTCTATCGGCGCATATATCCAATGTATGTCAGTAACAATAAAGAACGTGTATGGATATTTTTGAAAGGTTGTTTAGATATTGTAGAACTCGACTGTACATAGCAGCCGTTGCAAACATATAATACTTATGCGTTAGAGGAAGTAGCTTGTTCAAAATTACGTTTCCAATGTTTCTCCACAACAATTAGTGTCAAACTGTTCAGGAAATGTCGCCAGTGGTGCTTAACCTTTAATTTTAAGACTCGTTGGTTCCTAACCAATTGACACAGAGTGCAGTATTGCGCGTCAGAGATGGTGAGGCAAGCCTCCACAGCGAGCGGCCGATGGTTGCCGTGTTGTGCTTGAATGAACATTTAATTGACCAAGTCATACAGTCCGCCATTTTTGAATAAGAACAGCTAATTTAGTAATACTATGATTATATCAATCATTACGCTAGGTTTACTAAATTTATTTGGCAATTTTACAGACAAAATCGAAATAATTTTACTACATGAAGCTTTATCACGTATCCCAATCTTATCAATAGAGATTTAGCAGATGAAAATATCTTCTATTCCAACAAAAAATCGCATGAAACCCAAACAGGCTTTACATTTTTTTAGTTTCACAAAGATATGTTGCTTTTCAATAACAAAAATATCGCATTTCAGTGCTTAATTACATGGTATTAAAATAATTCTACTTAGTTTTTCGACTATATTACAAAATGCAATAAAATTTGCTCAGGCACCTAAATAACCTGCGGTTGAGAACATCGCAAAAGTTAGTACAGATAATTTATCAAAGCAACGCAATTAATAATAATCAAATACTATATTTTCCGGCACACAGAATGTAGGTACTTACCGCAAAATATAGTATTTGCCCTTACCCAAACAGACAAATAATTATATTTATTAAGCGTAAGAGCGAATAATACAAAAACCTTTGCGATGTCGTCAACAACAGAACCTTAACTACATTAGCACGAGAAATAACTCAACTCGGACTTTTTAACTCCGCGGGAACTGAACGAGGAAGTTGACTGCAAGAGGAAAAACTGCTTTTTATACGTCACATTACCACTCGTTCAAGCAAAGCATTAGGATTGCCTCAATGTCAGGGATATCCAGCACTCGCATAAGATTATAGAACTCTGTGAAGTCGCAGGTCCCCGCGACACAGACACCATGCAAGTGATGTAAAACCCGAGTATCACATTATGATCACACCGTCTTCGCTCCGAAAGTAAGTTTCCCATAACACAAATAAAATGTGAATGTCTCAACACTTACCGCTAAGAGGAAAACAAGATTAAAATTATCTTACAATTTATTTACAATAACTAGGTACTTAATATTATTACTATAATTTAGGTATGTACAGCGGTCGCTGACAGATTTAGGAGTTTTCATTGGAATAAAGACAATAATATAACTAATTAAATGTAAACGTTTTCCTTGTACTGCGCACTACATTATATTTAACAAGGCAGACTTGGAGAGGGAATACTTTATCTTGTACAGAGTTACCGCTACAGGTATTCCTCATAACCTACAAGAATTAAGTGCAATAAAACTAACTTAATTAGTCCGCCTATAGGAGACAGTCAAAATTTCGCAACCGGGCGCAGGTGCGGGCTTATTCGGTGTGTCACCTCACCGCCCAAATATTACTAACCAACTTGTCAAAACGACCCTCCTCTGACGAGAAAATGCTAAATTAACCTGTCCAAAATTATAAAGCCGACAAATTAATTAGTCGGCTGCGTGTGGGTGCTCATTATAACTTATTACAAAGTGAAAAGACCGATAGCAGCCATTTAACAACCCCAGTAATTACTTAGTTGATCACTTCCCGTGCATGCGTATCTCACCGCATCTATCAATACTGATACATGTTCGCAGTTCGCAGGCAACACAATCTGTCAATTACAACAAACAAATATTACAAATAACAACTTTGTCAAAATCTTAAACTCAAAGTGCATATTCTATTCTAGTTAATTTCACAGTGCTAATAACTTTTACAGATTTTGCTCGAGAGGGGTGGTTGCCGTTTATATTGAGGTTCCATTCAATTCATTACCCTGACGCCGCCCACCTCCCCCGAGCATGTAGTGCACAACACAATCATTTCATGTTTTTCTCTCGCAATCAAGTTGGCAAATATATTACGAGTATACACCAACAAAATGAGGTTTATTTACAAGTCAATTATTTGATGATTTAAAATCGTTATTTATATATGGTTTAATCTCAAATGGCCAAAGGTGACTGAATAATGACAATTTTCATTAGGCGCTCGGTTCTCCCTGGACAATTAATTAATAGCGTATTCCAACGAGCTGTGTCGTTGACCTAGCTTACTGCCACAGTAGTTAACTAGTTTCCAAATTATATTCGACTAATATACTAACGTCATACGATCCCTAGCCACTGTTTTCGTTTAACTCGACTCACGAAAACTAAATCAGAAGCGGTAAGCTACTATTTTTTCACTTATTTTATTACTTTTATTAGATTCGGTAAAACCACAGACCATGATGATAATTATATTAGTAGCAAAAACTAGCTACCTACCGATATTTTACCGACTAGTGTAAAATATAACTAGACGATTGTTGATCCAGGGATCGAATTATTTTACAATGGCATTAGTAAGATGGACGTATTTATGTGTTTATGTTATGAGGCTATAGGTATTATCTAATCGAGTTATCGTTCACAATTCCCCTATCTCCGGCCGTTCCCGAGTTCGTTACGTGTGTGACACATTGCGTAGATGCGTTATTGGGCGAATAATCCCCGAGCCGTGGCAATTATAAATATAGAATTGAGTTTCAGCTTTTATAGCTTCATCGCATTTTTAAACATCTTTTTGAATCAAGAATTAGTATACATGCGGTCGCTGTAGGATGTAATAGCGAACGGAAAGGTTTGGGGTCGTTTTTCATCTCGTCCTGAGTTCCAGGCGGGCGCTGTTTTACATAACAATCTCGTTATCGTTAGCTACTCGGATGAGCAGCACAATTTTGATTTTAAATCCAGGTTGTAATATGTTATCATTATACTCTGTTTACAACAATCTGTCAAGGGATTAACTTTTGTGTAACAGCACTGTAACGAGCCGTTTTTGTACTGCTATTTTGAGCGAAATTAAATTTTGATAACTATTCCGTTCCAAACGGCGATAAAGACTAAGTAAGTAGTTTAATTAAAAGGGGTGTCAAAGCTCCACAGCTCCCATTGAAACCCGATGATATTAAAAACTCATTTATAATTTGGTTGGACGCTGTCATTCGACCTTGGCTCGCGGCGCCACGGTAAAAACGCTTCGAAAGAATCCATATTGCGGAATAATCTGGTTCTTTGACTTTGAGCATAAATATGCATGAGGTTCAAGCTGACCAGTTAAACAAAATAATATTATTTTCGTTAAGTCGACGATTGGACTTTGAATGTTCCGCAAGAGAAGTACGTACCGAAATAATCAGACCATTAGAATTGAGGCCGTAACCGATAATTAGGACAGGGCTTGAAGCCTCGGGAGAGCCGCGGCGCGCCGCTAGGGAACCCGCTCTGAATCACCGCTTTGACCCTTTAGCAATATCCTTTATCCTTGTTGCTGCGTAGCGAGGTCAATACGCAAGATATTAAATCAAACGAACTGTCGTCCCAAACGTCCAAGTACCGATAATGAAGCGATAGAGCACCTTTCACTTACCATTTTATAACCGACGCTTGTCCCACTGTTTGTGTTATTAGATACCTATTAAGTTCGCTTTGACGACACAAGATTTCAGAACTGTTTAATTCCTATGTTTCAATGTCAACGGAGCGTTTGAAGGTGTTTTGCATGACCATTACACGGTTATCAGAACTCTTGACAATGCATGGCTTTGTTCCCGAAACTCGAGGCTAGGGCTTCCGATCCCGGGATTTATTACTACTACAACACCGCGGTATTGTAGTAGTAATAAATCCCGGATTGGAAGCCCTGCCCGAGACGCGTCGAACTAACAGCTAGTACTTGTACATTTTGATTTATATTAAAAACGATTCTTTCCTCTCTGAATCACGTACGATGTCGTCCGGAATAACGTATAAATTTAGCAGAGTATAGCATTACGTGGGCTGCAAGGCCGAACCAGTATCAGAGGTCGTGTGAGAACTTCAACTATGCGTTAGTGACGAGAAGAATACATGTGATTCACAGAGCTTACTGACCACGCCGCTGCCTGCTAACCAGTATAAAATCAGACTCCATTACTCTCAGTTGTAATGGATCTAGGTATCAGTTACACTAGAAACGAGCTCACTATCAAACACTATATAACGTCTTGTAAATGGATTTTAGCCGCGTTCAGTGGCCTTTCAGCTTGAAGGATTAATTTTCTTTAATGCATATTGCTGAAGTTAACAAACCCATATTTAATTTAATTATTACGGAGAAATTCGTTGCACATTAAAACGGTTCTCAGATTATTCTTTTGCATAATGGCAACGTATATTAAACGTATACGTATAAACTATAATACACGACCAAAGGCAATTTAATTTGTTATCTTTACGAGTATCTAATTACTACCAATTGAATACTTATCAATGATAAGTTATCATCAACATCAAATTAATCTTAGCGTGATCGTTGTTCAATTTGTGAAAGATATGTAATTGAGAGGACACAATAATGTGCTTACTGATGCTACCAAAGTTAAAGGACGTGAAAAACTCAGGGGCGTACTGGACTGACTGTAGAAGAAGCTTGTTGTCATTAGGGACGCTCATAAACCCCTAAAAACGGAACTGGCGAGCTCGTAAATTTTACTGCCACCCTCTGCAGTGCCAGTGTGTAAGAAACTCATGACATGCATGCTTTCAGTGGCAGCTAGTCGTATGGTACGGTTCGTTACTCGCGAAATCGAATGGTATTTAAAAGGCAAACTTATTCAAGATACCTTCACCCTTATCGCCTTTTCACCCGCACGGTAAAACGGTATTACTGTTGTGACTCACAAACTCACAACCTGTTTTCACTCAACTAAGCCCACCTACCAGCATAACTTGATTAAGTATAGAAGCAACCATTCGTAATCGGCGGTTAGTATTACACTGGCTATTTTGCTGGAAGCTAGTGAATCATAGCCAAGTAGAGTTTGCGGTTATCAATAGCCGGTTGCGTGTCGCAGACACCCTAATCTAGTTTTCCGCATGGAAACGCGGCCTGCGGCAGCCGTTTTGCTGAAAAACTCCGCGCTCAGAACTTTTACGGGTATTTGTTTTGGGACTACTCAATAAGACGTCGGCACTGGCAAGCTGCTAGCAACTTTAGGACGTTTTGGGCATTCATATAAAAGTATTTCGTAACGTTATTTAGCGAACACATTAATAATATTCTAAACATTATAGGTAGGTAGGTACTTAATCGTATTATGAAATTATAAAATACACTGACATGAAATGTATATGTCGGGAATTGATTGTCAAACAATCCTCGAGTTGACTTTTCGTGTTCACAAGAATGACCCAAGACTCCCAAGAGACGTAATCTTTGCTACAAGAAAATGTGGTGTGAATAAAGTTTTTTTTTTCCAATTATAGCTGACTAACACCTCTGCGTTAACTTTTCCCTGCCGTGATGAGTAACAATTTAATAAGAATACAAACACGGCATAATTTGTGCACAGTAATACACTTTGCACTAATGCATGGATTTCAACTAAATAATGGAAACGGAGCAAAAGAACGGTCAGGTCACGGCACATGATGACGTCACGCGTTGACGTCAACGACAATAATGGTTATTTCGTCCTATCGCAGCTAAGCAAATAGCCGCTAGACAACATGGCTTTCAGGTTATTATGCGAATAATTTAATTACATTCAAGAGCATTTAAGGCAATTGTATTACGAAATTATAAGTACATTGACTGTTACAGGATTATTTAGGGCATTGATTGCCCTAGACTGTAAGAGCCCTTAGAAAATTGTGCACGCCGTCAAAGCAAAGCAAGTACATACCATTTGTCACCACTTTATGACGTGGCATTTAAAACGCAGATAAGCCTCGTATAAGTTGAACTAGAAGGCAACTCACAAAGCTCAACAGCTGCTATTGGGCCAGTATACCGATTACGCAAGGCAGTTACGTGTCTCAGCGTAAAATTTTGCTGGGGATGAAAGCACAGGCGAATACAAATCGATTTGTGAATACTGAGCTGATTCATAAGACTCCTAACTCTCATACTTAGCACATAAGGTAGGCTCTTCGTCATACATCTATCGCGATTATTGTTAATCACAGAACAAGGTTTAATTATTTGTATCGATATTTTATCAGGCTACGTACAATGAGAGTTTATTAGACTTTTGATATAGGTACATGCGTGAGCGATAAAAGTCAGCCATGCCATGAAGACACGTGCCTTTTTGATTGGGGGTGTCGAATACCACGATAATTTAATGAAGCACATTGCAGCCAGCGTACGGTCCGCAACAATGCAAGCCACGGAGGACCAATTTATTTTTGAGTAGACTTCGGATCTTCATTTTACCACGAAACTATTTGAAGGCACACGCGTTCTGTCTGGCCTGTCCCAATTATGCTCTCTCTTTCGCTTGCAAGTGCTCTATTCTCCTGCTACATACTCACAGATTTGATCGTATCTGAGTAAGAAATAATTCCACTTCTACTAATGTGCCATTACCATAATATTATGTAGAGCATCAGTCTAAACTCTAATAGATCTAAGTAGATTTAAAACGTTCCCTGCGTAAATGACCGGCAGACAACGCAGCCATTGCAAGGCACGAGTAAAGACCATTCAAAGGGTGGGAGGACTGGGATGCAATGATACGGAAGTTTTAGGGTTTTAAATGACGTTCCATATTTTAAAAGTTAGAAACAAATCTTCCTCAGTATCAGGACCTTGCATATGAGGTCCTGATACCGAGGAACATATGTTCTAATGAATAGTGATTATAATACAACTACTTTAGGGGTTGAATTGGAGATAACAATATACTCAATATAGCATAAGTTAGTTTGAGTACAAGATAGCAATGCTATGTTATGGCGTAATGCGACTGCATTAGTCACAGCGCGATAAAGTACCTTATCGTTTGACACACGAAGCTCCGACAATCAATAGTGATCCTCGTGGACTCAATTGGCTGACGTTGACAACAAAAATTGCGCTCAAACAGAAGCAAACAATTAGGAAATCAATCAACCCAACCACAAACAGTCTTATCATTATCACTACCACAGCCATAAAAAACGAAGTGCATCTGACATCTTGATTGTCTTGAATCAAGCGACATTAGTTAGGTAGGACTTCGCTAAATCAGGCATCCCATGTACAACAAATACCCGTCTAGAACCACGCGGCTACATAATTGGGCAAACTCCTTTTAGGCCAAGACCGGCTATTGTTGGCCTTATTCCAGAATTTCATTAGAGTCAATGTTACAGTCCAGCAAATCGAGACGTATGGCGATTGCCGGCGTAAAGAACGTTAACGGATAGTGAAGGTGGTCTGAATATCCTATATCCTACAGTTTCACGAAAATAGTTTTGTTTATCTCACAGAACAGGCTGAGTCAACAGCTAGCGATTAGCGGCAATAAATTAACACTGGTGATTTTACTAACATTCGAAACTGTAAGATAATTATGTCACTGACGGAGAGCTAATTATAACATTATCAATGATACGGATGGACAAAAATACCATAAATGGGCGTCAACGTCAACTCAAAGTTCATCTACATAATAAGCACAGCAATCTAGAAATCAGTGACGTAAGAACAATGTCGGTCCCGCTTCTGCCTAGGATAGTAATAATGGAGAATCGGGTTGCATTTCTAAAGCACTATGCATTTAGTTGTTTATAAACAGCGCCGTCAACACCGTTGGGAAATAGTGTTTATATTAACTGACGCGGCTTGGAACAAGGGGCATTGTGGGCGCTTCAGATACCGTTTCAAGAATGTTTACAATAGCCAAATGTAGAGGGCTGATATGTTTTTGTGGATGATGTTATAACTATTACCTACACGTTGAATGCACTGGACTTGCGTAATTGGATATTATCAAGACAAGACCAAACTGGCCGAAAATCTTTGACAGTTTAAAGGTACAAGTCGGGAAAAGCCCTGTTCGCAACGTAAGTCAGGCCTTGGTACAGTTTATCTCTCCTACTTATGAAACGAAGAATAATCTAGAAGAGAGATAAGGCTCTAACTCACAAACTAACGATGCCTGCATAATGATATTAAATATAATGTTGTTTTTATGGTGTTAAGTTTATTGATACGAAATATTTATATGGTGAATCGAGACAAGAAATCGCTATTAGAATATATAATTCGTTTCGTAAATTCGATAATATTGCGTTGTAAAAAGAATGCCTTACTTTTTAAATTATCCTGAATAAGTTAGATTGAGAACTTATAAAAAACATTCCCGATGTGTCAGCGCCAGGCAATGAGTTGCGAGTTACTTACACACAGAGGACACAGACCTGCGTAAAAACCAGTTTCGTCATTGTGTTTTCCTCCCGGGAACTCCTTGGCACACTCATTACGACACTGTGTTTATCAAGACGGAACCCTAGTTATTCACCCTTGCGAGCAAGCTAGAAGCAAAACTACTCTCTAGACCACGGTGCTCTCGTGTATCATACTTAGTATAGTATATTTATATCGTAATTTAAGACACGAACGTTTCGAGCGAAATAATAGCGAACGCGGTCATACGTGCCCATGCAAATGAGCGCCGTTCAAGAGCACGTATGGAGGACATTTCTAGGAGCCGCATAGAAATAATGCTGACAAAGCAACGGAGATACCTAATCTTGGACGGCGGCTGCATACGAATTAGACGCGAACTGAACTTGAATTCTGAAGCACGCCTCACCGCGGATTATCGAGATTGATGGGGAAGATCGAAGACATCTGGGCTCTATCCTGGGGTATATTTCGGGCTATATGATGGCACCAAGGAACAGTGTATCATGGGTCAATGCTATCATTTTGCATCGTTGGACTGTTAAATACATCAGCTACGCTGTTTGAATACTCAATTTAAGTCACTTCAATACGTGTTTCTAACGTCCAAATGTTTGGATCTGACCCAGTTCTGGTTCTACCATGCTCCATAACGCGAGCGCTATAGATATGAAGACGAGGAAGTACTGAGTATTTGTATTTGTACATGAATAATTCCGTGAAACATACGTACGACGGGTTAGATATGAACTACAACTTAGAGTGATAAAGCCCATAACCTTCACACTCAAATGAGCGCGCTAGTTAAGTAGATAGCGACTTTTTTACGTCCCAACCCAAATATTCGGCGTTTATGCGTCCAATTTTAGAGGGCAGACAGTCCAGTACCTCGCGCCCTAATTTAGTTTTATCTCAAGCCTCGCTCGGGGCTTCTCTGTTACAAAATATCACAAGTAACTTGAAGACTATTGACGCGACGATAAAACGCATGGCATGTCGACCGCGCCGCCACTGCATTAGTTGAGGGACTTGAGGGTCGCGCTGATGACGATGCATTATTTATACCATAAACTCTTGTGACGCCGACTGTTAATAAATAACATCGAATCTAATGCCTCCAAAGTTGCTAAATTGCGTGAATACAAATTAGGGATTAATAGCATAAGGCCCTTAATCCTGACATTAACGCGGGAGTGTACTCGGGATAACTAGGTAGGTACAGAAGTTAGTGACGCGTAACTCCAAAGTATTAATGCGAAAGCAGTGTCACGGATGGGTAGTTCTTAATTTGTTTTTACACAGGCACGGTCGCTGAAAACACGATTTTTATCTGGAAAATTGCCTCCAGCCAAATTACACCACTAATTTAAAATATATCAGGGCGACGCTCGACTGCGCCACGAAATGCCTGCGACCTTGCGGCCGTGGCCGCGAGAGCCCCAACTTGTCTCTTTATGGATATTGTAAAATATGCAGCGAGAACCGATAATAAACTAATTGACCCGGTCGAACCGGTTCAATGTTTACTTTTTCCGGAGAAAACATCGAGCTGGTTAAAAATTAATAGGTGAACATTTTTTTGGCAACTGTAATGTTTGGCAACCATTTCTTTTTTAAGTAGGGTAGGGTATTTTTTTCTGGGTCTGGTAACCGTAAAAGGTTTCTATTATTTATTTTTTAAAACGTGTAAATTTGGAAACCGTGTTCTTGCCAAATATTACAATTGGGAAACAATCTAGTGGCCAACAAATTATTCGTAGATGTGGAAGAGTATACCCAACGCTACATTCGTTTTCACGTGCATCATTCCAAAAGGCAAAGGTAATTACTCGAATTGTACGTGATAAGATTGTGCTGTGCAGAAAGTTCGATAAGTCATTATCGGAAACGAAAGTCTACGTGGCCCATATGGTCTGACGAAACTGAGAATAGGCGAGGTGACACGGGGGGGATTTAAACAGCCTCGCGCCTCGATACAGTACTGTCATCACATCACAACATGGGAAGTCCTTGGCGACTAATTTGCATACAACGCTGTTTGGTAAACAATGCCTCTCATTTGTAGGTACTGACACTTTCCGAACTAGTTCCTCCTACACAATCTGTATCTTACGAGGGACGACCGATTCATTTACCCTCTGAGGCCATCTATAAAACGTTTAATTAGCGCAGGATGATTTTTTGTCTCTCTTTAGTGAATCAACAATTACATCATTGTTCTGAATGAAAGTGAACTTCTGTTCCTTCATTTCATTGGATTTGGTTCGACTCTAAAATGTCTACGAGTTACGATTGTTGACATTGACAACCCTTGCGTCCAACACTAACCTACCTTCTCTTCTGCCACTGCCAGCCCAAACAAGGAGCCTTAAGTATTGTCATAATTATAATACTATTAGGGCATTTACTTTAAGATGTACTCTTACTTTAATAATCTACACTAAACTCAATCACTCGTTTGTGTATAAATACCAAATAAAAACAAATACATAAACAAAACACTACTACATTTAAAAAAATCGCAACGGTGAGATCTTTTATAAGACAATAAATGGCTTCAAGAACCAGTCAATTAGTATTTAAAAAAAAACTATACCAAGCTGGAAAGAATTACACTATTTTCCTGAAGGCTTGGTGGTGTGATAGATGCCAACTCAGTACTTTTTTACCTTTCCAAGTTATAAACTATACTGAGATGGCATTTGTCTACAAACAATCTTTGATTAAAACAGTTTAGGAAATTGGGTAAATATTACGTAACTACTTATAAAAAGTATTAAAGAAGATGAAGAAATGGCGGCACGCTGTAACGCCCACGGATACTGTCTATTTACAGCATTTGAAACTTCTCCAATATTTATTTTTACCAGATGAGATTTATGACAGTTTTATTGTACTGGCTTAAAAGGCTTTTGTGATGATTGCTAGAATAATTTAAACAAGAAGTTAAAGGAAACAAGTCATTAGCTACACACCTATGTCACTTCATTTCCACTTGAAGGTAATTATATCAAAACAATAGTAAATCATAAGAAAGAAGCTAATATTTTAATGGCAATATTTGACATGCTCATTTATGGATTACTTGTGTAATGATTTCTTTGACCTCATGGCCACTCTTGTGATTCTTAGTCAATAATCAATGGATATACTAGAAACATTAATATTTTAGTTGCATTGATTTAATAATATATAGTTGTCTGTTGTTAGCTTGGAAAACCTGAACAAGACTTGCAACCGACAGAGAAAAATGGAAAATGTTGGAGGAGGCCTTTGCCAAAAGGCAAACGGACACGTAACGCAAAAAAAAAAAATGTATATAACTTATAACTTGTCTGAATAAAGGGCTATTTTATTTATTTATTTTTTTATTTTAGTTGTCTGTTGTTTTGAATGAAGTTTATGAAAAGCTCAAATGATTAATTTCTGGCAAGAGGAGTAATCAAAGGCACTTCATTGTAAAACCTCAAAATAATGAGTCCCATTTTTCTCATTCAGCATTGATTGATTTCCAATGATTATCTCTTTGTGTGTTTGTGATTATCTAATTGATTTATAAAAAATAAGAAGTTGATAGTTTGCTTTGATTTATTGTAACATGAGGAGCTCAGAGAAAAGCATGGTGATTGATATAAATGTTGTTTTGGGTGAATGTTTTAACATGTAACAGTTCAACCCAATTTAGCTTGGCTCGACAAGAGTCTCCGGAATCACACCTAGGCGCCTCCGGGACTATTGATGATTTAAAGATAGAATATATACACATCTCCAGCGGCAAATTGAAAGTTATAAAACAGGTATAAAGCTTAAAAACCACGGTTCAGAAGCGGAAAGTCTGTCAAGGACCGGGAAGCTGGTACCTTCGTAAATGCGGGGCTCACACGCTCGCGGCACGAGCGGCGCGGGCCTGCAGCTAGAGCGCCGCCGACTCGGGCGCCATCAGCGGCGACAGCGTGCCCGCCACGCGGCGCCCGCGCTCCAGCTCGAAGCGCGCGTCCGGCGAGCGCCGGCCCGGCGCTGCGCCGTCCTCCGGCAGGAACGCGGCCACCATCAGCGCGCAGATTACCAGCAGCGCGCCGAGCACGAACGGCGGCCCCGGCACGATCCGAGGCACGCGCTCCGGCTCCGGCCGCCCGTCCGCGTGCTCCTCGTTCAGGTCCACGTGGAACAGGTAGAAGATGACACCGAACATTGCCGGGCCGAGTCCGTTGCACAGCCCACGCACGCCCGTCACCATGCCCTGCACGACGCCCTGCCGGTCGGGCCGCGAGTTCACCGACACGTACGCGCTGATGGCGGGGTAAGTGAGCGAGCCGAGCGCGGCCAGCACGCCCGCTGCCCACATCATCCACGTACGCGATCCGAACCCATACCACATGAGCTGTAGCACCTCGAAGAGCAGCCCCACCATGATGGTGTGCTTCGGGCCGAGTGTCCGCATCAGGAAACCCAGGATCACCTGCACCCCGATGCTGAGCACCCCCACGATCGCGATGAATATCGCCACTTGCACCACACCAAAACCCATCACTAGTTTGAGGTACACAAATATGCATGAATACTGTCCTGCTTCAGGCAGGTAGGATAGGAACACAGCCACACACAGCATCAACACTGTACGCTCTGCTCCTACTTTCTTGAGAGCCGCAAACGGGTCCGCTTGCTCCCAACTAATAGCGGGGCCCCAGCCGCTGGGTCGCACTTTCTCTGGCAAGCTTTCCGGCACAGCCACCATGATAAAGAAGACGTCGAGCACGGCGACGGCGGTGGCCGCGGCGACCACGAGCGCCTCGCCGTACAGGTCCATGAGGTAGGCGCCGAGCGCGGGCGAGATCACCATGCTGGCGGCGAACGTGGCCGACACCAGCCCGTAGGCGCGCGAGCGCTCCGCCTCCGTGGTCACGTCCGCCACGTAAGCGAACACGATCGAGAACGTGACGGCGAACACGCCGCTGATGCTGATCATGGCGAAGAACCACCAAGTGTTGATGGTCATGAGCGGGATCGGCGCGCACGTGAAGAACACCGTCACCAGCAGGAAGAATTTGCGGCCCCACACGTCCGACAGCGCGCCGATAAGCGGCGCCGACAGGAACGACAGGATGCCCTTAATGCCCATGATCAACCCGTTCATCAGGAACGTGTGATCTGGAAATGTGGCGTTTAGCACGGATATGATGGGCATCGTGAGCAGCCCCCACGCGAAGAACTCCAGGAAGATTACCACTAGTGCGTGGAAAACGGACGGTTCCCCGATGCCAGACATCGTCATGATTCCGTCTTTCATAACGGTCTTTCTGTTTCGTATCACCATTTCTACTTCGGTTTTTGTCGTTTTCGTGGGCGTCATTTAAGAATCGATCCCTTTGTTTTCCTACTGAACTACTTAAAAAGAGACATTTTGAAAACCTAGGCACTACATGGATAGAATATACGAGCCAGTAGCAGCGACGTCAAAAATCCACTGAAAATTGAATGAAAAACAACTCGATATTTGTGCTGCCAGCTTATAATTAAAATTATACACAATCTTTAGAAGTATTTTGAATACAATGCTGATGTTAGACTTTTGTCAGAGTGATTTGTATATAAAATCTTGTTTATCAATATTTTCATCGAATAAGTTCTTTTTGAGTCAACTTAGTGACTTAAATAACACTTAGTAATGATTGATTACAATAAAAAAATCACTCAAAATTCCTACCATTGGCAGATTTTTTACCAATGGCTACATTACTTAAATCCATAGACAATAATCAACTTTTTTCTGCAGATGCTTTAAACTTGGTTCACACGATCCAGCAATATACGAAGCAACAGATCTTGTCTCATCCTTTTGTCTGTCAGCTAAAAAATAAATAAATAATTCTTGAGTCCAGTGTAAATAGAAAACCGACTCGATCTCTGTCATTATTCGACCTGTCAAAAGTGTCAAAACAAAATTATTGCAATTGGAGAGAATTGGTAGGCGTTAACCGAGAGAGAATCTCTAAAAAACCCTAATTAGACAAAATGGTAAGTTATATTAACAACTTTTCATTCGAATTGAGTTGTAATAACTCATATAACATTAATACTTCTTTATATTATCCGTAGATTCGCTTTATTTTAATCCAAAATCGTGCGGGTAAGACGCGATTGGCGAAGTGGTACATGAATTTCGACGATGACGAAAAGCAGAAGCTTATAGAGGAGGTACATGCCGTGGTTACAGTCCGCGACGCGAAGCACACCAACTTTGTGGAGGTAAGGGCCTTTTACTTGTGCTTAAACTGATCAGATTTTGTGGTAAAGTCTTACACGTCACTGGTGCGGTCTTTCATGATTTTACTATTAAAAGCCGCTTTTTCCCTCTTCATGATTGCCTGCGTCTGCCCGAGTTTAAATCCTTTATTATATTATAGGTACTAATGACGAGCAACATTTTGTATATTTATTTTTGTTTATAAATGGGTTCTCCAAAACGGCTCTATCAATTTCGATGAGATTTACAACACAATTGATATGGACGCGAAAAATCGGTTTAGCTGGGTTATTTTGGAAAACATGTTATTCAGGAAAAAACAGACACCAAGCAAAGGTGAGGGGTACTCCCATGGATTGGGCTGACAATAAGTGATTTTTGAGTTTAGCTCCATATTAATTTCCCTTTACAGGCCAATGCCCATATTTCATTAACGTTTGGTTGGATACTTTTCCATATCACGAAGAGAGACCCAGCAGTGGAATGCATTAACAGCTCAACTAAAAAATATATAAATAAATACAACATTGTGTTCCAGTTCCGAAACTTCAAGATAGTATACAGGCGGTACGCGGGGCTGTACTTCTGCATTTGCGTGGACGTAAATGATAATAACCTGTGCTACCTGGAGGCCATCCACAACTTCGTGGAGGTGCTCAATGAGTACTTCCACAATGTCTGTGAGTTGGACCTTGTTTTCAACTTCTACAAGGTAAATATATAAAGAAAAAAAAGAAAAGAAGACATTTATTCACTACACAAAAGACACACAGAGATAAAGGGAGTAGAGATACAATACAATTGACACCTAGTGATTTTTTTATTGATATCTAGTTTATTAGTACCTATGACTGATCACAGGTCACTTCTTGGTCAAGAATCTCTTGGCCAAGATGGGACTATTCGACAGTGTAGACTGTAGAATGTGTGGCGAGGAGGATGAGACTATGGAACACTTACTGTGTGAATGGCATGCCCTTGTCAGACAGAGAATGAATCACTTTGGTAACCGCTATCCGCAACCAAAGGAATTCAAGGTGCTCCCGCTGAGCTGCTTCAACCGTTTTGTGGAAATGATGGAGCGAGCTTGGTGCACAAAAGATCCCACTGGGTCGAAGTGTATCCGAAAGGGCCCTCAACTAGATAAGATAAGACCTATGACTGACATTTTGATTGTTTTTTTATACTTTTGGTTCTGAAAAAAGTAACCTGTATTTAAATGAGTCCTAATAATTAGTAATTAGTATATAGCTGATAAGTTCTTCCTTTGTTTCATTTTTTTTTTGTAATTGTATTACTTACTGTGTTCCTGTATACTTATACTGAAATAAATTATCTTCTATTCTATTCTATAAATGTAAAGTGGGTATAACAATTTAAAACCTCAATTTTTTTAAAATACTGTTGTATATAGTTTTATTCATCATCATCAGCCTATATACGTCCCACTGCTGGGCACAGGCCTCCTATCATGAATGAGAGGGAACGGGCAGTAGTCCCCACGCTGGCCCAGTGCGGACAAGCTACTGTGGCCTAGTGGTTCAGGTATGCGGCTGTCAAACAGCAGTCGTGGATTTGAATCCCGGCGCATACCAATGAGTTTTTCGGAACTTAAGTACGGAATATCATTTGATATTTACCGTTAGCTTTTCGGTGTAAGAAAACATCGTGAGGAAACCTGAGAAGAAATTCAAAGCGGTATGTGAAGTCCCCAAAGTTTTATTAGTTGTCCATAATCTTTATTTATTATAATTCCAGGTGTACACAGTAGTGGACGAGATGTTCCTGGCGGGGGAGATCCGGGAGACCTCACAGACCAAGGTGCTCAAACAACTGCTCATGCTCAACTCCCTCGAGTAATGTCTCTCTAGCCCTCAATTCAGCCTCCATTCATTCAGGTGTTACTGAAGTTACATACATAAAATCCGGGAACATACATAAAAATTGAGAACATCCCCTTTTTTGAAGTCACTTTTTCACCTTTGGAAGGTAGAAACATGGATACATCTTTTTGTAGTTGGCTGTACCAAATGTTGATACTGTAATAATTTGTATACCGTTAGACAATCTAGTGGGCATGTTCTTGAGGTCTACAATGGAAAGAGTATTATTACTTTGATAGTAAATATGTGAAAATCATAACTACTGTAAAGTAATTTGTGAGTATCTCTCTAGAATGTTTTCTGTTATTCTGTTTATTTGGCACGAATCAAAGGTATTTAACCAACCTAAAGATAGAGAATGTAGAGTTGGCCATGGCGTGTTTTATAACGATTTGATAGAGCTAATGTGAGGTCACATTTCAGTCCATAGTGAAAGGATATAATAGAGGGACTCGCTCATACATACACACGTGTGTGTATGCATAGACAATACCACAAGTGGGCACGAGGTACAATGCCAAATGTCCTGTCCCTAGGCTTTTTTGTTTGTCAGCACCTGTCAAAATATTGTACTGAAACTGACGTCACGGGTACATAGAGCACACATAACTGGAGTAGCATTTCAGTAACTTACCCCTCTGTAGAAAACCTTGCACAATGTGCAAAAAATCATACAAGGACAATTTCACAATCGATTAATGGTCATTCACAAAACCGCCTCGCAAGAGATCACTGATCATAAAAATGCCCGCATGTTGCTGTAAGCACTTGATATTATAAACGTTCAATCACTTCAAGCTTTCAATGTACTATTGAGTTTCAATATCCTATTAAGATGCTCCCCCCCCCCCCCCCCTCCGCTCCCCGCCCCCGCAAAAGTCGGCATACTTTTTTGTACGTAAATACGACATAAGGCTACTCCAGTTATGTATGCTCTAAGGACGGGTATAATAAAACTAAAGTATATGTATAGACATGGGATGTCGAGGATGTATATAAATTTACCTCTATCCTTTTTTGGGCATTCGCTAGGGCTATCTATTAAATCCTATATCTATGTTTCAGTCACTCAGTAATTTTTTGACATTAGTTCTATCGGATCCTCAATAAACCTGGGACTAAACATGATATTTTGCTATATTTTTCAAGACTTGCAATACAACCAAAACAAGCATCCTTGGTTGGATTGCAAAAAAAATGTATGTTAAGTGCCTAAATCTAATCCATGCTTTAACTTTTTCCATTGTATAACGAAAGTTACACATAAAATGTATGGGTAATTGCCGTTACACAATGGAAAAAAGTTAAAACGTAGATTGAGGTGCTTAACTATGTACATTTTTTTTTGCTATCCACCCTTATCATGTATTTTTAAGCACATAAGATCTGTAATATTACATTAGGTGTTTAATCATAGAAGAGTAGCTTAAATGTTGAGGTGTAAGTATGAGTATGAGTATTTAACGGCCATTCTCCAGATTTGTGTTTGCATTCTAATTGCCACGACTATAAATAAAATGTTCGTAAATGGTCGTGGTAATTAGACACAAAATTTGAGAATGGCTGTTAAATCAATTATTTATTTTTTATATTCATTCCATTTCGTTTATATATTTAATATTATATATGTTGTACTATTTAATACTTACAGTATTAAACTGGCAATGATTTGTATGGTAATAACTTAAACAGCTATGCATAGATAGTTGATGAGTTTACTATGGAAAACATAGTTTCAATTATATAACAAAACAAATAAATAATTAAAAGACATTGTCTGTAATAACCACTTAGCTTATGTTTCGCACATTTCACTACAAAGTGGATTTGTATATAAAATATTGTATCAAATAAATAGGTAAGTGTTGTATGTTTCTGTAGAGAACTATGGTAATTATAAAGAGTAAATTAAATCACATTTATGACAAAACGACTTTTATTTCTAAATGGGTTTATTTACATTCTAGTGCACATGAATTTTCAAATGAAATGCCAGTTTGCACTTATACATATAGATTTACTTCAAAAACACTTACATCAATAACATTTGACAGCATTAAGTTGCAAAGCAAAGAAAAAATATTCGTTGAAAATACAGATATTTTCGTTTTTAGAATCAAACATGGAATTAATATTTAAATAAGGAATAAACACTCAATATAAGTAGTTCGGTTAGGTTGTTTTAAAGTTGCACGCCCTATGTGTTATTCCTAATTGGCGCTTGAAAAGTTGCCACGGGCCTCTGAGTTGCCCGTCGAGAACTTGGTCGACCTTTTTTCGCATAAGGGCTCGGAAGCCTCAAAATGACCACAACATGAAATCAATATGGAAAAGAGTAATTTTTGGCTTTGCTACTTAGTTTTGCACTAAGCACGCAGAAACAGTCTACGACCTATGTCTGACGACAGTCCGTGAGGTCTTAGAAGTCTTCGGCTTTGGGTGAACTCGTTTATTTTTAACCCCCGACGCAAAGAGGGGTGTTATAAGTTTAACGTGCCTGTGTATCTGTCTGCGGTGTCGTAGCTCCCAAACGGATGGACCGATTTGAATGGGGTTTTTTTGTGTCATAGATAATTTTAACCCGAGTGTTCTTAGCCATGTTTCATCAAAATCGGTTCAGCCGTTTTTGAGATATTGAACTTTGACATGAAAAAATGGAGGGTTTTTCAACTTTTCTAAGTTGTAGCTCACGGCCACTCCCAGCGGTGGCGCACCGGCGGGAACACCCATAGGTCCGGGTGCCCGACGTGCGACACGTTGGCACCGAGGTCGAATTCGCTCCATCTGCATGAAACGAACCGTTTCGTTAGTTGTAAACTCTACTTAAGAATCCCCGCGAAGCCCGAGTTTCCATATCAGTAACGTAGTTGGGTCCTCATTTAAAAAAAACCGGCATGCTGGAATAACTGTATCAAACTTTTAATAGGTAGTGTACATAAAGATCCGCCATATCTAGTTCGGAAACTAGTTTCTGATGCTAGAAACTATAATAGAAAAAAAAAGAAAAAAAAAATAGTTACCTATGAAAAACTTCTGTTTCTATTATAATAACAGCGAACGAAAAAGCCATAGAAGTCTAACTAGCGCCGAAAAGTAGCCCCACAAAAAGGAATAAGGTTAGGAGGAAGGAAGGAAGGCATTGCCATTATGCGAAATTATGCGGGCGTGAGGGCGGGGCGTCAAAAGGATGCCAGGGGTGCCAGTTAATGTAGGTACGGCCCGATAATCCGCGTCCATCTATCTTGATTCCTCTCTTTTTGCATGAGTTAAAAAGAGGCAGAGATATAGTGGACGCCGATTATTGGGCCGTACATTAACCGGCACCAACTTGCGCATGCGCATACCGCGGGTTTTGGGCACGTGTTTGAGTAGAAATTTGTAGGGAGTTCGCCTTCTATGGTTTTTTCTTTCGCTGTTAAGTATTATAATAGAAACAGAAGAAGTTTTTTATAGGTAGGTAGGTACTAAATTTCTTTTCTCTATTTTTTAGGGTTCCGAACCTCGAAAGGAAAAAACGGAACCCTTATAGGATCACCTTGTTGTCCGTCCGTCCGTCCGTCTGTCAAGACCCGTTTTTTCAGGAACGCGTGGTATCAAGCTAAAATTTATATCAAACTTCTTAGCCAATGCAATCAAAAGATACAGCCGTTTATGCCGCAAATTTTCGAAACTCGCAAGGGAATCAAAACCTACAGGGTTCTTCCCGTGAACTCAGAATCTTAAAATTTGGTACGAAGCAACGTCTTAATAGCACACATGTAATAAAAATACTTTTAATAATTTAACTTTTACTTATGTACCTACAGGTTTGTACGGAACCCTCGGTGCGCGAGTCCGACTTGCACTTGTTAGGGTTCCGGACCAAAAAGGTAAAAACGGAACCCTTATGGTGCGACTCCGTCCGTCTGTCTGTCACAAAGTCAAATATCTCAGGAACTACTAATGCTATCGATTTGAAATTCGGAATAGTTGTCAACAAAGCTAATCCTCGTGTATGGAAAATTAATTTTTTTAATATATACTTTTAATTTGTATAAAAAAGGGCGGATAAGAGGGGGGGCAAAATTTCAAAGTCTAGTTAATAGGCCAAGTGGGATATCATATGAAAGGGCTTGAATTGTACATTCTAAAACAGTTTTTCTTTTTTTTTCTACAACGGTAAAATTTTGATTTATAAAGAAAAAAGTTGAAAAAAATACCATTCCCCCCCACTTATCTCCGAAGTTAACCAAGAGAAAAATTTGAAAATAATATATATGATTAATATTAACGTGAATATTACCGGAAAAGTATAACGAGACCTCTATCTAGCGTATTTTTTTTTTATTTATCAAAAATCATATGTTTGTTTTGTTTGTAATTTAATACTTCTGTGTTTAATTTTTTCCCTTCAAATTCGTACGAAAGTATTCTGAAAGTACCTTCTAGCAAATAAAAAAAGAATTATCGAAATTAATTCACTTGATAAAGAATTATCGCTGAAAAACCAACATACAGTAAGGGAAATGTATTAACGTACCACCGTAGAACCCTATCGCAATAACGTGACATACCACTCGAGTTTGACTGACGGCGGCCTGTCAATTGCGACAGGGTTCTACGGTGGTACGTGAATACATTTCCCTTACTGTACATACCGAGTTCCTTGGTCGCGCAATGTATGATATTTCGTACGGAACCCTCGGTGCGCGAGTCAGACTCGCACTTGACCGGTTTTTTTCTATTATAGTTTCTAGCATCAGAAACTAGTTTCCGAACCAGATATGGCGTACCTCATTGTAATACAATGTTTCATGTTATTCACGCCGTTTTAAAATGAGAGCATGGCTACGTTTGCATGGAGAGCCGACTCGCTCCTAAGTAGGTATGATTTGTTAAGCGGCGATAACACTGATTCCGGCTGTTACGGTCTTTGGACCACATGTAGTTGCCGCTTTAAAAAAAAACATTTATTTCAGACTCAAGAATCCATAGTTTGTTAGTATTTAGTTAGTATACTATAGTAGTGCGTGTGCTTTATAGTCATCCGCATCGTCTACCTACAGTGTTCAAAAGTGGCTCACTCTCGTTAAGCAGGTATGTATACCTACCTAAGTTATCAATTCATTTTATTCATAGACCAACATGGATCATTATTGTTAGTAAAACTTAGCTGCTCGACTGAGTATTCGACCGCAAAAAGACCGAGGCAATAGGTATTGTAACCAAGGTCTATACTTCGCTGTTCTTCGTTACAATACGTCAAGGGCTGCGGAGCCCCTTGCGCGGGCTCACCTGAAGGGCGGGATGCCGCGGGCGGCGTTGTGCGGCGGGCCGGAGACCGCCACGAACTCGTAGGCGCCGCGTATTCGCGCACTGGTCACCTTGGTGTCGATGGCGCCGTGGCTGCGGTGACCCAGAGCGCGGAAGGGATATGTGCCTGCAAACAGCAAGTACATCAGGTAGTCAGGTCAGGACTAGTGAAGTCTAAATAGGCTTGTGACCTCATGCTAAAATTGATAACGTAGTGTTTTGGCGCGAAAGCTAAGAGCGCATGCTCGAAGTTGTGGCACGCGTGCCACGCCCACATCGCCTTTCTATAGTATTTAGGGTTCTGTGGTGCTGTTCAAACGTAGAACAAGCGCCATCTAGGGGTTAGGGATGAATCCGAATCCTAGATCGCTTAGTTGATCGATTAGTTGTTCGCGAGTTGGTTTACAGTGCCATCAGAAGAGGGCGCTGTAATAAATATAGTAAATGTAATATATAATGATGTATAAATAAACTTAGCATGTAGATCACTTTTCCAATATACACGATACCAAACGCACGAAGTCTGTCTCTGCACCTTCCTTCAAGTAACCCCGCCACAGCCACGTGGCTACAGGTGCTCACCGTTGGCCGGGTTGAGGTCGTTCCGCGCCGCGACGGCGTTGCACGCGCTGTACGGGGGCACGCACTGCGGGCAGCGCGAGAGCGGGTCGTGCTTGTAGTCGTTGTAGCGCATCGCTTGGAACATGTCGCGCATGTCGTGGATGCCCGCCTGCAACGCCACGCGGATATGACCTTGTGAACACCGCCAACAGGGATAGGAAGTCATCTTATCAACTACACTACAGGGTCAATCGTTAACACGTTGGCTGCCGTTAGCATCACCGGTGGGATCACGTATTCATCTCTGTGTGGCCATGAGTATCACCGGTGGGATCAAAAACTAATTTTTCAGGGTATCGGACGTGGGAGCAACACTTTAGGTGAAGTATGGTGGGCAGCCAACTTGTTAAAGAGGGGTGTTGGGCAGATCCTTCAGGAAGCTGCCACATTTTCTCATTCTAATAAGTCGCAGGCATTTATGGCGTTTCCATAGTGGCCTGACAAGCGCGAGCATCGAGTCAAGCAACTTACGCCTATGCGTAAACGCGGCGGAAGTGTGCGATCTGAGTGCACCCTTTGCGACGAGCGGGGCGTGGAGCGTCCATATAAATTGCATTTGTTTTAGGGCCTATGCAGACGGTGTTTTTTAAGCGCGCCGTCGACGCGCGTTCGTGTCGAAACGTGATTTGACACAAACGCGCATGGCGCATTTAAAAAACGCAGTCTGCATTGCGTGCAGCGTCCACTGTGAGCGCACGCCGGCGCGGGTACTCAAGGCCGTACACCAAGTGAGCGTGGCTAGGCGTCCCACGAGGTGAACCGTCGATCGGGCGGACAGCGCAAGACGCGCGAATCCGCTTGACGAGTGTGGCAATAAGAGACCAATAATTTGGCAATGCTTTGCCAGGTTTACAAAAAAAAAAAATGTCCAGAATGTGCGTTAAAATATCACAATCATCATCTGCTGTAAATAGAACCCGGTGGAAAAGGTTAGCAAAAGCTTCGACTGCGATCTCTGACCACTACCATTATTCTATCAAGAGTGAAAGAGAATATATCTGAGAAGGAACCTGAAGCCTCTTGAGTATCTTCGCCCTTGGGTTGGTGTGCTGTCCGAACCAGTCACCAAACGTGCGCACGCGCTCCGGCCCGCCGCCCAGCGCGTATATGCGCTCGAAGTACGCTATGTTGTACGACGGGAAGTAGGTCGTGTTCACCAGCTTGCTCGTTCTGAGAGTTAGACGGTACTAAGGTAAGATTACTCTTGGATTTATAAGCATTTTTATACGTTATCAGAGACACGAAGAAGGATATGAATTTATTCGGTTTACACCAGAGCAACTACCTACTACTGGTAATGAACTCATATTCGACACATGCCTTTATCCCAACCGCACCGAGTCTTGAACTTTATTGGGACGATTCTAAAGAATTTGTTTTGCAAGGTTCCTATGTCTACCTTCCGGCTTTTTCATTAGACCAGAGATTACATTAACATCCCGTTACCTACATTCGCATCAATTGAACATCGGTAAATAAGTAAGTATAAGTATACCTACCTACACTCACCACGCAAACCAAGAAAATGATCACGGAATAGGGTTTCTAAGAGGTACTAAGAGGAATCTCGCCACTCCAAAGCCTAGCTAACTCACAGGTCCGCAAACTCAGTGGTGCCAGGCAGCTGCTCCACCACCCAAAGCAGCCCGGGGCTCACTTTACCCGGACGCCCTCGCCCCGACGGCTTGAATTTGTTGTAGTCTACTATGTACCTGTCATATAAGACATGTATATTAATGTACCTAATTAAGTACTTATTCTGTACCTACCTGGGGAGCATGAACCGGATTTTCCGGAATCCCTAGATCTACAACAACATACAAGTAGCTTTTGATTACTCGGGCTATCATGTAATTTCTCAAAAGTTCATGAATTGAGAGTCCTTATTTAAAAGCAATGATGTTCGCCATAGTTCATCTGTATGGAATGGACGCTCCGAAAACAAATAAAATATCTATAGAAGAAGGGAAATATCACAGAAGCTAATAATGTCTTTATCTCTCCGTGCTGAAGACTGAGTAATGATTAGCTGTGCTCAACCGAGCAGCCTCGGGTTTTGCGAGGCAATTTCCTGTTCGTGTATACAGTACGTACTGAGGTACACGTTCATTGAAAGAGCAGAATGAATAGAAGAGAGGAGTGACCACTGGTTATTGTAGGTGCCGCTGTTGTGTTGGCTAAAGGTCTTCACCCATTCGTGCCCGTCGCGCGCCAGACGGTTCGCCACCATCGACCGCACGAACTCCAGGATCTATGTACACGTCGTCATTAGGCCTCTCACAGACAATAGTAAACTTGTCATTAGCTATCAAATTTAGTATGGACCGCCACCGCAGGCTGCGCCAGTGTGATGTAGGCCTTCGAAATGTAAGTATTATTCGAGCTCTGTCGCACAGATAGCTACGAGCAAAGTAATGAACACGGGATTAAGTCCGAGCAACACTAGTCTGCACCACGTCCCTGTCATTTGACGAGCGGCAGAACAGGAGACTTCTGTAATTTTGGATACGGGCTTTCGGAAGAGAAATTTCAGCCTCTTACGATTCTTCTTAAAAATCTTTTCAGACAAATGTTTGTTACGTAATACTCATTTAGTTAAATCACAATTTCTTTTAGACTGTAGAAACTACGACTAGGTTGGTAATGCTGATGAGGTAATGCTGAATTGCTGACCCGTCCAACAGGCCGGATAAGGTAGAAGAGTGCGCGCCGGCTGTTCCCGATGGTGGTCTCGCACGCCACCAGACCGGAGCTGATGATGTAGAAGTCGTCTAGGGACTGACGGAAACTCATTAGGTATTTTAGCATACCTAGTAATAAAATGTGTAGATTGCATTATTCCAAGAATGTTGTTTCAATACATAGGTAGGTACCTATGCTACGATCAGCGAACGAAAAAACCATAGAAGGCCAAAACCCGGTATGCGCGTGTGTGCGCTTGTTCGAACTAAACGGCTGCTTGGCATACTTTTGACACCCCGCCCCCACGTCCCCATACGTCCGCATAATGGCAATGTGCATCCTTTTTGTGGGGCCACTTTTTTGCGCTAGTTAGACTTCTACTTATGGTTTTTTCGTTCGCTGGCTACGATAAACAATAGTAAGTAGATAAAATTTGTCATATTGACAACTGCGGTTGCATGGTTGTTTTTTTACACAGGATGAACAACAATTAGTTTATAGTGATGGTGCACCGCCCTGGCAAAATCCTGCCAGCAACGAATCATCGATTACATTCGTCTTATTAGTAATTAATCTTTTGGACAACGGTGAATATATACCTAATATCCGTACTAGCGATTCAAACAGAAACTATACAGATGGTCAATTACGTCCCTGGTATCTATTTTGAGGTTTCTTACGTTGATGATACCCGGATAGGAGGACAAGGACATTTTGTAGCCCGGGATGCGTTTGGTGGTGGAGCGGCACACCCGGAAGTTAAGCACATACATCTTCTGCACGCGCAGCATCGACTGGTAGCTGGAAAAAAAACTTAGATCATTTTCGAGTCGAGCTTATAGAATGCCCATTTAAGCTAGTAGGCAGTGAGTCGTGGCTTTCCTTGCGTGATTGCCACCAGACATCGCTCACACCTCATACCTACCGTCAAACTATTGTTCCCAGAAGTCAGCAGCAGCTTCACGAGCCCCGTGCAGGGTTCGAAGCATTCCATGGTCCGCACCATGAGTGGTTCTCTGTTATTATTCATTGTATGCCTACAGATTGATATTGCAATAGTCTGGCAGCCGCTTCAAGAGCCTTCGCCTAAGCTGTTTCTAAAAGTCTATAAGCAGTGTACAGATTAGAGAGGCCAGGTAGCATCTTGACTAGCCCCGTGCAGCGGTCAAAGCGCGCCCTGGGATCGTCGACGCTCAGCTTCATGTGATGTCTAAACATACCTGTTCCAGGAAGTCTGCGAAGTATACAGATTGGAGAGGTCAGGCAGCAGCTTGACTAGCCCCGTGCAGCGGTCAAAGCGCGCCGTGGGGTCGTCGACGCTCCGTTTGGACATGTTGGAGCGCAGCATCATCGAGAACGTCAAGTCGTCGAGATCGCCCACCATGTTTAGCCAGCTGAACAAGAGAACTTTGATCACTACATAATCCTTTACCTACCTACCTAGGTCTATAATGCGTATGTAATCTATGTATCTCTCGTCGAGCGAAGTGTAAACCAAGAGACTGATCTCTTAACTGCTAAATTTTTCTCAGATAATACGGGTATGTAGCTTTACGGCTGCAAGCGACGTGCTCAGCACTAGCCGTTTTGCAATTTTTAATCATAGCCAAATATTAGGTTGGGAAGATCTACATATCTTTTCTTTTCACATACTTAGATGTATACGACAAGGCTAAAAACTACAATGACGTGAAGGTACACGACTTACAAGATATCCCGAAAGGTGAGGAGCTGCTTCGGGTCTATGGTGGCGTTGTTGTAGCCCCACGCCATCCCCTGCAGCTGGTAGTAGAACAGCAAGACCTGTCAAAGGTACACTGTAGTGACCACGCTGGCTCAGTGCGGGTTGCGGTCGTCACTTAATGTGTTTTTCCTTCACCGAAAAGCTAATGGTATCTACATATTTTATCTTATTGGTATGAGGGCCCTTTCGGATGCATTTCGACCAAATCCAAAGTTCGCTCCAGCTTTTTCACCGACCTGACGAGCTCAGCGGGAGAAGGTACTTTGAATTCCTTTGGTTCTGGGTAACCATGGTCAAAGTCATACTTGTTTGCCTGGCAAGGGAATGACATTCACACAACAACTGTTCCATCGTCTCATCATCCTCGCCACACCTTCTACTTCTACAATCTAATGGTATACCTAAATATCAAATTACTTAGGTACGAAAATCCCGTTTGAAAATTGATGATATCATAGCTTCTCTTTTCTCTACAAATCTAGATTGGTGATGAAAGTAGGTGAAACCATAGCTATCTTTTCTCTACAATAGTCTCCTACTCTTACCTGATACCAGTAGGGCTCATTCTGGCGCGTTAGTGCCTCCATCAGCATGTAGTCCTCGTTCGTGTCTACGAAATCATCCACCATCGCACACACAGCTTCCTTGTCGGCGCAGAATCTAATCAGAAAAAGTTCGGATACGTATATACAATAGGTAGGTACTTATATTAAAGCCCGAACAAATAAGATCCAGAACGAATCCGCAAGAAGATCTACAGCGCCTACGGGAGGTGGCGACGAATTGTGAACCCTTGATGTGACGACCACGACCACTCTGTCAATAGTGTGACGACGAAGAAGAAGATAAGAGCGTGATAAATTGACAATTAAGAAATGCTCCTAGAGTAGAGCGTAACCTGTGACGGTTGGTAACATGTTACGGGTTGTTTTATCTGTTACCACCAATTTAGCTGTCAAGCGTGTCGTAGTACAAGTACATGTGTCAGACAGCCCACTCAAGCGGTATTGTAGGTAGGTAGGTATCACAAAACACTAAATACTATAGAAAGGCGATGTGGGCGTGGCACGCGCGTAACTACTTTGAGCATGCGCTTCAGCTTTCGCGTTAACATCACCTGATCGCCGTGTACTTAGTCGCTCACAAAGTTGTAGGCGATGTGGAGGGGATGAGGCGACACCGGTCCCGATAGAAACCACGCTTGATGCCCCTTGATGTATTTAGTGTTCTGTGGTACCCTTCAAGTATGTTGACCCAGTGCATCCACACAAGGTCGCGCGAGAGGTAGCCCTCCAGGTAGCCGGCCGCGCGCGCCTGCGCGTCGTCCGGGTACGCCGCCGCCGAGCCCACCTCCAGGTACGCCCAGCTGGCGGACAACGTATGAATTAAAAAATTTAAGCGATATAAAAGTTTACTCCGTAACTGATCAGTTTATAGCAGTGTCAAGGTTTTCAGGTAACGTTAAAACATGTGAAAGTAAGAATAAAAATCAAATTTTAAACTATTGTATACCTAGTGCTAGCCACCAGTTGTTTTTTCGAGCGTATGTATGTATCTATTATGTGTGTATGTCTTAGTCTTTGGCACGCCCTGCATCGTTTGACGGATTTCGACATATGAAGTGTCGTTGGATTCCTCTTTAATCGTGGGAGTGACCGAGTGACATAGGCTATAATATTTGCAAAAAAAGCACTTGGGTTTTTTGTTTTTTTTTTTAATTTCACTTGTTATATCATTAAGTACCTATGTTATTACTTAGTGAGAACCTGTAATTAGCTTTCTTGTATCACATGATCAATTCTTATTAAATATAATGAAAACGGGTCACTCACGTATTTAATGTTGAATATCGCTCGACATGTTTCGACCTGATTCCCGTTTTCATTCTATTTTAATATGTCTGATTCTCACGGGAGTTTTCTAATCAAATCTTATGTTAATTTTTTGGAGCTGTTGGTTTTCCGAACAAGAAATAAATAAATAAATAAACTCATCATTCTCCTAGCGTTTTACCCGGTTCTGCCCTTAAAAGCCCGCGGGGTCCGTTTGGGCACCTAAACCCCAAGATTTGTGTAGGCAACTAGGCACTAGTTTTACGAAAGCGAATGCCATTCGACCTTCTAAAGCCTGAGGGAAAACTAAACCTTGTTGGGACTTGGGATTAGACCGGTTGCCTCGCAGTGTATCATTCACTGATAAGCTAGGTACTGTTGGTTCTCTGTAGACAGGCGTCTCTAGCGCCCGGGTGCAATCATTACCCTAGCGCCCTCTAGCAACCCGCTGGCGAGTGGCGTTCCGTGAAATGGCGCTCGGCGCCCCCTAGGACCCGGCGCTCGGGTGCACCGCACCCCCTGCCACTATAGGTTAAGCCGCCCCTGCTCTTACGACCTGCCCAGATTGATAATCGCGTGCCTTACCGCTTAGTGTGTCTATAGTGGGTCTATCCTCCTGGATCCTGACTATTTTTTTTAGAAATTTTTGAAAGATGTCATAGAAACCGAGAGTCCTTTATAAAGTACTTTGCCCTTGAGTCCTGAACCTTCCGTTGATTGATTTAAGGTCTAAAATTATCGTTACCGTTTTTCGCCACTATAGCCACATTTTTTTGCAGTAAATACTATGTATTTTGTAAAGTACACTCGGTTTTTTCGGATGAGTTTATTTACGTAGAGTCAGGGCTAAAAGTGAGCGTCCATTTCGTTCTTTATAAAGGATGCGGCTATCCAGGAGGCTATTATAATCTTAAACTGAACCATATAAAAATTACCCCGAGCAGGAATCAAACTCTCTACTCCCTTACCCGTTCTTCTCAATTTCATTCTTGTACGAAGCCCTCGCGACGTAGGTGTCCGGTATTTCGTGTACGTTATCTGTCTGCTCGTACATTATGCTGGACCCTTGTAGAGTTACGAATCCATATTTACCACCAACAACATTCACAAATATCAATACAAAATATAATAACAAACAAGAACTCATCCTCTATAACTTTCCGAAGCTTGCATTCGATGACTACCAATAAAAATATCTAATAAACTTCCATGGTGTAAATGCATTGCGTTATATTGACTTCATATTTTTATTTAGAAAATTGATAAAACAATACTGACTTTTTGAAATTGACATCGTTCAATGAGACTTCTATTCAGTGCTGCCATGGTTATAGAAGATTATATTTATATTTTATTACAACCTACTAAGGTTCTAATGCCTCAAACAGGAAAATGTTACTTAAGTACCTACCTTGGGGTTCATGGACTATCGCTGCGTGCTTATGCGTCGCTCTAGCCTCTCTACTTACCTCCTTATGCATTATGGCACCCTGGTACTTCATTTGAATTTACAGTAAAGCTAACAACAGTAAAAGGTACTTACCTAGATAATCTTCTAATCACTAATGGCTTATGAGTTATGTTACCCTGGTACTTTTTTCTAGCGCGGTGCAGGTTTTGATTGAAATTAATCCTACTAATATAAATGCGAAAGTTTGGATGTTAGGATGTTTGTTACTCAGTCACGCTTAAACGGCTCAACCGATTTGGATGAAATTTTGAATTAAAATATAGGATAGTTTTTATCCCAGGTCCACGCAGACGAAGTCGCGGGCGAAAGCTAGTTAGGAAATAAACCAAAAACATAATTACGGTAACAGCATTTATTATAATAATTATTGACTAGGAACAACGATAAGTCATAGGTCGTCAGCATCAAGTGACCGTGAGCTTGACGCCGCACTCGCCGCACTTGTAGCCCACCTCGCGCAGCAAGTACGGCGCGCGCTCGTGCGCGGGCGCGCTGAGCCACTCGCGCACGTTGATGGCGACGGCCGCGAAGCCCTGGCGCTCCAGCACGTCCAGGACAAGCCTGAAAGTGCCGCGGAGACGGTTGCTGTTCATGGAGAAGCAGCCCTGGTTGAAGTTCATTATGCAAACCCTGGAACAGAGGGTGTGCTTTGAGAACGCTCGGTTCTATGATCCTGTGCCATTTACCAGATTACCTTGCAGAAGTACCAGCGTAAGTATTCGTCGCATTAGCTGTGATTCGAAAACTATTGACAGCGAATGCGAATCGAATTGCGTGTCAGGAAACTAACGTGGGCTTTAACTTCAAATCTGACAATGTTCTGATAATAAAGAGTCGATATCGATAGAAGATCGATCGATCCAAAAGACGTAGTCTACTTACGGTAAACCTCCGTCAGGCAAATTGAGTTCTTCTATGGGCACCTTGTGACCGTCGGTAATCGGCAGCGAGACCGGATAGCCTCCTTGCAGGCACATCAGTACATCTGAAATGCGTCAAACCACAGTCAAACAAAACCAAGCACAGTGTGAATAGTTCAGAGGAACACTTGACTTGTGAAGTTTTGGTGATAACATTTTGAAGGGGAACGAGTAAGGATGGCAAGTATCATGAATTCATGAGATTGCTACCTCATAGCTGTTGGTCTGTCTGTAGTATTCAGAAGTCCTGTCAGTTGTATTGTTTGTGAGTCAGTTTGTCAGGATGTATCTGACTATTGAAATGTTGTCAGATGGTGGAAATAAAGTAGCCCCAAAGCCCTTGAATTACTTGTTGTATTTCAAGCACTCAAGTCGTTTAACTCAGTCCATTCGGCTACATGGGTTGCAAGTTGCAATGCAACGCGCCTGTGAAGAGACGGAAGAGGCAATGCAGACCTTTCTGTTATCTTGGACTTACCTTACAGAAGACCACAGTTATAATATCAACACTAATTGTTCGGTAGCTCTGTGGTATCCTGTTCTTGCTGGAGTCGGTGGTGAGTAAGACCGTCAGAGTTCCCCAGGCTGCGCTGTGTTGACTGCGAGACTTATATTTGTCTTTAGCTGTCGACTCAACCATTCTTCAAGTCCAGGGTTTGATTCCTCCGGAGTCACAAGCACTCGTAGTTGCCTGCTCACCATCAGGCAGGCCGTATGTTCCTTTGACACTGTTGTATAAACAAACAAGCCTGGCTACGTCTAACCGGTACCATTGTTCCGTCGGGTGGCCCCATGGTGGCATCCACCCACGGACAGTAAAGATTCTCAGCTAAAGCCTCAGAGCTGCTGGCTAGTACCGCTGAAAAATAATCAGCTACCAGCTGCTCCGTCAGCGCGTGGCACGGGTACAGGGACTTGGCCTTCTGCAGGATGTAGTCCGGCAGCTGGTACTCCTGGGGACAGTGACGTCTATCTTACCGGCGACGATCCCGCTGGGCAGCAGCACGTGCCTGGCCACGGCGTCGGGCGCGTCGAGCGCGCGCGCCAGCCCCGCCTGCAGCTGCTCCGTCAGCGCGTGGCACGGGTACAGGGACTTGGCCTTCTGCAGGATGTAGTCCGGCAGCTGGTACTCCTGGGGACAGTGACGTCTATCTTACCGGCGACGATCCCGCTGGGCAGCAGCACGTGCCTGGCCACGGCGTCGGGCGCGTCGAGCGCGCGCGCCAGCCCCGCCTGCAGCTGCTCCGTCAGCGCGTGGCACGGGTACAGGGACTTGGCCTTCTGCAGGATGTAGTCCGGCAGCTGGTACTCCTGGGGACAGTGACGTCTATCTTACCGGCGACGATCCCGCTGGGCAGCAGCACGTGCCTGGCCACGGCGTCGGGCGCGTCGAGCGCGCGCGCCAGCCCCGCCTGCAGCTGCTCCGTCAGCGCGTGGCACGGGTACAGGGACTTGGCCTTCTGCAGGATGTAGTCCGGCAGCTGGTACTCCTGGGGACAGTGACGTCTATCTTACCGGCGACGATCCCGCTGGGCAGCAGCACGTGCCTGGCCACGGCGTCGGGCGCGTCGAGCGCGCGCGCCAGCCCCGCCTGCAGCTGCTCCGTCAGCGCGTGGCACGGGTACAGGGACTTGGCCTTCTGCAGGATGTAGTCCGGCAGCTGGTACTCCTGGGGACAGTGACGTCTATCTTACCGGCGACGATCCCGCTGGGCAGCAGCACGTGCCTGGCCACGGCGTCGGGCGCGTCGAGCGCGCGCGCCAGCCCCGCCTGCAGCTGCTCCGTCAGCGCGTGGCACGGGTACAGGGACTTGGCCTTCTGCAGGATGTAGTCCGGCAGCTGGTACTCCTGGGGACAGTGACGTCTATCTTACCGGCGACGATCCCGCTGGGCAGCAGCACGTGCCTGGCCACGGCGTCGGGCGCGTCGAGCGCGCGCGCCAGCCCCGCCTGCAGCTGCTCCGTCAGCGCGTGGCACGGGTACAGGGACTTGGCCTTCTGCAGGATGTAGTCCGGCAGCTGGTACTCCTGGGGACAGTGACGTCTATCTTACCGGCGACGATCCCGCTGGGCAGCAGCACGTGCCTGGCCACGGCGTCGGGCGCGTCGAGCGCGCGCGCCAGCCCCGCCTGCAGCTGCTCCGTCAGCGCGTGGCACGGGTACAGGGACTTGGCCTTCTGCAGGATGTAGTCCGGCAGCTGGTACTCCTAGGGACAGTGACGTCTATCTTACCGGCGACGATCCCGCTGGGCAGCAGCACGTGCCTGGCCACGGCGTCGGGCGCGTCGAGCGCGCGCGCCAGCCCCGCCTGCAGCTGCTCCGTCAGCGCGTGGCACGGGTACAGGGACTTGGCCTTCTGCAGGATGTAGTCCGGCAGCTGGTACTCCTGGGGACAGTGACGTCTATCTTACCGGCGACGATCCCGCTGGGCAGCAGCACGTGCCTGGCCACGGCGTCGGGCGCGTCGAGCGCGCGCGCCAGCCCCGCCTGCAGCTGCTCCGTCAGCGCGTGGCACGGGTACAGGGACTTGGCCTTCTGCAGGATGTAGTCCGGCAGCTGGTACTCCTGGGGACAGTGACGTCTATCTTACCGGCGACGATCCCGCTGGGCAGCAGCACGTGCCTGGCCACGGCGTCGGGCGCGTCGAGCGCGCGCGCCAGCCCCGCCTGCAGCTGCTCCGTCAGCGCGTGGCACGGGTACAGGGACTTGGCCTTCTGCAGGATGTAGTCCGGCAGCTGGTACTCCTGGGGACAGTGACGTCTATCTTACCGGCGACGATCCCGCTGGGCAGCAGCACGTGCCTGGCCACGGCGTCGGGCGCGTCGAGCGCGCGCGCCAGCCCCGCCTGCAGCTGCTCCGTCAGCGCGTGGCACGGGTACAGGGACTTGGCCTTCTGCAGGATGTAGTCCGGCAGCTGGTACTTCTGGGGACAATAACAAATATTTAGGTGTACAGTTCTATTGCTTGAGGTAATAACCCAAAGCCAAGACCATACAAACGTAGTGCGATCTACGTCTGCAATTTGTTGCACGAATTATTTATGTTAATCCTAGCAGACTTAAAACCTCGACTAGGTATTTAAAGAACGTTTACCTCGCTGTGGAAGGTGTGCACCGCCTCGTGTAGAGTCAGCAGCTGCAGGTAGTCGAGGGTGCTGTCGGGCCGGCTCAGGAACTCGTCGAGGAACTCCTGTGAGAACACGCGGCCTAGCAGCCGGTCCTCGTAGTGCCCGAGGGAAGCTAGTTCCAGACATACCTGAGAAAAACAAGGCCAACAGTGGTCACATGGCTGGCTGGCTAGTCGTTATTAATCAAATGGTCAAGCAACTCAATGCTGCAAAAGCAGTGTAGCTGCGTAAAATGACCCACTGAAAGTGAAGAACATGGGAATAAGAGTGAATACCAGAGATGTACGTAGACGTGTTTCCATATGTATTGGACACTTACATGTCAAGCACGCAAGGCGTCAAATAGCTCACGAACGACATTCCCAGGCACCCTAAGGTGCAACTGGGGTTGTTTGCGGATGACACCGGGCTCTTTACGACCCATTGTAAGTACGCTATTATCCATCGATGCCTTGAAGAGGCAATCACCGACCAGGTGTTTCATCTTTGGCGTATCGAAGTCAACCCGGAAAAAATGCACTGCAATAGTCTTCCACCCGTTTGACTGCGTTAGTACAGAAAGATGGGTGGCTCCGATCCAGATGTTTGACCAACCCATCCCCTGGGTCAACGAGGCCAAATATCTTGGAGTGACCCTCGACAGGAAACTGACTTTCCGTAGCCACATCCGTAGGATACGCAACCGCGCGTTGTTCGTACTAGGAAGGCTTGGGCCGATGATCAACAAGTTTAGTAAAATGTCACTTAGAAATAAGCAGACACTCTACAAGACTTGTGTTCGTCCAATCATGACATATGCAAGACCGCTTTAGGTCATTCAGAATCGTTTTCTCCGTAGGGCGACTGGTGCCCCGTGGTACCAATCGAACCTCAGCCTGCACCACGACATGGGGATTAGCACCATGTAGACGTTATTTTGACAACGCTCCTCACTATAGAATCCGTTAGTTAGGAAGGCTGTTGATTACGTTCCCATCCCTCCCCCCTCTGTCGTTACTCGGCGTTCACTGATTAGGGGCCGCACGGTCCGGCACACACACACGTCACGGACCCGGACGACGAAATCACAGCGTCCATCGAAAGATGGAACGCTGCGATTTCGACGGCCACGGCCCAACTCATCGCGTACACTTCAGCGTTCCCGCCGGCAGGGGCGTCCACGCGAGATCGCGATAACACAGACACATACAGTCCCTATTTGTCTCGGTAGCTCGGTACCGCCACATACCGGGTAGAGTCAGTCCGACCCAAGTCGGGCCTAGCTAAGTTTCTTGCTGGTTTTAACGAACCAGCAACCAAACTCCCAGAAGTTCGACACCACTTACACCCCAGATTCGGTTAAAACCATTCAAACAATCTCACTGGAGCGCAAACTCGTATGAGGGAGACTCGTAGAGCATTCCAGTGTACAAACCGCCCCCGCGTGGTCGTGCCGGAGGTTTCCCCAGGCTACTCTCCAACCACGGAATTCGACCGATGTATTGGGTTATTTGGATTTGGAAAAAACCTAGTGGCATTCGCTCGCACTCCGTACAGTGAGAACGTCTGCCCACCTCCCTAGTTAGTGCGGTGTAGGGATACCACTCACGCACGGTAGGTTGCTTGGTAGCCTAAACCCTAACCTTCCCCTCTCAGCGGAGTGGCATGTTCGGCCGCCCTACGCTCACTTGGTTTCCACGTTCCACGGGGAACCCTCCGTTCCAACAACCATAGCCAGGGTATACCGAGGTCCCTTAAGGGTCTACTAACTGATCGCCGCGGTATGGTCTTCTAGACCGTTGTATTCCATTATCCGTAGAAACTAGAGTCAATATTTAATTTCACTTATTGTATGCTGACAGATATTTAGATAAATAAAGGGCGTACTCCCTATATCTGTTGTATTTCATTTCCCATCCGTATTCTCCCAACATCTGAGTCAGTCTGAAAACCTCCGCCTAAGGAGGATATGTGGTGGTAGGTGGATGGTGGCCATAGGAACTTCGCAATTAAAACGACACAACCTCATCGAGTTTGGGCTCGTTAGAATCGTCTCAATGAGTAGTTGACGACGGTTTAGAAAAATACAGTCGACAATAAAAGCTTGTACCAAAAATGAATTTTTTGGCAGAAACTTTTTATATCTATGCACAGATATAAGGAGTGTTGGTGCCCACACTTATATGTGTGGTAGCGAAAGTTGGGTGTGGCAGAAAAGACATCAAAGTCAAGTGAATGCAGTAGAAATGAGAGCGTTGAAAAGTATGTGTGGAGTAAAATTGAGTGTTAAAGTCAGAAACAGTGTGATAAGAGTGGAATGGATGGAGATATAGTCACGAAAATTGACATGTTAAGGTGGTGTGGGCATGTAGAGAGGATGGATGAAAGAAGATTAACGAAGAGAGAGTGTGTGTGTCTGTGTGTTGTCTTCTTTCTTTCTTTCTTTATTTCTATATAAAAAGAGTGGAAGGTTGTGCAAGGCAAGTTGGAAGGGGAAGACCTAGGCGAACTTTCTCCGATCAAATTGGAGAAATCTTACAAAAAGGCCAGGTCAAAAGTACCCCAAACCGACGAGCATGTATGAGAAATGTTATGAAGGTGAGTGAAGCGAAAGTGGTTTATCAGGATCGTAGCAAATGGAGATCGTGATCTCTGCCTACCCCTCTGGGAAAGATGCGTGATTATATGTATGTATGTACTTTTTATATGATGTCCTATATAAAACTAGTTAAAAAATCTGACCTTGACCCACGGCAGCGCCGCATGCTTCGCGTTCAGTATGGGGTTCTCAGAGATCTGTCGCCTGATCTCTGCCCACTGTTCCTCGGGCGGCGTGTGGTTGTTATTGGCGAGGCAGTTGATGAAGCCGAACAGTATATTGGTGCGCGCGTTCGAGAGGGTGCCTGGGTTCGACGCGGCTACGCCGCATAGGTGCTCTATCAGACCTAGGTGGGTGTGTGCCTGAAAAAAAATGTTAGTATAAGTAGTTCTTGAGATATTTAATTTTGTGTCAGAGGAGTCACACCATAAAAGTTCCTTTTTTAACTTTTTGGTGGTTGAAAATATCAGAATTGCCTGATTTTTTTTTGGTGATAGGAATAATCTTTCTTAGCACCAGAAAAAAGTTTCAGAATTTTAAGCAGCGTCAATAATTTTTGAAAAATATAAACAGTTTCCTGGCTTGCGTTTTGAGTCAGGGACGGCACTTTCCTCGATCGGTTTTGTAATATGAGACGGATCAAGGAAAGTGTCTATTGACCGTCCTTGACCCAAAACGTAAGTGAGGATAATGTTTATATTCCCCCAAAAATAATTGACCCAGCTGAAAAATCTGAGACTTTTTTCTGGTGCTAAGGAAGGATATTCCTATCACCAAAAAAAACAGGCACTTCTAAAATTTTCATCCATTCCCCATTAAACGTGAGAGCGAGCACACAACACAGGCCTCTCAGTGATGAGAGAATAGATAAGGAGTTGCAGAGTGAATCCCAATATCTAATACCGATACTGATTGTGCTCGATATTTTTGTAAGTTTTAACATGGTTTGGATCCTTTTTACAAAACCACGTCCAGTTTAGTATTCTCTTTGTTAAAATAAAAATGATCTCTGCTACCCGGAAATGAACCCGTGACATGTGCATGCCGTACAGTACGGTATAATGCTCTTAATCAACTGAGCTATCGTGGATCCCACTCGTAGTGTTGCTAAATGGATAGTAAGCCATCAAATTATTGTAATAAAGTATAAATTACAAAATATAATTAAAAATCATAAAAACATATGGACCTTGAAAGTTTAGAAAAATATGCGTTTTTTTATTGTCCAAGAGTAAATTTAAAGCTACCAATAGAATCCTTACACATTTATAGAAACAATATTGTACAGCAACTATGGACCTAAACGCAGTCTTCGCGACCAAAACAGCAATTTACTTGATTTTCCATACAACGATTATTGCAAAGTGTGACGTCATTAATTTATGTCAATCAGTATAAGCGAGGTCCGTCTTTGACTCAATTTTTTGGGTATTTATGTTCTTTAATTGTAGTTGCTCCCATACAAACATTTGTTTCTCTCCAAAAACTGGTTCGAATGAGATCGTAAAAAAAATCTTAGATCACAAACCTATCAGTGTAACTAACCAGCCTCGACAGCACCCTAGCAATCAGCAGCGCCTTCTCAAACTCCACATCTTTGTCCACCACGTAGTCGGCGATGGCGTCCATCAGGTGCTCGTGGTAGTACTCGGGGTGCTTCTCCAGGATGCGGCCCTTCAGGCGCGCCGCCGTGCGCAGCACCTCCTCGTACGAGAGCCGCCCGAGGGCCTGGCTCAGGATGTCGAAGCAGATGTGGAGGAGCTGGTCATATACATCGTACACGATTAATGGGATAGCAGCAAACAAGCTACGGGCTGAGTCCTCAAAATTATCTACACACCGAATCCCTAATAGAGGTACCATGCGCTTTCAAATCACTGCTTTTGGTTTAACCAATGCGCCTGCCAGTCAACACACAACAACGCCTGGTAGACTCCAATTTCAAAAGAATAAGGTTCTGTGTAGATCATTTTGAGCGTGTTATTCTGCTTGGCTACTTCTGCTATTGAATTATCAGATAATGAACTCTCAGACCAGAGGCCGATTGCATTACAACTAGTAATTACAAACAAAAACCCCGTTTCACCTTTTGCATTAGAAAAGGACTTCCGCTTGTATTTCATTATAAGTCGTAAATTATAATTCAATAGGCCGTAGATGTATATAGGCACATTGCACGTAGAACCGATGGCCGTTGGGGCGGAAAGGTTCTTGAGTGGCGACCACGTACCGGAAGGCGCAGCGTGGGTAGGTCGCTGGAGTCCGCTGGATGCGGGTGGCGCAGGACCGGTCATTGTGGCACTCTTTGGGGGAGGCCTATGTTCAGCAGTGGACGTCTTTGGGCTGATATGATGATGATGATGATGAGGCCGTAGATGGAGAACATTTAACGTTTTCAAAAATCGTTTTACCAAGTTAGGTGTACAATGCCGCTTTTGTGCACGACGTTATGTGCCCTAAGGGTTAACATGCTAATCCAGATGGACACAATCGATAGAATATACTATGATGCTAATGCTTACCTGAACTCTAGTCGGGAACAGTTCTTCCGTGCAGTTGACGTCACAGAGCGACCAGATGATGGACTTGGCGGCCTGCGCGTCGATCGCCTGGTCGTGCAATAGCAGCGCAGTGACCACGTTGTTGATGCACCGGTCGGGCAACTCGTGCGCACAGCAGTAGTACAACATCTCGCGGAGCAAGGGCAGATCATCATTGTCCAATTCTAAAGGAAGGTGGATTTGGAACGCTAAAGGGAGCGCGAGCTTCAACGCGTCTATTAAGTGATTCTTTGTGTCGTACTGGCTCAGTATAAAGTCTAGGAACATGATCTGCCGCACGCTTATATTGTTTATGTTGCAACGGATGAGTTGCAGCATGGTCTGGACTATTAGCGAGTCCACGGGTACTTTCAGGTACGAGAGGACTTTGGTAGCTTCGATAGCTTCGTTGACATCGAGCGCGCGCGCATGCCTCTTAAAGTTCTGGCAGAGAACGCTGAAGCCCGGGTCTTTTATTAATTCTTCTGGCTCTTTCTCGAACCTGGGTGTACAAGAAAGGGGTATATTTAATAGTATTTGAAAAAAATTGCTATGGGGGAACTTCCAGATGCGATTTTGTCCAGATTTCGAATGGACAATGGACTTATATAGGAACAAGATCACTTGTGCGCTGGGCCCGGCGAAATCCGCAGTAGTAAAGCGCGTATCTGACTGCGCCAGACAGTTTGCCAACAGGGTGAGACGACAGGAGATCGTGCGGAGAGCCGTGTCCGCCTCCACCACCGACGCAGGGACGGCTTAACCTATAGTGCAGGGGGTGCGGTGCACCCACCCGGGCGCACGGTACCTACTAGGGGGCGCCGAGCGCCATTTCACGGGGCACCACTCGCCGGGCGGCTAGCGCGCGCTAGGGGGGAGGGGGGTTGCTAGAGGGCGCTAGGGCTAGAGACGCCTCTGCACCAACGTGGATGGGTCGGCGTGACCACGGCCGCCCTGCCAAGTGCGAAGCGACAGAGAGGGACTCACTTGCCGGCGCGGTGCAGCAGGAACAGGCAGCGCAGCGCCTGCAGCATGTGCTGCGCGGTGGCGGCGGGCGCGGCCTGCACGGCGGCCAGCACGGCGGCCGCGCTGGCCGCCGCCTGCAGCCGCGTCGTCAGCTGGTCCGTGCTCGTGTTCGACGACTTCGTCACGTCTGAGACTGTCGGATTAAAACATAAATTCGTGCTAAACAACAAGTTGATATTAGTGTTAACATTATCATTGAATTTAATGAACCAAACGCGCGGCGCCCGGGCGCCCCCTAGGACCGTGCGCCCGGGTGCACCACACCCCCTGCACTATAGGTAGTGCCGCCCCTGGGGAGAAGGTCTATCTGTGCCCAGCAGTGGGATGCATAGGCTGATGCTGGTGATAATGATATTGAATGGGAACTCACTGCTGGAGGAGAGAGTCCGCGAGTGCACGGAAGTGAGGCTGAGCTGGTTGCTCTTCACGACGTTGCGCCACGCGTGCTTCAGTAGCGACAGGGACATTGTTACTGGAACAGAACAGACTAGCAGATACAATAACATACATACATAGATTCACGCCTTTATTCCCAAATGGGGTAGGCAGAGCACATGAAACTTATGTTCCAGTAGTAACATAAATGTGGGTATAAAAAATCGACAAAATGTGATATCGCAGTGATAGGTAGCTAGCCCATCGCCTACATCACACTCCAACCCTGTTCCCTTAGTCGACTTTTACGACACCCATGGGAGGAAAGGGGGTGGTGAAATTCTAACCCGACACCACACGCGGGCAGATTCAATAACCAGGCATATAATTGAAAAGTCCTGACCAGGTTCTTGATTTTTACAAGCTTTTTATTAACTTGCAATTTATGTAACTATATTTGTTCGGATGGAATCTTGCAAGTCAATTTTGAAGCAGACATCTTCAACTGATTGAGGGTCGTTCTTCTTTTCGACCGACAATAGCCTGTCCTTCGTCTTATTACGGCATCTCATTTGAGTAATGATGTTTACGGTTTTATAATGTTCGAATGAACGTCCATATTATTTTATTAATTAGTGATGTCTAATATTTCACTTTCTCTAACTAGCATTTTTTTTAATGTTTTTTTTTTCGTAGAATGCCGTGACAGAGTGCTAAACCAAAATGTTGGCCCCACTGAAAGAGTCCACTTTGTCACATGTTTTTTTTTTAGAAACCAACCGTAAATAAATATTTATATTGGCCAGAAAGAAAACTTTAATTAGTTCTAATGAAGAAACCTATGCATTTTTTTTAAAATCGCACTTCAAAACCACAATTTTCGATAGTTCAAAAACCAAAAAAACAGAAAAACCTCGGTTCATTGTCGGTAAAAAAGAAGAACGACCCTTGAGCTGAAATTTTGGGTAAAGGTGTCAATTTAATATTATGGTACCATCCAGCTGATCTGATGATGGAGACAGGTGGCCATGGGAATTCAATACTTAACCGACGTAACCCCATTGAATTTGGGCTCATTAAAATTGTCTCAATGAGTATTTGATGACGGTATACAGAAAAGTACAGTAGGCAATAACATACGTCGTTATCGCGGGTACAATTACCAATCAGATAAAGAGCAAATAAAACAGAATGTCTATTTGGTAGAATCGGACGTATTCTGCCTACAGCTTCTAAGCATCTAAGAAGCTCTTTACATGTGGAGAGTTTTCTCTAGAAAAGATCAATAAAAAACCGGCCAAGTGCGTGTCGGACCACGCAAAACGAAGGGTTCCGTGCCTATTAAAATGGTCGTATCGTCACAGAAATTTTACGGCACTTACGTCCTTTTCTTTGAGGAAGGCAGTTTTTCAGCAATATCTCGAAAACCTCTGAACCGATCTTGTTCAAAACAATTTTTGGTGAATGAAATTAATAAGCCCTATGTCCATGAATTTTTTCATATTTTTAAAATACACCGTTCAAAAATTAGAGGGGGGGGGACAGAATTTTAGTGACTTTCGGGGTGATTATCTCCGACCCTATTCACTTAATAAAAAAAAAATGCTAAGAAACCTTATATTAATTTTGAAAGGCCTATCGATTGATGTGCCACATGGGGGGTCACAATGAAAAAAAAAATTTTGACTTTTAGTTTTATGTATGGAGTGCACCCCTAAAAATTTTTTTTTTGTCATTTCAATTACAAAACTATGTAGCGGCTAACAAAATACACCTATCCTCAAAATTTTATTCAAATACACCTTATAGTTTTTGAGTAAAATGCCTGTGACATACGGACAGACGGACAGACGGACAGACGGACAGACGGACATGACGAAACTATAAGGGTTCCGTTTTTGCCATTTTGGCTACGGAACCCTAAAAATACAGCGGCATAGGGGTATGGGTTAAACTGTTGTCATCTGTTTAGTTAACAAGTTTATACATAGGAAATAAGTATATTTTAAATTTAACGTTTTTTTTTAACAAAATTAACAATATATACGTACTTGTGTGAAGATAATTGTTATCGTCTGCTAATTAAACACTTACCTACTTAGAAGAAAGTCTATTTAAAAAATAAAAAATAAACGTGTGTAATTTTTACTAACGTGTATTTTTGACATGTATTATTTGATTTTCGTAATAGATTACAAAGATTTTTTCTAAATTTTCTACAGTCAATTTGAGGCGTCTAGCAGTAAATATCCATTCTAATTGACTAAATGATCTTTCAACATCAACTGTTGTTGTAGGTGCGTACTTGAAACAATGGAAATTTAAATTTATAAAAAAATTTAACTCGTAGGAGTAGGCATAGATGTAGATGTTCCTCAAAATGAGATTCGCGTCTGTTATTGCTTGTTTTTCATAATCTTTCTGTACTGTCAAATCGTTTTTGCACCCGCGATAACGACGTATGGCAATAAAAGCTTGTACCAAAAATTATATTTTTGACTGATTTTTGTATGTGACTTTATGTAAAAGGGCAAATCAACTTTTTTCTGTCTGCCATGTTTGTTCTGTCTCCTGGATCACTTTTTAAAATTTTATTCACTAAACATGGCGTTTTCTTGTCATGTTCAACCCCTTTTTGTATGGCCCATCTTTTAAGCATGTTTGAAGTAAAAATGTAAAAAAAAAACTATGAAGTTCTGTCATTTTGTCTCCTGGCCAACAGGACCGAATAACAACAAGAAAGAGTTGATTGACCCAAAAACAAGTAAAGCATGCTTGATTAACTCTTAAGGATTTTGCTCACAAATTGAAAATCAGCAACAAACTTAACCTGTTTAGAATGATCATCGAAGCATGGTCAGCATTCTAAAATTTTGCTGTCCAGGTTAATTGTGCAATATAACTAACCCTATATTTTTTAAACGTTAACAGATTGGTGGCCACTTGCAGGAAAAAGAAGCGTTGGTCGTCCACCAGCTCGATGGGTTGACGACGTAAAAAAGACCGCGGGTCATTTCTGGATGAGACTAGCACGAGACCGGGATAAGTGGCGTACTCGAAGAGATGCTTATGCTCAGCAGTGGGCGATTACAGGCTGACAATGATGATGATGATATTTTTTAATTCTGTGAGAAACATATTCTGGCGTCATGTCTAGGCTGAGTTAATACTTGCAAACTTTTTTACAGAGATATTAAGTTTAACAGGAACAAGCTAATAACGTAATAACCACTTACTTCACATTATACATAACCCACTCTCGGTAGCATTTGACCTCGGCAATTGTTATGTAAATAATGCCAGACGCCGATCAGAACATGCCTGACTTATTAAAGAATTAGCCGAAATGATAACATATTTATAATTGTTATTTTCACTTACCGCGTACAATGTCACTAAATATTTATTTCACTCTACTTTTGTGCCAATACTTTGTTTTAATAGTAAAACAGAAATATAATAACTACATGCGCCAATAATTTACTAAATAAATAGAATTTTTGATTAAATATTTAATGTATTTTTAATGAAATTGTATTCACTTCATTCATGAATTTGAATCCGAGAGAATGTCTGAATCTGAATGTCAGCTGTTTTTGACAGTTCAATGGAAGAAGAAAACCGAGCAGTGCTGAGAACAAAGAGTTGGTTTACTGTTAATTCATTTATAGATATAGACTTATATTTAAAATCTTATTAGCCTATGAAGTAGAAAGTGTACTGATTTTGATATAGCTTTACAAGATTTTCTAAGTTTTTTTTTTTACTCTTATTGGAATTGAGTGCACTGTGAGTCGATTGGAACAGCGCTGTTGCTGAAAGTTCTGAAACCACAATGTAAAATATTTATATATTGGCAAACTAAGAATAAAAATAAAACCAAAAAATGTCAATGAATTCGTAATGCCACGTACTATTTTGTTTTAGATAAATCATGCTTATCATTTTACACAAAAATGCAAGCAAAGGCATGAAGCTGACGAAGATGATACGATTAAGTAGAACAGAGTTGGTTTCAGAACAACAAAGATTGACAACATGACGATGATGGCACCACACTGGGCGGTAGTTGCCCAAATTTTCGTGTTGCATCTTTTTCCTTCCTACGGCAAATGAAAGAGAGGTAACGGTGCAACGCGAACACGCAACCCCAAGTGTAATACCACTGCCAGTGCCAGACGCCAGTATGACATTGACAATGACATATGCTATGCACTCAAATCGAGTACGACGCTTTGTTTATTTTCCTAAAAATAACTGAAATATTACTGATCAAAATTTCTATAAAATTTAATCATAATTGTTAACTGAAAGTGTTATTACCATGAATGAAACTCAAATAGTCGACGAACGGCCCGACCGGGTCATAACGAAAGTACTCTTGAAGCCGGGCAATTACAACGTCGTGCCTTACGAAGACGCACGCAGCAAGGTCCGGCTCAGCGACGTCACGTGCACAAACGCAAACGGACCCTGCGACATAGAACCAGAATGCCGTGTCTTCAGCAAATCCTTCGACGGAATAGTTTTGATTGGAGATTCAGACTCTTTCATTGACAAGGATTTCGAGTTGATTTTGCAGCGTATGTGCCGCGGCGAGACGTGTACAGCGAAAATGATATATAAAAACAGAAAAGGGGAGTTGTTCAAGGAAATAAACTGTAAGATAGAGTTATTAGAGTGTATGGATGAGATGCTGGTAGCGGATTGGAGTTGGGACCGTCAGTACGAGGCGGCGTTGCACCACAAGGCGCGCGGCGTTGAACTCGTGAAGCTCAATAGGATCGCCGACGCGTTCCGCAGGTTCAATAAGGCGCTGAAGATGCTTGTTGCCATAGAGCCCATCAACACGGAGAAGATAGGGGAGGCGCAGGTTAAGGAAATGATTGATCTCAAGGTCTGTATTGCTTATCTTTAGATATATATCGTTCTGACAGCTGTCAGTGCTGACTGGCTCTTCAACAAAATATTAAATTAAAATATAAACATGGCTAATTTCGATATAGACCAAATAGAAAAAGTAATACAGAAGTGTTTAACACCTATTAAAAAAGAAATCGCGACGTTAGCTCAAGCAATAAAGAAGCTAGAAGAGAAGTTGTCGAAGCAAGAGACGTTGCACACTGACAGCAATTTGAATATGGACCCACCGAATGCCGAGGGAACATCTAAGCCTGCTGCTACCACAAAAGCATTAAAACCTACTAATGTGCAAGGTACGTCCTATTCTAACTCATTACGGAGCCAAAGAGCTTTAGCCCGCGACGCGAGAGGCATGCAACGAAGCAGTCTAACTAAAACGACAACACCCGCAGTTGACACTGTCCCGCTTCGCCCACTTAAGGATACATCTGTAAAACCAAGCGTAACACCACCTACACACAACAAATCCTCAATCAAAATGAATAAAAAAGACGGCCCTACCTCGCCTATAAACACTTCCACACCAAACGCAAACATAATATCAGACGAGCCAGAAGAAGCACCTCTGGACACAGATGACGATTCACAATGGCAGCTCCCACAGTCACGTAAGCAACGACGTCGCTCAACTCGAGCTCGAGCCGTAATTCGAGGCGTCGGGCCTGCTGATAATAACTTGCAAACGGTGGAGCGGACGAAGAAGATACATGCCTGCTTTTTTAAGCCGGAGACCACTGCAGAGTCATTACAAAACTATATGCAAAGCAAAAAAGCAGATCACGAGTACAACGTTAACAAAATAACACTGAAACATCAATATTATGCGTCATTCGCAATAGTACTGCCCCATAGTGCATTTGAATTCTTCATGCGACCCGACAACTGGCCGCCGGGAACTGAGGTTAGTGAGTGGTTTCGCCGCAGCGGCGGACGAGCGGGGCGCTCGTCAAACCGGTCCCAGAGCCGGGCCCCCGCCGCCGGCATGCGGCCCGACCCCCGCGCCCGCAGCCCCGCCGGCGCTGTCGAACGCACGGGCCACTAATAAGGACTACAATGCACCAAACTTAACGATATCATTAACAATATGTCATCAAAACATGCAATCATTGAATTCGAAGACGAGAAAACTCGAGATATTATTGTCAAATGAACTTACATGTGATGTACTCGCGCTAACAGAACATTGGCTCACCAAGCCCCAGTTAGAATGTGTACACATACAGAATTATAAATTGATATCTCAGTTCTGTAGAAATTGTCGAGAACACGGTGGTTCTTGCTTATATGTCAAAGAAACAATAAAAGCAATAGAAGTATCTGAATTATGTAATTTGTCAGTTGAAAGATATTGCGAAATAGCTGCAATTGAGTTACTTGATCTTAAAATAATTGTTGTATGCATCTACCGCACTAATCTAGTCAAAGCAGCCGAATTTATACCTATTTTGGAGCGGCTTCTGGCTAAGATAAATGACTTGTGTATAGATTGTATTATTATCGGTGACACCAATGTAGACTGGCTAGTTAGTACAAGCGAGAATAAACAATTACAAGATGCTTTATCATGTCATAATTTTACTAGTGAAATAGCATTTCCGACTAGAGTAACACGTAGTTCTTCAACCTGTCTAGATCACCTGTACACCAACATGCCAACGAGTTCGTTAACTACATCTGCGGTTGTGACTAATATAAGTGACCACTACGGAATCCGCGCCAGCGTTATATGTGCGCCGCACCCTGCGCCTGCGCCTTTATTCCGGCGCGTACGCGACTACACACGTGCTTCGCGGATCGCTTTTGTAGGCGCAATGGAAAGTGTTGATTGGTGTGAAATATTTAAATCCAAATTAACTGCAGAAGACCGAATCGAGTCAATGATCAACACTATATCAAACAAAATAGAAATATGTTTTCCATATAAAAAGAAAAATGTAGCATGCAGTAATAAAACATGGATCAACACAGATATACTTAACCTAAAATACCTTTTGTTCGACCTTATAGATTTAAAAAATAAGTTCCCCGCGATCGTTGAAATTGAAAGTCGCGTAAATGACTTAAAAGTCAAGTATAACGAACTTACCCGACATACGAGAACTTTGTATTACTCAAACCGAATCAAAGACAGCGCCAATAAGACTAAAACTATGTGGCAAATAGTTAACACAGAGTCTGGCAAAAAACGCAAAGAGTCCACAGATTTCACTGATATTATAAAAAATGACGATGGGTCATGCTTCAACTCCAAAAAGCAACTTGTTAACTCGTTAAATAGGCAGTTCATCACGGCGGCAGCGCAATGCGGCGCTCCGCGAGCCGAGCCATCCCGAGCACTTGCGGCGCTGGTTCTTGCGCGACCACCCAATGATAGATCACTCTATCTCACACGTTTTTCTCCGGGTGAAATATATAAAATAATTCTTAAGAATATTGCATTAAAAAACACTCAAGACTTATACGGCATATCGACGGAACTACTAAGCCTAGTCGTGACAAACCTGTCAGTCCCACTAGCAATAATATTTAACGAACTTCTGCGTGATGGAAAGTACCCGAAAACTTTAAAACAAATTAAAGTCTGTCCGATTTACAAGGGAAAGGGTAAATCCAGCGATCCTAATTTCTACAGGCCCATCTCCATTATACCGGCAGTTGCAAAAGTCCTAGAAAACGGAATAGCATCTCGCATGACATCCTTCTTAAACAAATCTGGTGTACTATCCGAAAAGCAGTACGCGTATCGTGCAGGGAAGTCTACTACGATGATGGCTCGTGAGGTAATACGTCGCGTTCTCACCGCGCGCGAGGAAAAAAGAGAGGTCGCTGTGCTTTTCTGCGATCTCTCGAAAGCCTTCGACGTGGTCGACCACGCAGTGCTATCACAAAAGCTGCATCACTATGGCATACGGGGACCAGCCCTAAACTTTATGGCAGACTTTCTGCGTGACAGACTCCAATACGTGGTCGGGCAGCAGGGTAGCCTGAAATCTGATGGTCTGTCCACGGAAATAGGCGTGCCTCAAGGTTCGTCCGTATCCAATCTGGCGTTCTCCATTCTACTCAACGACCTTCCGAGTGTTGTGGAGGTTGCCGATATCTTTATGTATGCAGATGATGTGGCAGCTATTGTTACCGCTGAGGACCTGGATAGGCTGGAATCTCAATTAAACACAACCGCGCGACAAATAATTGATTGGTGTCGATTTAACGGACTGCTACTAAACCTGACAAAAACCCAATACATGCAATTTGACTTGTCTGGTAGAGGTCGCCGTCCGTTGAACGTAAGCCATCAAGGTACCGCAATCAGTCAAGTAGCGACTACCACATTTCTGGGCTTCAGGCTTGACCAGGGCCTTACATGGGATGCGCAAATCAGTGCAGTATGCGGGAAACTAAGCAAGGCATGTTTTGCAATCTCAAGACTAAACCAAACCCTAGAGAGTCCGGCAGTACGCTCTTGTTACTTTGCAAGCATACAGGCAATTATGCAATACGGTCTGGAGCTCTGGGGACAAGCTGCCGAATGGCAACGCGTCTTCCGCTTGCAAAAGCGTGCCGTGCGCACGCTGGCTCGCGCCAAGCATGACGACAGCGCCAGGCCGCATTTTGTCGCGCTCGGTATCCTGACACTATCGTCACTACTAATATTCCAAGTAGCCGTATATGCAAGAGAGAATATATCACTATATGGAAGGCGAGGCGACCGATCTGCTTGGGTCACTCGAAACGCACACAAATTAATAACAATTCCCCATAGGCTCACCAAGACAGCAAAGACCATCCATATTGCGGGTCCCATATTTTATAATAACCTACCAGACAGCATCACGGGAGCTAAGAGTCTTCCGTCCTTTAAATCTAAATTAAAAAAATGGCTTACTGAGCAATGTTTTTATAGTATTAAGGAATTTTTAGAATATAAAAAATGTAATAATAATAATATATAATGTAATGTAATAGTGTAAACAATGACCTGTAATACTTTATTACCAATAAACGATGTCTATGTCTATGTCTATGTCTATGTCTATAAGTAAATTGCACTCCTACCCTAAATGGAGATTAAAAATCAACAAGAAGTAACTCTTACATACCCCAAAAACCAGACCATGCTAAAGCAAAATGAAGTATATCATTTTTAGGGTTCCATACCCAACGGGTAAAAACGGGACCCTATTACTAAGACTTTGCTGCCCGTCTGTCTGTCACCAGGCTGTATCTCAAGAACCGTGATAAGTAGAGAGTTCAATTTATCACAGATTATGTATTTCTGTTGCCGCTATAACAACAAATACTAAAAAACCGGCCAAGTGCGAGTCGGACTGGGGCTCCCATACAACAGACATGATTTTTTTGCCGTTTTTATAGATAATTGTACGGAACCCTCCGGTCGGGATAAAGTTATTAAAGTAGCAGTCTCAACACAATAAAAAACATTTAAAAAAATTTAACATAAGTGTATTAATGGTCAAAAACTTTCTATATTGTACCACTATGTTTTGTCAATTCACACCTTTTTTGTCAAGATGGAATGCATCAGATTTTTTGTTAAAATAAAAAATAATATAAAATCTAAATAGCACTATTGTGAGTAATACGAGGGGCAAACCGAAATGATCGGGAATTTAAAAAACTAAGTACACTTGATACATAAATTATATATTATTGTTTTTCGAAGTACTCTCCGTTACAATCAATGCACTTTTGCATTCTTTTAAACCAGTCATTGAAACAGTAATTCCAGTTTCAACTAGACATTGCCAAAATGGCCGATTTATAGGCTTCGACGGCGGCTTCTGGGTTTTCAAACCGCTGACCACGCAATAAATCTTTAATTCTAGGGATCGTAAAAAAATCATTTGGACTCAGGTCAGGGCTGTATGGAGGATGGGACATCAACTCAACGTTTTCCTCGTTCAAAAATTTATTTGTTTTACGGGCGGTGTGGGAACTCGCATTATCGTGATGTAAGATGACACGTCGTGTGGGGTTCCCTCGGCGAAGTTCGGCCAGCATCTCTGGCAAACAAACTGTAATATACCAATCAGCGGTAATCGTTCTTTGTTCTTGTAAAGGAATTGTGGCAATATGTCCTTTTTTTGAGACGAACGAAGCCACCATTTTCTTCGACACGCTGCGGGAACGCACAACTTTCGTTCGTTTGACCTCGTCATCGAAGACCCAAACTGCCGACTGGTGCTTTCTTTCAGGCTCATAGGAATAAATCCAGGATTCGTCACCCGAGACAATATTATAAACGGCTTTTGACCTTCCTCCATTGTAGCGTTTTAGAGTAGATCGGCACCAATCAATACGAGCCGCCTTTTGCTCTTCTGACAAATTATGGGGTACCCATCGGGAAATCAATTTTCTGACACCCAACTCACTATGCAGAATAGTGTGGATTGCAGTCATTCCAATGCCTATGGTTGCCCGAATCTGCTCGTATGTCACATGTCTATCTTCTTTTAGTATTTTTTCCACAGCCGCGACGTTTTCAGGCGACACCGCTGTTTTCGGCCGACCTGTTGAAGGTACGGTGCTGAGAGAGGCACGACCCCGTCGAAACTCTGCATACCAACGATATATTGTCGTTTGACTAGGTGCTTCAATTTCATATATAGAAACAAGCTCATTAAGACAGTTATCTGGAGATAACCCTCGACGAAAGTTGTGATAAATAATTGCACGAAAATTTTCACGCGTGAGCTCCATTTTGTCCATCGACTTGTCAATTTGAAAATGGAATTAAAAAAATATGACGTTATTTTTTTAAATTGTGAAAACGGCATCGTGACTGTCAGTCGCCAGTACGCATGTGATAAAAAAGGATTTAATGTAACTCAGTTTAAAGTACTTTATTCTCGATCATTTCGGTGTGCTCCCTCGTATTCACCCAATAAACGTAAGTAATAAAAATTGTCTATATTATTATGGTAACATTACTAAATTTTACAAAAATGTCTGAACAACAAATTCTCAATATACCTTCATATCTTTCTACAGAAATCTTTCTTCATCATCATCAGCCTATATACGTCCCACTATTGGGCACAGCCTCCACTCATGAATGAGAGGGAACGGGCAGTAGCCCCACGCTGGCCCAGTGCGGATTGGGGACTTCACATACCTCTTTGAATTTCTTCTTAGATGTATGCAGGTTTCCTCACGATCAAAATCTTTCTTAATATACGTAAACTCATTTCAGATAAAATTACTTAACAACATGACGCACTGCCAGCTCCACTATGAAGAATACATGGCAGCTCTTGACCTCTGCGCCTGCGTCCTCAAGTACGATTCAGACAATGTTAAGGCCCTGTACCGCCGCAGTGCAGCCTACTACGGCCTGCGCAAGTACGAGGAGGCCTGGCAGGACATACAGCAGGTACTGAAGCTGGACCCCAATGATAAAGCCGCACAGCAGAAAGCGATGCTCATTGAGCCCAAGATGCAAATCAAAAATAAGGAATATAAGAATGTTATTAAGAAAATGTTTGGTTAAACCAATGAATTTTACATAGTTATGTTTACTAAGTGAAGTTTACTTTTACAATCACCAGTGTAACTAAAAAATTATGTACAGTTTGTAATAGTAGTTTATGCGACTGTACATAATGAGATGCCTTAAACCACGAGTGTGATTTTATGAAACGAATGTCAGCGAGTTTCATAATAGGATCACACAAGTGTTTTAAGGGCTAATTATGTACAGTTGCATACACTATTTTATCTACACACATATCATAAGCCGTCAATGATGTGTTCGGGAACCATTAGAATAATTACACCGCCATGGCTGACTAGATTTCAAATCATGACCAACTCGATTTCCATCGAACAGTATGGAAGGCTCTGACCTCTGGGCCATGCTTCGAAATTTGAAAGTTATTACTTTATCAATATTGATATCTTAATAAAAATACGTACAAAATTACCTACGGCCAGAGACTAGTTAATTATTTTTATAAATCTTATTGATATAATGCTGGTCATTAGTCATTACTGCCAGTTTTTGAATGCATTATAGCAGGTTTATAGTATGTGTGTAGATAAAATCCATACAGTACAGTACAGGATTTTTGGCGACAATTGATCCAAGGGTAAGGATGCTTGACTTCCCATGTAAATATAGTTTGGTTCTCATTTTAAAACTATGTTTGTATGGGGAGCCAACTTGTGTCAAGTGTCCTGGGGACTCAATTCAGAATAGATGTGCCACACTTAATGTCTGTAATTTCTATCAATTCTATTCCCTAATTAGTTGTTTTAGAACGAAAATCAGTGTGGCGCAGTATGCTGTTCAAATAACAGTTCAAATTAAATTATGTTTTTCTTGATGGGGTTGTTGTGCATTGAAAGAAGAAAGAAAGAAAGAAAAAACATTTATTCGTGACAAAACACATAAAAACAAACTGTATAGACACAATACACACAAACACATTTGCCACGAAATGGTCACAACTCAGCGTGATGCTGGCAGCGCCATCGCCAGCGCTGGTCTTCCGTTGCAAATTGCAAGTTGTACAGTCGAGGAAATTGAATGTTTAGCACTTTTGGACCTTAACGTCATTCAAATAGAGTCCAAAAGTGCTAAACATTCAATTTCCTCGACCGTACATTATTTAGCCATATGTTTTAAGGCATGCAGTAGTTACTCATGAAATAGGTGATTGTTCATATTTTTTTTACTATTATGTGGATTAATTAAGCTTTTCCAATTATGTCATTATTTCAGGCAATCAAGTTGAGTGGTGAATAAATTTTTATAATGATTTGATGAGAGAAGGAGGTATATGGTTATGTAACATCCATAAACAATGACCTGGAGCCGTAGCATGGTTGGCCTTATCACGCGACAAGTGACAAGATAGGAGCGTCGTCTCGTTCTATCGAACGGTGTCAGCCAGTGACGCACGCTCTATCCTATCACCTATCGCGTGACAATAAGGCCAACCATGCTACGGGGCCTGCATTTCTGTAAGTACCTAAGAACTTAATGTCGTTATGTAACGAAAAGTGCCCGTAGCGCTCTGACGCACGTTGTGTCTCTAGTCTCTATTGGCCCTGACCTGAGTAGGTTACATTGAGGTTAAGTAGAACATGATTGCCAACTTATTCATTTGATGGGTATCATCAGGTGGGTATCATGGTGATTAAAAATTTGCGGAGAATCTTGCACAAATTGATCTAGTCCCACACTAAGCAAGACTTGTAATATGGGTACTAGACGACGATAAAACATGACACGCACGTGACAGTTGTCACCTATTTTACCCATGTAACAGGGTAAATAACATATAGATATAGAAAAAGTAATATATGATTAAGTGATATTTTTTGAAGTTCTTAAAAAACGGAATACCTGAGCCTAGCCTATGGAATGCGAACAGAGGCGTCTCTAGCCCATAGCGCCCGGGTGCAAACATGACCCTAGCCTCTAGCCCCCCCCTAGCGCCAGCGCTAGCCGCAGTGGCGCCCCCTAGGACCGTAGGCGCGAATAGATGTTGTGAAAACACATTACCCTCCTTTGCGTCGCGCAGTCGGGTAATAACATACAGATGTAAAGATGTAAATAATCTTAGATGATGTTTATTATACCTACTAATAAAAGATAAAGATTGTAGAGTTCCACCATTCCATGGCGACATTTATTTCTAAGACCAGCTCCATCAGGGTCGTTCTTCTTTTCGACCGACAATAGCCTGTCCTTCGTCTTACTACGGCATCTCATTTGAGTAATGATTTTACGGTTTTATAATGTTCGAAAATGAACGTCCATATTATTTTATTAATTAGTATTATTTAATATTTTAGTTTCTCTAACTAGCATTTTTTTTAAACGTATTTTTATCGTAGAAGTCCGTGACAGAGTGGTAAACCAAAATGTAGTCCCCACTGAATGAGTCCACTTTGTCACATATTTTTTTTCTTAAACCAACCGTAAGCAAATATGTATATTGACCGGAAAGGAAACTTTAATTAGTGTTAATGAAGAAACAAATGCATTTTTTTTAAATCGCACTTCAAAATCACAATTTTTGATAGTTCAAAAACAAAAAAAAAAGGAAAACCTCGGTTCATTGTCGGTAAAAAAGAAGAACGACCCATCTATCTTTCTATTAAAGATGAATTGTAAAGCCGGCTGTACACATTGCGCCAACGTTGGCGCGTGAGCAGATGCAGCTATGCGTTAGAGGGAGAGGGCTATATCGATCTCATTCGTTTACATAGCTGCATCCTGCTCCTGCCTCCGTTGGATACTGATATATGTTTGTGTATTTATAATGCAGTCTATCTTTATCTCGTCATCATTTAAAATCAAAACCATAGTTCCTAAGTAAACAAATCCTCAATATTAATGATAATTTCCTTTTTTAGAGTGATCAGACTGTACTCAAAATTAAACCTTAATTATAAGTCTTTAAGAGCTAAGATGTGTCGTTCTCACAGAAAAGGTACCTTCGTCCTTTGGCATGTGTATCAGAGCATTGTTAACAATTTGAACGCCAAGAACCTATAAAGTGGTCGTGTGTCGTGCCCAACACGCCAACAACCACTAAGAAGGTCGGAGTGAAGGTGTACTTTGATCATGAATAAAATCTATTATGAATTGTTTTTATTTGTTTTTATTGGTTTTATTTAACCGTCACATCAAGTTACAGTACTTGGCGTGTGAGTGATCACTTCATTCAAATATGAAAGCGTTCAAAGGGTTAATAAAGCTTAACAGCACTAAAGGCCCTTTTGTTTGAAAATGACACAATTATTGATAGTTCTATTTATTTTCATATTTGAAGTTTTAATGCTAGAAATATCGGATTTTTAGTAGAGTTATAGTGTCACAATTTCGACCTGTCCACTGTATTAAAAAAGTACAAATAAATGCATAGTAAACAATTACCTAGTGCTTCATTGAAAACGTACTTCTATTTGTGGGCTATCCTATTGGCTACTTTCCTAAAAAAATCTATTTAGTCAGTCAGTTAGATTATCAAAAAATAATGGACACGTATTTTTTTTTGTCAATCAAACAAAAAATGATGAAGATAAGTATAGCCCGTTAAAGTTCCGCGTGACTTCACATTATGGTACCTAAACTTTTTAGCATAATGTGACGTCACGCGGAACTTTAACGGGCTATATCTTCATCATTTTTTGTTTGATTGACAATTTTTTTTTGAAATTCGATATAAAAGACCGTGCCTTGTAATGTTTTTTATTAGCGACATCTAGTGCTGAGAAGAAAACAATTAATGGACTGGTGGTAACACATTGCAATTAATTACCTACCCTACGTACTGTATGGAAAAAGTTTCCTTTGATTTGTGGGTGTTCTAGTACTCCAACCTTAGTTGGCCTCAAAGAGTATTTTAATCCTTAATAGAAATGGGATCGATTGGCATTCAAAAAGTCAAATCTGTCAATTTGAATAATTTATCAAAAATCTGTGAATGTCGATTGCCATCACTTAAAAAGTTAGTAAAGGTCTCCTAAGAGCATTTTCGCGTAGCAGCAAGGGATCTAATAGCTGCCCTTACTGCATCTCAACTTTCCATCCTGTATAGACCTTTATCATAATCATCCCACATGTGGATAAAATACGCTATTAAAATCGTGTGTTTATCGCATTCTGTTAAGCTGTAAAGTACAGGTTTGTCACGCAAGAGCAATTGCAGTAATCGCTATTATTCAAACATACCAAGCGCATATTTAGTATACCGGCGTAAGGTTGACCTCTGACGACGCATAGTTGCTACGGATTTAGAGATCAAATTATACTCAGGGAGTCGCAGAACTGGAGTACATGTTTAATTAATGGTCTTCGAGGAAAATGGCATGGCGTAATTGTATTTCTAAGTGATAATGTGCGTGCTGCACACGACGAAAGTGCTTTCCCTCGGTGCTTGTCTGTTTCCATGAACACTTCTCATGAGGCTTAACTGGTGTATTGCGTTGCGTTGTTTCGATTGCCGTCCTTTAACCTACTATGCGTTAGACAAGGATGGTAATCGAAACAACGCGACGCAACGCAACGCACGGAGTCTCACCCGTCGTAGCTAACGCTGCCGCGCCCGCCCACACGCTGTGCGACCTGTGCGTGTTGGTTTGGTTCAAGCCGCCTCGTGGCAAAGCCAGTCTTGTCAAGCTGCCCTGCTAGTATAAAGGTGGACTTCCGACCAGCGCAGCTCCGGTGTCACTAACGCAGCGTCAGTGACGCAGCGTCAGTGACGCCGGAGCCGCGCTGGTGGGAAGTCCACCCTAACTTGACTCTCGACTCTACTTGCGCGCAAGATAGACTGTCCGTTATTAATGCTGTCAAAAAGAGACAGATAGTCTATCACTCGCGCGAGTAGAGAAGAGAGTCAAGTTAATGCTAGCAGGGCTGGACTAAATAAATTGACAAACAAGTCACTAAATGCAGAAAAAATATTTAATAGCAACTATGTTGAAGTAGTAATAAGGTTGAGTTTTCCTTTACCTCTTACGTGTAATTAGTGACTTTTACTTGTCAGCCGAAGGTATATTCGTGGCGGGTGGTCCTCGTGTGTCACAATAAGTATTGCAAATGCTTTATCTCTTCAAAAAACTACTGTGAAATGTTTTCCATGCTAGTAATTTCAACGACGGTGGCAAACAAACACACGAGCTGCCTGATGGCAAACAAACACACGGTCTGCCGGATGGCAAACAAACACACGGTCTGCCTGATGGCAAACAAACACACGGTCTGCCGGATGGCACACAAACACACGGTCTGCCTGATGGCAAAGAAACACACGGTCTGCCGGATGGCAAACAAACACACGGTCTGCCTGATGGCAAAGAAACACACGGTCTGCCGGATGGCAAACAAACACACGGTCTGCCTGATGGCAAACAAACACACGGTCTGCCGGATGGCAAACAAACACACGGTCTGCCCGATGGCAAACAAACACACGGTACGGTCTGCCTGATGTCAAACAAACACCGTAGCCTATGGACGCTTGCGACAGAAGAATCACAAGCGCGTTGCCGAGCCTTTATCGATTTGAGGATTCGTTGTGCCACCTCCCATACAACGCATGGTACAGTCAGCATCAAAAGTAGCTACGCTAACGAAGACGTCAAAAGTGTTTATTAAAAGGGAAGAGCTTTTGACGTCTTCTATTGCGTAGTTACTTGATGCGGACTGTACTAGATTGATTTCAAGGTGAATTGTTCAACAATCGAACAACATGTTTTCCGCGTCCACAGCTTCAATAGTTTGGGATTAATGACGTACATGACATCACTGTGCAGTGGAGACTCGGCCGATGACATCATAATCATGACCTTACGTCAGTCTTCGCCGCAGCGCCTATCAAACCGCACGCATGTTAACCATACATACCTACTTTAGAATGTCAGTGTGCACCTGCTAACAAATAACTTTTTTGTGAACTTTATACAATGGCCAGTGAGTATTTTGTGTTATTTCTGGAGTTTATCCGTTTTTGCAGTGGTAATGCTCTAGGCGCGGTCCAGTGTTTGTGTTGTTTACGTGCTATTTATAGATAGTTATCTCAGCTGTGATTCATAAGGCATCTATTAGTGTGTTTGCTTGTTATTTACCCGCTTGTTTGCGTTTTTTCGAATCAGGAAGTTCGGAAAACTTACCGTAAAATGAATATTGGAAATTAGAACTGAATTGCTTAAGACGTACGACGTCGTATAGGTACCTAAAAAGTATTGAAAAAATGTTAAACGCCCGTAGTTGGTAAGTTATGTGGTTAAATATGCCACTGAACATGCACCGATTGCACAATTCAGCCATTAAAGCAACGATATTACCTTGCAACGAGTGTGGGAATTGATAAATCACTAGAATAGGAAACAAGGTATTTCTTTCCATGAGCCAGTGCGAGATGGCAAAACTAGCTGTTGAATATTGAATTAGTTACCTACTCGTTCTAGCAACGTGTAGCACAGTGTTTAAATTTAAATTATGGTGAGATTAGTGGGTAGCTCGAGTCATGCTGAGTAGGATCCTTTTTTGAAACAACTAACTATATTGTATATTTTTAGATCTAAGAATTCTGTAAATTGTTTCTGTTGTTGTTTCAAAATAAAATTTATTCATTCATTCAAATAAACGCACGGTTGGAACTCACGTAATAATAAAGTCCCTGGGCGAACGAGCTCAGCTCGGGTGAAAATACGGTGAAAACGAATTTTCCCAGACATGAGAGCTAGCTAGATCGATTTCTCGCCCCCGTAAATCCCTATATTCCAAATTTCATCGAAATCGTTAGAGCTGTTTCCGAGAACGTGATTGCAAATAAAGCTCGTTATTGGTGTCAAGTTTCGAATTGAGTCCATCTAAATAAGGTTAAGTGTTATCGATATCACGGGTGCTGATGGAGGGTTTCCAATGAGTTCGAAACTTGTCGCCAATAGAGACGATTATTACGTCAGTTCCAACCGTGCTTGGGACATACATACATAGGTAAGTCTACTTACTTTCTACAAAAAACGATAACTTAGCAAAGGTTGTTGAGACAATAGCCGTTACTGCACTTTAATGCGAATTATCACCAACTTAACTACCTATACATATTTATAACAGGCATCACGTACGGCAGTGAATTTACATTAACTAAGTAGGTATACGATGGCTTTAAGGAAAAAGGCATAAACAAAACATTCGAATGTCATTTAAATTCACGTTTTAACTACTTTACGTGTCGTGTCGTGTCATTAGTAATGAAGTAATATAAATTTTGTGTACCTACCTACCTACTTACCTAAGTATGTGAATTTATCATTTGGTAATTAATAGCTGCGACAATTAAGGAAATTTTCACACCTACTTATACTTTAATAAATTACCAATCAATTGTCTACCTACAATTCGTACCTTTACTTAACCCCTCGTATGCGGATGTGAAAATTGTGCAATCAAATTATGATTTTGATATTGTACAAATGCTTTGCACGGATCCGTGTCTAAGCATACGGGGGTTAAGAAATTGTCACAAGATGATGCCCATGGTCATATTCATATTGAATATTTAAGGTGATCGTCCCTGTCCTCGACGTCGCCCTAGTGTTCGACATGGGCACTGTATGTCAAAGTGACATGGCTTAAATTCAAATTAAGAAAAATCCTCTTCATCATCATCATATCAGCCGAAAGACGTCCACTGCTGGACATAGGCCTCCCCCAAAGAGCGCCACAATGACCGGTCCTGCGCCACCCGCATCCAGCGACTCCAGCGACCTCTTAGTTCGAATTTAACCCTTAATGCTTTGACATAAAGTGCCCATGTCATACACTAGTCAGGACCCCTACGGCAATTGCCCGATCAAAAAATGACCTCACTCAATGCGTCATTGCAAAAGCAATCTTATGGTCATACAAATAAAAGTAAAATTCATATCACAGATATGAGAAAGGAGAGATATGCTGAACCGTCTCGTTTTGTCCAACTGTCACATCTATTGATTAGCATCTTTGTATATATAAACTTACGTAAATTATTACTGACCCTAACCCTGTCTGCAAATTAATACGCCACATCCATATTTAGCTAATGTAGGTGCGTTAAAGTAAACAGTTGTGTGGTTTCGCGGCCCATTTCAGGTAAATAACTTTCGAGACGTTTTTGAGTACTTAGTATTTGTATATTTACAGGGACACACGTACACGTTGACGTACACACGACACGTATATGTGTGTGTGAGGCTGGCTACAGAGGTCACAACTGCGAATGCAAAAACGTATCGAAAGTAATTTACCTGTAGTGTTGTTATTAATTGCTATAATTATAGCTTCCGCCCGCGAATTCGTCTGCGTGGACCCGGGATAAAAACTATCCTATATTTCAATCCAGCCTATCAACTATCTTTGTGCAAAATTTCATCCAAATCGGATGAACCGTTTAAGCGTGATTGAATAACAAACATCTAAACATCCAAACTTTCGCATTTATAATATTAATAGGATAGGATAAATGTTGTTGGGGGAACGCCCGGCCGGACAGGCGGGCTGTCGATCGTTTCTGGCGTCCATTCTGCCCAATTCCCCTTTATTGGAGCTGAGGGTTAGAGTGGACGATCATGGCTCATCAGCGTTTGTAAGACAAAATAACTGTATTGTAGGTACTTGTACTATACATATATCCACCAGAAACGTGCGTGACATTGACACTTATAGCTGCCTACTAGGTACCTACTGTAATTTCCAAACCCACCAATTCCAGCCAAAATCGAGTCGCTGGAATCCGGGCGCGGCATCCAGGTGGTGTCCCCCGGGCCCGAGCACTCGTTCGAGTTGGAGCTGGACGCGCTCTCCGCGCTGCTGCTGCGCGAGGACATCAGAGACCGGCCCGTGGTCGTCGTCTCCGTGGCTGGCGCGTTCAGGAAGGGGAAGAGCTTCCTGCTTGACTTTTTCTTAAGATACCTCCACCACAAGGTACCTGTGCTATAGTTTAAGAGGGCGTTACAGTGCTCACTAGCGCCACTGGTAAATAATTGTGATTATTTAATTTTAACGATAGATATTTAAAAAAGGAGGCCACTACACACTGTATTTTGTATTTAAGTACTTTATGAATACATCAAACTAGTTTTTACGTTACTGGATTCGCCGATCTATGAACTCAAAAGAAAAACGGCCGTTTTTACTTTGGACGCATAGATTGACGAATCCAGCAACTAGTTGTTACTAGTTTGATGTATTCACAAGGTACTTAAATACAAAATAGAGTGTGTAGTGGCCTCCTTTTTTAAATATCTATCGATAAATTTAAATAATTACAATTATTTACCCGTGGCGCTAGTGAGCACTGTAACGTCCTCTTAACACACATTCGATGCCAATATTGTAAGCGCTATACGCTCGTAGACGATAAAACCGTATATAGAAGAAAAGCGCCCCCGTTCCGGGCACTGAAAGTCATAACGCAATCAACGCTGGAAGACTAAAAAGAGCAGAAAAAGTAGTCGGCCGTAGGCTTGGGAGTAGCTATAAAGGGGAGGGCAAATGCACAAAAGATCCCACTGGGTCGAAGTGTATCCGAAAGGGCCCTCAACTAGATAAGATAAGATAAGATAAGATAAGTCGGCCGTAGGAATTTAATTTAAGAGATTCCTGTTCGATGCCCTACTTTTAGACATTCTGCATTGCTATTTTTTAACCCCCGACGCAAAAATAGGGTAAGTTTGAAGTGTTTGTGTGTCTGTCTGTGGCATCGTAGCTCCTAAACGAATGGACCGATTTGAATGCGGTTTTTTATCAGAAAGCTGACGTGATCGAGATGGTTCTTAGCTACGTTTCAAGAAAATCGGTTCGGCCGATTTTGAGATATTGAACTTTGAAATGAAAATATCGGGGGTTTTTCGACGTCTCTAAGTTGTTAATTATGATAACAACGTTACATCCATACCTCTAAACCACACTGTCTGTCAGAATTTTTCACGGGAAAACACCTATTCGCTCGCTGCTACTGGCCAAGTCAAAAGCCCAAGTCAAATTTCAAAGACCATATTCATTCTTCAAGAGGTGCTAAATAGATTACTGGTGCCTTCATGTCACTGACACGACACTAACGTGTTTTGTGTTACTTGGGGAGCTGTGAAATAGATGTATCAAACCTGTGGTATGTTTCTATTTTCCAGTACAACCTCGGGGACAGCGGGGACTGGCTAGGCGGTGAAAATGAGCCGCTGCAGGGCTTCAGCTGGCGCGGCGGCTCCGAGCGCGACACCACCGGCCTGCTGCTCTGGTCGCAGCCGTTCAAGGCCACACTCAGCAATGGGGAGAAGGTAAGAGATATCCCCAAAGCATCATGTCTCATATAAGGATTAGTTTTGAGAACTGGTCCTAGCCCTCCGACACCGTGTGCTTAATCAGGCCCCGTAATATGGTTGGCCTTGTCACGCGATAGGTGATAGGATAGAGCGTGCATCACTGGCTGACACCGTTCTATAGAACGAGACGACGCTCCTATCTTGTCACTTGTCGCGTGATAAGGCCAACCATGCTACGGCTCCTGCGTTGCTGTGATTTTAAATAAGCAAAAAAAAATTTTTTATACTACTACGGCGGCAAACAAGCATACGGCTTGCCTGATGGTAAACAAACAAGCATCGGCTTGCCTGATGGTAAACAAACAAGCATACGGCTTGCCTGATAGTAAACAAACAAGCATACGGCTTGCCTGATGGTAAACAAACAACCATACGGCTTGCCTGATGGTAAACAAACAAGCATACGGCTTGCCTGATGGTAAACAAACAAGCATACGGCTTGCCTGATGGTATACAAACAAGCGTACATCTTGCCAGATGGTAAACAGACACTGTGGCCTATGGACACTTGCAGCTCCAGAGGAATCAAAAGCGCACTGCCGACCACTTATTGATTTGCGGATTCGTCGTGTGTTGTCAGCTGTGCTAATGCAGGCTGTTCACTCTCAACACAGGGTATTCCTCGGCAGCTCTGGCGATCTTAATTATAGTCATATAGCATTCCAGTTAAACAATACGATTGTGTGGTTGGCGTGTGCCAAACTTTGCAAAAAAGAGGTTACCGCCACATAAAATGTTCACTGAATAATGAACTCTATCGTCTTATTCAATAGATTCAAAATTGACTAAAAAAAACCCCGCTCACAGCGAGCCAGGTATAAACAAGAAATTTTCCTTCATTGTTTATTGGCACGCGTCGACCACACAATCGTATTGTTTAACTTGAATGCTATTGTTTTGAAGATAAGTAGATCGGCTCAGTTCAAAAAAATTCAACTATACCATAACAATAGGGTTACCCTATCAGTAAGGTTACCTTATCATAAAAGGATACCATTATGGATAGGGACTTTAAAAACAACTTCTGTAGCCTATGGAAAACCCTGATTATGGTAACCGGTTCCGGTCCCTGCATCCAACATCTCCCTGTTTCCAGGTGGTGATCCTGCTAATGGACACACAGGGCACATTCGACAGCGAGTCCACGGTGCGCGACAACGCCACAGTGTTCGCGCTGTCCACTATGTTGTCTTCTGTGCAGATCTACAACCTCTCGCAGAACATCGAGGAAGACGACCTACAGCACTTGCAAGTAAGTACACTAATTCAGAGATTCTAATAACTTCGTTTAGGCGGTCTATCAGTGGTTGCCGCGCGCTGTTACGGGACGCACGCGTTCGCGCTTTGCATTACATCGTCATTCGCCACGTAAAATAAATATGCCGCGTCGTCTATTTATATTGGTTGAAAATAATTTTTCTATGGATTATGTTTATGTATATAGGTCACCCAGAGTTGTGTTTTTGTCTTACATTTTGCAGAAACAGGCAGTTTTGATGTCATACCTAAAGGCAAATTACACAGCTCTGCTTTTGTGTAGTTGGGTGATCCAAAGTAATTAAAGAATGATCGTAATATCGTTAGTAAAATACACTATTATACTAACGTACCTATAATTTAATAGGTCGAGCTTATAGGTAACCCTAGCTCTAAGGCTCCGCCTCCGAAAGAGCGCGTTGCATGCGATAGAAAGAAATGGCCACATTTAGGCTCGTTTGGCGTACCTAAACAGGGAATTTGTTAACAAGAGAACGTAGTACTATAATATTACTTATTCTGTGACTTGGTGCAGGATCTCAAAGATGTTAAGTTTGATATACTACCAAACAAGAAGTTCAAACCGCCGCGGAATACCTAGTAGAATGGTTGCACCTCTAACAGTCTGGTTGACTGATAGACTGATAGTCAAGTCAGAAGCTTTTTACCAAACGTCAAAAACATTCTGTTAGTACCTACGAAGCTACGAAGTTTGTGGCGAAACAAACGGCGTCACGATTATCTACGGCGAACAGTATTTAAGAATCTAAAATAGCATAAATAAGTTGAAGCGTGATGGTTATCCCAGTAATTTTCGTGAGTTTCGTTTATTGGTAACCTGAGAATAAATATTCGCTTTACTGTTGTCGAATACCGTACCTATAAGTCTATTTGAAAACTTCATCTTGTTTCATATGCTGTATTACTTCATGCGTATTTTTCTAAAAATAATCTTTTCATCACACTTGCTCGTAAATGGTGTTATTCCATGCCTGTATACAGAAGGACAATGGCCTAAATTGTTCCCGGGGGAGTTATGGCGAGTTTGTATTCCCTAGGGAGTAATGAGCTTGTGTGTGATCTGATTGGCTTAAGCAAATCTAGTTGCTCTGTGATTGGTTGAAAAAAAAATCTAGTTAGCCAAGCGCCGCAAGAATACTGTTCTGTGATTGGTTGAAATATTGAAGCTGCGCGCTCCACTAGCACTGATCTGGCCCCGTAGCATGGTTGGCCTTGTCACGCGATAGGTGATAGGATAGAGCGTGCGTCACTGGCTGACACCGTTCGATAGAACGAGACGACGCTCTTATTTTGTCACTTGTCGCGTGATAAGGCCAACCATGCTACGGCTCCTGGAAGTGAAGTTGTCAATATCGTAAATTTTTGATTGGTGCGATTGTATGAAGATTTTTCTGTCTTTTGTAGTTATTTATTTCCTCGCAAATGTGATGAAAAACATTGGTTGTACGGGCGTAAGTATATTGCTAACTCGAGTCATCAAAAGCCTTCTGATAGACTCTTGTTCGCAATATTCGACTTACGCCCCTCGTTAAACAATATACTATATTATTATACCTCTTCAGTTATTCACGGAGTACGGGCGGCTCGCGGCGCAGACCAGCGCCGGCAAGCCGTTCCAGCGGTTACAGCTGCTCGTGCGCGACTGGAGCTTCCCCTACGAGCACCCCTACGGCGCCGCCGGCGGCCAGCAGCTGCTGGACAAACGGCTCGAGGTGACCCTTCCATCTAGATTCACTTACTCTAGCGCCTGCTAGACGGACGCCAACAAAACCCTCCGACAGCGCGACGGCCCGTGTAGACAGTTGTTTCGAGCGTGCGATAGCGACCGCGAGGAATGATAACTCGTACTTTACTTAGGCCCCTTGGCAAGCCTCGTGGCCTAAACACGGTACTAGACTTTAAGAGCTCTCATTGTGTAACGATTGTATATAATACTATTGTGATTTGTGACCAAGAGTAGACGTGTTTTTGATTTTGTTTTTTTCGCTACGATTTTAGCCTCAACGTGTTTGATGATTGCGTGGTATCATAACATTGTTGTTGGACGTTGTTTATTTACATTTTTTAGTGCTTGACCCCAAAATTCGCGGATGTGTGCCCCCAAATATCTCTGTATCCGTCTCCGCATCCGCGGATATCAAAATAATCGCATCCGCGGATGTCCAAATAATCGCATCCTCGGATATCAAAATAATCACATCCTCGGATATCAAAATAATCACATCCTCGGATATCGAAATAATCGCATCCTCGGATATCAAAATCATCCTCGGATGTTAAAACAATCGCATACGCGGGTGTCAAATAATCGCATCCACTGATGTCAAAATAATCGCATCCTCGGGTATCAAAATAATCGCATCCGCGGATGTCAAAATAATCGCATCCGCGACATCCCTGCATTGGTGGTCCTCTCGGGTTCGTATACGGCCTATTAAGCCGCGTCCACTATCGTTCTCTCTCTTTGCGTGGGTGGCAAAAGAAACAGAGACATAGTGGACGCGGATAATGGGGCCGTAAGAATATGGACTGACCTGACCTGTCTGTCGGCTGTGAGCAGGTGCAGGAGGGCCAGCACTCGGAGCTGCAGGCGCTGCGGCGGCACGTGGCGGCCTGCTTCGAGCGGCTGGCCTGCTTCCTCATGCCGCACCCCGGCCTCACCGTCGCCACCAACCCCCAATTCACCGGGAAGCTCGCTGGTAACCAACAACCGCGGAAAAGGAAGAGTGTCTGTGTCTATAGTCTGGACGTTTAGGTATTTAAAAAAGAACCACGTGACTTGGTCATTCAGCCAATAAGATAATACCACAGATACAAAAGATTACTATGATTGGTTGAATGACCGAGTCACGTGATCTTTTGTTTTACATTTTTTTAAATTCCTAAACGTCCAGACTATAACGTGGACCTATTTTTAGGGTTCCGTACCTCAAAAGGAAAAAAACGGAACCCTTATAGGATCACTCGTGCGTCTGTCTGTCCGTCTGTCACAGCCGATTTACTCCGAAACTGCTGGACCGATTGAGTTGAAATTTGGTAAACATATGTAAATTGGTGACCCAAAGATGAACCCGTAAAGTAAATTAATGAATTCTGAACAAGGGGGCCACTTTTGGGGTGAAAACTGGAAAATTAAAAAAAAAAGTTTCGCAAACTGTATTGTGTGACATATCAAATGAAAGGGGTTGTGTAAGTATCTCAGATATTTTTTTTTATAATTTTTGCAAAAACAGATTTGAAATAATTTAGGAAAAAAAGACGAAAATCACCATCCCCCCGAAACTACTCGGCTTAAAATTCTGAAAAAATATGGCAAATAGTTCCTTGCCTAAAGATTACAGGAAAACCTATAAGAAGTTTGAGTATTCAAAGTAACGGGAAAATTCCCAATATTATTGTATATTTTGTATGGAGCGCCTGATGCTTAGCAATTTTTACTCTTCACTTGCTTCTGAAATTATTTTTATTTATTCATTAACATTAATATTAGCACTAACAGTTATGTAAATTAATTTTTATCATGCGAGTTTAAAATGTATCATGTCACATGAAAGTAATTATTGTTAAAAGTCAATTTTTAAGTGGAATCTGATTGTTCTTACAAAGAAATACAATTTGGGTGGGTAGTCGTTTATTGGTCACAACTTCATATTAAATCAGTTGTGGCAAACAGAAAAAAGTGGAACTATGACAAGGACAACGAGTGATATTTCCCTTTCTGTAGATTTGTATGCTACCATCTCGCTCGGACATGGTATTATTATTACCATAGCTTGTCCCGAGTATCTGAGGTCCATGGTCTATACGAAAGATACTTAATTTTCGTCCCTTCCTTCCAGACATCAGCCCCGAATTCAAGGAGTCCCTAAGGCAGCTGGTGCCATCGCTCCTGTCTCCCGACGCGCTGATACCCAAGACCATCCAGGGGCAGAATGTGCGCGCGCGCGACCTGCTGCTGTACTTCAAGGCCTACATCAACGTGTTCAACGGGACTGAGCTGCCTGAGCCCAAGACCATCCTCGAGGTATGCCATCCACACTTAGAGCATACATAACTGGAGTAGCCTTTCAGTAACTTACCCCTCTGTAGAAAACCTTGCACAATGTGTAAAAAATCATACAAACACAATTTCACAATCGATTAATGGTCATTCACAAAATCGCCTCGCAGGAGAACACTGATCATAATAAAAGCTTTAAAGAAAAGCTTATTTTATTCTTTTTAACGCATTTAAATAAAAGCTTGTTTTAAAAAAGTGTTTTTACTTGTTAGTCATCGCTGGACAGCTTTCTCAGTATATTGTCCGCCATATTGGATTTAGAGTGACGTCGCATTATTTTTCGAGTTATTCTCAGCCAGCCCTTTCATTTGATACCCATATTGTAGGAGTACATTAAAAATAACTAGCCCGCCATCTTGGGTGTTCCGGCATGTTGGATTTTTTGCCGACTGTACTTTTTTTTGCACACTCATCAACTGCTCATTTAGTCCTACTTGTTATGAACAAAATGCTGCACTTTATGATGAAAGCAAGCCGCTTGGCACAGTGGTAGTAGGGACGAAACTGAGTGATTTGACCCGCAGCAGCGCGAGTTTCACCCCTTAGGAAAAGAGATGGCGCCACTTCTTAAAAAATATTTCAAAAAATTCTACAAGCTAAACGAATAGACTAATTTTAATGTATAATACCTCTAATGAAAGCTCATTTTACATATTAGTTATAAAAAAATAAGAAATATATATATTCTAAAATCTTCTGGCAAAAAATGGCATGTTTAGTTTTTTTACTCATTTAATTGGTAGTTTTTACTTGATTTCTTAAAATAAATGTATGCAACATGAATGGTTTATTGCACATATATATTACTGACTAAATATCGAGTATTATAAAAAAAACTCGACACCAATACCTTTCATACTTCATGAAATATTAAAGTTTAAATGTGAGCGTCATTTCTTTAAAACATATTTAAAAAATATGTACAAGCTAAACAAATGGACTAATTTCAAGTATGTAATATCTCAAATGAAAGGGCATTATATAAATTGCTTACAAAAAATAAAATATACCAAAATATAGTGGCAAAAAAAGGCATATTAAGTTTTTTTTTACTTTTTTCGTAGTTTTTACTTCATTTCATTTTAAAAATGCATGCAACACGTATGTTTTAATGCATATGTATATTACTGGGTTAATAAAAAGTTTTAAATAAAATTAGACATAAATATCTTTCATAGTTCACGAAATATTTAAGTTAAATTGTGCGCGCTCTTCTTACAAATAAATTTAAAGAAATATTTAAGCGCAACGAGCGCTCTGATTTTAATATTAAATGTGTCTGAAAAAAAATCACCTATTTATTTTCATAAATAAAAAAAACGAAATAAATATTTTTTTCCTGGTGCTGAATTACGAAAAAATATAATTACTTTCACTTGTTTGATACTTAGTTTTAAGTTTAGTTTAATTAGTTGTAATTATTGTAAATTGGTTTTTTGTACTTCTATTTATTTTTTGTTGTATTACTTGTATTTTGCTTTGTTGATGGTCAAATAAATCCTATTATCCTTTCAAATTTGTCATTATTTTTATTTAAAGTGACTACATTTGGAGACAAAAAATAAAAACTATATCATCCCCAGCATAGTTGGTTCCTATATATATTATATATGTAGCTTAGTAGTTGACGAATTTATGTAAAAAATTTAGCTTTAAATCTGATAGGACTTCTACTCACATTGAAAACTTATATTAACTTAGACAATTATGAAACTTTTCGAAATAAAACACTATTTAATACATACATGTTTATCAAATATTTCTATTAAAGTTTAAATTTCCTCTTCGCGTTCACCGGTATATGTAGAACTGAAAATGAAAAGTCGTTTTGAAGTAGTCGTACCATTCCATGTCCAATCTTTTATACATGGACCGGTTGTTGTTGATGTTGTTAGACTACTGTTGAATTATTATTGTGCCTAGTTGATTACTATTAGACCTAAATTTTTGTGCCAGCCAGTGGAAATCAGTGATCAGCATACAAAATAACTCTGCATTGAAAATGATATGAACTCACTTTTGATTTGTACAGCCACCTTTGCAGGATTTACAGTGGGCAGTGCATAGTAAGCTGACGCGACGTCACCCACAACGCATAGTATCACAGCCAGATTTGCAGCCACAATGGTCCAGGAGGCTTAACTCAGACCAAATCACCGTAACTGCCGACCATTGTGGAGTCCAAATCTCTTGTCCCTTGGTCCATCCCCAAGAAGATGGACGTAGCCGGCTTGTTAAGCTGCACCCAGTGGCAGCAGTCAGCGGCATGGTTCTAGAGAGCAGCTGAGGTAGGTGGCAGGCTTCTCAGAGCTTGTTTTATGAAGCAAACAAGTCCTTGCGAACTTCATAAAAAACAGCTGACTGAGTGGGCCACGTATGAAGAAACGCTCTGAATTGAGAAGTTTCCATACCATGTTCATTTTCTTGGGGATGGACCAAGGCAAAAGAGAGTTGAATGCCACAATGGTCGGCAGTTACGGTGATTTGATCTCAACTAAACCTCCTGGACCATTGTGGCTGCAAATTTGGCTGCGATACAATGAGCTATGGCTGTCGTCGCATCAGCTTACCATGAAATGCCTATTGTAAATCCTGCAAAGGTGGCTGTACAAATCAAAAGCAAGTTAGTATAATTTGCAATGCAGTTTATGCAGTGTTATACACTTACCTTTTATTTCCACTGCCTGGCACTACATTTTAGGTCTAATGGTAATCAACGAGATCTGTACAAAAATAATCCAACAGTAATATACAGGGTGAATTCTAAGTCGTGAATCGTTGAAGCAAAATGTGAATCTATCCATGATTCTGTGAAACTTTTACTATGGGGCCAACTTTGTAATATGAAAAAAAAATGCTTCATGCATGAACAGCTATTTCGGTTCACGAATTAAAAATGTATGAACAGCTGGTTTTTTTTTTGCATATTACAAGGTTGGTCCCATAGTAAAAGTTTCACAGAATCATGGATAGATTCACATTTTGCTTCAACGATTCACGACTTAGAATTCACCCTGTATAGCAACATTATTTCAGTCATTTTATAGTATTGGAATGGTTCGTGTACTTCAAAACGCCTTTTCCTTTTCAGTACTAAGCATATCTACCTGTGAACCCGAAGAGTAAATTTAAAATTTAATAAAGATATTTGATAAAGATTTAAACAAATAGTCTTTCATTTCAAAACGCAACATGCATGACATATCTAAGTTATCTAACATATTTTATTTTTAACGTGAGTATCCTTTCAGATTTAACGCTAAAAATTTACATAAATCCGCTAAAAACTATTAAGCGACATATATCCAGATCCAACTATGTCAATGTCAATGTAGTTTTATGTTTTGTCTACAAACTTTAAATGGAAATTGGCAAAGTTATTTTACTATTTTTAAAGTATTCATATTTTTTTCGTAATTCAGCACCAGGAAAAAACTTTTTATCTTAGTTTTATTCATGTTTCTTTTTTTTATAATAAATTAAGCATGTTTCTTTCATATGACACATTAAACATTAAAATCAGAGCACTCGCTGCGGTTGGAGATTTCATTAATATTTTTTAAGAAGTATCGCGCACGTTTGCACTTAATATTTCGTGAACTATGAAAGATATTTATGTCTGGTTTTTTATAACACCTACTTGTTCTTTACCCAGTAATATACGTACGCATTAAAACATACATGTTGCATACATTTTTAAATGAAATGAAGTAAAAACTACCATCCAAGTAAAGAAAAAAAACTTAATTTGCCAGGTTTTGCCAAAAATAATTGCCATATATATTATTTTTATTTTTTTGTAATTAATATATACAATGCGCTTTAATTTGAGTTATAAATCATTTAAATAAATTCATTCGTTTAGCTTGAACAATTTTTAGAAATATTTTTTAAAGAAATGACTCTCACATTTAAACTTTAATATTTCGTGAACTATAAAAGATATTGGTGTCGAGTTTTTTTTATAATACTTGTTATATACCCAGTAATATAATCATACATAAAAATATACATATTATATAATTTCTTTTATGAAATCAAGTAAAAACTACCAATCTAGTACAAAAAAAAAACTTAATTTGCCATTTTCTGCCAAAAGCTTTCAATTATTTTTTTATTTTTATTTTTTTATAAGGAATGTATATAATGAGCTTTCATTTGAAATATTAAACACTGAAATTAGTTTATTCGTTTAGCTTGTACAATTATTTGAAATATTTTTTAAAGAAGTGGCGCCATCTCTGTTCCTAAGGGGTGAAACTTCCGCTGCTGCGGGTCAAATCACTCAGTTTGGTCCCTACTATCACTGTGCAAAGCGGCTTGCTTTCATCAGAAAGTGCAGCATTCGGCCAAAAAATCGCCATAACAAGTAGGACTAATTGAGAGGATTGTAACGAGCCCAAACACGGCGGGTTTATCCTGTGTAATTAAGGAGTTCCTACGGCCACCTTCCGTCTCCATCATCATATCAGGTTTATGGTACCATATTATTGCATTGTCATCCGACTTACATAATTGTACAAAATTTCAACTTGATTGGACTCCGGGAAGTTGTCAAAAACCTGCAAGATTTCATTACATACAGGTCGACCTAATAAAAGCGTGTTAAAAATGCCCGCATGTTGCTGAAGCACTTGATATTATAAACGTTCACCTACTTCTAGCTTTCAATATACAATTGAGTTTAAAATCCTATTAAGATGCTCCCCCCCTCCCCCGCAAAATTCGGTAGACATTTTTGTACGCAAATACGACATAAGACTATTCCAATTATGTACGCTCTATAGAGGTTATATCATTAACACTATTTGACTCTTCGCGTTCTGCGAAGTTTTCTATCCAACAGGGCCAGTGGGCTACTCCCCCAGACCATCAATGACTGTGTACCATTCCAATCAGAGAACAAAATCTTTTGTCATAAATCATTAAAAACCGGTATTTCCAGGCGACAGCAGAAGCGAACAACCTCTCAGCCGTGGCGGAAGCCCGCGACGTGTACGACACCGTAATGGAAGACGTGTGCGGCGGCGCGCAGCCCTACCTGCCGCCGCGCCGCCTGGAGGACGAGCACCGCCGCGCGCGGGACAAGGCGCTGCACGCCTTCCACGCCAAGCGGAAGATGGGGGGGGACGAGCTGGCCGGCAGTTACGAAGCGCAACTGGTCAAGGTACGCTTGGTGAATCAAACCGGACAAGTGCGAGTCGGACGCGCGCACGAAGGGTTCCGTACCGTTATCTGTAAAAAAAATTATGACTGTTGTATGGGAGCCCCGGTCCGACTCGCACTTGGTCGGTGGTTTTAGTATTTGTTGTTATAGCGACAATAGAAATATATCTGTGAAAATTCAACTCTCTAGCTATCACGGTTCTTGAGATACAGCCTGGTGACAGACAGACGGACAGCGAAGTCTTAGTAATAGGGTCCCGTTTTTACCCGTTGGGTACGGAACCCTAAAAACGTCATACGTCTTAGGAGAAGTCCACAAAACGGCCTAGTTATAAGAAGTTCTTAAATAATTTTAAATTAGAACAGAGCTCGTCTTGATAATTTAACAACCAAAGGAATCTCACATGTCGCACGTAGACAGTTATTTATTTACACTTTATTGCACAAATATACAAATAAAAATACAATTGGCGAACTTAATGCCAACATGCATTCTCTACCAGTCAACCATTGGGCTAAACAGAAACTTATCCTTAGATTTATATTATGCTTTAAAAAAAATGTTAACTATTTGTATTTTATTGTGTTTAGAGTCTTATAAATATGATATGTCTTATTGTAATATGTATCATGCGTTGTATATTCTGTAAGTGGTATGTACAACAAAAAAAAACTTCTATTGTACAGTCAGCATCATAAACATGTATACACTTTTCAACCTTATGTCTAGGTAATAAGGTCATAGAATGTATACATGTTTATGATGCTGACTGTACAGTCAGCATCGTAGATATAGTTACTAGTAACAGCCAAAGTAGCCAAATATATCGTAACACATCCTTACTCGTTACTGTAATAAAGACGTCTGCCGATATTTGGCTATTACTTTGGCTGCTACCAACTATATGATACTGACTGTACGGAACGATAATCTCTAATCTTCAAAGCATCCATGTCATTCCAGGAGCTAGAAGAACAATACCACCAGTTGAAAGCGCACAACGAGGGCAAGAACATCTTCCGCCTGGCGGGCACTCCGGCGGTGTTCGCGGCCCTCGCCATCCTGGGCTACCTGCTGAGCGTGGCCGGCGGCGCCGTGGGCGTGCAGACCGTGGTGGCCGTGGGGCAGGCCGTGGCGCTGGCCTCGCTGGCGCTGCTGGCCGTGTGGGCCTACAGCAGGTGAGCAACGTCCTGGGCTACCTGCTGAGCGTGGCCGGCGGCGCCGTGGGCGTGCAGACCGTGGTGGCCGTGGGGCAGGCCGTGGCGCTGGCCTCGCTGGCGCTGCTGGCCGTGTGGGCCTACAGCAGGTGAGCAACGTCCTGGGCTACCTGCTGAGCGTGGCCGGCGGCGCCGTGGGCGTGCAGACCGTGGTGGCCGTGGGGCAGGCCGTGGCGCTGGCCTCGCTGGCGCTGCTGGCCGTGTGGGCCTACAGCAGGTGAGCAACGTCCTGGGCTACCTGCTGAGCGTGGCCGGCGGCGCCGTGGGCGTGCAGACCGTGGTGGCCGTGGGGCAGGCCGTGGCGCTGGCCTCGCTGGCGCTGCTGGCCGTGTGGGCCTACAGCAGGTGAGCAACGTCCTGGGCTACCTGCTGAGCGTGGCCGGCGGCGCCGTGGGCGTGCAGACCGTGGTGGCCGTGGGGCAGGCCGTGGCGCTGGCCTCGCTGGCGCTGCTGGCCGTGTGGGCCTACAGCAGGTGAGCAACGTCCTGGGCTACCTGCTGAGCGTGGCCGGCGGCGCCGTGGGCGTGCAGACCGTGGTGGCCGTGGGGCAGGCCGTGGCGCTGGCCTCGCTGGCGCTGCTGGCCGTGTGGGCCTACAGCAGGTGAGCAACGTCCTGGGCTACCTGCTGAGCGTGGCCGGCGGCGCCGTGGGCGTGCAGACCGTGGTGGCCGTGGGGCAGGCCGTGGCGCTGGCCTCGCTGGCGCTGCTGGCCGTGTGGGCCTACAGCAGGTGAGCAACGTCCTGGGCTACCTGCTGAGCGTGGCCGGCGGCGCCGTGGGCGTGCAGACCGTGGTGGCCGTGGGGCAGGCCGTGGCGCTGGCCTCGCTGGCGCTGCTGGCCGTGTGGGCCTACAGCAGGTGAGCAACGTCCTGGGCTACCTGCTGAGCGTGGCCGGCGGCGCCGTGGGCGTGCAGACCGTGGTGGCCGTGGGGCAGGCCGTGGCGCTGGCCTCGCTGGCGCTGCTGGCCGTGTGGGCCTACAGCAGGTGAGCAACGTCCTGGGCTACCTGCTGAGCGTGGCCGGCGGCGCCGTGGGCGTGCAGACCGTGGTGGCCGTGGGGCAGGCCGTGGCGCTGGCCTCGCTGGCGCTGCTGGCCGTGTGGGCCTACAGCAGGTGAGCAACGTCCTGGGCTACCTGCTGAGCGTGCTGGCGGCGCCGTGGGCGTGCAGACCGTGGTGGCCGTGGGGCAGGCCGTGGCGCTGGCCTCGCTGGCGCTGCTGGCCGTGTGGGCCTACAGCTGGTGACGTCACGATCTACGAGCGTTTTAAAACGCTCAATCAATATTACGAGATGAGATATTTGAAAGGGAGTTTCGTCATTAGGCATATTTTTTCTGCCTTTTTTCTTTTGAAGTTATATTACATTTACAGTCTACACCCCTATTACATATTTTTGATGCCTATAAAAACGCACCTTGTACATATTCAAAAAACTATTATTTTCTAATTCACAATGACATACGAGTATAACATACCCGAATGATGATCATTATCGAAATATTTGGGCTCAAAATAAAATAAATGTTTGGTAACGCAGTGGACATTATTTTTGAGGGGTCATGGGGACTGGTAACACAGTGGTAATTTGAGTACCAAATGTGACTTTTTTGCAATAAAAAACCCAGGGTGGTGGGAAAATTAATAATAAACAATGAGGCCCGGTTGAGAACTAACGTAACACTACTAGGAAAATATTTCGAGACATCTACAATTTTTTATAAGTGTTTATAAGTCTTCATCTCTATTTTAGGCACTAAAAAGAATTTTGGCCCAGGTACCTACTGACCTGGTTAAGTTAACTCATTGCTCTATCCGACTCTATGTTTCAGAGTGACAGGCAACATGCGCGACATAGGCATCCAACTCGACGAAATAGCTGACTCTTTGCGGGAATACGTAAGTATCTCTATTTTATATACCTACGCTCGTCTCCAGAATACCTAATTCTCGCCTTCTCAATGGCGCAGTAGCACAGAACACTAAATACTATAGAAAGGCGATGTGGGCGTGGCACGCGCGCCACTACTTTGAGCATGCGCTCAAAGCTTTCGCGCGAACGTCACAAGATCGCCGTGCAGTCGCTCACAGTTGTAGGCGACGTGGAGGGGATGAGGCGACACCGCTCCCGATAGAAACCGCGCTTGATACCCCTTCTATAGTATTTAGTTTCTGTGCGCAGTAGCTATTTGACTGAAGAAACTGACTAGATATGAAGTCGTTGGCTTGTGGGGATGTAGGATTAACAACGCTTAATGACGGTACTGTCAGCGAAAATGTCAAGTATACATATCTTCTTATTTTATCGAAAAATGTTTATTAGCTTAAATTGTACAAGTTTTGTATCATATAAGGTTGGGACCTCCTAGTAAGTAAAGTATACCTGTATCAGGAGGACAGGATTATAGATTTTAACCTAATGGACTAACACCTAGTCTAATTAATCTAATTACACTAGGTACAATTATAAATTTAGGAATATAAACAAAACAAAAAGAATATATGTATAATATAATCTATTTCAGATTGGAAGAGTCCGGTGACAGCTGTCATCTTCGTACATTTTATGTCATCTTTGACGTTTCATGACATAAAATGTACGGAGATGACAGCTGTCACCGGACTCTTCCAATCTGAAACATATTATAATTAAACAACCGTCTAGCGATTGCTCGAGTATGTGCGTGTGTGTGCGTGCGTGTTTGTGTGTGTAAATGTGTGTGCATGATTCATTTATCCTTGTAACTTGATTTATTTGTACAGGCTCTGCGACAAGCGTGGGACTCGGTGGGGTCGCGCGCGGCTGCCGCCGCGGTCGGCTTGGAGGACAAGAGACGTTAGTGCACTCTCACAGTTGAGATGTTATGGTGCTAAAGTGTGACCAATTGTTTGATACTGACCAATGTCTTATACTGGCATCACACTCGGGGTTGCGTGTTCGCGTTGCATCGTTGCCTCTCATTTGCCGTAGGAAGGTGTGGTGCCACCCTTAGAGCTTTAAGTGTTCAATTATGTATGACGTTGATGTGCCGATAGTTTGAAATATAATTAACAGTCAAGCTTCATGTTGTTTGATCCTCGATTAAATGAGCTTCGAGCAGCTGTAGTAGGAACATTTCAAGAGTAAATTCTGACAAAAACACGCAATCAAAAGACAACCTTATAGTCAGAGTATGTACCTAGTCGGTTTATTGGTTCGTTTGACTGAATTTTCTCTTTAGAATTTCAGCACTGCTATCATAAGACGGCGCGCGAGCTCTCTCGATTTTTCTCGCACTATACCTCTCTTTCTAAGTTTTCTAATAAAAGAGAGACGGATAGTGCGAGAAAAATCGAGAGAGCTCGAGCGCCTTGTGATAGCCGTGCAGATCTACCATAAATCCCGTCAACCGGGGTTACTTTAGGAAAAAAATGGGACTTTGATCATTTACAATGTAGTTATGAAAGCAGGACTATTTGAAAATAAGTAGAATCGACCAAGTAAAGAGCAGTATAGTATACGATTACGCGTATATAATAACAGTAATTTAGGATAGAAACCGTTTTGAGCATCACCCCTCGATTCAAAGTCCCCAGTCTGCCGGTACCAATTTGGATAAAATTCAGTTAATTTCTCAAATGTTTCAGGTCTAATGTAGATCTTTTGCAATTTTAAATTGTACTGAAAGTTAAACTCGTGGATATATTTATTTGTTTTGTTACATGAAGATCGCTAGCGTTAGGGAAGTATTTTAATGAAATAATATTTTGTGATAAAAAAATTGATATACGATGCAATATGTCTAACTGTTGCAAATAATGCTTTAATGTTTTATACTTATCCAATAAAGATCTATTATTTTTAAGCTTTCTTTCATTCAATATCCTCATAGTTCTTTCAATCTTTTCGACGCCAACGACGGATATATGCGTCAAGGAGCCCAGCGCGATAGCAACCTTCTTGCATTGACATAAGGTTTAATTCCGCACTAAATGTCTTGTTAACAACTTTTCTCTTTGACAGACAGTATTTTAAAAACGCCATGAATTAATTATAACTTTATGAGTATAACGTTAAGGTACAAAATTGATTAAACCCAAGCTGCTTAGTTGTTAACTCGAAATAATAGCAAAACGGTTCAATAGGTGTCAGATTGTCAATCCGATTAATAATTACAGTTTTCAATTTCGTTCTAGGTTACACATCTTAAAGAAATGGTATGTTTGAGCACAAAAACAAGCGGTATAAAAATAAGATCTTTATTTAATACATTGCGTACAGTTATCGTAATTAATCCTAGCCGAAACCATGTACATAGTCTAGCGCCGCCGCTGCCGAGCGGAGCGAGGGCGAGTTTACCCGACTGTTCCGCGGGGTCAATGACCAATGAGCAAAATTAAACTAGAAGCGAAAGTGTCATAGCGTCGATTGCCAGAAGCTGTTTGTCAAATAGCGAACTCTCCAACACTGGAAACTTCAATATAATATATAAATAAATATGATTTAATCTGACAATCTGCACTGCGGGCCACTGGCGCACCGTCTAATGCATATCCAATGAAACAAAATTTTGTACTGTTATGAGACTTATATAGTTCTTCGATGCTTTATAGCTATAAAGATATCCATTCTAATATGGTTCTTACACCATTGAAAATAAGGTTGCTTTCAACGTGCGCGGTGCGCCGGGGCCCGCAGTTATGGCACAAAACAGGCAACGCATAGAAACAGTCCTCTCGCATATTGCTTACATCATGAGCTTGGGACGTTCAGGGGTGCTTCGCTGTGCACCAATGTGTATACTTTTAGAAAGTCCATTCGTAAAAATAATAGTTCTTCGAAATCTTTAAAAATATTCCTTCCCGTGTTTAATTGCCGTCTGAGATCTTATCTAATACACTAATAAGCTTAGTTTCATTAAAAACGTAAGGTTTTGGCCAGAAAGCAGTTTCGAAATCTACAGGGGAATGCGAAAATAATAGCCAAAAAGTGCGCATGGCGAAATAATTTATTTACAAAACTGGTAATTAAAAACATTTTCCCGTGTCCACGATAAAAATAACACAGACTGAACTAGACATATTTTCAAAGCAAAATGTACTTTATTGCTCACACAATTTAGTTCAGTCTTCTAACCCTAGATGACTGACAGTGGTCCGCAACGAAGCATCCTCTAACTGAACACCTGTACCTTATCGCTATTCCAAAATAAACACTTAAAATAACACTAATATACACCGGCGCCGGGCGGTTAACATAAATAACATCTTGTTCAACATTTAACTAATGTGAAATTGAGCAGAAGGAGCAGTGGCCAGAACAACCGTTAGAGTGTTTGTACACATATTTTTTATTCCGAAAATTCATAGTCAACGCTTTAAAGGGCACAAAGACAAAGGCATCTGGTATTTCATAGAACAGAACCCTATCACATAAAGGTTCATTCATGGCGGCAATATAATAATTCCCTCTGCCCTATAATCCTTTGCCTCTGCCCTATGATCCAAAAATTATCACCTGTTAATGTCATATTTTTGTTTCCTTTTTCGGGGCTGAATTTTTAGGTATAGCAAGACTTGAATTATGAATTAATTTTAACTTTGCCCGTTAAAGGGTTAACTTGTCGTGCCGACAGAGATGGCAGAGTTGTCCGTACTACTGTGGTTGCAGGGTCATAACTAACAAGTTCACGGGATATTTTGCCTCTCGCCACAACTAAGTCGTTTATAGGCGATCTTTTTTTCTGTATTGATGCTATGCGTTTGACAAGACGCAAGTTTTTACCTTTAGGTGTTGTGGGTACAACACACCACACCGTACGTAAAGTTTGGCAACGCAATATACAGAAGTCTGCGTTCGAGTATGTGATCGGTTGTCTGGCGTGAGCGGGAGCGTGCACTGCCGCAGCGGTTAAATCTAGTCGCATAATGAACTATTTTATGAACGCAAAATGCCCTAGGCGCAAAAAGGCCTAGACGCAAAATTCCCAGGACGCGATATGTCCCAGACGCAAAATGTCTCAGACGCAAAATGGAGTTTCAATCTTTTCGACGCCAACGACGCATATATCCGCACCACAGGTTCAACGCCAACGACTGATATATGCGTCAAGGAGCCCAGCGCGATAGCAACCTTCTTGCATTGCCATAAGGTTTAACTCCGCACTAAATGTCTTGGCGTGTGGCTGACCACTTTTCTCTTCGACAGAGCGTTGAAAAGGTTAACAGACTAAAGTTTACTAGTTCAAAGTAGTTTTAGAGGGACTCTAAGGCAGGTCAGGTAGGTGGTGTAGGTACGACGACGAGAGAAGCGAGGAGGAGTGTTAGGTAGAACTGTGACCATACAGCGCGCGAGCCGAGCGAGCGAAGTGAGCGTGCCGCGGCAGCGGCCGGCAAAGCGCCAGAACCGAACACTTTTTACCTAATACTTACATAAGATATAAGTACAATTTCCAAAGCGTGATGTGCGCTTAGGACACAATACGTTCAGGGCAATCTGCGTTTAGGACATTATGCGTTCAGGTCACTTTGCGTTTAAGACATTTTTCAGATTTAGAGCATTATGCGTCAGTAGAGGAGCGGTTACACCAAGCTTGCTAGTAACCGCACCTACAGCCACTAACAGTAGAAATTAACTAAGTCAGCGTAACCGTGACAGTGCGAAAGAATTAAAATTGAAATATATTACAAATAAAACAATAACCAGCGACATAATATTTGTAAACCGATATACATATTGAACATGATTATTATACAAAACAAGTTTATTTATTTATTTCAAATCTAAACTTTAACAATTATAATCTAGTTAATAATGAAATTGACATATCCTAAGTTAAAATTAAGGACTCATAATTCATAAGAACATATACATAAAATTCTTCACCTATACAAACGTCAAATCGAAAAGTAGAAATATTAATACCTAGTAAGATGAGCGACATTTGACAAGTGTTTAGGTAAAAAAGAGTTACATAAATACGACATACATATACGAAACAATATTGTCATGCGCGAAGCAGTCAAAGATTATTGACTAGTTCCTAAAGATGGAAATTGTTATAAAAGCCAAAATGATCACACACAAAGGGACGGACAACTGAACAGAACTATTGCTTTGGCACAGTGGAGCGACGTCGCCTAATCTAAGTTACCATCTACGCTTAACTTACTCGAATGGAAGTTTAGGCACTGTTGGCTTTTATTTACAATAGGACAGCGTCACACGGATTAAATATGCATAGAAGTTATTGACGCTCACGTTCGAGCAACAGGCAGTAGGTGTACTAGCACAGGCCAACATTCGCTTGCTCCTTGTACAAGGATGCGACAATTTGGTGCCGACGACCAGGATAATGCCGACCTGTTACCTAACCTAGACACTTTCAATACTTATATGATCGTTTTAATAGTGTTACCTTGAATTACTATTCCGTTATGAACAACGTGGCAAGAAAAGCTACTTTTGGAAACTCCACACAGAAATTCAGAATCTACTCTACAAGTCCCTATGTGATTATTAACAAAATAAACTCTGAAGTCTCAACAAATATACTCGAAATTTTGATATAATTTTGGCCAATACGGGAAATATTAGAACATTTATATTGGCACATGTTTATGTTATGAAACGTACGTTCGCTACCAAACATTATTTACAATAGGGGCAAGATGACGATGACTAAACTGCCCCACAAACGAAATCAAGTTAAAATAAATGTTACTACTGATAGACACGGTAATTTTGACATTCTTAAAGTTACTTTAAGTACATTCACACCCCGGTGCGAAACAACAAGTGATCCAAAACCGTCGTTTGATATTTTCCTTTACGATAATAATGTGACCATACTCGTTCAGTTTGTGCAACTATCTAACATTCAATACACTGGCTCGCGTTTAAAATATATATATCACTATTCTATATTTGTATCGTAAAAGTACTAAAACCGTCTGATAAATCGATCGAATTCAAGTTAAAAAAATTGGTTCGCCGGTCATTAATAACTAGTAAAATGTTGTTACATACCAACACAGGATTCCGGCTCTTACTGCGGATTAGTCGATTATCGAGCAACAAATAATTTTCCTACACTACAACTAGATACCCTTATACACGCCGCACACTCTGAACACATTCCGCTACCGTGCGGTTCGAGTAAAACATCTACAATGATACCGTACACTTACCGGCTAGTCGATAAATCAACCGCCACACTCACGCACGCACACATTTACATACAGGGTTACCGTTCGAAGTTTAAAAATCCCCGACAAAGTATAAAATCGAGACGGCCTCGCCATATCAGAAGCGGGATGGTTTGAATAAATCAGAAGTGGGATGGTGAAATTGAAAAGACATGAAATGGAACGGTAACCACGCTGTCTCGCGGTGATATGTGTTGGATATGTGGGGCGGCGCGGCGGGCATCACAACTGCTTGTGCTTGCCGTTGGCGGAGGGCGACGGAGGCCCGAGCGCGTTGGAGGCCGCCGCCTTGGCCGCTTGCTCCATGCCTTTCTCCAGCCCGGCTTGGTACAGCGGCTTCATTACCTGAGGAGGGATTAGTATATTGTTTAACGAGGGGCGTAAGTGGAATATTGCGAACAAGAGTCTATCAGAAGCCCGACGCCGAAGGCTTGATGACTCGAGTTTGCAATATTCTTACGCCCGTGTGATACACAATGTTTTTCATCACATTTGCGAGGAAATAAATAACTACAAAAGACAGAAAAATCTAAGTTTCATACAACCGCACCAATCACTTCACAACTTCACTTCCAGATCAGTGCTAGTGGAGCGCACCGCTTCAATATTTCAACCAATCACAGAGCAGTATTCCTGCGGCGCTTGGCTTACCAGTTTTTTTGTGACCAATCACAGAGCAACTAGATTTGCTTAAGCTAATCAGATCACACTCAATCTCATTAGTCCCTAGGGAATACAAACTCGTCGTAACTACCGCGAGAATAATTTTGTCCTTCTGTATACAGGCATGGAATAACACCATTTACGAGCAAGTGTGATGAAAGAAAACATAATTACGTTAAAAGACCGATCATTGGAGACACGCTCTTAAGTATTTGCGAATAGAGTATATTTGAGAACTTACGTTCTCCCACAGCACGTTGGCCGTGTCGTCGATGGTGACGCCCAGCTCCCGCATCTCGCCGCTGTACCTGAGGAACACACAACACGTCAGAAAGTCAGTTTTATAGAAAGGCTTGTTCACAAATAAAAGTAGCCACTGTTGTATAATAAAGTACATTCAGTTGGCTATCTAATTGCGGTTTGAACTACCTAGACCTACTGGGTGACAGTGGAGACTTAGTTTTTGATGACAAATTTGAATTTGATGTGAATAAGCCTTACAATACCGCGTTCCCAATTTACACATTCGTTATTTGCGTCTTTTTTTTTTTTTTTTTTTTAATAAATATAGTGGGACAATTCATTCACACCAATTGATCTAGTCACAAACTAGGCAAAGCCTGTACTCTGGGTACTAGACAACGGATAAACATACTTAAATACATATTAAACATCCAAGACTCGAGATCGAACCCGGGAGCTCAAGCTTCATAGTCAGGTTCTCTAACTACCAGGCTATTCGGTCGTCATTTATTCTTATTTCGCTGGATGCGGGTGACGCAGGACCGGTCATTGTGGCACATCTCGAGAGAGGCTTATGTACAAGAGTGGACGCCTTTTGGCTGATTCAAAATGGCTTGCAATATGTTTATATGTCGGTAATAAAGTTTTTTTTTAACTGTTCTTTGACAGTTAGAACACAAGTTGTCACTGTTAGCTCATGTGTGGGACTTAACCACGACCTTAAAGCGACACCACGGCAACAGTATATCATACGCGAGTGCATGAGATGTGTGGCGTCTCGCTACAACGTATAGATAGAATAACCGCTAGCGCTTATCGCGGTCGAGTCGGTCAAATATATGTTTCCACTTTTGTACCTTATTCCATTGTAATAAGGCGACATATGCATAGTACTAAATTAATATTACCTGATGTAGGCCCACAGCACGAGCGTCAGCAGCGCCACGCCCATGGCCAGGTTGCACAGGTTGGCGATGGGGTATAGCCCCACGAGCCCGAACACGCCGCTCAGCACGTACAAGTATATGTATAGTAGTGTATTACCTGATGTAGGCCCACAGCACGAGCGTCAGCAGCGCCACGCCCATGGCCAGGTTGCACAGGTTGGCGATGGGGTATAGCCCCACGAGCCCGAACACGCCGCTCAGCACGTACAAGTATATGTATAGTAGTGTATTACCTGATGTAGGCCCACAGCACGAGCGTCAGCAGCGCCACGCCCATGGCCAGGTTGCACAGGTTGGCGATGGGGTATAGCCCCACGAGCCCGAACACGCCGCTCAGCACGTACAAGTATATGTATAGTAGTGTATTACCTGATGTAGGCCCACAGCACGAGCGTCAGCAGCGCCACGCCCATGGCCAGGTTGCACAGGTTGGCGATGGGGTATAGCCCCACGAGCCCGAACACGCCGCTCAGCACGTACAAGTATATGTATAGTAGTGTATTACCTGATGTAGGCCCACAGCACGAGCGTCAGCAGCGCCACGCCCATGGCCAGGTTGCACAGGTTGGCGATGGGGTATAGCCCCACGAGCCCGAACACGCCGCTCAGCACGTACAAGTATATGTATAGTAGTGTATTACCTGATGTAGGCCCACAGCACGAGCGTCAGCAGCGCCACGCCCATGGCCAGGTTGCACAGGTTGGCGATGGGGTATAGCCCCACGAGCCCGAACACGCCGCTCAGCACGTACAAGTATATGTATAGTAGTGTATTACCTGATGTAGGCCCACAGCACGAGCGTCAGCAGCGCCACGCCCATGGCCAGGTTGCACAGGTTGGCGATGGGGTATAGCCCCACGAGCCCGAACACGCCGCTCAGCACGTACAAGTATATGTATAGTAGTGTATTACCTGATGTAGGCCCACAGCACGAGCGTCAGCAGCGCCACGCCCATGGCCAGGTTGCACAGGTTGGCGATGGGGTATAGCCCCACGAGCCCGAACACGCCGCTCAGCACGTACAAGTATATGTATAGTAGTGTATTACCTGATGTAGGCCCACAGCACGAGCGTCAGCAGCGCCACGCCCATGGCCAGGTTGCACAGGTTGGCGATGGGGTATAGCCCCACGAGCCCGAACACGCCGCTCAGCACGTACAAGTATATGTATAGTAGTGTATTACCTGATGTAGGCCCACAGCACGAGCGTCAGCAGCGCCACGCCCATGGCCAGGTTGCACAGGTTGGCGATGGGGTATAGCCCCACGAGCCCGAACACGCCGCTCAGCACGTACAAGTATATGTATAGTAGTGTATTACCTGATGTAGGCCCACAGCACGAGCGTCAGCAGCGCCACGCCCATGGCCAGGTTGCACAGGTTGGCGATGGGGTATAGCCCCACGAGCCCGAACACGCCGCTCAGCACGTACAAGTATATGTATAGTAGTGTATTACCTGATGTAGGCCCACAGCACGAGCGTCAGCAGCGCCACGCCCATGGCCAGGTTGCACAGGTTGGCGATGGGGTATAGCCCCACGAGCCCGAACACGCCGCTCAGCACGTACAAGTATATGTATAGTAGTGTATTACCTGATGTAGGCCCACAGCACGAGCGTCAGCAGCGCCACGCCCATGGCCAGGTTGCACAGGTTGGCGATGGGGTATAGCCCCACGAGCCCGAACACGCCGCTCAGCACGTACAAGTATATGTATAGTAGTGTATTACCTGATGTAGGCCCACAGCACGAGCGTCAGCAGCGCCACGCCCATGGCCAGGTTGCACAGGTTGGCGATGGGGTATAGCCCCACGAGCCCGAACACGCCGCTCAGCACGTACAAGTATATGTATAGTAGTGTATTACCTGATGTAGGCCCACAGCACGAGCGTCAGCAGCGCCACGCCCATGGCCAGGTTGCACAGGTTGGCGATGGGGTATAGCCCCACGAGCCCGAACACGCCGCTCAGCACGTACAAGTATATGTATAGTAGTGTATTACCTGATGTAGGCCCACAGCACGAGCGTCAGCAGCGCCACGCCCATGGCCAGGTTGCACAGGTTGGCGATGGGGTATAGCCCCACGAGCCCGAACACGCCGCTCAGCACGTACAAGTATATGTATAGTAGTGTATTACCTGATGTAGGCCCACAGCACGAGCGTCAGCAGCGCCACGCCCATGGCCAGGTTGCACAGGTTGGCGATGGGGTATAGCCCCACGAGCCCGAACACGCCGCTCAGCACGTACAAGTATATGTATAGTAGTGTATTACCTGATGTAGGCCCACAGCACGAGCGTCAGCAGCGCCACGCCCATGGCCAGGTTGCACAGGTTGGCGATGGGGTATAGCCCCACGAGCCCGAACACGCCGCTCAGCACGTACAAGTATATGTATAGTAGTGTATTACCTGATGTAGGCCCACAGCACGAGCGTCAGCAGCGCCACGCCCATGGCCAGGTTGCACAGGTTGGCGATGGGGTATAGCCCCACGAGCCCGAACACGCCGCTCAGCACGTACAAGTATATGTATAGTAGTGTATTACCTGATGTAGGCCCACAGCACGAGCGTCAGCAGCGCCACGCCCATGGCCAGGTTGCACAGGTTGGCGATGGGGTATAGCCCCACGAGCCCGAACACGCCGCTCAGCACGTACAAGTATATGTATAGTAGTGTATTACCTGATGTAGGCCCACAGCACGAGCGTCAGCAGCGCCACGCCCATGGCCAGGTTGCACAGGTTGGCGATGGGGTATAGCCCCACGAGCCCGAACACGCCGCTCAGCACGTACAAGTATATGTATAGTAGTGTATTACCTGATGTAGGCCCACAGCACGAGCGTCAGCAGCGCCACGCCCATGGCCAGGTTGCACAGGTTGGCGATGGGGTATAGCCCCACGAGCCCGAACACGCCGCTCAGCACGTACAAGTATATGTATAGTAGTGTATTACCTGATGTAGGCCCACAGCACGAGCGTCAGCAGCGCCACGCCCATGGCCAGGTTGCACAGGTTGGCGATGGGGTATAGCCCCACGAGCCCGAACACGCCGCTCAGCACGTACAAGTATATGTATAGTAGTGTATTACCTGATGTAGGCCCACAGCACGAGCGTCAGCAGCGCCACGCCCATGGCCAGGTTGCACAGGTTGGCGATGGGGTATAGCCCCACGAGCCCGAACACGCCGCTCAGCACGTACAAGTATATGTATAGTAGTGTATTACCTGATGTAGGCCCACAGCACGAGCGTCAGCAGCGCCACGCCCATGGCCAGGTTGCACAGGTTGGCGATGGGGTATAGCCCCACGAGCCCGAACACGCCGCTCAGCACGTACAAGTATATGTATAGTAGTGTATTACCTGATGTAGGCCCACAGCACGAGCGTCAGCAGCGCCACGCCCATGGCCAGGTTGCACAGGTTGGCGATGGGGTATAGCCCCACGAGCCCGAACACGCCGCTCAGCACGTACAAGTATATGTATAGTAGTGTATTACCTGATGTAGGCCCACAGCACGAGCGTCAGCAGCGCCACGCCCATGGCCAGGTTGCACAGGTTGGCGATGGGGTATAGCCCCACGAGCCCGAACACGCCGCTCAGCACGTACAAGTATATGTATAGTAGTGTATTACCTGATGTAGGCCCACAGCACGAGCGTCAGCAGCGCCACGCCCATGGCCAGGTTGCACAGGTTGGCGATGGGGTATAGCCCCACGAGCCCGAACACGCCGCTCAGCACGTACAAGTATATGTATAGTAGTGTATTACCTGATGTAGGCCCACAGCACGAGCGTCAGCAGCGCCACGCCCATGGCCAGGTTGCACAGGTTGGCGATGGGGTATAGCCCCACGAGCCCGAACACGCCGCTCAGCACGTACAAGTATATGTATAGTAGTGTATTACCTGATGTAGGCCCACAGCACGAGCGTCAGCAGCGCCACGCCCATGGCCAGGTTGCACAGGTTGGCGATGGGGTATAGCCCCACGAGCCCGAACACGCCGCTCAGCACGTACAAGTATATGTATAGTAGTGTATTACCTGATGTAGGCCCACAGCACGAGCGTCAGCAGCGCCACGCCCATGGCCAGGTTGCACAGGTTGGCGATGGGGTATAGCCCCACGAGCCCGAACACGCCGCTCAGCACGTACAAGTATATGTATAGTAGTGTATTACCTGATGTAGGCCCACAGCACGAGCGTCAGCAGCGCCACGCCCATGGCCAGGTTGCACAGGTTGGCGATGGGGTATAGCCCCACGAGCCCGAACACGCCGCTCAGCACGTAGAAGAACATGGCGATCGCGAAGTACACGGACGGCGTGCGCGCCGCCTTGAAGATGTTCTTGCTCTCGTTGTGCGCGCGGAACTGGTTGAACTGCTCCTCCAGGTCCTGGGAAGGTGTAAGGGTCACATTGGAAATGCAAAGCAGTGGCTTGGCTGCATTGGCGGATCCATGATTTCGAGGGGTGGGATGGGGGGGTCCAACCCTTGGGAGGGGGGGCTTGACCCTAGTAAACGCATTTTACATTAATGTAAGATTTTTTCCCGGAATGCTTTGGGAGGGGGGAAGACGGGTGTTAGCATTATAGTTAAATTTGTTTTGAGATTTATGCAAAAATCATACAAACACAATTTCACAATCAATTAATGGTCATCCACAAAACCGCCTCTCAAGAGAACACTGATCATAAAAATGGCCGCATGTTACTGTAAGCACTTGATATTATAAACGTTCAACTGCTTCAAGCGTTCAATATACAATTGAGTTTCAATATCCCCTATTAAGATGCTCCCCCCCGCCCCCGAAAATTCGGCAGACATTTTTGTGCGCAAATACGACATAAGGCTACTCCAGGAGCCGTAGCATGGTTGGCCTTATCACGCGACAAGTGACAAGATAGGGGCGTCGTCTCGTTCTATCGAACGGTGTCAGCCAGTGACGCACGCTCTATCCTATCACCTATCGCGTGACAAGGCCAACCATGCTACGGGGCCTGTTATGGTGTCGCGCACGGTTGGTACCACAAGAGATGTCCAAGTGGAGACAAGAAAGCTCACCCGCACGAGCTGCTCGCAGTAGGACCGGCTGAACTCGTCGCCGCCCATCTTGCGCTTGGAGTGGAACGCGTGGAGCGCCTTGTCCCGCACGCGGCCGTGCTCGGCCTCCAGCAGCTGCGTCTGCAGGTACGGCTTGGCGCCGCCGCACACCTCTTCCATCAGCGTGGTGTACACTTCCCTCGCCTCGGCTACGGCCGTCAGGTTGTTCGCCTCTGCTGTCGCCTGAAAACATATTTCAGATGAGATATCGTTTTTAACGTACCGGAAGGCGCAGCGTGGGTAGGCCCCCTACAAGGTGGACTGATGACCTGGGGCCCATTGCATAACAATTTACAACTTATAATACAAGCGGAAGTCTCTTTCTAATGCGAGGAGTTGAAAAGAGGTTTCCGCTTGTAATATAAGTTGTAAATTGTTATGCAATGGGCCCCTGGTAAAGGTCGCTGGAGTCCGCTGGATGCGGGTGGCGCAGGACCGGTCATTGTGGCACTCTTTGGGGGAGGCCTATGTTCAGCAGTGGACGTCTTTGGGCTGATATGATGATCGTTTTTAATGGTAAAGGTAGCGGGAGTCCGCTGGATGCGGTTGGCGCAGGACCAGTCAATATGGCACTCTTTAGGGGAAATTTATATCCAACAGTGGACGTCTTTCGGCTGATATGATGATGATAGTGGGCGACTTTCTGCTTGAGGCATTGATAGCATAATGGAGTGGTTCCCAAAGTTGAACAGACGGTGACCCAGCTAGAGATCTTAATTGGAGTTTCACTCCACCCCTTGGGTTTCAGAGGACAAATGGGCGTAATTGGGAATGGATGAACATTTTAGAAGTGCCTGTTTTTTTTTGGTGATAGGAATAACCTTCCTTAGCATCAGAAAAAAGGTTTAGATTTCTCAGCTGCGTCAATTATTTTTGAAAAATATAAACAGTTTCCTCACTTACGTTTTGGGTCGAGGACGGCACTTTTCCTCGATCCGTCTCATATTGTGGTAACTGACACTGGCAATGATAATGACAGTTGCAGCAGCTAAATTAGTCATTACCAGTGTCAGTTTACCACAAATTTATTTATTTATTTATATTTGGAGAACCAACAGCTACAGAAACACAATGATATTATAGATAGAATACAAAAAGCCAATTACAGGTTCCCACCGATAGCATCAGAGTAAGTAAACATTTGTGAGATCACTATTTTAACATTAATGAGATTTCCTAGGGGTTACAAAGTGTGGGAATATTGAAGATATTTTTTTGTAATATGAGACGGCTCAAGGAAAGCGTCTATTGACCGTCATTGACCCAAAACGTAAGTGAGGAAACTGTATATATTTTTGAAAAATAATTGACCCAATTAAAAAATCTGAAACTTTTTTCTGGTGCTAAGGAAGGTTATTCCTATCACCAAAAAAATAATCAGGCACTTCTGATATTTTCATCCACTCCCAATTATTTATGGATATAGAATTGTCCAAAACTCGCAAGATCCATTCAATATTTACTAGTTTGAGACAAGAAGTACTGCGTCAATCAGTCACTAACACACTCTTCGAAGCAGGCAACACAATGCCCTTGCGTTCATGTCAACAAAGTTCAACAGCTACAGCAGGCTGACACACCACTGCAGACTCTAAGATGTAAGACCTAGAGTGCAAAATCCTTCCACTCACCACCAGCATACTTTTCGGCTCAGGTAACTCATTGCCCTTGTATATGTTCATGTAGGACACGAAGTACTGCACCAGTTCCTTGGCCTTAACCTTCTGGCCGTTGATCAGCTTCGGCACGAGGTTTTGAGGAGCCAGTAGCATCGGTACCAGCTGCTGTAGTGACCGCTTGAATTCGGACTCTATGTCTGTGGAACAGATTGTATATTTCAGCAATAAGATGGGGGCTAGGAGTTATTGGCGAAATAATTCGCACACGGAAATTTTCTTGGCGCATTCCGTTAGACCTCAAAATTGCCGGGGGAATCTCTGAGGCCTTAAGGCTGCGGACTAAGTTGGATGTTTAGAGATGGTAAAAGGTTGCAAGACCCCGAACAAAGAGGACTGCAAATATGGTAAGATCACGGGAGATGGTTGGATTCGAGCAGCGCATGACTTATTGTGGAGATTTTTGGCGGAAGCGTTTGTCCAGTAGTGAACGTCTTACAGTTGATGCCTACTTGTAACCACGCCTGTTTCTCGGAGGGGTGGGCAGAGATAACGGATTTTCTTGCGTTCTCGACAAATTTCATGACATTCTTGCAGAATTTCTTCGATTTCTCCTCTTTAATGGAATAGAGTTGCATTTGTTTCGTTTCATTCGATTTTAAAACCAAACTAAATCGACTCTATTACAAGCTTTTATTTAAATAAATTACAATGTATGTTCAGATGGAATCTTGCAACTCAATTTTGAAGCAGATATCTTCAACCGACTGAGCTGAAATTTTGGGTTAAGTATAGTTCGGATGGCAATTCAATATTATGGTACCATCGAGCTGATCTGATGATGGAGACAGGAGGTGGCCATGGGAATTCAGTACTTAACAGACGTAACCCCGTTGAGTTTGGGCTCGTTAGAATCTTCTCAACGAGTACTTGGTGATGGTATACAGAAAAGTATAGTTGGCAATAAAAGCTTGTACCAAAAATGACATTTTTGTCAGAAACCTTTTCCTATTGTAGTCGATTCAAATGTCACTGGCAAGTTTTTTTGTAAAGAGCTAGAGGATATTATGTATGAGTGATGGATGAGTATGGACCACAGAACACTAAATACTATAGAAGGGGTATCAAGCGCAGTTTCTATCGGGAGCGGTGTCGCCTCATCCCCTCCACGTCGCTTACAACTGTGCGAGCGACTGCACGGCGATTAGGTGACGTTGTGGCGCGAAAGCGATGAGCGCATGCTCAAAGTAGTGGCGCGCGTGCCACGCCCACATCGCCTTTCTACAGGGTGGTACATTAGATCGGTCAGTATGGGAAAGTCTGAAGCTATAAGACATACGAAGATATCATCTTAGGAACTATGTCATTGATTTTAGTAACAAGAAAAACTGCATGCAAAAAAAAACTTGTACTCAGCTCGGGAATCGAATTGTACTCGTATCGAGTACTGCTTAAGACCTACACAATCGATAGCTAAATGGAAATAGTGTTAGTTTGATTTTTCAAAACGTCCTGTATTCCTGAGCTGAGTACAACTTTTTTTTAATTCTATGAATGCAGTTTTTCTTGTTACTAAAATCGATGACATGGTTCCTAAGAACAGATCTTTGTATGTGTTACAGTTTCAGACTTTCCCACACTGACTGTTCTAAATGTGCCACCCTGTATAGTTAAGTGTTCTGTGTTGTGAACAAGAGTCGGGTAACCTTCAGGGCTTCCAATCCCGGGATTTATTACTACTACAATACTGGGTTCCGATGTATTGTAGTAGTAACAAATCCCGGGATTGGAAGCCCTAGTAAGGCCGGCCATAGCCGGGCTGCTTAGAGCAGTCAATGCCAACAGCTTCAAGCGGCCGCCGTTGGGTGATCAGGCCCCTATTTCACCAAATCGACAATTGTCGCCTGACAATGACAATTCGACTTACATGGCTGCGTCGATAGGTTAAGGTAATACCGGACAGTTTCAATACAAAATTGTCATTCGCAATACACGAACCGCTCAAGCATGCAACCGCTTCGGGCGGTCGGCAGCTCGGTGATACTTCATCATGCGGTCAAGCCGCTCTGACTGCTCGAGCGGTCCGTGTATGTCGATCGCTGGGTGACTGCTCGAGCGGTCCGTGTATGTCGATCGCTGGGTGACTGGTCGAGCGGTCCGTGTATGTTGATCGCTGGGTGACTGGTCGAGCGGTCCGTGTATGTCGATCGCTGGGTAACTGGTTGAGCGGTCCGTGTATGTTGATCGCTGGGTAACTGGTTGAGCGGTCCGTGTATGTTGATCGCTGTGTAACTGGTCGAGCGGTCCGTGTATGTTGATCGCTGGGTAACTGGTTGAGCGGTCCGTGTATGTCGATCGCTGGGTAACTGGTCGAGCGGTCCGTGTATGTTGATCGCTGGGTAACTGGTTGAGCGGTCCGTGTATGTTGATCGCTGGGTAACTGGTCGAGCGGTCCGTGTATGTTGATCGCTGGGTAACTGGTTGAGCGGTCCGTGTATGTCGATCGCTGGGTAACTGCTCGAGCGGTCCGTGTGGCGGCACTAACCTTGCAGGCGGCCGTCGAAGTGCGGGTTGGTGGCGACGCGCAGGCCGGGGTGCGGCAGCAGGAAGCACGCGATCTCCGAGAAGCACGACGTTATGTGCTTGCGCAGCGACTGCAGCTCCGGGTGCTGCTTGTCCGACACCTGCCGCACCACAACACGGTGTTTACATCTAGCAGATACTCATTATCGAACAAATACGAATATATCACTCTTATCTACACACATACTATAAACTCGCTAAAACGCGTTCAGAAACTGGCAGTAATAACCAGCATTATATCAATTAAACTAGTTTTTTGACTGCGGTATGCGGTTTGTTATTCGACTTTGCAACTCTGACTGGAATTGGTTTAGTATTTCCAAGGAAAAGGGAGGTGAAAAACTGCTATGGGAAGCGAAAAGCGGGAGAGAGATTTGTAAGCCAAATCTTGCACTCTGTCCTCTTGCTTGTGAAACAGTGCGGGGGGTGTGTATCCGCGTGGGCTCGCCCTTCGGGCCTTCGGCCCTCGGGCTCGCGTAGAGAGCGAGCTCTGAAGGGGCGCTTCGGGCCTTCGGCCCTACACGGAGCTCGGCCTTCGGCCTCGCATGCCTTGCCGCGTACCTGAGGGCCTTTGGCCCTCAGGTTCGCTTGTAAGACACTCAAGGATAGGGTTTCTGAGAGCGCGCTCTGAAGGGACGCTTCGGGCCTTCGGCCCTACGCGGAGCTCGGCCTTCGGCCTCGCATGTAAGACACTCGGGAATAGTAAAGTGTCCGCGTGGGCTCGCCCTTCGGGCCTCGGCCCTCGGGCTCGCGTAGAGAGCACGCTCTGATGGGTCGCTTAGGACCTTCGGCCCTACGCGGAGCTCGGCCTTCAGCCTCGCATGTAAGACACTCGGGAATAGTGAAATGTCCGCATGGGCTCGCCCTTCGGGCGTCGGCCCTCGGGCTCGCGTAGAGAGCACGCTCTGATGGGACGCTTCGGGCCTTCGGCCCTACGCGGAGCTCGGCCTTCAGCCTCGCATGTAAGACACTCGGGAATAGTAAAACATCCGCGTGGGCTCGCCCTTCGGGCCTCGGCCCTCGGGCTCGCGTAGAAAGCACGCTCTGATGGGACGCTTCGAGCTATATCTTATAAAATGTGTCCCTGCGTGTTACCTTGAGCCGCCTCTGTAGGATGGTGTTCCCGCCGTCGGCGCCGTACGCCGCCTCGTAGGGGAAGCTCCAGTCGCGCACGAGGAACTGCAGCCGCTGGAACGGCGTGCGCCCGCTGTCCTCTAGCGCCAGTCGTCCGTATTCGGTGAACAGCTGCAAAGTTATCTCCAATTGAAACAGAATAAAAACAAAACTGACTAATTTATGGTTTTGACACAGGAGCTCGAATTACATTCACCATGTTATGATTATGTCAGTAATTTCTTGTGTATTTTATTTAGAAGATTATCACTTAAAATTTTTTTTATATGTAGATCTCTTCGGCGAGTAGACCTCAGTCGACTACAGGGTAACTACCCTACACCTGGATCGGGCCACTGACCTGCAGGTGCTGCAGGTCGTCCTCCTGTATGTTCTGCGAGAGGTTGTAGATCTGCACGGAGGACAGCATCGTGGACAGCGCGAACACGGTCGCGCAGTCGCGCACCGTCGACTCGCTGTCGAACGCGCCCTGCGTGTCCAGCAGCACTATCGCCACCTGCAACAAGTTTAGACGAGTTAGAACAGGCTCATTAGTCTAAGGCCTCGGTGCCAGCTGGCGTCTACACCGCGGCGTTAATCCAGTAAGCCAATCCAATATTGGCATCGTCTAAATGGAGACTAATGCAGTGATTAGTCTCCATTTAGACGATACCAACATTGGATTGGCTTACTGGATTGTCTTGTGGAATGGATGTGTAAACGCTACATAACGCTCGTAGAAGACTGCGCGCGATATCGTTGATGATCCTTTGGCTCGCTCACTCGTCACCGAACAAAAAAAAATCGCCAGTTATTAGGACAGTAAAGTTCAGGGGGGCTAGCACAACTTGCTGCGAAGTTGTATCTCGCACGACTCGGCGACTCCTGTCTCACTCATCATATCATCATCATATCAGCCCAAAGACGTCCACCGCCGAACACAGGCCTCCCCCAAAGAGTGCCACAATGACCGGTCCTGCGCCACCCGCATCCAGCGGACTCCAGCGACCTTTACCAGGTCATCAGTCCACCTTGTGGGGGGCCTACCCACGCTGCGCCTTCCGGTACGTGGTCGCCACTCAAGAACCTTTCCGCCCAACGGCCATCGGTTCTACGTGCAATGTCTCACTCGCACTGTGTAAATTAGAAAGGGAAGAGTAGATTTTTCTCGTTTCACTTTGCGGCGTCACCCCGGAGTTCCAGAAGTGCTAGGTCACAAATTTTCGCAAACAGTCGCTAAACACACGGACCATACAAAACTGCCTGACTTTTGACTATTTCAGACGCCGTTTGTTCTCTCTCCTCGTTTGATGAAGAACAGGTTACCTTCTCGCCGTTGTCGAGCGTAGCCTTGAAGATCTCGGACCACATGAGTATGCCGGTGGTGTCGCGCTCGGAGCCGCCGCGCCAGCTGAAGCCCTGCAGCGGCTCGTCCGGCGCGCCCAGCCAGTCGCCGCCGCCGCCGCTGCCGTACTGGAATAACAACATTTACGTTCTTGGGTATCAAGACAATGGGGAATGGATGAAAATATCATAATTGCCGGATTTTTTTTTAGTGATAGAAATAACCTTCCTTAGCACCAGAAAAGTGTCAGATTTTTCAGCAGCGTCAATTATTTTTGTAAAGCCAGTGGCCAGTCTATGGTGGATGGACTTGAAAGCCTTTCCCCACACTTGCGACTCCAGAGAACAGAGCTTTTCTAGAAAGCACTAGGCAGGTATGAATGACCCTCGTTCGCTCCTCAATATCTTAATAGAAGTGTAGCTCCTTGAGTGCCCCCCAGTCGAGCATGGAGGAATACTCGTAAGTTGATGGACAGAGGAAGAACACTAACCTTGTGGTGCATATATCTAAGGAAGAAGTCGAGCAGGAAGCTCTTGCCCTTCCTGAAGGCGCCGGCCACGGAGACGACGACCACCGCCCGCTCCCTGATGTCCTCATCGTGAAGCAGTTCCTTGAGGGCCTCCTCGTCGAGTACGAACGTGTGGTCGGGCCCGGTGTTGACGATCTGCACGCCGCGCGGGCCTGTGGGCGCGGGCGATGCCGGCTTCTCTATCACTGTAGAGGAACACTGATTGTACACTTTAGTGAAACAACAACAATTGTATGATGAATACGAATGTTTGATCTCGAGTCTTGGATGTTTAATATGTATTAAAGATATGTATTTATCTATATAAGTATGTGTATCCGTTGTCTAGTACCCATAGTACAGGCTTTGCCTAGTTTGGGACTAGTTCAATTGGTGTAAATTGTCCCACGATATGTATTTATTTATTTATATATTGTCTCCTTTCTCTACCGGCTCAGATTCCTAGTCTTTCAAAAATGTCCTTTAATCTCCCTATCAATCTTCAGCTCGATACGTCGTAAATTTTTGACACAAAAGCGTGTATTTCGGAAAACGTGTTCTCATGTGAAATAAAATATAATAAAATAGTGGACAATAAACGCTAGTTTCACCTTTGTTCTGCTTATTACGTGGAACATTCGCAATTGTTTCAATCACATGTAACGTCTACGCACGGCTACAATGTATCAGACCAGACATATTACATCTGAGACACAACTGAAGAACAAATGAAGATCAAAATGAGATTTTAATGTCACATAATACCTACTTTGTAACGAGCTCAAGTAAAAATCTCATTTTGAAATAAAAAGTGACTAAGCCATGTTCTTTCCGTGGACCCTTCAAATAATCGGTGCAAACATTGCTAATTTTGGTCATTGATTGGATATCGGCACAATGCACTGTTAACCGCAATTAATTTGTAGATGAAAAAAAGTTATAGGTACAGTCACGCACTTTAATCGCTGAGCCATTTAGGTGTCAACTAATTTTGGTTTTCAATAGTTAAGCTATGAATATCCAGTAAAAGGTGAGCTCTAAATGGCTCAACGATTAAAGTCCGTGACTGTACGTGTATTCTTCCGTACTTTGGAAGAAACGATGTCATAACATAATCTTTGAATAAACGAGATAAGTGTGATATTTTCAGAAAACACCTAAATTGGGTGAATCTATTAAATCGATATTTTCGAATTAGCTAACGGCGTATTATGATTTTCCTCATCTCTACGTCTTACACAGTACAATGACGTTGAAAGTTAGCATCGTTTTTACGGTGATCCGCTTTGATACTCTCACCCACAAATCACTCTATGATCCAATCAATTCAATTGTCTTTTAATCTCCAGATCGTATTGTTGACAGAACAAGGCGGCATCGCATGTCACACCGGTTCACATATTCATTACTTTAATCTGCAACTTCCAAACAAACGGCGTATTATGGCTTGGGAAGCCGCTATTATGTGTTTAGAGAGAAAGTAAAACGTCGAGTTTAATTTGCGGCCCGAGGCGTCGCTGATGGTTCCGCCATTACCAGCTCAAACAATACATAAACAACTTTATATTGTATGATATATAATCAACAGCCTGCCCTCTGACATCAGGCAGGAACACAATAAAGCAAGCAAGAGAAGATGCATAAAATAATTTACAGTACACATGGTGTTACTTTCCCGCACTAGTGCGCAAATGAGCACTTTCCGTGCATATTTTGAAACTTTAAAGAGCCATATGTACTGTAAAACGTTGTACGATACACGTGCGAATAGGTAATTCGCAACTCGTGTCGATTTAAAACACTCCCTTCGGTCGTATTTTAATTTATCGCCACTCGTTGCGAATTTCCTATTTTCTGCACTTGTATCGTAAATAACTATTATTGTACCTATAGATGTAGATTCTTAATATAAATAGAAGAGAGAGACTGCTCGATCCCACAGTCAAACTGTGCAAACGGTTTTGTGGGACTCTGTAATTGTATATGCTGTATTATTATAAAAAATAGTGTACCAAAGTAATTATATGTGTTTTGTTTTGTTTAGTTTCGTTCCATGACGCATTGGTTTTTTTACTGTAATGTCGTGTTAACATGTTTTTAATAAATAAATAAATAAAACCGGCCAAGTGCGAGTCGGAATCGCGCACGAAGGGTTCCGTACCATTATCTATAAAAACGGCAAAAAAAAAATGTCTGTTGTATGGGAGCCCCAGTCCGACTCGCACTTGGCCGGTTTTTTAGTATTTGTTGTTATAGCGGCAACAGAAATACATAATCTGTGAAAATTTCAACTCTCTAGCTATCACGGTTCTTGAGATACAGCCTGGTGACAGACAGACGGACGGACAGCGAAGTCTTAGTAATAGGGTCCCGTTTTTACCCGTTGGGTACGGAACCCTAAAAACGAGCTTTAGTAAGGAACAGTGGGACAACACTGAATTTCAGGACGCTTTATTATTTAGCGAAACTAAAGCATTGCGGGTTGCGGGCGAATGTTGATGCTGAGGTGCAAAATGGTTCCATTTTTACCGCGGCCTATTCAAGTCCCGAATTAATCTCAACTCTATTCCCTATCACAAGGGAATAGAGTTGAGATTAAAACATTACACACTCCATTAATTTGCTTGTATTGTCTAATTGCGAGATTTGCGAGCCAAGGTCAATCGACCAATCAGTGTATTCGATTCAATAGTCTAGTCTGATGTATCAGCGGGCATTTCCGCTGCTATAGGCTAGGATGCTCAAAAGTATTTGAAGGGTGATAAGTTGCCTTGATAAGTTGACAACTACTACAATTTGTGTGTTCAGATGATTGTGAGCACCTTTGCTTGTTTGTGATGGTGATTGAACAAACGGGCAGTCTCTCTCCACGCCGAGATGTACAGTCGAGGAAATTGAATGTTTATCACTTTTGGACCTTAATACCATTACATAGAGTCCAAAAGTGATAAACATTCAATCTCCTCGACCGTACAGTCGAGGTCATAAATATATGTACGTTTCCCAAGGTTCAAAAAAATCTGACCAACCTTGTGCACTTAATGGTGGGCACTTGGCAGTATTTGCCCAAATATTCGTGTTGCATCTTTTTCGTTCCTACGGCAAATGAAAGAGAGGCAACGATGCAACGCGAACACGCAACCCTCCCAGCTCCCATACAAACATTTGTTCCTCTCCATAAACTGGTTCGAATGGCATCGTAAAAAAATCTAAGGACATAAGCCTAGACACAATACAATAGGATAAAAATAAACAAGTAAACTTAATGAACCGACTAATAACTGGAACTCTCAGCACAGGCACGCAGGTCGCGCTTCGTGAGAATCTGAACAATGCTTGTATTCGGTAGTTAAAAATGAACCCTTTCAGCCCGTGATAGAGTTGAAATTAACTGAGGCTTGTGTAAGTCTACTTATGTTGGCAACAAATGAAAGATTAGAGATATAATTTTGTGCACATGCCCACTTCAGTTACCTATTCAATGGACCTTTCCGCCCCAACGGCCATCGGTTCTACGTGCGATGTGCTCTTTGCCAATGCCAATTGACTCGACAATACAGGAGTGTAACTTTAAAAGTAGATATATGTTAATTGCACGCAGAGCTGAGCTTCGATAATTGACTCTAAAACAATGTGTCAAAGTTCAAAATCACAAAACGAACAGGATGTAATAAAATGAAATCGAAAGGGATTGTTCATAGTGGAGTCAAGGCGAGCGGGAAACAGCTGATCGGAGTACGAAGCCATTGTTCATTGAGATTACGCAAATAAGATATAACATATAACACATGTTATGAATGCCCCGCTCAGAATTACAATCAGTATTCAGGGCACATGGCGTTGCCAAGAGGAAGATTGGGATGTGGGTTGTTATTAAATCTACAACACAAATATACAGTTGACCACTGATGAAGTTACGTAGACTTCATGTCTTAGTCCTCACGTTGGGCATTGGGCTTGTGACCTCATGTTAAAATTGATAACGTAGTGTTGGTAAATGGATAGTAAACCATCAAATTATTGTAATAAAGTACAAATTACAAAATATAATGAAAATCAGAAAAAGATACGGACCTTGAAAGTTTAGAAATAATATGCATTTTTTTTATTGCCCAAGAGTAAATTCAAAGCTACCAATAGAATCCTTACGCTTTTCAACCGACGAAGTGTATGTCCTTGGCAGTATTTTGCGACCGAAACAGCAATTTACTTGATTTTCCCTACAATGATTAGGTCTACAAATTAATGTACAAGTGTAAACAATGACCTGTAATACTTTATTACCAATAAACGATGTCTATGTCTATATCAAATATAGCAAAGTGTGACGTCATACTTTTGAGTCAATCAGTATGAAGCGTTTCGGCTCCCGCTCCGATACAAACATTTGTTCTTCTCCGGAAACTGGTTCGAATGGCATCATAAAAAAATCTTAGGTCACAAGCCTATTGTAATCGTAAAACTCATTGGCCTCAACTACAATCTACATTGATTAACCATTAGGTGGCCAGTGTTATTGCATGTTTCCATAATATACGCGGGTTTTTGTGCTAGATAAAACTATAAAACTGATTATTTCGAGTTCATTAAAAATCTGATGGTTCTCGATTGTTTTCTTATGGGGAAACCCATCCGTGTAACCTATTTAAAGGCAACTATGGGAGTCTTGCTCGCCCGTCCTGAAGCCCCATAATACTTAATACATGTATGCAACATGAAACAAATGAGAAGGGCAGTACAGGATACATACATTGAAATATGCCCTGATTTAGCATAGCAGTGGCACACAGTATATTGGCAATTCATTACCATACCTACGCAAACATCGAAGGAGATGAACTGGCAGCGACTTTCTTAAAACCTGATTTATTCGGAGCTAACGGTTTTTGTACTTGTTATGTTACAAGTCGTTAATATTTCGCACGACGTTAACATAATTTGGACAGTCAAAATAAATAGTTAAAGAAGCATCTTATGTGAATTACTAAGAAACGATAAAATTGTTGTTGTAAAACTAGTATTTTTTTGCTTACATACATAAACCTAACATGTCATACACACGACGAATACACATTTCATGCGACACTCTTGGAAGATAATCTACCACACACGTATGAACAAGAAAAATAATTAAACAATATTCTGAAAAGAGATGAATGAATTAAACGGAAAGTACAGAACAACCATGCGTCCATTCTACAAGTAAGAGCTACTGTCGAGAATTCCACCACTTTTACAGCAAACCAGTGCGAACATTTGAATCAAACATACAGACTTACTGTCAGTTTTATAAACATCCGTTACACCTCGATCTGCTACAGTCGAGTTCTCCAATATCTATACAGACAACCTTTCAAAAATATCTGTACACAGTCTTTATTGTTACTGGCATAAGACGCATGTGTAGGTATTTTTGAAAGGATGGCTGTATAGATATTGGAGAACTCGACAGTACATCTTCCGACATTTGGTCTAAGGCAAAATCGTGCTAGGTTTACACCATTAAGTGCGACGTAACGATCCGCCATTCTATTAAACCTTTAAAATGGTTTAAGGGATATAATAGAATATGTCATTTGCTAGAATACTTATTTCTAGTCACAGGGTGTTCTTGTGAATAGTGGTACAGTATTCTATTGTAATTAAACGACATGCAAATATTAAAATAAATCGTAGCAATCGCATGCACTTACTAAATTAAACTTTAATATAATTTTCCTTTACAATTTTTTTCTTATTTAAAAACCAGTTATGATTTGGGAAAATATTAAAACTAGTTATGATTTGGGGTCGTTGTATTCACGGGAGATCACTCGAGGCAATTTTCGTAGCAAGGATAACAACTATCTGGTGCACCATTCTATTTAGCATGAATTTTGCCGCGCTGGTGATTGAAGGAACTAATATCCATTCTAGTATGCAATATGGCATGGCCTGTATGTGCTGGTGTAGTGATAAAACTTCAAGAACAGAGAAGAACAGCCTAAAACAAGGAATAGACAATAGCACAGACAACAACGCACAGAAAGGAGATGATTTGTTCAAATGAGTTCATGATGACATTCGTCCAATCAAAAGGGTATTCCATCACATTGTAGACTAACCTTGTTTATCTCAGCTGCTCGGAATTTATCGCATAATAAATGCAAGATATGCATTCCACACTTTGACTCTATTTGAAGAAAGTGGATGCTGCGTCTTATCTTTAGCCCGCGATAAAAGGTTAGTATCCACCAAAGCCGTGCGAGGTAGCAGAAATTAGCCGTAATGTGCGAGAATAAAATACCAATAGCATTGCTAGGCTCGCGCGCTCGCTCACATCTCTTTCTATTGAAGGATTTCGCTTCGTTAGCTCGCACAGATCTGCTCGATACTCCCATGATGCAACTAATTAAGTAGGTATACCCAATGTGTGTAATTCCCTATGGACCACGCAGATAATCACGACGCTATGTGATGATGCCCATACTGTATAGTCAGTCATCGATATTGTTTATGTTATATGAAAGGGTCAAAAATATCTTCGCGCTTGGAGATTCGCGGCACATATTTTTGACCACTTAACTCCCGTAGACAGTATCTATGACGTTGACGGCAAATTATTTACTATTGTGTCACATTGCGTGGCGGTTAAATGTGCAGACTCTTGATTGGATTATCAACGCTAATGCGTAGGATTACGGTGGGTTGTTGCACGACAAGCACACTGAGCACTCGCACTTACGTTGGACGGCCTTATAGTCTAGCCGCAAGCACAGCTTGCCAACCACCTCGCTGTCTGCAAACGTCCAAACTTTTAGTTACATGCCTATGAATGGTAAGCCAAGGAATTGATCACCACAAGCTAGTCTCTCATATCATGGCTCGTTTACATTGGGTCGTCTGCAGGGAGAGGGAAAAGGTGCGATGAGGAAACATTTCAGAAGTCCCGCTGGCCTTTGGCTGCGGGCTGGACGCCAGCGGGACAGCAAGCGACGAGCGGCAGTTCATACATTTTCACACCTTTCATTCGGAAAAGTAAGTTTTGCTCCACGACGAGAGGGATCAAAATGCTACTTTTCTGTTCAAGCTAGTTTTTTTTAATTTATTCATTGGCATGTAGCATTTACGCAATGTGCCAATTGAACACAGATCTTAATAAAATAATCGATTGTAATTTCATCGACTCATCTTAATCGATTAAAGACGAACATATTTCAAGTTTTAACTTTAACAACGTTATATGAAAAATTATAAATTTATCGTAATAATTTAAAAAATTGGCACGATAAATTTTTCATTCTTTTTCGAGCATTTTATTTCAATTTTTCTCACAGTCGGTGTGAAAAATTGTATGTGTCACTCAGGAGCAAAATTATCTTCGTCATGGGCGTTAACGCTTGAATCCTTCGTTACGCTCTGAATTCAATGTACCGCCCTCGCCGTAAATATTTTGCTGCCTTGAGACACAATCAACCATTGATCGAGTTCATAGTTTTCATACATTTGGCGTCCAGACCGCGGCCACAGCGTGAGTATCATCAGAGCTGTGTGAGGTAGTGGAGTGGTGTGCGAGGAAAAGTTCACCAATAGCATTGCTCGCTTCGTTTACGCATCTTTTCAATTGGTGGATATTTCGCACACCATTCCGCTACACATCTCTGATCGATACTCACCTTAGAGCATACATAACTGGAGTAGCCTTATGTCATATTTGCGTACAAAAATGTCTGGGGTACGTACGCGTACGGAGGCGGGTGGGAGCATCTTAATAGGATATTGAAATTCAATCGTATATTGAAAGCTTGAAGTGGTTGAACGTTTATAATATCAAGTGCTTACAGCAACATGCGGGCATTTTTATGATCAGTGTTCTCTTGCGAGGCGATTTTGTGAATATTGTGAAATTGTCTTTGTATGATTTTTTGCACATTGTGCAAGATTTGCGACAGAGGGGTAAGTTACTGAAAGGCTACTCCAGTTATGTATGCTCTAAGATACTCACGCTTATACCTACAGGGCAGCTCCATGTTTAACTGCACTGCTGAATGTCAAGTTCACCTGACGAGCTAATGTAAACGAGCCCATAGGACAGTAAGACATTGTTAGTAAACTAACAAACACCCGTCACAGGGTGAGGTTTCACCAAGCAAGTTACTAGCTTTCTAGCAGCCTAGCTAGTAAATAGTAGCATAAGCTATGGTAAGACAGGGCATTAGTTTCCTAGCTTAAAAAAGTGGTACTATATAGTATGGGCATAACCATCCAAGCAACCATACTGAGACTAGTAAAGATGAAGTAGTTGATGAAACGACTCAGTGAGAGAGACAAAGATGAAAAAAATAATGTAAATGACGAAACAGATGGATGTCAGCAGCTTATCGTCAATGACTAAAGACAAAGTACAGTATGTTAGTGTCAATACAAAGTGAAATGGCAAAAACGGAACCCTTATAGTTTCGTCATGTCCGTCTGTCCGTATGTCACAGGCATTTTACTCGAAAACTATAAGGTGTATTTGAATAAAATTTTGAGGAGAGGTGTATTTTTTTAGCCGCTACAGTTTTGTAATTAAAATGACTAAAAAAAATTTTTTTAGGGGAGCACTCCATACATAAAACTAAGTCAAAAAAAAATTCATTGTGAGCCCACGTGTGTATCAATCGATAGGCCCTTCAAAATAAATATAAGGTTTCTTAGCAACTTTTTTGATTAAGTGAATAGAGTCAGAGGTAATCGCCCCGAAAGTCACTAAAATTCTGTCCCGTCCCCCCTCAAATTTTTGAACGGTGTATTTTAAAAATATGAAAAAAATTCATGGGCTTGTTAAGTTCATTCACCGAAAATTGGTTCAAAGATTTTCGAGATATTGCTGAAAAACTGCCTCCCTCAAAGAAAAGGACGTAAATGCCGTGAGATTTCTGTGACGATACGACCTTTTTAATAGGCACGGAACCCTTCGTTTTGCGCGCACGCACACGCACTTGGCCGGTTTTTTAAATATCTATCGTTGAATTTAAATAATCACAATTGTTTACTAGTGGCGCTAGTGTGCACTTGAACGCCCTCATGTGACCGACTTTTTATAAAACTGTAATTGCAAGTTGCTTTTTGAATGGACTACTTAGATGGAATTCGATCATCTCCAGTATACCTAGTTGTTACCGAATCGTGGCGCTGACTAGGTAAAAGCGGTGACGTTCCGAGGCTGTGAATCGAATACTTGATAGATGGCGCAACTAGGGAAACATAACGACGTACGTAATTACGTATTATTACGTTGCTATTTCGTTTGCTTCCCGGTAATTAGGTGGATTTACCGGATTGTCGAAGGTCAGGGGTTATTACTTTGAAACGTGAAATATGTATAAGTACCGGTTACTTACTAAATATTTTCAGGCCCCTACATCACCCACTTTGTGAAGTAAGGGAAATGTATTCACGTACCTTTTTCGCTCTTTTACAAGCTTTTATTTACTTTCACCTGACCGTTGTCTGTAATCAAATCTTGCAAGTTAAATTTGATCCACTTCCCGGTTTCCGATTGAGCTGAAATTTTGCATACATGTGTAAAACGCGTGACAATGCAATATTATGATGACACGGTGCTGATCTGATGATGGAGCTGGAAGGTGGCCATAGGAACTTCGCAATGAAACGACACAACCTCATCGAGTTTGGGCTCGTTAGAATCGTCTCAATGAGTAGTTGATGACGGTATACAGAAAGGTACAGTCAGCAATAAAAGCTTGTACCAAAAATGAAATTTTTGACAGAAACTTGTTTACTATGACAATAAGGCATAAAAAGGTACGTGAATACATTTCCCTTACTGTACATGGCTGGGCTGATAAGTAACGATGCTTGTCAGCGACCTCCTATACTAGTCGCAACAGCAATGTAAGTCGAATTGTCATTGTCAGACGTCAATTGTCAAGTTGGTGAAATAGGGGCCAAGCCGTTTGACATGTACTTTAAACACCTTGCCTGAAATACCAATCAAATAAAGCCCTTAGACTTGGAGGATTTAGTTAGGATACTTAGGATGTTGTTTCAGAAAACTAAATTGATTTAAACGATCAGTCGCTGAAAATAGTATTTTTCATCAGTCATCACACATGCTCGTAAATGGATTCATAACGCGCAGGCATACAGAGATACAATAGCCTTTATTACACCTAAGGGCGTAATGGTTTTTTATTACGCCCAAGGGCGTAATGGGTGTGATATCTCGTTGGCCGTGGGCCACAAGAATTCTGCTCTGTGATTGGTTGAAAAAAATCTCGGTGGCCACGAGCCGCTGTACTGCTCTGTGATTGGTTGAATGAAATATTGAAGCTGCGCGCTCCACCCGCAATGATCTGGAAGCGAAGTTGTCAATTTCGACAATTTTTGATTGGTGCTGTTGTATGAAACATAGATTTTTCTGTCTTTTGTAGTTATTTATTTCCTCGCAAATGTGATGAAAAACATTGTATGCGACACGTCCGGTAAGATTGTTACAAACTCGAGTCATCAAAGCGCTCCGCCTTCGGCGTCGGGCTTCTAATAGACTCTCGTTCGTAATTCATATCTTACCGCATGTATTCATAATAGTACATTGTGTTACAAGTAGGTACGCGTACTATTATGAATACAATTTTTTAACTATGCTTTATTAACATTGACTACCGACTGTCGTCCAAACCAAAAATTGTGAAAGAAATACCGTCCAAACAGGAAACGTTTCCCAACCTTCATTCTAAAACTTAGGCCTACTCTTTATTAGTCGAAAATTATATCGACACGACCATGGCTTACTTTTCTAAGATTTTAAACCGTTACGTTGTGATAAGCGAGCGTAGCCAGTAAAGATTACCGCGTCCAGCGGAAATAATTCATAATTCAATTAATACCCAGCATTAGTCATACGTGTACTGTTACTGACAGCTACCATCGGAGATCGCGCTAGATCCTAGCTAGATAATAAAAGGCTTCAAATACAATTAAAGTTCCAAAGGAATACTAACACTATCACGAGCCTAATAAGACTTAAATTGTAATAACAAGGTAATCAGTTACTATCTTTTCATCCCCGTAACTGTACTGGCCGGCTCCCAAAAATGAGGGATTCATGTCAATAACCTGAAGCTTGGGAGCATGCCAGCATGCTCGTTACGAGTATTTCGCGTTCCTGATCTTAGTGATAATCATAATGCAGGAGGAAAACGATGGAATGCCGTCAATTCCTTAAGCGAAGCAACAGGTCTGGACACACGAGCAACGGGAACCTTATCAACTAAACATCTCGATGGGTCGACTTTAGAAAGATATCGCTTTTACTACTGGTCGTTACTAGCTCACTAGCTTAGAACCTGGAAAAGTATAGCGTTCTCGAAAATACGCCTAACTTACTCAACAATGCAAAGAATTGTAAATTCTCATTTTCTCTCATCATCATCAGAATTAAAACGGTGCATCGATCGGAACGGTTTGTTCCCAATTCTACAGATTTCTATTACAGATTTCCAATTCTACAGATGCCCAATTCTACGGATTCCCAATTCTACAGATTCCCAATTCTAGTCTAATTATCGCAAAATATAGACACATACAAGTGTGATCATGTGATTAGAATTAGAACATTTATAAAAATCGGAGCTTGTACCTTTTTCCGAAGAGATAAAACCTATTCCTCTAGATTAATTATTACTGGTTGGTTATCGTATCTGTAGACATGAGAATCTGTAGAATTGGGAATCTGTAGACATGAAAATCTGTAGAATTGGGAATCTGTAGACATGAAAATCTGTAGAATTGAGAATCGGTAGACATGAAAATCTGTAGAATTGGGAATCTGTAGACATGAAAAACCAAAGGATCGGAACCAGCTCTACAGGTGGGAATTCTGGTTGCAAGTTAGCCTTGGTACGGTCGGCGTCACAGATACGTCTAAATTTTTGCAGCTTATTCCTATGATATATGTAATACGGCTAAAAATGTATACATATCTTACACGTCGACTGTACAACGATAGCATTCCAAGCGAATCCTAGAGTTCAGCGATAGTGGCGTTCTTGCATTTACACTATCTTAAGTCGGAATGAAGACGCATATAGTTTCATTTACAGGGCTGTTCATCAGCCGAGTTTGATGATTGACATAATTGATGACCAATTAATTCGGAATTCGGAACGTCGGCGGGAGCCAAAAGGATGAAAAGCGAGGACATTTGCTGAAATGAAAAGATTCTTGCGCCTCTTGCGCTTACAAATCGTATGTAGCTATACGTTGGTAACCCAACCCCTGAAATAATCAACTCAACGAATGCGATTGCTTAGAGTGGAACCCCCAAGAAGACTACCGATTGAATCATAACACATAGTTGCACAGCGCTAATGGGGAATGGATGAAAATTTTAGAAATGCCTGATTATTTTTTTGGTGATAGGAATAACCTTCCTTAGCACCAGAAAAAAGTTTAAAATTTTTCAGCTGCGTCAATTTTTTTTGAAAAATATAAACAGTTTCCTCACTTATGTTTTGGGTCAGTTACGGCACCTTCCACGATCGGTCTCATATTACAAAAAAATATATTAAATATGTGTGGTAAACTGACACTGGCAATGATATTGACACTTGCAGCAGCTATATTGGTCATTACCAGTGTCAGTTTACCACAGATATTTAAGATAGTTTTTTTGTAATATGAGACAATCCAGAAAAGTGTCTATTTACCGTTCTTGACCCAAAACGTAAACGAGGAAACTGTTTATATTTTTCAAAAATAAATGTCGCAGCTGAAAAATCTGAAACTTTTTTCTGGTGCTAATGAAGGTTATTCCTATCACCAAAAAAATAATCAGGCATTTCTAAAATTTTCATCCATTCCCCATTATGATTGACAGCCCGTCGACACATTCCAAGAGAATTCACAAGAAAGTTTCCGCACGACCTATCGCGAGATGAACTCCGGCGCCGACCGCACATTCCTACACCTGACGAGAATACATGCCGTGTCGGGAACACTTCCCTTAGCGCGATAAAGACTTATCTGCCTGTGATATCTCGTCAGATAGGCCATTGTTTCACCAAGTCAGCGGCTATCTTGTCGATTAATATTCAGAGACTTGCTAAGAACTTCACGCTGAACAGGCATATTTGCTCTGTAGCCGGCACGTCCTGGCGTTTGTTATCGTTCTAGGTATCTGTGGTGAAGTACAACAATATTTGCTAAATACAGCATGCATTACGCACAAGCTCCAAACTTAAGTTTGACTGCATCAGGTCCTCGTTACATGTCCAAATTAATTATTCAAACAACTTAGAAAAGTTGAAAAAACCCCGATTTTTTCATTTCAAAGTTCAAATCTCAAAAACGGCTGAACCAATTTTGATGAAACATGGCTAAGAAAACTCGGGTTAAAATGATATATGACACAAAAAAACCGCACTCAAATGGCTTCATCCGTTTGGGAGCTACGATACCACAGACAGATAGACCGATACACAGATACGTTAAACTTATAACACCCCTCTCTTTGCGTCGGGGGTTAAAAAGACACCAAATCCGCCACAAATCCTACTCTTGCCTTTTCAATTCAATTCAATTCCTTTTTATTCATAGGCCAACATGGATCATTATTTTTAGTATAACTTAGCCTAATAATTAGTATATAATCACAAAGTTCATAATGGGTCACATACGTTCATTCAAAGAAATAATAATAATAATATAATTTAGGACAGTTTGAAATTTACATTAAAGGTACACAGTCAACAGTCAGGTGGTAGTCAGTCTTTTAATCTTCCACGTCCTGTATTCGGAAAGTTAGTTTTATGCTTTTACATTTTTTATCATCAGATAGAAGTTACGACTTGATGTTGATATCGATGTTGGGCATTTCCGATAGATAAGAAAAATGCCACTTGAGCCCGTGCCAACAAATATATGTGACGTTAATACGCCATTAGGCAGTTGATTTTACATCACAATTGATATACAGGTGCTTTCCTGGCTACAGTGAGATCAAAGCCCACGCCCAAAACGCGCGTACCAACGAGCGAAAGAGGCAGCAATTTGTTAAAAAGAGAGGGAAAGTTAAAAAAAGAGGCGAGAGAGAGAGAGGAAATCAATGCTTTTCGCGAGGCGCGTGTCGCTATGGCTTTTTTGTTTAAAAAAACGCGCGTTTGCGCGTTGTGAAACGCACGTGTGACCGAAGTTCTTATACAAATTTTATAACCTGTGCAACTTTTGCTTGTACAATTATATATTTTTTACTGAAATATGGCAAACTATAAACAGTTTTCTACATATGTTTATAATTTGTTTTTACTGACAATGTTTAAATGAGATTCAAATTCGCGCGCTTGGAGTACAGTTCTCTGGACATTTATATATATAAAAATAATTATATTGAATTTCATGTACTAATATGGTGTAAGTATAGGTGCATATAGCAATTGAAGTCGGCATAGCAGCAATTTCAGTGCTACGCAAACGTACGATTGAATTTAAAAATATTTACATGGATTTGAACTTTATCCCCAAGACAATAAGATTCAAATGTGAAATGTGAGTGTATAAAGGAGGTTAAAGTTTTTATTGACACTTAAACTGATAGCACTTTCTTTTATTTTTCAGTAGAGTTTAATCAGAGCAAAGATATATAGATATGAAGGATGTTTTTGATAACACTTGTGTTACCTACTTCATTTGCTAAAGTAGTGTTTTCTTCTTAACTGATTGTTTTCAGTCATGAAAAAACAAATAGCAGTGAGCTAATTACTCTCCTTAAGTAGGTAATAATGCAATTAGAGATTTAATTTAAGGATAACAATAAACTACCCAGAACAAACATACCGTCAATCTATGATGAATGCCAGAAAATGTCTGTCCATTCAGTAGTACTCATAGTCGATTGCCTTTTGTTTAGAACAACACAAATACATACATTTAAAATTGATAATGTCTAGTAATGTATATTGGATATTGGGGTAAACATAACAAAAACTGCTGAAATTAAAGGCGAAACAACAAATGTGGAACTATCAATGAATGACTGATTATAAATTATTTATATCTTTTTGAAGTATGTTCGTTACAACTCATTTCAGTAGTCTTTTATCATTTATCAATAAGAGGAAACCAACATTTACTTCTTAGAATTCTCATTATTTGACAACCATGATTATGTACAATTATGTTGATAAAACCACACATGGGATGTGATAAACAATGTTTGCAAACAAACCAGAAATTTGGACACTTCAACACATTTCATGGTGTTATTGAGTAACTTCAAAGGATATGTAACCATGCATCATTGTGTATTATGTTAGTTAAGCAATAGTGTGAAGCAAACACAATGGAATCTCATTGGCAGTTAGCATACATAGCCAATTGGTTATGTATGCTAGCTACCATAGCAATGGATAAAACATACAAGAAACTCAGAGATTATATTAGCAGCACTATTTGTGTGGTTCCCAGGCAAAAGGTACCAATATGGTGGTAGTCAATATGGTGCTGTTGATGTGAGGCAGTGGTCCACAACTGTTTAGCAGCCAAGGGCCACATAGTCACTAACGAAATTCACGTGAGACGCACTTGTTCATAATTCGTGACTTTATTAGGCAAAAGAAAACAGACAGAGAGGCTTGCGGGCTGCAAGTAAGGGGCTCGCATGCGGGTTGTGGGCCGCAGGTTGCCTACCACTGATGTGAGGCAACTAAAAATTGTCTTTACTGACCACCAATTAAGCTGCACCTTTTGCCTAGGAAAGACACTTGCTCCTCACAAAACTAAGTAAGAATCTTTGCAGTATTTTTATGCAGAAATTGTTTTAATTTATATAATCTTCAGTCATTTAATGGGTTCTTTAATTTACAAGATGAATTTTTCTTGTAGATATCTAACATAGAATCTACCAATGAAACTCAAGTTTTCTGAGATATGACGAAGCACATGGACTTTCATTAAATTAAATATTTCATGATGCTTAACCTATCACACTATTCTGACATCTAAATACAGCAAGGAAAGTTCAAATCATTTTCTAAAATCACATTTGATTAATGTTTCTATCAGGTCAATTACAAGATACCAAAAACTTTAGGAAATAAATTATATTTAAATGCTATCTAAAATTTAGCACTCTCACTAGTCAAGTAGGGCATTAGACCACACTAGAGATATGGCAGAACTGTGCTGAGATCACGCCTGCTGTTTAATTAGTATGTGTAATTAACCATTTGATTTACTACGGCAAAACAGTTGTTTATTTATAGTGAGCTCAGTAAATTAATAATTGAATGTTAAATGAAGTCTATCAGATAGTTTTACTAACTAATAATCAATTGTACATATACATTTAACAAACTGATAATAATAGTTACAAATTGGTACCAAACTTGCTATTGTTTTTCAGTGTCACAATAAGTGTTAAAAAAGGAATGCAGGCAAATGTGTTAATTTGGCAGTTTTTGTATAGAAAGTAGAACTTGTGTTTGCACATTAGCAATAGTAATTATTACTTGTGTAACACCTGCTTTCTAATACCTACATGTGCAGAGTAGAGTAGTTTTTGTTTAGTTTATTTGAGAATTAAGGAGACAGTGAATGTACTAATCTCACAATGCTTCAGATTTGACTTGTTATCTCATTAACATATTTGTAAGTCATGCGAAATTCAACAAGTCCATGACCTTTGGATGCATGTCGGTGGAATTTTATAACAAATAATAAACCGCTGATAATTGAGAGGCGTGAAAAAATCGTGATTGAACAAAAACAACACAACAAATTATAATGTTGCGACGTACTTAACCTCGCTCGCAGTTGTTTAAATATACAACAAAAACAAAGGCAAAAGCTGTACCTGCACCGAGGTTCCTTTCCGAGCCCCCGGTCATGTTCGCGGCGCCTAGGGGCCAGCCGAGCTCCTGGCAGGTTAGCGTGCACCTCCAACCAGCAGGTATAAAAAGATCCCAGTCTCAATGTCACAGAGGAAACGCGAGGTCTAACTTACGAGACAGCACTCGGCCGCCTCGCAGCAGAGAATCACTACCGCACTCGCCCTACACTATAATAACGTAGCCTTATTTACCTTCGCTCTCATGGAAATTCACTTCCCGATGTTTATGTCCCTCAGTACCAGCCATGTTCAATTTATTTATTTCGAGAACTGACGTGACTGAACATAGCGACATGCAATTTTTCCAACACGACGCAAGTTGACAACTTCGCGTAGAAAAAAAGACGTGTCATTGTCAAAACTAGAGTGAAAACCGGTAATTACCGAAATCCGTACCAATTGAATCGAAATGGTTGTTATTCGAATAAGATAGCGATAATAAAGAGTTTATCAGAAGATTCGAGAAAGAAGAAAATTCCATGCACTAATACGGTTTAGTTTATTTTTGGAACTTTATAAAAAAAAAACACCAACATATAGCAGACTCTCTAAAGACGTATTATTGCATGTTTTACCATTATTGTGTTTTTTCGTAGTGCAAAACTAAAAAGCCAAAACACTAACATAACGTCTTTATAATTATTGAATAGTTCATTAAGCCTTTAGCTGTCAAATTAATTATGGACCGCCACCGCAGGCCGCGCCATGTGTTGCAGGCATTGTGTGCATCCTATAACAGTTTTTTTTTGAAAACAGAGTACCATATAAATGTTTATTGTATGTATATACTTGATTGGATTTAACAAATCTCTGTAAAACGCCTCACAAATGAGTCAGCGTCAGCCGACTGGTGTCATGTTTCTGAGCTGAGTTTTGATTATTTTAACTAATAAATATTTCATATTGATAAATTCAGACAGAAACAATCTAAGTTATTCACAATGCAGGTAAATATAGCCTTCACTTTCTTTTTAATTGTTCTACATATGTCAAATTGTAGCAGAACTGTAAAACAGAGTGCTTATTTATAGAACCCAAATGAGGATACAGAATGGAACGATGTCTTGCGTGCAAAGGGTATTATTCCCCAAAAGGAGAAGGAAGTCACAGAGGATGATATCGTTAATATGATCGAACAGACGATACAACAGAAACAAGCTGAAAGTAAGTATTACATGCCCAGGATATACTTTTAGGTTATTCACAACTGATGCATATTTAACATAAAATTATAACTGTATGAGACTTTCGCAGCTAAGCTTTCCTTAGTAACGCAAACTGTGTATTATAAATGACTCACTATGTATGCAGATCAGGCTGGTTAATTAGTGTCTAAGCTCAAAAGTGCTTGTGTATTTTTTTCGCCTGACTGTCGTAAATCTTATATCTACTTTAAAACGGCATGAATTAATTTTTATATCGGCTCCATATGTAAGTACACATGCACGTAATAAATATTTATATTTCTTTCAGAGGAAAAGCAACTATCCGAACTTGATCTAGATGGCCTAGATGAGCTGGAGGACTCTGAGGATGAAGCAGTTCTAGAAGAATACAGAAGGAAGCGCATTGCAGAACTGAAGCGGTTAGGAGAGAAGCCCAAGTTTGGGGATGTGAGAGAGGTGTCGGGCCAGGACTATGTGCAGGAAGTAAACAAGGCTGGGGAAGGAATCTGGGTGGTCATCCATCTATACAAACAAGGGTCAGTAAATAAATATGATTTATCATAGTATAACATCTTGCCCCTTCACAAAACTTGTCAAACCTCGGTTAACTAAATCTGTGGTGCTGTATCTTTCTCATTACTGTCAAAATGCGAGATAAGGAAAACGCATTTTAATGGCAATTTAACTTAAATAGGTTTGGTTAATGTTCATGTTTTTTTTTTATATTTTCCATCCATTTATGTTTGTTGTCACAATTTTTTTTCCAGTTTTACCCTATTGTTGATTTAAAAACCAATAATTAAACCTCTTTCTATTGCATGCATACATACATACTGTTAGACATGGTACCTCTTTTTAGAATAACAGTTAAATTGTTGCTCAATAGAATTTAATAATTATTTCCAGCATCCAGCAATGTGCACTCCTAAACCAGCACCTCCGAGTGTTATCCGCCAAATACCCGCACACAAAGTTCCTGAAAGCAATAGCGCAGACATGCATCCCCAACTTCCCCGAGCGGAACCTACCCAGCGTGTTCGTGTACTTTGAGGGGGACATGAAGAAACAGTTTGTGGGGCCACATGAGCTGAGGGGCACGGGGCTCTCGTGTGATGGTAAGACTGTAAACTTAGTTTTCTATTGAATTATACCATACCAGCTGTCTGTAATTCACCTATGGACCTTATTCCACTGTATCAAGGTCTACTATCGTTTAAAGCGGTATCATGCCTGCGCCACACCTTCACATTACGCCGTCTCTGTATAATTCACGTCTATCAGGGATGCCAAACAACCTCTTGTATATTAAAATACCTTGTAAAATTTGAGAAAGGGTGGTGAAGGGTTTAAATTGTATTGTATTTGTTATCATTATCACAACTAAATCTTCATTTTAGAACTGGAATATCTCCTCGGGAAAGTAGGAGCCGTGGACACCACAATCAAAGAAGACCCCCGGCCCAAAATCAAGGACAAGTTGTTCCAGGACCTCGGCTCCAACGACTGGTGAACAAAGTGCTAGTGAAGTGACTCTCAGTATTCTCTGCTTGGCGGCGGGTTCGATTCTGTGCTTGAAATTAATTTATTGTTAGTTTATTCTTGTTTGACAAGTTTAGTCACAAGTGTTGTTGTATAACAACCCCTACAATTTTGTATAATGAGATTTTATAATAAAAAGAGTGTTATTTATATAAATAAAACAATCAAATGTATTTTTTCAGTTTATTCTTCATCTTTACTTCATACATTGTCCTTATCCTTAAAGTCCAAAAAGTCATCATATTTAATTACAAGGTGGTTTTTTAGGGTTCCGTAGCCAAAATGGCAAAAACGGAACCCTTATAGTTTCGTCATGTCCGTCTGTCCGTCTGTCCGTATGTCACAGGCTTGTTACTCGAAAACTATAAGGTGTATTTGAATACAATTTTGAGGATAGGTGTATTTTGTTAGCCGCTACATAGTTTTGTAATTAAAATGACAAAAAAAAAATTTTTTTAGGGGTGCACTCCATACATAAATCTCAGTCAAAAAAAATAAATCATTGTGACCCCCCGTGTGGCACATCAATCGATAGGCCTTTCAAAATAAATATAAGGTTTCTTAGATTTTTTTTGATTAAGTAAATAGAGTGGGAGATAATCGCCCCGAAAGTCACTAAAATTCTGTCACCCCCCTCTAATTTTTGAACGGTGTATTTTAAAAATATGGAAAAATTCATGGACATAGGGCTTATTAATTTCATTCACCGAAAATTGTTTTGAACAAGATCGGTTCAGAGGTTTTCGAGATATTGCTGAAAAACTGCCTTCCTCAAAGAAAAGGACGTAAGTGCCGTAAAATTTCTGTGACGATACGACCTTTTTAATAGGCACGGAACCCTTCGTTTTGCGTGGTCCGACACGCACTTGGCCGGTTTTTTTTTATATACTCGTAAAGTCAATAGTTTTTGTAACAAGTGTAAGTAACCTGAAGAAAGGTGAGTGTGGGTACCTAAAGGTCAAACAACATTAAAAAAAACATCCCTGGAGTGCTTTCAACAATGAAAATCGTGATGGTAAAAACATCGAGATTTTCGTAAATGGGTCAATCAACTTGTTCTTGTTAAAAACAATTTTCGGTGAAAGATATTAAATAAGCTCTACGTCCATGATTTTTTTAATATTTTTAAAATACAACGTTCAAAATTAGGGGGGGGGGGGGGGGATTATTTCCGACTCTATTTACTTAATCAAAAAAATTGCTAAGAAACCTTATGTTTATTTTAAAAGCCCTATCGATTGATGTGCCACACGTGGGCTTACAATGAAAAAAAAAATGTTGACTTTCAGTTTTATGTATGGAGTGCACCCCTAAAAACATTTTTTTTGTCATTTAATTACAAAACTATGTAGCGGCTAACAAAATACACCTATCCTCAAAATTTTATGTGACATGACATGACGAAACTATAAGGGTTCCGTTTTTGCCATTTTGGCTACGGAACCCTGAAAATACTACAAATTGGGCTCCTGTCATGGTAGTAGTTGCCCCACCATGGAATGGGTTTACCGATATAATAAAAATACGAGTTTAGTGGATTTAAGCCCCCTATACAATTGTAGTTTTAAACAGTGACCCAGGGGACGTAACTAGGGTTGCCAATCGTACTGTATATATATATATATATAGTATTGTACTATATTTTGACTCTTTGTACTATATATTGTTGAAAAAGTATATAGTAAAAGTTGGCAACCCTAAACGTAACCATAGCAACGAGCAACAAAAAATAGTTGATTGGCCCAAATACAAATAGAGGAAGTCTTCGAGAATATCCAAACTCTTGTAAGGATTCTGATCTGTAGAAGTAGGACATGTAAAGGATTGTATTGGGACCGAGCGCGACGACAGCGCCACGTGACAGGCGGCCATTATGAACAATATTGTCACCGCTGTCAAACAAGAAGTAAGTAAATATTGTGAAAAATATTAATAAAATCTTGTGTTATTATACTATATTACACAATTTTGGACAATGGTAGTCAGTAACATTTAGAAAATGTTTACTGCAATATGGATTTGACAGCTCAAGTCAGCGACAAAAATGTCAATTTTAGCCGTAGCGAGCGCTGTGATCGTTTAGGCTACCCCCTCCACCCGCTTTGCACTCTGCCGATAGTGTCTGTGGGGCTGCCTTCAGCATCCGCGCTGCAGGTTGATGGCTGCCACCGAGCGCGCCAGGCTGCTCTCCACGGGCAGCCGGCTGCGGACGCCCAGCTCGAACACCTACTCACAATCAACATTTTAACATTAGTTCGCCGGATTCTTTTTTCGTCGGATTCTTGTTTCGTCTAAATCTTGTTTAACCCTTTGAGAGCTAAAGACAGCTGTGGACGCGGACGAAAACTCGTGCCACTGAAGCCATGATAATATTGATAAATATTGTCATTTTGACATGACAATATTTATCAGAAGTTTCATTTTGTTCATATTTTGTCCGGCTATTGTTTTGTTTTGGCCACAGTTGGGCACCGTTTTGTTTTGCACCCTCGCTGTCAAAAGGTTAATGTCTGAACAGGTTGGCTGCGCCAATACATATTAATATTCATTTTAACGCATTTATTTGATTTATCTTATATATATTCAACCACACACTTTGAACGCATCCTATTACATACCATACCTGGCAACCTTTTCCTCTACCCCCACCCCTAACGTCAGTGCACAAAAAATACCCGTCGCGCGCGCGCTAACTCTCACTCAAAAACTATTGAAAAACTCAAAATACGACAAGTATGCATACAAAAATCCGCAGTGAATTCAAAAATAATAAGTGTTTACTGTGAAAGAAGAAAATTCATTCGTGTGTGCCGAAACACGGAACTCAATACTGGATTGCCGGCTGACGCCGTCTCAAAGGTTTGTCCCGCCGCTCCAAGTCTTGGTCCTACGATCCTGAATCCTGATCCTCACTCATATATATTCTCATTTCCAATCACTCATACTCAAATTATATAATTATATAACTATCAGTTACGTAATTTATTGCACACAACCACGTTTACGCACCGCCATTCTACCAAACTTTATTTGTTCGCATCGCTCACATATTACGTTATTTTGCAGTAAATCATTCTCAAAACTCAATTGTTATACCCATTCTATAAGTTAGTACATATATTTCTGGTAGATCGTTCATATTTCGAAAAAATATTGTAAATTAATTTGTTCGCTTCCGCGCGCTATATACCTACCTACCCGCCATTACTTTTTATATCACGCTCGCGTAATTGTCATTTGAACTTTCAACTTTTTCATTTTAAATTGGAACTACGCATTATTAACTAGTACTTAATTAATTTACCAACCGATATGGGTGGTAATACTGGTAATAAAAAGGAAAGTTCATCTGTCATGATAACTTTTTTGGAACAGAAAAAACAATGTTTGTTTCAAATAATCCAGGAGGTATATAACTTAAGCCTAAAGGTTTCCGATGATGTTACACGCATACATTTTCTAGCTAGAGCTCAATCTATCGACAAAACGCGTTCAGACTATGTAGACACAATAGATAAACTTATGATTGAGAATATCAAAGAAAACCCTGATGTTCAACCGAGTTACAGTATTCTCAACACATTTGATGAGTTATATTGTTTCATCAAACAGACAGAAACAACTCTGAGACAAGAACTTGAGGACAAAAAGAAAAATGATAATTATAACACAAAATTGCCCCCCCTCAATCTTTTAGGTTTTGATGGTACTCCTTCTAAATGGCCTATCTTTTATGAAAATTTCCGCAGTGTTATACACACTAATACTCGCCTCACAAATGCTGAAAAGGTCCAGTACCTAATTGGCTGTCTCTCCGGCAAGGCACAAAATGTGTGCTCCGGAATCACCGCTACCTCAGAAAATTATGACATCATCTGGCAAGCTCTTTTAGCTAAATACCATGATACCAGGGTGCAAGCTTCTGGCTATCTAGACCAAATGTTACAACAAAAGCCTGGACAGTCAGCTGATAATATGCTTGACAACTTTTGCTCCGCTGAAGCAGCGTTGCAACGCTTAAATATTGAAAATTTGTCAGATTTCATGATAACTCATATTGCATTAAGCAAGCTAGAAAAACCTATGCTTGACTTATTTGAACAAGCTCATAGACATGTCAATATTCCCAAATTTTGTGACTTAAAGAAATTCTTAACTGAGCAGTGTAAACTCCAAGTACTCCACGCGCCATCCCGCTCTCAAAATAATAATAATACTCGCACTCAATTTACTAAACCCGCACCGCAAATTAACAAAACAAAAACGTTTTGTACGCAATTTAAAACCGCTCCTCAACCTCAGACTTTCTATAAGTCTGACAGATCTGACACTAACTCTCATTCTCGACCATGTAAAGTGTGTAATTCTCCGCAAGCTCATCCACTGTTCAAGTGTGATTATTTTCTAAATCAAAACACTCAAGCACGCAACGATATCGTACGTCAACATACGTTCTGTATCAATTGTTTAGGTTTTCACCATATAAGTTCGTGTAAATCAACAAACAAATGCTCGATTTGCAGCCGCAAACATCACTCTTTACTGCATTTCGATACTTATTCAAATGCATCCCAATTCCCGCGATCAGCTGATAACACTGATAATGTAAACACGAATCGCGCCCCGCACTCGCTTGCGCCGCGAACGAACGATACTGCACCGCCACACCCGTCTCACTCGCACTCGCCGTCACAGTGCTCGCCTGCGGTGAGTACTGCTCGCACGAACGACGGCCCGCCGCCGCGCGCTTCCACAAGTAATGAAAACAACTTCGCGCTTTCTGTTACTGTTCCCGCGCGCATTTCAAATGATGATACGACAGTGTTATTGCCAACCGCTACTGTCAACGTATACGCAAATAATAATATAACGCATAGTAATAATAAACCAAGTCAAATGCGTTTATTTCTTGACACGGGTTCAATGAGTAACTTTGTTACAAAATCATGTTGCGAACGCTTAAATTTAAAAGTAACACCCGCGCCCTCTATCGTCAAAGGTATTGGTCAAATCGAAAATCACTCTCTCGGAATAACGCAATTTAAAATACACTCTCGCTTCGACTCGCGCTGTACCTATACAGTATGCGCTCGAGTTATAGACACAATTACGGACTTTTTACCCAACGCGGAAGTGGATAGAACTGAATTAGTTCCTCTACAACATTTGCCGATGGCTGATGACCATTATTACTCACCAGGTGAAATAGACTGTTTGATAGGTAATGAATTATTCCCGCTTTTACTCGGATCGAATAAATCGACCTCGCCGAACTCCTCGGTCGTAGGTATCGAAACTACTCTCGGATATGTCGCCATGGGAAAAGCCCAATGTTTTCCGCGCTCATTAAACGCTCATTCTCGCACTCTTGACGAACCCGCTACTCACTCGCACGTCTCTGACAAGACGTTTTTTTGTCAAACGCAAGATAACTCGCTCGATCAATTGACGCAACGCTTTTGGGAAATAGAAAACGTCCCTGATAAAAAACATTTCAGTCCCGATGATGAGGCTTGTGAAAAAATATTCCAAGCAACTTACTCACGCGATGACAACGGCAGATACACGGTTGATCTCCCGTTCAAACACTCACCTACAGAATTAGGTTCCTCTTATACCGCAGCGAAATACCGCCTGTTAAATCTAGAAAAGAAATTAGACTCTTGTGACTTACGCGCTGATTATAACGCAACTATTCAAACATATATTGATCAAGGGTATTTAACCAAAGTTCAAAACGATTTTCAAGACACTCACGCTTATCACTTGCCACATAGAGCCGTTTATCGTCCTGATAAAGAAACGTCGAAAACTCGTATTGTTCTGGACGCTGGATGTAAATCCACGTCAGGCAAATCTCTAAATGACTTGCTTTATGTAGGTCCTATTTTACAAAATAATATCTTCGAATTGCTTGTCAATCTCCGCATGTTCTCAACCGCCATAACCGCCGATATTGAAAAAATGTATTTTCAAGTTAAACTCTCCCCTAATCATCACACGTTCCAACGAATCCTGTTTATATTTGATCCCAATTTACCTATAGACGTATACATGTTCAATAGAGTCTGTTTTGGCGTATCCAGCTCGCCTTATCTCGCCATGCGCGTCGTGCGTCAGCTCGCAGCTGACAGTCGCGATTCGTACCCGCTCGCCGCTTATGAAGCCGAAAATCATATGTACGTAGATGATTATATCAGCTCAGTTGATGGTGTAGACACCGCTGAAAATATTTATAAAGAAATGGTCGCTATGTTCAAATCTGGAGGTTTCAACTTAGTAAAATGGATCTCGAATGATAATCAACTCATGTCGCGTATTCCATCCGCACACAAAAGCCCGCTCGCTATTAAATTTGATGATGATCCCAACGCAGATACTAAAATCATAGGCATGCACTGGCAACCTACTGATGACAATTTCCATTTTAAAGTCAACATAGATTTTCCCGAAACTTGTACTAAACGCTCGATTCTCTCTGTCACCGCGCGCTTATTCGACCCGCTCGGTCTCATTAGCCCGGTTGTCGCTTACATGAAGCTCCTCATACAAGAATGTTGGAAATTACAACTTTCTTGGGATGACGAGGTGCCTGATTTCATTATTTCCAAATGGAAACAATTCCACAAGGAACTCCCGCATTTATCTGAATTAAAAATACCGCGTCATATCGGCATAACTTCTACAAATAGAATAACTTTACTCGGATTCGCGGATGCCAGTCAGCAATGTTACGGTGCTGCCAACTACATCCGCGTTGATACTGAAGAAAACGCGCCCGCACACTCTGTGAAATTACTCACCGCTAAATCTAAAGTCTCTAATCCTAATAAAACCCTCGCTCGCTTAGAACTCTGTGCTGCGACGTTACTTGCCAAGTTAATAAACTCAGTTCGTGATGTCCTCAGCAAGCGCTGCAACATAAATAATATATACGCATTCTCTGATTCTACGGTGACTCTTACCTGGATTCACTCGCCCGCTCATAAGTTTCATACCTTCGTAGCTAACCGCATCGCTCAGATAAACGAATACTTACCCGCATCCCACTGGTTTCACGTTCGTGGTGTACAGAATCCCGCAGATATTGTCTCTCGTCCTGTAACGCCGACAGGATTAGTAAATAACACGCTCTGGTTCCATGGTCCGCAGTGGCTATCCGCTCCCGTTAACGCATGGCCTGTAAAAGAGTATAACATTAATCATAATGAAACAATAGATGTACAGGAAGTTAAAACTACATCACTTCACGCGCATACTACATATATAACGGAAAATACTCACCCAATTCAAGATCTCGCCCAACGATGCTCGACCTGGATTAAATTTATTCGCTCGCTGGTATACCTACTTCGTTTCTCAAAATTACTCAAATCTCAAGGTGATATCACTCTGAACGATTTAGAACACGCAGAACACTATGTGCTTCGCCACGAACAATCTAAACATTTTTCTCAAGAACTCGACGCGATTAAAAATAATAAAATTTGCCCAAATAAATCTGTGTTAAAACTCCGTCCCTTTGTTGACGACAAAGGACTCATAAGAGTAGGAGGCAGACTTACCCACTCTCAGTTGGATTTTTATCAAAAATATCCAATATTGATGTCAGCTAAAGGTAGAATAGTGTCACTTTTAGTAGATTACTATCATTCGTCGAATTTACACACAGGACCCGCTCTAGTATTATCTCTGATTAGACAGAAATACTGGATTCTCTCCGCTCGCAATTTGATTCGCCACAGAGTACACAAGTGTAACTCATGTTTTAAACTCAAACCGCTATCTACTAATCCACCCATGGGTGACCTTCCGTCCATTAGGGTTTCTCAAGTCAAATCGTACGTGCATACGGCCGTCGATTACGGCGGACCATTTTACATTACGCACATACGCAAGCGAGGCGTAAAAAGCCTCAAGGCTTATATCTGCTTGTTTGTTTGTCTCACAACAAAAGCACTCCACTTAGAGCTGGTCTCCGATCTGAGTACGGATTTATTTCTGGCTGCTTTCAAGCGCTTTATTTCACGCAGAGGTCCAGTCTCAATATTATATAGCGACGGAGGTTCCAATTTCATTGGTGCGAAACGCAAATTGAACGAAATTTACACGCTTATACAGTCCACTGATTATAATAACTATCTGAGTCATTATCTCACACAACATAAAATTCAATTTCAACACAGCCCGCCCTATGGCCCTCATTTTAACGGCTTGAGTGAGACTAATGTCAGATCGGTTAAAACTCACTTATACAAAGTTATCGGAAGTCAAATTCTCACATATGAAGAATTTACAACAATTTTGGTACAAATTGAAGGTTTGCTAAACAGCCGTCCAATTTGTATCCTGTCATCAGATCCTTCTGATCCTATCGCATTAACTCCCAGTCACTTTCTCAATATTACTCCACTCAAATATCTACCTGCAGAAAATATTGACCCCGCTGTATCAGAAAATAGGTTAACCCGCTATCAACTTCTAAATAAAATAGTACAAAGTTACTGGAAACGCTGGAGTATGGAGTACCTCACTTCCCTCCAACAACGCTACAAATGGAATTCACCCTCCAAACCTGTTAGTGTGGGGACGGTTGTAATTATTAAAGATAATAATTCTCATCCTATGTTTTGGCCTCTCGCTGTTGTTTCAGAGGTTTTCCCCGGAAAAGATAACATAATTCGCGTCGCTAAAGTTAAAACTTCTTCAGGAACTTATATACGCCCTGTAACTCGGCTCTGTCCGTTACCTACTCAATAACCTAATTTTTAATTGTTTAAACTTAGTTCTTAAGAAATGTAACTTAGCTTAATAATAATTTCAACGCAATGTAGAGGAAACCTCTAGGCCCCCCGAAGTTGGCTGCGCCAATACATATTAATATTCATTTTAACGCATTTATTTGATTTATCTTATATATATTCAACCACACACTTTGAACGCATCCTATTACATACCATACCTGGCAACCTTTTCCTCTACCCCCACCCCTAACGTCAGTGCACAAAAAATACCCGTCGCGCGCGCGCTAACTCTCACTCAAAAACTATTGAAAAACTCAAAATACGACAAGTATGCATACAAAAATCCGCAGTGAATTCAAAAATAATAAGTGTTTACTGTGAAAGAAGAAAATTCATTCGTGTGTGCCGAAACACGGAACTCAATACTGGATTGCCGGCTGACGCCGTCTCAAAGGTTTGTCCCGCCGCTCCACAGGTTATGCCAGTTATCATATTTTTTTTTTGTTTAATAGATGAGTAGAGCTACGATGTTTACATAGTTTTCTGTGATTTAAAAATTCCGATGAATCAAGAATCCGTCGAAACAAGAATCCGGCGAAACAAGAATCCGGTGAAACAGGAATCCGGCGAAACAGGAATCCGGCGAAACAGGAATCCGGCGAATCCGGAACTAATCTATTTTAATAGGGGTGTGGCCTCTAAGATTTTTTTTAAAGAACTATTTTTAATGTCGTCCAAGTATCTACAGACACAAATTGTTTTTTTACAAGCTTTTACTTAACTTGCAATGTATGTAACTATGTTTGTTCGGCTGGAATCTTGCAACTCAATTTTGAAGCAGATAACCTCAACCGATTGAGCTGAAATTTTGGGTATAGGTTAGATGACATTTCAATATTATGGTACCATCGAGCTGATCTGAGAAGGTGGCCATGGGAATTTCGAGTTTGGGCTCGTTAGCTTCATTTCAATGAGTAGTTGATAACGGTATACAGAAAAGCACAGTCAGCAATAAAAGCTTGTAATGGAAATAGCTACCTGGAGCAGCACCCTCGCCGCGTGCTCCTGCATGCCCACGATCAGCTCGGGCAGCTTGTCCACGGCGGCCTGCGCCACTTCAGGCAGCGAGGAATCCAGGCACTCCGTCACGGCGTCCACACCTGGAACATTCGCTACTTGTACTCCGGTGTCTTGCAATGTAGATGGATCCGGGTCTAAAGTTCGCGCCCAGGCAGGCCGCCCCACGCGCCTACTGTACATACCTGGGGTAGGGTCCGGCACAGCGGGCAGCAGTTTAGTGAGCAGCCCGATAGCGGCCGTGCGCGTCAAGGAGCCCGGCTCGGCGCACAGTGGAGCTAACGCGCGGAGCAACGTGGTCGCCCAGGCGGGGCCGCCCCACGCGCCGCCGCGACGGCCGCCCCACTGTACATACCTGGGGTAGGGTCCGGCACAGCGGGCAGCAGTTTAGTGAGCAGCCCGATAGCGGCCGTGCGCGTCAAGGAGCCCGGCTCGGCGCACAGGGGAGCTAACGCGCGGAGCAACGTGGTCGCCCAGGCGGGGCCGCCCCACGCGCCGCCGCGACGGCTGCCCCACTGGTCGATCTCCTGGGGGAGAGCGAATTAATTTACATTGGGAAACTGTTTCAATATCGCTGAGCTTTTTCACAGCGCGCCACAATTATGTACCTGTATGTATATATGCAGGTCGTCGGGGGGCTCCCGGCGCTGTAGCGCCAGCAGGGCCGCGGGCGGCGGCGCGGCCGACGCGGGCGCCGCGCCCTGCTCCTCGCCTAGGGCGCTCAACGAGCCGCTGCAATAAAACCAATCATTTTTGTGCTATTTAGGCGTAATTGACGTTAAGCAGGATCCCCACTCGGCATAAAGCCACAGCAAGACAGCAAACTGAGGCGCTGTTTTTCGGTGGGGACCTAACCTAAAAACTATCGCCTCCCGCGGCCGCCATTTGGTAAAGGAGTGAACGTACTGTGTGCGCGGCGGGCTGTGCGCGGCGACGCGCCGCATGAGCGCGGCCACCCGGTGCTGCAGCGCCGAGTCGCGGTCGCGCCCGCCGAGCGCGGCCGCCATTTGCACGAAGCAATCCAGGATGTTCTGAACTTCCTCGCTGCAACATAAACGAGCTATTAACATCAAATAATCACGATGGCCACAGCGAGCGCACGCCCGCTCCCGGTCGCTCGTAGGGTCGGACAGTCGTACCTGGTCCCCGGGCGCTGCAGCTCGTGGTCGGGCAGCAGCTCCAGCGCGGACAGCAGGTGCGCGCGCGCGGGCACGGGCACGGCGCCGCGCAGCAGCGCGCCGGCCAGCGGCAGCGCGCGCGCGCCGGCGCCCGCCACGCGCGCCCACAGCGAGCGCACGCCCGCTCCCGGTCGCTCGTAGGGTCGGACAGTCGTACCTGGTCCCCGGGCGCTGCAGCTCGTGGTCGGGCAGCAGCTCCAGCGCGGACAGCAGGTGCGCGCGCGCGGGCACGGGCACGGCGCCGCGCAGCAGCGCGCCGGCCAGCGGCAGCGCGCGCGCGCCGGCGCCCGCCACGCGCGCCCACAGCGAGCGCACGCCCGCTCCCGGTCGCTCGTAGGGTCGGACAGTCGTACCTGGTCCCCGGGCGCTGCAGCTCGTGGTCGGGCAGCAGCTCCAGCGCGGACAGCAGGTGCGCGCGCGCGGGCACGGGCACGGCGCCGCGCAGCAGCGCGCCGGCCAGCGGCAGCGCGCGCGCGCCGGCGCCCGCCACGCGCGCCCACAGCGAGCGCACGCCCGCTCCCGGTCGCTCGTAGGGTCGGACAGTCGTACCTGGTCCCCGGGCGCTGCAGCTCGTGGTCGGGCAGCAGCTCCAGCGCGGACAGCAGGTGCGCGCGCGCGGGCACGGGCACGGCGCCGCGCAGCAGCGCGCCGGCCAGCGGCAGCGCGCGCGCGCCGGCGCCCGCCACGCGCGCCCACAGCGAGCGCACGCCCGCTCCCGGTCGCTCGTAGGGTCGGACAGTCGTACCTGGTCCCCGGGCGCTGCAGCTCGTGGTCGGGCAGCAGCTCCAGCGCGGACAGCAGGTGCGCGCGCGCGGGCACGGGCACGGCGCCGCGCAGCAGCGCGCCGGCCAGCGGCAGCGCGCGCGCGCCGGCGCCCGCCACGCGCGCCCACAGCGAGCGCACGCCCGCTCCCGGTCGCTCGTAGGGTCGGACAGTCGTACCTGGTCCCCGGGCGCTGCAGCTCGTGGTCGGGCAGCAGCTCCAGCGCGGACAGCAGGTGCGCGCGCGCGGGCACGGGCACGGCGCCGCGCAGCAGCGCGCCGGCCAGCGGCAGCGCGCGCGCGCCGGCGCCCGCCACGCGCGCCCACAGCGAGCGCACGCCCGCTCCCGGTCGCTCGTAGGGTCGGACAGTCGTACCTGGTCCCCGGGCGCTGCAGCTCGTGGTCGGGCAGCAGCTCCAGCGCGGACAGCAGGTGCGCGCGCGCGGGCACGGGCACGGCGCCGCGCAGCAGCGCGCCGGCCAGCGGCAGCGCGCGCGCGCCGGCGCCCGCCACGCGCGCCCACAGCGAGCGCACGCCCGCTCCCGGTCGCTCGTAGGGTCGGACAGTCGTACCTGGTCCCCGGGCGCTGCAGCTCGTGGTCGGGCAGCAGCTCCAGCGCGGACAGCAGGTGCGCGCGCGCGGGCACGGGCACGGCGCCGCGCAGCAGCGCGCCGGCCAGCGGCAGCGCGCGCGCGCCGGCGCCCGCCACGCGCGCCCACAGCGAGCGCACGCCCGCTCCCGGTCGCTCGTAGGGTCGGACAGTCGTACCTGGTCCCCGGGCGCTGCAGCTCGTGGTCGGGCAGCAGCTCCAGCGCGGACAGCAGGTGCGCGCGCGCGGGCACGGGCACGGCGCCGCGCAGCAGCGCGCCGGCCAGCGGCAGCGCGCGCGCGCCGGCGCCCGCCACGCGCGCCCACAGCGAGCGCACGCCCGCTCCCGGTCGCTCGTAGGGTCGGACAGTCGTACCTGGTCCCCGGGCGCTGCAGCTCGTGGTCGGGCAGCAGCTCCAGCGCGGACAGCAGGTGCGCGCGCGCGGGCACGGGCACGGCGCCGCGCAGCAGCGCGCCGGCCAGCGGCAGCGCGCGCGCGCCGGCGCCCGCCACGCGCGCCCACAGCGAGCGCACGCCCGCTCCCGGTCGCTCGTAGGGTCGGACAGTCGTACCTGGTCCCCGGGCGCTGCAGCTCGTGGTCGGGCAGCAGCTCCAGCGCGGACAGCAGGTGCGCGCGCGCGGGCACGGGCACGGCGCCGCGCAGCAGCGCGCCGGCCAGCGGCAGCGCGCGCGCGCCGGCGCCCGCCACGCGCGCCCACAGCGAGCGCACGCCCGCTTCCAGTCGCCACGTCCTGTACAGAAAACTTCCCGTCAAAAATTACATTTTTGGTACAAGCTTTTATTGCCGACTGTACTTTCCTGTATACCGTAGACGACTACTCGTTGAGACGATTCTAACGAGCCCAAACTCAACGGGATTACGTCTGTTAAGTACTGAATTCCCATGGTCACCGTCTGTCTCCATGCCGCTTCTGCTGGAACGTTGTAGCCGCACTCACTTGAAGTTGGCCTCCTTGCCGTGCTCCTTGGCGGGGTGCGCGAGCGCCGTGAGCAGCGCGTGCGACACGCGGTCCGTGGCGCTGGTGGACGCGGCCGCCACCTGCTGGAAGGGCTCCGCCGCGGCCAGTGGACACGTCGTCAGAGGACGCTCAGCGCTCTCCATTAGGAGTTGCCGGATCTTCGGCACCTGGCCACGAAACAAGTTAGCTTAGGCGAATATAAAATGACCCATTGATACGGATTCTTCTAATTTTAGAAACAACTGTGAAATATCATGTCCAGGTCGGGGCTCCACCGTGTATACCTTCATGTACAGCAGCAGTAGCAGCAGCGGCTTGGCGGCCGCGGCGGCGGCCAGCAGCGCGGGCGGCGAGGGCGCGCAGCGCAGCGCCAGCGGCAGCCGCGCCTCTATACGGCGCCGCATCATGTCCAGGTCGGGGCTCCACCATGTATACCTTCATGTACAGCAGCAGTAGCAGCAGCGGCTTGGCGGCCGCGGCGGCGGCCAGCAGCGCGGGCGGCGAGGGCGCGCAGCGCAGCGCCAGCGGCAGCCGCGCCTCTATACGGCGCCGCATCATGTCCAGGTCGGGGCTCCACCATGTATACCTTCATGTACAGCAGCAGTAGCAGCAGCGGCTTGGCGGCCGCGGCGGCGGCCAGCAGCGCGGGCGGCGAGGGCGCGCAGCGCAGCGCCAGCGGCAGCCGCGCCTCTATACGGCGCCGCATCATGTCCAGGTCGGGGCTCCACCATGTATACCTTCATGTACAGCAGCAGTAGCAGCAGCGGCTTGGCGGCCGCGGCGGCGGCCAGCAGCGCGGGCGGCGAGGGCGCGCAGCGCAGCGCCAGCGGCAGCCGCGCCTCTATACGGCGCCGCATCATGTCCAGGTCGGGGCTCCACCATGTATACCTTCATGTACAGCAGCAGTAGCAGCAGCGGCTTGGCGGCCGCGGCGGCGGCCAGCAGCGCGGGCGGCGAGGGCGCGCAGCGCAGCGCCAGCGGCAGCCGCGCCTCTATACGGCGCCGCATCATGTCCAGGTCGGGGCTCCACCATGTATACCTTCATGTACAGCAGCAGTAGCAGCAGCGGCTTGGCGGCCGCGGCGGCGGCCAGCAGCGCGGGCGGCGAGGGCGCGCAGCGCAGCGCCAGCGGCAGCCGCGCCTCTATACGGCGCCGCATCATGTCCAGGTCGGGGCTCCACCATGTATACCTTCATGTACAGCAGCAGTAGCAGCAGCGGCTTGGCGGCCGCGGCGGCGGCCAGCAGCGCGGGCGGCGAGGGCGCGCAGCGCAGCGCCAGCGGCAGCCGCGCCTCTATACGGCGCCGCATCATGTCCAGGTCGGGGCTCCACCATGTATACCTTCATGTACAGCAGCAGTAGCAGCAGCGGCTTGGCGGCCGCGGCGGCGGCCAGCAGCGCGGGCGGCGAGGGCGCGCAGCGCAGCGCCAGCGGCAGCCGCGCCTCTATACGGCGCCGCATCATGTCCAGGTCGGGGCTCCACCATGTATACCTTCATGTACAGCAGCAGTAGCAGCAGCGGCTTGGCGGCCGCGGCGGCGGCCAGCAGCGCGGGCGGCGAGGGCGCGCAGCGCAGCGCCAGCGGCAGCCGCGCCTCTATACGGCGCCGCATCATGTCCAGGTCGGGGCTCCACCATGTATACCTTCATGTACAGCAGCAGTAGCAGCAGCGGCTTGGCGGCCGCGGCGGCGGCCAGCAGCGCGGGCGGCGAGGGCGCGCAGCGCAGCGCCAGCGGCAGCCGCGCCTCTATACGGCGCCGCATCATGTCCAGGTCGGGGCTCCACCATGTATACCTTCATGTACAGCAGCAGTAGCAGCAGCGGCTTGGCGGCCGCGGCGGCGGCCAGCAGCGCGGGCGGCGAGGGCGCGCAGCGCAGCGCCAGCGGCAGCCGCGCCTCTATACGGCGCCGCATCATGTCCAGGTCGGGGCTCCACCATGTATACCTTCATGTACAGCAGCAGTAGCAGCAGCGGCTTGGCGGCCGCGGCGGCGGCCAGCAGCGCGGGCGGCGAGGGCGCGCAGCGCAGCGCCAGCGGCAGCCGCGCCTCTATACGGCGCCGCATCATGTCCAGGTCGGGGCTCCACCATGTATACCTTCATGTACAGCAGCAGTAGCAGCAGCGGCTTGGCGGCCGCGGCGGCGGCCAGCAGCGCGGGCGGCGAGGGCGCGCAGCGCAGCGCCAGCGGCAGCCGCGCCTCTATACGGCGCCGCATCATGTCCAGGTCGGGGCTCCACCATGTATACCTTCATGTACAGCAGCAGTAGCAGCAGCGGCTTGGCGGCCGCGGCGGCGGCCAGCAGCGCGGGCGGCGAGGGCGCGCAGCGCAGCGCCAGCGGCAGCCGCGCCTCTATACGGCGCCGCATCATGTCCAGGTCGGGGCTCCACCATGTATACCTTCATGTACAGCAGCAGTAGCAGCAGCGGCTTGGCGGCCGCGGCGGCGGCCAGCAGCGCGGGCGGCGAGGGCGCGCAGCGCAGCGCCAGCGGCAGCCGCGCCTCTATACGGCGCCGCATCATGTCCAGGTCGGGGCTCCACCATGTATACCTTCATGTACAGCAGCAGTAGCAGCAGCGGCTTGGCGGCCGCGGCGGCGGCCAGCAGCGCGGGCGGCGAGGGCGCGCAGCGCAGCGCCAGCGGCAGCCGCGCCTCTATACGGCGCCGCATCATGTCCAGGTCGGGGCTCCACCATGTATACCTTCATGTACAGCAGCAGTAGCAGCAGCGGCTTGGCGGCCGCGGCGGCGGCCAGCAGCGCGGGCGGCGAGGGCGCGCAGCGCAGCGCCAGCGGCAGCCGCGCCTCTATACGGCGCCGCATCATGTCCAGGTCGGGGCTCCACCATGTATACCTTCATGTACAGCAGCAGTAGCAGCAGCGGCTTGGCGGCCGCGGCGGCGGCCAGCAGCGCGGGCGGCGAGGGCGCGCAGCGCAGCGCCAGCGGCAGCCGCGCCTCTATACGGCGCCGCATCATGTCCAGGTCGGGGCTCCACCATGTATACCTTCATGTACAGCAGCAGTAGCAGCAGCGGCTTGGCGGCCGCGGCGGCGGCCAGCAGCGCGGGCGGCGAGGGCGCGCAGCGCAGCGCCAGCGGCAGCCGCGCCTCTATACGGCGCCGCATCATGTCCAGGTCGGGGCTCCACCATGTATACCTTCATGTACAGCAGCAGTAGCAGCAGCGGCTTGGCGGCCGCGGCGGCGGCCAGCAGCGCGGGCGGCGAGGGCGCGCAGCGCAGCGCCAGCGGCAGCCGCGCCTCTATACGGCGCCGCATCATGTCCAGGTCGGGGCTCCACCATGTATACCTTCATGTACAGCAGCAGTAGCAGCAGCGGCTTGGCGGCCGCGGCGGCGGCCAGCAGCGCGGGCGGCGAGGGCGCGCAGCGCAGCGCCAGCGGCAGCCGCGCCTCTATACGGCGCCGCATCATGTCCAGGTCGGGGCTCCACCATGTATACCTTCATGTACAGCAGCAGTAGCAGCAGCGGCTTGGCGGCCGCGGCGGCGGCCAGCAGCGCGGGCGGCGAGGGCGCGCAGCGCAGCGCCAGCGGCAGCCGCGCCTCTATACGGCGCCGCATCATGTCCAGGTCGGGGCTCCACCATGTATACCTTCATGTACAGCAGCAGTAGCAGCAGCGGCTTGGCGGCCGCGGCGGCGGCCAGCAGCGCGGGCGGCGAGGGCGCGCAGCGCAGCGCCAGCGGCAGCCGCGCCTCTATACGGCGCCGCATCATGTCCAGGTCGGGGCTCCACCATGTATACCTTCATGTACAGCAGCAGTAGCAGCAGCGGCTTGGCGGCCGCGGCGGCGGCCAGCAGCGCGGGCGGCGAGGGCGCGCAGCGCAGCGCCAGCGGCAGCCGCGCCTCTATACGGCGCCGCATCATGTCCAGGTCGGGGCTCCACCATGTATACCTTCATGTACAGCAGCAGTAGCAGCAGCGGCTTGGCGGCCGCGGCGGCGGCCAGCAGCGCGGGCGGCGAGGGCGCGCAGCGCAGCGCCAGCGGCAGCCGCGCCTCTATACGGCGCCGCATCATGTCCAGGTCGGGGCTCCACCATGTATACCTTCATGTACAGCAGCAGTAGCAGCAGCGGCTTGGCGGCCGCGGCGGCGGCCAGCAGCGCGGGCGGCGAGGGCGCGCAGCGCAGCGCCAGCGGCAGCCGCGCCTCTATACGGCGCCGCATCATGTCCAGGTCGGGGCTCCACCATGTATACCTTCATGTACAGCAGCAGTAGCAGCAGCGGCTTGGCGGCCGCGGCGGCGGCCAGCAGCGCGGGCGGCGAGGGCGCGCAGCGCAGCGCCAGCGGCAGCCGCGCCTCTATACGGCGCCGCATCATGTCCAGGTCGGGGCTCCACCATGTATACCTTCATGTACAGCAGCAGTAGCAGCAGCGGCTTGGCGGCCGCGGCGGCGGCCAGCAGCGCGGGCGGCGAGGGCGCGCAGCGCAGCGCCAGCGGCAGCCGCGCCTCTATACGGCGCCGCATCATGTCCAGGTCGGGGCTCCACCATGTATACCTTCATGTACAGCAGCAGTAGCAGCAGCGGCTTGGCGGCCGCGGCGGCGGCCAGCAGCGCGGGCGGCGAGGGCGCGCAGCGCAGCGCCAGCGGCAGCCGCGCCTCTATACGGCGCCGCATCATGTCCAGGTCGGGGCTCCACCATGTATACCTTCATGTACAGCAGCAGTAGCAGCAGCGGCTTGGCGGCCGCGGCGGCGGCCAGCAGCGCGGGCGGCGAGGGCGCGCAGCGCAGCGCCAGCGGCAGCCGCGCCTCTATACGGCGCCGCATCATGTCCAGGTCGGGGCTCCACCATGTATACCTTCATGTACAGCAGCAGTAGCAGCAGCGGCTTGGCGGCCGCGGCGGCGGCCAGCAGCGCGGGCGGCGAGGGCGCGCAGCGCAGCGCCAGCGGCAGCCGCGCCTCTATACGGCGCCGCATCATGTCCAGGTCGGGGCTCCACCATGTATACCTTCATGTACAGCAGCAGTAGCAGCAGCGGCTTGGCGGCCGCGGCGGCGGCCAGCAGCGCGGGCGGCGAGGGCGCGCAGCGCAGCGCCAGCGGCAGCCGCGCCTCTATACGGCGCCGCATCATGTCCAGGTCGGGGCTCCACCATGTATACCTTCATGTACAGCAGCAGTAGCAGCAGCGGCTTGGCGGCCGCGGCGGCGGCCAGCAGCGCGGGCGGCGAGGGCGCGCAGCGCAGCGCCAGCGGCAGCCGCGCCTCTATACGGCGCCGCATCATGTCCAGGTCGGGGCTCCACCATGTATACCTTCATGTACAGCAGCAGTAGCAGCAGCGGCTTGGCGGCCGCGGCGGCGGCCAGCAGCGCGGGCGGCGAGGGCGCGCAGCGCAGCGCCAGCGGCAGCCGCGCCTCTATACGGCGCCGCATCATGTCCAGGTCGGGGCTCCACCATGTATACCTTCATGTACAGCAGCAGTAGCAGCAGCGGCTTGGCGGCCGCGGCGGCGGCCAGCAGCGCGGGCGGCGAGGGCGCGCAGCGCAGCGCCAGCGGCAGCCGCGCCTCTATACGGCGCCGCATCATGTCCAGGTCGGGGCTCCACCATGTATACCTTCATGTACAGCAGCAGTAGCAGCAGCGGCTTGGCGGCCGCGGCGGCGGCCAGCAGCGCGGGCGGCGAGGGCGCGCAGCGCAGCGCCAGCGGCAGCCGCGCCTCTATACGGCGCCGCATCATGTCCAGGTCGGGGCTCCACCATGTATACCTTCATGTACAGCAGCAGTAGCAGCAGCGGCTTGGCGGCCGCGGCGGCGGCCAGCAGCGCGGGCGGCGAGGGCGCGCAGCGCAGCGCCAGCGGCAGCCGCGCCTCTATACGGCGCCGCATCATGTCCAGGTCGGGGCTCCACCGTGTATACCTTCATGTACAGCAGCAGTAGCAGCAGCGGCTTGGCGGCCGCGGCGGCGGCCAGCAGCGCGGGCGGCGAGGGCGCGCAGCGCAGCGCCAGCGGCAGCCGCGCCTCTATACGGCGCCGCATCATGTCCAGGTCGGGGCTCCACCATGTATACCTTCATGTACAGCAGCAGTAGCAGCAGCGGCTTGGCGGCCGCGGCGGCGGCCAGCAGCGCGGGCGGCGAGGGCGCGCAGCGCAGCGCCAGCGGCAGCCGCGCCTCTATACGGCGCCGCATCATGTCCAGGTCGGGGCTCCACCGTGTATACCTTCATGTACAGCAGCAGTAGCAGCAGCGGCTTGGCGGCCGCGGCGGCGGCCAGCAGCGCGGGCGGCGAGGGCGCGCAGCGCAGCGCCAGCGGCAGCCGCGCCTCTATACGGCGCCGCATCATGTCCAGGTCGGGGCTCCACCATGTATACCTTCATGTACAGCAGCAGTAGCAGCAGCGGCTTGGCGGCCGCGGCGGCGGCCAGCAGCGCGGGCGGCGAGGGCGCGCAGCGCAGCGCCAGCGGCAGCCGCGCCTCTATACGGCGCCGCATCATGTCCAGGTCGGGGCTCCACCATGTATACCTTCATGTACAGCAGCAGTAGCAGCAGCGGCTTGGCGGCCGCGGCGGCGGCCAGCAGCGCGGGCGGCGAGGGCGCGCAGCGCAGCGCCAGCGGCAGCCGCGCCTCTATACGGCGCCGCATCATGTCCAGGTCGGGGCTCCACCGTGTATACCTTCATGTACAGCAGCAGTAGCAGCAGCGGCTTGGCGGCCGCGGCGGCGGCCAGCAGCGCGGGCGGCGAGGGCGCGCAGCGCAGCGCCAGCGGCAGCCGCGCCTCTATACGGCGCCGCATCATGTCCAGGTCGGGGCTCCACCGTGTATACCTTCATGTACAGCAGCAGTAGCAGCAGCGGCTTGGCGGCCGCGGCGGCGGCCAGCAGCGCGGGCGGCGAGGGCGCGCAGCGCAGCGCCAGCGGCAGCCGCGCCTCTATACGGCGCCGCATCATGTCCAGGTCGGGGCTCCACCATGTATACCTTCATGTACAGCAGCAGTAGCAGCAGCGGCTTGGCGGCCGCGGCGGCGGCCAGCAGCGCGGGCGGCGAGGGCGCGCAGCGCAGCGCCAGCGGCAGCCGCGCCTCTATACGGCGCCGCATCATGTCCAGGTCGGGGCTCCACCATGTATACCTTCATGTACAGCAGCAGTAGCAGCAGCGGCTTGGCGGCCGCGGCGGCGGCCAGCAGCGCGGGCGGCGAGGGCGCGCAGCGCAGCGCCAGCGGCAGCCGCGCCTCTATACGGCGCCGCATCATGTCCAGGTCGGGGCTCCACCATGTATACCTTCATGTACAGCAGCAGTAGCAGCAGCGGCTTGGCGGCCGCGGCGGCGGCCAGCAGCGCGGGCGGCGAGGGCGCGCAGCGCAGCGCCAGCGGCAGCCGCGCCTCTATACGGCGCCGCATCATGTCCAGGTCGGGGCTCCACCATGTATACCTTCATGTACAGCAGCAGTAGCAGCAGCGGCTTGGCGGCCGCGGCGGCGGCCAGCAGCGCGGGCGGCGAGGGCGCGCAGCGCAGCGCCAGCGGCAGCCGCGCCTCTATACGGCGCCGCATCATGTCCAGGTCGGGGCTCCACCATGTATACCTTCATGTACAGCAGCAGTAGCAGCAGCGGCTTGGCGGCCGCGGCGGCGGCCAGCAGCGCGGGCGGCGAGGGCGCGCAGCGCAGCGCCAGCGGCAGCCGCGCCTCTATACGGCGCCGCATCATGTCCAGGTCGGGGCTCCACCATGTATACCTTCATGTACAGCAGCAGTAGCAGCAGCGGCTTGGCGGCCGCGGCGGCGGCCAGCAGCGCGGGCGGCGAGGGCGCGCAGCGCAGCGCCAGCGGCAGCCGCGCCTCTATACGGCGCCGCATCATGTCCAGGTCGGGGCTCCACCATGTATACCTTCATGTACAGCAGCAGTAGCAGCAGCGGCTTGGCGGCCGCGGCGGCGGCCAGCAGCGCGGGCGGCGAGGGCGCGCAGCGCAGCGCCAGCGGCAGCCGCGCCTCTATACGGCGCCGCATCATGTCCAGGTCGGGGCTCCACCATGTATACCTTCATGTACAGCAGCAGTAGCAGCAGCGGCTTGGCGGCCGCGGCGGCGGCCAGCAGCGCGGGCGGCGAGGGCGCGCAGCGCAGCGCCAGCGGCAGCCGCGCCTCTATACGGCGCCGCATCATGTCCAGGTCGGGGCTCCACCATGTATACCTTCATGTACAGCAGCAGTAGCAGCAGCGGCTTGGCGGCCGCGGCGGCGGCCAGCAGCGCGGGCGGCGAGGGCGCGCAGCGCAGCGCCAGCGGCAGCCGCGCCTCTATACGGCGCCGCATCATGTCCAGGTCGGGGCTCCACCATGTATACCTTCATGTACAGCAGCAGTAGCAGCAGCGGCTTGGCGGCCGCGGCGGCGGCCAGCAGCGCGGGCGGCGAGGGCGCGCAGCGCAGCGCCAGCGGCAGCCGCGCCTCTATACGGCGCCGCATCATGTCCAGGTCGGGGCTCCACCATGTATACCTTCATGTACAGCAGCAGTAGCAGCAGCGGCTTGGCGGCCGCGGCGGCGGCCAGCAGCGCGGGCGGCGAGGGCGCGCAGCGCAGCGCCAGCGGCAGCCGCGCCTCTATACGGCGCCGCATCATGTCCAGGTCGGGGCTCCACCATGTATACCTTCATGTACAGCAGCAGTAGCAGCAGCGGCTTGGCGGCCGCGGCGGCGGCCAGCAGCGCGGGCGGCGAGGGCGCGCAGCGCAGCGCCAGCGGCAGCCGCGCCTCTATACGGCGCCGCATCATGTCCAGGTCGGGGCTCCACCATGTATACCTTCATGTACAGCAGCAGTAGCAGCAGCGGCTTGGCGGCCGCGGCGGCGGCCAGCAGCGCGGGCGGCGAGGGCGCGCAGCGCAGCGCCAGCGGCAGCCGCGCCTCTATACGGCGCCGCATCATGTCCAGGTCGGGGCTCCACCATGTATACCTTCATGTACAGCAGCAGTAGCAGCAGCGGCTTGGCGGCCGCGGCGGCGGCCAGCAGCGCGGGCGGCGAGGGCGCGCAGCGCAGCGCCAGCGGCAGCCGCGCCTCTATACGGCGCCGCATCATGTCCAGGTCGGGGCTCCACCATGTATACCTTCATGTACAGCAGCAGTAGCAGCAGCGGCTTGGCGGCCGCGGCGGCGGCCAGCAGCGCGGGCGGCGAGGGCGCGCAGCGCAGCGCCAGCGGCAGCCGCGCCTCTATACGGCGCCGCATCATGTCCAGGTCTGGGCCAGCCTCCTCGGCTTCCTGCATTATGTACTTGACCAGCACTTCCAGCTGTGAAAATTACAATCGCACATATATTTGTGTTGGTTCTTACATTTCATCATCACATCATCATACCAGCCGAAACGCATTACAAAACTAGCCGAAAGACGTCCACTGCTGAACATAAGCCTCCCCGAAAGAGTGGTACTGTGTACCGCGTTCGGCGCCAGCTAGATAGCAATCGTGACGGCGTGAGCGCGTCGTCGGCGCCGGTAATTCGCAGGGTGGCCGATGTCACCTTGAGAGTTGCCCGGACAGCCCCGCAGAGCGAGTGCATGCTTTACGGTGGGTTGATCTCGTACACCTGCATGGTATGGTCTTGTATCAGAATCCAACAAAAAGAAACTGCGTGCGCAGGAGAACCAAGCCCTACGCACAATAACTGCTGCTCCCCGTTTCGTGAGAAACGGGGTAATCCAGCGCGACCTCCGGTGGGAGACACTGGACGTCTTCATCAGCCGCCTCGCTCGCGTCATGTTCGACCGTGCCGACAACTCTAGCTGTCCGTCCCTGCAAGGGATCGCGCCTCTCCACGCGCGACCCCCGGACCGACGCTCGCGGGCTCTTCCCACAGAGCTAGCGCCAAAATGATGCCCCCTGTCACGCCCAGGGAAACCTCCAAGCCAACACCGGCCAACGTGACCCCAAAGCCGCTGATAGGCCAACGGAACACCAAGCCGGGACTGGAACCTGCCACAGCCTTCCGGCCCGTCATTACGGGCTGAGAAGAGCGCAGCCACCAGAGGGCAAAAGCCCTGATATGGCATCCTCCACACCCAGTAGTGGGTGTGAGAGACGTCTCGAGTGCTCGTATAGGTTACCTACGGTTGTGTCGATGCGGGGGCACCGAGATCAGTAGATTTTGGGTTAGCGTTGTACGGAACGCCTTGAAGCGAGCGCACGGGTAACGGTTTTGATCTCGTATATGTTTGCGCCAATGCGGGGCGTCGAGATTAGATTTAAATCAGGGGCTGAATGCACCATACGGTTGGGGTTCGGCTCGAACAAGTGAAGTTTGGAAGGTGCCTTTGAGGAGACAGCTGAACGGCTGGCTCAAGAGCTGGTCGAGCCTCATATGCAGAGATCGGAATTTTCGCGGCAAAACAAAACACTGTCGCAATCAAGCTAGGGTTAGAAACATTTTTTTATCGATATCGATAGTTGTGTAATAGAAGACAAACAAGGTTCATCAAATAAATTAAAATATTTAATACAATTTTTTACGTGAGGTTTGTATACAATTGTATAGAGACAGATGCAATGTCCTATTGAGTAGGTACTCATTTTCTGAAGTGTCTATTATTTTCAATGAGGTGGTATAGTCACTTCATTAAAAGTTTTACCTCTTTGATACCCGACTACGACAAAGCCAAAAGAAAGGGTTGTTAGTTAATATGATAAAGTATAGTTAAGGTTTAGATGGAATAACACATATAAAACAATTCTGTATCTTACCACTTCTTTTCCACTGCATATTTTAAATTAACAGTCGCGAATGATTATAAAATAATGTAAATACATAGGCATGTTTCTTTAATATAACAATACTCGATTTCGATAAAAGACACGTTTCTAACACTAGCTAGATTGCGACAGTGTTTTGTTTTGCCGCGAAAATTCCGATCTCTGCTCATATGTCATCGGGTGCTCCAGCAAATTCACATACATACAATCACATTTACATACACATGTCTTGCTGGCTTTGACCATGGAAGTCTGAAGAAACCTGCTTGGTGCTTTGGTCAGATTTGATTCAAGTTTAGCGTTGCGTATCGCGACCTGTTTGTTCCCAACGGGAAGGCTGCTTGTATGGCACCGATCTCATGGGCCCATTGGCTACCCGGCTGTTCTTGTTGGGAACAGGCACAATGACCGGTTCTTTCTGCGCCAGACGCATCTAGCGGACTCTCGCGACCACCTATAGGGTCTACCCAAGCTGCGCTTTTCGGTACGTGTACATTAACACTAATAAAAAAAATCAAAAATACTCAGGTTGAAATACAAGGACTGTGTAGTGGTATAAAAAAAAGTTAACCTGTGGATGAGTGAGCCGCAGCAGATGACAAGGCGATTGGTGTTTGGGTGCAGCGCGGTCGCGGCCCTGCCACACGCGCTCTGAACCCATCAGCGTTTCAGTGAAGTCTAGCACGCCGCTCGCCGCCCACCCACTGTATAGAGAACCTTAGTTATATAGCAGTAAGGTCTAATTTAAGTTAAGGTTCAAGGCAAAAACACACCCTAAGTATTATGAGCATGAGGATAAAATTCAAACCAACAACTGCTTTTCCGTCAATTCCGTGATAAGGTTTTGTCGCAAAAAGATTGTGATCCCTTTTGAAAATGAAAATTGTCTATTTCCCTTTTTGAAAAAGTACAATGCTTACAGTGATTGGGACGTTCTTTTAGGTAAGTAAACCTGTGTTAGGATGCCCCGCTCTTCCCTAACTGGTAAGTAGCTACACTTTTGCAAATCTAAGCTGTCAACGCTGGTTAAAAAAGTAATTAGAAAAGGGACCCCACGCTTATATCGTGGTGTGATGAACGTGTAGAAAGAAGCCAGATTGTAGTTACCCGTTAGGATGCAGTAGTGTGGCGAGGCAGGTGTGTAGGGTGCGCCACGAGGCGCGGTGCGCGAGCAGCGTCACCAGCAGCGGCCGCCACGCCGCCGAGCCCGACCGGAACATCAGCCGCATCTACACAACACAGTGGGGTGAAGTCTCGATCACGTGTGGACGTAGGGGCAGTACCGACAGCGTTCTGGGGGTGATTGCGGGCCGATGTGATAGTCCAATTATGGCTCATTGGATTAGGCTGTCAAAGAGCTTTTATAACATGTAGGAAATAAGTTAGCTTTATTAAGCTCGCGAACACGTGCGGAGCTGGCTCCGCAGTCCCCGACTCTACTTGTTACCTGTCGCTCGGGCTGCGGGCCGAGCGTCTCGCGCTGCAGCTCCGACATCCAGTCCAGCAGCAGGCCGCAGCCGAGCGCGCGCCGCGCGAACACGTGCGGGGCTGGCTCCGCAGTCCCCGACTCTACTTGTTACCTGTCGCTCGGGCTGCGGGCCGAGCGTCTCGCGCTGCAGCTCCGACATCCAGTCCAGCAGCAGGCCGCAGCCGAGCGCGCGCCGCGCGAACACGTGCGGGGCTGGCTCCGCAGTCCCCGACTCTACTTGTTACCTGTCGCTCGGGCTGCGGGCCGAGCGTCTCGCGCTGCAGCTCCGACATCCAGTCCAGCAGCAGGCCGCAGCCGAGCGCGCGCCGCGCGAACACGTGCGGGGCTGGCTCCGCAGTCCCCGACTCTACTTGTTACCTGTCGCTCGGGCTGCGGGCCGAGCGTCTCGCGCTGCAGCTCCGACATCCAGTCCAGCAGCAGGCCGCAGCCGAGCGCGCGCCGCGCGAACACGTGCGGGGCTGGCTCCGCAGTCCCCGACTCTACTTGTTACCTGTCGCTCGGGCTGCGGGCCGAGCGTCTCGCGCTGCAGCTCCGACATCCAGTCCAGCAGCAGGCCGCAGCCGAGCGCGCGCCGCGCGAACACGTGCGGGGCTGGCTCCGCAGTCCCCGACTCTACTTGTTACCTGTCGCTCGGGCTGCGGGCCGAGCGTCTCGCGCTGCAGCTCCGACATCCAGTCCAGCAGCAGGCCGCAGCCGAGCGCGCGCCGCGCGAACACGTGCGGGGCTGGCTCCGCAGTCCCCGACTCTACTTGTTACCTGTCGCTCGGGCTGCGGGCCGAGCGTCTCGCGCTGCAGCTCCGACATCCAGTCCAGCAGCAGGCCGCAGCCGAGCGCGCGCCGCGCGAACACGTGCGGGGCTGGCTCCGCAGTCCCCGACTCTACTTGTTACCTGTCGCTCGGGCTGCGGGCCGAGCGTCTCGCGCTGCAGCTCCGACATCCAGTCCAGCAGCAGGCCGCAGCCGAGCGCGCGCCGCGCGAACACGTGCGGGGCTGGCTCCGCAGTCCCCGACTCTACTTGTTACCTGTCGCTCGGGCTGCGGGCCGAGCGTCTCGCGCTGCAGCTCCGACATCCAGTCCAGCAGCAGGCCGCAGCCGAGCGCGCGCCGCGCGAACACGTGCGGGGCTGGCTCCGCAGTCCCCGACTCTACTTGTTACCTGTCGCTCGGGCTGCGGGCCGAGCGTCTCGCGCTGCAGCTCCGACATCCAGTCCAGCAGCAGGCCGCAGCCGAGCGCGCGCCGCGCGAACACGTGCGGGGCTGGCTCCGCAGTCCCCGACTCTACTTGTTACCTGTCGCTCGGGCTGCGGGCCGAGCGTCTCGCGCTGCAGCTCCGACATCCAGTCCAGCAGCAGGCCGCAGCCGAGCGCGCGCCGCGCGAACACGTGCGGGGCTGGCTCCGCAGTCCCCGACTCTACTTGTTACCTGTCGCTCGGGCTGCGGGCCGAGCGTCTCGCGCTGCAGCTCCGACATCCAGTCCAGCAGCAGGCCGCAGCCGAGCGCGCGCCGCGCGAACACGTGCGGGGCTGGCTCCGCAGTCCCCGACTCTACTTGTTACCTGTCGCTCGGGCTGCGGGCCGAGCGTCTCGCGCTGCAGCTCCGACATCCAGTCCAGCAGCAGGCCGCAGCCGAGCGCGCGCCGCGCGAACACGTGCGGGGCTGGCTCCGCAGTCCCCGACTCTACTTGTTACCTGTCGCTCGGGCTGCGGGCCGAGCGTCTCGCGCTGCAGCTCCGACATCCAGTCCAGCAGCAGGCCGCAGCCGAGCGCGCGCCGCGCGAACACGTGCGGGGCTGGCTCCGCAGTCCCCGACTCTACTTGTTACCTGTCGCTCGGGCTGCGGGCCGAGCGTCTCGCGCTGCAGCTCCGACATCCAGTCCAGCAGCAGGCCGCAGCCGAGCGCGCGCCGCGCGAACACGTGCGGGGCTGGCTCCGCAGTCCCCGACTCTACTTGTTACCTGTCGCTCGGGCTGCGGGCCGAGCGTCTCGCGCTGCAGCTCCGACATCCAGTCCAGCAGCAGGCCGCAGCCGAGCGCGCGCCGCGCGAACACGTGCGGGGCTGGCTCCGCAGTCCCCGACTCTACTTGTTACCTGTCGCTCGGGCTGCGGGCCGAGCGTCTCGCGCTGCAGCTCCGACATCCAGTCCAGCAGCAGGCCGCAGCCGAGCGCGCGCCGCGCGAACACGTGCGGGGCTGGCTCCGCAGTCCCCGACTCTACTTGTTACCTGTCGCTCGGGCTGCGGGCCGAGCGTCTCGCGCTGCAGCTCCGACATCCAGTCCAGCAGCAGGCCGCAGCCGAGCGCGCGCCGCGCGAACACGTGCGGGGCTGGCTCCGCAGTCCCCGACTCTACTTGTTACCTGTCGCTCGGGCTGCGGGCCGAGCGTCTCGCGCTGCAGCTCCGACATCCAGTCCAGCAGCAGGCCGCAGCCGAGCGCGCGCCGCGCGAACACGTGCGGGGCTGGCTCCGCAGTCCCCGACTCTACTTGTTACCTGTCGCTCGGGCTGCGGGCCGAGCGTCTCGCGCTGCAGCTCCGACATCCAGTCCAGCAGCAGGCCGCAGCCGAGCGCGCGCCGCGCGAACACGTGCGGGGCTGGCTCCGCAGTCCCCGACTCTACTTGTTACCTGTCGCTCGGGCTGCGGGCCGAGCGTCTCGCGCTGCAGCTCCGACATCCAGTCCAGCAGCAGGCCGCAGCCGAGCGCGCGCCGCGCGAACACGTGCGGGGCTGGCTCCGCAGTCCCCGACTCTACTTGTTACCTGTCGCTCGGGCTGCGGGCCGAGCGTCTCGCGCTGCAGCTCCGACATCCAGTCCAGCAGCAGGCCGCAGCCGAGCGCGCGCCGCGCGAACACGTGCGGGGCTGGCTCCGCAGTCCCCGACTCTACTTGTTACCTGTCGCTCGGGCTGCGGGCCGAGCGTCTCGCGCTGCAGCTCCGACATCCAGTCCAGCAGCAGGCCGCAGCCGAGCGCGCGCCGCGCGAACACGTGCGGGGCTGGCTCCGCAGTCCCCGACTCTACTTGTTACCTGTCGCTCGGGCTGCGGGCCGAGCGTCTCGCGCTGCAGCTCCGACATCCAGTCCAGCAGCAGGCCGCAGCCGAGCGCGCGCCGCGCGAACACGTGCGGGGCTGGCTCCGCAGTCCCCGACTCTACTTGTTACCTGTCGCTCGGGCTGCGGGCCGAGCGTCTCGCGCTGCAGCTCCGACATCCAGTCCAGCAGCAGGCCGCAGCCGAGCGCGCGCCGCGCGAACACGTGCGGGGCTGGCTCCGCAGTCCCCGACTCTACTTGTTACCTGTCGCTCGGGCTGCGGGCCGAGCGTCTCGCGCTGCAGCTCCGACATCCAGTCCAGCAGCAGGCCGCAGCCGAGCGCGCGCCGCGCGAACACGTGCGGGGCTGGCTCCGCAGTCCCCGACTCTACTTGTTACCTGTCGCTCGGGCTGCGGGCCGAGCGTCTCGCGCTGCAGCTCCGACATCCAGTCCAGCAGCAGGCCGCAGCCGAGCGCGCGCCGCGCGAACACGTGCGGGGCTGGCTCCGCAGTCCCCGACTCTACTTGTTACCTGTCGCTCGGGCTGCGGGCCGAGCGTCTCGCGCTGCAGCTCCGACATCCAGTCCAGCAGCAGGCCGCAGCCGAGCGCGCGCCGCGCGAACACGTGCGGGGCTGGCTCCGCAGTCCCCGACTCTACTTGTTACCTGTCGCTCGGGCTGCGGGCCGAGCGTCTCGCGCTGCAGCTCCGACATCCAGTCCAGCAGCAGGCCGCAGCCGAGCGCGCGCCGCGCGAACACGTGCGGGGCTGGCTCCGCAGTCCCCGACTCTACTTGTTACCTGTCGCTCGGGCTGCGGGCCGAGCGTCTCGCGCTGCAGCTCCGACATCCAGTCCAGCAGCAGGCCGCAGCCGAGCGCGCGCCGCGCGAACACGTGCGGGGCTGGCTCCGCAGTCCCCGACTCTACTTGTTACCTGTCGCTCGGGCTGCGGGCCGAGCGTCTCGCGCTGCAGCTCCGACATCCAGTCCAGCAGCAGGCCGCAGCCGAGCGCGCGCCGCGCGAACACGTGCGGGGCTGGCTCCGCAGTCCCCGACTCTACTTGTTACCTGTCGCTCGGGCTGCGGGCCGAGCGTCTCGCGCTGCAGCTCCGACATCCAGTCCAGCAGCAGGCCGCAGCCGAGCGCGCGCCGCGCGAACACGTGCGGGGCTGGCTCCGCAGTCCCCGACTCTACTTTCACCTGATACAAAAACAACATTAGGTAACTGATTGGAGATATTCGGGCGCCATTGTTGTACTCGCGAGTTCGTGGCGAGTGGACGTATTTGGTTCAAAATGGAGCGTGATAACGTCGATACGGAACTTAATAACTGGCTAAGTCCATCCCGCGTAGGATCGCGTGTAAAACGCAGCATCTGGACGCAATATAAATTGAAGCGCGCGAGTGGACTCGCGCATAAATCGCGTCATATAGACAGGCGGTAAGATTCCAACTCACTTCGTTCTCGTAGGCGCCCTGCTGGTTCTTCTCCAGCAGCGTGGAGATGACGTCCACCACCAGCCGCGTGTTCTGCGTCTCGATGATGCGGTTCCCGATCGCTTCTAGGGTGTTTGGGGTAGCTGATTCCAGCGCTGTGCGACAAATATGAAAGTTCATTAGAAAGCAACGCCCGATGGTACAAACACACAGCTAGAAAATGTCAAGAACACCGTTTTAAAATAGACAATTCTTTCAATTGCAACTGCGCGCGCACGTTGGCCAGAAAGACTGAGTTCTTAAAGTTTTGGGTTGAGAGTTATCTCGTATTTGGTGCGCCAATACCGGCGTCGAGATTGGATTTGTTTTGGGAGCGCGAGGCTGGATGCACCATGCGGTTGGGTGTCGGCTCGCACAAGTGAAGTTTGAAAGGAGCAGAAGACAGCTGAACGGCGGGCTCGAAGGCGAATCGGGCCTCAGATATCATCGTGCGGTCCAACAAGTTACATGCGGGCACATTTACACAATTCATATACACGTGTCTTGCTGGCTTTGACCAAGGAAGCCTGAAGAATTCTACCGTGTCCGCTGGGCACTTGCACTGCCTCAGCAGCGTCGAGCACACCTGTACATACCAGCGACGAGTTGTTCCTTGGTAGCGGGCACGGGCAGATGCGGCACGGGAGCGGCGCGGACCGCGCGGCGCTCGGGCGCGGCCAGCAGCGTCAGCAAGTCCGCTACCGGGCCCGCTGGGCACTTGCACTGCCTCAGCAGCGTCGAGCACACCTGTACATACCAGCGACGAGTTGTTCCTTGGTAGCGGGCACGGGCAGATGCGGCACGGGAGCGGCGCGGACCGCGCGGCGCTCGGGCGCGGCCAGCAGCGTCAGCAAGTCCGCTACCGGGCCCGCTGGGCACTTGCACTGCCTCAGCAGCGTCGAGCACACCTGTACATACCAGCGACGAGTTGTTCCTTGGTAGCGGGCACGGGCAGATGCGGCACGGGAGCGGCGCGGACCGCGCGGCGCTCGGGCGCGGCCAGCAGCGTCAGCAAGTCCGCTACCGGGCCCGCTGGGCACTTGCACTGCCTCAGCAGCGTCGAGCACACCTGTACATACCAGCGACGAGTTGTTCCTTGGTAGCGGGCACGGGCAGATGCGGCACGGGAGCGGCGCGGACCGCGCGGCGCTCGGGCGCGGCCAGCAGCGTCAGCAAGTCCGCTACCGGGCCCGCTGGGCACTTGCACTGCCTCAGCAGCGTCGAGCACACCTGTACATACCAGCGACGAGTTGTTCCTTGGTAGCGGGCACGGGCAGATGCGGCACGGGAGCGGCGCGGACCGCGCGGCGCTCGGGCGCGGCCAGCAGCGTCAGCAAGTCCGCTACCGGGCCCGCTGGGCACTTGCACTGCCTCAGCAGCGTCGAGCACACCTGTACATACCAGCGACGAGTTGTTCCTTGGTAGCGGGCACGGGCAGATGCGGCACGGGAGCGGCGCGGACCGCGCGGCGCTCGGGCGCGGCCAGCAGCGTCAGCAAGTCCGCTACCGGGCCCGCTGGGCACTTGCACTGCCTCAGCAGCGTCGAGCACACCTGTACATACCAGCGACGAGTTGTTCCTTGGTAGCGGGCACGGGCAGATGCGGCACGGGAGCGGCGCGGACCGCGCGGCGCTCGGGCGCGGCCAGCAGCGTCAGCAAGTCCGCTACCGGGCCCGCTGGGCACTTGCACTGCCTCAGCAGCGTCGAGCACACCTGTACATACCAGCGACGAGTTGTTCCTTGGTAGCGGGCACGGGCAGATGCGGCACGGGAGCGGCGCGGACCGCGCGGCGCTCGGGCGCGGCCAGCAGCGTCAGCAAGTCCGCTACCGGGCCCGCTGGGCACTTGCACTGCCTCAGCAGCGTCGAGCACACCTGTACATACCAGCGACGAGTTGTTCCTTGGTAGCGGGCACGGGCAGATGCGGCACGGGAGCGGCGCGGACCGCGCGGCGCTCGGGCGCGGCCAGCAGCGTCAGCAAGTCCGCTACCGGGCCCGCTGGGCACTTGCACTGCCTCAGCAGCGTCGAGCACACCTGTACATACCAGCGACGAGTTGTTCCTTGGTAGCGGGCACGGGCAGATGCGGCACGGGAGCGGCGCGGACCGCGCGGCGCTCGGGCGCGGCCAGCAGCGTCAGCAAGTCCGCTACCGGGCCCGCTGGGCACTTGCACTGCCTCAGCAGCGTCGAGCACACCTGTACATACCAGCGACGAGTTGTTCCTTGGTAGCGGGCACGGGCAGATGCGGCACGGGAGCGGCGCGGACCGCGCGGCGCTCGGGCGCGGCCAGCAGCGTCAGCAAGTCCGCTACCGGGCCCGCTGGGCACTTGCACTGCCTCAGCAGCGTCGAGCACACCTGTACAACGACATAACATTACCAGCTGACCCAGGACAAACCAACATTTCATATGCACCTAAGTACTCGTACCATTTACGGTCGGCATCGAAAGGGGCTTAACGCCTTTGTACCGTGTTAAATTAAATGTCACGTTAAACTGGCGTGGCTCAGACCCGGCCAGTCGAACGCACAATGTGCGCCGATGCTTTACAAAATGCATAAAAGAACTGGACGAGTTATATTCTAGGTTTTCAGTACCAACTAGAAAACGCAAACGGCCTGAGATGCAGCAGTGGAATTATTAAGTCTAAATTTCACATTTTGTAACCCCTTGTTAGAAAATCTCAGTAATGCAATTTATTAGTGATCTCACAAATGTTTACTTACGTTTATGCTATCAGTGGGGAACCTGTGTTGACAATCGGGCGTGGGAATTGTGGGAACGGAAAAGCATTCGGCGCAAAGCGAGATAGCAATCGTGACGGGGAGAGAGCGCCGCCTGCGCAGTTAGGAGTGAAATAGATGTCACTCAGTTGTCCAGACGGTCTTGAGGTGAGAACACGCATTCTTGGTTTTGACCTCGTAGTTGTTGCGTTATACTGTCGCGCCGAGGTCATAAAAGATTTTGGGTTTTGATTTCGATTTGTTGCACCATACGGGGCGCCGAGATTGGGTTTGGATTGTGGGCGCGAAGCTGAATACCCCATCCGGTTAAGGGCGGCTCGCACAAGTGAAGTTCGGAAGGAGCAGAAGACAGCTGAACGGCGGGCTCATGAGCTGGTCGAGCCTCAGTCATCATCGGGTGCTGCATCATGATAATGATGTAGTGACTGACCTCCCGGAGCGGCTGGCACCGCGCGAGCGCCATGCTGCGCAGCAGCACGGCGGCGTGGCTGGCGCGCGCGCTCATGCCGCGCAGCACGGCGCTGTCCGCGGCTTGCAGGAACAAGGTCACGCGCTGGATGTAGTGACTGACCTCCCGGAGCGGCTGGCACCGCGCGAGCGCCATGCTGCGCAGCAGCACGGCGGCGTGGCTGGCGCGCGCGCTCATGCCGCGCAGCACGGCGCTGTCCGCGGCTTGCAGGAACAAGGTCACGCGCTGGATGTAGTGACTGACCTCCCGGAGCGGCTGGCACCGCGCGAGCGCCATGCTGCGCAGCAGCACGGCGGCGTGGCTGGCGCGCGCGCTCATGCCGCGCAGCACGGCGCTGTCCGCGGCTTGCAGGAACAAGGTCACGCGCTGGATGTAGTGACTGACCTCCCGGAGCGGCTGGCACCGCGCGAGCGCCATGCTGCGCAGCAGCACGGCGGCGTGGCTGGCGCGCGCGCTCATGCCGCGCAGCACGGCGCTGTCCGCGGCTTGCAGGAACAAGGTCACGCGCTGGATGTAGTGACTGACCTCCCGGAGCGGCTGGCACCGCGCGAGCGCCATGCTGCGCAGCAGCACGGCGGCGTGGCTGGCGCGCGCGCTCATGCCGCGCAGCACGGCGCTGTCCGCGGCTTGCAGGAACAAGGTCACGCGCTGGATGTAGTGACTGACCTCCCGGAGCGGCTGGCACCGCGCGAGCGCCATGCTGCGCAGCAGCACGGCGGCGTGGCTGGCGCGCGCGCTCATGCCGCGCAGCACGGCGCTGTCCGCGGCTTGCAGGAACAAGGTCACGCGCTGGATGTAGTGACTGACCTCCCGGAGCGGCTGGCACCGCGCGAGCGCCATGCTGCGCAGCAGCACGGCGGCGTGGCTGGCGCGCGCGCTCATGCCGCGCAGCACGGCGCTGTCCGCGGCTTGCAGGAACAAGGTCACGCGCTGGATGTAGTGACTGACCTCCCGGAGCGGCTGGCACCGCGCGAGCGCCATGCTGCGCAGCAGCACGGCGGCGTGGCTGGCGCGCGCGCTCATGCCGCGCAGCACGGCGCTGTCCGCGGCTTGCAGGAACAAGGTCACGCGCTGGATGTAGTGACTGACCTCCCGGAGCGGCTGGCACCGCGCGAGCGCCATGCTGCGCAGCAGCACGGCGGCGTGGCTGGCGCGCGCGCTCATGCCGCGCAGCACGGCGCTGTCCGCGGCTTGCAGGAACAAGGTCACGCGCTGGATGTAGTGACTGACCTCCCGGAGCGGCTGGCACCGCGCGAGCGCCATGCTGCGCAGCAGCACGGCGGCGTGGCTGGCGCGCGCGCTCATGCCGCGCAGCACGGCGCTGTCCGCGGCTTGCAGGAACAAGGTCACGCGCTGGATGTAGTGACTGACCTCCCGGAGCGGCTGGCACCGCGCGAGCGCCATGCTGCGCAGCAGCACGGCGGCGTGGCTGGCGCGCGCGCTCATGCCGCGCAGCACGGCGCTGTCCGCGGCTTGCAGGAACAAGGTCACGCGCTGGATGTAGTGACTGACCTCCCGGAGCGGCTGGCACCGCGCGAGCGCCATGCTGCGCAGCAGCACGGCGGCGTGGCTGGCGCGCGCGCTCATGCCGCGCAGCACGGCGCTGTCCGCGGCTTGCAGGAACAAGGTCACGCGCTGGATGTAGTGACTGACCTCCCGGAGCGGCTGGCACCGCGCGAGCGCCATGCTGCGCAGCAGCACGGCGGCGTGGCTGGCGCGCGCGCTCATGCCGCGCAGCACGGCGCTGTCCGCGGCTTGCAGGAACAAGGTCACGCGCTGGATGTAGTGACTGACCTCCCGGAGCGGCTGGCACCGCGCGAGCGCCATGCTGCGCAGCAGCACGGCGGCGTGGCTGGCGCGCGCGCTCATGCCGCGCAGCACGGCGCTGTCCGCGGCTTGCAGGAACAAGGTCACGCGCTGGATGTAGTGACTGACCTCCCGGAGCGGCTGGCACCGCGCGAGCGCCATGCTGCGCAGCAGCACGGCGGCGTGGCTGGCGCGCGCGCTCATGCCGCGCAGCACGGCGCTGTCCGCGGCTTGCAGGAACAAGGTCACGCGCTGGATGTAGTGACTGACCTCCCGGAGCGGCTGGCACCGCGCGAGCGCCATGCTGCGCAGCAGCACGGCGGCGTGGCTGGCGCGCGCGCTCATGCCGCGCAGCACGGCGCTGTCCGCGGCTTGCAGGAACAAGGTCACGCGCTGGATGTAGTGACTGACCTCCCGGAGCGGCTGGCACCGCGCGAGCGCCATGCTGCGCAGCAGCACGGCGGCGTGGCTGGCGCGCGCGCTCATGCCGCGCAGCACGGCGCTGTCCGCGGCTTGCAGGAACAAGGTCACGCGCTGGATGTAGTGACTGACCTCCCGGAGCGGCTGGCACCGCGCGAGCGCCATGCTGCGCAGCAGCACGGCGGCGTGGCTGGCGCGCGCGCTCATGCCGCGCAGCACGGCGCTGTCCGCGGCTTGCAGGAACAAGGTCACGCGCTGGATGTAGTGACTGACCTCCCGGAGCGGCTGGCACCGCGCGAGCGCCATGCTGCGCAGCAGCACGGCGGCGTGGCTGGCGCGCGCGCTCATGCCGCGCAGCACGGCGCTGTCCGCGGCTTGCAGGAACAAGGTCACGCGCTGGATGTAGTGACTGACCTCCCGGAGCGGCTGGCACCGCGCGAGCGCCATGCTGCGCAGCAGCACGGCGGCGTGGCTGGCGCGCGCGCTCATGCCGCGCAGCACGGCGCTGTCCGCGGCTTGCAGGAACAAGGTCACGCGCTGGATGTAGTGACTGACCTCCCGGAGCGGCTGGCACCGCGCGAGCGCCATGCTGCGCAGCAGCACGGCGGCGTGGCTGGCGCGCGCGCTCATGCCGCGCAGCACGGCGCTGTCCGCGGCTTGCAGGAACAAGGTCACGCGGTGGATGTAGTGACTGACCTCCCGGAGCGGCTGGCACCGCGCGAGCGCCATGCTGCGCAGCAGCACGGCGGCGTGGCTGGCGCGCGCGCTCATGCCGCGCAGCACGGCGCTGTCCGCGGCTTGCAGGAACAAGGTCACGCGCTGGATGTAGTGACTGACCTCCCGGAGCGGCTGGCACCGCGCGAGCGCCATGCTGCGCAGCAGCACGGCGGCGTGGCTGGCGCGCGCGCTCATGCCGCGCAGCACGGCGCTGTCCGCGGCTTGCAGGAACAAGGTCACGCGCTGGATGTAGTGACTGACCTCCCGGAGCGGCTGGCACCGCGCGAGCGCCATGCTGCGCAGCAGCACGGCGGCGTGGCTGGCGCGCGCGCTCATGCCGCGCAGCACGGCGCTGTCCGCGGCTTGCAGGAACAAGGTCACGCGCTGGATGTAGTGACTGACCTCCCGGAGCGGCTGGCACCGCGCGAGCGCCATGCTGCGCAGCAGCACGGCGGCGTGGCTGGCGCGCGCGCTCATGCCGCGCAGCACGGCGCTGTCCGCGGCTTGCAGGAACAAGGTCACGCGCTGGATGTAGTGACTGACCTCCCGGAGCGGCTGGCACCGCGCGAGCGCCATGCTGCGCAGCAGCACGGCGGCGTGGCTGGCGCGCGCGCTCATGCCGCGCAGCACGGCGCTGTCCGCGGCTTGCAGGAACAAGGTCACGCGCTGGATGTAGTGACTGACCTCCCGGAGCGGCTGGCACCGCGCGAGCGCCATGCTGCGCAGCAGCACGGCGGCGTGGCTGGCGCGCGCGCTCATGCCGCGCAGCACGGCGCTGTCCGCGGCTTGCAGGAACAAGGTCACGCGCTGGATGTAGTGACTGACCTCCCGGAGCGGCTGGCACCGCGCGAGCGCCATGCTGCGCAGCAGCACGGCGGCGTGGCTGGCGCGCGCGCTCATGCCGCGCAGCACGGCGCTGTCCGCGGCTTGCAGGAACAAGGTCACGCGCTGGATGTAGTGACTGACCTCCCGGAGCGGCTGGCACCGCGCGAGCGCCATGCTGCGCAGCAGCACGGCGGCGTGGCTGGCGCGCGCGCTCATGCCGCGCAGCACGGCGCTGTCCGCGGCTTGCAGGAACAAGGTCACGCGCTGGATGTAGTGACTGACCTCCCGGAGCGGCTGGCACCGCGCGAGCGCCATGCTGCGCAGCAGCACGGCGGCGTGGCTGGCGCGCGCGCTCATGCCGCGCAGCACGGCGCTGTCCGCGGCTTGCAGGAACAAGGTCACGCGCTGGATGTAGTGACTGACCTCCCGGAGCGGCTGGCACCGCGCGAGCGCCATGCTGCGCAGCAGCACGGCGGCGTGGCTGGCGCGCGCGCTCATGCCGCGCAGCACGGCGCTGTCCGCGGCTTGCAGGAACAAGGTCACGCGCTGGATGTAGTGACTGACCTCCCGGAGCGGCTGGCACCGCGCGAGCGCCATGCTGCGCAGCAGCACGGCGGCGTGGCTGGCGCGCGCGCTCATGCCGCGCAGCACGGCGCTGTCCGCGGCTTGCAGGAACAAGGTCACGCGCTGGATGTAGTGACTGACCTCCCGGAGCGGCTGGCACCGCGCGAGCGCCATGCTGCGCAGCAGCACGGCGGCGTGGCTGGCGCGCGCGCTCATGCCGCGCAGCACGGCGCTGTCCGCGGCTTGCAGGAACAAGGTCACGCGCTGGATGTAGTGACTGACCTCCCGGAGCGGCTGGCACCGCGCGAGCGCCATGCTGCGCAGCAGCACGGCGGCGTGGCTGGCGCGCGCGCTCATGCCGCGCAGCACGGCGCTGTCCGCGGCTTGCAGGAACAAGGTCACGCGCTGGATGTAGTGACTGACCTCCCGGAGCGGCTGGCACCGCGCGAGCGCCATGCTGCGCAGCAGCACGGCGGCGTGGCTGGCGCGCGCGCTCATGCCGCGCAGCACGGCGCTGTCCGCGGCTTGCAGGAACAAGGTCACGCGCTGGATGTAGTGACTGACCTCCCGGAGCGGCTGGCACCGCGCGAGCGCCATGCTGCGCAGCAGCACGGCGGCGTGGCTGGCGCGCGCGCTCATGCCGCGCAGCACGGCGCTGTCCGCGGCTTGCAGGAACAAGGTCACGCGCTGGATGTAGTGACTGACCTCCCGGAGCGGCTGGCACCGCGCGAGCGCCATGCTGCGCAGCAGCACGGCGGCGTGGCTGGCGCGCGCGCTCATGCCGCGCAGCACGGCGCTGTCCGCGGCTTGCAGGAACAAGGTCACGCGCTGGATGTACGGGCAGTCGGTGGGGACGTTCTCGCGGATACGTTTCACTTCTTCTGTAATTTTCTGTGAGAAAAATCAAAAAATTAATGAACATCATTACGAAAGGTGCGAATGAAATGTGGTGTGTTGTGATGATGATGATGATGCTGTCCTGACCGATTTCGGCCACAGCGACTGTGTGTTCTGGATTTGGTGTTAAGAGCCTATATAAGCGCGTATCTAGTCTAATTAGATCATAAATAAATCATAGCTTCAATAATACAGTTGTCTCATTAACGTTCACATTACATGGCGACCTTGCCAGTGCGGCCTTGTGCCATGCTGGCGGCGCGTTGCGCCAGCCAGAAAAGAGAAAGAGTTTATGTAATGTGAACGTTAATGAGACGACTGTACTGTTGAAGCTATGATTGATTACTAATCTAATTAAGCTAGGTACGCGCACTAGACACTACCGAAAACAAGCAATTTTTTTTCGTGTAAGACTGACCTGCAATTGACCCTAATCTCAACCCGATGGCAAGTGACGACGACAGGGCCTAAGATGAAGCTAATTCGTTCAGTAATACCACTCTTGCTTTGAAGACACCTAGATCACAATGACACACGTGTCAAATCTTCTCCATGTACTCACCGCGTTGAGTTCAGTGAAGGCTATATCCAGGTCGCCAGCGAAGGTGCGCGCGCCGCAGAAGGCGGTGGCCAGCAGCCCCGGGACCTGTTCCGGCTGGATGGCGAGCGGGATCGGCGCGCATTCGTCCTCGTCTTCGGACGGGAGTTGCTCCTCTTCGAATAGCGCATCATCTGTTGCATCAGAACTTTTTATACTGGAAGTGTTGTTGATATCGCTCTGCTGCCGAACAAGTGTAAGGTGATTTAGGTGATGGTAAGCAGTTTTTTTAGTTTGGGACGATGGGATCGGGATGGTTTATTTATTTATCGTATGGCATTTTGGTCACTGGAATACATATAAAAGCTATATAAGAAAATAATAATACTAAGATGGTTTACTATTACTATACACTTAGCAAGAGCTACGTTATCAGTGTTAACATTAGGCGTGTGGTGTGTTAACATTAGGCGTGTGGTGTGTTAACATGAGGCGTGTGGTGTTAACATTAGGCGTGTGGTGTGTTAACACGAGGCGTGTGGTGTGTTAACACGAGGCGTGTGGTGTGTTAACACGAGGCGTGTGGTGTGTTAACACGAGGCGTGTGGTGTGTTAACACGAGGCGTGTGGTGTGTTAACACGAGGCGTGTGGTGTGTTAACACGAGGCGTGTGGTGTGTTAACACGAGGCGTGTGGTGTGTTAACACGAGGCGTGTGGTGTGTTAACACGAGGCGTGTGGTGTGTTAACACGAGGCGTGTGGTCGGGTACGCACCGGGCGGGTAGGCGGGCGGCTGCAGGTGCAGCGCGGCGGCGAAGGCCTCGCCGCCCGTGCAGCCGCGCGCGCGCTGCACCTGCAGCAGCTGCGCCATGTAGCCGCGCTCCACGCCCAGCCGCACCACCGCGCCCGCCGGGCACGCGTCCAGCGACGCCAGCAGCGCGCTGCAACAAACAGCCACGGTTAGCGAGAGCAGCCACAGCCGGGCCGGCGGCAGGCTGCCGGTACAACGAGCACACACAGTGTTACCTGCAGGCGGCCCGGGGCATGCCGAAGGTCTGTATGAAGAGCGCCAGCTTGTGCGCGGGCAGCGCGCGCAGCCCCAGCTCGAGCAGCGCGGGCCGCGCCGAGCGCACCAGGTGCAGCCGCAGCCAGTCCGGCAGCAGGCTGCTCGTGGTGCCGTCGGCCAGGAAGGCGGTCGGGGGCTCTCCGACCCACACTGATTCTAGCCAGGAGTACATCTCCTGGTTCGTGTCGTCTGCGAGAAGAAATGTGAAGGAACTTCAATGAAAGGCGAGGTGTGTGTTGGGTGCCTTAATTGCTCGACCGCTTGCTACTCACACGTAACGCTATCAAGCCGAGCGCTCGGCTGCAATGTACTCACAGGCGGACGGCCCGTAGCACAGCAGCTTGTAGTGAGCGTGCGCGACCACGGCCGGCATGGCGGCGGCGGCCGAACTCCACTGCAGCGTCACTAGTTCTCCCGCCACGGCGCCGCCGGCGCCCCATTCCTCGCCCGCCTCCGCCGTCAGCGGAACGGACGAGCGCGCCTGGAAACAAACACACGTAAGGGACCTGTTTACACATTCTTTAGTGGGAGTCCATACAAAATGTACTCGCAGAAAAATCGACAGCCCATCACCACCTGCCGCTCCATCACGACCTGGTCCAGGTTACCTTGCGCAGGTGCTCGTGGAAGATGGAGGTGAGCGCGTGCAGCGTGCGGTGCTGCAGGCGGTCAGGCGCCGCGCGCGTCTCGGCCGGCGGCAGCACGCCGCCGATCACCACCTGCCGCTCCATCACCACCTGGCTCAGGTCCTGTACACACAAAATCATCATTTATTTATTATCTTAATTCACTGATCTATAGCAGCCCGTATTTCATTGCAATAAGATTTACCAGTGGACAGTTAACATCATCGGAAATAAAACTCCCAGACTCCGTTGGCGTGGTTACCTTGAGAGGGTGAAGGAAGATCGCAAAGTCAAGAGAGCATACCGTGGCCGTCCGGAAGGTGACGCCCTGTCGGACGAAGGTATCCCTGGAGGTACATGGTCGAGGCGAATCTGCCTCAACTCCAAATCAGCAATTGGGAAGAGTTAGCACAGAATCGAGAAAAATTGCGCACTCTCGTGCCGGATTAAGTAAGTAGGTAAGTGAGCAATTAACCATGTCGTCGACACATACCAGCACGAGCGGAGGCAGCGTCTCGGGCGGGCAGGCGGCCACGTGCGCGGCCAGGAAGGCGATGTAGGCGGCGAGGTGGTGAGGCACGCACTCGGCGAGGCAGGCGGCGCGCAGCCTCGCGAGCACCTCGTCGCGCACCGCGCCCCAGTGCCGCAACTGCACTAGCAGCTCCAGCCATTCCCTGACAATCAAATGTGTATAACAAATGCGTGCCTAAACTGGTGCGATCTAAGAACCCGTGTAGACGTTATCCGGTATGGTTTACGGCAGACTTGATCAGCGACATCAAACAAAAAAGCGTCCTGCATCGGGAATGGAAGCGGACACAGGACAAGGACGTCTACAAAAAGTTCGCTAAACTTAGGTTAAAGGTTAAGGAGGCTCTAAATTCGGCTTACGATACCTACGTCCGTCGTATTCAAAGCGGAGTTAAAGACAATCCCCAGGCTTTTTGGCAGCACATAGACAGCCTTAAGACAAATGGTGGTTTTGTCGGAGGTTGAGTCAGGGATAAAACGCCTTCCCCCTCGAGGGTGCCCGCCTTGTCGGGGCGGGGGGGCTTAGTAACCGTGGACTGGTCACCCACGGCGAAGCTAAGAGGCACCAGGGCCGGCCTGTGTGGGCCGCTGGCTGGCCTGAGGAGGGCGCTCCTAGCGGGCTTGCCCAAGCCCGCTTAGGATGCGTTGGGGAGGGACCGCAGAAGAAGAGGAGTACCTCCTTATCTTCTGCGGCCGAGGCGGGATCGCAGGGGGAGAGGCGTGCTGGTAGTACGGTGCGCCACTCTCCCTACCCCCTGCGAACTTGGCGGGGCCGTTCCGCTGAAACGGCATTGGTGGGACCGCAGAGGAAGAGGAATGCCGGTATTACGGTGCGCCGCTTTCCCTATCCTCTGCGGCCGAGATGCGGTCGGTGGCGGAACCACAGACCTGATCCGCCACCGGGTGCTGGAATTTCCCGCACCCATGATCTCCTCGTAGCGGACTCAGGGGGGTCCACTACTGAACTGGTGGAGATCGAGGAGGCAGGCGCGCCGAAACATCTGGCGTGCCTCTCGTGGAGGGCCCTCGGGCATCCGCGAAGGAGCCGCTTGTGGGCGGCTGCCGCCGGCGGGGTCGCGGGTGTGTGCGCAAGCGTTCCCGTAACCTCGCCACAAGGCGGCGTGGCGGCAAGTGGGGGGGTTTTTAGTGGGTACACCGTGGGTCTCATTAGCCCATACGGGAGTCCCACATAACCACTCGGGTCACCCCCTGCACCCGGGTGGTATGCGTAACGCATTTTCCCCTCCTAAACAAAAAAAAAAGGGATAAAACGCCTTAAGGCTAACTCCTCCGTTGGGCCTGACAACCTGCCGGCTTACATTGTGAAAGGTTGTGTGGAGTTTTTAAAGATTCCAATTCATTATATATTTAACTTGGCGCTCACCTCTGGGTCGTACCCTCAGCGCTGGAAGGTGTCGAGAGTGAGACCGATCCCGAAGGCGGGTGACACTTCCAACGTTGAGAACTACAGACCTATAGCAGTTCTTCCTACCCTGGCTAAGCTATTTGAGGCCATACTTCACCGGGCTCTTTCATCACAGGTTCGCCCATTTTTGTGTGACGCACAGCATGGTTTTCGGCCAAATCGCTCGGTCAATACAAATCTTTTAATCTTAACCGACACAATTGCTGGGCATCTGGACAGAGGTACTCTATTTTGATTTCTCAAAGGCGTTCGATCGCGTGGATAATGACGTGTTGCTCACTAAACTCGACCAAATAGGTTTCTCTCACAGGTTGCTGACCTTGTTCGCCAATTATCTGCGAGATCGGCAGCAGTTTGTCCGACATGGATGCTTTCTCTCGACCCCATATCATACCCGGTCTGGAGTCAGTCAAGGCTCCATCTTAGGGCTTCTGCTTTTCAATCTCATGATCAACGATTTTACATTGGCTCTTCGGGCGGCTCAGTGCCTCTTGTATGCTGACGACTTGTAGCTAGTATACGGAGTGGAGCAAAGAGCCGATTGTGAGACGTTGCAACGGGACATCAACTCGGTGTTGCGGTGGAGTGTGGACAACAAGCTGCTTTTTAATCTAGCTAAGTGTTGTGTCTGCACTTTTAGCCGCTCTCACACCTCAATACATGCGCAATATAAGCTAGGAACTGACTGTATCAATCGAGTCTTCTCCGTTAAGGATCTGGGCGTAGTTTTCGATACGCGGCTTAATTTTCACGAGCACATTTCTTCTCTCGCTACGAGCTGCTATCGAAGACTGGGTTTTGTAATCCGAAACCTACGTGATTTTTATGACCCGGTAGCAATAAAGATTGTGTACAATTGATTAGTCAGGAGTAAGTTGGAGTCTTCGTCGGTCGTGTGGCATCGCCATGAATCGACTTATACTTCTTGAGAAGGTACAAAAAGCGTTTCTACGGTTTCTGTATTAGAAAGTACATGGGTACTACCCGTATTGTGCCCAACTAAATATCTTCTGGGCACTCTCGGATACAACTATCTGGAGGTCAGACAAATAGTAGATTGTATGACAAGGGGCTAAAATAAGCCATATTAGCACGAGATGGTTATTTTCCCGAGCGAAGTGTGGGAAAATATTTCGAGGGGTAATATGGCTTTTAGACCAGAGTTATATACTCTACTTTTCACTTCGACTGCGAGAAAATAGTAAATCAGTAACACATTCCACGGCGAAGAGATTGTTCAATTTAGCGGCATGTTTTTGTAATAAACTGCTTTGACACAGATACAAAATATTGACAGGTACAGTACTGTACTAGGGTCTTGTATATTGGAGGGTAAGAAAGACAACGGTTGCTAAAAAACGACGAATTTCTCACTGAACTGATAGCTTTCCTCAAAACAACAAAAAATCCAAAAACACCTTATAAAACTACGACAAACAAACGTTCGCGCGTTGTAGAAATCGACCCACACGTAACAACGACATCTATCGGACGATTAAGTTAATCGTCCTATATGGAGCGCGTTAAACTATACAACTACAGAGGATCAATGGCTGATAGTTAATGCGCCATTTGTTTCGTGCTCAATATATTTCAAGCATTTGACTTATGAAGACAGTACAAAAGAACATAAACAATTGTTTCTACGTACATTTAGTATCGTCGACAGACATGTTCCATAATAACGGTTTCTAACAGCCAACAGACACAAATATGCCACCTCCAAATACAATAAGACATGAAAACGATTGTTTAAAACGGAACCCTTATAGGATTACTTTGTTGTCCTTCTGTCTGTCAAGACCCTTTATCTCGGGAACGCGTGGAGGTATCGAGGTGAAATTAAAACCATACACTCAGGTCTACACTCCCTTGAAGCTGAGAAAAATCAAACTTCTAAGTTAACTTAAAAAAGATACGGCAGTTTATGCCGCAAAAACCGGACAAGTGCGAGTTCAACTCGCGTGGTGAGGGTTCCGTATATAATCTAAATTTCATAAGTGTTTTTGAATACTCAAACTTCTTATAAATTTTCCTGTAATCTTTAGGCAAGGAGCTATTTTCCATATTTTTTTCAGAATTTTAATCCTAGTAGTTTCGAAGGTAAAGGGAAGGAAAGGTCAATTTTCGTCTTTTTTCCTAAATTACCTCAAATCTATTTTTGCTAAAATTATAAAAAAAAATAAGATGCTTACAACAATCTCTTTCATTTGATATACACAATACAGTTTACAAAACTTTTTTTAAATTTTCCAGTTTACCCCCCAAAAGTGGCCCCCTTGTTCAGAATTCATTAATTTACTTTACGCGTCCATCTTTGGGTCACCAATTTTCATGTGTGTACCAAATTTCAACTCAATCAGTCCAGTAGTTTCGGAGCAAATCGGCTGTGACAGACGGACAGACAGACAACCGAGTGATCCTATGAGGGTTCCGTTTTTTCCTTTTGAGGTACCGGAGCCCTAAAAACGAATATTTCATCACTCTCAAGGGAATCAAAATTTATAGGGTACTCTCCGTTGACCTAGAACTATGAAATTTGGCAAGTCCGACTAGCAATTGTCCGGTTTTTTAGGGTTCCGTAGCCAAATTGGCAAAAACGGAACCCTTATAGTTTCGTCATGTCCGTCTGTCCGTCTGTCCGTATGTCACAGGCATTTTACTCGAAAACTATAAGGTGTATTTGAATAAAATTTTGAGGATAGGTGTATTTTGTTAGCCGCTACATAGTTTTGTAATTAAAATGACAAAAAAAAATTTTTTTAGGGGTGCACTCCATACATAAAACAAAAAGTCAAAAAAAAAAATTTCATTGTGACCCCCCGTGTGGCACATCAATCGATAGGCCTTTCAAAATAAATATAAGATTTCTTAGCATTTTTTGTTTATTAAGTGAATAGGGTCGGAGATAATCGCCCCGAAAGTCACTAAAATTCTGTCCCCCCCCCTCTAATTTTTGAACGGTGTATTTTAAAAATATGGAAAAATTCATGGACATAGGGCTTATTAATTTCATTCACCGAAAATTGTTTTGAACAAGATCGGTTCAGAGGTTTTCGAGATATTGCTGAAAAACTCCCTTCCTCAAAGAAAAGGACGTAAGTGCCGTAAAATTTCTGTGACGATACGACCTTTTTAATAGGCACGGAACCCTTCGTTTTGCGTGGTCCGACACGCACTTGGCCGGTTTTTTATCTGACTGACAATTGGTGAATTGAACGATCTGTACATCAGGCTAAGAACTCTCCCTATGCGACTTCGTTGGTGGCCTTGAACTAACACTCCGAAACAAAAGATAGGAAAAAGGTAAAAATCTAGCAAATACTCGCAAGGTCAAGGCGGCAACAGTGGCTATGGCGGCAACAATGGCGCACTGGCCATTGTTTCAAAAGTATTATACATAGCCTTCTATCTCTCTAACCCTTCGGAAGGTCTCCCGATAGATACAGGATACAACCACAGATAGGAAGCTATCTATAATACTTTTGATACAGTGGCCAGTGAGCCACTGTTGCCGCCATAGCCACTGTTGCCGACTTGACTATCCTACTAATCCTACTAATATAAATGCGAAAGTTTGGATGTTTAGATCTTTGGATGTTTGTTACTCAATCACGCAAAAACTGCTAAACGGATTAAGATGAATTCTGGTATACATTATAGTGTATACACTATAATGTATAGGCTACTTTTATTCCCGGGAATCATCTCCTAAGGGGGCAAAATGGGGGGTGAAAGTTTGTATGGAGCTACGATATAAACGAGTTCAACGCGGACGAAGTCGCGGGCAGAAGCTAGTACCTAATATAATATGAAATACATTGTAAAGCACTTACTCGGGACTGACGTCTGCACTGTAGTCCATTTCAGCTGTATCCTCCGCCTGCGTCAGGACTAGTTTCAGCCCCTGTGATAGAACAAAATAGTTATTTGTGTCTCAAGGGAGCAAAATGATATATTTACGGCGAGGGCGGTACATTGAATCCTGAGCGTAACGAAGAATTCAAGCGTTAACGCCCATGACGAAAATAATTTTGCTCCTGAGTGCCACATACAATTTTTCACACCGACTATGAGGACAATATAACAGTCATCGATAGTTTTGATTTCAGTAAAACTTAAAATTTGTTGTGACTATTTTTTTTAATATTACAGATAATTACGCCGACAGGAACTCGCACAGGCACTGCACCGGCAGCACGCTGCAGTCACCTAGCGGTGGCAGTAGACACGTGCGCGTACCCTGGAGGCCTGCGCGCGCGTGGGCGCGTGCGAGTGCGCGAGCCGCTGCGTGTAGTACTGCAGCACGGCGCGCGCGCCCTCGTCGCTGGCGGCGACGGTGCGGCGCAGGTGCGCGGCCAGCTCGCCCGCCTTGCCCGCCTCGCCGCCCGCGCCGCCCGCCGACAGGAACTCGCACAGGCACTGCACCGGCAGCACGCTGCAGTCACCTAGCGGTGGCAGTAGACACGTGCGCGTACCCTGGAGGCCTGCGCGCGCGTGGGCGCGTGCGAGTGCGCGAGCCGCTGCGTGTAGTACTGCAGCACGGCGCGCGCGCCCTCGTCGCTGGCGGCGACGGTGCGGCGCAGGTGCGCGGCCAGCTCGCCCGCCTTGCCCGCCTCGCCGCCCGCGCCGCCCGCCGACAGGAACTCGCACAGGCACTGCACCGGCAGCACGCTGCAGTCACCTAGCGGTGGCAGTAGACACGTGCGCGTACCCTGGAGGCCTGCGCGCGCGTGGGCGCGTGCGAGTGCGCGAGCCGCTGCGTGTAGTACTGCAGCACGGCGCGCGCGCCCTCGTCGCTGGCGGCGACGGTGCGGCGCAGGTGCGCGGCCAGCTCGCCCGCCTTGCCCGCCTCGCCGCCCGCGCCGCCCGCCGACAGGAACTCGCACAGGCACTGCACCGGCAGCACGCTGCAGTCACCTAGCGGTGGCAGTAGACACGTGCGCGTACCCTGGAGGCCTGCGCGCGCGTGGGCGCGTGCGAGTGCGCGAGCCGCTGCGTGTAGTACTGCAGCACGGCGCGCGCGCCCTCGTCGCTGGCGGCGACGGTGCGGCGCAGGTGCGCGGCCAGCTCGCCCGCCTTGCCCGCCTCGCCGCCCGCGCCGCCCGCCGACAGGAACTCGCACAGGCACTGCACCGGCAGCACGCTGCAGTCACCTAGCGGTGGCAGTAGACACGTGCGCGTACCCTGGAGGCCTGCGCGCGCGTGGGCGCGTGCGAGTGCGCGAGCCGCTGCGTGTAGTACTGCAGCACGGCGCGCGCGCCCTCGTCGCTGGCGGCGACGGTGCGGCGCAGGTGCGCGGCCAGCTCGCCCGCCTTGCCCGCCTCGCCGCCCGCGCCGCCCGCCGACAGGAACTCGCACAGGCACTGCACCGGCAGCACGCTGCAGTCACCTAGCGGTGGCAGTAGACACGTGCGCGTACCCTGGAGGCCTGCGCGCGCGTGGGCGCGTGCGAGTGCGCGAGCCGCTGCGTGTAGTACTGCAGCACGGCGCGCGCGCCCTCGTCGCTGGCGGCGACGGTGCGGCGCAGGTGCGCGGCCAGCTCGCCCGCCTTGCCCGCCTCGCCGCCCGCGCCGCCCGCCGACAGGAACTCGCACAGGCACTGCACCGGCAGCACGCTGCAGTCACCTAGCGGTGGCAGTAGACACGTGCGCGTACCCTGGAGGCCTGCGCGCGCGTGGGCGCGTGCGAGTGCGCGAGCCGCTGCGTGTAGTACTGCAGCACGGCGCGCGCGCCCTCGTCGCTGGCGGCGACGGTGCGGCGCAGGTGCGCGGCCAGCTCGCCCGCCTTGCCCGCCTCGCCGCCCGCGCCGCCCGCCGACAGGAACTCGCACAGGCACTGCACCGGCAGCACGCTGCAGTCACCTAGCGGTGGCAGTAGACACGTGCGCGTACCCTGGAGGCCTGCGCGCGCGTGGGCGCGTGCGAGTGCGCGAGCCGCTGCGTGTAGTACTGCAGCACGGCGCGCGCGCCCTCGTCGCTGGCGGCGACGGTGCGGCGCAGGTGCGCGGCCAGCTCGCCCACCTTGCCCGCCTCGCCGCCCGCGCCGCCCGCCGACAGGAACTCGCACAGGCACTGCACCGGCAGCACGCTGCAGTCACCTAGCGGTGGCAGTAGACACGTGCGCGTACCCTGGAGGCCTGCGCGCGCGTGGGCGCGTGCGAGTGCGCGAGCCGCTGCGTGTAGTACTGCAGCACGGCGCGCGCGCCCTCGTCGCTGGCGGCGACGGTGCGGCGCAGGTGCGCGGCCAGCTCGCCCGCCTTGCCCGCCTCGCCGCCCGCGCCGCCCGCCGACAGGAACTCGCACAGGCACTGCACCGGCAGCACGCTGCAGTCACCTAGCGGTGGCAGTAGACACGTGCGCGTACCCTGGAGGCCTGCGCGCGCGTGGGCGCGTGCGAGTGCGCGAGCCGCTGCGTGTAGTACTGCAGCACGGCGCGCGCGCCCTCGTCGCTGGCGGCGACGGTGCGGCGCAGGTGCGCGGCCAGCTCGCCCGCCTTGCCCGCCTCGCCGCCCGCGCCGCCCGCCGACAGGAACTCGCACAGGCACTGCACCGGCAGCACGCTGCAGTCACCTAGCGGTGGCAGTAGACACGTGCGCGTACCCTGGAGGCCTGCGCGCGCGTGGGCGCGTGCGAGTGCGCGAGCCGCTGCGTGTAGTACTGCAGCACGGCGCGCGCGCCCTCGTCGCTGGCGGCGACGGTGCGGCGCAGGTGCGCGGCCAGCTCGCCCGCCTTGCCCGCCTCGCCGCCCGCGCCGCCCGCCGACAGGAACTCGCACAGGCACTGCACCGGCAGCACGCTGCAGTCACCTAGCGGTGGCAGTAGACACGTGCGCGTACCCTGGAGGCCTGCGCGCGCGTGGGCGCGTGCGAGTGCGCGAGCCGCTGCGTGTAGTACTGCAGCACGGCGCGCGCGCCCTCGTCGCTGGCGGCGACGGTGCGGCGCAGGTGCGCGGCCAGCTCGCCCGCCTTGCCCGCCTCGCCGCCCGCGCCGCCCGCCGACAGGAACTCGCACAGGCACTGCACCGGCAGCACGCTGCAGTCACCTAGCGGTGGCAGTAGACACGTGCGCGTACCCTGGAGGCCTGCGCGCGCGTGGGCGCGTGCGAGTGCGCGAGCCGCTGCGTGTAGTACTGCAGCACGGCGCGCGCGCCCTCGTCGCTGGCGGCGACGGTGCGGCGCAGGTGCGCGGCCAGCTCGCCCGCCTTGCCCGCCTCGCCGCCCGCGCCGCCCGCCGACAGGAACTCGCACAGGCACTGCACCGGCAGCACGCTGCAGTCACCTAGCGGTGGCAGTAGACACGTGCGCGTACCCTGGAGGCCTGCGCGCGCGTGGGCGCGTGCGAGTGCGCGAGCCGCTGCGTGTAGTACTGCAGCACGGCGCGCGCGCCCTCGTCGCTGGCGGCGACGGTGCGGCGCAGGTGCGCGGCCAGCTCGCCCGCCTTGCCCGCCTCGCCGCCCGCGCCGCCCGCCGACAGGAACTCGCACAGGCACTGCACCGGCAGCACGCTGCAGTCACCTAGCGGTGGCAGTAGACACGTGCGCGTACCCTGGAGGCCTGCGCGCGCGTGGGCGCGTGCGAGTGCGCGAGCCGCTGCGTGTAGTACTGCAGCACGGCGCGCGCGCCCTCGTCGCTGGCGGCGACGGTGCGGCGCAGGTGCGCGGCCAGCTCGCCCGCCTTGCCCGCCTCGCCGCCCGCGCCGCCCGCCGACAGGAACTCGCACAGGCACTGCACCGGCAGCACGCTGCAGGGGCAAACATTTCAATATCAACCTGGGTATTCACCTAAGCGCCGCTCTGTTTGTCTCTGCGATATAGATGAACGTATTGCTTTATCTATCTCCATCATACTTTCAATTACTATCCACCCCAACCTGGGGTATATTATCCAGTTTGTGATTGTACATATGGTCCTTCGAACCGGACCAGTACCGGAATTTGTTCAACACACATACTATAAACCCGCTGTGATCATGTAGTGTCCGTGTATTATATCACTATTTATTATATCGGCTCCTTGCCACCATCGGTCACGCACATCATTCACTGACTTCCAATTCGCGCATCTCCCTCGAGACTGCCGAGACGCGAACGCGTCATCAATCACAGTTCAGTTAATAAACTCCCAAAACGACTTCCCATCCAAGGACTCACCGCAGCCTACGTAGTGTAACTTACTTAAGTGCTCCCCGCGGTCTGCTAGCGCCGCTAGGCTTTGAACGCTTTAATACGACTCTTGATTGATGTGATGACGCGTTCGCGAAAATACTTCAAGTAAGTAATACCAATGCGTACAACAACTGTAGAACTAAAAACCGATGTTGCACTGTATCAACTGACGAAGATAGGCAATGTAATAAAAGGAAAAAAAAGAGAGGAAGACACTTTGGCGGCTCATCATTTATTTATTAATCACTATTTTTTTTCATTTTCTTAAATACACTTGCATTCAAGATGAAAATAAGATGCTAAGTACTTTGCCAGCAAAACACGATAGTTGTCTTTATATAAAGCAACTAACATTAATCAGAACACACCACACTTGCACTGATCTCACGTAGACTTAAGCGAGCAGTTACACCCCTGAGATTCGAATGGAGCCAGGGACATTATGTAGGTATACAAATTTAACTAAGAAATTATCGATTTTCTGATTCTGATACTTTGCCAGCACAAGTAAAAAAAAGAAACTGCTAAAGGAAAAAGTAAGACTAGAATTTACTAAAAAATATATTTAAAAGTACCGTGGTGGGCGAAATAAGTTTTAATTTTAGTCCAGGCAATGAACTGACAACTTGTATGGAAAAAATGACATATTTGGAAATAATTTATAATAGCTAATTTTTTTAATGTAACGGATATATTATCAATTAAATTGTTACCTAGAGGCAAAATCCAACAAAAAATCAGACATCAAAAAAATCAATATTTAATTAGCTCCTAAAAAGTCCGGATAAATATTAATATTATTTTTATCTTTATTTAGGTTCATTTACATTTGCTTTACAATATCCAATATAAATAAAATAAAAAAGACAATGAATGTTTAATTTAAATCTATATAATTACTTCCGGGTGGAAAGTTTGGTGGATTCTTGAATAAAGCATCTTAGAATAATGTTTTAAAATGAAATAAACAAAAAAACGCTATTATAAATTAATGTTTTTCGAAACCGTATTTTGCCTCGGCTATTTACCCAAAATGTGTAGTAAGGGTTTCTACCTACCTACCATACTCGTTTGACATACGGTTTACAATACATCCTGTATAGTCCGTTCACAATAATAGTTATTGGTGTTTGGTAACTTTTAGAAACAATTAGTATGAGTATGATTATTAGTGTATGATTAGCTTGTTTGGGTTTTTTGAAGAAGTGTGTTGCGAATGCTTACTGTGTTTTAGACGAAACGAGCGTTGTGGATTTCTTATTTGTTCGTTTTAATGTTTTTTTATCCTTTGGAAATACATTTATATGTCTTAATGAAGAAAAAAAATAAAAAAAACGAGTACATTTTAACATTTTGTTCAATATTAGTGTTCGCCCCGTTCCATTGAGATAGGATTTTTTGGTAAAATACTGAGTTAATTGGTGATTTTTGTACCTTTTTGGAAAGCTAAAGAACTGCAGATGCTAAGCCAGCCAAGCGATATACGAATTTTATAACTTTATTAAGACCCATTTATAAAACAAGTTGTTGAAAAAAGTAATATTTAAGCTATTTAATTTTGAGGGGTACTTTGTTACGCGTAAGAGTAAATCTTGTTTTCAATTTGTTAATTTTTAATTAACTGTCTTGTCGTGTTAGTGGGCCAAAAGTAAAAATAAGATTAGTGTTTTTTTTTTATTTTTTAAAGCGGCCGATCCGGCCTGTTACCCAAAATATGTTTTGTCTCTTGCACACACACAAATGGCAAAGTGACGCATAAAGACAAACAATTCGACCTGCATTTTAGCTAAAACGGGTTTGAATTTGAGAGATTATGAATAAGGCCATTAATATACCATATCAAAACTTCTTAGAGTATGCTCCTTGCATTAATGCATAGTTAGCGTAAGGAAAACCTTTTCCTTATTGACTCACACGCACGGTAGTTGTTATTTCAATGATCTTTACGTGCACGCAAAGCGCAAGTGTGGGTTCAAGAGCTTGATGTTCCGATCTCAGTGCGTCCTTTTCATCGTGGATTAGGCAGAGAGGGAATACCGAGCGAGATGCGGGGAAATACAACAAGTTCTAACTGTGCCGGAGGTAAACACTAAACAGTAGATTGACAGCGCAACTATCCAAGGCACGGTTAGTCAACGGGAATTATTCTTGTGTGCAAAGCAAATTAGATAATTCGCATTGAGCCCCGTTACGTGTTGAATGAAGTGGTCGTGAACGCAATTAAGTTGAGGAATGAACAGTGAAGTACTTTAAACTGAGGTCAACACGGACGCAAGTGACGGTGGACTCCTATTGTGACGATGTCGGATAGGCATGTGCGACATCAAAAGTGATTCTAGTTTGATTAAGAAAGCGCCCAATGCTGGTCGTTGGAAGAGAACAACTAATAATGATGAACGCGTGGGCAAAATCTCTCATCAATACCAAAGTCGTCCAAGATGCCATCTTTAACTGCGACTTTGACTTGTCACCAGGCCCTAGAATCCATCCAAACAAAATGTTCATATACGTTTATTGGATAATGTTTGGAGTGTTCACCACCAACGTGGTGGTAGCAGTCGCCAGCACCGTATTCGGCATCATCTCCTGGATCCTCATACCCCGGTGGCGACTGTTCAAGAACTACGTGTTCCTAAACGTGATCATGATGAGCATCTTCACCTTGTTAATGAACTATACACTGAACAGAACTTTTTTTTATTCAAACCTAAACAGTGATGAAATCTTTGGTATCACGTACTTTCAACTTCCTACGTGCCAGATTTTAATACAGGTGGCTTTTGTGATGTCTCGCATAGCGATGAGCCACTGGCTGTTGGTGGCCACAGTGATGTTCTACATGGATATAGTGAAGGTGTTCAACAACCGCATCAGACATAGATATTTGCTCACTAACTTGTTCGCTTGGGCAGCGTCGACTTTAGAGGGGGTCATACTGTTCGCGGCGGTGTGGCTTGCCAATTTGAAAGTGCGTCACGTGGGATATATCTCTCTAGGCATAATTGTTTTCTACAAATTGGTAAATACCGTTCTATATCTCAGAGTATTGTATACCCTAATAACCATAGCGAAACGTGACAAAAATTCCAGACGGAATGTGTGCCAGAATATAACTTTTTCTACCGCCGCTTGTGTCACATCGGCGATCGCCTTTTACCCTCCTATGTTAGTAGCGGTGGACTTCACGCAGGATGTGTTGGTGCGGCAGATTTGTATAATAGTGAGTTTGCTCAATTTGTTCGGTGTGTTGGCGTTCTTCTTGTCGATGCGGAGTCACCGGAAAGCGTGGCGAGTGCACCTGCAGCGACGGAAGGCGCGAAGTATGGTCACTTTGGCGAACACAGTCTGAATTGCCCGTGATTTTAATTTGCAATTTCCCTTGAATATTTTTTTTTGTTAAACCGTGTAAATTAGGGCGTCTCAAAGTGTGAAACTCAGAGATGAAATGATAATGTGTGATTAAAGAGAAATGCTGAATGAATGAAGATGTAGTGACAACAATTGGTTAGTTTCCTCATGTTAAAATTGATACCATAGTGTTGCTAAATGGATAGTAAACCGTCAAATAAATGTAATAAAGTATAAATAGGATAAAAATTATAAAACCGGACAAGTGCGAGTTCAACTCGCGTGGTGAGGGTACCGTATATAATCTAAATAAGTGTTTTTTGAATACTCAAACTTCTTATAGGTTTTCCTGTAATCTTTAGGCAAGGAACCTAGTAGTTTCGGAGATAAGGGGGGAATGGTCAATTTTCGTCTTTTTTCCTAAATTACTTCAAATCTGTCTTTGCTAAAATTATAAAAAAAACATCTGATATGCTTACAATAACTCCTTTCATTTGATATGTCACACAGTACAGTTTAAAGAAAAGAAAAGAAAAGAAAAGAAGACATTTATTCACTACACAAAAGACACACAGAGACAAAGGAGTAGACATACATGACAATTGACACATATTGTGTTTGCGAAACTTTTTTTTTTAACTTTCCAGTTTACCCCCCAAAAGTGGCCCCATTGTTCAGAATTCATTAATTTACTTTACGCGTTCATCTTTGGGTCACCAATTTACATATGTGTACCAAATTTCAACTCAATCGGTCCAGTAGTTTCGGAGCACATCGGCTGTGACAGACGGACAGACAGACAACCGAGTGATCCTATAAGGGTTCCGTTTTTTCCTTTTGAGGTATCGGAACCCTAAAAACATATGGACCTTGAAAGTTTAGAAAAAATATGCATTTTTTTATTGTACAAAAGTAAATTTAAAGCTACCTATAGAATTCTTACGCTTTTATAGAAACAAAATTGTACTACAACTATAGACCTAAACGCAGTATTTTACTTGATTTTCCATACAACGATTAGTACAAATATCAAACTGTTACGTCATACTTCAATATCAATTAGAATGAAACGTTTTCGGTTGCCGCCAGCAAGGTCCGTCTTTAACTAAATTTTTTGGGTATTTATGTTCTTTAATTGTAGTTGCTCCTATACAAACATTTGTTGTACTCCAAAAACTGGTTCGAATGGCATAGTAATTTTTTTTTGGACACTAGCCTATTGAGAATTTATGAATGCTAAGATGAATAAGGCTTGTGGCCTCATGTTAAAATTGATAACGTAGTGTTAGTAAATGGATAGTAAACCATCAAATTATTGTAATAAAGTATAAATTACAAAATATAATGAAAATCATAAAAAGATATGGACCTTGAAAGTTTAGAAAAAATATGATTTTTTATTATTATCTAAGAGTAAATTTAAAGCTACCAATAAAATCCTTACGCTTTTATAGAAACAAAATTGTATGACAACTATGGACCTAAACGCAGTATTTCGCGACCGAAACAGCAATTTACTTGATTTTCCCTACAATGATTAGTTCAAATAGCAACGTGTGACGTCATACTTTTGAGTCAATCAGTATGAAGCGTTTCGGCTGCCGCCGGCGAGGTCCGTCTTTAACTCATTTTTTTGGGTATTTATTTTGTTTAATTGTAGTTGCTCCCATACAGACATTTGTTCCTCTCCAAAAACTGGTTAGGATGGCATCATAAAAAAATCGAAGGCCACAAGCCTATTATATGGTGTAGGTACATGAGGTAACCGAATAATTTTAACAGCGTATTTCTGAGGTGGTAAGAAGCAAAAAATGTTATATAAACCGAGGTCAAATTATGATTTTTATTTTTTTTAATGTTTTCATATTTACATAATAAATAAATTATTTTTCGTTCACCAGTAAAACACCTTAGGATAAGCTGGCAACGTTTCTTATTGTTAGCTCTTTCCATTGGAAGAGGCAAGTCTATGTCATAGAGAAATTTCCTCGTCAGCCAAATTGTTTCAAAGCAGGATTTAAGTAAAAGTGCAATTGGAACTATTTACTGCGTTTGTTATTGTAATCTCTTTCCATTAGAAGAGTCAAGTCTACGTGATTGTCAGGCGTTAATTGTTTCAAAGCAGGATCTACGTAAAAGTGCAATCGGAACTATTTACTCATAATTTACCTATTAACTTCTCACAGACTGGCGCGGCCTGGCCGCGGCGGTCAATAGTAAACTTGTCATTAGCTGTCAAATTTACTATGGACCGCCACCGCAGGCTGCGCCGTTATTTTGAATTATCAAAGATTTTTGTTGTCATGGGTACTCCATACATTAGACTAAACATGATTGGCGACTTATAAAAGTCGTACTTCATTCCACCTTCATAATGACACTAATGACTTACATATGCGTCATTGACTTTGTTGTTATTGATTTAAGCATTGCCACTTAACCGTAATCTACGAATAATATTTGTACAAGGCACATTTGATTTTCCCAACGTAACTTCTATCTTAATAGCTAAGTAGAACTGTAGAGACGTTACAAATTCTATTCTACTAATATTATAAACGTGAAAGTATGGATGGATGGATGTACAGTAAGAGAAATGTACCACCGTAGAACCCTGTCGCAATTGACAGACCGCCGTCACTCAAACTCGAGTGGTATGTCACCTTATTGCGATAGGGTTCTACGGTGGTACGTTAATACATTTCCCTTACGGTAAGTTCGACTTAATCTCAAAAACTACTGGACGAATTTATATGAAACTTTCCAGTTATGTACCTTCTATATCAGAATAGGACATAGGTTATAATTTATATCCAATTTCATCCCTTTTAGGGACGAAAAAGGGGATGAAACTTTGTGTGGAGACCAAATGATTTTGCTCGTTGACTTCATCAGGCGCTGGGTCTCAAAATGTATGGGAAAACTAAAATCCGACTCGCACTTGACCAAAATTGTAATTGATATTAAGCATTTAATAACACTTTTAAATGAAAAACTGTCTGTCTACCTGTCCCGTCTTCTCGTCTAAATGGCTATATAGGCTAAATCGATTTATGAGGATGAACGTAAGATAGTTCTTATTCCAAAACTCACATTTTAAGGAGATGAAATAGGAAATTAAAGTCTAGTCAAAAATAATGATAAATTTAAGGATATCTAGTACGGACGGCCGGCCTTAACCTCTTGTATGCTGGGACACTTACAGCGCTAAAGGAATTTGATTTTTTTTGTTTCTGACACAGATTCAATTTTCGATAGCCGTGATCGGTGCATATCTGCTACTAAGCACACGAAAGGTTAAGTAGGATTTGTGGCTGGAGCTGGCTTTTAGCTGGAGGAAATTTCTTTTGCGTGTTCCGAGGTGCATATTATGGAAATAAATGTGCACCTTGTCACCTACTGCAGTTGGGTGTAGCGGATTAAAACTCGGCCGTCACGGTTTTACGATATTGAAATTAGGTACCTACAAGTGAAAAGCGTAGGTACGGTCGACGCCAAAAATACGTTTACACTTTTCGCCTAATTGCAATGGAATAAGGTGCAAAAGTGTAAATGTATTTTTGGCGTCGACTATTATGTAGTAAGTAGGTAGCTATTGGAGTTAATGAAATGAATGTACCTATTGTCTGGATTTACTTAATAAATAAAATAAAAGTATTTTGTGTATTAATTTGTATAATTTGCGGATAACATGAATTGTATAATTAAGAACAAAATTAAGTATACACCTTTGTGTTATCTAATCCACTTGCCATCCGTATTCATTCATCAAAAAAGAAATTTTATCTCTTAAAAAGAAGCGGGTCGTGTCGGAGATACAACCGTTAATTAAGTTTAAATGGATACTTCTTTTTGGCTATGGAACCCTAATAAAAAAACCGGCCAAGTGCGAGTCTGACTCGCGTACCGAGGGTTCCTTACTGAGCAAACTGTACTAAAAAAATCGTAAATAAGTAAAGCGCTCTGTCGGCACCTACCTATTTAAAAGTGGTTTGTTTATCATCGATAATTCGTTGTAATAACACGTGAGCCAAGTTTAATGTTTAAGCATTTTCAATGAATTGTTAAATTCAAAGTGTTTTGATTATTTAAAGGAATCTGCTATTATGGTGTACCCGTAACATATATATGTGAATTAATTCACTAAAATCTGTACAAGTACAGATAAATCGGTATATATGGCAACAATGACTGACGTAGCTCATTCGACTCATTTCAGCATTATTTTCATGTCCGTCAAATAAACTAAACAATATTTTGTGATTAACAACTAATGGCAAATAAAGAAGGATTCAAACATGTAACAAACAATTATTTGAAATCAGATTAGGCTTCTCTACAAAAAGTTATTCCGGAAGTCACGTGATACATTTTGAACTGTACCCCTATACAAGAACGCGAGCCAAGAAGTATCCACTTCAAAAATAAATTGTATCTCTTAAAAAATATCACATCCATTAATATATTAATTACCTCAATGTACAGTCGACGCCAGAAATACGTTTACACTTTTGCACATTATTCCATTGCAATAAGGCGAATAGTGTAAACGTATTTTTGGCGTCGACCGTACCTAGTGCGTTGTTGTGTGTGTCTTACATTACACTTTTACGATACTCGATCGAACTCGTAATAGCACGAATACTTTTTAGCCGTTGGCTTGTCTATTAAAATAATAACAATGTTCCAAGATTCGTGAAAGTTGCTTCATATTTATTGATTTTTCTACGTTTTTGGAGAAAAAATAAGCTGACGTTGACATGTAAACAAACTTTGATACCTAGTGACAGAACTGAATTTGACTTTTACAGTCAAATTAGATGTGGCGGGTCGCAACGTCGCAATCATAATCATAAGGGTGTTTTGTACTGGAGATTTCATTACAACATTTTTAAACAAAGTCAAAGTGATTTATTTATTCTTCAATTTAGGCATATTACATGCACCTATGAATGTCGATAAACTACCACCGGTTCGGAAAGAAAACCTCTGCCTCGAGAAGAACCGGCGTAAAAGACTCGGCGTGGTATCATTTTTTTAAAACAGTATACAATATCATTTCGGTATCAGAGTATTATAAAATTACATTGCTACAGTAGAAAGCCTATTTATTTTGCGAAAGATATCTAGGTGCAGGACTTAACAAAAACGCAAATATCTCAAAAACCAAACTTATACGACATTTTTCGACTTCAAATATAATCAGGAATACGCTGTTAAAATTATTCGGTTTCCTCATGTGACACGGTATACGACAATGTATATTAAGTATGAAGATATATTTGAAAGAAGATTGACAATGAGAGCGTATGAGAGCAGAGTGGATGAACCCGTTGGAGGGGACAAACGTATCTCAAATCGGAGAAATTCTAAAGAACGTTAATTAAAGAGTGCAATAAAACGACAACATTTTAAAAATAATGTTATGTTAGGTTTCGTAGCAAGTGGAAATTCGTGGTCTTTGCCTACCCCTCTGAGAAACAGACAAGGCGTGATGATATACATATTATGTAAAACTATATTTTCCTTCTTGGCATTATTAATAGAAAAATAAATGTATACAATGTAATAAACACATACGTGCTGACGATTATCAAATGTATAATAATTATAATAAATGTAATAATGAAGTGAATAACCACAATAGCCTTAAGTTAATAGCTTTAAGTTCATCGTACTGTGTTACTACCCTTATGACGTTGGTATATAGTTAAGTTAAATTAATAAATAAATAAGTTCCCACATTTTGTAACCCCTAGTTAGGAAATCTCAGTAATGCAAAAATAGAGTGAATAGTTAAGTATTTCTGCTCACTTTAATCAGATATGTTTTTTTTTCGTAATTTATCAAACACCTGCTACTGTACACTTACACTCTTATAAAATTCGTTAAATTACGTTTAATTACTTTTAAAAGATTTTATGTTTTGCTATGTTGTCTTGAAAAAAAAATGAAAAAATGAAAATGAAAATGAAAAAATATTTATTTCACTAATAAAGAGTGCTTTTAAAATAATTAAGGGTTGGGACTTCCTATTAAGTATGCAATACCTGTATCAGGATGCCCCGCTCCTCCATAACAACCAGTTGTAGGTTTTAAGGAAGTAAAACAAAAAATAAAGATTATTTTTTAAACAGGCAAAAAGAAAGTTGAATTTTGAAAGAAAATTGAAATGATGTATGCGCGCGCGTGTGTGTGTGTGTGAGAGAGATCGTGCGAGTGTGCGTGATGATGATGTACATTTTAGAACATATAATCATGTCATATTACACTTAATATATTAGCCACGTATTATTTAACTTGTGCTTTCAGGAAACTATAGGTAGTCCAGGCAATGAACTGACAACTTGTATGGAAAAAATGACATATTTGGAAATAATTTATAATAGCTAATTTTTTTAATGTAACGGATATATTATCAATTAAATTGTTACCTAGAGGCAAAATCCACCAAAAAATCAGACATCAAAAAAATCAATATTCAATTAGCTCCTAAAAAGTCCGGATAAATATTAATATTTTTTTTATCTTTATTTAGGTTCATTTACATTTGCTTTACAATATTCAATATAAATAAAATAAAAAAGACAATGAATGTTTTATTTATATCTATATAATTACTTCCGGGTGGAAAGTTTGGTGGATTCTTGAATAAAGCATCTCAGAATAATGTTTTAAAATGAAATAAACAAAAAAAACGCTATTATAAATTAATGTTTTTCGAAACCGTAATTCAAGGTTTATGTATGACTGTTTGTTTCTTAATAAATTAAAAAAAAATAGTGATCTCACAAATGTTTACTTACCCTGATGCTATCGGTGGGAACCTGTAATTGGTTTTTTGTATTCTATCTATAATATCAAAGTGTTTCTATAGCTGTTGGTTCTCGAAATATAAACAAATAAAATAAAAATAAATAAATAGCTTATAATAAACCTCAACTTTAATACTCATCATTGTGATTGTCAATGTTATTAAAGAAGAATAAATCTTGTTTTGTTAACATTGCTTTTTTTATTGTAGCTATTACGTACGTACTAGCTATGAATAATAGTTAAAATAAACGTACACTTCAAATTAATTATTTATGTATCTATCTGTTAATCTATACCTCATTCCAAATTTCTGGGTATTTATGTTCTTTAATTGTAGTTGCTCCCATACAAACATTTGTTCCTCTCCAAAAACTGGTTCGAATGGCAACGTAAAAAAATCTTAGGTCACAAGCCTATCAATGTAGCGTTTGCCGTTTGCGCTACATCAGGGGTTACCTCCTGCGTGTCCCTGATACTGGCGCTGTTGTGTCCGCGGTCTGCCCTAGCCCCTATTTCACCAACTTGACAATTGTCATCTGACAACGACAATTCTCCGTACACTTACTTAACTTAACCACCTTAACCTCTAGAACAAGCAATGTATGGCGAATTGTCATTGTCAGGTGACAATGGGGAATGGATAAAAATATCAGGAGTGCCTGATAATTTTTTTGGTGATAGGAATAACCTTCCTTAGCACCAGGAAAAAATTGCAGATTTTTCAGCTGCGTCAATTAATTTTGAAAAATATAACACTATAATCTATAATGAAAGAATTACTCGATTTTAAAGTAAGTTAAAATATGAAAACTTTTAATGACGGCAAGACTCGGAATTCAAGAATCGGTTATATCTACTCGTAATATCGTTTTTCTTTAATGATACGTTTGTATTCGTTAACCGTTCGATGATAGATTCGATATTTTAGATGAATTTATAGACTGCGAAATGTGTCAATCTTTATTTTCTCTTTGATTAATTAATTTTGTTATCATACGCTTCTGCTTGGTAAAATTTATAGCTGCAGAACACTTTACAACAGTTTGCGTGAGAGCGCCATGTGGTGAAATAAACGATACACATGAGAGAAATAATTGTAAGAATAACTCTAGCAACTTTTATGTTCAGCATTACTTCAAAATTAAACTTTACACCATAGTATATTAAGTCTATAATTATTTAATCACGAACGTATTGCTACAAAGCATTATTCACTAGCGTTTCCCTATGACAGCACAGTCATACGGCTTGGTTAATAAATGACGCTCGTGGTGCGACAAAAAGGTTTCAATAATCCTCTAACGTCCGGAAGAATATAAACTCTACGAGTATTCATTTAAGATGTAATTTACAAGTTGCTGAAGTGTTACTTGGAACCTTTATCGACTCACGACTTAAGATCAGAATTTGAACGCGGGAAAGAACTCTTCAGGTTCAGTACAGATCTTGGGTCTGTTTCACATTAATGATGTTAGTCGGCGTCCGTACATCGCGGTGAGAAGTGGGCTCGAGAAGTCGACAACACGACCACACGTTCGGACATCAATGAACCTCGCCTATTAGCACTTTTGCGAGGACAGTAGAGTGAGGAAAAGCTTAACAAGACAACGCTCGATCTGTGTAACCGAAAAGTAAACGATGAGTACAGAAACAGGAAACAAAAAGATCTTCCTCATCGATTTAGAAGCACCGTTCACCGCTTTTGAGTACGTATACTTGATAGCGTTGTGTTTATTCGTCCTATGCGTGCTACTATGCATAATAAGCTGCGTCTTCGGCATTATAACCTGGATCCTCATACCGACATGGAGAAAATTCCAAAACTACGTGTTCCTAAACGTATTTTTCGTATGCGCGATCACCATGACATGTTATTTCGTCTTCAGCAACATCTATCCACGCTCCGACACGCATCATGTATTCTTCGTGCTGTCGAGGATCGTCATGTGCCACTGGTTCCTGGTCGCCACTGTGATGTTCTACATGGACATAGTGCAAGTGTTCAGAACGAGCGTGAAGCGTAGATATCTGCTAGTGAACTTGTACGCTTGGTGTCTGCCAGTGATAGAAGTGTTCGTGTTGTTCGCTGTATCAATTCCTTTGGAAATCGATTCGGAAAATGTCGAAACGTTCACGTGTATCGCTCTGATTATGTCGCTATTAGCGAATGTTCTAGTATACGTCAGAGTGTTATTTACTTTAGTAAGTTTAGCCGTGCGGGATATAGGGTGTCAGAAGGATGTATGCCATAAGATTACACTATGCACGGCCGCATGTTTAACTTCAGGGGCATCGACGTTCCTGCCGGTCGTTGTAGCGGAGATAGTGTTTAAAGATGACTATGTGGCGATTAATTCTGTATGTATATATACTTTGCTGAACATACTAGCTATAGTATTGTTCTTTTTGTCAATGAAGGCGCATAGGGAGGCCTGGGGGGAGTACTGGCAGCGACGCGGGTCGGTGGCCAGTCTCGTCGAGATATAGTAGATTGTTAACCGAGGGTTGAAAGCCACCCATTTCAGTCGAGATATTTTGAGTAGTTCGAGACTGAAATGAGTGGCTTTCGTCCGAGTTAAACACTCTACTTTTCATTTCGAATAATAGGAATATAAACAACACACAGGAAATGCAACGTCAAAAAAAATATTACTAAAAAATTATAAGTAGTCCAAGATCACATATTGGAATGCAGCTGTACAGGTTTTGACGTTGCTCAACAAGTGTAGACCACCTTTAAATAGTGTTTGTGTGTGGACCATTTTTGCGCCGCGCCGCGCTTAAATAAATTGAATGCATTATATAAATAATAAAATCCTATATAAATAAATCATTTCCTCGAGCCATCCAAACAATTCAACTACATAGTTCTAAGTAGCTTATTATATAATTTGTATAACAGAAACTTCAAAAGTAAAACTCAAACCACCCTACTGATGACCATCTCTATAAAGCTGTTTCTTTTCTTTGACAAATAGGATTAGTTATTTGTGTCTCAAGGAAGCGTGATGTATTTACGGCAGGGGGGTACATTGAATCCAGAGTGAAGCGAAGGATTCTACGATATAATCCTGAGCGTAACGAGGGATTCCAAGTTAGGATCCTGAGCGTAACGAAGGATTCAAGCGTTAACGCCCATGAAGAAAATGATTTTGCTCCTGAGTGAAACATAAAATTTTTCACACCGGCTATGAGGAAAATATAACAGTCATCGATAAAATTTGATTTCAGTAAAACGTATAATTTATTGTAACAGTTAAATTACGAAAAATTTATACATTTTCATGTAACGTTATAAAAGTTAAAACTTGAAATGTGTTCGTATTTAATCGATTACGATGAAATTACAATCGATTATTTTATTAAGATCTGTGTTCAATTGGCACATTGCGTAAATGCTACATGCCAATTAATAAATTAAAAAAGTAGCCTGAACAGAAAAGTAGCATTTTGATCCCTCTCGTCGTGGAGCAAAACTTACTTTTCCAAATGAAAGGTGTAAAAAAATTATTGTTACAGTAAAAGTTATTATGCACTTTTCTCTGCAGCTGACCGTTTACTGAAGAGATGATTTATTGCGTAACGTGTATTTAAACTAGTGTTTAACCCCTAAAAAAACTATCATGTCACATTATTTATTTTTGAATAAAAAATTGTAAGTACTGAAAATTAAGATGTTTTATTTATAAATAGGTCAATCAACGAATAAATAGTAAACAATGGCGGCGCATTCTTGTAGATTGATTGATCTACGGTTCTAGAGAATGTAAACGTGAACGCAAACATTAAGCGTGCGTTTTTTAAACGCGGCGTCGACGCGCATTTGTGTCAATACACACGTGATTCGATACAAACGCGCGTTTAAAAAACGCGGTGTGCAAAGGCCCTAAGAAAACATTTCCGATAACGTGACGTCAAAGATAGGACCTAGCCAACATGCATGAAGTACTCTCTTATCCGGAATCCATACCATTAGTACCGTTCCACCAAATCTGTGGTTCCCAAACGCTGTTTGTCAAGTCAATATATACAATATTCGAATAGCTTTAATCGAGCCTCTAATATTTGGGGGATTTCGTATAGCTCCTCTGTAGGAATCTATACTCGTCGGGTCGTACCTGAGCTCCAGCTGGTCGTGGCGCAGCAGCTGGTGCAGCCAGGGCATGGCGCGGCGCGTGCCGTGCCGCTCCACCAGCTCCAGCAGCAGCGCGGGCTGTCGGCACAGCAGCCGGCCCAGCCGGAGCGCTGCGCTCGTCTGCTGTAAGCTCTCCAGGATGGACGCGGCTATACTCGTCGGGTCGTACCTGAGCTCCAGCTGGTCGTGGCGCAGCAGCTGGTGCAGCCAGGGCATGGCGCGGCGCGTGCCGTGCCGCTCCACCAGCTCCAGCAGCAGCGCGGGCTGTCGGCACAGCAGCCGGCCCAGCCGGAGCGCTGCGCTCGTCTGCTGTAAGCTCTCCAGGATGGACGCGGCTATACTCGTCGGGTCGTACCTGAGCTCCAGCTGGTCGTGGCGCAGCAGCTGGTGCAGCCAGGGCATGGCGCGGCGCGTGCCGTGCCGCTCCACCAGCTCCAGCAGCAGCGCGGGCTGTCGGCACAGCAGCCGGCCCAGCCGGAGCGCTGCGCTCGTCTGCTGTAAGCTCTCCAGGATGGACGCGGCTATACTCGTCGGGTCGTACCTGAGCTCCAGCTGGTCGTGGCGCAGCAGCTGGTGCAGCCAGGGCATGGCGCGGCGCGTGCCGTGCCGCTCCACCAGCTCCAGCAGCAGCGCGGGCTGTCGGCACAGCAGCCGGCCCAGCCGGAGCGCTGCGCTCGTCTGCTGTAAGCTCTCCAGGATGGACGCGGCTATACTCGTCGGGTCGTACCTGAGCTCCAGCTGGTCGTGGCGCAGCAGCTGGTGCAGCCAGGGCATGGCGCGGCGCGTGCCGTGCCGCTCCACCAGCTCCAGCAGCAGCGCGGGCTGTCGGCACAGCAGCCGGCCCAGCCGGAGCGCTGCGCTCGTCTGCTGTAAGCTCTCCAGGATGGACGCGGCTATACTCGTCGGGTCGTACCTGAGCTCCAGCTGGTCGTGGCGCAGCAGCTGGTGCAGCCAGGGCATGGCGCGGCGCGTGCCGTGCCGCTCCACCAGCTCCAGCAGCAGCGCGGGCTGTCGGCACAGCAGCCGGCCCAGCCGGAGCGCTGCGCTCGTCTGCTGTAAGCTCTCCAGGATGGACGCGGGCGGCTTGCGCGCCGGCCCGAGCGGGTCTAGCGTCGTTAGCTGAAACAAATGCTAACATCTTAACCATGGCCCTATAATACTCAAGACAAGCTATACGTGTTGCCACAATGAGGAACGGAAAGGCTCCTATGCAGCTACATTAAGAACTTACTCGTTCTCTAAAACCAATCGAGTTTTCAAAAAAAATCGAGTCCATGAGTTTGAGACCGATATATACTGAAATTCAGGGTTGAGATTCCAAAAATGATGTCCATTTTGGAATCCATAATGGCGGACATGGCGTTTTTCCTAAAAGTCGTCATGGGAGTCACTTTCAGGGCAATCGAAGGTGCATATTCCAAAGATGATGTCTATTAAGAAATCCAAAATGGCGGACAATAAATTTTTCGTAAAATTCGTCATGGGTGTCACCTTTCAGGGTAATCGAGGGTGCATATTCCAAAAATGATGTCCATTTTGGAATCCAAAATGCCGGACATGGCTTCTTTCCTAAAATTCGTCATGGGTGTCACTTTCAGGGTAATAGAGAGTGCAGATTCCAAAAATGATGTCCATTTTGAAATCCAAAATGGCGGACATGGGTCGTTCTTCTTTTTTACCGACAATGAACCGAGGTTTTTCTGTTTTTTTGGTATTTGAACTATCGAAAATTGTGGTTTTGAAGTGCGATTTAAAAAAAAATGCATAGGTTTCTTCATTAGAACTAATTAAAGTTTCCTTTCTGGCCAATACAAATATTTATTTACGGTTGCTTTCTAAAAAAAAAATGTGACAAAGTGGACTCTTTCAGTGGGGATCACATTTCGTTTTACCACTCTGTCACGGCATTCTACGAAAAAAAAAATATTTAAAAAAATGCTAGTTAGAGTAAGTGAAATATTAAATATCACTAATTAATAAAATAATATGGACGTTCATTGGAACATTATAAAACCGTAAACATCATTACTCAAATGAGATGCCGTAATAAGACGAAGGACAGGCTATTGTCGGTCGAAAAGAAGAACGACCGACATACCATTTTTCGTTAAATTCCTCATGGGTGTCACTTTCCGGGTAATCGACGGCGCAGATTCCAAAAATGATGTCCATTTAGGTATCCAAAATGGAGGACATGACATATTTCGTAAAATTCGTCATGGGTGTCACTTTCAGGGTAATCGAGGGTGCAGATTCCAAAAATGATGTCCATTTAGGAATCCAAAATGGCGTACATGACATTTTTCGTAAAATTCGTCATGGGTATCACTTTCAGGGTAATCGAGGGTGCAGATTCTAAAAATGATGTCCGTTTTGGAATCTATAATGACAAACATGGCATTTTTCTTAAAATTCTTCATGGGTGTCACTTTCCGGGTAATCGAGGGTGCAGATTCCAAAAATGATGTCCATTTGCGAATCTAAAATGGCGGACATGCTTCGCTTTATCTGACAAAATCAACTCATCCACGAATTGGTATTTCCCGGCCTCTGCAATAATGTACCATTATTTTTATCAGGGCAGCGTGGAAATACCTGGCTGAGCAGCCGCGAGTTGTGCTCGGTAATAGGCAGCTTGGCGTTGCTGGCGGCGGCGAGGTGCGTCTCCAGCTGCAGCACCGCCGCGCGCTCCGCCTCCAGCCGTTCCGCTTCTGCTGCGTTGTTGCTCCACTCCACGCTCGGTTTGCTGTAACAAATCGCTCATTATTATGTCGGCGCTAAGTGTCTATGTTAAGTCATAGAAAGCCGCGCGTCGTCGGTTGCGGGTTGCACCAGACCGTCCGTAATAGGGTACTTTCATCTATCAAAATGAATGAGGGCTGTGCGCCACCAGCATCGTCAGCAGGATCCAGCCGCGCCAGTACAGGGACGTGATGGCTGGTAGTGGTAGTGGTAGACTGACTTGGTGATGCAGGTCTCGATGAGCGCGCGCAGCGTGGGGTAGGCGGCGGCGGCGCGCTCGGCGAAGCCGCCGGGGTTGTGCGCCGCCAGCATCGTCAGCAGGATCCAGCCGCGCCAGTACAGGGACGTGATGGCTGGTAGTGGTAGTGGTAGTGGTAGACTGACTTGGTGATGCAGGTCTCGATGAGCGCGCGCAGCGTGGGGTAGGCGGCGGCGGCGCGCTCGGCGAAGCCGCCGGGGTTGTGCGCCGCCAGCATCGTCAGCAGGATCCAGCCGCGCCAGTACAGGGACGTGATGGCTGGTAGTGGTAGTGGTAGTGGTAGACTGACTTGGTGATGCAGGTCTCGATGAGCGCGCGCAGCGTGGGGTAGGCGGCGGCGGCGCGCTCGGCGAAGCCGCCGGGGTTGTGCGCCGCCAGCATCGTCAGCAGGATCCAGCCGCGCCAGTACAGGGACGTGATGGCCAGGGGCGGCGCCGTGTACCTACAAATCACACTATATCTATACACATCTCGGAACATGTTATACAATAAATAGAATTCAAGGAGGTTAGTCATTAAAGTGCGATTCCTACCGACCGGGCTAGGTCGGATGGCTGCTGCCACATCGCAGTGGACGCACGCGCATCCGGCAATAACCGAACTGAGCCGATCTAAGGCGACGACAGCCGAACAGCAATCTGAGTCTGCAAGGAGCCGACTGGGTCACGAGGCACACTTCGACCCGGCGCGGTCTGTGAGGATGTACACAGCGGAGAATGCTAGATGAAATCTTCAGCCAATTTGTGCTGCCACTGGCTGACAAGACTTCATTTAAACAGTAAATGCTTACAAAGCAGAAACGTCCGCTAAAGAAATTCTCGATCAAAGAGGAAAAGTGAAAAATTATTCGCCACGAGCGGGTTTTGAACCCAACAACTTCTGATACGGCACCAACGTCTCAAGTTGCATTGAGGTTTGCGCTACCCCATTTTAATAGTAAAAGTTGTAAAACGTTCGCGGTAGATGTCGCTACTTTCCTCTCCTAAGATGTAATTAGAAGAGTGAAGGGATTGATAGATTCGTCGCCACTAGCAGACCCACGTTAGCTCAGTTGGATTAGAGCGATGGACGTATTCCAGAGGTCGCGGGTTCAAATCCCGCCAGTGGCAAATAATATAAATAAATAAATAAATATAGTGGGACAATTCACACCAATTGATCTAGTCCCAAACTAGGCAAAGCCTGTACTATGGGTACTAGACAACGGATAAACATACTTATATAGATAAATACATACTTAAATAGATATTAAACATCCAAGAAATATCCGAATCGCTGAATTAAGTGGCAGTGGGCGGAGCACATTGCACGTAGAACCGATGGCCGTTGGGGCGGAAAGGTTCTCGAGTGGCGACCACGTACCGGAAGGCGCAGCGTCGGTATGGCCCCCCACAAGACTGGGTGGACTGATGACCTGGTAAAGTCCGCTGGATGCGGGTGGCGCAGGACCGGTTATTGAGGCACTCTTTGGGGGAGGCCTATGTCCGGCAGTGGACGTCTTTCGGCTGATATTGATGATGATGAAACATCCAAGACTCGAGAATAAACATTCATATTCATCATACAAATATCTGCCCCGACCGGGGATCGAACCCGGGACCCTCAAGCTTCATAGTCAGGTTCTCTAACCACTAGGCTCTTTTATTTCGAAAGTGATTTAACATCGGACACGTACCCGAAGGCGCGGCGTGGGTAGGCACCCCACAAGGTGGATTGATGACCTGGTAAAGGTCTCCGGAGTCCACTGGATGCGGGCGCAGGACCGGTCACTTTGGCACTCTCTGTGGAGGTCTATGTCCAGCAGTGGACGTCTTTCAGCTGATATGATGATGATTTAACATCAATTACATACCCAGTCGGTAAAGTGATGTTGTCAGGCGGGGTGAACTGGCACAGTTGGAACACGTAGTCGGCCAGTTCCAACTTGTCCACTGGCAGGGGCGCGTCGTCGGGCGGCAGCGCGCACGCGCGGCGCACCAGCTGTTCGACCAGTTCAAACGTCTCCGCGGGGCCTACTGGAATCTCCTGTATACAATGTACATAATGTTACGACGGCGGGGTATTAACAGTTTCGTTACCATGGTAACAATGGACTAGTTATAGATCTGTCTAAAGCATTTGACTGCGTTTCTCACAAAATATTATTAGGTCAACTTGAACATGTTGGGATCAGGGGGCCTGCATTAAAACTACTGCAAAGCTATCTCTCAAACAGAAGTCAAGCCATAGTATTAGATACGTATGATAGAACAACAAAAACTGTAACAAGAATACAATCCAATTACGAGCACATTCATCAGGGAGTGCCACAAGGCACCGTCTTGGGGCCACTATTGTTCTTAGTATATGTAAACGAGTTTCCCCTAGTAATGGATAACTTATGTGTTATGTTCGCCGATGACGCTACCATATTCATATCTGACGACAATCTAAGCGGCTCTAATATTAGTAATAAAATATATAGTACACTAAAAACAGTCATACATTGGTTATCATCTCTTAATTTAAGGGTTAACTTAGATAAAACAAAAATAATACAGTTTATTAACTATAAACAGGAATCACAGTGTCTTAATATAAATATGGATGGCACAAAGGTAGAGCAAGTTAGTAGTACCAGCTTTTTAGGGGTTACTCTAGATGAAAACTTAAACTGGAAGTTACACGTCCAGAAAATAAATAAAAAAATAGCCAAGAGTTGTTATGCGATATCAATATTATCCAATATAACTTCAATAGAAGTTGTAAAACAGGCATATTATGGTAGTGTGTATCCTCTTCTTACTTATGGTGTCATATTTTGGGGCAACTCAGTAAATGTCCAGTCCACTTTCATACTACAAAAAAAGTGTTTGAGGATTATGTTTAAGATAAATAATAGGGACTCCCTTAGACCAATCTTCAAAATGTATAAAATATTAACGTTGACGTGTATATTCATACTAGAGATATGTTTATTCGTTAAAGGTCGCAAAGATGTCTTTATAAAAAAATTTGACTCTAAGGTAAACATACGCAGTCAGTATAGGCATGATTTATGTACAGTCTGGCCATCTAGTCATATTTTAAAGAAGAGCACATACTTCACTGGAATAACAGTATTTAATAAATTACCCGAAATAATTAAACCACTAGAAGGAACACAATTTAAAACAAAACTCAAAGAGTGGCTTTTAGGCAAATGTTTTTATAACTTAAATGAATATTTTTTATGAATTAATATTTTTATACTAGTTTTATTATTGAATTATATTTTAATATGGTTTTAGATGAAAATTTATTTGAGAATATGATTATTGTTATTATTTCAAAAATTTAACGCCATGAATATTGTACGTCCGAAATGGGCAAACTGTTGATGCTATATTATTATTTTTTTCACCACAATGTACACAGTTCTGACAATAAAAATTATCTTATCTTATCTAACACGCCGTCAAGGTATTTCCAAATTCACCGTGTTGTCATAAGTCATCAGTGGCCTAGGGTACAGACTGCGGCCTTAGAGTCGATGTACCCAGTGCATTTTCTGTATGTTTTAAATTCTTAGTGACTACATTTTCAAAACTCAAGAGTAGCATGGAATTTTCTAGACAAAGTAAGCGAATAGAAAATTCGATGATTACAGAAATTTATAGACAAATGTATGGGTTTGGTCCAATGACGTAATATAAAAAAAACCAGACAAGTTCAACTCGCGTGGTGAGGGTTCCGTAAAATATTGAGAATTTTCCCGTTAATAAATCTGTAATCTTTAGGCTTTGAGTATTAAGCCACTGGAGATGCCATGACGTAAACTCTTCGAACAAATTTTTTCGCCACTTTTAGCGGGGGGCGAGGTAAAACACGTATAGCACACCACCAAAAGAGGAATGACTCAACAGACCCAAGTTTTGCTGTTGCGATAAACGCACACTACAAAAAAATTCAACACATCAAAAATTACACGCACACAGACAGAGTTTTTACGTAACTGATGCAGCATACATGCGAACAAGTTAGTGATGGGACACATCGAAGACATCTGAAGAATGAGTCAAATTAGTTTGATGAATGAACTGAATTATCTTATACTATTTATTATTAAATTGTAAAAGTAAAAACTCTGTCCATTGAAGATACTACCCAAAAAAATGTTTGTTTGTTTATATGTCTGTCTGTAATTATGTGCCCTAGTGTCCTTAGCCCTCTCGCACAGTTAAACTGTGGAATGAACTATCGCCCGCGGTTTTCCGGGCTGATACTTATTGATTGGTATTTGCAAGAACCTATGTATATGCAATTATATTTTAATAAGGTTCAGCTTTCACCACATTTATAAAGTTACTTCAAAACATAAATGAGCAAAGGGAAAGCAATAAAATAAATTGTTAATTTTATTAGAATTACCACATATTTATTAATTTAAATTCTCTGGTAGGGATTTTTAAGACCCGCTTAAGACTTTTATTAATTAGTATTTTTATTGATTTTTAAAATGAATAAGTTTATTGTACACGTAATCATTTTTGTAGCTTTCCGGAGTAAAGTGCTCCGAACAGATAACACTTGTACGTGTAGGTTTCCAAGAATAATTTTCGTTATTACAAATTGTTCTCCATTTCTCCTTTATATAGGGATCTTTTGGAAATCTAAAAGGACATACAATTATATTAAATAAAGTATAATACTATAAATAATAGTATATGAATAACACATACACTCATAGTCCCGCACTAAATGTATTCCTTTTACCTAGATTTTTTTTTGCCAATAATTCATTTCTTTTTAAGACTAAATTTCAACATCGTAAGTCCAGAGAAAAGTAATTTTTCTGATTCACCTTACAAGATTTAAATGTAACATACATCTATACCTACTATTTAATTCAATATCTAATAAAAAAACTGACTATTAAACAAACTGCAGTGATTGAATGAATGAATGATACATTCAAATGTTGAGTCGCCTTTCTTACTTTATCACATCCCTAAAGACCGATTCGAACCCTTACCACTATAATCATGTTTACGTTCTGTCGTTTACGTATCGCTAACGGTATTTTCTTTAAATGGAGATTGTACTTCAATACACATTTAATAGTTAGTAAAAATACTTACCTATGATAGGAAACGTGAACTTGTTGCGAATTTGAGCTGTCAGATCACCTTTTACATGATAATATTGCACAAGTCACCATTTTTCGAGAGAAACGTCACGCGACACGGAACGATACAAAATGACGGTGAAGCGACTTTAAGTAGTTTTATATAACGTGGTTGAACAGTTGACCAATGTACTTTGCCGGAGGGGGTCGCCTGTCTATGACATCTCCAGTGGCTTAATACTCAAAGTCTTTAGGCAAAGAACTATTTTCCATATTTTTTTTCAGTATTTTAAGCCTAGTAGTTTCGGAGATAAGGGGGGGAATGGTCAAAAGTCGTCTTTTTTAGGGTTCCGTAGCCAAAATGGCAAAAACGGAACCCTTATAGCAGTGGCGTGCACTCCATAAAGACAGAAAGACACTGTCTACCCTACTATAAATATGGAATGAAATGATTTTATCTATTGATAAAAAACATTACATTCCATGATAATAATCAATCATAATCAATAATTTTAAAATCTTAGATTAGCCCCATCTGTCCGCTGATCAGTGTATCAATTTGTTAAATTTTAATTGAACGCGATGACACGGCGACGGCGCTGCACTAGCGCCGCGGCCTAAGCGGCGAAGACGCAAACAAATCATGTCTAAAAATATCCATGTATTGCCTCGTAGCGACGCGGATAAAGTAGTGTGCGCTCCTATAAACGCGCGGCACACTCATGGCACACTATAACCCAACTCACGCACACAAACGCAGCGGAAAGACAGTGTCTTTCGTGCCGAGCGCCTAACGAAAAAATCCGAACATGTTTACATGTTATATTGTTTTAAAGCGTTGCATTACTTGAAATAATTTGTTCTAAATACCTTAAATAGGACACCCTATTTAAGGTATTTAGAACATTTCATTTTTGCCTTATGTAATTGAATGATTAAGGCTATTTATTTTTGTTTTTAGTCGCCATTGTTTGTTTGTTGTGAGTGTTTTATTGTGAGAGCGGTAAATAAGAATTGAACGAGTGATAACAAAATGTTACAGTTTAGTTGGAAAAATTGATAATTTCTACTGTGAAAATTGTCGTAGTGGTGTGTGTGTGCTAAATATTAAAGATAGTGGGTTTTCAAAACTTTCTTTCGCGGAAAAAACGCAATTAATCGAGAAAGGGTACACCGGATTTGGAATTAGTGCAAAAAGAAAAAGTTAATTGATATGTGTACAAAACCAATCAATCTATGAATATTTAAGGTGGCTAATCACCAGAGATGCGATTTATTTGAAATACTTCTATTTAAAATGCAAATACAAAATGCAAAATACCTATTTTGTATTTTGCATTTAAATGCCTTTTAGTAAAAACCATTTTGTATTTTATTTGAAATACCTTTCGAGATGTATTTTGCATTTTTAATATTCATTTCAAAATGCAAAATACTTTGTGATAAGTTTAGCCAACATTACCAGTCAAACAAAATGAAATGAACGACTGACGCTTGCATTGCCGAATTTGACCGATAGAGGCGCCTGCTAGCCATGTGTGCCCGTTTTTAGGGTTCCGTAGCCAAAATGGCAAAAACGGAACCCTTATAGTTTCGTCATGTCCGTCTGTCCGTCTGTCCGTCTGAAGGTGTATTTGAATAAAATTTTGAGGATAGGTGTATTTTGTTAGCCGCTACATAGTTTTGTAATTAAAATGACAAAAAAAATTTTTTTTAGGGGTGCACTCCATACATAAAACTAAAAGTCAAAATTTTTTTTTTCATTGTGACCCCCCGTGTGGCACATCAATCTATAGGCCTTTCAAAATAAATATAAGGTTTCTTTGCATTTTTTTTGATTAAGTGAATAGGGTCGGAGATAATCGCCCCGAAAGTCACTAAAATTCTGTCCCCCCCCCCTCTAATTTTTGAACGGTGTATTTTAAAAATATGGAAAAATTCATGGGCATAGAACTTATTAATTTCATTCACCGAAAATTGTTTTGAACAAGATCGGTTCAGAGGTTTTCGAGATATTGCTGAAAAACTGCCTTCCTCAAAGAGAAGGACGTAAGTGCCGTAAAATTTCTGTGTAGATACGACCTTTTTAATAGGCACGGAACCCTTCGTTTTGCGTGGTCCGACACGCACTTGGCCGGTTTTTTCTTCTTTGGTCAGAGTGCGCGCCTTATATCTGACTAGTGTCAAATTGTCAATGTCAAACGAAAACGACGAACAATATCTATGGCTATAAAAACGCAACGCCGCTGACGCCGACGATTCGATTTCACGGATTTATTGTTTGCTGGTGCTGGTGAAGTGGTTACTGCTTTAATTTGATTACCTACTTTTATGATATTGAAGTGTTGTTGTTATCCCTACAATACTGTAACGGCTATGTACTGTACTACAACAAGATAATTTAGATAACGTATTGTTAAAAAGCGTAATAAATAAAAATTGATGTTTTTTTTTCACGTTTTAACAATACCAGTCCAATTGTTATTAATAAAAGAAAAGTGTAATAATAATAAAATAAGAACTAGATGCACAATCAACCGAAATAAATGGCCACACAATTCACAAAATGGCTATCTTTTCGTTAGTCTAGTTTTTTACATTATTTTAAGTGAGTATTATTATTACTAATAACATAACAGAATTTATTGATACGCGTACTGATAAATATGACCAAAATGTCATGCATAAGGTGCCATTTGGCTCGGCATTGTATCTCTTCTATTTCTCATGATAAATATCTAAAATGAATAAAAATATCATTCGATTTGGTCAAAAGGTATTTTATTTTGAAAACGTATTTTGAAAATACCTATTTTGCATTTAGCATTTGAAATACAAAAGGCAAAACTATTTGGTATTTTGCATTTGAAATAGTAAATCTGAAAAGTATTTTGCATTTTGTATTTAAATGCTTTTTTAAAACCATTTTGTACATCTCTGCTAATCACACCCATAGCCAACACCCATCATATCAATAACGACGCAATGCAACACTTTTGGTAAGTTAGTACCTAGCAAATTGTTTTTGTCTACCCTGTTTAAAAACTCTGTGCACGCCACTGCCTTATAGTTTCGTCATGTCCGTCTGTCCGTCTGTCCGTCTGTCCGTATGTCACAGGCATTTTACTCGAAAACTATAAGGTGTATTTGAATAAAATTTTGAGGATAGGTGTATTTTGTTAGCCGCTACATAGTTTTGTAATTAAAATGACAAAAAAAATTTTTTTAGGGGTGCACTCCATACATAAAACTAAAAGTCAAAAACATTTTTTTCATTGTGACCCCCCGTGTGGCACATCAATCGATAGGCCTTTCAAAATAAATATAAGGTTCTTGGCATTTTTTTTGATTAAGTGAATAGGGTCGGAGATAATCGCCCCGAAAGTCACTAAAATTCTGTCCCCCCCCCTCTAATTTTTGAACGGTGTATTTTAAAAATATGAAAAAATTCATGGACATAGGGCTTATTAATTTCATTCACCGAAAATTGTTTTGGACAAGATCGGTTCAGAGGTTTTCGAGATATTGCTGAAAAACTGCCTTCCTCAAAGAAAAGGACGTAAGTGCCGTAAAATTTCTGTGACGATACGACCTTTTTAATAGGCACGGAACCCTTCGTTTTGCGTGGTCCGACACGCACTTGGCCGTTTTTCCTAAATTACTTCAAATCTGTTTTTGCTAAAATTATAAAAAATATATATCTGAGATGCTTACAACAACCCCTTTCATTTCACAATACAGTTTGAGTTTGATGTGCCTGCCCTGCCACACATGGACTTACACTTTTTAGGGTTCCGTAGCCAAAATGGCAAAAACGGAACCCTTATAGTTTCGTCATGTCCGTCTGTCCGTCTGTCCGTCTGTCCGTCTGTCCGTCTGTCCGTATGTCACAGGCATTTTACTCGAAAACTATAAGGTGTATTTGAATAAAATTTTGAGGATAGGTGTATTTTGTTAGCCGCTACATAGTTTTGTAATTAAAATGACAAAAAAAAATTTATTTAGGCGTGCACTCCATACATAAAACTAAAAGTCAAAAATTTTTTTTTCGTTGTGACCCCCCGTGTGGCACATCAATCGATAGGCCTTTCAAAATTAATATAAGGTTTCTTAGCATTTTTTTTGATTAAGTGAATAGGGTCGGAGATAATCGCCCCGAAAGTCACTAAAATTCTGTCCCCCCCCCTCTAATTTTTGAACCGTGTATTTTAAAAATATGGAAAAATTCATGGACATAGGCCTTATTAATTTCATTCACCGAAAATTGTTTTGAACAAGATCGGTTCAGAGGTTTTCGAGATATTGCTGAAAAACTACCTTCCTCAAAGAAAAGGACGTAAGTGCCGTAAAATTCCTGTGACGATACGACCTTTTTAATAGGCACGGAACCCTTCGTTTTGCGTGGTCCGACACGCACTTGGCCGGTTTTTTTTTTACTAACAAGTTAAAAAAAATGTACGGAAAAAAAATTGTTTAGTCATTTTATTACAGAACTATGTAGCGGCTAACAAAATACACCTATCCTCAAAATTTTATTCACATACACCTTACAGTTTTCGAGTAAAATACATTTGACATACAGACAGACATGACGAAACTATAAGGGTTCCGTTTTTGCCATATTGCATCAGCGTACATCAGCGCGCGCTCCGACTCCGGCGGCCAGTTGTCAGGCTCGCTGTACGTGTCTGCTGACTCCACGAACATTGGTCTAGTGACAGCGAACCTTGGCGAGGCCGATGAAGATGACGCGCAGCAGCGTGTTCTGCGGCAGCGGCGTCTCGCAGCACAGGCGGTACGTCAGCGCGCGCTCCGACTCCGGCGGCCAGTTGTCAGGCTCGCTGTACGTGTCTGCTGACTCCACGAACATTGGTCTAGTGACAGCGAACCTTGGCGAGGCCGATGAAGATGACGCGCAGCAGCGTGTTCTGCGGCAGCGGCGTCTCGCAGCACAGGCGGTACGTCAGCGCGCGCTCCGACTCCGGCGGCCAGTTGTCAGGCTCGCTGTACGTGTCTGCTGACTCCACGAACATTGGTCTAGTGACAGCGAACCTTGGCGAGGCCGATGAAGATGACGCGCAGCAGCGTGTTCTGCGGCAGCGGCGTCTCGCAGCACAGGCGGTACGTCAGCGCGCGCTCCGACTCCGGCGGCCAGTTGTCAGGCTCGCTGTACGTGTCTGCCGGCTCCACGAACATTGGTCTAGTGACAGCGAACCTTGGCGAGGCCGATGAAGATGACGCGCAGCAGCGTGTTCTGCGGCAGCGACGTCTCGCAGCACAGGCGGTACGTCAGCGCGCGCTCCGACTCCGGCGGCCAGTTGTCAGGCTCGCTGTACGTGTCTGCCGGCTCCACGAAAATTAGTCTAGTGACAGCGAACCTTGGCGAGGCCGATGAAGATGACGCGCAGCAGCGTGTTCTGCGGCAGCGGCGTCTCGCAGCACAGGCGGTACGTCAGCGCGCGCTCCGACTCCGGCGGCCAGTTGTCAGGCTCGCTGTACGTGTCTGCCGGCTCCACGAACATTAGTCTAGTGACAGCGAACCTTGGCGAGGCCGATGAAGATGACGCGCAGCAGCGTGTTCTGCGGCAGCGGCGTCTCGCAGCACAGGCGGTACGTCAGCGCGCGCTCCGACTCCGGCGGCCAGTTGTCAGGCTCGCTGTACGTGTCTGCCGGCTCCACGAACATTAGTCTAGTGACAGCGAACCTTGGCGAGGCCGATGAAGATGACGCGCAGCAGCGTGTTCTGCGGCAGCGGCGTCTCGCAGCACAGGCGGTACGTCAGCGCGCGCTCCGACTCCGGCGGCCAGTTGTCAGGCTCGCTGTACGTGTCTGCCGGCTCCACGAACATTAGTCTAGTGACAGCGAACCTTGGCGAGGCCGATGAAGATGACGCGCAGCAGCGTGTTCTGCGGCAGCGGCGTCTCGCAGCACAGGCGGTACGTCAGCGCGCGCTCCGACTCCGGCGGCCAGTTGTCAGGCTCGCTGTACGTGTCTGCCGGCTCCACGAACATTGGTCTAGTGACAGCGAACCTTGGCGAGGCCGATGAAGATGACGCGCAGCAGCGTGTTCTGCGGCAGCGGCGTCTCGCAGCACAGGCGGTACGTCAGCGCGCGCTCCGACTCCGGCGGCCAGTTGTCAGGCTCGCTGTACGTGTCTGCCGGCTCCACGAACATTAGTCTAGTGACAGCGAACCTTGGCGAGGCCGATGAAGATGACGCGCAGCAGCGTGTTCTGCGGCAGCGGCGTCTCGCAGCACAGGCGGTACGTCAGCGCGCGCTCCGACTCCGGCGGCCAGTTGTCAGGCTCGCTGTACGTGTCTGCCGGCTCCACGAACATTAGTCTAGTGACAGCGAACCTTGGCGAGGCCGATGAAGATGACGCGCAGCAGCGTGTTCTGCGGCAGCGGCGTCTCGCAGCACAGGCGGTACGTCAGCGCGCGCTCCGACTCCGGCGGCCAGTTGTCAGGCTCGCTGTACGTGTCTGCCGGCTCCACGAACATTGGTCTAGTGACAGCGAACCTTGGCGAGGCCGATGAAGATGACGCGCAGCAGCGTGTTCTGCGGCAGCGGCGTCTCGCAGCACAGGCGGTACGTCAGCGCGCGCTCCGACTCCGGCGGCCAGTTGTCAGGCTCGCTGTACGTGTCTGCCGGCTCCACGAACATTAGTCTAGTGACAGCGAACCTTGGCGAGGCCGATGAAGATGACGCGCAGCAGCGTGTTCTGCGGCAGCGGCGTCTCGCAGCACAGGCGGTACGTCAGCGCGCGCTCCGACTCCGGCGGCCAGTTGTCAGGCTCGCTGTACGTGTCTGCCGGCTCCACGAACATTAGTCTAGTGACAGCGAACCTTGGCGAGGCCGATGAAGATGACGCGCAGCAGCGTGTTCTGCGGCAGCGGCGTCTCGCAGCACAGGCGGTACGTCAGCGCGCGCTCCGACTCCGGCGGCCAGTTGTCAGGCTTGCTGTACGTGTCTGCTGGCTCCACGAACATTATCTATTGATAAAAAATTGTATTAATCAGAGTCTATAAATCAGAAAGGCTACCTTACGACTGACACGGAGCTGAGCGGAATGGAGAGATCATTCAATCGCAATTAGATTCAAGTGAAGCGCTGACTCATTGAGACTGGTAGGTCCGCTCTGCTCGTGACCGTCTGAGCCAAAGAGGGCCCCCTCACGAGCTTGACTGAGCTAGGTGTGATATGTACGAAAGGACAGCTTCGCATATTTCTGGAGGGGATAATCTGTTCGTAACAATTCGAAAGCTTCACACAAAACGTTTTTGGGTGCTTCGCTTCACTGGATCCTGCAGCCGCACCAGCCCCTCACCTTGTTCAGCGCCAGCTGGAAGTCGTGTCTCTGCGGGCGGTACACGGCGGCGGCCGTGTCCAGCAGCCAGCCCAGCGCGCAGCACTGGATCACGCACAGCTGCTGCCGGTACTCCGGGATGTGTTTGCTGTGCGACGCCGTCACCAGGCAAAGGCAGCAGAACAGGTCGGCGATGGAGTTGAAGGCGCGCTCTCGGATCTGTGGATCAATGTGTAATTGTTACACAATGCTAGCTGGTAGGGCTGTCTTAGATTTATATTGCTGGTCACTATTTCATTCGCTATGTTCACTTGTATATTCAATTAACTTTGATTTGTTTTTGACAGGTTTGGCTGGCCAGAGGACGAGTTCTTTCGTAGCTTACAAAACAGGTTAACATCAGTTAAAAACCGGAGGCTAATTACAGTTTCTCACTTATAGCGCGCACGCACTCGCGCGACAGCGCGCGCAGCGGACGCAGGTAGTCCTCCTGGCGTAGCACCAGCTCCTGACTGACAGAGTGAAGGCGCATACCTCAGCGGGCGGCTCGTGTGGCGGCGGCATGGCGAGCGCGCGCGCGAGCGGCACGAGCGCCGCCGCGTCCGCGCGCGCCGCGCGCACGCACTCGCGCGACAGCGCGCGCAGCGGACGCAGGTAGTCCTCCTGGCGTAGCACCAGCTCCTGACTGACAGAGTGAAGGCGCATACCTCAGCGGGCGGCTCGTGTGGCGGCGGCATGGCGAGCGCGCGCGCGAGCGGCACGAGCGCCGCCGCGTCCGCGCGCGCCGCGCGCACGCACTCGCGCGACAGCGCGCGCAGCGGACGCAGGTAGTCCTCCTGGCGTAGCACCAGCTCCTGACTGACAGAGTGAAGGCGCATACCTCAGCGGGCGGCTCGTGTGGCGGCGGCATGGCGAGCGCGCGCGCGAGCGGCACGAGCGCCGCCGCGTCCGCGCGCGCCGCGCGCACGCACTCGCGCGACAGCGCGCGCAGCGGACGCAGGTAGTCCTCCTGGCGTAGCACCAGCTCCTGACTGACAGAGTGAAGGCGCATACCTCAGCGGGCGGCTCGTGTGGCGGCGGCATGGCGAGCGCGCGCGCGAGCGGCACGAGCGCCGCCGCGTCCGCGCGCGCCGCGCGCACGCACTCGCGCGACAGCGCGCGCAGCGGACGCAGGTAGTCCTCCTGGCGTAGCACCAGCTCCTGACTGACAGAGTGAAGGCGCATACCTCAGCGGGCGGCTCGTGTGGCGGCGGCATGGCGAGCGCGCGCGCGAGCGGCACGAGCGCCGCCGCGTCCGCGCGCGCCGCGCGCACGCACTCGCGCGACAGCGCGCGCAGCGGACGCAGGTAGTCCTCCTGGCGTAGCACCAGCTCCTGACTAACAGAGTGAAGGCGCATACCTCAGCGGGCGGCTCGTGTGGCGGCGGCATGGCGAGCGCGCGCGCGAGCGGCACGAGCGCCGCCGCGTCCGCGCGCGCCGCGCGCACGCACTCGCGCGACAGCGCGCGCAGCGGACGCAGGTAGTCCTCCTGGCGTAGCACCAGCTCCTAGAAAACAGAGAAACGTTCATATGGCTGTGATCATTCTTATGCATGACTATGACGATTGAGAAACCGTAGTGTTCTTGGGTGTCCGCGGTTCAGCCTTTTATTGAGAATGGGGGAGGAACCAATCGTCAAGAGCGTATCGGGACGACCAAATGGTCGCTGACCATATCGTGTGACCACTAGTACACAGTACCTGGTAGGTGTCGGCCATGGCGGCGGGCACGGCCTGCGGCTGCGCCTGGATGAGAGAGGCGAGCACGGCCATGTTGTTGGGCGAGCGCACGTTGGACAGCTCGTTGTATATCGTGTGACCACTAGTACACAGTACCTGGTAGGTGTCGGCCATGGCGGCGGGCACGGCCTGCGGCTGCGCCTGGATGAGAGAGGCGAGCACGGCCATGTTGTTGGGCGAGCGCACGTTGGACAGCTCGTTGTATATCGTGTGACCACTAGTACACAGTACCTGGTAGGTGTCGGCCATGGCGGCGGGCACGGCCTGCGGCTGCGCCTGGATGAGAGAGGCGAGCACGGCCATGTTGTTGGGCGAGCGCACGTTGGACAGCTCGTTGTATATCGTGTGACCACTAGTACACAGTACCTGGTAGGTGTCGGCCATGGCGGCGGGCACGGCCTGCGGCTGCGCCTGGATGAGAGAGGCGAGCACGGCCATGTTGTTGGGCGAGCGCACGTTGGACAGCTCGTTGTATATCGTGTGACCACTAGTACACAGTACCTGGTAGGTGTCGGCCATGGCGGCGGGCACGGCCTGCGGCTGCGCCTGGATGAGAGAGGCGAGCACGGCCATGTTGTTGGGCGAGCGCACGTTGGACAGCTCGTTGTATATCGTGTGACCACTAGTACACAGTACCTGGTAGGTGTCGGCCATGGCGGCGGGCACGGCCTGCGGCTGCGCCTGGATGAGAGAGGCGAGCACGGCCATGTTGTTGGGCGAGCGCACGTTGGACAGCTCGTTGTATATCGTGTGACCACTAGTACACAGTACCTGGTAGGTGTCGGCCATGGCGGCGGGCACGGCCTGCGGCTGCGCCTGGATGAGAGAGGCGAGCACGGCCATGTTGTTGGGCGAGCGCACGTTGGACAGCTCGTTGTATATCGTGTGACCACTAGTACACAGTACCTGGTAGGTGTCGGCCATGGCGGCGGGCACGGCCTGCGGCTGCGCCTGGATGAGAGAGGCGAGCACGGCCATGTTGTTGGGCGAGCGCACGTTGGACAGCTCGTTGTATATCGTGTGACCACTAGTACACAGTACCTGGTAGGTGTCGGCCATGGCGGCGGGCACGGCCTGCGGCTGCGCCTGGATGAGAGAGGCGAGCACGGCCATGTTGTTGGGCGAGCGCACGTTGGACAGCTCGTTGTATATCGTATGACCACTAGTACACAGTACCTGGTAGGTGTCGGCCATGGCGGCGGGCACGGCCTGCGGCTGCGCCTGGATGAGAGAGGCGAGCACGGCCATGTTGTTGGGCGAGCGCACGTTGGACAGCTCGTTGTATATCGTGTGACCACTAGTACACAGTACCTGGTAGGTGTCGGCCATGGCGGCGGGCACGGCCTGCGGCTGCGCCTGGATGAGAGAGGCGAGCACGGCCATGTTGTTGGGCGAGCGCACGTTGGACAGCTCGTTGTATATCGTGTGACCACTAGTACACAGTACCTGGTAGGTGTCGGCCATGGCGGCGGGCACGGCCTGCGGCTGCGCCTGGATGAGAGAGGCGAGCACGGCCATGTTGTTGGGCGAGCGCACGTTGGACAGCTCGTTGTATATCGTGTGACCACTAGTACACAGTACCTGGTAGGTGTCGGCCATGGCGGCGGGCACGGCCTGCGGCTGCGCCTGGATGAGAGAGGCGAGCACGGCCATGTTGTTGGGCGAGCGCACGTTGGACAGCTCGTTGTATATCGTGTGCGTCACCACGCTGCGCAGGAGGGCAGGGCTGTCTGACACCATCTCCCTAGGAACAAACATAATATTGGTGTTATTAATATAAATAATCTGAATATTTCAAAGTTACTGTTTATTTGCACAATACAAAATATGCACTTTTTTAGTACTAGCGTAGTCGGCTTTCGTCAGGATCCAATAGAAAGCAAGTCAAATATTCCAAGTACTGGCGCAGTCGGTAGACTTCAAGCTGCAAATCAGAAGTAGCTTATAAATCAAATCAAAGAAGTCAATCGTTTACTGGAGTTGCTTCCAAAAATATGCTAAAATTAGCTATTATTTAATATTGGCGCAGTCGATAGGATCCAAAGTTCTCCTGTACACTACATTACCTGAGGCAGGCCTGATACACTTGCTGTAGTTAATTTCAGTTGGCTATACCTTGTAAGGAAGTACTACAATACTCTCCTGTACCCGACAGTGCCTGAGGCACATTTGGTATGCCTGCTGCAGTTAATTTCAAGGATATACCAAAGTTAGCTTTTTCTTAGTACTGGCGCAGTCGATAGGATCCAAAACACTTGTGTCCACGACAGTACCTGAGGCATGCCTGGTCCACCTGCTGTAGTTAATTCCAGTTAGCTATACTTCGTAAGGAAGTACTACAAAACTCTCCTGTACCCGACAGTGCCTGAGGCACATTTGGTATGCCTGCTGCAGTTGGTTTCAATATACCAAAGTTAGCTATTTCTTAGTACTGGCGCAGTCGATAGGATCCAAAACTCTTCTGTCCGCGACAGTACCTGAGGCAGGCCTGGTCCACCTGCTGTAGTTAATTCCAGTTAGCTATACCTTGTAAGGAAGCACTACAAAACTCTCCTATACCCCACAGTGCCTAGGCACATGTGGTATGCCTGCTGCAGTTAGTTTCAAGGATATACCAAGGTTAGCTATTTCTTAGTACTGGCGCAGTCGATAGGATCCAAAACTCTTCTGTCCACGACAGTACCTGAGGCATGCCTGGTCCACCTGCTGTAGTTCATTCCAGTTAGCTATACTTCGTAAGGAAGTACTACAAAACTCTCCTGTACCCGACAGTGCCTGAGGCACATTTGGTATGCCTGCTGCAGTTAGTTTCAATATACCAAAGTTAGCTATTTCTTAGTACTGGCGCAGTCGATAGGATCCAAAACTTTTGTGTCCGCGACAGTACCTGAGGCAGGCCTGGTCCACCTGCTGTAGTTAATTCCAGTTAGCTATACCTTGTAAGGAAGCACTACAACACTCTCCTATAGCCCACAGTCCCTAGGCACATGTGGTATGCCTGCTGCAGTTAGTTTCAAGGATATACCAAAGTTAGCTATTTCTTAGTACTGGCGCAGTCGATAGGATCCAAAACTCTTGTGTCCGCGACAGTACCTGAGGCAGGCCTGGTCCACCTGCTGTAGTTAATTCCAGTTAGCTATACTTCGTAAGGAAGTACTACAAAACTCTCCTGTACCCGACAGTGCCTGAGGCACATTTGGTATGCCTGCTGCAGTTAGTTTCAATATACCAAAGTTAGCTATTTCTTAGTGCTGGCGCAGTCGATAGGATCCAAAACTCTTGTGTCCGCGACAGTACCTGAGGCAGGCCTGGTCCACCTGCTGTAGTTAATTCCAGTTAGCTATACTTCGTAAGGAAGTACTACAAAACTCTCCTGTACCCGACAGTGCCTGAGGCACATTTGGTATGCCTGCTGCAGTTAGTTTCAATATACCAAAGTTAGCTATTTCTTAGTACTGGCGCAGTCGATAGGATCCAAAACTCTTGTGTCCGCGACATTACCTGAGGCAGGCCTGGTACGCCTGCTGCAGCGGCTTGGTCTTGAGGCGCATGCGCGCGAGCTGCGCGAGCACCTCGTGGTCGCGCGCGGCGGTGGGCCCGCACGCGTCCGCGTTGCAGCACACGTAGGCGAGGAGCTCCTGCGCCGCGCGCCAGAGCTTGCCCGAGTGCAGCCAGGCTTCGAGGCGGGAGGCGGATATCATGCGGATCTGGTGACAAGTTTCAAATTAACTGTCCACCGAGAATAGTGTAGAAAGTAGTTACGATTGGCTGTGCAAATTCTCAAACAACCTTTAAACTGGACAAGTGGAAACGACCCATGGGAAAATTTCAGTGCGGACACATGTTCGACTGAAACTACTTTTTTCCGCTCTGCTCCTCACTACCTTAGTGACAGCGCAACGTACTTTTACTTATTTACTTCAAATCCACTCAAATCTAATAGAAAACTTATCATCAAAGCATTAAATTATAACGGTGACTGAAATTGGCTAATTTCCTATAAAAAAAAATTGTTCCGCGTGACGTCACATTATGGTACACTTTTTAGCATAATGTGACGTCACGCGAAACTTTAACGGGCTATATCTTTATCATTTTTTGTTGAATTGACAAACACAAAATACACAGGAAAGTACCCAATTTTTAGAAGCACATTAATAGAAATAGAAATAGAAAATTTATAGAAATAGAAATAGAAAATATTTATTGTCACACACACAGATGCGCAAAATACATACAGAGACAGAAAACAAAAAACAAGATTATTTGTGTAACAAAAGGAATGAGCTCAGCATGTGCTGTGACAGTCATTGCGGCTGCACAGCGCTGGTTTTCAGCTCGTCCCCTTTTCACTCATACCATCAACATAAAAAACAGAAACAAAAGCAAAAATAAAAAACGGTACAAACAATCAAGAACGATAAAAGAGAGCACTTAGCATTTATAGGGAAAAATACAGAGTAACTTACTACTGGGTTAATTTAGTTCCTACTTGTTGGAACAGACAGGTTAATTCACTACATTCTATTGTCATACAAAAGTTTATACAGATTAGTAAAATAATAATAACAGGACACAAGATTTAAATAGTCATAGTATACCCTTCAGCTTGTATTTAATTGTTTCGACATCAAAATTAGGCTCAATTTGCGCTTGAACGTTGGGAGGGACAAGTTAATTCGTAAAGGCGGTGGTAGGTCGTTCCAAATCTTAGATGCCGAGTATTTAAAACAGCCTCGAAAGCCCGCGGTTGTGTGCTGCGGAACATTCATTTTGTTTAAAAACTTACTGCGAGTGTTTCGCCCATGAATGTCTTTCATCCACCTTATTTTTTTAAAAAGATATTCAGGTTTTTGTGTAGAAACTATGTTTTGGACCAAACTTGCCAAATGAAGTGTCCTACGTGCAGTCATTTTTAAAATTTTTCTCTCATTTAGGAATGGTGTAATGTGGGAACGTTTGGGTACTGAAAAACAAAATCTAGTACAGGCATTCTGAACTCTCTGGATTGCCTGCGCGGTTTTAGCAAACAGTCGTGGCCCATATACGGTATCACAGTAATTGAACTGAGACAGTACAAGTGACTCAACTAAAATTAGCCTCACCTCTTCTGAAAGGAAATTCCGAATGCCATACAGAACTTTCAATCTATAGAAAGCGTTTCTTATTTTTATATTTACGTGTTCAATGAATCGCATATCACTATCCATCAATAAACCTAGATTTTTGGCCACTTCCACTCTCTCAACACCCTTCCCGTCAATCACGAGCATCGGATCTTGGCTAATTACGCGACTACGCTGCAGTTTAGAACCCAATACAAGATATTTTGACTTTGACGGGTTCAAGACTAGGTTATTATTGTATGCCCATTTGTATATAATATCAAGATCCTCGTTTACTAACTCCACCGCACGTTTTGTATCTTGTGGGTCAAATGAGAAATAAACCTGCGTGTCATCTGCATACAGATGTATACTGCAGTGCTTGAGGAGCTTACTAAGGTCTGCAGTAAATAAAATAAAAAGTAATGGACTGAGAATTGAACCCTGTGGTGTACCTCTTTTGACTGGCATAGTAGTTGAGCGCAATTCCTGGCCACATGCATTTTCAGTAAGAACATACTGCTTACGGTCTGTTAGATATGACATGAACCATTTCCGAGTCGATACTGACAGACCATAGAACGCCATTTTTGCTACCATTAATTCCTTGCTAATGCAGTCAAATGCCCGTGAAAAATCGAGCAATACGAGTATACTGCATTTACCCTCGTCAGTAGCTGATAATATGTCATCCGTCACATGAGCCAACGCGGTAGTCGTACTGTGCCCGCTGCGGAATCCAGATTGTACGGTGGGTATCATACTATTTTGCTCTAGGTATTTTGTCAGCTGAGAGCAAACCACTCTTTCAAGAAGCTTGGACATGACCGGCAGGATGCTTATCGGACGTAAGTCTTTGTGGGTTTTCACAGTGGAACCTTTGGGCAGAGGTTTAACTCTAGCAAGCTTCCATGCCTCAGGGAACACTTTTAAGGAAATTGACTTATTCACTATAGCCGTAATTATAGGTAATGTAAGAGGTAGCGTCATACGGATCATTTGTATCGTAATTAAATCATCTCCGCAGGCATTCGTTTTAATGTTACTGATTATCTTTAAAATTTGATCCTCGGAACACTCCAGCATGTCAAAAGTACTACTCCCAAATCTGTTTTTAATGAAAAAGCTATAAGTATTCAAGTTGATGTGACTGTTTCCTGGTATATCTAAAAAGGAATCGTTAATATCATCAGGATTATTTAAATAGTCGGGTATAGGAGCAATGTTCTCGCTACCAAAAGCGGAGGATCTTTTTAAATGCTGCCACATTTTAGCAGGGTACTTTATATTGTTATTAACATAAAAAGTAAAATAAGCCAACTTCTCTCGTTTGATGGAACCATTAACGAAGTTACGCAATTCTTTATAGTAATCAAAATGGGTGTCGATTTTAGTTGTATGTGCTGTTATAAGTGCTTTATTACGCATACTCATCATAAGTCTAACATTGTCAGTTAACCATGGGTGTGGTTTATCTTTTACTAGCATTAAAAAGTTTTGATATAAGAAAACAGCTGCGCTTACTGGCATGACATTCATAAACTCTTTAAAAGTGTACAGAAACGATATTGGATTCGAAAATGTACCTCAGGGAAGCCACAAGTAGCAGATAACAGCTTCAAGAATCCTTTTCCGATCGCGTCCGGCGCGGCTCGCCGCTGGATCTGCTCTTTGATCGCTTCCAACACTAAAGCTTCCACCGTTTCGTAGCTACTGGAGTATCTGTGTACAGAAAATGGATAGTAATGATATGTAGCAAATATCGTCAGACAATTGATTATTTATCACGAGTAATGCACGTGGAAGCGATGGAATTAGCAAAATCGTGGCATGAACGTTGTTCTAGAAGCAACATGCTTATTTGTTAATATAATACACGTTGCATAAGGCTGCAATTCAGCTGAGGCGTGGACGAGCGAACCAGACAAAAATTGGCCAATCGCAGCATTTCTATTGAAGCGAAGCGGAGACGAAATCAACTAGAGGTGCGTACGAATTAGAGCAGCCTCGGGTTGAGGCACGCACGGCGCCTATTTTGCTCAAATTCGTACGCGCTCCCGCGCTGTGCGCGAGCAGCGCGCGGCGAGCCGCCCAGAGCCGGGCTCTTGACCGTGCTCAAAGGCGCCTCAGTGTGCGTGCCTCGCGTCACGTGGACGTGTATCCGAGCGTGCCGCGGACAGAGCGACAAGATCGAACTTGTTTGTGCGCTAGGCGCGTACGAATTTGAGCAAGTGGCTGAGCCGTGCGCGTGTAATAGTTTGTTAGTAAATTTGGAACAATTATTGATACAAATACATGAAAAGCAAAAGGTGTTGTGGGTCCCGAAATCAATCAGCTGCCATCGTGTCGACGCCATTTTGAATGGCGGCACGCCGCGAGCGCGCTGCCTCACCCGCGCATGTTTATGTGGAACCATTTGGCGCGCGAGCAGCTCGCCGCGCGGGGCGAGCATGCCTCAGGCTGAGCCCTGGGGTAGACGGTGTACTTCACCTGGGGTAGACGGTGTACTTCACCTGGGGTAGACGGTGTACTTCACCTGGGGTAGACGGTGTACTTCACCTGGGGTAGACGGTGTACTTCACCTGGGGTAGACGGTGTACTTCACCTGGGGTAGACGGTGTACTTCACCTGGGGTAGACGGTGTACTTCACCTGGGGTAGACGGTGTACTTCACCTGGGGTAGACGGTGTGCTTCACCTGGGGTAGACGGTGTGCTTCACCTGGGGTAGACGGTGTACTTCACCTGGGGTAGACGGTGTACTTCACCTGGGGTAGACGGTGTACTTCACCTGGGGTAGACGGTGTGCTTCACCTGGGGTAGACGGTGTACTTCACCTCGGGTAGACGGTGTACTTCACCTGGGGTAGACGGTGTACTTCACCTGGGGTAGACGGTGTACTTCACCTGGGGTAGACGGTGTACTTCACCTGGGGTAGACGGTGTACTTCACCTCGGGTAGACGGTGTACTTCACCTGGGGTAGACGGTGTACTTCACCTGGGGTAGACGGTGTACTTCACCTGGGGTAGACGGTGTAGTCGAGGTCGGTGTTGTCGGGCTCGTCGTCGGCGCTGGCCGCCAGCGGCGAGCCGGAGCCCGACGGGGACATGGTGCCAGCTGCCGCTGCTAACAAACGTGTACACGCAACGGTGTTAATGCGACTTTTATTTCTGCAATTGGGGATGGATGAAAATTTTAGAAATGCCTGATTATTTTTTTGGTGATAGGAATAACCTTCCTTAGCACCAGAAAAAAGTTTCAGATTTTTCAGCTGCGTCAATTTTTTTTGAAAAAATATGAACAGTTTCCTCACTTACGTTTTGGGTCAGTTACGGCACCTTCCTCGATCGGTCTCATATTACAAAAAAATATATTAAATATGTGTGGTAAACTGACACTGGCAATGATATTGACTTGACACTGCAGCAGCTATATTGATCATTACCAGTGTCAGTTTACCACAGATATTTAAGATAGTTTTTTGTAATATGAGACAGATGGAAAGTGTCTATTTACCGTTCTTGACCCAAAACGTAAATGAGGAAACTGTTTATATTTTTCAAAAATAATTGTCGCAGCTGAAAAATCTGAAACTTTTTTCTGGTGCTAAGGAAGGTTATTCCTATCACCAAAAAAAAAAAACAGGAATTTCTAAAATTTTCAGCCATACCCCATTGGGGATGGATGAAAATTTTACAAGTGAAAAATTTTACAAAAAAAAAACTGTATGAATGCAAGTGCCATTACCAAGGCCAGTGTCCGACGGGATGAGGTGCGGCGGCGGCGGCTTGGTGCTGAAGGCGGTGGCGATGTTCTCCACCAGGCACCTGCACCACGAGCACTCCACCCACCAGCGCTCGTTCAACGCGTCTTCGATGTACACCTGACAGTGACAATACATACAGTTTACATGTGTATATCTTAAATAAGTAACTGTCAAAAATTTCATTTTTGGTACAAGCTTTTATTGCCAACAGTACTTTTCTGTATACCGTCATAAACTACTCATGTTTTGGTTATTGATGTGCCGACGGAAAGTTTCCTAAATTGCGAAAATTTTCAGCAATTTAACATAGGAAAATTTCGGAAACTCTCATTTTTGTATGGGAATTGAAACTTTCCATATACAAAATAGAAATTTCCTTTATCTCTTGTGAAACTTTCTAGAAATTTCCGAGAACTTTTCCAACTTTTTGGAAACTTTCCGCAATTTGCACATCCGTAGTTACGGTACATACCTTGATGAAAGTATCAGGCCAGTTGTTACTGTCCCTGTGTCCAGCATACAGCATGTTACAGGCGAGCACAAACACCAGCGGATTCCCTTTGCTCTTAAACGCAGCACCCTGCTCTCTCTTCAACAGTGTGCACAGGCTCTGCGTGACGACGTCATGCGCAAACATGTTGGGTCGGATCTTGCACAAGTACAACATGCTCATGCATAGGATAGGATCGGGTTTGGAGCGTTGGGACTTGAGGAGGCGTATTGAGCCTGTGAGCAGACCGAGCTGTGAACAAAGAACAGACATTTTAAGTGCCTTAAACTCGATCTTTCAAGTAGGCCTAGTAACAAGCACTTTCAAATCGTCAGTTATTTTTTTAGAGTAATTTATTAAACATATATATGATAAATTGTATAAAAAACCGGCCAAGTGCGAGTCGGACTCGCGCACGAAGGGTTCCGTACCATTATCTATAAAAACGGCAAAAAAATCATGTCTGTTGTATGACTCGACTCGCACTTGGCAGGTTTTTTAGTACTTGTTGTAATAGCGGCAACAGAAATACATAATCTGTGATACTTTCAACTCTCTAGCTATCACGGTTCTTGAGATACAGCCTGGTGACAGACAGACGGACGGACGGACGTACGGACGGACAGCGAAGTCTTAGTAATAGGGTCCCGTTTTTACCTGTTGGGTACGGAACCCTAAATAGTAGAATATTACACAACGAAGGGTTCCGTGCCTATTAAAAAGGTCGTATCGTTACTGAAATCTAACGGCAGTTACGTCCTTTTCTTTAAGGAAGGCAGTTTTTCAGCAATATCTCGAAAACCTTTGAGCCGATCTTGTTCAAAATAATTTTCGGTGAAAGAATTTAATAAGCAATATGTCCATGATTTTTTTCATATTCTTGAAATACACCGTTCAAAAATTACAGGGGGTGGGACAGAATTTTAGTGACTTTCGGGGCGATTATCTACGACTCTATTAACTTAATCAAAAAAATTGCTGAGAAACCTTATATTTAATTCCACACGTGGGCGTACAACGAAAAAAAATATCAAAATTATGGAAATGTGAGTGAAACGAACAAAGTTATTAGGGTGGTCCTTAAAAACGGAAAATTTGAAATTTCAATGTGGCAACCTCTTAAATTGTTCTAATACGTAAAAATAACGTATGTTTTTTTTTTGTTTTTTTGGATAAGATTTAATGGTCACTACCGAATTTTAATACTTTTGAAGGTTTGCATTTCTCCATACTAAGATTTTTTTTATATTTTTAACATTTTACTACTTAATTGAGCTACATTTGATGATAGGAAATGAATAATCTTGAAAACATTAAAAAAACACTAAATTTCAGCCAGTAATTCAAAATTACATACACTTAAAATACAAACTTAATTAACAAACAATATTTGAAGAATAAAAAAATGCGCTAGTAGAGGTATCGTTATACGTTTCCGGTAATATTTACGTTAACATAAATCATATATATTATTTTGAAATTTTTCGCTTGATTAACTTCCGAGATAAGGGGGATAGGTGTTTTTTTCAACATTTTCCTTTATAAATCTAAATTGTACCAGTGTAGAAAAAAAAACTATTTGAGAATCTGCAATTCAAGCCCTTTCATATGATACCCCACTTGGCCTACTAACTACACTTTGAATTTTTGCCTCCCCCTCTTATCCATCCTTTTTTATAGAAATTAAAAAGTATATATATAAAGGAGGGTTAGCTTTGTTTACAACTATACCAAATTTCAAATTGATAGCATTAGTAGTTCCTGAGATATTTGACTTTGTGACAGACAGATGGACGGAGTCACACCACCATAAGGGTTCCGTTTTTACCTTTTTGGTCCGGAACCCTAAAAAGACACAACAGAATGAGTATAAAACATGAATTTTTACCAGTTTGTCGGAGTTATGGGTGTCCACAGCCTGGAGTACATTAGGAACTAGATCCACCGGGTCAACCTCTAGGGATGTACCGCCAACTGCTTCCGCTGGTGACCCAATTCTTGACCTCTTGCTTGAAGGGGCAGTTCCAAAGGTAGATGTGCCTTCTCGTTTTCGTTCCACACCTTTTATATAGAATTTACATGATATCTTAATCATACTAGAAATTGAATGTGTGGCCACATTCACCCAAACCATTCTAGAACGCTGGAAATAATAACATTACCAGCAGCAATATCTATGTGATTTAACTTTAGGTTTGTCAGTATTATTGAACTGCAATAGGTGCCCGTTTCTCCACATAATTATGTCAAAGTGTAATGTAGGATTGGGATAACCTAATCAAACATTACATTTTAGTTATCCTAATCCTAAACCCATGGCAGCTAAATAATACACTGCTGAATAATGCACAAGCTGTTATCAGACTAGATGCCATTGTGAAACTTACATGATAAACAAAGTATAATCAGGAATGGAGCAGGAAGATTTTAGACAAAGTATTCTGTATAAAGCTACTTAGAACTCATTTTTATATAACCAGACAATATTGTCTTTGGCGGACAGTTAACAAGCATATAGTCGAGAAAAACAATGGATTGCGAGTGTTACTCTCAGGGCCGGCTTTAACCATTAATCTAGGCACCCTGCGAGTTATGCTATGCATTAGGAAGGGAATAAAAAAAATGGCACATAAAGGTTAACTATAGTGAATGAAATTAAAGCATTTATTTCGAGTTACACAAGACTCATACAGTAAAAGTTAAGTTACACAATTCAGCACCTAAATCAAAATTAATATTAATACAGAGACACTGTTGGAGACATAGTGATGTTTAAGTTAAGTCTGACCTGTTGGTTTTGTTACTAAGCGTATGCGATTGACATTGACTGTCGATTTTGTTACTATCCGTAACTGTCCGTACAAAAATAATAAATATGCCCAGGCGGTCTTTTATATTCAACAGCGCCCTGTACAGCTCGGTGCACCGGCCCACCTCCTAAAGCCAGCCCATTCAAACTAACTCGATGCTAAGAAGTTTCAAAAGCGGCTGACTATTGCTTTCTAGGACTATACTCACCACTACTGGATGGTTTATGTATGTTCCTTTTCTCCTGGTCGCGGGACACGACGACGGTGGACTTGGTGCCCAGTGCGAAGATGTCCTGCGGGTGTTGAGGCGCCTTGCTTTTGCCCCCGCGGCCCGATGATGACATCTTGCCCCGTTCCATCTTCACTACTCACCGGATAACCTCACTATACTTCCTAGTCTACTCTACTTGAGTTCCTGACATATCTATACGTAGGATGGAGATTTTACAAGGTTTATGTTTGGATATTCGTCAAAGTGCGACGGCAACTAGTGATAAACATTTCATACAGTAAGTGCCGCTGTTGTTAACTGAACTAAACAAACAGGGCGGCTAATCTTAGTACTACGAGCACGGTAATGACACTAATGGCAGAACAGTAAGTTTACTAAATAAAGAAGGACATTAAGTATAGGGACCTACTATGAATATCTGGTGATTTCCAATTTAGTCACATTATAATTCATAGATGTCAACCTCTGTTAATAGATGTAAGCAGTGCGTCACCTACAAAAAAACAGAAACTAATTAATTATACCAATAATATCGGACAATAATTTAGAAAAACTAAAATACTTGTGTAATTTATTAATTTCCTTTAACTATACAATTCTTTTGGAGTATTTGGCTTGTTAATAGTTTTAATATCCGACCTATTCAGAGGCGGGGCCCATACACGGTGAGTAAATACTGACAAGCCACCATAGCTGTCTCACTCTATCGCATGTTACAGAGTGAGACAGCTATGTTAGATTGTCAGTATTTACTCACCGTGTATAGGCCGTCAAACTCTATTCAATTGTCTATGGAATTTAAAAAGACAAATTTGTTGTCAGTGTCACTTGTGGTTTTCTAAGATTTTCCATGTCGTAACATAACTCATAACAATCTATTTAAATAATTGTATTGTAATTAATCATTCTATCGTGATTCTAGTGTGGTGTAATTAATTATCCGTAAGTGCAATTAACACGCGCTAACTTTGCTTCAGTTTTAGAAGTGCCGTGTGTTATTACGTTTTTATTGTTGCTATGTATTCATGTTTGTTGTAATGTAAAGCTCTTGCAGAATAAATATGGATATGAATTATTGTTTATTTTTATCCCTTCGATTAAAACGATTATTTTGTCATTGACAAAGGAATAATATATTTGTGAAATAATAAGTTTCAAAAAGCTAACTCCACTTTTCACCCATATTTTGAAAAATATCAAATCTGCCGAACACTTAGGCGCATAAGTGAAGTTAGCTTTTTTTGGAAAAATACCTTTTTTAAATATCGTAGTTATTTAAGTATGTGCATGTGTGAGAGCACACATACGCCTATATACGTACACACCCACACACGCATGCATTTTGACATTGACGTGGGGTACATGTCAACCTAAGATAATAGATGGCGTAAATTACAGGGTTTCCGTTTTTAGGCCCAGAGATTGTTCTCTATTTCAGTATATAACAAAGTACTTTGTGTAAACAAACGTCACTCAGGACACTGACATTGACGTTTATAATGGTCACAATAATGGTAAACTAAAATCTCTCCGTTTCGATTACAAAAATATTTCATTTCTTCCTAGATTTTATTTACTTCTCGCTATGTATATGAAATAAAACAAGATGTTTTAAGGCCAGAAATTTAATGAATACAACTAAGAATCACACGAGTTCAGAGGTACTCCATCGTTGGTTCACATTATATTTTTTTATAGTGTGAACTAATGATGCAGCAATATGATTACTAAATAATAAAGAGAAATAAAATAGTGAACAATAATCAAACTAATCATAAATAAAAAGAAAATAGTCCACACTGTAGGCAAAGCATAAAAAAAAACTTTAGAAGCTGAGCTTAATTAGATAATTTCTATGACTTTCTCGTCGTAATACTAATTACTAAATATGAAAGAGAATTAAAATGGTGAAAAACAATCAAACTAATCATAAAAAAAGAAAATGGTTCACATTGTAGGCAAAGCATAAAAAAAAACTGTAGAAGCTGAGAGTCATAGAAATTATTATGAATCTTATGCTTGTATTTACTCCTCGGGCCTTGATTTCTTGGCTTGTTTTGTGTTGCTTGTTGTATGTTTGGTTTTAAATATCCTATTAGTGTTTGTTTCTTTCAACTGGGATAGAGATAGTGGTCCCTGCAATAAACAATGCGTAATACAGTAAATATTAAAATGTGGAGTTTTTTTATAATTTAGGAATGCGCGTAGAACTTCTACCGATGGGAATTCGACAGCTCGCCACGCGGGAAAAGATTACACACGCTGGAGCAGTCACACTACCGCCATAGAAAATCGGACATCCAGAGTCTTACTATTTATTATTATTACTGTAGAACTTACTATTCTGAATAACAATAACCTTTTAAGTAAAACGTCAACGTTTATGAAACAACACATGTCAAGCAAGAGCTAAATCGCTAGGCTCATTCCACGACAAAGCCACTATGAGGATGTGGATGACTCCGCAAAAATGATATTTAGACAACTTGTTTCTAGAAGGTAGGTAATTGTGTATTAAGCACTAAGGTCTGCTAACGAAACTTAAATTTCAAATTAAAGGGGGAGAACTACAAATTAATCGTTCCGAGCAGGTATCAAAGCTGCGATATTCAGACATACGCGGCCCGTTGCTTTAGCCAACTGAGCTATTGGAACAACCTGCTCGGTCGACAAATCTTTCAACCGGTTCCCTCTTACAGCGCCTTAGGGAGGCGTGAAGCGACATCTACCTAGAACACTCGGGCTTCTCAGGCGGCACCAACGTCTCAAATTACATTGAGGAATCATCAGTAACGATGCGCTAGCCCTTACTAAATAAATTAATTTTGAATGAAGCATTCCGATAAAGTAGATGATGCATGCATAACACTAAAAATGTCAACTAAGGGGTGTGCAATGCAAAATGACATATAAAAATAATGAAAACGTCCATACATCAAATGGAGCTCGTCGTTTGAAACTCAAAGGGGGTCCCGGTCTCTTAGCATCGAAGTGACTTTTTAGTTGTCCGTGCTGTAAAAAAAAGTAACTGGTTACAAATTTATACCCATTAATGTCATAAGAAAATAACATTTTGCTTACGTCAGCGATTACCTCGTTTTCCGAGTCACTTTCACTTATAGTATAGACTCCCTCCATCAGCATTTTGGTTTCGCCTGACATCTTCTGTATTTTTTTTGGATGAGGAATCTTCTGTTGGTTTATATAATAAATTAAATTCATAACAATGCCAAGTCATCTACATACTTTTCAATTTATCAGGTTATCACCAAATAAAAGATAGTTTTTTTTTTTGTCCATACTTTTTTAAGTGGAGCTGGAGCCGCCATTACAGGATTATCATCTAATTCAGCGGCTTGGCCTGCTGGCAGCGAAGCCATACGCCCCGTCACCTCTTTCTCGATATTGTCTATTGTGTTCTGCATACTTTTCAAGCGTTCTTGTAGACGCTCCTTTAAATATATACACAGAAAAGTAATGCATATTGGCATGTTATATAAAAGGCTTGCATATGGAAATATATTGATGTTATTGTAATGTATTTCCCATCGATTTTTACGAGGGTAAAGGATGTCTATGGGATTTAAATGAAATACGAAATAAATGTAGTGTTATGTATACTAAAAAATATTAAGGAAGGAAAACTTACCTTTTCATTGCGCATTTCCAAAATTATACACATTTGTTTGGACAACTCCTTCTCTCTTTCCTGAAAATTAAAATCATTAATAAAATCTATGTTTTATTGTTAATGTTATCAACCTGGTTTTGAATGAGATACCTTAGCAGCAATCTCCATCTGCTCAATTTTCTTCGCCAAAGTATCCTCTTTCTCTTTTGCATTATTCTTCTCCGTTTCCATCTCCTTCTTAAGTTTATCTATATTACTTTGTTGTTTAGTTTGAGCGTCGATTCCGTTCTTCAAGTCCGACATAAGCTGGTTAATAGTCGATGCTTTACAATCCAGGTCTTTGTCTTTTTCTTCGATTAATTTGTCTTTTGTCTCCAGTGTGGTTCTGAAAAGAAAGTTATTAAAAGTTATGCTACATTGCTACAATGGATAAGACATTGAATACTATAATAAAATGTGTTACTTGTTATTCTCTAGGGTAACATTTAATTCAGATAGCTTTGCTTGAAATTCCTGAATGGTTGAAGACAGCTCTTCTATTTTAACGGATCTTAAAGCCAACTCTTGTGTAGCTTTATCAAGTTCCGCAACTATCTCAGATTTCTGCTCTTTAAGCGCTAAAATCTGGACCTTCACGTTTTGATGCTCGATCATTGTTTCTTCTAATAGCTATAAACAGACAACGGTAACACTAATAAACTAAGATAAGATAATTAAATAAAAAATAATAATAATCATTGAATTCATTAAAATCTTGTAAAATTTTAAGAACTGTAACCTAATAAGGTAACAATAGTAACCGTTCTTTTCTCTTCTAGTTCATGTTTTAATTCCTCAATCTTTGTATTTAGGTCTTCAGTGTTTTTCTCGAGTTTGCCACATTGCGACTTGGATTCCTGTTGGTTATCAGAAAAAAACATGAGAAGTCTTTATTGTACACGAGATATCCCACACAACAAACGCATAGTTAACAGAAAGGTTACAATATAAAAAAATACCTCAAGGTTCAATTCCAAATCTTTAATTTTATCAGAGCTGGAGGAGCAAATCTTAATATGCTCCTCCTCGAGGATTGATATTTTTTCTTGCAGCTTATTATTCTGGTCACAAATAGACTGAGTGAACTGCTCCCGATTTTGCGCCGCTTGCTTTAAGGACTCATTGGCTGCCATACATTCTTTAAGTCTGAAATAACGTTGAATATTTCATATTATTTATTTGTTTTCAACAGCAACACAACGTGAAAAATACGAAATTAATTTATATAAACCTACAGTTTTTCTTGCTGAGAATTGACGTTCTTCATCTCCATTATCTGGTTATTAGATTCGTTAATGTATTTTTTCATTTCTGTTTGTAGGCTTGCAATATTCTCGTCCTTCTGTAAGATTATTTATATAGTGCAGATGTGATCTAAATACTTCTCATTCGGATAAACATATCTAATGTTTATAAATTTGAGATTACCTTTCTGCTTAAGTCATTTAAAACTACAAACAGCTCGTCTTTCTGGCCCTGAGCAGTGGCTAGCTTTGATTGAGTGTCTTTCAACTGCGACTCCAGGTGCTGTTTTGATGCATTAAATACCTGGATCATTTGCTCCTTGTGATCAGCAAGAAGTTTAACTATAAATAAAAATAAAATCGAACAATGACGAGTTTTATTTTCATTTCATTAATTAAAGGCCTTTTACGTACAGCTTCATTTCTGACAAATATGAAACGATGTCATTTTATCGCAAAAAGTATTCACTCAAATACAAAAGTTAAGTTCTTTTCATACTCTCTGACGTAAATAAATACTGAGCCATTTTTATGCCTTATTGTCATAGTAAGAAAAGCGAAAAAGGTACGTGAATACATTTCCCTTACTGTACATAAAAAAGCCAATCAGTAAAACATTTTTTTAGAGAAGTGGGGCGTCGCTTACAAGAAAGAGAACTAGATTCCCGCTCTCGGTCATCATTTCTGCTGCAAAGGTTAGCCAAAGCGGTTCAGCGCGGCAATGCGCCTAGCGTGATAGGCACCTTTGCACCTAGCTAGAGCGACGCGGGGCGGGTTGTTTGATACTTGGTTTTAAGTTTAGCGTACTTAGTAATACATTTTAAGTTTAGGTACCTATTATTTGTAATATGTTCACTGTGTTTTTCTTTAATAAATGCTTATTAGTAAAAATGTCAGCCTAACAAAATCAATACCACCTTTACCTGTCTTAAGTCGCATGCTTTTTTTTCTTTTGTTTTTTGTCACTTTAAAACTTTTACTGGTAATTCTTTATCATGTTAATGCCATGTATGTTGTGGATATGAATAAAGTGTTTATCTATCTACCTCCTTGACTGTCTTCCTCCATCTCCATGCCGCCGTGGTCAGAAAATACGTAGTCCTCCTACACTAATCTAAGGATAAAAACGTATGTAACTCGCCTTTCTCTTCCAAATTATTGATAATCTGCAAGTTTTTCTCCTCAGATTGACTTTGCTTATCCTTAATTTCTCTCACAACTTGACCGGATTTGTTGTAGGCTTCGGCTAGCGTCGCCTGGTCATTCTTGCAACGGGAAAGGCTTGCTTTTAGCCGTTCACTATATTCTTCCAGAACATCGCAGATCTGGCGAGTGCTGCTTAATCTGTTTTTTTTTTATCACCAAGATAAAAACAGATTGTTCGTTTAGTAAGTAACATACAGTTCGGGAAAAGGTTGTCAACGGCTGGATTTTTAGGTCACGAAAATTATTTAAATAGTAATATTAGTCCATATACTAACTTGTTTAGAGTTTCAGGCCGTAGTCTTAGCTCGTCCTGGTATTGACCCGAGATGGCCTCGTGCTGCATTTGTACTTCAACCATATTTTGCTGTAGGCGCTCATGGTTGTTTTCAAGTTGGTGAAGTTTTTCTTTCAAGTCCCAGTACGCGGTATCTTGAGCAACCTATTGGTAAAACCGGTAATATAACCATTATTTCCAGTAACAGTATTACAATTGTATAATATTGTAAACGGAATTTTTTTTTTTTAGATAAATTGATAAAGTTTACCTTGAGCTTAATAATATTTGAAGTCTCTTTGTTGACTTTTTCACGCAGCTTTTCAGCTTCAGCGTTAATTATTTTCCTCTTTGCAACTTTTTCAACGTCTGCGATATTCATTTTGACGAATGCGAATTAAATATTCCACGGCATGAAAAAATATGGCGTCCATATATGAGATGGCGGGAAAGTGTTTTTTTTATTTTTTATAGAAGATTTAATTTTTTTAAATGTACGCACAACGAGGATACATTTGTTAAGTCCCTTTCCCACGGACTTATTGGCCGTCCATACACGGTGAATAAATACTGTAATTACCCTAGCAAGTGCGACGGAGATGGAGATACACGAACGAAGTTCGTTTTCGTTTCGTGGTAGGCCCTCAGCTAGCACGATATGTTTTATCGTCATGTTTTACGTAACGTCTCAGTACGTTTTCGCCGTAAAACGTGACGATAATACCTATTGTTTAACATAAAGCATAGAATTTTTACATTCAATGGCAGCTAATACACGGTGATTAAATACTGGGGGCCTACCGCCAACGGCATTCGAAGTTTTCCCTCTCTGTTGCACTTAGGTACGAACTCGTAAGTCTGACAGAGAGGGAAAACTTCGAATGCCTTTCGCGGTAGGGCCTCTGATAATCCACCGAGTCTCGAAGTTCGTGGGTAGCGCCGCAGGCCTAAACAACTTTTTGAATTGCTAGTTGCCTTCTATAAAAAACTACATCCACCATCCATACGAGAATATACGGAAAATATTAACATGTGGTAACATTAACAACTACTGTCAGACGGTCCGAGACAGTCGAAAAATAAAAGGTACTTTTTCTTTTATAAATATTCAATTTCCTTTCTCCAATAATTTCTTAAATCATTTTTGACAACCATGAAATTCACAAAAAAATATTACCTCGAGTGTAATCAGTTGTTAGTTGAGTTATGTAACAAATGTTTGAGGTTAAGTTCGTATATTTCAGATGCTGACTTCTTCGCTTTTCGGTGGTCTTCGGGCGGCGCGCGCCTCGGTGGTCATCACGCGTAATCTGGCGGCGGCACAAAAGGCTTCCGACCCCATCCAGCAGCTTTTCCTCGACAAAATCCGGGAATACAAACAGAAGAGCGCGTAAGGATCATCCCTATCCCTATTGACCTTCCAGTTTATACTTTCAGCCCATATACAGCATAGTTTGGTGTATTTTAACGTGAACATACTTGGCATATAAACAAAATATTGTTTGTACCATTCTGAAGAGAAGCCAACATGAAGCAGAAGAGTGATCCCTAGCTTGATCTGCTCGATAAGAGTCTCAAAGCAATTCCTAACCAGTTAGTCTATTCTTTAGTATTTTTACTTTTTTGTATGAGTACCTTCCTAATGACAAGCATTCAATATCTTTGAATTACAATAAGAATCTTGTCAAATGGAAGTTATTAAAATTGATGATTACATGTTGCAGTCAGCATATATATAATATAACAGTAGATGAGAGATTAATATAATATTTTGTCCACTCATTCCCGAGATACCACATTTTTACCACACAACCGAAATAATTTTATATAGAAAATGAGAATCAGGCATATTAAAATAGAATGAAAACGGGTCACTCACATATTTAATGTGGAATATCACTCGACATGTTTCGAACCGACTAAACGCTACAAATTAAAAGTATCCTATGTTTTAATAAATTATAACAACCAACAACAGGGACCTAGAGGTTGTAAACTATCTTGATGGCAAATTTCATATAAATAATTTCAGCCACTTTTGCATGTTTCAGAAATAAACATCCTAACTTCCACATTTATAATAGGACTAACACCTTGCCGCTTCGCTCGCGTATATCTAAAAACGCGGGCAAACACGCGAGATAAAATATAGCTTCTGTCCATCCAGAAAATTTATTATACACGGTGCCCGTGAGCATTGCGAGAGATTTTAATCACGAATTCCTGAGGCTATAAGGAGTAATAAATGTTATATGAAGTTGGTTGAATTATGATTTTTAATTTTTTTCTTATTTTCATACACAATAATTGGTAATCTAGTAAAAACGTGTCTTTAGGACGAGCTGTCAAAGTAGATGGTTAAGTCTCGCAACGTCGCAATCATAAAGGTGTTTCATACTGGAGATTTCATTACAACATTTTTACACAAAAATGGAAATATCTCCGAACCGAATTTACTCAATGTTAATTAACATTTTTAACTTAAAATATAGTCAGGAATATCCTGTTAAAATCTCTCGCAATGCTCACGGGCACCGTGTATACACAAGTGAAATAATTTCGGAAATAGGATGAGTAGTTCTGAAGATTGCCCCTGACATACAAACATATAAACTTACAAAGCTACAAACTCGCAGACTTCCTCTTTATATTAGTATGATTGGTACTCTGGTAAATGTTGTAGTATTTTGTGAAACAACTGATTTGTATAGTTTTTATTTCACTGAATTATATTTTCAGAGGTGGCAAACTGGTTGATCCCAGTCCATCCATCCAGAAGGAGCTTAAGACAGAACTGGAAAAGCTAGAGAAGCATTATGGCGGTGGCTCCGGAGTGGACATGACCAAGTTCCCCGAATTCAAGTTTGAGGAGCCCATGCTGGACCCCATCGACGAGCAGGCGCCCAAGGACCCTAAGAAGAAGTGAACAAGTTAATCCGTAGATAATATAGTTATTTAATAAACAACAGTGGAACGTGTGGTATGCGGCAATATAAAGAAAATCAATGTGTTGTTGTCAATAAAAACTGTGCTGGTTGTTATGTATATGTTTTTATTAACCCCATTTTATCTTAAATACATACCTAACTTCTACCCTAAAACTTACCACGAATGTAAAAAGCTTCTCAAGAACTGGTTAAAAGCTAGAACGTATGATGAGTGAGAGACTGAGTTGTTACTAAACTATATAAAATAATAAAAACAAAACTGGATATGACGATGCACACACTCACTCACACGTACAGTCAGCATCATAAACATGTATACATTCTAGGACCTTATTACTCAGACATAAGGTCGAAAAGTGTATACATGTTTATGATGCTGACTGTACATACGCACGCACACAAATACACACACACACATACACACAGGCACAACGTATTATTGTAATTTATGGTACCTACTTACCTGACACTTAGCTTTTAAATCTAAATGTGTATACAAGTTTAATAGTTAATCTCTTGTATAACTGTGTACCTTCTAATATTACTTTTTACCACAACGAAGAGCGGCGCCTTCCGACACAGGCATTATCATGCTTAATGGGAGGCACCATCCCTTGTGTAATCGAAGTGTTTTTTACCAAATAAAGGATTTTGTATTTATTGGCATTAAAAAAATTACAAAATCTAGCCCCTCAGTTTGCAAAGTTATTGGTATATAATGTCTTTTGGATAGGTTATAAGCGCTCCAAATGTGGCACACTAAAACTGAGTCAATTGCACCAACTTGCCTCAGTTTCGAGCTTTCGAGTCGTCAATGGAAAAGTGTAGTAGCTGTCAGATTTGGTGGCCATTTTTAAATACGGAATTTCGTATAGACAACATATTTAATTATTTTTATATTACGTCATTGAGTACACGCATGAGTGTCTTGAGTCACTGCGTCACTGCCAATCCAAGTCATATTCACGTCAACCTTCACTGTATATATATCACTTCATAGTATGTATATTACACTCAGGATATTTTTTTACTGATATCTATGTTATAAGTTATAAGGTACAAAATTGCACATATGTAAGTACGAATGTAGACAATACGCATTGCGTTTTCGTAGGTAGACCGTACGTCAAGGATTTTAATTGTTGAGCCATTTAAGTGTCAACTAATGTTGGTTTTCTATGAAGCTATGAAGTGTCCAGTGAGCTCAACAATTAAAGTCCGTGACTGTACCTACGTGATAAAATCGTGAAAACTTTCGATGGGCAACCCGGAGCAAAAAAAAAGTTATGAAAGAGTATGTAACTACATATATATTTATAGAAAGAAATTTTACGCAAGCCGGTGGGAATCGGCTTGTATGAACGCTGCGCCACTGGCACTACCTACTAGCATCAGTAGTAAAAAACCGGACAAGTGCGAGTTCAACACGCGTGGTGAGGGTTCCGTAAAATATTGATTATTGTCCCTTTACTTGGAATACTCAAACTTCTAGGTTTTCCTGTAATCTTTAGGCAAGGAACTATTTTCCATATTTTTTTTCAGAATTTCAAGCCTAGTAGTTTCGGAGATAAGGGGGGGCAGGGATCGGAACCGGTTTTTTCAAAAATCCTTGAAGTAGTCTAATATTTTTATTTTAGGCTCTTAATGAAGGACTCTATCGTGTATTTAGGTAACACTTTCATATTATTAGACTTCCTGATCAAAAACGATATTAAACACCAAAGGACAAAATAGAACGAAAATACTGGTATTTTCGTATGGTGAAAACACCGGTATCCGATCCCTGAGGGGGGGGTACCTATGTAGGTGCGATTGGTGTAAGAACACTAAGAAGTTAAGAATTCTGTAACCTTTATATTTAAATATAACATACTCCCAAATTTCGAGTCTTGACAAATGATGTGTTTATGTGTATTTTCACCCATGTCTCCTCTCCCTAGGCATTCTCGGTTATCTCAACAAGATCTCAACCATCGGCATCGGAACAAACCGTTCATGGAATGGTCGGATTTCCGATTCGCCTCGTCTCGCTCCGCGAGTCAGCGGCGCGCCTTTGCGTAGAGCGGCCGCGTTTGCGACAATCGATGCTGAGTTAACGTGTTAACCGGTTAACCTGCATCATGTCTGCCGGCTTCGTGGGTTCCACCAAGAGCTTCCCCTTCTCATTTGACACGGATATTGAAGAGGAGGAGTCTGGTCGAACGACCCCACACCTGAATAAACGCACAGGTAAGTTTTCCCCCTTTGTTTACATCGCACGCTCACGGACACGGCACGGTAATGTAAGTTGCATAGTTACCGATATCTAATATTTACAAGCATGGCAATGGCCAGCCATGTGCATGTTTCAAACGTTGGGTTGTCCATTGTTTAGGTATAGTTAACAATTTCGAGTGCCAATCGTTGATGGTGTTAGAAACGGGATGATGAATTTATGCTATAAATGTGAGAACACATGTTATTGTGCCTTTTCCTGGTAAATTAATAATATGTCTTCATAAAATCATAATATAGTTTCAATGGCAACATATGCGGTTGCTCCTAAAACTCCTAAGCGAAACATGAGTTAGCACTAAGTACTTAAGTAGTTACCCCAATGACCCACACTAGGTATTTGTCAAAATAAGTAATAAACAATCCTAAGTTACGATAAGAGATTCTAATCAGCATAGCATCGGAATGTAGCTCTTGTATGAATCGTTTTAACTAAGAAACCAATGCATTTGTATCAGATTACAATCATTGTTTACCATGACGAATGACACCAATTTCATTCCAAGTTCAGCTAGCGTCACCAGACCACTTCCATCCGACACCCGTATAGTATAATCCGACCTATTCCCAACGTCCTTATTGCAGGGGTCCTGCAGTAAACTTATGGTACATTCCTGTTGTGCCGGGTTACCGGATCGATATCAGCTGACTGGCGCGCCGACAAGCAGGCTACCGCATAGCTACATAACACATAGCTATGTTGAATGTTGAGGGGTCAGATCGTTTTCGGGATTCATGTACCTATACTTATACGAGTATCTATGTGTCTTTATTGTAGGTATTCAGTTCGGAACTTATGTCTGCGGAGTACCTACAGCCGCCATCAGATATACCGGAGCGGCCAAAGTGCTCACAAATAATCTGAACACGTCTAATGCCTCGACATTAGAGACGTGTTCAGATATTTGTGAGCACTTTGGCCGCTCCGATATAACTGATGGCGACTGTAGCTAATACTCAACATTGTGAAAATAATATTTCTAGACTTGAACATACCTACTCTGGCACATGCCTGTAACATGCCTAGCCAACTACACTAGGTAGCAGAATTTCGTATTCCAAGGAATGCCAAGGAAAATGCGCATTTATTTATAGATTTAGATTTATTAATTTCACAACATACCTACAATTGCACTTAAAATTACACGTAGGTACCTAGTCAATTTTTAGGAATTTATATTGTGATCGTCAGATATTAAACAATGTCATAAATTCATTTTTTTTTCATAATAATAAACAATACAAGCATTATGTCAATAAATTACAAAATGAGATATGGACTAAGATCACCTTTCGGGTCGCCAATAAACTAGAAATAAACTACATCAAACAATATTTAAAATATTAGGTACTTACAATCAGATGTCAATACAATGCAAAATAATAAATCTAATTGTTACATAGTTAATATCATAATACTCATTTATCAAATGTAGAGGATTTTCCAATAAAAAGTTTCTCAGTCGACTTTTAAATTTTTCGTCAGATATTTCACTTGTTCATCTTGGGGTAGTCGCTCATAGTAAGTCGGACCTATAACTAGCGGGTTTTTCTCTGCAACTTGGACTGTTCTTAGGCGCTTTATACTTATATTATGTCAACTCATCCAAAGAAGAATAAAATAAAGGGTCATACAGATTGAGTAAAACAAAAGTTGTCTTTCCTGTGGTCATGTCATAGTTAACGGCTTCCGTGCATATAAAACATGTTTTGATTACATGAAATCGCATAAGAGGAGACACCGTTCATGCGAATTAAGAGTTCAACTATGGCAGTGTCCACAGAAGACGAGAATCTAAATCTCTGATATGATCCCTATTCCACAAGAATACAATTTTGACGGTTCAGACTAAATCCATATTCTTGTTTCGTCAAATCCGGCCTTAGTAAGGCACTTGAGTACCTAGATAATCTAATCTGGTCTAGGAATTACGCAAATGCGGACTTGGGAAACTTGTCAACATACTTATGCCCTTAGATAAACGTAGAGATACGTAATCTAAAATGTTTTAGAGTTTTCTATTGTTACCGCCCGTGATATGGAGTTCTACGAAACAATGGAGGTACAGTCGACGTAAAAGATATTTATTTATTTATTTATTTATCAGCTTACTTAAACTAAACATTTTTTGCATGATATCTTAGGTAAGTAAAGGTAAACATATTAAAAAACTAATCATATGTTGTTTTACGATAGGTACAAGTGTAGGTATTACATTAAGTTAAAGTAAGCCACCTTCCGTACTAGTTAAAACTGTATTAGGGCAAGGTACCCTCCTTCTCCCCATGATCAGCCGTGTAGTTATAGATCGTAAATACTTTTATACTTTTATATCTTATTCATAAAAATACATACCAGGCCCCTATTTCACCAACTTGACAATTGTCACCTGACAACGACAATTCTCCGTTCATTGCTGGTTCCACAGGTAACCAAGCGACCACCTTAACTTCTAGAACAAGCAATGTATGGCGAATTGTCAGTGTCAGGTGACAATTGGGTGACAATAAAATTACTCATAAGATATCAGAGTCGTTGATACTATCGATCCTCATACAAGAAAAAAAGTGTCCAAAATATTCCATTCCAGATCGTCACATTTTTGTATGCGCATTCTTTTTTATTTACATATGATCGTGATCGTGACGCACTGGAAAATAAAACTTACATACTTACCTAGTAAAATCTGGGACACTTTTTTTCTTGTATGAGGATCGATAGTATCAACGATTCTGAGTAAGAAAAACCCAAAAAACTCGACCTGTGGAAAAAAAGTTCATGTAAGTACAGTTTTTTTGAAAAACGCTCAAATTTTTGTTTGTCAATTAAACAAGAAATGATGTAGATAGAGACCGTTAAAGTTCCGCGTGACGTCACATTATGCTAAAAAGTGTATCATAATGTGACGTCACACGGATCTTTAACGGGCTATATTTTCATCAGTTTTTGTTTAATTGACAACCAAAAAAAATGTCCAATATTTTTTGATAATCTAACTTACGGACTGACTAAGTAAATAACTTTTTTTTGGAAAGTAGCCAATTGTCAAGTTGGTGAAATAGGGGCCAGGTATCGGTCGGTCCCATATGGTCCCATGTTCGATTTGTGAGTCGGCCCGCAGCAAAAGAGTGCGTGGTTAACCTAGGTAGTTGAGCTCTGAACTCGTTTCAACAGTTCGTGCAAGATGTGGCTAAAATGCTGGTTCAAAATTGAGAACTGCATGAGTAAACCGACTTTCTGACCCTCAATTTTAAAAGACAGACGAGTTCACATCGTAACGAACGAGGAGGACGCACTGTTATTAACATATACCTCCTCGTGGCAGCGTTTTCTCGTGTATTAGCTTCCCCAACTAGTTCTTACCCCGGCCCTGGTCCGCTTGCTACTTAATCCTACCTCTCGACTTCATAAGGGAAGCTGCACTGAGATTGGGCTTTGTCAACTGTGTGGGCAACTTGACCGTTATAGTTGCTCAAGCGCCCGACGTCCTCCAACTCAGCCGGAACGACTGCTGTCATAGATAACGACTGGTATCAACCCAGCGGCTTCCAAATGAGTTCGTACTTCGTAAAACTTGATGGCTATGACATCCGAGGGTTACTCACGTAACGTTTTGAACGCGCGTTAGGTAGATCCAACTGTCATTTTTCCATATAAAAAGTGACATTTAGATCTACCTGACGCCACATTACCAACATGTGTAATCGCTAATCGGTTATGCGTTCTGAAGATAGCTAAGTAAAAGGCTTAGCCTAACATCTTTCAACACACAACTTCTCTATTTATAGAAACAAACATTTCATAATATATGACAAGCATGAAATATATTCTACGAATATGAAATGTACCGTCACTCAAAGAGCATACAATTGCTATCTTATCTTATTGTCACAGGAGATAGGCATGTTTGCAGCCTTAACCCTGTTTTATCAGATGTACGAAAGTTACGAATGAGATTTGACAAAGGTGACCGCACAAACTGGCACAAATTTACTTGTCAGTGTCACTATAAAATCAACAACTTGGACGGTTACTTATTTATAAAACTTACCTACGGACACCTTTGCTCCAGATAAACCAAATTATTTTGATATCCGATAATTTTTTAACCGACTTAAAAAAGGAGGTTCTCAATTCGGTCGTTTTTTTAAAAATGTTGGTTACTTTAGAACTCCGTCATTTATGAGCCGATTCGTACTTTTTTTTGAAATATATGCTTTCAGGATGGTCCCATTCTTTTCCAAAATCCAGTTGGATAATGCGATCCATGAGGAATTGAGGTAACTCTTCAATTAGGTATATTAGGCACACCTGCAGCGATTTCGGTATTTTCTATTATAACTCGTGTAAATACCCTCGGAAATCGCAATTTTGGTGAAGTGGAACTTATGGAACTCCTCAAGGTAGTAAAGTACGTCAAAGATTCTGACATGTTTCCGTTGAAGTAGCAGCTAATGAAGTGTCAATTCTGAGATCCTTGAGAACTCAAATATTATCAGCCAACATATAGCAACTTGGATTTTTTTCTGTAATGATCAACGCATTTGCTCTTTTAAAGCAGTTCATATGGTAAATTTGATAGGACATGTGGAAGTTTTTATGTACCTATGTGGCTTGGCGAAGTACTGAAATGAAGTCGGTTTAAAGTATATTATTAATACCCTAAGTAGTGTCCCATTGCTGGGCAAAGGCCTCTTGATCCCAACTATCCCGATCCATTGCCAATTCTAGCTAGTTGCTTCAAAAAGTTCGTCCTTGTTATTACTTATTGTTATGAATTTATAGGGCTCAAGTATGCTGTAGCAGGTGCCAGGCAAAAACCCACAGCAGATAACAACAGACGTGTCGTGTATTAGGTTGGTCAGGTCTGGTGGCTATCCCAAAAACCAGCTACGAAATTGGGGAGAGGTTTTGAAACCGAAGGGAAATCGATTAAGATGGCGTGCAAGTAGGTATTTTAAACTATCGTATTAACTCCCAAAAAATGGATTAAACTCCGAAGAGAAGGATTAATTGCTTCTACTAAGCTACCCATTGGAGACAACCAGTATGAGTAAGCGTTCGGTGACGAATCGTGATGTATGGCTCAGAGGTTAGCCATCAAAATGCTTTGGGTATATTGGAAATTTGGAAATCGGCGACCAGAAAAATAGAGATCTAATTTAAACTTTTCTATGCGTGTTATTAATACCATACCTATTTTGATCAGAATTGTCACAATCTCAATTGGAAGATGATAAAAAATCAGAAATACTTTTTTCGTACATACAGTAGTTAGTTTCGAACAAGCGAGTATTTATTATAGACTGGATTTTCGGCTATTATTATTTCGTATGGGCTACAAAAATATCAAGTACACGCCGCAGTGGCAAATACATGACACTTTTCTTAATCCGTAACAATAGAGGTGAACATTAGAATGGTGTCAAACATTTACAAGTTTAGTTGAGCCACTTTAAGACCTAAATACTTAGCAGTTACCGAAATAATTTGTTTGAATGTGTCAGATACGTCGCCGTCGTAACCAAGATATTGGTTCAAGTGATTCTCACTTCCTTATCTCCAAACTGATTAAAATACATGCACCTGAGACCTTTAGTAGGTACAGTCAGCATCATAAACATGTATACACTTTTCAACCTTATATCTAGGTAATAAGGTCATAGAATGTATACATGTTTATGATGCTGACTGTACTAGGTACCCATGTAACTTGTCGACAAGAAAATTTCCCTTTTCAACCTTCCCGTCTTGTCGAATTTTATTGACGATCGTGGGCGTCAATCCCGTTTGCATCCAGCCCCTTAATGGAGAAGTCGAGTACAATAAATTACATTTCGGTGTTTACGACTGGCTCAGGTGTCCGGGAGCGATCCTGACACACTTCAAATGGGTCTTGTAGGAAATTTGCAATTCAATCCGAACGACAGAGTCCTTGCGTTTATTTTTACCTTGACCTTAACCTTTTAATGGGCGAGGTTCTCCTGCCGGTCTTCTTTCAGTGATTGAATGGGATCTCTGGAAAACTTGGATGCTGACACCCTTAATGGTACGAGTAGGTACCTACTCGATATCACTTCGCCGTCCGATCTTGGAGCGGCTGAATATTTTTGGCGGTGCGAAAACGAACGATATCATCATCATCAGCTTATATACGTCCCACTGTTGGGCACATGAATGAGTTATAAATTCAGTTTCCTGAATTATTCCAAAAAATAGGTACATATCTATAAGACCTTGATTATTGCCGTGAATTATAATATAATATGTAACTGGCTTAAAGATACACCTAGACCACAATAAATATAAAGCTTTGAGCTATCATAGGTAGTACCTATACCTATCCAGACGCCGTTAAACGTTTGAACTTATCCAATTTTATACACAGAATGTTGTGAATCATGCTTGTCGCAGCACCACCGACCACCAAATGTATTTGCTCAGCTTCAGTACAAATACTGAACTTACGTAAGTAACTTACAAGTGTAAAGGAGGCCTTAGATTGCTATCATTCTCGCCGGCACAGGGCTGGGGCCCTACCGAAACAAAAACGAAGTTCATTCGTGTATCTCGCGTCTCTGTTGCTCGAATTAGCAAGTGCGACAGATACAACGAACTTTGTTTTCGTTTCGCGGTGTCCTCAGATCGTGGCACCGTCTAGCCTTCGGGGGCGTCTAGTGTCTACCTCGGTTCAGTGCCCCCGCATCCTCCGCTAGTCGTCATTCCTTGGGGCATCCTAAAACATACATCTTCCTCTTGTTGTTAAACCGTTTTACAGACTAATTCTGAGACGTCCTTGACCGAAACTCCCTAATAATATATTCGGTCGAAGGGCCGTGACCGCCCTTGACGATGTTTTCCTTGTGATGTTCAATTTACGTTTAGATTGCAGCATGGGTTAGATGTGTACACAGTCATTGATAAAATGATAAAGCGACTATAAATAGGTGTCCTATGTTATATTTATCTGTTATTCTGTCCCCCTGAAACTGCATTAGTCGGTAGTTACCGTCAATGAAACTAATTAACCAATCCTCGTCGAACAGCGTACAACAGAGCGAGAGATAGATCTTCCGTGACGCCACAATGACAGTAGAATTGTGCTAAATACAAAAGCGTACCGTGCCTCCACGCCGTGCCAGCCGCTCAGTCGACGACCAAACATTCGTACAATAACATTCTCTATCGTCTAATAAAATGCAATTAAAGTGAACGGAAAAGTGTATTTGTAATTTGGAGGTTAGTTTTTTGCCGCGTAAATTGCGTCGATGCGAGTTTCCCGCGCGAAAATTCTGGAACGTGTTGCGTTTGCTAATTGATTAGGTACAAGTGTTTATTGCTGTTAATTTTGATGATATGCAGTGATTCACTCTCCAGGTATACCATGAAACTGAAAGTACGCAGATCTGTGCTATAAAGTGGTAGGTACAAGGTACAAGAGTAGGTACACACTAAACTGAAAACGTAGAGCTATACAGCTCTGAAATAGGCAAGGCCGCGCTGGAAGCAGTTTTAAGTGGTGTCAGCGAGTCACATGCTTTTATCGATTCACATACGAGTAGGTACTGTAACGTTTTATTTTGTACTGCCACGATGTTTGTGGACTAGACATGAGCGCTCATTTAAATTGCACTGTCATATTTCCTGGTTAATACTATCTAGCGTAATGCAGCGCTGTAAAGAAGTACAGTCAAAAACCAAAATTAATTGACACCTAAATGGCTCAACGATTAAAGTCCGTGACTGTAGGTACATATATACCTACTGCTCAACACTGTATCTGCTTCCTCTATCAACTTTATCAATTATACCTCGATACGAATCACTGCAAAAAATGGTTTCTATACCTAAGTAAATAATTGAAAACGAATCCAATAAAGGTTACCTGCGCAAAAGCAATATTCTCAATCAAATTGCAATGATATCTCGTCGTTGGTGCCTGCGTCAAGGTTGATGTTGTTTATTTTTAACCGACTTCAAAAAAAAGGAGGTTCCCGGTTTGACTTGTATGTAACTATGTATGTTTGTCCGCGATTATCTCGCGTTTGGCTGAACCGATTTTGATGCAGTTTTCAGAAAATTATTTTTCACATTCTGCAGAAGGTTTTGGTATAAATTTAAACGCGGTTCCCTTTTTAAAAAATAAATAAATTAGCCAATAATTATTGTTTAGCTAATAGTAGGTAGACCGCTTCCGGTTGTCTCATGTCAATCAAACATTGGAAGGATGCCTATTTGTAAATGATATTGTTTACTAGATGGGCAGTTTGAAGTAGCGTGAAATCAATATTATTGTAAAGCCGGATGTCTGTCAAGACGGCGCAAGTATTGGGAAACCTACCAGTTAAGTCGATAACTGGCGAACAAATTAAGTAAAGAAACGGAAAATTGTATCCATAGGTAACTACATAAAAGTGTTACCTTTAACTTCATCTGCCGGGTTATTACTCAGCCATTTCATTTGCCTTTAAATTCGGCCTCTAAATTAATCCGAGCGATCATTTTATTTTGTGTAATGTTTACACATTAAGTGACTGGAAAAGAAGATTTGGTTTGTCCAACTCAACACAGTTTTCCCGAAAACTGAGAAAGATCCAACAAAAACAATCGTCGTCGCGAGCATAAGATCTTATTTATCACAGTGACCGCGGATTATTTCAATCACAAAGAGCAAACGGTTTCAGTGACCAATGACTTGCCTATCTGCGTAAATATACGGCGGGTCTTTGACTTTCGCGTTTCAGTTGCGAAGAGGTGGGCGGCGGCGCCCGCGCCCAAAATAGAGGCGCTGATTCACTACGGGCGCAACGCTACAGTACATGGTACAGCCAGTATGAGTGAACTTTCTATTCTTCGTACATAGTATGGATCTACGGGTCAAATGATACCAGATTCTAGCAACATAGTCGGTATAATTTTTGTTAATAAATAGGCAGAATAGCGCCGCATGCGCATGAGAAGTAATTGCAACATTTCATCCAGTTTCCCGTGCCAAAGAAAGAGGATTCTATCTCAATTAGGTACGGTGTTTTTTTGCCGTTTTCGGCCCCACAGAGAAGGGGCAGGCGAAGGCTTATGGGGTGTTAGTGTTGGCGGAGTGCCACGGCTCCTGGCTGGTGTATATAGGCAAATGTTTGCCAAGTTTGTAAGTTTGGGGAGTTCTCATCAGGATCGAGATCTTTATACCACAAATACAGACAAGATAGAAATAGCTATACCTAAATTATAAGTAAGTAAAGGATTTTATTCAATGAAAGATGGATGTCGCATTTATTACATAAGCTTAAGTAATACGTGTAACGGTAAGAGTGCATTCCGTTTTTTTCTCATGGGGAAATGCATTTAAGCATCCCGCCTGGCTGGGGAACCAGGACGGGTATGACGGACTCCCGAGAACCACCCGGACTACCGTCTAAAACCCCACTTTGCTACGTGCTGCTTTATGTTGGAGCCACGGAAAACGCTCGCGCACACAACCGCGACTAGACACATCGTGTGGGAGGGGAGGAGATGGATACTCGTCTCCCAGAATATCGTTGTCAGGGCGTGCCTGAACACCCGTGTGACCCGTGTCCCTCCAACTCAAGGACCTCTTCTTGCCTATGGGTGGCAGACGCTCCCGCCGGTTGTGCGCGGCACGCCAGCGTCCAGTTCTGCGGCGGCGCATTGGGTCAGTCTCGGCCCGGGCTTCCCGCTGGCGCTCTGCCGCCTCCTTCTCAGCCATAACGTGCTCCCTAAAGTTCAGCATCACCTTCCAGGCTACTTTGCTGGACACCATAGTCCGACCTACGGCTGGCAGCGACAGATCTTGCCCTATGCGGGCGACCACCTCCTGTCTCTCTGCAACCGGTATATCCCTGGTTCCCGATTACGTATACCTACTTGCTATTAATGAAGACGGTTCGAACGATTCAAAATGTATTTATGCATTTGTCTGGCTAGAGTACCGTATGTTGTATGTCTGGCCATACGTTTGATGATGGATATTCGCAGTAGTGCAGCTGCCGATGTATTCCCAATACATATAGAATACTCGTCACTTGTATAAGTTGACCCCAATATTCTCAACAACTATACGTATTTGGAGGCCACACTTATACTGTGATACGCTTAATATTGTGGCGATGCGATTAGTAATGTGAATAAGAGACCTGCTTCCAATCCGTCTTTTCGTGCAATGTGAGTGTCACATGCTATGTAGTGCAAGGGCGGTTAAAATTAACCGCCCTTATTAACCGATTTATTGGTTTTCGTTTCGGGAGTGAGATTACTTACAGGCTTTTTCTTTCGCTGGCCTTCATGATGAATCAATACTATGAAGGTGGTTCGTTTTCCTACCTAAAGTAGAATAATTTGAGAAAAATAGTTTTTCAAACTAATTTCTCAAATTATTCTACTTTATACAAGTTTATTCTCGGAAAGCGGGAATTTCGCGCAAATGGAAAGCTAATTTATGAAAGTTTGTTACAAAATTTTCATAAAATATCACGCCGTTAGCCTGCAAATATCAAATAACGTTTTGTATGGAAAGCGAACCACCTTAAAGAAGACATACCTAGATGTTCTTTGTCAAGTCACATAGTACGCACTGAATACATTTAATACAATTTACGCTATCATTATAATTTATAAACTCAATAAGTCAAATATCGTAAGTCACTGAAGCAGTTATTTCCGGCGTGCGGATTTATTAATAGCGCTGTTAAAACCATCTGCACCCACTGATTTAGAGATTGATTTCCTGTCGGACTTTTTATAAATATGATTCTACATATTTACTCACTTCCAAGAATGTTAGAGGATTGACCACATATGCTGAGCTGACACTGTATTTATATGATAGGTATCGATTTATGTGTAGTCGAAGTCTGAAGTAAAATCGAAGATATCTTGAAAACTATCAGTTATACGGAACATAGATTGGGGTCAAACAGGCTAATAGCTATTGATGTGGTATATCACTATTTTACGTTAAATAGATCCACTTAAAACGCTACAACCTGTAGATATATGGGAAGGAAATGGCACATAACAAGGAATGTAAACTTGGAAGAGACATTTTGTAGGTATTTATGAGCGATAGTGTAGTTTTGTAAAAACACCAGAAAATTAAGGATTTTCGGCAGACGCTTGAGCTTGATTTCAGAAAAACTCTGTGTATTAATAACAATAGAATTCACTTTAAAAACAAAGTTTTAACCGACTTCAATTCAGTACTTTACTTTATTTGAAGAGTTCTGTCGATTTCTTCAGGATCCCATCATCAGATCCTGACCTGATGACCATGAGACTAGGTACCTGGGAAGGATACCCTTTTATTAAAAAAAACCGGCCAAGTGCGTGTAGGACCACGCAAATCGAAGGGTTCCGTGCCTATTAAAAACTTCTTATAGGTTTTCCTGTAATCTTTAGGCAAGGAACTATTTTCCATATTTTTTATGAATTTTAAACTTAGCAGTTTTGGGGATAAGGGGGGGGGGGGGAGGGGGATGGTAAATTTTCGTCGTTTTTAAAAAAATTTAATTAGAATCTGTTTTTGCTAAAATTATTTTAAAAAATATATCTGAGATGCTTACAACAACCCCTTTCATTTGATATGTCATACAATACAGTTTGCGAAACTTTAAAAAAAAAATCCGAATTCATTAATTTACTTTACGCGTCCATCTTTGGGTCACCAATTTTTACATATGTTTACCAAATTTCAAATCGATCGGTCCAGTAGTTTCGGAGAAAATCAGCTGTGACAGACGGACAGACAGACGCACGAGTGATCCTATATGGGTTCCGTTTTTTTCCTTTTGTTTTTTATGTATACCTATAGGTATACATAAAAAAAGATTTCGACGATTTGAGAACCTCCTTTTTTAAGTCTGTTAAACACGCAATAACAAAGTCTGCGAATCGAGTTGAATGATGATGATTCATTATCATTAGTCACTATGCCAGCGGCTAGCGACGGGCATTGGCGGCTACGAAGAGAACGTCCGTAGCCAAAAATGTCATTAGTTGATTGACGAGGATGCAATTAATGCAACAATGCAACGCGAAGATGTACGATCGTATTAATATTTGCTTAATTAATTTTATTTTTATTTGTTTATGTATCTTATTCAATAGTTAGGATAATTAATAATTATCCTATTGAATAAAATAAATGAAAAAAGATTTAGGTATAGCAATGCACCGCGTCGAAGTTTCCAAAGTTGCGAAGGAAAGTTCTCAGAACTTAAATTTTATAAACACTGAAAACATGTCAAAAAGTAATAAAAGAATAATAGGTTAGATATGTAATTTTATTAATGATTTATCCATGAAAAATGCCCAGCAGAAATTTCCTAAAGGAAACTTATTTTCAAATTCTCGTGTAAGTTTCCGGAAATTTCTGAGAACTTTCCTTATATTTGAGAATGTTCTGCAACTTGTACAAACAATGTTATTTAAATTAGAGCATACATAACTGGAATAGCTTTATGTCGTATTTTCGTATATAGAGCATTTTAATAGGATATTGGAACTCAATTGTACGTACATATATTGACAGCTTGAAGTGGTTGAACGTTTATAATATCAAGTGCTTACTGCAAGCTACGGCTCTTGCGAGGCGATTTTGTGAATGACCATTAATCGATGATTGTGAAATTGTCTTTGTATGATTTTTTGCACATTGTGCAAGGTTTTCTACAGAGGGGTAAGTTACTGAAAGGCTACTCCAGTTATGTATGTTCTAAGTTATTTAGTATGGCTTGAAAGTAACTTTCCTGAAACGAAGTGAAGAGGTTTGTTTTCTCTGCACTGTCTTATCAAGTTTATCAAATCATTATCAATCACCGCAATATAGGGTGCTCCCTCGTTTCTTACGAATATCTACTAGGGACCCTCGAATCGTCAGTCTTTTATACAAGCTTTTATTTAGTTTCACCTGTCCCGATGTTTGTCATCAAATCTTGCAAGTTAAATTTAATCTACTTCCCTGTGACCGATTCAGCTGAAATTTTGGGTGTAAGTATAGTTTGGATGACAATTCAATATTATGGTACCATCGAGCTGATCTGATGATGGAGACAGGAGGTGGCCATGGGAATTCAGTACTTAACCGACGTAACCCCGTTGAGTTTGGGCTCGTTAGAATTTAGAATCGTCTCAATGAGCAGTTGATGACGGCATACAGAAAAGTAAGTCGGCAATAAAATCTGTTACCTTACCTTTTTTGAATAATTGTTACAGACGTTCACTGTATCCCATTTATGATCATCCTGCAACTGTTGAAGAAAAAGTTAGCCAAATTCAGACTCTACTGGGTTGAATTAAGGTTCACGAATAACTTAATAGCAGCCAATTTAAACGTGATAATACACTCAAGAGCAAAAATTTTGGGTACAGTTTGTACTGAAATTCTATACAAAGTGTACCCGAAACTTTTGCTCTTGAGTGTATTACTAGTACAGTCAAGGGCACCTTTTTTTTTTTTTTCAAATTCAAAATATTTATTTTGGACAACTTGATCCATATTTTATTAATATAAACCTAGGGTTAGTATTTATAAAAGAAAAAAAAACTATTTAAAAGCGGCGCGTTGGAGCGCCGACAGGCGCGTGCCCAATCCAAAGATTCCCAGCGCTGGGCTAGCGTGCTTATGCATCATAGTATGCCGTTTGAGCTGGTACCTACTTCATTTTTAACCCCCGACGCAAAGAGAGGGGTGTTATAAGTTTGACATGTCTGTGTATCTGTGTATCTGTCTGTGGTATCGTAGCTCCCAAACGGTAGGACCGATTTGAATGCGGTTTCTTTGTGTCCTAGGTAATTTTAACCCGAGTGTTCTTAGCTACGTTTCAACAAAATCGGTTCAGCCGTTTTTAAGATATTGAACTTTGTAATTATGTAGTTATCTCATGATAATGAAATGAAATGAAAATGAAATATCGTTTATTCACATTAAACATATGGTAAAAGCACAGGTGTTACAGTCATTTTCTTGTTCCTTAATATGTTTAGCCCAAACAGGCATGTGAAAATTAGCATTGTGAATCAAAAAATGCTTGTACAATTATATAATTTAATATAGTAAAATAATAATTTAAAATAATATGTAATAATAATGAGCATGCTATGTCACATTCATAAAAAATAAAAGAGAAGAATTAGAAATTAACAATTATGATAAGCATAGCGATCAATAAAATATTAAAAGAATTGTTTAACACGGAATAAAATAGAATTAACATAGAATTAGCAATTAAATTTAAGAACAGTCATTTTGTAGTTATGTCATATTTATCATTGTTGTATATTTTTAGAATTTGTATGTCAAAAAGTCATTTATACTATAAAAACAATTGTCAACTAATATTTTTCTTAAATTTCCTTTAAAGACATTATGTGGCAATGATATGATAGCGTAAAAGCAGTCTATCTGACACTGTAGTTTACATATTTATGAAACTTGAGTGAATACATATTGGTGCCCTTGGCCTTACATACCTAAGTGACCTAAAAATAGCTTCCGCCTCACATCTACTCGTAGTTTCCTAGAAAACCCGTGACTAGGGTTACCAACTTTTTTTGGGGGAGATTTAAGTATAGTATTTACCAGAAAAAACCGACAAAAATATAGTACACTGTAAAACACATAGTACTTGACTGGGCAATGTTGCTGGACTGGATGCGGGTGGCGCAGGACTGGTCACTTTGGCACTCTTTGGGGGGGGGGCTATGTCCAGCAGTGGACGTCTTTCAGCCGATATGATGATGATGAATTGAAACCTGGGCAATTTGAAGCACTTCGTAAGGCCCCCAATATATAGTATTTTTGAGTAATATATATTTCTTCAACAGTATATAGTACAAAGAGTCAAAATATCATCATCATCATCATCATATCAGCCGAAAGACGTCCACTGCTGGACATAGGCCTCCCCCAGAGAGTTCCAAATTGACCGGTCCTGCGCCACCCGCATCCAAAATCAAAATATAGTACAATACTATATAATATAGTACGGTTGGCAACCCTACCCGTGACCTCTTTGATGGCTGGCCCGGAACTAAACGATGTTCTTTGACGAAAGTTGACGATGAAAGCTAATAGATAACTAAGTATTCTGAATCTCTGCACCACCTACTGCATAATCTAGTTTTATCTCTTTCTCAGATACCCAAAGGTTGTCTGGAAGAGATCGCTCTTTAGCGATAAGACCGCCTTTTGTCTACCTCTACCTACATGTTATTGTATTGTTTCTCTCTGTAACTGCTTTGTTTGTGTGAGGTGTGCAATAAAGAGTATTTGTATTGTTGTATTGTATTGTAAGTACAGTTACAACTAAAAGGTTTTTTTTTAATGGCAGTCGTGAAATAGAGCCGGTTTAACATTTGGCAATTTTATCGGTTAATAGTTGAAATATATAGAATACATTTTTATTTGGAGCAAAATTATGCTGTATAGCACGTACCATTGCCAAAGAAAATGTGTGATATCATCAATATTACAGAACACCCTGTAGAAATATTAAACTCGTTATCTGTATTCTCGTAAATCTGAAACATTGCGTTAAGCCCTAGTGCAACGGAAACTCGCATCGCAAAATAAAATAATCTTACAATGAAACATTTACAAAAAAAGTGGTAAAATTGTTCAGGGAAAATAAAATGTCGATCAGAGGAGTGCAAGATGGCTCGAGATCACCAATGATCCTTACAGACTCTTTCTTCGATGATGGTGGTAAGTAATAGACAATAACAAATGAAAAAAATAAAATAAAAAATACAAAAAGATTCCTTCGAACCGGATTTGAACCAGTGACCTATGGATGACAGTTGATACCTCTACAGTCCACCGCTCTACCAACTGAGCTATCGAAGGGATATGTGAGTGAGCGAAATTACAGTATAGTTGCTATTGTTATTCATGATGTAAAAGTAGGGTGACGATGATGTAATGTAGCGATAAGAGAGACACTTTTTATTGTGTTATGTTGGCTGTTTACTTGTTTTAATTTTACATTTATAAATCGTAGGTTCATACATACGTCGAGCATAAAAACGCGTTTAACGAGGTACAATAAGGAATGAATAAAATGGTGATAACACAAATTGAAGAAAAATAGCATAATGCAGTCTATATATTTTTCATAAGTTCTTTATCCTTCGATTTTTGTGACAACTAACGAATCAATGGTTTTTGTTTTTCGACTTTTGTGCAGGGATCGGAACCGGTTTTTTCAAAAATCCCCGAAGTAGTCTAATATTTTGAATTATTTTAGGCTCTTAATGTAGGAATCTATCGTGTATTTTGGTAACATATTCGTATTATTAGACTGCCCGATCAAAAATGATATCATAACCAAAGAACGAAATAATACCGGTTTAATTTGTATGGAGAAAATACCGGTATCCGATCCCTGCTTTTGTGTAACTTTGTGATTATATACTAACATTAGGCTAAGTTTTACTAAAAATAATGATCCATGTTGGTCTATGAATAAAAATGAATTGAATTGAATTAGAGTAATGCTTAACATGATTTATAAAGCAAAATTAGTTAAAATGTAGGTATAGTTTGTTCTCGATTACATATAACTAATCGTTTGTTTACCATAATTAACTAATTAGACAACTTCATAGAATACATCAGGCTAACGGGATCAATATCCATTGATAAGGTATAGTATTGTTAAGTTACTCGTACATGTTTACTTTGTTTACGTGGTCGGGTCGGGTCAGCGCATGCAGGCCGCCGGCGGCGTCAGTCCGCGACCGACGGCTCTCGCGACGGCCCGCGCCACAGCCCAACCCGCCGCCGCGTGGCGCTCCACATTCGAGCCACGAAATACTTTTCGTTCATTCATAAACGGTTTGATAACGCTGTGACATTAAGGTATTAGGTTGCTACGTGTTGTATGTAACACTTAATTATTCCATGCTTTTTATAGATTTATAGTATAGTTGATCAAATGAGGAAGGAAATAATTAATTTTATTAAATTATCTCGTGACATTTGTTTTACATGTTAACGTAGTTTGGAAGGACTTTCACAACTTGAAATGGATACAGTGAACATAAATTAAAGTTAATGATGAAATCTTGATCAAACTTCAAGTTATAATTGAGTGTTGCATAGATAAGGACGTAGTTTGGTAGATATCGCGGGCGCCGGGGTCAAGGTTGAGACGTGTTATCATTATTTTGTTATTGTTAAATACCAGAAAATAGCTCGCGCACTGCCTTTTGGATACGAGATGAGATATAACGTCATGTGTGATATGCTTTTACTACCTAAGAGTCTTAACGTAAGGTAGCTGTTCATGATAACCGGTTATTCTCACAGTTTTATACTTATAATACCTACTTACATTAACTTAGTTTTTGCATTAGTAATTTAACCTTCTAGATCATTTATGATGATTTCGGCTGAGCAAAAAATATTCAAGTTTCTGTCCTAAGTTACGAAGTAGTAGTAGTGAACATAGTCAAGTATAAACGTAGGTATACTTTGTTAATAAGACACGTAATAGGTATTTGATAGTCCCGCCTCCGCTTGTGAACAAATATTGAATTCCGTCGCAGGAAAGCGCGAGATGAAACAATGCACACAGCAGTATTTGCCATGTTGATTCGATCGACTAGGTATTTGTTATTAAAATTTCCAGGCGCAGGCGCCGCTTGCCGCACCAACCCATTTCACTGTTTCATAATATCCATAACTATGAAGACAGTTTGGTTTAGGTTGTAGTAAACATTAGTGGGTTTCTTTGTATATTTTGAAGAAAATACACTTTTACAATTATTATATTAGGTGTATACATATACAGGGTGTTTCATTTAAATCGGTCAGTATGGGAAAGTCTGAAACTATAAGACATACGAAGATCTGTTCTTAGGAACCATGTCATCGATTTATATTAAACGACAAACAGAATATATTAATTTCACAATAGGCAAGGATATTTTTATTATTTAAAAACAAATCTCATGCCTCAAAAACCATAATAAGTAATATGTTCGCAATTTACCAGAATCTCTAACCATCTCCAACTCGTTCGTCCCTCAAAATGGACGACTGGAAAGAGTTGACCGAATCATATTAGACTGCTGAATTGTTTTCTTAAAGTTCCGTCACATTATGAATTACTATTTACTTTTGGGATCTTTCCCCAATACAATGCAGTGGCTTGTCGAACGCCAACTTAAATTTATGATGTGGGAGGCATCGCATGGCAACCAATAGCTCATAAATTGCGAGTAAGTGGGTTGGCTCGCCCTGTTCTATTAAGGGCCTGTGACGTCTCGCCGAGCCATGGTATGGCTGCCATAACCGTAAACTGATAATGAGCTATCAAGCTATTTGCGCCTTGCCTGTTGTTTAATCATGTGCAATAGGTGCTACAAAGCTGACTCAATGTAGTCGAAGGCTGACTCATAACATAACTAAGAGATTTTATGAGACATGATATTTCATTTAAGTAATTAAGCTCATGTGTGAGTGGCGGAAAAAAGAGCAGGCCTTTGCCCGGCAGTGGGACACAATATAGGCTAATAAAAAAAATTAAACGCAACCCTGAAAACATAAAACTAAAGAGTACACTACCCAGAAAGTAATTTACATTTTTACCTAATTTCCTCTGAGAGGTTAATGACAACAACCATAAAAGACTACTTGATTATTTACAGTAATAATAAAAATAGGATTCGTTTTATACTTTTAGAATACCCCAATAAAGTTCTAATTATCTAGTCTGCTAAACTATTTTTTTTTTAATTTATTGAGATAATTTGCAATTGACACCATATTTTTTATTCTGTCTTTTTAACACGCCATTACTGAAAGTGGTTTGATTTCCTTCTATTGAGATTGCAAATCTATTTAGGATATGTTTTATTATTCAACTAGGTACAGATGATAAACAGTTATTATCTTCTGTTAAAATAATCTATGATCAGTTTGATTGACGTGGCAGATTATTAAGGTTGGCACTTTTATTCGGTTAAATAAATAATTTATTTTTCATGGAAAATTATGAAACACATATAGCGGGGCCAAAATACACTTACACTATACACTTATAAAAAAATCTGTGTCTCGAAATATTTTCCTAGTAGTGTTATGTTAGTTCTCAATCGGGGCTCATTGTTTATTATGAATTTTCCTACAACCCTGCGTTTTTTATTACAAAAAAGTCTCATTTGGTACTCAAATTATCACTGCGTTACCAGTCCCCATGACCCCTCAAAAATAATGTCCACTGCGTTACCAAACATTTATTTTATTTTATTTTGTGCCCAAATAATTCGATAATGGTCATCATTCGGGGTATGCATTATGTCATTGTGAATTAGAAAATAATAGTTCTTTGAAGATTATCCCAATAAGTAAAAAAATATGGGTTAAAATGTACAAGGGACGTTTTTATTGGCACCAAAAAGAATTTTGGCCCAGAGATAGTTTGAGTCCTGGGAAAGGACATAGGATAGTTTTTATCCCAGAAACCATTCATAAGGGGGTGAATTTGGGGTTAAAGTTTGTATGGAGCTACTATACAGGGTGGAAAGTTGAGATGAGGCAGTAAGGGCAGCTACTAGATTCCTTGCTGCTACGCGAAAATGCTCTTAGGAGACCTTTACTAATTATTTAAGTAATGACAATCGACATTCTCAGATTTCTGATAAAATGTATAGTCAGCCAGAAAATCTACAGATTTGAGTTTTTTTTAATGCCAATCGGTCCCATCCAATTTCTATCAACGATTAAAATACTATTTGAGACCAACTAAGGTTAGAGTACTAGAACACCCTCAAATAAAAGAAAACTCTTTCCATACACTTCGTAGGGTAACTAATTACAAAGTGAAATTTTCTTGAGCTTAAAAATCATTAATTTCGAGTAGCAGCAAGGGATCTAGTAGCTACCCTTCTTGCCCCATCTCAACTTACCACCCTGTATAAATAAACGAGTTCCACGCGGACGGTGTCGCGGGCAGAAGCTATCATAAATAATTTCTAATACTTTCATATAAATCTATAATTAGGGTCACTCGGGCTTTGGTGTAGGTATATGCTTTATCAGTTTTTTACCGGCTATCCTGTGGTCAGCTGTTCCCTAGTCATTGTTTGGGCCGGCAGCCCTGCAAGTTCAAACACGTTTTCATTGTTAGCTTTCGTATCGCGTTATATGGTGAAATATCGTGCCCCAATCCCAATCCAATTTAAATCTCAATTTAGTTTCACAAATAGGATTTCAATAGCACAATTTGCATATAATATAATTTCGTGAGAATCTGGTGTATGCTGCGTCCTAAGGTTGGCGTTAGTGAGGTGAAATGTCCAAATATTACTAGCTGGATTCTGGAGATTTCGATACAATCTAATTAGGACTCACAAGACTATACTTGCTCCCAACCAAAGTGACGACTGAGGCCATAAAACCATAGGCTCACATTATCTCTTTTGCATTGTTTTTCATTGTCTTTCTTTATGGCCTCAGTCGTCACTTTGGTTGGGAGCAAGTGTAGTATTAAATTGGCAGCTTTTTATCTTATGTCACAGTGTTAAAAATCGTATGACCAATATGACCATCGAGGATGATTTTAGAACCAGAACATCAAACGGAGTGTTTTTATTGGTGAAATAAAACAATAAACTTTAAGTGCCTGTTATGTGCAAGCAAGATGTTTAGCTTCGATAAGGATATTTGGCACGTCCGACGCGAGTCGGAGGTCCAAGACGAGCCCGAAGATGAACGTAATTGTCTTTTTTAGTTATATCCAAAATTCTTTACGACTACGCAACATCTTCTTGACCAATGATGTAATATAAAAAAGAGTTAGAGAGGTTACATGCGCTCGAAAAATGGCATACTAAAATTTAGTAAATTGGCACAACTTGCCTCAGTTTCAAGTCGTCAGTGGAAACGTTAGCTGTCAGATTTGTTAGCCATTTTTAAACACGGACCTACATATCTACCTATTTTTATATTGAATCAATGTTCTTGATCATAGTTCTGCAGGGGCAAAAGTAGTTTTTTTCCCAATGTGATTTATTTGTTGAATGGATTTTGTCGCTTTTCTGATATATGGTCAGATTTAAGGTACAGTCAAGGAAATTGCTCTTCTTGCTATTACAATAAGGCATAAAAAGGTACGTGAATACATTTCCCTTGCTGTACCATATTTAACCATCTATCATACATATTTATTGTATAGTTTTACGTAGAAGATGTTGCATAGTCTATATTAATGTAATTGCTTATAACAACATATAAAGCATTCGTCCCTCTAGCACTTAGTTACATAGTTGCCAGAAATAGATGAATACTTTATGTTTGTCGTAAATTGTACCATGCTAGACCTGCCAGAATACCAGCAGTCTAGTGCATACTCTCATTATAATGTCAACTTGATGGGAATGCTTGGAATGATCATTTCATTTCATCATTAACTTAAAACAGCGACACGCGAGCGGCGACGTTCACGCATCAACTGCTTAATCGGTACTCTCACTGATCACTTGATTTGCAATCAGTTAAAGACAAGTGTTTTTTTGATAAAAACATTTTTAACCCCCGACGTAAAATGAGGGGTGTTATAAGTTTGACGTGTCTGTGTATCTGTGTGTTTGTGTGTCTGTCTGTGGCATCGTAGCTCCTAAACGAATGAACCGATTTCAAAGCGGGTTTTTTTTTGAAAGCTGACGTAATCGAGATGGTTCTTAGCTACGTTTCTACAACATCGGATCAGCCGTTTTTGAGATATTGAACTTTGAAATTAAATAATTCTACTTTTTTTAGTTGTAGTCATTTAAATTGAAGATAGTATTCACAACAATCGATTGTATACGTAGTACTTTGTACTATTATCTATTCTGTGAGGTACCTACCGACTTATTACGTGTATGAAGTGAATATCGATTGTCCTGCACGCTGCTACGATTTGGCTACCCTAGCATCTCGTATTACCTACATCTACATGGAGTGATTCAATTTCACTAAGTATTTTAGCGTCTTTTCTTTACTTGATATTATAATGACATCATAGACGACGTCGAACCGGTCTATTATTCCTAATTTTCCGCTATCTTTTTAGAATCCATTATCTGAAAGGTTAGTGATCTTTAGAGAACATATTGATTTTAGCCCGGACGCGCAACAAGTGGGGTCGATAACGCGTTGCCGTAAACGGATTTCTGTGTTATTATTATCTCTTTATTTATATTTCATCTTAGGTTAGGTTTTTACAATATTAATATAAAAAATAAAATATAAGTATACATACAAAATATAAAATCATTATAAAAACCTAACCTAGGGTACCGCCGGCAGCGAGTCGGGGCCTAAACAACCGGTGGTCCTGACTATCCGCGCCGTGTCCAGAAGTACCGCCTTCTGTATCTGACCCTTGACCCAGCCATCTAGCGAGAGTCTCTTAAGGTGGCGGTCGAGACTCTTCGCTATTAAACCGTTCGCCGAAACGACTATCGGGACGATGATCGTCGAATCAACATCCCACATGGCGGTTACCTTGTGAGCCAGGTCTAGGTACTTGCTGGCTTTGTCTTTCTCGGCCTTCACGAGGTTCTCGTCATGGGGGATGGTGATGTCGACGAGCACTGCCTGGCGTTTCGATCGATCTGTCAGCACGATATCAGGCCTATTGGCAAGAACATGTCCTGTCCGTGATGACAGACCGATCCCAATAGAGCGTGGCACGACCATTTTCGAGAACTGGCGCAGGTGTGTACTTATAGTAAGGCACTTCGGAGACCACAAGACCGTATAGCAGAGCAAGTTGCTGGTGAATAATTCTGGCTACAAGGTTATGCCTGTGCAAGTACTCGCCGTTAGCAAGATGACCACAACCGGAGATAATATGCCTGAGTGACTCCCCGGGACGGCGGCATGCCCGACAAATGTCGACCGTACCGCCCTTCAGGATATACCTCCGGTAATTGTTCGTCATGATAACTTCGTCCGCAATTGCACAGACAAAACCTTCGGTTTCCCCGAAGAGATCCCCGAAACGTAGCCAGTTCACCGACGCGAGCAGATCTACATCGGGCCCTGTGAGGGCCTTGTAGAACCGCCCGTGTAGCTCCTTGCTCCTCCATACCTTATTATTATTATTATTATATCGAGCCCGGTATGTCCCACTGCTGAGCAAAGGCCTCCCCCTCTGTTATTTTAAGTTTAACTAACAAATATTCGGACTTCGGACATTTCGTTAGTCCATCAAGCTCATCAAGGTGTTCCCTTTGATTCTGATGTCTGTATATTGGTAATACTTACCTGACCATCAAAGACTATATTGCACGGCTATGGATTTGACGTTGATGTTGATCGTGTTACCTTTATAGGTAGTCAGGAATATTGATTACATTAAGGTTAGTCAGTTTGACCTAGTTTAATGAAGTTTATAATATAATATAGTACCTAAGTGAATATTGTGAGCGCAGATTCCTGTGAGTTGATAGATGAATATACTCTTGGTCTTGAATGTGTTTTTATTTATTTATTTATTTATTACTAAAACATCTGTATATCTGTATATCTGTCAACACGAGTAATCACTTTGTAACATCTTTCGGCTCCCAAGATACAGGCTCGGCCTAGTTTTGGATCCACTGCCTCAATGCTATTTTTGTAATGTGTTTACGTCCTCAATAAACTTTTCATTTCATTTCATTTCATTTTTTATATTCAACCACGAACTTCGAAATTCGAAGTTCGGGTATCTCCATCTCTATCGCACTTACATTACTCGAGTGTATCTGTGTATCTGTCTGTGGTATCGTAGCTCCCAAACCGATGGACCGATTTAAATGTTTTTTTTTTTGTGTCATAGATAATTTTAACCCGAGTGTTCTTAGCTACGTTTCAGCAAAGTCGGTTCAGCCGTTTTTGAGATATTGAACTTTGAAATGAAAATGTCGGGGGTTTTTCAACTTTTCTAAGTTGTAGGGAACTTCTTATGCCGAATGAAATGAGGTCCCTAGGTATATTCTACTACAGGTTAGTTAGGTTTAGAAGCATTACATTGTAAAATAAAAGTCACGTAAAGATTTTCATATAAGTACGTTCAACTTTAAATAATAATAAAAAACACCATGTCCGTAATATTTATACGTATGATGATCTGATTCCTTAATTAAAAATGACTTGTAAAATAGGTACGTACTTTTATATTAATAATCAACAAATGTAATTTAATTAAATTTTCCCGATGAAGTAATCTAGGATTTAAATTATTCATATTCATTTAATCTACTATGCGATGAAAGAAATCTAAAACCAGTCACGTTTATAATCTGGTCGGCGGTCGGCAGAAGCGTCGATGTCATGTCACGGTCATGGCTAATGGACTTCTGTAAGGCCGCATTTACGCAAAGGCGTATGCCCGCAAATACATATATTTCGTTTCGTTCCTGTATCTTCACCTACAGCATTTTGTGTGGTCTGATACGGCGCGACATGCACTTCCCACTCTCTATTGTTTTCGGTTTTGGTGCACAATAATCTGTCGCGATTCTTCAAGATGAGTCCGTGAACCTGTAAAAAACCGTAAATGCAACGCAATAATGATCTTACGTTATGAATATTAGGATACTAATAGTAATGCCTTGATCACACGTGCCGAGTATAGTTGCAAAGAGAGAGCTCTCGGCCGCTATTATTTATTGAACCTTAAAGTTGTGCAACATGCAGTCTGAACCAAAACGTTACAGCGATTCATTCCTACTTAACCTAAATTACTAAACTAAATCTAAGTACTAACTAAAAACCATCCATACGTCTCTCTAACACTATCTTACATTCAGTCATCAGTCGCGACATCCCTGTCACAAACACATCACACTGCGGTGATGCTGCGAGCACGGAGTTGAGGAGAGCAGTCGCGCGAGGTATGGCCGAGTTTCGGTACAGGTTCGTCCGCGAGGTCGCAGTCGCCAAGAGAGCCATTCTAACGCCTTGGCCACGACTTTGGTCTTAAGCGACCTGCGGCAGCGTTTTATCTGTTCATTGCGCGGTCGAGACGCGCAGCGCACTGTGGTTAGTTGGGATCGCGCGCAATGAATTAGACAAACCGCTGCCGCAGGTCGCTTAAGACCAAAGTCGTGGCTAAGGCGTAAGGCGCTTGTTCCGATAATCGTTCGGTATATTGAATTTGAGCATCTTTTCCACCAGATTAATGCCGTCAATTTTACTTCTTATGTATACAGCTACATATACAATAATCTACTTATACTAAACTAAGGATAGAATAAACTAAAAACGAAATAAAATATTTACAAATAAAAAATTGGTCCAAGCTCGGAACCCGGGGGCAGGGTGCCCAGAAGGCTGGCAGCATTGCCGCGCTGGATGGCGATACTGACGCGCTGTGCAAGGTACGCACCAGCCTTCTGGTCACCTGACGCGTCGACAAGACGCTTTGCCAGCTCTTTAAAAATGCTAAGAGCACCTGGTCCCCACGGCCCTAGCGTTTCCACCCCAAACGGCTCAAACATGTAGCCAGAGTCTATGGCTGCATATTTGCGCCGTTTGAGGAGCTCAGCCGCGTCAGCGGCAGCCCCGGCCCTGATCGAGGTCCCCGAGAGATGGGACGGCGCTAGGGTATCCACACAGGTGGCGTCCCAGACTAGCGGCCGTCCCAACTTCCAAGGAACCAGGGTCATGCCATCCGGTCTCTTGCCATCGTCGCGTGCCAGGCCAGTCGGCTCTAGGACCGCCGGTGTACCGGCACTGGCAAGGGCTCGGCGCAGAATGTCGTTGATGGAGGCGTGTCGTGCGATACGGCCAGCACTCCTGCTACATGACATTTAAAATAAAACTGAGATTGATTGTTTGTCTTACAGGCAGCGAGAGTCCGACAGCAGCGGTAGGGGCGGAGGCGCCTCGTGACCTCCCCAACGAGCTGTCGGCGCCCTACGAAGTGCCGCAGTTCCCCATCGAGCAGATCGAGAAGAAGCTGCTCATACAGCGACAGCTCAATGTCAAGTAAGTTTCACTGAAGCCTATGTTTGAAGTTTAGACCAAGAAAAAAGATAGAGCATTATGAACAACTTACTGAAGCCGGTTTTCAACCAAGCCAAATAAGTTTAGCACATGCTTACCTACACACAACATATACAAACTTAATTGCACAAAACTCTTCAGCACGTGTCAGAATGCTGTCAAGATCACCTATTTATAGTTTTGTACAATTTAATTTGTTTACGTGTCCGTGAGCGTGTGGTAAACTTATTTGGCTTAGTTGAAAACCGGCTTCATTAGGTTGGTCTGAGGTTTGAAGAAGACACCGAGTTCGATTCAGAGTCTGCTACGCTAGGAAACAGAAAAAGTATTTTGCCCGAAATCATAATTGTTCCAAAATTTCAAAATTCCGAACGCCGATTTCCGCTAATGGAGAATTTGGACGCAGATTATTTAATGAAATACTTTAAAATATTTTATATATATATATATCTATTTTTCTTGTCAATCGCGATTCAACGCGGCAATGCAGCGAGTCCCCTTTGCACCCGGAATGACACGGGGCGGGGTATTTGACTAAGTGGGATTTTATTGACACTATTGTTTTGTGATTGTAACGTATAGTAGGTAACATATGAAATACCTATAAATATATGTTAGGTTAGTATTAAGTATAACCTAAAAAATATAAAATTCCTTCAGCGGAACCTGCTTTTCGGAATTAGGAAATTTATTAAAAAAATAAGACAAATGACTCTTCAGAATTATGTAGTGTATAATTATACCCGCTACGCTACTTTGCCCGTTTAAAATTGTCATGGTGCTTTGGTCTTTCCTTCAATGGTAAGATTGGTAAGTGGCACTTTTCACCGTCGGATGTTGAAATAGTATTTTATCTACTGTTATAAATGAAAGACGTGCGCTTGCGTTGAATCCGTTTAATGCACTAATGGCCTACCCTTACATTCGCCTATTTGTAGCGCTGACTAACCTAACACCTACCTAGCAAATGACTTACTGGCCCCGAAACCTCGTAAAAAGACAGGCTATTGTTACTTACAACGCGGAAATAATGCAAGGCCTTTTCTCGTTTAGAATCAGGTAGTACATATCTGGAACCGGTAAATTTTAACAAAACCATTTTTATTCAGTAGGTCGCTTGCTTTTCCTCGTTTATGGGTTCCTTGTATTGCAGCAACGCCTTCAGTCAGCATTTGATTCTAGGAATTATACGTTTGCGACTAAAATAACTACGAATTTTCATTTAAGTTCAAATTCAAATTATTAACACTTGCACACAGGATTCTTTGGCAAGTTTGGCAAGTGTTCTAATTTATGACTTAGGTATTTTATCTACATAAAAAGATAGACGAGGGATTTAATTTAGAAGAGGAACGAAGTCCACATGGTGCCATGCACTGCCTGGGTCATGAAACCAAATGAACAGAGATAATATTTTCTAGGAAAGTTGGATCAGGTCTTCTCACAAAGGGTTATTTATTAATTCATTGGGTTATAAATTATTTCATTCGCTCAATTTATCTAATCATAGGTACGTTATAAAATTTGTCTGAAGCTTAGCACGTTATGTTTACTGCACGTGGGGCGTTTGTGCATGCCTTGTGACGGAAATCCACGTAAGCTGCCCGCAGCGCAGGCTGGTAATTCAATTTGCACAAGCCTTGAACTTCGGGTAACGTATTGCTGTTACTAAATTACCAGGCCGCACTAATACCATATAATAATCTACGAGTATGACGTACCTACAGGGTGGACCATAAGTCTTTTTACATTTCAAACTAAAATAAAATGAAAACTAATTATGTCAGATAAAAACGGTTTATTAATTATGAAAGAACATGATTATGGGTGTTTTAAATTAATAATAAATAAATAAATATTAGGGGACATTCTTACACAAATCGAACTAGGCCTATAGTAACTAAGCTCAATAAGGCTTGTGTTATAGGTTATAGGTACTTGATGACGATATATACAGCGTGTATTTTTAATACTACCTCAAATTGTAACCAGAGGTAGGTGTTAGGGCTGCGAAACGATATTGCAAGAAATTTTTAATTTAATCTTAACTACCGAAGCGTAATTAATTTTTGAAAATTTATCGTGCCGCAATGTATACACATTTGACTCATGGAAGGAGCGGGTCACTTGTGACAGTTGTGACGTCGCGTCAGTAAGACAAAGCAGTGATCCATTGCGTGCTGAATTATTTTATATGGACAAAAAAGTTGGTAGTTAAGAGAAATTTCTTGCCATATTTATGTTCATAGCCCTTACATCTACTTCTGGTTACAATTTGAAGTAATATTAAAAATACACGCTGTATATAATAGGTATAAATACTTATATAAATACATAGAAAACATCCAAGACTCAGAAACAAATATTCATGCTCATCACACAAATATTTGCCCTTACCGGGATTCGAACCCAGGACCTTCAGCTTCGTAGGCAGCGTCCCTACCCACTAGACTAACCGGTCGTCTCTACCTACCGACTCTAATAACCGAGCGTCGAATTACATCATCCATATGTGATCCTTCATTATTTTGGCACTGCTGTAACCTGGAGCGAAAATTTTCAGTGACGGCCTGACAAGTGTTCCGAGAAATGATTTGCATTTCTACGCGAATACGTTGCTTCAATTCCTCAACCGACACTGGGTTGGTCTCAAAAACTTTACTTTTAAGGTATCCCCAAAGAAACAAATCCATTGGGGACAGGTCTTTCGGTTATGACTTTTTGGCCGAAAATTCTCAGAATCGTTATTTTTATAATACTCGCGTACGCAGAACGCACGCTGTGCTCCGGTGAAAGACGCCATGGCACTAAATTCCCATTGGCCGCTCTTGCATTTCGTAACCCCGCCGCCCTACCCCGCCGCCGCTCCCCGACGCAGCTACCGATTCAAAAGTTAACGGACTTTAGACCATCCTGTACTTTAGACGATAATTCTGATTAATTCATGTCTACAATCATGCTATAGGCAGTCTATAGTCAGCTAACAAAAATGTTTAATTAAAACACAATATATATTATAGTTACTATAATAAGTAGCCAAACGAATGTGTAGGTAGGTACTCTTCTCTTTTATTAAACATAGCTTCTGCCCGCGACTTCGTCCGCGTAGAACTCGATAAAAAAATCCCGCGGGTCATAAATTATAACCTATTAAATAATATCAATTAGAATTTTGGTAAAGTGCGAGTCGGTTTTTAGTTTCCCCATACATTTTGGGACCCAGCGCCTGATGAAGGCAACGAGCAAAACTATTTGGTCTCCATAAAAAGTTTCATCCCCTTTTTCGTCCCTAAAAGGTATGAAATTTGACATAAATTATAGCCTATGTCCTATTCTGACATATAAGATACATAAGTGGAAAGTTTCATATAAATTCGTCCAGTAGTTTTTGAGATAGAGTGGAACGTACATCCATCTATCCATCCATCCAAACTTTCACGTTTATAATATTAGTAAGGTAAACGTCCGAGTGCTTGACGCTGTACTAGTATATGGCATGGGCACTCTATGTCAAAGCAATATGGGTTAAATTCGAACTAAGAGGATTTTGCTTCATTCGAATTTACGCCATGTCACTTTGACATAGAGTGCCCATGCCATATACTAGTACAGCGTCGAGCACTCGGACGGTTACCTTAGGATTAAGTAGTGCTCCATTTTTGTTTATGTTTTTTATACCGCGAAAAGTCAACAAGAAGCTAACTACATATTCGTCATCACTGATGGTGATGACCACATTTCATAAAGTGAATCTTCAGACTTTACGATCAATTTGTCTGGGGCATGACACAAGACTAGATAGACGAATAAACGGATATTAGATTAATACAACCCCACGCGTGTTAAAGATAAACCACTAAACTGTGTACTTACCGGTATTATTAGTCGTGTAATTGGATTAACCTTGATGCGACAGTAACCCTTACTCGGGGGGATGCCGCCATTTGTAATGTGATAGCGATTCGAAGCGCAGACTCGGCTGGCTCCGGCGCTGTGCACTTGACTCTGTATGTTTAAAAAAAAGTTTTCGCGCAAATTTCCGACTTCGACTGTTAGTAGGTACCTTTGTTATCTTGCGGGTTGCATCTAAATAGAAATTAAAATAAAGTTATTGTAAATAATACACAATTTTTTTAAGGTTTAGAAATAATGTTTGGTAGTAAACGTGAGTGTAAGAAGTGGACATCGTCTCGAAATAGTAGGTGAGTTGAATACACCCCTGAAAACAAAGTAGATAAAAAGCTGGTTAACGTTTAAGTAATTTTATTATTTAACAATAGTAGTATTTAATTATTTATTTTGTTACTAACACTTAATTCAATTTTATAATTTTATTGCAACCAACACATATGGGTCCAAAAGCCTAAAATAAATGAAATTGAAAAAAAAAACTTTTAGTTAACGTACTTACGTCCCGGAATTTTCAAAACAATTGTGGTAATGAGAGGCTTTTTGGCTCAATGTCTTTCATATTGGATTATGGTTCTGGAGTGTCGGAGTTTATAACCTAATAGTTTGTTTTTTTTTTTTTTTTTTTTTTTTTTTTTTTTTTTTATTTTTATTTATTTGAACATGGGAAACAAACAGCAAAAAATAACACACATGAATACTTAAATTACTACAAATAAAATAAAATTAATATGATTAAAATAATTTATTATAAATTAATATGATTTATATATATTTTTTACAATATTATAAATATGTCCCCGAACCTTAGAAAAATCGAATAAAATTTTATTTAAAGTCTGCAATAACACGGGAAACTGGGACGCGAACTTTTATAGCAGGCGGACTGTAACATATTAAAACTTATATGATATGTGAGCTATTATTAGAGAAAAAGTAATAAAAAAATCTTATTTGGGTAAATGTGCCATTTTATACTTTGTATAATCTAAATATATAAAAGAAGAAACTGACTTACCGACTGACTGAGTGACTGACTGACTGACTGACTGATCTATCAACGCTCAGCCCAAACCGCTGGTTCTAGAGATTCCAAATTTGGCACGTAGATTCCTTATAAAGAAAGAAAGAAAGAAGACATAAGGTGTAGGGGTGCACTAAGAAAGGATTTTTCAAAATTCACCCCCTAAGCGGTCCTAAATGGGGTCCAAAGTTTGTATGGTGAAACAAGATTAGTTAGACTATTTTATTCTCAAACTTCACAGGAGTATTCCTAACGACAAATGAGTAAACAAGTGTTTCAGGGTTTTTGAGAATTCAACCCCTAAAAGGGGGGATCTTGGTGACAAAATCTGAAAATCAACATGGATATGTTCCTATGGTTTATCGGGTCGCTGATTACGAAAACAACAACGATTTTAAAATGTGGCGGACGTGAAATACCATCTCCCCTGTTGGGGTGCGATGGGGTTGAAATTCAATTGAAACATACGGGTCAAACTCCTCCTTTTCGTAGACAGTTAAAAATTACGCTTAGTACGCGGGCGAAGCCGCGGGCAAAAACTAGTTATGTATAATGCTCGTAACATTGAATACTTAACTACTTACATATAAAAAAAACATCTTCGATACAACAAACATAACTACGAGTAAGAACTATCACTAACTATCGACAGACAAGACTTTAGATTAAAGAAATCACACTCAAATTCCATCCGTTTGTGAGCTACAATGAGACAGATGCACAGGCACATGTTAAACTTATAATTTCGTTTAAAAAAATCAGTTTCGTTAATTAACTCTCTCAGTATAGTGTAAGGCTTGAACCCGGGATCGCTAACTCAATAAGCAGGACTACAAGCACTGCACCAAATCGTCTATTCTGTGAGTTTAAGTTATCGGAAATGAAGGAATACACCCTCTATATTTCTTAATTATCGGACCTTCTCACAAAATTCACGAGACGAGCTGGACAGCGGGACATCCGCATATACGAAGGAATTGTGGCCAAAGCTGAAACATAACTATCCCTCAATATGCAATTTATATACGTCTCAGATAAGCGTGGGCGGTATCGCTGACCTAATACTGTTATCGGAGCTTTTGCAGCTTACAGAGCTTTTATGGGCTATACGTGACACGTGTAGATAACTGAAGGTCACTCTACGCCAAGACGGTTATGCTTAGTTTCATAATTGGGTGTAGTTAGAATATCTATTAGTCCGTTTTAATTGATCTCAACTTTCCCGTAGCTGGATTTTTGTTAGGTGCAAAACGTCACAGCCGTGTCCAGTTATACATAAGCTGCCCTATTCTGTAACTTGTTTAAGCTCACTGCAACGCTCACCCACAAATATATCTTGACACCGCGATGCGTAGTAACTAAGCGTAGGTAGAGGTCTAGTTTCGTAACGGGTGACCGGCGGGGTGAGCCGCATTTGCGCGTAGCGAATAACAGCCCTGCGGTCGACGAAAAATCACTATGAAAATGACACGTATAGTAGGTTCCTGTTCTTCGTCTGGTCTTCCGTCTAACATTCTCGGGGGCTTCCTGTAAGAACTAAAGAAACACCGCTATTTTATATTCTAGTAATTGCTGGATCTATCTTGGTTTTAAGGATACTTTGTTTGTGCCGACTGCCGAAGGAGAGGAGGTTATGTTTTTCGAGCGTATGTATGTATGTCTTATTCTTTGGCACGCCCTGCAGCCTAAACCGTTTGACGGATTTCGACATATGAGGTGTTGTTGCATTCCTCTTGATCGTGGGAGTGACATAGGCTATAATATTTGCAACAAAGCAGTTGGATTTTTCGAAAAATCTTTTGATTTATCATGTTTTCCATTAACCTCCGATGCAAAAATAGGGGTGTTATAAGTTTGACGTGTCTGTGTGTCTGTCTGTGGCATCGTGGCTCCTAAACAAATGGACTGATTTTAGTGAGGTTTTTTTTTGTGTCTGAAAGCTGACGCGATCGAGACGGTTTTTAGCTGCCATCGGTTCAGTCGGACTTGAGATATTGACCTTTGAAATGAAAATGTCGGGGATTTTCAACTTTTCTAATTTGTTAATTATATTAGGCACTAAGACGATTTTATTCATGCTTATTTCTATATTGTGTTGAAAATCCCCCTATTTTATAATTAATTTACTGGCCTAAAATGCTTTCAAAATTTATTTTTATTACTGTGATTTTGGAATAAACTTTGAAGGACTTTTTGTTAAGTGAGTTTGATTTTATCTGTCCAATCCCTTTCACCGAACGCTTTGATGAAAGTAGTCAAAGCTTTGAAACGTTCGTTCTAACTAAAGGCCTTTAGAAGAGCCTGGACTGGCAGGAATTGTATAAGTATATCGGGGTATTTGAGCCGTACGTTTCGTTTATTTATAAATGCCATTTCTTAATTCTGTCATTTCAAGAAAACTGTAAACGCGGTGACTTTGATTTGGTAGCCTATGTCACTCCCACGATTAAGAGGAATCCAACGACACCTCATATGTCGAAATCCGTCAAACGGTTTAGGCTGCAGGGCGTGCCAAAGAATAAGACATACACACATAGATACATACATACTTACATACGCTTGAAAAACATAACCCTCCTAACCTTCGGCGGTCGGGTAAAAAGCCGTTGGGTTTTTCGAAAAATCTTTTGATTTCACTTGTTACGCCAAACCATTCATAGGTACGTACAGTTTGTAAATCCGCTGTTAAGTTCGGGAGCGACAAATCGATTTAGCTAAGGTCTAATTTCCGGGAAAACTCGTTTTCTCCGGAAAAACACGTAAGGCGCCGGCCAAAGCTCGGCTTTCCCTGGGTAATTTAAATTATCGAAGTGACCTCCTTTTGGTCCTAAAGTCACCCTTCTATGAAAGAAAAGAAAGAAAGAAACGAAAGAAAAAATATTTATTCGTGACAAAACACATAAAAACAAACGCTATGCGTACGTAAATAAATAAATAAATATTATGGTACAGTCAGCAGCAGAAGTAGCTAAGCGGGCCTAGTGCTCAAATTGATCTGCACACGGACTCTAATGTCAAATTCAAATTCAAATTCAAATTCATTTATTTGCTGAACATTACGTACAATTTTGAAGGTGGAAGACAATTTTTTGGATCAGTAATATCCATACCTTATAAGAGTAGGCATGCAAAACATAGGACACAATAATACATACAAGAGAATAAGGTTCTGTGCAGATCATTCTGAGCATGTTAAAGTGCTTAGCTACTTCTGCTGCTGACTGTACATTCTTACACAAATCAAACTAGCCCAATAGTAAGCTCAATAAGGCTTGTGTTATAGTTAGGTACCAGACGACGATTATAAATAAATACTTAAAATACATAGAAAACATCCAAGACTAAGAAACAAATATTCATGCACATCACACAAATACTTGCCCTTACCGGGATTCGAACCCAGGACCTTCAAGCTTCGTAGGCAGCGTCACTACCCACTAGGCTAACCAATTGTCAAAAGTCGGTCGTAAATGTAAATCTAATTTCGGTTGTTTATTAACAAAACATTTTATGCTCGACTTATGGTCCTGATATCAGTCTTTTTGTCCTTGTTGACTACGGAACCCTAACAAAGTAAATATCACCCATTGTCCAGCAATATGTCAACTTGGTTCTTATCTTGCACGGATTTAGTTCGTTTTTGCATCGCCGCAAGTCACAAAGGAGATTTATTGATGCGATGGTATTGACACGTGTCCTATTGGGTGTGGGAGGGGCATTTCCGGCTGAGTGGTACCATAGTCCTTACTCCTCTTATACGCTGACGGAATTGGCTCGGTTCCGTTATATGACAGGAACTCCATCGAAGCGGCGCGTGGATGTAAGGTCGGGTCGATGTCAAACATATGTTTTGTTTTATTGTGATATAATTTTATATAGAAAGTCCAGTGCCGCATCTATTGTTACACGTAGTGCATGCGTACATCAATGTCTTCGTAACATGAGCGCTGCGCGCACGACATTAAACTAGTTTGCATGCAAAATATTTATCTACCTGCATCTGTTTTTATTGTGTACACTTTATAATGTTCTCATGTAAGTTAATCCCAAGTATTCCTATGAGAATAAAGTTCTTTAACCATATATATTAGTAGGACTAGCGTCCGCCCGTGATTTCGTCTGCGTGGACCCGGGATAAAAACTATCCTAACAGCTATGACATAAATTGAAATGAAATGAAATGAAAAATGTATTGAGGACGTAAACACATTACAAAAATAGCATTGAGGCAGTGGATCCCAAACTAGGCCGAGCCTGTAATTATAGCCTATTAAATAATATCAATTAGAATTTTGGTCAAGTGCGAGTCGGATTTTAGTTTTTCCATACATTTTGAGACCCAGCGCCTGATGAAGGCAACGAGCAATACATATCCATACAAATTTTCATCCCATTTTTCGTCCCTAAAAGGGATGAAATTTGACATAAATTATAGCCTATGTCTTATTCTGATATATAAGGTACACAACTGGAAAATTTCATATAAACAAGTCCAGTAGTTTTTGAGATTGAGTGGAACGTACATCCATCCATCCAAACTTTCACGTTTATAATATTAGTAGGGTTTTTTTATTTTATTTATTTATCAAAAGTACAAAACAATTAACAGGATAGGATGTTAGTTTTGTTTATGTTTGCCTTTGCAGTAAATTCCCGCCCAAATTATTTTTTTAAAGTATGTACACGGCATGACTCATGATGCCAGTTTCAATTGACTCACATAAAAAAATTAAAACATTAGAATCGATTACAATTTTATGTTTTATGCAATTAAAATTATTAAAGATTAAACGGGATTGAAATCTAAACGCATTTTAGTTCGTTTTGAATATTATTTCGAAAATATTTTTCTTTCTTCAGTTAATGTGAATCATACTCTGAAATAAAATTTTACTTTTACTTTACTTTTTACTTTTATACTATTTGAGACATTTTTCTATGACAATAAATCGTTTTGTCTATGACAATTAAAAAATGTAAAACTTCTAACCAGTCTAACTATAGCAAGTTGTTATGATAAACTGCTAGGCCTTCAAACTTACGAGCATTTGGCTGTTTGTAGTGATTTGTCTTGGTCAAAACATATGATTAAAAGGTAAAAAAGTATACAGTAAAGGAATTTCATACATTTTCCTGGCCGCTAAAATTGTACAATAATGACTTTTAACTTTTTTAAATTTGCGCTTGTCAGTAACGAGAAACTTTACGTACTATTTTTGCTACAGTAAGGCGCACATTTCCGAGCATATTGGAGAAAAATAAATTACAAGTATGTACGGATGCATACTTAGAAACTAGATCAATGAGTTTGAAATAAAGGATTTGAGTACTTATCGTTTCTTATCGTACGTATAACGACAAAACAATGCTACGGGCATGCTACGGGCTACGGCCTACGGCGTAGAACTCGTAGCGTAGCTCGACAGAGAAAATGCGGCACGAGACACGTTACTTTAGCTCAGTGGTTGACTGCATGCATGAAGACTAGCCAGTAGCCACTTAAATTATGGTCAAGCCCTATGCCGTAGCGCGAAGTAGCACTTTCCCGCTTTATTGTGGAAATCGCTTGTAGAACCCTTTTCGTTGGCTTTGAATGGATTCGGTACTAAGTTGTATTTATGTCACAACTGATATTGATATCAGATATCACAACTACAAAGGTTACTGTTATTTCTATTTACAGAGAATGTAAATAAAGGTTGTAGGAGTAAATAGCTGGTCTAAATGACTACGGAAACAACGCAACGTAAACACGAGCAGCATCATTAGGATATCATTATCATTAATCATTACGACAGCCTATTGAACAGTGGACATCAAATAGATATCGATTTTAATGACACAACAAGCGATGGATTGATAATTGTGATACTGCTATGTTATGATTGATATTACCTACAGCAATCTATAAGGACATTACACACCTTGAAATTAGAAAAGAAATTAAACAAAAAATGCCGACAGAGACAGGTTATACTTAGTTGGAATTTGACAGCAAAAGCCTATGGGTCCTTTTATACCAGGGCCCAGGGGTATAAAATAATGCTTTTTAGGGTTCCGTAGCCAAAATGGCAAAAACGGAACCCTTATAGTTTCGTCATGTCCGTTTTAACTTATAGGCACTTGAAAAACTTAATTTTTGTGATTAAAACCTGGTCGAATCAATCAGTTTTTTTATACAATCTGTGTATTTTTTTTAAATTTTAAACCTATAGGTTTATAAACCTAGATTTTTTTAAATACACTGTTCAAAAATTTGAGGGGGAGGGGGACAGAAATTTAGTGACTTTCGGGGCGATTATCTCCGACTCAATTCACTTAATCAAAGAATTGCTAGCAAACCTTGTATATTTATTTTGAAAGGCCTATCGATTGATGTGCCACACGTGGGCTTACAATGAAAAAATTTAAAAAAAATTGTCATTTTAATTACAGAACTATGTAGCGGCTAACAAAATACACCTATCCTCAAAATTTTATTCAAATACACCTTATAGTTTTCGAGTAAAATGCCTGTGATATACGGACAGACGGGCAGACGGACATGACGAAACTATAAGGGTTCCGTTTTTGCCATTTTGGCTACGGAACCCTAAAAATCATGGAGATTGGAGAAATATTTAGAAGTGGAAAAACATTGTCTCTTTTTGTATGGACGAGTACTTAGTATTCTTCCCTCTTAAGACTGTGAGATGATGTTTTGTGTTCTAGGGCAGCAGAATGCGGGCAATCAGTGCGATCCTTCGGAGGCAGCGATGCGGGAGGTCTGCTGGAGGAACGGCGAGGGGAAGACGATGATCACGATATGGTCATGCCGCACTTCCAGCGCGTCGCCATCAGTGGAGAGGACACATCAGGGGTAAGGAAGAGTCCAGAGTTCGTTACTCTTATTTTTTTTTTTTTTTTAATGGAATATAATATTTATTGAAATAAAAATACAAGATTATAATTAACATTAACTAAGATAAATTAAAACTAAGTTAAATCTAAAAAAGGCCCTCGAGGCATTGTACCGAGGATGCTGGCGGCATTTCCTCGCTGAATTGCAATGCTGATGCGTTGCGCGAGAAAGCCGCCAGCTCTTCGGTCATCAGTTACATCGACCAGACGTTTCGCGATTTCTGCAAATAACTTATGCGCACTGGGACCCCACGGACCGAGGGTCTCGACGCCAAAGGGTACAAAGTCGTACTCTCTGCCGAGGCCTCTATATTTATTACATTTCAGATTTTCGGCGTTTTCCGCCGCTGCACCCGCTTTAGAAGTAGTTCGTTGGAGGTGAGACGGTGCCAGTGTGTCTACACATGTAGCGTCCCACACAAGCATCCGTCCCAACCTCCATGGAACCAGAGACACACCATCAGGTCTTTTGCCATCATCTCTGACAATGCCAGGCGGCTCAAGAAGAGCAGGCACATTGATGCTGGCAAGAGACCGGCGGATTATGTCATTAAGTGTCGCATGTCTTGAAAAGCGGCCTGCACTTTTTTGACAACAAAGTCCGTGGTGACCCAGTCGGTCCACGTCCGTGCCACAAGGGCATATGTGTGGAGTGCATACTTACTTACTCTTATATACTTTTCAATCTTGCAACTCGTTGAAATGACCTTAAGAGGATTGTTGGCAGTGGCTAGATGGGGAAAGCCCAGAATCGAATCAATAGGACTACGCCTGTTGACTTTTCAAAGGCATTCAGGCGTGACGAGAGTTGCGTTCAAAGTTCAAAGACATCAAACTGGTCAAGTCAAGTTTTGAGCATCAATTTAGCCTAAAAGTTATCCGCTTTGTGTAAATAATTCGAGTATTCTTTAAGAAGTTATGCTTTTATAAAACAAAGATTGTTGTAGTAGAAAAAATAAGAAATTGTATGTTCTTAAGAATACATTTTATTTTAGGATTATCTACTGAACTTGGCACCCATTTAGATCTTAATTCTTTTGTCGGCTGTGAACTCTTTTGTGAACTTGGCTAATGGCTCCCATTTTCACGTTTATGTTTTTGGTGGGATTTGTATTTTTTCCACAGCTTCAGCCAGTGTCAAAAGTGATTGGGCCATATATTGTCAATCTATCAGTATGGGGTTCTTCGGCAAAAGAGTGTGTACATTTTTGTGTTGGCAACGCTGCAGGATTAGCTTCCATAGGCTACCATCAGGCAGGTAGTAAGGTTGTTTACCAACGACATGGTATTAAAAAAATCTAAATTGGTATCAGCTGTAGGGGTAATCGGGCTGGACATTTTTGCCAGTTGAGCTTGTCTCATTTGGCCCGTCTATCCCAGGTACCCCTGGAGGACTTGCAGCAGGCATCCTCCTTCCTGGTGCAAGCGCTGGACATCCGCAAGCGCTACATGGAGCTGTCGCACCAGAGCTTCTGCACCATCACGGCGCGGTTCCTGCGCAACTTGGACCCTGACGCGCCCGCCAACCATGCGCCGTATACCAAGGGACCTAGTGGCCATATTGCAGGTATGTAGTCAAAAGACCAGTCTTGGCCATTTACATTTTTCAACTCTTATTGATAAGCGAACGCAGCACTAATGCACTGGTCCCACCGCCGGCTACGAAGCGATTATCTTTTGTTCTTTCTTGAGCTAGAAAAAAGTTGATAGTTTATATCTCATTCGCCGGCGGTGGGACCAGTGCCTACAGCTGTACTCCTATTATCTTCTGGCCTTCTCTATGGTAGACAGGCACGACAGCTGTAATACTTCAACTATTTTTTTTAATCTATCCTCCTGACTATCATTATCAATTTTTAACGAAATAAGAAGACGAAATACAGGTGTTACGTAACGAGTTGGGTCAAAAAGTCTTTCCTGTCAACAACTAAAGTTTGAAGCCTTAGGCTTAATTTTGGCGCTGGATACATGTATGTAAAGCACCTTTGTGACTTTGACTTTTGAGCGTTTAAAAAAAATGTGTAGTTACTTAAACTCTTTTTTCAGAATTCGAATTTTTAGGGTTTTTCTAACTCAGAATCGTTGACACTATCGATCCTCATACAAGAAAAAAAAGTGTCCCAAATATTCCATTACAGATCGTCACATTTTTGTATGCAATTTTTTTTTTATTTATATGGTTGTGACGCATTGGAAGAAAAAACTTACATATTTAGTAAAACCTGGGACAATATTTTTCTTGTGTAAGGATCGATAGTATTAACGATTCTGAGTAAGAAAAACCTAAAAAAAAACATGTAATTTTCAATCATGTACCTAAACCGTTAACTATTGTATTGTCTACAGGAAATACGCCTAGTTTTTGTTCCTGATTCTAGCCCAGTTGTACTTGTTTCACTAATACCTATAATCTGTACTATTAGTACCTGCTTTATTGATAACTTTCTTCCAGACCACGTAGTGCACCCGCCCTTCAGGAACAAGGACCCGTGGGAGTGCCACATGCCCGAGCCGAAGGGCTACACCGTGCGCCCCGACCGGGGCATCTTCAACGTGTACACGAAGGGGCCAGACGGCCAAGAGACCAGGGTGCCGTACAAGTTTATACCGCTTTCGGAGTACATTCAGGACATGAATACCATGTGCAACATGATGTCGGATGGACCGCTGTGAGTTTAACTTTATGACATTTGAAATTGTTAATTTTGGTGTTTTCAGAAATTAACACATTCACGGACAGTACGGCCACAGGCGTAAATTGAGACCCTCGTGATACGACACTACGGCTGTGGCCGGTGATCTTATCCGCGACAAATCTGCCACTCCGTCCACGGACGACAAATTCTCATAGGATTATAATGAAGGCGGATATGTTGTGCCGCTTTAGGTACATTACAATTTTTCGTAGTGCCGCAGCAAAAGCTTAAAGGGTCAATTTTACATGAGGGGGAATGATGCGTGCTGTGACACAATACGTCTGTAGACGTTACGGCTGTGGCCGTGATACCACAAGAGGAGAGTTTGAGTTGGTAACAAATTACATACATACGTGTAGTGTGTGATGTGCTGATGTGGCAGTAAGTCCATGGCCGGACAAAAAAATGTGTGAATTTTTTGAACGTCACACAATTTTCAGAATGGTGCTGTGTCCGTGGACGTGTTAAGATGGAATTTGGTATGGAGATCAAAGTCAAAGTCAAAGTGATTTATTCTTCAATCTAGGCATATTACATGCACCTATGAATGTCGATAAACTACCACCGGTTCGGAAAGTAAACCTCTGCTTCGAGAAGAACCGGCGTAAAAAACTCGGCGAGGTGTCATTTATTCAAAACAGTATACAATATATAATTTCAGTATCAGAGTATTATAAAATTTTAAAATTACATTGCTACAGTAGAAAGCCTATTTATTTTACGACAGATTTCTAGTGCAGGATTTTATCGCTGCCAAATATCCCTATCCATGATGTAGTCGTTTATCTTATAATATGCTTTTGAAATAAGTGTTCGTTTTACGACAGATTTGAATTTAGAGTCAGTAAGTTCGGTAATGTGTTTTGGAATTTTATTGTAGAATTTTATACAATTTGCCAAGAACGACTTTCGCTTTTACTAGCCTGTAAAAAGTTGTTTTGAGCTTCCCTGCGCTTCTGGTAACCTTGGGCCTATCAGTGTTTGTTGGGTAGTTATATAAATTCTTCCTAACATACATAATTATTTCAAATACGTATAGCGACGGCAGTGTTAGAATATCTATATATTATATTATATAGATATTTTGAGGACATAGGATATTCCCGGAAAAATCGGTTAACGGTGTGAAAAGGGGTGTGGAAGTTTCTAAGGGAGTGCGATAATCGTTACTTCGCGTGTTGGAAGTCTGATTAAGGTGATTAGTGAGTACATACGCGGACGAAGTCGCGGGCAAAAGCTAGTCTTTCGTAATCGTTTCTCGCATTTACCTTTACCTGCAAATACAGTTTGTTTAATTATTGATAAACATGACCATCATACCGCTGCTGTTCTATGTCAGACCTTATTAAATTATGAAGATGCAGTGCTTTGTGAACGCTGTTGCTAAAAACATAAGGTTGATTTTCAAAGAGTTAAAGTTAAAGAAGAAATAAAACAGTTTGAAAACTTTGTGGAAACTAGTAAACTGCTCCTTTCTACGTTCGAAGCCTGTCGGATGTAGTTCTTCAAAAGTTATCTTTGTTAGTTGAAACTTAACTTTGAGGTTAGAATAGAGCCGCTATCATTATACCCTCAGAAAATCGTGACTGTACGATGTACACTTTTGAAAACAGTCTACCTACTTGTGGCGTATTCAGGATATTAGGTGTTCTGGTAGGTATTAGGAAATGATAGGCGTCTGGTTGTTTCGAGGATTTATTCCGGACTGACGTAAGCGACACACATTCCAATGGTTTGACAGCTATTATAGATCTACCTACATCACACTACTCAAGTTTATAAATTACGAGTAAGTAGATACCTAGGCTATTCCCCCATATTCCATCCATTGCCTATGCAAAATCTTGGGATTAGGTGTCAAACCGGATCTCGAGCTCTTTTAGGATACAACCGAAAAAACCGGACAAGTGCGAGTTCAACTAGCGTGGAGAGGGTTCCGTATATAATACACAAAAATATTGAGAATTTGCCCGTTACTTTGAATACTCGAACTTCTTATAGGTTTTTCTGTAATCTTTATGCAAGGAACTATTTTCCATATTTTTTCCAGAATTTTAAGCCTAGTAGTTTCGAAGATAAGGGGGGGAATAGTTAAAATTCGGTTTTTTTCCTAAATTACTTCAAATCTGTTTTTGCTAAAATTATAAAAAAAAAATATCTGAGATGCTTACAACAACCACTTTCATTTGATATGTCACACCATACTGTTTGCGAAACTTTTTTTTTAATTTTCCAGTTTACCCCCCAAAAGTGGCCCCTTGTTCAGAATTTATTAATTTACTTTACGCGTCCCTCTTTGGGTAACCAATTTACATATGTGTACCAAGTTTCAACTCAATCGGCCCAGTAGATTCGGAGCAAATCGGCTGTGACAGACGGACAGACAGACGCACGAGTGATCCTAGGTGTAAGGGTTTCTTTTTTTCCTTTTGAGGTACGGAACCCTAAAAACGCTAGGAAGCTGCGTTACACTTACAAAACGTAACATCCAGTGATCCCCAGTGTATTTCTGTTTTGGGCCTTTCTAGACAGCGTGGTTATTTTGATCTGCTAGCTTAAGATGGTTTCGTGATTTATCATCTTCTCCGCTATCTCTATCAATATACAACATGGCCGCACTCCATATGACGGAGACGGATAGGTAGACTCGAAAATAACGCCATACCTACGTCTAAATAAATAAACTTTATTACTGTAGACTTGTGGTTCGTTCTTCGTGCTGATATTAGAAAGAAAGAAAGAAAATAGTTTATTAAAGTGTATACATAGAGTGCAACCAAACTTAACTTAATACATATAATTTTTTAAGAAATTTGCACTAAAAGGCTTGCATTCAGCTTGATGTCACGCATCGAGCCAGAAGACACATTCCATGACGCTGATTTTCAGTGGAACCATTATTTGAACTAGATGGCATAGCACTGAGAGAATTTTAAATACTTAATAAAGTATTACAAAATCTTCAAATCAAAGCGGAACATAAAAATCAAAAGAAAAACACAACGTAAATTAAAAATTACTCCTTTACGCTTAAGCTCTAATGTGTATACATACAATATTTTAATAAAAATAAAATAAATAAAATAAAATAAAAATCATTTATTTCAGACATTTGTAGTCCATGAGTGTTGGTAGTATTACAAATTAACTTAAATACCTAAACTTAAGTGTTGGGTGGTCCAGTGCCTGATTAGGGCACTGTCCCATCTCCCCGCCACAACGGCCAGGAGACAGATTGAACTTTTACAAATATATAAAACGGCTGTGTGTGAGTGGGTGTCTGTGTGAGTGAGCAGATGAAAGTGCGCGGGTGTACCTACTACATTTTTTGCTTATTAATCAAAAAAATCGGGGGACATTTTAAAAGAAGCGACTGTATTGTATATACCCGTTGTCCACAGCAAGTCGTTCTGCTACCGTCGGCTGTCGTACCTGTCGTCCAAGTTCCAGTTACACGTGCTACTGAATGAGCTGCGCGAGCTGGCCTCACAGAAGGCCGTGCCGCACCGGGACTTCTACAATATCAGGTCAGTGTGACTTCTGTCTACATTATTGGCTTTGACCTAAGATTTTTTTACGATGCCATTCGAACCAGTATTTATTTATTTATTTATTTAAACTTTATTGCACAAAATACAAACAAAATGTTGCATGCAATGCGATAGATAGAAAGAAATGGCCACATTTAGACACGTTTGGCGTACCTAAACAGGGAATTTGTTAACAGAGAACCTTCTGTAGTACTATTACTTATTTGAGTCAGCAGTTGCAGTATGAAAACGATTAGTTTCCCCCGTATTACAGGAAAGTGGACACCCACATCCACGCAGCGTCCTGCATGAACCAGAAGCACCTGCTGCGCTTCATCAAGAAGACGCTGAAGAAGCACGCGGACGAGGTGGTGACGCTGCACAAAGGCGTGCCCATGACGCTCAAGGCCGTCTTCCAGTCCATGAACCTCAGCACCTACGACCTCACCGTGGACATGCTGGATGTGCATGCGGTAAACACCTCTATATCTACAGACAAAATACTACTCCCTTCACCCAAATTTAACTCCACTTACTTGCTTACTAAGCTCGATGTCCCAAACGCCACTCCTCCCTCATCATCATTATCATATCAGCCGAAAGACGTCCACTGCTGGACATAGGCCTCCCCCAAAGAGTGCCACAATGACCGGTCCTGCGCCACCCGCATCCAGCGGACTCTAGCGACCTTTACCAGGTCATCAGTCCACCTTGTGGGGGGCCTACTCACGCTGCGCCTTCCGGTACGTGGTCGCCACTCGAGAACCTTCCCGCCCCAATTGCCATCGGTTCTACGTGCAATGTGCCCCGCCCACTGCCACTTAAGTTTAGCGATTGGGAGGGCTATATCGGTTACCTTGGTACTGCTGCGGATAGCCTCATTTCTGATGCGATCACGCAGAGATACTCCCAGCATAGTCCTCTCCATTGCCCTTTGGGTGACTTTGAGCCTTCTTACGAGGCCCATAGTAAGCGTCCACGTTTCCGTGCCATACGTCATCACTGGCAACACACACTCCTCCCTATTCTGTGCCAATTGAAGCTGGTTTTATTTGTTGCTCCGAGGGTGGGCCTCTTCACTTCAGTGGTATCTGGGGCGGCCAAACGTTCTCTTTCTTTACTCCATTATCGTCTCCTATCCTCTCCAAGTGGCCGAGCCAGCTGAGTCGCATTGCCTTAATGTGGCTCTTGTTATATTATAATAACTTCCTGGTCTTAAATCATTGTACTATTTCTACAGGACCGCAACACGTTCCACCGCTTCGATAAGTTCAACGCGAAATACAACCCGATCGGAGAATCGCGGTTGCGCGAGGTGTTCCTCAAGACCGACAACCACATGAACGGGAAGTACTTCGCGAGGATCATCAACGTATGTGTTGCTACCAAAGTCTTATTTGCATACTGGGTACTTTGGAAATCCTTATTAACGGAAAAGTGAGGAGTTTAACGGCGCGAGACGCAGGCTGTCACTAGAGAATGGAAACGTTATCAGGAGCCGTAGCATGGTTGGCCTTATCACGCGACAAGTGCCAAGATAAGAGCGTCGTCTCGTTCTATCGAACGGTGTCAGCCAGTGACGCACGCTCTATCCTATCACCTATCGCGTGACAAGGCCAACCATGCTACGGGGCCTGTACATAGTTAACTCCTAGGCAATGGGATATTATGTTTGTTTGAGTGTGCTCCAACATGGTCGCTTATGAACTAATAATGCGTGGATGCGATTATGTACCAGCGGCGTGACGTCAAACCCGTCAAATCCGCAGTCAAGCTGAAACCTATTTTGCTTACTTTTTCGTCTATTTATTTATTTATTTGTTTACTGCAAAAACCATGGTTACAAAGGTGTTACAAACAATGATAAGGTCATACATGGTAACCCTGAAAGGGCGTAGCATAATAGGTATATAATTCACAAAAGTACTTAAACTTAAAACCTACTATCATAAATTTATAGTTTTATAATTAGCATTAAAGCATCTAAAGCTGTAGAATAAAACTTACCGTGTAAATAGGCATTCTGATAATAATCGAGTGGTACGGAGGACGCTTGGCCACTGTGTGCTTTCGATCGAAATATTATTATGATGGTGCACCTCGTCATAAAAGGAGGAAAGCAAATTGTTCTAATGCTGGTATATGGCTTATTTGTCATCTTATTATATAAGAAAGAAGGAAAGAAGACATTTATTCACTACACAAAAGACACACAGAGACAAAGGGAGTAAACATACAATACAATTAAGGTTTAAGATCATTTAATCTCATAAAGAATTGTACAATTCACTTACATGAGATAAACACATTATTAAAAACAAATAATTGTTATGAGCGCACAAAGACACTAAACTATTTAGTAAAAAATGCCGCGAAGACACACACAATTGACACATTGTGTGTGTCTTCGCGGCAGTGAATCAGCATTATGCCGAGGTGTCAGACAGCACCTTACGTGGCCCACGGAACGCAACACGACATACTATAGATACAAAAGTATACATAATAAATAAATAATTAATGTAATAAATTTGTAGAATATACAGCTAACGCTTAAAGGTAAACTTGCTAAATGCTCCTTGGATATACAGATAGCAAAAGTAGTTACAGAGAGAAACAATACAATAACATGAATATTGTATTGTTTCTCTCTGTAACTGCTTTGTTTGTGTGAGGTGTGCAATAAATATTGTATTGTATTGTATTGTATTCTCCACGCTGGCACTAACGTAATAATCGTTTTCAGGAGGTAGCCGCAGACCTGGAGGAGAGCAAGTACCAGAACGCGGAGCTGCGGCTGTCCATCTACGGCAAGAGCCCGGGCGAGTGGGCCAAGCTCGCCAACTGGGCCATCCAGTACCGCGTGCACTCCAACAACGTGCGCTGGCTCATCCAGATCCCTAGGCTCTAGTGAGTGTCATCTCATGATCAGAGATTTTCGTAGCTTTTTTGAGCTGTCATAGTGACTTCTAATTTATCGACTTTTATTTTATTTTATTCATTAGACGGGACACCAACAGAGTACATAAGATAAGGTAACAGTTGTCTTTGGCATAGAATGTGTTGGGGCTTATGTACCCCAATTACAGGTGAACACATCGTTTTACAGAGCAAGATAACACTATGAGAGACTGATTTTAAATAGGTATACAATTTATATGACAGGGTTATTTATGTATAAAGGCAAGGGGAAATTCTTATCTAATTTCTTAAGTATTAAATTAAACTAAACTAAATTACGTATTTTTAAATGATTACAATTATAATTCAATTTGGCTAAGTACTGGCTAATTAAGGAATTGTTCATCATCTTCCCAACGGCTGCGTCCTAAAGGAGCCCGGGGTCCGCTTTGGTACGGTACCAATGGTACCCGGCGACCTGGCAATCTGAAGAATGACTAGAGTCTGTTTAATGAAACTTGAACCTAGTAGTTATTTGATTGGCAACACTTTGTCTCTATGTGTGTCTATCTGAGGTGTCATGTCGTATGTCAAATTGAAATTTCTCTGAGAAAATTACGACTGTGTGAGTGACTCTGTGTTACCAGGTCATGTTTTTTTTTTAATTTGCCGCTTTTTTTCAGGTTTAGCTTTCATTAGCCAGACTCTGTTTACTTAACTCATGAAAATTCGTAAAGATATTAAGATTACATTACGTGAATATCGATATTACGAAGTCGATGAATGAGAAGTGACTATGACAGCTTAAAAATGCCACGAAAATGCCCGTCTCTGCTCATAATAAGTATAGAAACATAAAAGGAACTCGGATGAACAGCTCATACTGAGGTTACTGATCTAGGTATAACCAAAGTTTTTTCGGCAGATTTTCAATTTTTCACTCCCGCTTAGCGGTTCTTGGCAGGGAATGATAAATAAATAATAAATAAATATTAGGGGACATTCTTACACAAATTATGCCTATAGTAAGCTCAATAAGGCTTGTGTTATAGGTACTAGACGACGATATATATAATAGATATAAATACATAGAAAACATCCAAGACTCAAAAACAAATATTCATACTCATCAGACAAATATTTGCCCTTACCGGGATTCGAACCCAGGACCTTCAGCTTCGTAGGCAGCGTCACTACCCACTAGGCTAACCGGCCGAGTGAATGTGCTAGTCTATAGAGTTCATAAACCTTTCAAGCGAGAAGAGATAGAGAAAGTCATTATTATCGAAGAAGGCATTAAGTATGTAAATTACTTGACCAGATGTATAGATGAAAGGGACGTGATAGTTCTTAACATGTGTGTTTCTTCCACAGTGACATCTTCAAGTCGAACAAGATCATGAACAACTTCCAGGAGTTGCTGACCAACATCTTCCAGCCGCTGTTCGACGTCACCAACGACCCCAACAGCAACTTGGAACTGCACAAATTCCTAACGGTGAGTCTCGTAATATTTTACTTTAATAACTACAACTTAGAAAAGTTGAAATACCCATGATTTTTTCATTTCAAAGTTGAATATCTCAAAAACTGTTGAACTGATTTTGATGGAACATGGCTAAGAACACTCGGGTTAAAATTATCTATGACACAATAAAAACCGCATTCAAATCGGTCCATCCGTTTGGGAGTTACGATACCACAGACAGATACACAGATACACAAACACACAGACACGTTAAACTTATAACACCCCTCTCTTTGCGGCGGGGGTTAAAAACAAAGTTTTAACCGACTACAATTTAGTACTCCGCCTAGCCACATGAACATTTCCTTTCCACTTTACCACATGGACTGCTTTCCGAGAGTAGATGCGTTGTTTATTACAGACGACATCAACCATATCACTGCATGTGGGCCGCTAATATTTGAGGAGTTCCATCGATTTGGCACTCTTGACATTCGTTGCTATTTCAATGGAATTATATCAAAATCAGTAACGTACTTTTGCAGTTTTAAGTACGAGTTCTATAAGTCATCTGTGGTCTTCATCATCAGTTCCACTTCACCAAATTTGTGATTACCGGGTGTAAATACACTAGTTATAATAGAAAATACCGAAATTACTACATGCGTGCCTTCTATATTTGAGGAGTTCCCTCAATTCCTCATGGTTGCCATCATTCAACTGAAGTTTTGATAACAATGGGACCAATCTGGAAGCATATTCTTTCAAATAAAAAAATAATTGTACGAATCAGTTCGTAAATGACGGAGTTCTGAGGTAACAAACATAAAAAAAAAACTTGAGAATCTCCACCTTTTTTTTGAAGTCGGTTAAAAACTTACTCCTTACCTTAACCTCAGAGGATAAACCTCGCAGGTTAGTTTGTTCGGAATGTGGAACTAACGTACGGCAATGGGACCCATCATTTTCGGCACCGATTATTGGTATTTACAGTACGATTAAAATCAGTTAACAATTCGGCCAACCTCGGTAATTGTCGTGAATCCCTCATCTCTCACATAGAGTTGTCAATTTACAGATATGACCTTTAATTATATTACTCGTTGTCTTATTGAATACAATTATTATTTTTATTATTGATGTTTGTGGGCCTTTAATGTGCCGCTTCGACCGTGAGTGATCTATTGTGGCAGCCCTTTCTTGTTTATAGTTCACCGTTAAGGCCCATTGCCTCCAGGAAATTCCAGATTCTTTGGGCGGTGATATGTTGTACCTCTTCTGGGTGTATGATGTGCCGCCCTAGGTAGGTACTTCTTTTTTGCATGAGTGGTCCGCAGGAGCAGATAATGTGCATTGCTGTCTCCTCTGTCTCCTGGCAGAACCTGCAAGTTGCGTCTTGTTTCATACCCCTTTTAAACCGGTGTTTGTTCAATTTGCAATGTATTGAATACAATACAAGAACGATATGACCAACAAAACCTCCTTTGTAGCTCAAAACTAGCACATCCTTTATATTGAAATAAGAAAAATAATTGACTATTTTGACAGTCTGCCTTCTTAGTGTCAATAAAAACAGTTTGACGTATATAACAAAGAGAATATAACCACTAGTATATAATACATTTATGTTTATGAACGCTAATTTCATTCGTGAAAATATTCGATTCTATCAAATTTTATCAAAATACGGTAAGCAGTTTATGAAATATCAACAAAAATCGGTGTAAGTCGGTTTTTTTTTAATTTGGTGATTATTATCAATTATTAATCCGACGTAATATAAGCCGGAATTACATTACGAAATTAGTGGCATGAAATTAATTTCGTGACATTAGTTTTACCAACAGTTTCACGTGTAATTTATTAATTTCGTAATGCATGCATTAATGTCGTGCATGCAAATTAGTTTCGTGCTCTGCGCGATTTTTTGGTGAAATTAGTGTCATGCAACTAGTTTCATAGTGTAAAGCCGGAATTACATTTCGAAATTAGTGTCATGCATGTTGAAATAGCTGATGCTGATGGCGCCATGGCCACTGCGATACTGTTGTTTTCACGACACTAATTATGTTACGAAATTACTTTCGCATATATCGAAACTACTTTCGTGAAACTGATGTCAACATGCATGACACTAATTTCGTAATGTAATTCCCACTTAAATAAGCTGTCGTTGTTGTGCAGCACGTGGTCGGGTTCGACAGCGTGGACGACGAGTCCAAGCCCGAGAACCCGATCCTGGACCCCGAGGTGCGCGCGCCGGGCGACTGGGACGACGAGGAGAACCCGCCGTACGCCTACTACCTCTACTACATGTACGCCAACATCACGTCGCTCAACCACTTCCGCAAGTACGTACCACACACTCACATAACTACAACTTTGAAAAGTTGATAAACTCCCGATTTTTTCATTTCAAAGCACTATATCTCAAAAACGGCTGAACTGATTTTGATGAAACATGGCTAAGAACACTCAGGTTAAAATTATCTATGACACAAAAAAAATGCATTCAAATCGGTCCATCCGTTTGGGAGCTACAATATCAAAGATACACAGACACGTTAAACTTATAACACCCCTCTCTTTGCGTCGGGGGTTAATAATTTACTTTAAAAACAAAGTGTTTATCGACTTCAAATCCAGTAGCCAAATTGCTTCAAGTTTGCCTATAAAATTTGAAGAATTCCCTCGATTTCTCCAGGACCCCATCACCAGAATATTTCAATTGGTTCATAAATTACCGAGTTATCGCGTAACAAACAAAAAAAAACATACAGTCGTATTGAGAACCTCCTTCTTTTTTGAAGTCGATTAACAAAAAAACAACTGGGACCCATAGAGCTACGATTTTCAATTTTAAAAGTCTAAACTAACAACTTTGACCAACTATATAAGGGTGGTATTCCACTTGTCCAAGATCTTTGTCCGATGTGCATTGCGTCTCACGTTAAGCAAAATGTGGGACAAGTGGAATACCCTTTACAACCGACTTGATACGATCGTGCAGGATTGTTACACTGAATTGTCAATTTTTTGACAATTGTTATTAAAGTTCATTTTTAACTTGGCAAATCACGATTTCTCGGTTGTAAAGGGCTAAGCGGCGTTTTCGACGAGTGTTGTCGGTTTAGTCTTATAGTTTTGTTTAAATATAAAACGGACATTAGTAGATAATTTTTTATCTAAATAAAATCATTATGCGTTTTACTTTTTACTCGACTATCTCTTTGGCAGCGCGATATAAAGTAACTAACGTCCTCATTCCTTCCAATCATATGAGAAACAGTTAGGTATTAAGTACATTGGAGTTACAAGTATCAGTTTAGAATCACTATGTCATGGGGTATTTAATGTCGCATGTATTCTACTGAAAGGTTCCATATGGAAGCCAAATATTATGACGGAATGGCGTTCCTAAAACAATTTGCAATAAATATATAAATAAATTCATTTATTTCCAGACACAATTCACCTAAAACCTGGGTCCACAATTCACATAAAAATAAAAATAAAATCAAGTTAATATAAATACACATTAAAAAAAATACAAAATTAAATTACATAATGGTGTTAGAAAAAACCTTATGATACGGTGTGGAGCGCAGTGCAGTGGTTTATGTAAGCCCCATCCCACCTGCCTGCAAACATTGCTAGGATGCTGTTGGTACTGGCCCTCACCCTCCCCAGTAGCGAGGCGGCTCGCTTGCGCATGATGGCCGAGAAGCTATCGACGCGCGCCTCCGCGAACATTGTTGACGCGCTGCAGTATCGAGGCAGCACCCTAAATGCATTGTTGTACTGCACTCGTACGGCGCTGTACTGCTTTTGCGTATAGTCCGCCCACAGGCTACCCGTGTAGAAAGACGTGCAAAATGCTCTGAATAATGTCAGCTTTACAGCAGTTGAGCTACGGGCAAACCTGCGGGCGACCATGTTTGCTCTAACAGCCAGCGCCCTGCGCTCCCTTTCAATATCGGCACCGTCCTTGAGGTCAGAGGAAATCATGTGACCAAGGTATTTAAATTGGGATACCATTTTTAATGGACTATTGTCCAGTTTTAACGTGGGAGCTGCCACACTTTTTCCTCTGACTCCAAAAACCATCATCTCACTCTTGGTGGAGTTTTATTTGAGGCCGTGAGCGATGGCAATAAGGTTCATAATGTTAATTTGATCGTGATGTTGCCAGGGAACAAGGGCTGAACACGTTCGTGCTGCGCCCTCACTGCGGCGAGGCGGGGCCCGTGCAGCATCTGGTCTGCGGGTTCATGCTGGCCGAGAACATCTCCCACGGCCTGCTGCTTAGGAAGGTAACCACATCCTCAACCTGACCTGACCTACGTAGAACAGCTTTGAACATTGATAAAGATGCAACACCTGATTCCACATTAGTGGTCCCCAAGGGTAAAAGCTTCCATCTTTCTCCACATCTCCTTGTCTGTTGCTGTTTCAGTCCAGTTTTTTCTTGCCGTTTTAATTATGTCGTCAACCCATCTTTTTCTTTGTCTTCCCACAGTTCTTTTTCAACTGGACCTCGCCATTTCGTTGTTTGGAGGGTCCATCTTTTATCTTTATATCTCTAGCTATATGGCCTGCCCATCTCCACCTCTTTTTTAAACTTTAGGGATATTTAGGAGGTGCTATCTAGTGCTTAATTGTATTAACTAGAATACTACCTGATTTATCTTGCTCCCTAGGAAGAGACGGTTGGATAGAGATATTATGAAGTAAATGAATACTAAACCAACTATTCATGTAAGTAAATGTGTACACTATACTTCTTTTGAAGATGTTGTTTGCTGTATAGATGATGCACATGACTACATTCATCTCACCGTTTTTCCTCAGGTTCCAGTGTTGCAGTACTTGTACTACCTGACCCAAATCGCGATCGCCATGTCTCCGCTGAGCAACAACTCGCTGTTCCTCAACTACCACCGCAACCCGCTGCCGGAGTTCCTGGCGCGCGGGCTCGCCATCACGCTCAGCACCGACGACCCGCTGCAGTTCCACTTCACCAAGGTAACTAGGCAAATCGCGATCGCCATGTCTCCGCTGAGCAACAACTCGCTGTTCCTCAACTACCACCGCAACCCGCTGCCGGAGTTCCTGGCGCGCGGGCTCGCCATCACGCTCAGCACCGACGACCCGCTGCAGTTCCACTTCACCAAGGTAACTAGGCAAATCGCGATCGCCATGTCTCCGCTGAGCAACAACTCGCTGTTCCTCAACTACCACCGCAACCCGCTGCCGGAGTTCCTGGCGCGCGGGCTCGCCATCACGCTCAGCACCGACGACCCGCTGCAGTTCCACTTCACCAAGGTAACTAGGCAAATCGCGATCGCCATGTCTCCGCTGAGCAACAACTCGCTGTTCCTCAACTACCACCGCAACCCGCTGCCGGAGTTCCTGGCGCGCGGGCTCGCCATCACGCTCAGCACCGACGACCCGCTGCAGTTCCACTTCACCAAGGTAACTAGGCAAATCGCGATCGCCATGTCTCCGCTGAGCAACAACTCGCTGTTCCTCAACTACCACCGCAACCCGCTGCCGGAGTTCCTGGCGCGCGGGCTCGCCATCACGCTCAGCACCGACGACCCGCTGCAGTTCCACTTCACCAAGGTAACTAGGCAAATCGCGATCGCCATGTCTCCGCTGAGCAACAACTCGCTGTTCCTCAACTACCACCGCAACCCGCTGCCGGAGTTCCTGGCGCGCGGGCTCGCCATCACGCTCAGCACCGACGACCCGCTGCAGTTCCACTTCACCAAGGTAACTAGGCAAATCGCGATCGCCATGTCTCCGCTGAGCAACAACTCGCTGTTCCTCAACTACCACCGCAACCCGCTGCCGGAGTTCCTGGCGCGCGGGCTCGCCATCACGCTCAGCACCGACGACCCGCTGCAGTTCCACTTCACCAAGGTAACTAGGCAAATCGCGATCGCCATGTCTCCGCTGAGCAACAACTCGCTGTTCCTCAACTACCACCGCAACCCGCTGCCGGAGTTCCTGGCGCGCGGGCTCGCCATCACGCTCAGCACCGACGACCCGCTGCAGTTCCACTTCACCAAGGTAACTAGGCAAATCGCGATCGCCATGTCTCCGCTGAGCAACAACTCGCTGTTCCTCAACTACCACCGCAACCCGCTGCCGGAGTTCCTGGCGCGCGGGCTCGCCATCACGCTCAGCACCGACGACCCGCTGCAGTTCCACTTCACCAAGGTAACTAGGCAAATCGCGATCGCCATGTCTCCGCTGAGCAACAACTCGCTGTTCCTCAACTACCACCGCAACCCGCTGCCGGAGTTCCTGGCGCGCGGGCTCGCCATCACGCTCAGCACCGACGACCCGCTGCAGTTCCACTTCACCAAGGTAACTAGGCAAATCGCGATCGCCATGTCTCCGCTGAGCAACAACTCGCTGTTCCTCAACTACCACCGCAACCCGCTGCCGGAGTTCCTGGCGCGCGGGCTCGCCATCACGCTCAGCACCGACGACCCGCTGCAGTTCCACTTCACCAAGGTAACTAGGCAAATCGCGATCGCCATGTCTCCGCTGAGCAACAACTCGCTGTTCCTCAACTACCACCGCAACCCGCTGCCGGAGTTCCTGGCGCGCGGGCTCGCCATCACGCTCAGCACCGACGACCCGCTGCAGTTCCACTTCACCAAGGTAACTAGGCAAATCGCGATCGCCATGTCTCCGCTGAGCAACAACTCGCTGTTCCTCAACTACCACCGCAACCCGCTGCCGGAGTTCCTGGCGCGCGGGCTCGCCATCACGCTCAGCACCGACGACCCGCTGCAGTTCCACTTCACCAAGGTAACTAGGCAAATCGCGATCGCCATGTCTCCGCTGAGCAACAACTCGCTGTTCCTCAACTACCACCGCAACCCGCTGCCGGAGTTCCTGGCGCGCGGGCTCGCCATCACGCTCAGCACCGACGACCCGCTGCAGTTCCACTTCACCAAGGTAACTAGGCAAATCGCGATCGCCATGTCTCCGCTGAGCAACAACTCGCTGTTCCTCAACTACCACCGCAACCCGCTGCCGGAGTTCCTGGCGCGCGGGCTCGCCATCACGCTCAGCACCGACGACCCGCTGCAGTTCCACTTCACCAAGGTAACTAGGCAAATCGCGATCGCCATGTCTCCGCTGAGCAACAACTCGCTGTTCCTCAACTACCACCGCAACCCGCTGCCGGAGTTCCTGGCGCGCGGGCTCGCCATCACGCTCAGCACCGACGACCCGCTGCAGTTCCACTTCACCAAGGTAACTAGGCAAATCGCGATCGCCATGTCTCCGCTGAGCAACAACTCGCTGTTCCTCAACTACCACCGCAACCCGCTGCCGGAGTTCCTGGCGCGCGGGCTCGCCATCACGCTCAGCACCGACGACCCGCTGCAGTTCCACTTCACCAAGGTAACTAGGCAAATCGCGATCGCCATGTCTCCGCTGAGCAACAACTCGCTGTTCCTCAACTACCACCGCAACCCGCTGCCGGAGTTCCTGGCGCGCGGGCTCGCCATCACGCTCAGCACCGACGACCCGCTGCAGTTCCACTTCACCAAGGTAACTAGGCAAATCGCGATCGCCATGTCTCCGCTGAGCAACAACTCGCTGTTCCTCAACTACCACCGCAACCCGCTGCCGGAGTTCCTGGCGCGCGGGCTCGCCATCACGCTCAGCACCGACGACCCGCTGCAGTTCCACTTCACCAAGGTAACTAGGCAAATCGCGATCGCCATGTCTCCGCTGAGCAACAACTCGCTGTTCCTCAACTACCACCGCAACCCGCTGCCGGAGTTCCTGGCGCGCGGGCTCGCCATCACGCTCAGCACCGACGACCCGCTGCAGTTCCACTTCACCAAGGTAACTAGGCAAATCGCGATCGCCATGTCTCCGCTGAGCAACAACTCGCTGTTCCTCAACTACCACCGCAACCCGCTGCCGGAGTTCCTGGCGCGCGGGCTCGCCATCACGCTCAGCACCGACGACCCGCTGCAGTTCCACTTCACCAAGGTAACTAGGCAAATCGCGATCGCCATGTCTCCGCTGAGCAACAACTCGCTGTTCCTCAACTACCACCGCAACCCGCTGCCGGAGTTCCTGGCGCGCGGGCTCGCCATCACGCTCAGCACCGACGACCCGCTGCAGTTCCACTTCACCAAGGTAACTAGGCAAATCGCGATCGCCATGTCTCCGCTGAGCAACAACTCGCTGTTCCTCAACTACCACCGCAACCCGCTGCCGGAGTTCCTGGCGCGCGGGCTCGCCATCACGCTCAGCACCGACGACCCGCTGCAGTTCCACTTCACCAAGGTAACTAGGCAAATCGCGATCGCCATGTCTCCGCTGAGCAACAACTCGCTGTTCCTCAACTACCACCGCAACCCGCTGCCGGAGTTCCTGGCGCGCGGGCTCGCCATCACGCTCAGCACCGACGACCCGCTGCAGTTCCACTTCACCAAGGTAACTAGGCAAATCGCGATCGCCATGTCTCCGCTGAGCAACAACTCGCTGTTCCTCAACTACCACCGCAACCCGCTGCCGGAGTTCCTGGCGCGCGGGCTCGCCATCACGCTCAGCACCGACGACCCGCTGCAGTTCCACTTCACCAAGGTAACTAGGCAAATCGCGATCGCCATGTCTCCGCTGAGCAACAACTCGCTGTTCCTCAACTACCACCGCAACCCGCTGCCGGAGTTCCTGGCGCGCGGGCTCGCCATCACGCTCAGCACCGACGACCCGCTGCAGTTCCACTTCACCAAGGTAACTAGGCAAATCGCGATCGCCATGTCTCCGCTGAGCAACAACTCGCTGTTCCTCAACTACCACCGCAACCCGCTGCCGGAGTTCCTGGCGCGCGGGCTCGCCATCACGCTCAGCACCGACGACCCGCTGCAGTTCCACTTCACCAAGGTAACTAGGCAAATCGCGATCGCCATGTCTCCGCTGAGCAACAACTCGCTGTTCCTCAACTACCACCGCAACCCGCTGCCGGAGTTCCTGGCGCGCGGGCTCGCCATCACGCTCAGCACCGACGACCCGCTGCAGTTCCACTTCACCAAGGTAACTAGGCAAATCGCGATCGCCATGTCTCCGCTGAGCAACAACTCGCTGTTCCTCAACTACCACCGCAACCCGCTGCCGGAGTTCCTGGCGCGCGGGCTCGCCATCACGCTCAGCACCGACGACCCGCTGCAGTTCCACTTCACCAAGGTAACTAGGCAAATCGCGATCGCCATGTCTCCGCTGAGCAACAACTCGCTGTTCCTCAACTACCACCGCAACCCGCTGCCGGAGTTCCTGGCGCGCGGGCTCGCCATCACGCTCAGCACCGACGACCCGCTGCAGTTCCACTTCACCAAGGTAACTAGGCAAATCGCGATCGCCATGTCTCCGCTGAGCAACAACTCGCTGTTCCTCAACTACCACCGCAACCCGCTGCCGGAGTTCCTGGCGCGCGGGCTCGCCATCACGCTCAGCACCGACGACCCGCTGCAGTTCCACTTCACCAAGGTAACTAGGCAAATCGCGATCGCCATGTCTCCGCTGAGCAACAACTCGCTGTTCCTCAACTACCACCGCAACCCGCTGCCGGAGTTCCTGGCGCGCGGGCTCGCCATCACGCTCAGCACCGACGACCCGCTGCAGTTCCACTTCACCAAGGTAACTAGGCAAATCGCGATCGCCATGTCTCCGCTGAGCAACAACTCGCTGTTCCTCAACTACCACCGCAACCCGCTGCCGGAGTTCCTGGCGCGCGGGCTCGCCATCACGCTCAGCACCGACGACCCGCTGCAGTTCCACTTCACCAAGGTAACTAGGCAAATCGCGATCGCCATGTCTCCGCTGAGCAACAACTCGCTGTTCCTCAACTACCACCGCAACCCGCTGCCGGAGTTCCTGGCGCGCGGGCTCGCCATCACGCTCAGCACCGACGACCCGCTGCAGTTCCACTTCACCAAGGTAACTAGGCAAATCGCGATCGCCATGTCTCCGCTGAGCAACAACTCGCTGTTCCTCAACTACCACCGCAACCCGCTGCCGGAGTTCCTGGCGCGCGGGCTCGCCATCACGCTCAGCACCGACGACCCGCTGCAGTTCCACTTCACCAAGGTAACTAGGCAAATCGCGATCGCCATGTCTCCGCTGAGCAACAACTCGCTGTTCCTCAACTACCACCGCAACCCGCTGCCGGAGTTCCTGGCGCGCGGGCTCGCCATCACGCTCAGCACCGACGACCCGCTGCAGTTCCACTTCACCAAGGTAACTAGGCAAATCGCGATCGCCATGTCTCCGCTGAGCAACAACTCGCTGTTCCTCAACTACCACCGCAACCCGCTGCCGGAGTTCCTGGCGCGCGGGCTCGCCATCACGCTCAGCACCGACGACCCGCTGCAGTTCCACTTCACCAAGGTAACTAGGCAAATCGCGATCGCCATGTCTCCGCTGAGCAACAACTCGCTGTTCCTCAACTACCACCGCAACCCGCTGCCGGAGTTCCTGGCGCGCGGGCTCGCCATCACGCTCAGCACCGACGACCCGCTGCAGTTCCACTTCACCAAGGTAACTAGGCAAAGAGAAAACACTGGAGTTAAGCACGGGTCTTGGATGAGTGGCGTTCTTGAAGAGATGCTTATGATCAGCAGTGGGCGATTACAGGCTGATGATGATGAAGGTAACCAGGCAGTTCTAACCGAATGATGTCCGACCTGGATATTTGAGGAGGGGTGACTTCAGTGATTCTCTAACACAAACGCCCAATTTGTGGCCTGCTTGGCCAGAAATTGGTCGGCGTTTGCAGCGATAGCTGTGCACTATTCGCGAGAGCGAGAGATTGGTGAATGGACTCTTGTTTTCTCGTGTTTTGCTTTTATTTAGAACCATCATGGATAGCTGCAAGGATTATTGCGAAACGCTGCAATCTAAAACCGCGTATCATATAAAGTTTTCCGCCATCAGTTCTGTGTCTTGACATGAAATGCTTTGGCTACTCTCCAATATTGAGTGAAGTGGTAAAGAATCCAGAACTGGCTCTAACTCCATTGCCTGGTCCGCAGGAACCGCTGATGGAAGAGTACAGCATCGCGGCGCAGGTGTGGAAGCTGTCCTCGTGCGACATGTGCGAACTGGCGCGCAACTCCGTGCTCATGTCTGGATTCCCGCATGAGGTAACGATTAGATGAGATATTTTTATCAATTTATAATTTATTAGCCGTGCTAGAGCCGACGCTGTAACATATAACACGACTATAAAAAGTGTTCGTCACAGTCACATATTTCCCGACTTAATAGGGGTGTGTGTGTGTATAATAATCAATAATGTTTTATTTCCTCGAAAAAGGATTAAAAATGTAGTTAAATGGAGAAAAAAATCAACGCAAGAGGCTAAATAAGTACAAAGTTATAAGTGTCCAAAGTTTTAAGTGGGAGTATATTCTGTACCTTTTCCGCAAAACGCACCTTCATATGAAACTTTTGCCATTTACTATGACGCTCGATGGTCGTGACGTCACGATCCCCGAGTTTTCTCCCTCTAACAAGCAACATTAAAACGGTTGAAATATTTCACTAAGAATATTACATGCTTGTTGATATTTTGTGCATTTACTATGATACAAATAAGTTTTTCAGTGTCATCTATTGTAACTTTAGAATGAGACTTTTCTTAAATATAGCCATCAAATTGAATGTAAGAAGAATTCATTGGTTACGATTTACATTATACGAGAATAACAAATCTATTGTTATCACTGGAAAAATATTGAAAAAGGGACTAAAAAACTGGGCGATTTCGTTTGACAGCTACGAGTAGCAAACTAAATTATAACGACTCTCTACTCTACGCGAGCCCGAGGCCCGAGGCCCGAAGGGCGAGCCCACGCGGATACTTTACTATTCGCGAGTGTCTTACAAGCGAACATTCGCGGCAAGGCATGCGAGGCCGAAGGCCCGAAGGGCGAGCCCACGCGGACACACACCCCCCGCACTATTTCACAAGCAAGACGGACCGGTAATTTTTCGAGATATTTGAATGCATATTTTTTTTGTCTTCTTTCTTTTGAAGTTATAATAAATGTTGAGTCTACACCCCTATTATTAACATTTGGTTTCCTACGCTATTTTGACGGGTATACGACGCCGTACCTACGTATGAGGAGATGGCTCACTCGGCGCCGGCTAGCGCACCGTAACACGGTATTCTGTGAATCATCTTTTATTTGCTCCAATGGATCGTTCGAAGTTGAAACGTCAGTTAAACGGTCATTCTCCAGATTTGAGACCGCGTAATTGACGCGACTCGATATAAAATGTTCGTAAAGCGTCGCGTTATTCCGTATATGCCCAGAATTATGCTTGTTTTTGGTATCTCATTTGCCCTTTGTTTCGAAAACGATCATCTGCCCTTATGCCTAGAACTAGGCCTCTTATTGGTATTCTATATGCCCATTGATTCGAAAACGCAACGAAAATAATACGCTTCTGGGCATATGAAGGTACATATTATGAAAACGGGTCACTCACGTATTCACGTATTCGTCGGTCACGCGCCAGCAACGCGTATGCTCATGACTAAGAACCGCGAATCGGTTCGAAACATGTCGAGCGATATTCGACATTAAATACGTGAGTGGCCCGTTTTCATTATATTTTAATATGTCTGATTCTAACGGGAGTTTTCTATATATATATAACATGAAGGTGCATATCATTTTCGAATCAAGGGGCACATATGGGTTTTAGACACGAAGTGATTGCCTAGTGGGTCATAGGCTCATAGGTATACATGACCTTTTGTCCCCGTTTCTCTTTCCCTGGACTGGCAAAGTCCTTTGTCATGAAACCGCAAGGCTACTTGTGACCCCGCTAACTCGGTGCACAGATGAAGCAGTACTGGCTGGGCCCCAACTACATGAAGGAGGGCGTGGCCGGCAACGACATCACGCGCACCAACGTGCCCGACATCCGCATCTCCTTCCGCTACGAGGCGCTGCTCGACGAGCTCACTAACATCTTCAAGGTAACCACTAACAAACAATAGTATTCCATTGTTGTAGACGCTAGAAAGTAAGCTAATGGACGAGTTAGTTCGAAAAGTACGAGTCCAGCCGAGGCTTAACACAGTTCAGCTTCACGCCTACTGCGAGGGAATTGCAAATAATTATTATAAATATAAATCAAAATTAAGGACCTAATTAAAAATCATAATACTAAACAAACAACATACATCAATAACATTGTTGGACAGTTTGAATTCATAGTTGGCCTGTTCGTGCGACGTCCAACTAACTCCAGCTTTGAAGCCTGAATTCTGACCATCTTTTGCCACATTTCCGAGCAGTAGCGTGAAAAAGTACATTGTGCCACCATAAAGAGTCTATTAGAAGACGCTAATAACTTTTAACGTAAGCAATATTTCTTAAAAATCAAAACGTACAGACCTAGTTTTCACAATATCTACAACATATCCTAAAAATATAAAAATCGAACTATGTTTACGGGGTGAAAAACGTTATCGCTTTTTGTATGAAAATTTACAGGTTCACAATCCTCTTAAGTTTCCTTCCTATTTGTCCCTGCTGCACCGTGCTGTCGCTGGTTGTCAACTCTAACTTCGCGCACTTAGTTGGGACAGTAGTGCCTTGTGTGTGTTGCCCATGTCATGAGGTGTTCATTAGTGTCCATGCATCCCACTAACCAATTTCACTACATCCCTGTAGACCGTGAATAACCACAGCGAAACTTTCAGGAAGGGATGTCGACCAACCAGATGAGTAACGCGGCTCGCTCGAGGCGAACCGTCACTGAGCCCGGCCCGGAAAACCACATTAACAACTAACCAAGGGACCGCCATCTTTTACATTCGTAGATTATAAATACACAAGCACTATAGGACTCGTTCTTTATAATCTAGGTCGCGTATTTGCAGTCACTACTGTGGGTGACAATTTTATTAAGAAAATAAATTTTGATATAAATAAATCAAGTGGTCGATAAATTGACTGCAAAAAGCAGAAAAACTTTAAGTCTTGAAAGAATTCGATGACCCTTAATAAATAAGATATAATCATGTTTTATTCTAGATATTATAATATAATGATCATTTTATATTGATTTTGTTTACCATTTAAAAATTATGATAGGCAATCCTAGCCCCAAAAATATGAATTAAGTGTAATGATGTGATAAGTTCCCCATGTGATAACTAGGTGAATATGAATGAAAGTGCCGTTACATTTCTTGTTGAAGTTTCCTCTATATCATCAGGAGAAATGAAATACTTGGGTTAAAGTTGGAGTAATAATCATGCAAAAAGTCTACGTGATGGTGTTTAAAGTACAATATTTCGTTGTTTACATTTTATAGTACACCAATTTCATGATAGATGGCGGTGTTACATTCGTGAAACACGCTATCGTTGTTTTCCCGTAGCATGTATAAGGGTCCCGTCGAATTCCGAATTATATGAGTATTAAGTTGTCAAGAAAGTGTTTCATTCAATATGGTAATAAGTGCAGTGACGTAATGAGTAAACAGATGGAATATTGTTATTTGTATTATTTGGTTGACACCGTTGGGTGTAGTCAAACTATACTAACTTACCGAAAACTGCAGTATGTTTTGGTAACGCTCAAGAATTTCCTTTGTCCTGATTCGTCATCCTTTGTCTAATTAGGTAAACTTTGTAGACAAGCTTTCTAATATTTAATGGACTCTCTATCCAAAATTTGTCTCTCTACTCTATTTTTATACTTTACTGAAATCAATGACTATCTATGAACTAAATATCTTTTTCGTATTTAAAAATTCGCGTAATAAAGAAATTAAAAAAACGAAGTATTCATATTCATGTATTGATAATAATCTTAATATAAGATATACGTACTTAGTTATCTTAAATGAATTTATTGTCTTTTTTACTAATGTCACATTCTGTCTAGCGAGCATATTGTTACTATACTCCAGGCAAAATACGGTTTCGAAAAACATCAATTTATAATAGCGTTTTTTTGTTTATTTCATTCTAAATATTCTAAGATGCTTTATTCAAGAATCCAACAAGCTTTCCACCCGTAAGTAATTATACAGATTTAAATTAAACATTCATTGTCTTTTTTATTTTATTTATATTCAATATTTTAAAGCAAATGTAAATGAACCTAAATAAAGATAAAATAGAATATTAATATTTATCCGAACTTTTTAGGAGCTAATTAAATATTTATTTTTTTGATGTCTGATTTTTTGTTGGATTTTGCCTCTAGGTAACTATTTAATTGATAATATATTCGTTACATTAAAAAAATTGCTATTATAAATTATTTCCAAATTTGAATTTTTTTCCATACAAGTTAATTGTCACTGGTTCAATGCCTGGACACGTTGATGTAGAGTCGAAGAATTCTATGATTTCTACATAGAAACTACACAGATATTTCATTTTAATAGATAGTAATAGTCACTTTCGTTTCAACTTCTACCATGATCACTAATGACCACATTTCGCAATGGATACTGGATACATGTTCACATTTTAACAATACATTAATAAACGTTATTGTGTTTAGAATAGTTAGTTTTTTTATGATCGATAATTGTTAATCTATTTCTATTGATAATATATCCTAAGGTGCTAACACGCCTCCCTGACTCAAGACTAAGTTACTATGTAAACCCCACACCTGATCTCATACCGCTTCTGTGTTGATGTTGTCATGTATTGATCGTGGGCATCGTGTAAATCTTGTCAGTGTTTAACTTTAGCTGCAGTAAATATCTCTACTGTTAACGTAAGTATTCAAACATATATGTTGCCTCCGAAGCGGCTCTATTGTCATGGTATTTTGAATGCATCAGTAGAGTAGGTAATAGCCAATAGCCTAAGCAAAATACGTTTTTTTTTAAATGTATCAATATCGCGCTAATTATTTGTACACGGCTTTTATATGTTAATTTAAAAGTTTATTATTGAAATCACTAAATCTATTTTTATGATGAAAACATGTTTAAATATACAAATTTTGAGACTTTGCACCTGAATCCAAAAAAAAGCATCAGGAAATGACAGCATTTTAATTGAATTTCATCCGGACTATGGAAAAGGGTTTTTCATATATAAAAGTAGTAAATTATGAAGAAAAGAAAGTGTATACCATTTTCGCCTGAGTTTACGGAATTTATATTGACTACTTTTCATTATTTTTTACCGTCGCGATATTAAATGTACGTGGATTATTCAAGAATACTTAGTCCAATTAAATACCATACCAAATTTTTGATGTGAAAAAATGCTGATGTCTATATATTGTTGTTTTTTAATATATAGCGCGACCGTATTTTTCTTAGGCTATAAATATTATACAGATGACGGGAACGGATTAAATTATTTGAGTCACAAACAGTCACATAAACAAATTTATATGGGGTACACATAGAGTACCAAAAAAACATAGAGAATAAAGACCAGGGGCCCATTGCATAACAATTTACAACATATAATACAAGCTGAAGTCTCTTTCTAATGCGAGGAGTTGAAAAGAGGTTTCCGCTTGTAATATAAGTTGTAAATTGTTATGCAATGGGCCCCTGGAGGTTCATTTATGTATGATACTTATGTTAACAAAACAACCTAATAATAAGACATAAAAGGCCTGTCTAATAAGCCCTTTTAGAGCGAACATACCCGATATAGTATTGACCCGACAGGTGATTTAGAATGTGATCTATGGCTACTGTCGCGTGTTAGTATCGCTGCAAAAAGTCACCGTGTATAATCGATCTTAGTTGAGACAGGAAAGTCGCGAATAATCATACTTATATCAGCTTGGATCAAATCAGGTTGTGTGCGATGTATAGATTGCTTTGTTAAAATTACTCCTAATTGTTACAGTCTACTTATACCTACAGTTTTTCATATGACAAACTAAGAATTTAGATTTAAATCTGGTCATAAGACAGGTTCTGTTTGTAGACGCACAAGATGAGATGAGATGCAGAGAGCTCTTTGAAATTTTCAATCTTATTAAGTAGATTCTATACAAAATTTACTTTTGAATATTGGTATAGATTGATACAATGAATTTCTGACCACATCATGTGATCGGATTATGTATTTAACGGTGGCTACAATAAAAAAATTATATGCTTTATTTGGTTGTGTTATATACATTTTCACACTTTGTTCGTTTTAAATCCACATTTTAGTACAAACCAGAGGTACAAGGCAGACGAATATGTATCTTATAACCATGCATTAAAGTTAAGTAGGCCTAACTTAAGTAATTAATACAATGTTTGCATAACCTCAGAGTTTGTACTTAAATGATCTTTGTTAAAATTCATATTGGTGTTAATAATTTGGAAATTTAGTTATCGCATATAGATTTTATTTAGGCAATAATGGAAGAAAATTGAAAATCATTATCTTGACCAGCACTTTGGTAAGTAGAAAAAAAAATTGTTCGTACTTAATGTATATTTTAGTTCATAATGTTAAGCTTACAAGTAATCGGATCAACATGTGAGAACAGTAAGTAGACGTCACGCAATCAATAAACATAATTAATACGAGTACCTAGACATATTAGATCTACCGCGGAACCAAATGGAATGTTATGTTGGAAATAAAAAGTTAAATAACAAATAAGTTGTCGTGTTTTTGTATTATCTGCAGCTCATCGCGAATATCCTTTCCTGCGCGTACAATAAGGGAAATGTATTCACGTACCACCATAGAACCCTGTCGCAATTGACAGGCCGCCGTCACTCAAACTCGAGTGGTATGTCACCTTATTGCCATAGGGTTCTACGGTGGTACGTTAATACATTTCCCTTACTTACTGTGGCCCTCAATGGAGGGATCAAAAATCTACTTTTCTCCCTCGATATTCCCTGTTAAATTTAAATTTTCCTCATAGAAGATGTGTAAAGCAGTAGGTACCACTCGGTAGCACAATTATTTCCGTCTTGGGCGTAAACACTTGAATTCCTCGTTACGCTCAAGCTTCGTTTCATTTCACTCAGGATTCATTAGGTACACGCCCTCGCCGTAAATATATCATTTTTGCTTCCTTGAGACACAATTTATACTACAAACGGAGCCGAGAAACGCCATAGTCGTAGCTCACGCAAGGTCGTGCGTGCTTGCGCGTAAAGCCTGAATTTAGCATACTGAATGAGTGAGGAAGCTGATTCAGGAAGTTGTGATCGCATTTAGCAAGTAAGGATCCTATAGGATAAGTAAGGTGCTCCCACTAAGCTGCATCATCCGCTTTGTGGAAATTATGGAGCGAGCTTGGGAGTAGCTGGGATACGCTGTGTTCTTGCCTCTAGCCTGATTCTGATTTGTTATTCCTGCTTTCCGCTACAGAGTGGAAGATTGCTGCTACGTGCTACGGCGTAGCTCACGTAGCGTTATGCCCGACCTCAAACAACAAATTTTCCAATCAATTCAGGGTCTGTCCATATCCAAATCCAAGTACAGTGTTTATTTGTTATATATGGTATCTGCTTATCATTAGGCAGGCCAGGCTGTTTGCTTCTTGGCCACCGTCGTGGCGATACGTGTATTTAGGGTGATGCTCGCGTTGTTTACGTAGCGCTGCCGTCCCGCTCCTGTCACGCTCGCAAAACGCAATGTAATAAGACCCTATAGTAACTTTCAAATCTGACGACTGTAGTCCGTTTTCTGAGGGGAATGCTTGTATGGAGAGATTTTGAGTACAGCAATGGCATTTGGTACGGGTATTATGCTCGTACACGTCCACTTGAGTCCAAAACGCTCGGTAGCCAGTTTGAACTCCGCGACAGTTAGGGGGGAGGAGGGGGTCAAAGTACAGAGCTCCCGGCGCTCAGAAAAAAAAATCTGGCGGATTAGTTTGGACCTTTGAGTCAAGTTTGGTGTCGTTATCAGGTAACTAGATGATGCCCGATTCATTCCCCATATTCATTCCGTCAAATGATTAGCAAGCCTGCAATGTTCCAGGTCCGATACGCCATGGGCAGAGACTGGGCGCCCCCGCCCACGCCCACCACCCCGCAGCCGCCCAACTTCTCCGCGCCCATCGTCAGCTTGAAAAGGCCATCCCTAGTTTAATGTGTTCATTCGAGGGACCGGGAGGGTAATCACGTAACGTTTTGAACGCGCGATAGGTAGATCCAACTGTCATTTTTCCGTATAAAAAGTGACATTTAGATCTACCTGACGCGCGCGCGTACAACCCGCGGAACCGGTTACCCTAATCAGGGTTTTCCATAGGCTTATTTTAGAAGCTGTTTTCAAAACCCTATCCATAACGGTAACTTTATGATAGTTCAGCCTTAAGCCTATCGATTTGGTAACCCTATCAATTTGGTAACCTTATGATAAGCTAAACAAAACCCTGTTGAGATTGTTTTGTTACGGTTACCTTATGGTTATCACATCCGATATGCTTACCATAACAATACGGTTACCCTATCAGTAATGTTACCTTATCATAAGGTTACCAAATTGATAGGGTTATCAAATCGATAGGCTTAAGCCTGAAAAGGGGTGTAGAAGCTGTTTTGCATACACACACATGCATCTTATATATATATTGTATGGTTTGCGAAATACTAGTTAGTCTTCAATAAATTCTATTAGAAGCAAACAATATTTCTTTAATTTCCAAAACTGCAAGATCCAAAATCAACCTTATTACATTCACAAAAGGTTTTCCGGTCCTTGGTTCATTTTAGTTAGTTAGCTGCCCGCGGCTCCGCTTGAGTTAATTATCTCCTAAATCCTAAAAAAAACCTACCTATATTCAAACTTACAAAATCACACAGTCACAAAACAGCTCTTTATAATATTTTATTAGTAGGTATAGATTTTAGAGAAACAATTTAAACTATGCTCTAGGCCATATGTAAGGGTTGTGGGAAAAATTATGTTGATGTAGGTTTAATCGTAATTTTTTTTTATTTAATACTTGCATTTTGGTAATTTTCATATTTTTTTTTTAATGAACTGACAACTTTATTATAATTAACATTAACTAAGATAAATTAAAACTAAGTTAAATCTAAAAAAGGCCCTCGAGGCATTGTACCGAGGATGCTGGCGGCATTTCCTCGCTGAATTGCAATGCTGATGCGTTGCGCGAGAAAGCCGCCAGCTCTTCGGTCACCAGTTACATCGACCAGACGTTTCGCGATTTCTGCAAATAACTTATGCGCACTGGGACCCCACGGACCGAGGGTCTCGACGCCAAAGGGTACAAAGTCGTACTCTCTGCCGAGGCCTCTATATTTATTACATTTCAGATTTTCGGCGTTTCATATTTTATATTGCACCTGTTAACATTTTGAATACTTGAATAAATAAATAAGTTAAGTTCCTAAGTTTGTTTTAATTGACTCCTTTCCTGTGAGAAAGAATCCCGGTCGACCCACGATGTGTAAGTAGATACGTGCGCAGCGCGCTTTGAATCAAAGAGTCTATCTACAAGTATATAGTAGATTGTATGACAAGGGGCTAAAATAAGGGGTAATATGGCTTTTAGACCCGAGTTAGACACTCTACTTTTCACTTCGACTGCGAGAAAATAGTAAAACAAAGATTATCCATCCACAATCAATAACAAATTTCACTGCGAAGAGATTGTTCAATTTAGCGTGAGGCGTTTTCTTTTTTAATGATTTGGAATTAGGGACTAAAAAACACCTGATGTTTGATTGGTCGATTTTAATATGTAGCTGTATTCTGGTTGGTTGATAGCAAAGATAAATGTTTTTTGAAAGAGTTGTGATTGGTGGATTTAAATTATTTGGAATTAGGGACTAAAAACACCTGATGTTTGATTGGTCTATTTTAATATGTAGCTGTAGGTATTCTGGTTGGTTGATAGCAAAGATAAATGTTTTTTTAAAGAGTTGTGATTGGTGGATTTAATATGGTGAAGTGTTTTGATTGGTCAAATTAAATGTGTTAAAAATCATAAATATGTATACATATTTTCCCTAGGGGCTAAATGTACTACTTTAGCCCCGCTTATTAAGCCTAATATGACACACTTTTCGAGCATGGGATGTGAAAAAGTAATAATAACTATCTTTGAATGTGGCCGGCCCGCGCCTGCGGCCGAGTGTTATGGATCGACCAGCAGAAGCGTTTCAAACACACTGAAGTTTGGGGCCGTTGTAAGCCGTGTAGCCAGCAGAGCTTCTACCTCGCTTCTACCAAGGTCACGTGGCAGAAACTGGTTGTATGCCATGTAGCACATGCTTATAGGAAACTGTAGAAAGTACAATATAGTCTCTATGCCGATAAATATATAACTGTGTCAAGATATGATAAAAAGAAACGGGCCGTCAATGTCAAATATCTGAATACATCATCGCTGTCACTCTCTGCCTAAACAGTAAACACACAGTAAACATCACAATACAATAGTTTAGAAACAGCAATGGCTAAATAACTTAAACATGTTACATTCCTGTTAAAGAAGAGCAAGAAATTAATAATTCACCATGTCTGGCAAGAAGCGAACCCACTCCAAACAACGAAGCACTGATCAATCGCGCATGGAATCAAGCCCGTGCGTAACAGAGAGTTACTTACACACACATTTTCGTCGTAAAATCAACGGTTAAGGCACATTAGATACTTATATGGCTACAAGCAGTAAACAGTGTAGGTATGGCACGGAAATGTGGTCGCTTACTATGAGCCTCATAAGAAGGCTCAAAGTCACCCAAAGGGCAATGGAGAGGGCTATGCTGGGAGTATCTGCGTGATCGCATCACAAATGAGGCTATTCGCAGCAGAACCAAGGTAACCGTTATAGCCCTCCGAATCGCTAAACTTAAGTGGCAGTGGGCGGCGCACATTGCACGTGGAACCGATGGCCCTTGGGGCGGAAAGGTTCTCGAGTGGCGACCACGTACCGGAAGGCGTAGCTTTACTTTTTACCCGACTGCCAAAGGAGGAGGGTAATGTTTTTCAAGTGTATGTATGTATATATGTATGTATGTCTGTATGTCTGTTTTTTTTTGTGGCCTCCTGTAGCCTAAACGGCTTGATGGATTTTGATGTATGAGGTGTCGTTGGATTCCTCTTAATCGTGGGAGTGACATAGGCCATAATATTTGACAAAAAGCAGTCGAGTTTTTCGAAAATTCTTTTTACGTGACGTTTTGGTACATTAGGGCCGTAAAACGTGACCATAAAACCTATCGTGTTAGCTGGGCTGAAGATTGCTATGTCCCTACGGAGACAGGAATATTGTCACTGATGTTTATCCAGAGAACGCAAATCCGCTCGGCGGGTGGACGTCCCGGTCCCGCCGGGGGACAACACGCTGGATCCCGACATACACCTCGCGCATGCGCCTCAGGCTGCGGTGCCCCACGGACTGCACCACAGCGGGGTAAATTATCCAGATTCATACATTCATTGTAAATATCAGTATGGTAAAATTATATATAAGATAGGATTCATAGGATTAACATAGATCGGGCTGGGTCGGAGTGTGGTTTTACGCTTTTTACTACTATTCTAGTACTAAATATCGTAGCAGTTTGAAGCATCTAAGGCTGGGAACAGTGCTCGACCGACGTCAGCGCGTATGGTCGGTCGCGCGTGTTTTACTATGGCCGCACACGCGCTGACGGTGAGCATCGGTCTGAACGCACAGTATGCTTTCTACAGCGATAGCTACGCCCGACCGAGCATACGCGCTGACCGTCGGTCGAACACTGTTACCAGCCTAAAGTATTTAAAGATACATTTGAAAAGATGCATACCCTGCGATGCGGTGGCAGGAATCTTACTTAAATTTAATTCCAATTTGAAATGTAACTAACGAGTGTATAGACACTTCCTTTGGCATCTACTAGGTAAACTGCGCTAAGCCGCGCTCCGGTCGGCAGGAAGGAGGCGATAAGTGTGTATCAACCTTAATAATAATAATACATTGTTTATCCAGACAACAAGATCCACAACAGTTTGTTAGTAGTTTGCTGTCTTTCCCGCTCACGGGATATGATGTCCCGGACCTTTGGGAGGCGTGCGTGGGGCTGGGTACCTACAAAGTACCAACTGAGCCAACACGTAGATGCCCTTTTGACAATTTAATGGAATGCAAGGAGTACACCGAGCGGATGCTGTCCCTGCCCGTGTCATAGGACGCGCACAGAGACAGCACCCGCTGGGGTGTATAGGGACTATTGCTAGTTGATGGAACCTAAATGAAACGGGTTATTGGGTGAAAATGATGGACTATGGCTGGGCTATTGGATAAAACATCGGACGCCTGCCTAATAAAGTTTGCCCGCGATGACCGGCCTATGGTACTCCCTCCAGCGCTCCTGTAGCGGGCTGGTGTCCCACTCTCTTACCGCTGAGAGTATTATGTTGGAGGAGGCATAAATTGCCTTTCTGGCGGTGGCGGTCCTCGCGCGCAGCAGCGCGGGCCAGTCCGGCGCGCGCCCCTCCGCGAACATCGCGCTCGCGCTGCCGAAACAAGGCGCGCCACGCGTCGTTGTATTGCACGCCCATATCTCGAGCACTGGTACAGAAGCTCAGGAATAGCTGCCTTTTGACGCCCCTACTACATTTAGCGAATCTCCTGGCTAGCATAATCGCTCGTACTGCGATAGCTCGTCTTTGCGTCTGGATGTCTGCATGATTATAAGTAGACGTAGCTTAATTAGATGCTCGCTTTCTAACCAATTATTTCCTTTTCCTATATCCGAGCTTGTCTGCCAGGTGCCCATGGAGGAGCTGACCGAAGCGTCATTCTCACTGATAATGGCGTTAGAGATGCGCCAGCGGTACATGGCGGTAAGCAGCCAGTCCTTCTCGCACGAAGTGGCCGAGATGCTGGCCGAAGGTTACGCCTCACCACGTCGGTCGTCCTCTCAGTTTGACAACTCAATGATAAGATGCTCGAGTAAGTGCAACACGATTAAGCGCCCTAGACACACATGTGTTTATCTAACTCAATTTGGTCTATAGCGCCCTAGACCAGCGCTATGTACCTATCACTCGTCGACACAAGAAGGCACTGTATGGTGTCATCAGCTGTCCAGTCAGTCCTGCCCGCAAGAAGAGGCTAGATCAGTATCTATCTAGTCAGTGACTGGGCTGTTGGAAGTCTCGCTGCGAAGATGATCGAGTGGGTAAATGCACTTCACGTGGCACATTTCCGCAACGGGAAAGCAACAAAGTAGGTCTGGCAGCCTCTATTTTCCAAATTTTGGCACAGCCCATCACACCAATTAAATGGATCGCAATTCCCGACAGTGTTTATTATGGTTCAGATTTGTCAGTCCTCAGAAGATTGCTGCACCCCGCCTCAACATCTATTTAAGTAATAATTAAGGATTTCGGCGCACTACGCAACGCAACCACTGCACAAGAAATAGTTATTTACGATACAAGTGCAGAAAATAGGAAATTCGCAACGAGTGGCGATAAATTAAAACACGACCGATGGGAGTGTTTTAAATCGACACGAGTTGCGAATTACCTATTCGCACGTGTATCGTACAACGTTTTACAGTACATATGGCTCTTTAAAGTTTCAACATATGCACGGAAAGTGCTCATTTCCGCACTAGTGCGGGAAAGTAACACCATGTGTACTGTAATAGTACATTGTGATACAAGTGAGCTACGTTGATCATTACATCCGAGGCGAAATTGGCACGCGAGCTGCAGGTGAGCGTGATAAGAGAGCCGAGGAGGTAATTATCAAAGCTCACGCGTTTCATACGACGTTTTTCAACACATTTGCGAGGAAATAAATAACTACAAAAGATAGAAAAATCTATGTTTCATACAACCGCACCAATCAAAAATTTACGAAATTGACAACTAGGTACACTTCACAGCTATAATATTTCAACCAATCACAGAGCAGTACAGTAGTATTATTTTCAACCAATCACAGAGCAGAATTCTTGTGGCGCGAGGCCAACTACCAATCAGATCACACACAAGCTATAATAGACGACAGACCAATTAAAAAATGAAAACTATTCGGCTATTTTAAAAATGCACCGTGTTTATACATACGCCTTGTTGCGAGGTACATCTTAATAGGGACAAGCATATAAATATAACGCACGAGTGTCGTAATGTTATAAAACATGCGTGTTTAATATCCTGGATTATGAGCCTAACAGCGACATTATAAGAGGCAAGTTACGAGCAAATGTGTTGAAAAGGTCATTACATACCTAGCAATTTGTTTGTTTGCTCATAACAACTTGCTATAGTTAGAATTAAAGGTATGTATAGTATACTGCTGTCTCATTCCAACTATAGGCAGCAAGTTGGTTTGACAAATGGTGTGCAACGACCTTAACTACGACACTCGGTGCTGCATGACGCTAGTTACGTAGAATTTATGTCGTAAGAAATCGAGACCTCGTCAGGTGATCAGGTCACTCTCTTCATCATTCAACTCAATTCAATTCACCACAGCTGGCGACGACGTCCTCTTTTACCTATGTGTATCTATGCTATATTTATTTATTTATTGAATCACCAAGTATGCAATATTACTGTTTTCACCAAAGCGTTACATTGATTCCATTACTAACTATTAACTTAAGACTAACTTAAATCTACAAGTTACATGCCTTGCTTCATCTCATGCACTCTCTTACATTCATTCATTCTTCAATCTCGCTATCCCTGTCGCTAACAAAACACAGGCAGGAGTCGCGCGCGGAACGGGGGTATACAGGCGCAGGCGTGTACACGCACGCTCAGTGGCCAGCAGGGGCGGTCGCCTCTGCCTGTTGCAGTATGCGTCAGGTACCGACAGTCTGAGCAATCTATTTAGGAGGCTGATACTATCCACCCTGCGTCTCAGGATGTTGACCACAAAGGTCACTCACCCTAGGTTTCTACGTATGTCCAGCGAGTCATAATAAGCGGAGCAGCACCAACAGCATCCTAAAAGCATTTGCTGAACGGGCGGTTTGCCCGATTATGCGACATTGGGACCAGGCGCACGCTCCAGTTCTTGCCTCCCACCGTCGATTTTAGTTGTAGACTATTTGTATCTGTAATACCTATGTTACTAACATTTGCTGTAGGTATACTGTAACTAACAAATTATGGACCTCGAGTCCGAAATAAATCATATTTATTTATAACCTAGGTTTATGTTATGTTAGGTATATTAAACTCAATGAATCCGTTGATTTCCAGCTGAGTCAGAGGTGCAGCAGTACATCAAGCTCCACGTGACATCCTCGTTCCCTAAAATACAACACCCCGGCTACCGACCATCCGCATCCAACCTCTTCGAGGGTTATTTACATAGTAAGACGTGATCTTGTGTTTTTGCATTATATGGTTATTCATTGGTAGGTAATTATTGTAACTTGACGCTATCTAAACGAGCAATAAATATGTCTGAGAAATTAACTTCTAGCAATTCAGTAGACAGTCCCTCAGGTATTAGATGCTTACTTTCGACTCCTCATCACTCTTCAAGAACGCATATACAACGCGCGTTATTAATAACGACTTTCTAGGAAGGTAACATTTCCTTAGCTCCATAGGAAGTCATTGATTTGGAACAAAGAATACGCAATAACCGTGCTGACGGTTAGCACAAGACGGCACGCGAGCTCTCTCGAGCTCTCTCGCACTATCCGACTCTAGAAAACTTAGAAAGAGACGGATAGTGCGAGAGAGCTCGAGAGAGCTCGCGAGCCGTCTTGATCTAACCGTGCTGTACTGGGTTTACCTAATTTTTAAAAACAATGGCTGTAAATAAATAAAACCTCGGTAATCAATTCAATTCTGTAAAGTAAAGCACTGCTCTCAAGGTAGTGTTCCCTTTATAAACATGTTGTTCCAGATGATCAGGTAGCAAGCAGGTCCAATATGAAATCTCGGAAATCGTCTTTCGATAGCCAGGAAGACTTGCCGTCCTCCGTGGTGCCTGGTGAGTATTCACTTGTAAAATATCTACTCTGCTAAATTGGCTCCCTATACGTCAACGCCGTTCTCCACGCTTTTCTCCATCCACTACACAAAAGACACACGGAGACAAAGGGAGTACATACAATACAATTGACACATATTGTGTGTGTCTTCGCGGCAGTGAATCGGTCGCTGTCTCAGCATGTGACAGACACCTCCTGGTTTTCAGACAGCACCGTACGTGACCCACAGAACGCAACACGACATACTATAGATACATGCATGAATCTACTCGTTTTTCTCAGGCACCGCGGTAGACCCGTGGGAGTGCGCGATCCCCCCGAGCCGTCACTGCGTGTACCGCTGGGTGGAGGGGCAGGTACGCCTGTACCGCTCTGACGCCGACGCCGCCGCCGACCGCGCGCTGCCCTACAACTACGTGGCCTTCCAGCAGTTCCATGACGACCTTCTGTCACTTATGGATATGATCGGACACGGGCCGTTGTACGTTAGATATATTTACCAAAATGCTAACTAGCTAGCACTAACATTGTTTGAACATACTGATGTGCCGACGGAAAGTTTCTTATATGGCGAAATTTTTCTGCAATTTAATACAAATCGTTTATTTTCTGAATACAGTTTATAGATGATGTACAATATTTTTCAGTTCGGTGTATCCAGCCTGCATGCAGGGGTGCAAATTAATGGTTTAACATAGAAAAATTCGGAACTTTCTCTCATTTTTGTATGGGAATTTAAACTTTCCATTTCCAACATGGAAATTCGAATCTGTACCTGAGAAGCATAAAACTGTAACTCTGTGTATAAGATTTACAGTTTTATGCTTCTCAGGTACCTACGTAAATTTCCTTAATTCCTTGTGAATCTTTCTAGAAATTTCCTAGAACTTTTGACAACCTGAACACAACATAGTATATACATAGTATACTGGTGTAAAAAAATACTGGTGTGCCGACGGAAGGTTATCAAACTTTCCAAAATTTCCCAAAGGAATCATCTTCATAATTTTTTTGAAATTTTCACTAGGAAATTTCCCAAAATGGAAACTTCAATGAATTCTCGTGAAACTTTCCTGTAATATTCTATTATTTGTACTCATATATGTATTTGGGTCTTTCCGCAACTTGTGCATCTGTAGGTACAAATGTAGGTAATGAATGAATGAATGTTATTGTTATTTATTCCAGATTTTACAATCCATAATTTGTTAGTACGTAGGTACATATAGCATTGGTTAGTAAACATTTATATAATAAATAAAATTAAAACGAATACAAACAATTATAACATAATCTTCGGATTGAAGCAGCCCGACATCGTGTGCATTTTCACCCAGAAAACCTAAATGCCTATCAGAATTTTATTTCCCCCATTATTAGTAAGTGTGTTGTAGGAAGTCGTTCAGCTTCCGGCGGCTGCAGTTCCTGTCGGCCAAGTTCCAGCTGCACGTGCTGTTGAACGAGCTGCACGAGCTGGCGCTGCAGAAGGCCGTGCCGCACCGGGACTTCTATAACATCAAGTGAGATGGATTCTTTGGCCCGTAGGAAACCTGGGCATGGAAGAGGGTGGGGCCGTTGAGACAGCGTGCTTGGGTCGACCATCTTGTCCGCCTAGGTGACCCAGGCACTGAGAAGACAGTGTGGAGGCGGACCTAAGTCAGCTTCAGCCCTCAAAAGCAGGAAACGGCGCAACATCGGGAAACGTGGCCGGATACGCGCTGGTTTCGGAGGCCAGGGCCCTTTTTGGATCGCTTTTTAAACCGATTTCAAAAAAGGAGGATCTCAATTAGACTGTTTTTTTTGTGTGTTGTTTACGAACCGATTTGAAAAATTCTTTCTTTGTTTGAAAGCATAATACTTCCAGATTGGTCCCGTTGTCACCAAAGTCCCGTTCTGATGATGGGATCCTGGAGAAATCGAGGGAACTCTTCAAATATTTTTAGATACCTTAGATCCATAGATTGTTAGTTACAAAACACTTATAAAACTACGTTAGTAAACTAATATCACAAGGCAACATAAACATAAACTACTTATTTTTTAGGACGTAAGACATAATAAAGGACGGTGTAGCGGCGGAGAATATCAGAGTCCCACATCTCTGCTAACATTCTTAGGATGCCATTTGAGCTCCCCCTCATCTGCATCACCACAGATGCCGTCTTCTTGCGTACTATGGCATAAAAGTCCTCTACGCTAGCATCGGCAAACATCCCAGAGGCGCTGCAGAATCGGGGAAGCCCAAAAAGCCTCATACAATAGTGTAGGAATTCCCGAAAAACTGCCTGACTTTGGCTTAAACATGCTTAGACGAACAAAATCATATCTATCTAAAAGTTCCTCTTTACAGGAAAGTGGATTGCCACATCCACGCTGCGTCGTCCATGAACCAGAAGCATTTGCTGCGGTTCATCAAGCGAACGCTGCGGGAGCAACCCGACAAGGTGGTGACCGTGGACAAGGGACAGCCGATGACGCTGAAGGCAGTCTTCGAGAGCATGCAACTGGATACGTACGACCTTAATGTGGACATTCTGGACATGCACGCGGTAAGGGTATAGCTAGCCAGTGGTATTCTTTAGTTCCGTGAATCTTTAGGTACAAATCGCAATTTGCAAGTCAGACTTGCACAGAGCTGCTTGCTTTACCGGGAGCATTAAATTCCTATAACCCAGAACGGTCAGGTAGTTAAACTTCAAAATAAGAAATAGGCTGCTATGTGGCTTCTTAAGGATTCTAGATCATTATTTCTGTCGCGCTGACGTATGTGGAACCGCGCGCTAGAGCGATAAGGACTGCAGGTAGCGTCGAGTAAGGAGATTCATTTCATTCTGGACTGTTTATTCCTCCTCCCAAACTTGACTAATCGTAAGAACATTTTGGAAACTGAATAGGTACGAAAGAACTATGGAATATCGGCCTGTTTCAATAGGCCCGTTTTTGCGGCCTATTGAAACAAGCCGCTTTAAGCATTTTTGAAGCAACCTAGCACTTATAAAAATAAGAATATCAAAAAGGCAAAACATTTTTCAAAAAAACATTAATCTACGGTCATTATCCTCGGAGGAAACAGTCGAAAATGATTGTATGGAAAAATGGCTACCTACTCATCTTTCCTTTTAACTTTCGCTACGCAGCATTTATTTATTATTTTTAATTTATTATTTATATGCGTATTCACTACTAGATGCGGAGAGTTCAAAGGGTTACTTGTGACTATTGTTTTCAATGTTACAGGACCGCAACACGTTCCATAGATTCGACAAGTTCAATGCTAAATACAACCCGGTGGGCGAGTCGCGGCTGCGCGAGGTCTTCCTCAAGACCGACAACTTCCAGAACGGATATTACTTCTCCAAAATTATGAAGGTAGATAGAAAAGTATTTCTAAAACCTGAAGCAATTAGTATCTAACTTTAAACACTAGAGTGTAGGTGTAACTTTAATAACACCTGATGGCGTGCCCCAAATTCCCACACTCTTGCTTGGAATACCTGAGAGAAGCGACTGCCACAGCTGTCCACACCACTGCCCATTGTGCATCTCTTAAATTATTTGAGGAGACTCGACACGAAAGAAGAAGAAGAACACAATGTGTCAAAAATCACATTATTCAGAGCAGTTCCAGTGTTCTAACCAAAAAGGGACTACCCAAACCCTGGCTCCTGTGAATAAGCTTGTATGTCTTCAACAGGAAGTGATATCCGACCTAGAAGAGAGCAAGTACACGTACATAGAGCCGCGCATCTCCATCTACTGCAAGAACAACAAGGAGTGGACCAAGCTTGCGACGTGGGCCGTCAAGAACAACGTGTACTCCGAGCATGTGCGGTGGGTCGTGCAGGTGCCGAGACTCTAGTACGGAATAATCGTTTTTTTTTATTCTTATGAGTGATAGTGACTAGGCAATCCGTCGAGTATTATCAAGGACCGGCCACACCGAAGCTGCGTATACGCGTAATGCGTGACACGTCTTCATCTTACGTAAGCGTATTTTGAGCAGCGGTGGGGTCGCCCTCTTATTGAATACCACCTAATGGGCAAACAATCCCTCTGTAATAAAGAGTGATGATTGCGTTGAATCCTTGATGAGCTTGGTTTTTTATAATTTTAGACACAAACAAATACCTAATTATATGTTTGCCACATGCCTGTGAGTGATAATAAGCCAGTAGTACGAGTACAATTCGTATTGTATTAACGACCGGTTAGCCTAGTGAGTAGTGACGCTGCCTACGAAGCTGAAGGTCCTGGGTTCGAACACCGGTAAAGGCAAATATTTGTGTGATGAGCATGAAAATTTGTTTCTGAGTCTTGGATGTTTTCTATATATTTAAGTATTATATATATGAAATATATCGTCGTCTAGTACCCATAACACAAGCCTTATCAAGCTTACTGTGGGACTGTAGGTCGACATGTGTAAGTTATACCTTAATATTTATTTATTAAATTACTTACACATCATTTGATAATTACCGTTAGCTTTTCGGTGAAGGAAAACATCGTGAGGAAACCTGCATACATCTGAGAAGAAATTCAAAGAGGTATGTGAAGTCCCCAATCCGCACTGGGCCAGCGTGGGGACTACTGCCCGTTCCCTCTCATTCATGAGAGGAGGCCTGTGCCCAGCAGTGGGACGTATATAGGCTGATGATGATGATGATTTATTTATTACTAGCTTCCGCCGTTTTCGTCTGCGTGGATCCGGGATAAAAACTATCCTATATTTTAATCCAGGCTATAAACTATCTTCGTGCAAAATTTCATCCAAATCGGTCGTGCTGTCTAAGCGTGATTGAGTAAGAAACATCCAAACATCTAAAACATCCAAACTTTCGCATTTATAACATTAAGTAGGATTATTATTATTGTCTTCAGCGATATCTATCGAGCAAACAAGTTGCTGAAGAGTTTCCAGGAGTTCCTGGACAACCTATTCAACCCATTGTTCGAAGTGTCCATCGATCCCAGCTCCAACACCGATCTGCACAAGTTCCTCAAGGTACCTTTGTAGTTACACACCGCACAACTCGTAGCATTTAGCTGGCACCCTGATAGTACGAACGGATTAGTGATGTGACAAGTTTAAAGGAGTTTCTCCACACAATCACTAGGTAATCCGTTCGTACTCTCAGGTGCCAGCTAGCTCAGGCACTCATAGTACACTAATACGGCTAGTCTGTCATCAATATCTACGGAGCATGGTAGCTATGTGTGCCTTTGCTTAACACAAGTAGCGTAATGAGGTAAAGACACAAATATAGGCTTTGGGTATCAATAACTATAAATAGAAAGAGTATTCTCCATCTCTCGATATAATGCGAGTAGGTAATGACTAAGCATTTTCATATACCTATTTGACATCCAGCTTGCTTGTCAGCTCAGTCAGTCAGCAGCGTCAACATTTAGGTATAGCACATTTCTGGTGGATGGTGCTGCAGATGGTTCACAGATGGTCGGTTGAGTGTGTCGTCGATGGTACACTTAGTTCAGTGTTTTTAGAATTAAGTCATTTAGTAAGTAGGTAGGTAGGTAGGTATAACACAACCATGTTTAAATGTTAGAAAGGAGCGCACATTCGCCGACAAACTGCCCTGAGTTTGGTAAAACAGGAAATGTATACTTACTGATAAGTTGTTTTTGAAATAAATTAAATAAAATAAAAAATCGTGATCTATTAATTGCACCATACAGTTCCCTTTTGAGTTGCTAGTAGATGCTTATAATACTAACCAACAAATGGCTCGCCAACCCAAAACGTTGGCCTCTGATTACGGATCTTCAAATTGCGAAATGTTTCCAAAAAGTTGGAAAAGTTCTTCGAAAGTTCTAGGAAGTTTCCTGAGAAATAAAGGAAATTTCGCAATTTAGGAAACTTGCCGCTGGCACATCAGTACCTCCGACACGAGTTCTTGCCACTTGTCCCGATCTTGCACCACTTGCCGCCAGTTCATAACTTGAAGATCGCACAGGTAGATGCGTTAGGTATACAGCCAAACACAAAAAAAACATATCAGCACCTATCATGTGTTGCCAGTACGTGATCGCGTTCGACAGCGTGGACGACGAGTCGAAGCCGGAGAACTCGCTGCTGTCGGGCGACATGCGGCGCCCCCCCGAGTGGACGAACGAGGAGAATCCGCCGTACGCGTACTACCTCTACTACATGTACGCCAACATCACCGTGCTTAACCAGCTTCGGAAGTACGTTGGCCAATCATTACATATCAGGCTTGTGACCTCATGTAAAAATTGATAACGTATTGTTGGTAAATGGGTAGTAAACCATCAAATTATTGTGACCCTACTAATCCTACTAATACAATACAATACAATACAAATACTCTTTATTGCACACCTCACACAAACGAAACAATACAAGAACAATAATAATAAAAATTTAATATCACACTAATATTATATTATAAATGCGAAAGTTTGGATGTTTAGATGTTTAGATGTTTGGGTGTTTGTTACTCAATCACGCAAAAACGGCTAAGCGGATTAAGATGGATATTGGTATACATATAGTGTATAGCCTGGATTAACATATAGAATACTTTTCATCCCGGGAATCATCCCCGAAATGGGGGGTGAAAGTTTGTATGGAGCTACAATATAAACGAGTTCCACGCGGACGAAGTTAGTAAAGTATAAATTACAAACCATAATGAAAATTATAAAAATATATACTTAGACCTTGAAAGTCTAGAAAAAATATGCATTTTTTTAGTGTCCAAGAGTTAATTTAAACCTACCAATCCTGACGCTTTTATAGAAACAAAAAATTGTATGACAACTATGGACCTAAACACAGTATTTCGCGACCGAAACAGCAATTTACTTGATTTTCCCTACATTGATTAGTTCAAATAGCGAAGTGTGCCGTCATACTTTTGAGTCAATTAGTATTGAAGCGTTTTGGCTGCCGCCAGTGAGGTCCGTCTTTAACTAAATTTTTTGGGTATTCATGTTTTTTTATAGTTGCTCCCATACAAACATTTTTGTTCCTCTCCAAAAACTGGTTGGAGTGGCATCGTAAAAAAAATCTTAGGTCACAAGCCTATTCAAACATACATAGCAGAACCAAGGCATTAAAAAGAGCTGCAGTCATTTTTGGGGTTTTACTAAGGCTAGCCACAATAATAGAAGTCACAACAGTTACTTATACATACAGAATCCCGAAGCTTACCTGATCTGCGACCCAAAGCGGGATCTTGCTTTCTCAATCTTAGATATGAGGGATTTAACCACAATATGGTTCGCACCACTGTAGGAATCAGACCACTGATTCACCACCCTTCAAGCGACCGTGCTTCATCTACTTAGCTAGTTCTGTATTCATTGGACCACTGATTCACCACCATTGCATCTTTTAGATCGCAAGGACTGAACACATTTGTGCTACGGCCGCATTGCGGCGAATCTGGCCCCGCCACGCACCTCGCCGCAGGATTCTTGCTTTCGGAGAACATTTCCCACGGGCTTGTACTGAAGAAGGTTAGCTCTAGTAACTTTGATCTCTCTGTTGGCATGTAGTATAGTAGTCTAGCGGCTTTGTGGTAAATTAGTTTGATAGATCAAGTGAACAAACACACATAATGCCATGATTCGTTAAGTTTTATTCGCAAAAATATAATCATAAGGCGAGAAAGCTCATTCGTTTGTCTATGCGTAATACTAAGGATCGTTCAATCCATGAAAAAGCACCCCACTTCTCTGCAGATGAAACACAAACTAGTCCAAGGTTCGCTCCTTTGGACTAGCTAGTGCTTGTTCATGCTGGGTTGACGGACGTGAAGGATTGGAACAGATGGGACAACTCAACTTAAGTTCTTGTTTGGTACTCAAATTATTCCTAGGACACGGTAGAAAGCAATTGACAAGACAAGAGGAAATAAGGAAGTTAAAGCAGCAAAATACTGTACCGTCTTATATCCACGTTTTGTTCCCCAGGCGCCGGTGCTCCAGTACCTGTACTACTTGGCCCAGATATTCATTGCCATGTCCCCGCTCAGCAACAACTCGCTGTTCCTCAACTATCACCTCAACCCGCTGCCGGAGTACTTTGCTCGTGGTCTACGCGTCACGCTTTCCACCGACGATCCGCTTCAGTTCCATTACACCAAGGTGGTACTCTAGACACGCCTCTGGAAGCATCACATTAAATACCCATTTCCTTAACATTCTCTCGGACCTGTTGCCAGTGTGTTTTGCGTCGACTTTACTATAATTTTGACATCATGCATCGTCATGTCTATCCTAGCACTGAGAACAAGCTTTCACTCAAAGGAGAGATGGAATGTTTTGTTTCATGTCATCATAACCCCTACATCGCTGAGAAACGACGCTCTTTACCGACAATACCACCTCAACCTGTTACCGAATATGCTCACGTATTTTATACATTTAACATTAAGTCTCCATCCAGTTTATTTTTAATCACTTATCCGGAAACTTTCGAAGTAACATGAAAAACTGTTTATTCCTCAAAGGAACCTCTAATGGAAGAATACAGCATCGCAGCGCAAGCGTGGAAACTTAGCTCCTGTGACATGTGCGAACTGGCACGCAACTCCGTCATGATGTCGGGCTTCCCCCACGAGCACAAGCAGTGCTGGCTGGGCGACGACTACCTGCAGGACGGGCCGGCGGGGAACGACATCACCAGGACCAATGTGCCCAATGTGCGGCTCGCGTATCGGAGAGAGGCGCTGCGGACGGAGCTGGACATCATTCTACGGGTACGTTCAGATGTTTGGGCTAGTAGTATAGTAGTTGGAAGTATTTGTAGGACAAGCCGGCGGGGCAGGGAATGATATTAGGAAGACCAAACGTGCCTAAGTAATGTGCGGCTCGCGTATCGGAGAGAGGCGCTGCGGACGGAGCTGGACATCATTCTACGAATATGTAAATTTAGTGCAGGCTGACGGTAGGTATTTGATAGTATCTGCGGTAGCCAGTAACCATGATATCGGAATTCCCATATGCGCTACAGTCCTGATTGAATGCATATTGTCCAGGATTATCAACAGCTGCGCAAGACATTTATGTTGAATGGAAAGGATCTCTGGACGGAAAAGGCATGCGAAACTGATTGTACCCAAGTTGGAAAATCCAATACTTTGCTTACAAAGCCCAACACTTCAAGATAAATAGGTACCAAGGAATGGCGGATGCAACTGGTGAAACCAGTACTACAGAAAATCAAGTTCAACAAAAAAAAACTGGCTAGTTCTACGAGGACGGGAAAACTCTACAGAATACCCCATGGAATATGGGTCGCATAGCGGTGTTTACAGTGGAAATACAAGCTTTCAGCGAAGCCAAAGCATTGTAGTACCTACTTACAAGAAAGCCAGAAGGGATCGAGTTCATTTGTTTCAAGCAGTATACAGAACGAATCAAAAGCTTCATTCACATTGCAAGAATGGAATGGAATGAATTGGTATTTCAAGAATCGATAACTCAAAGATTTAACAGAGCAAAAGCAAAATGGGAAGCTAACAATCCGGATTTGAACAATGACGAACATTAGGTTACCTATGATTATTGCGTGGCGTGAATAAAATTAGGTAGACATACTTAAACAAAGGTAAAAGCTACCGAATGGAATTGATGAGACTTTCCTGTGATGTAGGTCATAGATTACAATAAAATAAAATGTAAGTAATAATTAATTACACACACACACACACACACACATACACGCACACACACCTATCACCTTCTCACAAATTAACAATTTTTATTTATTTTTAACTTTTTAATTTTTTTCAATTTTTTTATACTGTCTTACCTGACAGACTGTCGTACGGACCTTATTTATGTCAACCTCATAACTAATTAACTGTATGCGAGGCCCTCTTCCCAAGGACCGGTCTGAAAACCAGCGCTGGGTAGGTACTAACTCTCCCTTTATCTATGGTATTAACTTAACCTAGCATATGCTGAGATTGGGACCAACATAACCAATTTCAATTGCATCTTTCTTTTGGTCATACAATTTCATTCGTTTTAAGTTTATCTCTTTTCTGTAATGACTAGGTTAAATATGTGGCAATAAAGATAAGTACATATCTATCTATACAAATATTCTATTGCAAAACTCACCATAAGAATTTCATCATCATCCTCCTAGCGTTATTCCTAATAATACACCTAATCCCAATATTTGGCATAGGCACTAGTTTTACGAAAGCGACTTCCATCTGACCTTCTAACCCAGACGGAAGACTAGACCTTATTGGGATTAGACCGGTTTCCTCACGATGTTTTCCTTCACCGAAAAGCTAACGGTAAAATATTCCGTACATAATATAACCTTGATTATAGCACACTCTCAAAATAAAATGTGCTAAAACTTATCTCTTATCACTCCGTGATATGCAGTTCTGGTTGCAGTTTTATGATTAGTAATTTCGCACTTTCAACCAACATCTTCGGTAGTATAGTGGTAAGTATCCCCGCCTGTCACGCGGGAGACCGGGGTTCGATTCCCCGCCGGAGAGATTCTTTTTGCATTTTATTTTCGTTTTTCATAAAGTTTACTCAGTCTGTAGTATTTTGTTACAATTATATTTATGACTGCCACACTAAATATGTTTTTTTTTGTTACAGATACGTCAAGAAATGCAATCCTTTTTTACATAGGTAAATATTGTGTGACTTGGCAAACTTGGCAATTGGGGCAAATGAGATAATCCCGAAATAATCCAAAGTATGCATTATCTTAGAATTATGAATCACGATTTCAATATCGATACTAATTTAAAGACTGTACTTAAATAGTTAAGACATATTAGATTCATGATATGTCTGAACTCTATACTTTAGGAATTATCCCATATGTAATTATCTTCTGATACACAGCGAAGGTCAAGTGATGAAAGCCTATGTAATGAAAACTGATCACAAAATGATAATTAATAAATAAATTACAAATAACATGATTTATTTATTTATTTAGCTATAATATATTTTGTATCTATTTCTTCCTGATAAAGCATCCAATGGCGCTACAGACATCAACAAATCTAGCAACTGACACGCAACTTTGTCCATTATCCTCACTTGTTAGAGTTCAAAATCGAATGGCACTGTTGAAGTTCTTTATCAGCACGAATTTCGGCAATACAGTAGCATCATACGAATCCCACCCGTATCTCTTAGGTATAGAGGCTAGAATTCCGCTTGCTCACCGTGTGGCGCCGTCTGTTATGGTCGCCGACAAAACGCTCATGGTACGCTAGTCTCACTCTTGTAGTTTACATCATAGGGACTAGTATTGGGTGACGTTTCGAATGACCTCTTCGGCTGTCGCTGTGCCACTTGCTCTACAACTTCACTAAGAAAGCGAGGCTGGTACTGAGTGAGCACTGCACACGAATCCCAACCTTGTGCCCCAAGAGTAAGGCCTAGAATCCCTGAACACTACGTATAGCCTTCTCCTCGTCGAATGGCGTCATCTGCCGGTGCGAATGGAACTCCATAGTGAAGGAAGCTAGTCCGGAACTGAGCGAGCGTAGAGTTGAGGAGTATCCAAGCAGCTCTGATAGGGGGGTGATGCTGTCTATTACCTGTGGACAGACAATAGTTATTTGTGTCTCAACTCAAGGGAGCAAAATGATGTATTTTCGGCGAGGGCGGTACATTGCATCCAGAGTGAAGTGAAGGATTCTACGATGGAATCCTGGAGCCCTAGCATGGTTGGCCTTATCACGCGACAAGTGACAAGATAAGAGCGTCGTCTCGTTCTATCGAACGGTGTCAGCCAGTGACGCACGCTCTATCCTATCACCTATCGCGTGACAAGGCCAACCATGCTACGGCTCCTGACCGTAGCGAGGGATTCTAAGTTAGAATCCTGAGCGTAACGAAGGATTCAAGCGTTAATGCCCAGGAACAAATAAATTTTGCTCCTGAGTGACATGAAAATTACAATGCGCAAATAGTGCACGGATGGACAGTTAACTGTGTCGGCGTTTGTACGTAGATTATCTTTGAAATTTTATGTTTCCGAGTATTTCACACAAGGTTTGTCTCACAAGGTGGACTAATGAATAAGGCCGCGGGAGGCCGCTGGATGCGGATGGCGCAGTACCGGTCAGTGTGGCACTCTTTGGGGGAGGCCTATGTCCAGCAATAGACGTCTTTGGGCTGATATGGCGGTGATGATGTGTATTTTCATGAGCTTTACTAGCAATCTAAGCACAATAGATTGTTACCCGCACCTTGTTCTGGTGCCTCATGTGGACGTGCAGTATCTCGGCGCGGCGGCGCGCCAGGTCCGCCATGACGCGCGCCGAGTGGCTCTCCGGGCACACCACTTGTAGCAACATCACCGGCTCTAGCAGCATTGCTTCTGCTTGCTCGAACACCTGGCATAATAGATTGTTACCCGCACCTTGTTCTGGTGCCTCATGTGGACGTGCAGTATCTCGGCGCGGCGGCGCGCCAGGTCCGCCATGACGCGCGCCGAGTGGCTCTCCGGGCACACCACTTGTAGCAACATCACCGGCTCTAGCAGCATTGCTTCTGCTTGCTCGAACACCTGGCATAATAGATTGTTACCCGCACCTTGTTCTGGTGCCTCATGTGGACGTGCAGTACCTCGGCGCGGCGGCGCGCCAGGTCCGCCATGACGCGCGCCGAGTGGCTCTCCGGGCACACCACTTGTAGCAACATCACCGGCTCTAGCAGCATTGCTTCTGCTTGCTCGAACACCTGGAATAATAGATTGTTACCCGCACCTTGTTCTGGTGCCTCATGTGGACGTGCAGTACCTCGGCGCGGCGGCGCGCCAGGTCCGCCATGACGCGCGCCGAGTGGCTCTCCGGGCACACCACTTGTAGCAACATCACCGGCTCTAGCAGCATTGCTTCTGCTTGCTCGAACACCTGGCATAATAGACATGCATAAAGTTATGAACGCGTATTGACGTACAGGCTGAACCCTCGACCGAATTCCACTGGACTGATTCCGCCTTCAGCGGGTCTTTTTGGTCAATGTTCTTTTGAAAGACGGTTAGAAGATTTGAGCTCCGCGCGACTGATCGCGCTAGTTATTGGGAGCAGTAGTTTAGCGTTATGTAATTCGACGAGTGCCTTGAAGGAAGCAGAAGGACACCTCATCAGCCGGGTAAACTCAGGTAAGTCTGTTCAGTACAGTCCAGGTCTCAGGGTCCTACACCTGCGGGGGGCGTCGTGGTGGAATGTTCGCGATCCCATGGCGCCCCCTTAACGGTAATGCGGGTGGCGCCGGTGTGTTTTTAGTGGGTATGTTCCTCGGATGGCGGTGGGAGGAGACAGTCCCACATAACCCCCAAATTGGCCTTCCCCGGGTCGGGGGTATGTATAAAGCATTTTCACATCGTCAAAAAAAAAAGGGTCCTACACCTGAAGAAGGAGCGTCCCAGCAGCTCCAGCAGTGTCCTTTTAGTGACTTCAAGGCTCCATAACGTTGTCGTTGTTTAATTTATTCTCGTTTCTAAATTTACCTATAGTCCACTAGTCAACATTTTTTGGTTGGGGCTAGCACAACTGAAGCCGCGACGCACTAGCAGACCAGAAAAATCTACTCTCCTCTATCTTATTCACACAGTCCGGGTGACACAGGAGTCACTGAGTCGCGCAAGCCCCGATTTAGCAGCAAATTGTGCTTAACCCCAGAGCAGTTCCATACAAAATCTACGGCCACACCACAGGCAGGCGGAAAATTCCAGCGCCGAATTCGTCCACCTGACTGTGGTAGGGCCATGGATTTTGTATGGAGTAGCTGAGGTCGGAAGCAGCACAAATTCAGTCGTGTAATGATGAAAATTTTAGAAGTGCCTGTTTTTTTGGTGATATGAATAACCTTCCCTAGCACCAGAAAAAAGTTGCGTTAAAAAGTGTACCATAATGTGACGTCACGCGGAACTTTAACGGGCTATATTTCATTCAATTCGCTAAACTTAAGTGGCAGTGGGCGGGGCACATTGCACGTAGAACCGATGGCCGTTGGGGCGGAAAGGTTCTTGAGTGGCGACCACGTACCGCAAGGCGCAGCGTGGGCAGGCCCCCCACAAGGTGGACTGATGACCTGGTAAAGGTCGCCGGAGTCCGCTGGATGCGGGTGGCGCAGGACCGGTCATTGTGGCACTCTTTGGGGGAGGCCTATGTTCAGCAGTGGACGTCTTTGGGCTGATATTTATTTATTTATTTATTTATTTATTTATTAAAAACATGTCAACATGACATTACAGTAAAAAAACCAATGCGTCATGGAACGAAACTAAACAAACTATTTTGGCGACAAAACGGATATGATGATGATGATGATGATATTTCATTATTTTTTGTTTAATTGACAAACTAAAAAATGCGTGTCTAATATTTTTTGATAATCTAACTGACGGACTAAATAGAATTATATTTTTTTAACCCAGGAAAGTACCTTACCTACCCAATTCACTTGGTAGATAAAGGACATCAAACGGTGTATATTACCTTCCTCAAGCATTGTACCACGGTGGCGGCCACCACGGAGTCCGACGTGCCGCGCGTGGACTCGAACCAGTGTAGCGTCACTTGCACGTCCACCATCTGGAAACATTCGTATTGGGTAATAACCATTGCTTTAGAAACAGCCGAGTCTTTGGACGCAATTTTGTCGAAGAATGGGTACATTTTGGTGGTATTCCCGGATACAATGATGTAATATAAAAACCGTTCAGTTCAACTCGCGTGGTGAGGTGAGAGTTCCGTAAACTATTGAGAATTTTTCCGTTACTTTTAATACTCAAACTTTTACAGGTTTTCCAGTAATTTTTAAGCAAGGAACTATTTTCCATATTTTTTTCAGAATTTTAAGCCTAGTAGTTTCGGAGATAATGGGGGAGGGGGAGGGGATGGTCAAATTTCGTCTTTTTTCCTAAATTACATAAAATCTGTTTTTGCTAAAATTATATATAAAAGACTGAGATGCTTACAACACCTTTCATTTGATATGTCACACAATACAGTTTGCGAAACTATGTTTTTTAATTTTCCAGTTTACCCCCAAAAGTGGCCCCCTTTTTCAGAATTCTTTAACTTACTTTACGCGTCCATCTTTGGGTCAACAATTTACATATCTGTACCAAATTTCAACTCAATCGGTCCAGTAGCTGCGGAGCAAATCAGCTGTGACAGACGGACAGGCAGACACGTGAGTGATCCTATAAGGGTTCCGTTTTTTTCCTTTTGAGGTACGGAACCCTTCTATAGTATTTAGTGTTCTGTGGTCGGCGAGCACACAGCCGACTACGCACCGGGCAGCCCAGCTTGGGGCCGTGCAGCAACGCGGTGGTGACGCCCTGGCGGACGGACGCCAGCGAGCGGGGGTGCAGGTGGGCTAGGTTCGCCGCGCTGTCTGCCGACTTGTCCATCCTGAGACAGAACAATACGGGATGTAGACTCTAAATTTATCATTACTTCAAAAAAAAGATGGCAAAAATATGCCTAATGACGAAACTCCCGTTCAAATATCTCAAAGAATTACGAAGCTACAACCGTTTTAATATTGCTTATTAGAGAGAAAACGCTCGTAGATTGTGACGTCACGACCATTGAGCGTCATAGTAAATGATGACAATCGTTTTATATGAACGTGCATTTTGCGGAAAAGGGACAGAACATGCCCCCACTCAAAACTTTGGACACATAAGTTTGTGATTATTTAACCTCTTGCGTTGCTTTTTTCTCCATTTAACTACATTTTTAATCCTTTTTCAAGAAAATACAACAATTAGTTATTTTATTTAGTGTCTACATCCCTATTATTTAGATAATCGAACACACAAGGCTCTTGGTGAAAGTCTGAGGTTGCAGCTTTGTAAGTATGAAAGAATTTCTTTATTAAAACATGAAAAAAGGAAAAAAACCAAATCGACTTTAAATCTGTAACGTAGGCTTTGTCAGGTGGGTACAGCTATAAATCAGCAACACGCATCGCGTTTGTTTGTAAGTAGGGGATAATTTCTGAAACTCTTTTCACTGATTTCAAAAATTCTTCACGTTCTTCGTAGACATCGTGACCTTGACGTGCTGCCTCACGTCCGCCATCTTGCGGTCCACAGCCAGCGTCTGCTTACCGCTCCCGACCAAAGCTTTACAGTACATGGAACTATATACATCATCTTATATTCTATCCCATTGTCTGACCTTAACACTTTATCAGTCGCGACGCCTTTCACGTTCTTCGCAGACATCGTGACCTTGACCTGCTGCCTCGCGCCCGCCATCTTGCGGTCCAAAGCCAGCGTCTGCTTACCGCTCCCGACCAGAGCCTTTCGGTACATGGAACCCTACACATTAACTTGTATTCTATCCCATTGTCGGACCTTAACACTTTATCAGCCGCGACGCCCTTCACGTTCTTCGCGGACATCGTGACCTTGACCTGCTGCCTCGCGCCCGCCATCTTGCGGTCCACAGCCAGCGTCTGCTTACCGCTCTGACCATTGCCTTTCGGTACATGGAACCCTACACATTAACTTGTATTCTGTCCCATTGTCGGACCTTAACACTTTATCAGCCGCGACGCCCTTCACGTTCTTCGCGGACATCGTGACCTTGACCTGCTGCCTCGCGCCCGCCATCTTGCGGTCCACAGCCAGCGTCTGCTTACCGCTCTGACCATTGCCTTTCGGTACATGGAACCCTACACATTAACTTGTATTCTATCCCATTGTCGGACCTTAACACTTTATCAGCCGCGACGCCCTTCACGTTCTTCGCGGACATCGTGACCTTGACCTGCTGCCTCGCGCCCGCCATCTTGCGGTCCACAGCCAGCGTCTGCTTACCACTCTGACCATTGCCTTTCGGTACATGGAACCCTACACATTAACTTGTATTCTATCCCATTGTCGGACCTTAACACTTTATCAGCCGCGACGCCCTTCACGTTCTTCGCGGACATCGTGACCTTGACCTGCTGCCTCGCGCCCGCCATCTTGCGGTCCACAGCCAGCGTCTGCTTACCGCTCTGACCATTGCCTTTCGGTACATGGAACCCTACACATTAACTTGTATTCTATCCCATTGTCGGACCTTAACACTTTATCAGCCGCGACGCCCTTCACGTTCTTCGCGGACATCGTGACCTTGACCTGCTGCCTCGCGCCCGCCATCTTGCGGTCCACAGCCAGCGTCTGCTTACCGCTCTGACCATTGCCTTTCGGTACATGGAACCCTACACATTAAGTTGTATTCTATCCCATTGTCTGACCTTAACACTTTATCATCCGCTACGCCCTTCTCGTTCTTTGCGCACATCGTGACCTTGACCTGCTGCCTCGCGCCCGTCATCTTGCGGTCCACAGCCAGCGTCTGCTTACCGCTCCCGATCAGAGCCTTTCGGTACATGGAATCCTACACATTAACTTGTATTCTATCCCATTGTCTGACCTTAACACTTTATCAGCCGCGACGCCCTTCACGTTCTTCGCGGACATCGTGACCTTGACCTGCTGACTCGCGCCCGCCATCTTTCTGTCGACAGCCAGCTTCTGCTTGCCGCTCCCGACCAAAGCCTCACAGTACATAGAATTCTATACATCATCTTGTATTCTATCCCATTGTCTGACCTTAACACTTTATCAGCCGCGACGCCCTTCACGTTCTTCGCGGACATCGTGACCTTGACGTGCTGCCTCGCGCCCGCCATCTTGCGGTCCACAGCCAGCGTCTGCTTACCGCTCCCGATCAGAGCCTTTCGGTACATGGAACCCTACACATTAACTTGTATTCTATCCCATTGTCTGACCTTAACACTTTATCAGCCGCGACGCCCTTCACGTTCTTCGCGGACATCGTGACCTTGACCTGCTGACTCGCGCCCGCCATCTTTCTATCGACAGCCAGCGTCTGCTTGCCGCTCCCGACCAAAGCCTCACAATACATGGAACTCTATACATCATCTTGTATTCTATCCCATTGTCTGACCTTAACACTTTATCATCCGCTACGCCCTTCTCGTTCTTTGCGCACATCGTGACCTTGACCTGCTGCCTCGCGCCCGCCATCTTGCGGTCCACAGCCAGCGTCTGCTTACCGCTCTGACCATTGCCTTTCGGTACATGGAACCCTACACATTAACTTGTATTCTATCCCATTGTCTGACCTTAACACTTTATCAGCCGCGACGCCCTTCACGTTCTTCGCAGAGAGCGTGACCTTGACTTGCTGCCTCGCGCCCGCCATCTTGCGGTCGATAGCCAGCGTTTGTTTGCCGCTACCGACCAAAGCCTCTCGGTACGCTATCTGCATGGGACCGAGTTCGACGTCAATCTTGTACTCGCGAACGATCCGCTCCTTTATTATTTCGAGATGCAGCTCGCCCATGCCTGGAAAGAGAATTTTGATATTAATCTTTCTTATAACGCGGATCCGCGAAATATAAAGCTAAGGATAAAAAATGCCGCAGCATACAAGAGGTTAAAGTCAGAAGCCTACTGTTGCATATACGCGAAGCAAACTAGTATAACGGCCTTATTCATAACCACAGAGTATTTTAGGTAGTCGAGAGCGCTTCGTCGTAGCATGGGTTGCATCGACCACGCTTCGCAAGCCGACGTTAAATATGGTGCGGGCAGCTGACATCTCATAGAATTGACAAACATCCCACACAACTAGATTTTAACGGACGCAAACTTACGATTACCGACTGTTTGAAACAACCGCGGCTCTTAGTGTATACATCCCACACAACTAGATTTTAACGGACGCAAACTTACAATTACCGACTGTTTGAAACAACCGCGGCTCTTAGTGTAAGGAGGCCTCCTTATGTGTGAGTCATGTGGACTAAAGATCTATTATGGAAATCGACTGGATGAAGGCGGCAAGATGGAATATTGTAGCGACCGTAGGGAGAAGCCCAGGTAGGTGGACTTCCTTCGACTGATATGTGGGACTGCAGGAGAAGAACAAGCGATGTCGTTTTTATACTTAATTTACTAAGATAACTCCAGAATCACTCTCATCATCATATTAGCCGAAAGACGTCCACTGATGGACAGTGCTTCCCCTAGAGAGTGCCAAATTGACTGGTCCTGCGCCACCCGCATCCAGCGGACTCCCGCGACCTACCAGGTCATCAGTCCACCTTGTGGGGGGCCTACCCGCGCCGCGCCTTCCGGTACGTGGTCGCCACTCGAGAACCTTTCCGCCCCAACGGCCATCGGTTCTACGTGCATTGTGCCCCGCCCGCTGCCACTTAAGTTTAGCAATTCGGAGGGCTATATCGGTTACCTTGGCGGGCTTGGTTGGTAAGTGAATATTACCGGAAACATACTCCGTCTAACCTATAACTTCATTCTATTCCTTTCTCGCTCACACGTAGCACGCTGTCCCTTTCTTACCGTTCCATTCCAAGCACACATCATCTTCCATCCCACATTCAGCCGTCCTACACTATTTGTTCGCCGTCCGACAACACATTCTGAGCTCCACTCTCCAGCGCAAAGTTTGATAACATGCTACATAATATTGTATACTTACTGATAAGAGTTACATTATAACAACTACTGGTAACAATTTTGTATAGAAAACTACCGTGACAATCAGACATCATCATTCGCTTGGCCTTATCCCATTTACTTGGGGTCGGCGCAGCATGTTTTTTCTTCCATACCTCTCTATCGCCCGTCAACTCATCACACACTTCCTTCCTATTCATATCGTCTCTCACGCAGTCCATCCACCTTTTTCTTGGTCTATCATCCCTCCGCATAACATGTCCATACCACCGTAGGCGATTCGCTCTCAGCTTTTCAGTTATGGGTGCTACTTTCAGGCTTCCTCTTATATACTCATTCCTTATTCGATCCATTCTCGTCACGCCACACATCCATCTCAACATTCTCATCTCTGTAACATGCAATCTCGTTTCATCCGTCATCTTTGCGGCCCAACATTCCGATCGCATTGCATCCACCGTGAGAATCAGACATATTAAAATATAATAAAAACGGGTCACTCACGTATTATAATGTCGAAAATCGCTCGACATGTTCCGAACCGATTCGCGGTTCTTAGTCATGAGCGCACGCGTTGCCGGCGCGTTTAGCACTGCGGGCCCGCGCCTTGCACGCTCGACTGGTTTGCGCAGGCGCAGGCGGGGTCGGCGCAGAAGGCGAGAATCTACCCTCATTTTCTTCAGCATTGTTCCATGTCGTGTTACACACAACACTTAAAACGTCACTTGCTAAAGTCTCGTCCACACTGGTAACAACATCAAAACTACACTTGTACCGGTTTTGACGGTAAGACATGTCCATACCTGCTAGCACGAGCTGTCCGGACTCGTCATCAGTAACGACTCTCAGGCTGGGGTCCTCTCGGGCCAGTTCGCTGAGAGCGGTCTCGAGCGCGCCCTGCGAGGCGGCGCTCGGCGGCTCGATGGAGCATAGAAACACGGGCTCGGGGATTGTCGTGCCTGTAGACAAGCACTCTTTTCTGACAAAATTTGTTTTCATCACACTTGCTCGTCAATGGCGTTATTACTTGCGAGCGTACAGAGCAGTTTTAGCCGTTTTACCTCCCACGGGCTGTTAAGTTTAGCTTTAAAATATAGAACCCTCTGATTGGCTTAAGCAAATCTGGTTGCTGTGTGATTGGTTGAATAAAAAAATCTAGTTGGTCACGACGCCCCGCCCCGCAAGAATACTGCTCTGTGATTGGTTGAAATATTGAACTGCGCGCTCTACTAGCACTGATCTGGAAGTGAAGTTGTCAATTTTTGATTGGTGCTGCTGTATGAAACTTACATTTTTATGTCTTTTGTTGTTATTTATTTCCTCGCAAATGTGATGAAAAACATTGTGTATAACACGGGCGTAAGAATATTGCAAACTCGAGTCATCAAAAGCCCTCCGCCTTCGGCGTCGGGCTTCTGATAGACTCTCGTTAGCAATACTCCACTTACGCCCCTCGTTAAACAATGTACTATTTCATCACACTTGCTCGTCAATGGCGTTATTACTTGCGAGCGTACAGAGCCGTTTTACCTCCCACGGGCTGTTAAGTTTAGTTTTAAAATATAGAACCCTCTGATTGGCTAAAGCAAATCTGGTTGCTCTGTGATTGGTTGAAAAAAAAAATCTAGTTGGCCATGCCGCCCCGCCCCGCAAAAATACTGCTCTGTGATTGGTTGAAAATATTGAAGCTTGTCGCTCCACTAGCACTGATCTGGAAGTGAAGTTGTCTATTTTTGATTGGTGCGGCTGTATGAAACTTAGATTTTTCTGTCTTTTGTAGTTATTTATTTCCTCGCAAATGTGATGAAAAACATTGTGTATAACACGGGCGTAAGAATATTGCAAACTCGAATCATCAAAAGCCCTCCGCCTTCGGCGTCGGGCTTCTGATAGACTCTCGTTAGCAATATTCCACTTACGCCCCTCGTTAAACAATGTACTATTTCATCACACTTGCTCGTAACTTGCCTCTTATAACGTCGCTGTTTGGCTAATAATCCAGGATATTAAACACGCGTGAGTTATAGCATTACGACACTCGTGCGTTATATTTATATTCTTATAATAATAATATAATAATAAATCTTTTATTTCGGACTGAATCCATAGGTGTTAGTTACAGACTTATATTCTAGTGTTATTGTTACTTAAAAATTTAAAAAATAAAATAAAGTACGATTCACGATTTTTCAAGTGTGGAGCTTAGTCCATCTCTGTAGAAGGGGGGAGTCCCATCTATCCGCTAACGCTACCAGGATGCCGTTGGCGCTGCCTCGCCAGCGGTTTAGTAGTGAGGCACACCGTTTACGCATGATGGCCGCAAAGCCATCAACCTGTGCCTCCGCAAACATCCCCGAGGCACTGCAGTGACGAGGCAGCCCCATCAGCATCCTGAAAGCGTTATTATATTGTACCCGTAGGTCACTGTACGCCCGCTGCGTAAAACCACTCCACAGGCTGCACGTGTAGAAGGACTGGCAGTAAGCTTTAAAAAGCGTAACCTTTACTGCCTTCGTACAGCGAGCAAACCTGCGGGTCAGCATATTGCAACGGACGGCCAGCGCCTTGTTGCGAGGTACATCTTATCCCTATTAAGATGTACCTCGCAACAAGGCGTATGTATATATTTGTATTGTAGTTATTTCCTAAATTACTTCAAATCAGTTTTAGCTTTTTAAAATTATTAAAAAAAAACTGAGATGCCTACAACAACCCCTTTCATTTGATATTTCACACAATACAGTTTGCGAAACTTTTTTTTATTTTTCCACTTTACCCCCCAAAAGTGGCCACCCTGTTCAGAATTTATTAATTTACCTTACAAGTCCATATTTGGGTCACCAATTTACATATGTTCACCAAATTTCAACTCAATCGGTCCAGTAGTTTCGGAGCAAATCGGACAGACAGACGCACGAGTGATCCTATAAGGGATCCGTTTTTTTTCCTTTTGAGATACGGAACCCTAAAAATATGACTACTTACCAATGCCCAACAGAACATCCGCTGTCTCCTCGGGACTGGGCTCAGCGTCCATGGCAGCCATCCTCTGTCTAGCGCCGGGCGGCGTCACCCGCTGCGCATACGCAGAGTCCTTTAAACACGAGGTCAGACGCGACTTGGCGCGGCTGGCCGCAGCCTGAGTGGAGGTCACCAGGTCTCCAGTCATGGTTGCCTGGGATGAAAAAAGAATATATCGTGGGACAATTCACACCAATTGATCTAGTCCCAAACTAGGCAAAGCCTGTACTATGGGTACTAGACAACGGAAAACATACTTATATAGATAAACACATACTTATATAGATATTAAACATCCAAGACTCGAGAACAAACATTCGTATTCATCATACAAATATCTGCCCTGACTGGGGATCGAACCCGGGACCTCTAGCTTCATAATCAGGTTCTCTAACCACTAGGCTATTCGGTCGTCTAGAATAGTTATTTGTGTCTCAAGGGAGCAAAATTGTGTATTTACGGCGAGAGACATTGAATCTGGAGTGAAGCGAAGAATTCTACTATAGAGTCCTGAGCGTAACGAAGGATTCAAGCGTTAACGCCCATGACGAAAATAATTTTGCTCCCGAGTGACACATACAATTTTTCACTCCGACTATGAGGAATATATAACAGTCTATATATAGATTTCAGTAAAACTTATAATTTATTCTGATATTTTTTTTTATTATTACGAAAAATTCATAAATTGTCATATAACGTAGTTAAAGTTAAAACTTGAAATATGTTCGTTTTTAATCGATTACGATGAAATTACAATCGATTATTTTGTTAATTGGCAATAAATTAAAAAAAGTAGCTTGAACAGAAAAGTAGCATTTTGATCCCTCTCGTCGTGGAGCAAAACTTACTTTTCCGAATGAAAGGTGTGAAATAGTACATTGTTTAACGAGGGGCGTAAGTGGAGGAATATTGCTAACGAGAGTCTATCAGAAGCCCGACGCCGAAGGCGGAGGGCTTTTGATGACTCGAGTTTGCAATGTTCTTACGCCCGTGTTATACACAATGTTTTTCATCACATTTGCGAGGAAATAAATAACTACAAAAGACAGAAAAATCTAAGTTCCATACAGCCTCACCAATCAAAAATTGACAACTTCACTTCCAGATCAGTGCTAGTGGAGTTCAATATTTCAACCAATCACAGAGCAGTATTCTTGCGGGGCGGGGCCGGCTTGACCAACTAGATTTTTTTTTCAACCAATCACAGAGCAACCAGATTTGCTTAAGCCAATCAGAGGGTTCTATTATTTAAAAACTAAACTTAACAGCCCGTGGGAGGTAAAACGGCTATAACTGCTCTGTACGCTCGCAAGTAATAACGCCATTGACGAGCAAGTGTGATGAAAAACTTATTTAAAGATGCAGTGAACGCAAAATCCATTGCCAGCGATTACATTCGAATTTAGGATCATGTTTTACTAGGCGCTAGAAAAGTGGCAATTTGCGTTTTATTATCACAGTCGCAAGGACCATAGTCCCGTAGCCGTTAAATGAATGTTACCTTCAGCGAACTGACGACGGCGATGTTGCCCTCCGTGACGCGCTCCACCGGCTTGTATTCGTCCGCCAACGCCATATACAGCGACCCTGTCTGACCACACGAGTTATAATGAAATTGGCTACTTTCCTTAAAAAAAATATTTAGTCCGTCAATGAGATTATCAAAAAATATTACAGACGTATTTTTTTGTTAGTCAATTAAATAAATAACCTGACAAATGCGGGTTCAACTCGCGTGGTGAGGGTTCCGTAAAATTGCTATGCTCTAAGCATCAGGCGCTCCATACAAAATACACAAAAATATTGAGCATTTTCCCGTTACTTGGAGTACTCAAACTTCTTATAGGTTTTCCTGTAATCTTTAGGCAAAGAACTATTTTCCGTATTTTTTTTCAGAGTTTTAAGCCTAGTACTTTCGGCGATAAGGGGGGAATGGTCAATTTTCGTCTTTTTTCCTAAATTACTTCAAATCTCTTTTTGCTAAAATTATAAAAAATATATATTTGAGATGCTTACAACAACCCCTTTCATTTAATATGTCACACAATACAGTTTGCAAAACTTTTTTTTTTAATTTTCCAGTTTACCCCAAAAAGTGGCTCTCTTGTTTAGAATTCATTAATTTACTTTACGCGTCCATCTTTGGGTCACCAATTTACATATGTTTACCAAATTTCAACTCAATCGGTCCAGTAGTTTCGGAGCAAATCGGCTGTGACAGACGGACAGACAGACGCACGAGTGATCCTAAAAGGGTTCCGTTTTTTTTCCTTTTGAGGTACGGAACCCTAAAAATTTAACGGGCTATGTCTTTATAATTTTTTGTTTAATTGACAAACAAAAAAATACGTGCCCAATAATTTTTGATAATCTAACTGACATACTAAATAGAATTATATATCTTTTACAATTATTCAAATTGGCCGCGTTGTACAGTAATCCATCCAAAAAGCGACTTTACCGTGTAGGCTAAAAAATTCAAAAACCAATAACACGTTTACAAAAATCTGACATTTAATAGGTTCTACTTGGTAGTAAATTAAATTAACATAGAGAAATCTCTAGCTCGAGAATGTAAAGCTTAACAAGTTAGTCTGGGGTTTGTTTACGGAACCAACTTAGGAAACATGACAGAACTGTCGTACAATCAACCAATACTGACATAAACTAGTACATTACATACCTAGGGCGGTGAATTCGTGAATGCCCCAAATCGCAGGTGTTTGTGCCCCGAACCGAAGGTCGATCTGGGGCTTTACGAATTACCGCCCGTGGTTTGTCTAAAGTTTTACGTCTTGCCTTGGCCAGGAAGTGAGATTTTCAACTCGCGTAGCGGGCAGAAAATATAAGTAAAGATTTATACAAACCTGTTCACTCCTATCCTGTCCTAAATTATAAATCTTCTGCCCCTTGGCTATCTCTCCACTATACAACCTTAAGAATGTAAGCACTCCTCTCTGATCATCGTGCTGCACTTTGAACGCTCTCGCCGCTAAATCACTCCCAAAGCAACCATACAGACTATTACACTCCAACGGAGACGGCAAATACTCTATCACACCGTCCATCAACGTTTGGACACCTATGTTCTTATACGAACTCCCACAGAGCACTGGGAACGCTGACATTTTCAGCGTACACCGTCTTATAGCAGCGTTAATCTCCTCTGCCTTTAAGTTGTCTAAAGATTCCTGCTGTATAATGGTGTCGGCTAAAGTGTCATCTAACGATGATAGCTGGTCGATGAGTGCGGTATGATCGGTGAGAGTGGTTTCCCATCGGACGCCATCTTCCTTTTCTGTCAGTTTGCGCCGTGTTAGGTTCTGACCACGCCCTTGCGTCCAGATGATTTCTTCTTTTGTTACTAGGTCGATGAGGCCTGGAATTAATGAAGATATTTTCAAATCGAAAGCTAAGTAATTAAATTTAATGAAATTTGTGACACGTCCCTCAGAAATGAGGATACAGCCAAGAAGAAGAAGTTTCTTTTCAGAATTTGTCCAATCGGTTTTCAAATATTCAATCTTTTCAATAATCCACAGTCTTGTAGACTGGTATACTTATATAGATAATGTATCTATTTTATTTTAAGAAAACATTTCCGAGGAAAAATATCTCATTTAAAGAAGAAAACAAATAAGGAGAAATTCTAAGGGTAGGGCAGGTCAAGACTTAGAGCATACATAACTGGAGTACTCGTAGCCTTTCACTAACTTACCCCTCTGTAGAAAACCTTGCACAATGTGCAAAAAATCATACAAAGACAATTTCACAATCGATTAATGGTCATTTACAAAATGGCCTCGCAAGAGAACACTTATCATAAAAATGCCGGCATGTTGCTGTAAGCACTTGATATTGTAAACGTTCAACCACTTCAAGCTTTCAATATACTATTGAGTTTCAATGTTCTATTAAGATGCTCCCCCCCGCCCCCGCAAAATTCGGCAGACATTTTTGTACGCAAATACGACATAAGGCTACTCCAGTTATGTATGCTCTAAGGGTCAAGAGTACTTCAAACTGAGGATGTATGAAAAAGCAATGAATGAAGCGAAGGATGTTCGTAGCAAATGGAAGTCCGTGATCTCTGCCTACCCCTCTGGTAAACAGGCGTGATAGCGTAGGTAACCAAATGACTGGTATCAAGGTCCAGTCTTACCAACAAGCCTGCCCTCGTATACTACAGCCTCGTGCAGCAGCAGCGGCGCGGCCTGCAGCTTGTCCCTCACGGAGGCCACACACAGCGCCGCACTGGCGTCCCCGCGGTCCATCTTGTTGAGGTACAGGAGACGCGGCACGCGGTGAGCGCTCGCTTGCCGCCATACTGTCAACGTCTGGGCTTCTACTCCTATAGGAAAGGTACACAATGGATGTTAATAATATTAATTTGAGTATTGCTTTCCACTTTATTTTACATTCCACATTTTGTTGTGTTATTTAAAGTTTAGGTGGGTTTAGGTGATTTTAGATTACATTTTAATGTGATGTAAAATTGTTCTTATACATTAATTTTATAAGAATAAATGAACTTCAAGCTTGAGCCATATCTTAATCACCAAAGTGTTTGCAATCTTCACATCTATGATGATTTATGATATTAATGTATTTTCAATTGATATAGACATAGACATAGACATAGAAAATCTTTATTTAACATCACATGTTAGACATATAGTATACAAATTGGCCTTAAGATTAGACTTAACACCTATACAGTACCGTAAATACGAGGCATAGCAATGTGTGATGTTAAAAAGGGGCTAGACTCAGCATAATGTTGCAGTGAGTAGGTATAGGTATACCTACACCGCAACGCTGGTTTTCAGTTAGACCCTTTCATATAGCTTTAATCATAGTATTATTATATCGGAACATAGTAAAAATGTATTTTAAGTGTGAGTAATGTAAAACAAAATAATCAGTTTGTATAATAAAGGCTTAAATAAATAAATAAATCATAAACTCACAGAGTGTGGAGTGTGATGAGCCTCTTGGGACCTCAAACCTAGAGTTCATCCTCACCTGCGGAAGCATCCAGGACAACAACAGCTCCATCAAGCACAGCAAGGCTCTGTTCTACTTCCATGGTGAAGTCAATGTGGCCTGGTGTGTCTATAAGGTTGATCTGGCTACCCCGCCACGGGAATGATACGGCCGCAGCTGTGTAAAATAAATACACTTAGCTCGATATGTCACCATTATTTTTCTATGTTAGATTTCAAAAAAAAAAAAACTGTATTGTGACATACATGTTCCTTATCTAATTACTGAACAGTTATATGACTAGAGTATAGTAGGTTTAAAATAAATAAATAAGTGTAAATTACAGAAATAGATTTTTAATCTTTCTGTCTAGATAAAACAACTGCATTCTCAATTTACTGTAGCCCTACATGTGAGGTAGCAGTATTAAAATTCGACTATTTACTAGTTACAAGTTACCTCATAAAAAAATCACAACTAAATAGATAATATATTTACATGTAATAGTGATGCCCCGCTGTCTCTCCTGCTCCATGTAGTCGGTGACCGTGTTCCCGTGGTGCACCTCGCCCATCGTGCGGATCGTGCCCGAGTAGAACAGCATCCGCTCCGTTGTCGTAGTTTTGCCTATAATATGTTTATGTAATTAACTTTTACACTTACAGAGCTTACAGAACTTTAATTAGTATCAGACAATTTTGCTTAACTACACTACGACGTATTCTTAACATAACAGTAAGTAATAAATGTCATTGAAGTGTAATTTTTAATATACCTATCAAGTGAGTGTTACAAACCAAATCTAACCTGCATCTATGTGCGCTAAGATGCCGATGTTGCGAATCTTCTCCATTTTAACTTTGCCCTCGGATTCGGCTGTACAATATCTTCGAAGTTGTCCATTTTTTAATAGTTTTCTATAATAATTAACTAAACAAAACGTTCTCATCTTGGTCATCACAGCACTGATCATGGTTAGGCAACTTAGTGGTCAGCTTCAGAAATTAATTTAAACGCCCCTTTGCGAGTCAGATTGTAAAACAATTATGCATTTCGAGCCGAATTACTAGAGGGCGCCGGGGTTCTCTTGACGTAATAAAAGTTCCTATTAAAGGCGTCAGATGACGCTGTCTTCAAATTCGTGCCTGTTTCATCCAGTGTGGCTGTACAACAATATTTGGTAATTTTAGAATAAAAATTGGTAAGTACTATTATTTTATTAAAATTTCAAATATTTATCCTTCCTGCAATACTTAACTGTTTGGATTTATTTAGTCTTAAAATAATGCATTTAATTTATGAAAATGGCAGCTAGGCAGCTATAAACGGTGGAGTAGTAATTTTGTCTATGTGTGGCAACATTTTAAAAATTGTCTTGTCACAAGTTTGTCAAACTGCCGCCAAATCTGAATCTGAATGAAAAAATTTATATTCGTGTTTTCTGGTAGTACATTACTAATATCAAAATACTTTCGTTTTGGAGTAAATATGGCTCCAAGACGCTGTTGTGTGCCTTCTTGCACAGTGACTCAAGGAGACGGTGAGAATTCAAATTAATCAAAGACTGCCGATAAAAACTGAGCATTTTAAAACAAAACCTTTATATTACGGCATGATTTTCAGGTATACCTTTGCATGGGTTTCCAAACCCGACCATGCTCACCAAACCTGAGGAACTGGAGAGGTTCAGGACATGGGTAATGAGGATCGGAGGAGACATTGTGGGTGAAGATGATTTGGTAATTTTCCGAAACCGAAGAATATGCCATCGCCACTTCGAGGCTATTTATACATATCCGAATCAGCGAATTACTCGTTTGGCTATACCGTCGCTACATATTCCAGGTAAGATTAACACTAGATTTGTTTACTCGTCCTTTACAAACGTATACATTTATCGCAACTATACCGACATGGCCATAGCTAGTCAAATTGAATTGTTTGAGGACTTGTAAAATTTTCATCGGTGGATCATCATTATGACACATATTTTATATGGTATTAACGCTTAGACTGCGCCAAAATAAGCAAACTTTATTTAAAAAATAAAAGATAGAGATAGAGAGATGAGATATTGTACCCATTCCCACTATAGCTAAGGGTCTAGGCAGGACTTGGTATTTTTTTTATCGGTGGGTCATCATTATATATTTAATATTTTGTAATGGTTCTATGAAAACCCTCAGCGCGATATATTTTTTTATTTATTTCTTTTGTCATTGTAAAGAATGTGTAAAGAAAAGCATATTATATCAAATAAATGATAGCCACCATTACTTACGGAGATAGAACCTATAAATATGTAGAATAGAATAAAACATGCTTATTTTAGCGTAATCTACATAATTCAATCTAATTTAAGCCTAAAAACGGCAAAAATTTAAAAAAATACAAAAAATATGTATGTCCTAAGTCCTACGCACCCTTTGCCCTCCCGACACTATTTTTGAATAAAGAAAAGTTAAAAAAAATAACAAGTAGGTACAGTAAGCGCCACACAGGGCACTACGTACGTGATCTGTACCACGAAACACTAACTTTGTTCGTTCGTGTTTCTCCTTCTTTGTCCTTCGCATGTAACACGTACGAACGAAATTGTCGTTTAGCAGCCGCTCTGAAATAGTCACCTCAGAGCGCATCAGATGTAGGTATTTGATTGTAATTAATAACTACAACATGGAAAGGTTGAAAAACCCCCGATGTTTTCATTTCAAAGTTCAATATCTCAAAAACGGCTTAACCGATTTTGTTGAAACGTAGCTAAGAACCATCTCGATCACGTCAGCTTTCGGATAAAAAAAAACCGCATTCAAATCGGTCCATTATTTTAGGAGCTACGGTGCCACAGACAGACACACAGACACGTCAAACTTATAAGACCCCTCTTTTTGCGACGGGGGCTAAAAATATAAAACCGATTTCAGTGCAGTCTTTTCTCAATCGAACGTCTTCATAACAGAGATTATAACGACTCCGTAACACTCTATAGTATTACGTCGATTTGTACATCTAGGTAGACTTGCCCGCTGTTTCCCAGAAGTCACAAATTCGTAACAATGTCAATTCGAAATGTTTCTTTTTTGTTTCAGGTTTGCCAAGTCCTTCACAAGCTTCAGGACCTACTGGTCCCACACAAGGTAAGATCGTCACACAGTTTGCTAAAAATATATATTATTGTCGCTTTAAACAAGCTTATAAATATTAATACACTCAAGAGCAAAAGTTTCGGGTACAGTTTGTATAGAATTTCATTACAAACTGTACCCGAAACTTTTGCTCTAGAGTGTATATAGGTAATAATACTAACTTGATGATTGATATTAACTGATTGACCTGGTAAAGGTTGCTGGAGTCCGCTGGATGCGGGTGGCACAGGACCGGTCATTGTGGCACTCTGTCCTATGTCTGGGGGAGGCCTATGTCCAGCAGTGGACGTCTTTCGCCTGATATGATGACGATGATGATGATGAATACTATTAACTTTTACCAGACTCCGCGCGGAACACGTCCTTATATCGTAGCTTCGCGTTTAAACTTTCTCTCCCCATTTGTAACCCCTTAGGGATGATTTTTGGGGTAAACACTATCTTAAATGTCGATCCCCAAGACTTGAACTATCCTCTTACAATAAAATTGTCATCCCAATCGGTTGAAAGGTTTAACAATCAGAGTTATTTTCGGATCTATAATATTATTTTATTACCTAGTAGAAGTTCAGTAATGTAAATCGATTTTCTATTACTTACCATATTTCATTCTTATTAACCGACTTATATAGAAGAAAGTAGATAATTAATTCCTCTTTTATTTATTTACACGATTTATGTTTTTCGAGCGTAGTGTGTAAGAAAGAGGTAGGTATGTTAGAATTAGCAAAGCGACCTAAGCTCAGGTTTGATGAATTTTGATATACAATAAGCACGGACGGCTATCACAGGACACATGTTGTCCGATATTTTTTTTGTTCAAAAGCAGTTGTCATCAGGTTATACTCGTAAATTTGGTGAAATCTGATTATGGGATCCATGAGAAATTGAGTGAACTTAGGTATCCGTATGGCGATTTCGGTATTTTTAACCGACTTCAAAAAAGGAGGAGGTTATAAAATATGTTCCATGAATATTTTTTTTATGTATGTTCGCCGATTTCTCCGTCAATTGTGGACCGATTTTAAAAATTCTTTTTTTAGTCGAAAATGTATACTCCTGAGATAGTCCCATTTTCACGAAGTTAGGATCTGATAATGGAATCCCAGGGAAATCGAGGTCAACCCTGAAATTTTATAGGCACGTGTGTAGTGATTTCGGTATTTTCTATAAGGTATAACTCGTGTATGTACCCTCGGAAATCGCAATTTTGGTGAAGTGAAGAAAACTTACTGCACTCCTCAAGGATGTAAAGTACCTACGTTAAAGATTCTGACATGATTCCGTTGAAGTAGCAACTAATGAAGTGTCAATTCTGAGATCCTTGAGGAATCAACGGAACTCCTCAAATATTATCAGCTCACATAAAGTCAAAGTGGTTTATTCTTCAATTTAGGCATATTACATGCACCGGTTCGGAAAGAAAACCTCTGCCTCGAGAAGAACCGGCGTAAAAAACTCGGCGAGGTATCATTTCAGTATCAGAGTATTATAAAATTTTAAAATTACATTGCTACAGTAGAAAGCCTATTTACTTTGCGATAGATTTCTAGTGCAGGATTTTATCTCTGCCAAATATCCCTACCCTATCCATGATGTACCTAATCGTTTATCTTATAATAGATATGCTTTTGAAATAAGTGTCTGTTTTACGACAGATTTGAATAGTGCAGGAATAGTTTATTTTATTCTTTTTAGCGCATTTTAATAAAAGCGCTTGTTTTAAAAAAAGTTTTTTATATATGTGACTTCCAATATTTAGCATATTAGGATCTATATTTACACCTAGAAATTATATGCTGTTAACTGTTTCTACTGCTACTCCTGCTTGACTTATATTTAGGGTAGTTGGCCTAGTTTTATAATTTCTGAATTGCATGAGTTTGGTTTTACTTAGGTTTACATCTAGATTAAGTTTTCCAAGCCATTCAACAATTTTCTGCAGTGTACAGGAAACATTTGTATTTTCCAAGTTAAAATTTAGAGTTTAAAAAATACAGGCGATCAAATCAACACTTTTTATTAGTTCATACATTGTCCCTAATTACAGTATAAACTTGTAAAAACTGTCCATTTGACCATCCGTATTTTTTTAAGCACAACTTTTACAGATTTATATAAACTAAATAAAATCTATCTGTTCTACGTGCAACTCCGACAATGCCACTAAAGTTTAGCGATTCGGAGGGCTATATCGGTTACCTTGGTTCGCGGGAGTCTGCTGGATGCGGGTGGCACAGGACAGGACCCTTCGATCATAAAACGATTTAAAAATTTGAAAAGTCATATCTGTATGCCGTTGTGTGGGGAAAAAAATCTTGTTCTTAATTATCTAATTAAGAACAAGATTTTATTTCTAGATAGCCACGACTGTATATGTATCTTTCAACATCTTCAGTTATAAATGAACCCAACTCTGAGGCTTCAACATCCAGAGCTTCAGCACCTTCGGCAGCTACTGGCCCGACTCGCTCCACACAAGGTAACACTCCTGCTAATATGAATAAGTCATCATCCTCCTAACGTTATTCCCGGTTGTGCCCTAGCCCAGGGTCCGCTTTGATACCTAATCCCAAGGTTTGGCATAGGCACTAGTTTTACGCGAAAGCGAGTGCCATCTGACCTTCCAACCCAGAGGGAAAACTAGACCTTACTGGGATTAGACCTGTTTCCTCACGATGTTTTCCTTCACCGAAAAGCTAACGGTAAATATTCCGTACATAAGTTCCGAAAAACTCATTGTTACGAGCCGGGATTCGAACCCACGACCACCGCTTGACAGCCGCTTGCCTGAACCACTAGGCTACCGTAGCTTCTGCTATGAATAAGTAAATTATTATTGATTATTGTCCCTTGAACCCACCTCATGTTCCGTTCACGTCATATTCAACATTGTTATTGGATATAAATTAAATAATATGTTTTCAGCGTCTTCAGTTTTAAATGAACCCATCTCTGAAGCTTCAACATCCAGAGCTTCAGCACGTTCGGCATATACTGGCCCGACTCGCTCCACACAAGGTAAATACCCATCCTATAAATATATCAAGGTCCCTTTAAACAAGATTATTTTCCGTCCAGCAAACTTTTATTTATACCTACTAAATTGGTACCTAAGTTAACGACTGTGCAAGAAAAGTACAGTTGGCAGTAAAAGCTCGTACCTACGACTAACTACTATGTAAAATTAACTTTTTGATAGAAACTTATCTCCATTGTTTTTAACCCCCGACGCAAAAAGAGGGGTGTTATATGTTTGACGTGTCTGTGTGTCTATATGTGGCATCATAGCTCCTAAACGAATCGAGCGATTTTAATGCGGTTTTTGAGATGGTTCTTAGCGTTACAACAAAATTGATTCAGGCGGTTTTGAGATATGGAATTTTGTAACAAAAAGGTCGAGAGTTTTTCAACTTTTCTCGGTTGGTGATTATTGAGTACCTACTAAACTTCGTAGTTTTTATTGTGTTTGGGGGTACAAATTATTTACTACCATATATTTCATCATGTGCAGTTATAAATGAACCCATCTCTGAAGCTTCAACATCCAGAGCTTCAGCACCTTCTTCGGCACCTACTGGCCCGACTCGCTCCACACAAGGTTATTCTCCCTTTAAACAAGCTTTTATTAAACTCAACTTGGAACTAGGTTATTCTACCATATATATTTTCTTCTGGTTTTATTTTATACTAGCTTTTACCCGCTTCCGGCTTCGCCCGCGTACTTAAAGTAATTTTAACCGTCTAAAAAAAGATTCATCTCAGTTTGTTCCAATTGAATTGCAATTGAATTGCAACTTACATGAATTTTCATGTCCACAATGTTAAATTTCAAAATCGAAGTCATTTTCGTAATTAACGTCCCAAAAAACCATAAAAAAAAAAAATTTTTCAAATCGGTTCAGAAACGACGGAGTTCTGAGATAACATACCTACATACGAACAAAAACGGTCGAATTGATAACCTCCTCCTTTTTTGAAGTCGGTTAATAAGTAACAGAAGGAATTTATTCATAAAGTGTTCGTGCAATTTTGCACCATACTGTACCTAATAAATACTGTTATTGCATTTCTCGTTGAAATAGGCTACAAATAATTGTGGTTGACTGTGTATCAGCATGACGAACCATGAAATTGACTTCCACTAGAAATGTCACTTACGTGAGTCGAACGTAATCAGAATTTAACTAAATTAGAAATAGATGAATCAATGAATGAAACGTATGCAGAATCTGACTTCATCAGAAAAGGAAAAAGGAAAATTATTGAATTTGACGCAGTTATAATTTGCTTTCGTTATAATAGAACTTATTTAGAATCTGGCTTTCTCAGAATTTAATCTTTAGTGGATTAGACATACTCAGTATTTACCTTATTTACCAATACGACCTCATGTGAATGGAACGATTCGAGAAACTAACCATATAAGAAACTGGAAAAGTCAGGATTGAACCTATACCGAATTTGGTAACCTCCACTCAAACCGATTTTCAGACTTTTTCACCACGTTCCCCCCTTATTTATTGTTAGGAATACTGCTGTGAAGTTTCGAAAAAAATAGTCTAACTAAATCTTGTTTCCCCATACAAACTTCGGACCCCCATTTTACCCCCTTAGACGTTGAATTTTCAAAAATCATTTCTTTGTGCACCCCTAGACCTTATAAGAAACCCACTTGCCAAATTTGGAATCTCTAGAACCATGCAGCGGTTTGGGCTGTGCGTTGATAGATCAGTCAGTCAGTCAGTCAGTTTCTTCTTTTATATATTTAGACTAGCTTCCGCCCGCGAGTTCGTCTGCGTGAACCCGGGATAAAAACTATCCTATATTTTAATCCAGGCTATAAACTATCTTCGTGCAAAATTTTATCCAAATCGGTTGACCCGTTTAAACGTGATTGAGTAACAAACATCTAAAGATCCAAACATTTAAACATCCAAACTTTCTAATTTATAATATTATATTATATTATATAGTAGGATAGTAGGATTTATTTTATTACCTAAACCTAAATATGTATTTATATATACCAAAATGGTTATTTGAAACCTATTTATGGTAAAAAAGTCTTCTCTACGAGTTTAACTAACCACAATTTATTTTGTTTTGTTGGAACATATAACCACCTCCTTCTTTGAAGTGGGTTAAAAAGGGGAGGAGTCGAGCTCGGAGTCGTTTCTGGTGCAAAGGCTTTCCACGGCTATCCAACGTGGAAATGCCGCCAGTAGGTACCTATTATGGAGACTTTTGCACCAGGAACGGCTAGGGGCGATTAAAGTTAGTTAGATAATTTTGTGTTGTCATGTATTAATGTAGGTAGTAATTATTGAAAGACTAATATCTAAATCTCCAACTTTTCAAGAAACAATAAACAAAAAATATTACCTACACATATCCAGGTACTCACCTAATAATCAAAAAATACACGGGTATATAACGTGTAAAGTAGTCGTAGGTAACGTACTCGTAACATACATGTGTACGAAGCGCCAAAAAAATAAAATATGGCGTAAACTTTCACAGTTATAACAATTATTTCATGTATTTTATTTGTTTTAGCGCCATTGGTATCTGCTAGGCCAGCAAATGTCCAGTTTCCTCCACCTGCAACGTCCATGCGCACTGGATCTGCTTCTGGTATGCCTTAATCCATATCATAATCCACGGCCTTGTCTATTAGGTAGGTACAGACTATATACAAGCAGTGTCAAGAACGGAGACAACATTTTCCATGGCTGTACACAATGTGCCAATGCATAAACATGGGTTTACTTAGGTTTAAAGTATTTTTTTTCTAATCCATACTAATACCTACTATAAATGCGAAAATGTGTCGGTCTGTCTGTTACTTCTCCACGCTTAAACCGATTTAGTTGAAATCTGGTACAGAGACAGTTTGAGTCCCTGGACACCTTACACAAATCGACCTAATCCCAAACTAAGCAAAGCTTGCACTATGGGTACTAGGCGATGATATATATATACTTAGAAAGCATCCATGACTCAGGAACAAATATTCGTTCTCACTCATCACACAAATAAATGCCCTTACCGGGATTCGAACCCAGGATCTCCGGCTTCGTAGGCAGCGTCACTACCAACTAGGCCAAAAGCCGTCATCATAACAAAACTCATACTGAGTAGTAGGCTACAGCAGTTTCAGAAGGTAGATAGGACTCAAGTTTACTTATTACTTACAAGCTTTATATTAATTTGACCTGTTCGTATATATGTAAGTAAGTTGTCCGCTTGTCCATCAAAATTTGCAATCAATTTTTCAGTCACTTGTCGTTATCCGATTGAGCTGAAATGTTGGGTAATAATAAAGTTTGGACGACAATTCAATGTTATGGTACCATCGAGCTGATCTGATGATGGAGACAGAAGGTGGCCATGGGAAATCAGGACTTAACAGACGTAACCCCGTTAAGTTTCGGCTCATTAGTAGCGTCTCAGTGAATAGTTGATGGTGGTATACAGAAAAGTACAGTCGGCAATAAAAGCTTGTACCAAAAATTATTTTTTTGTTAGAAGATTATTTAATTTTAACTTTGTTGAATTGTTACCCATACTGATATTATGAATGCGAAAGTGTGTCTGGCCGCCTGTTACCCTTTCACACTTAAACCAATGAAACGATTGAGATGAAATTTGGTATGGAGATAGGTTGAACCCCGAGGAAGGACAAAGGATAGTTTTTATCCCGGAAATGATACCATAAAGGGGGTGAAATGGGGGGTGAAAGTTTGTATGGAGCTACGATACAAAGGAGTTCCACGCGGGCAGAGTTGCGGGCAGAATCTAGTAAGTAAGTTTATATCGGCGTCGGATAGCGAAATCTGTATTTTCGCAGAAAAACTAAGTAGGTACCTACTGATACTGCTAGTAGACCGTCACTGCCAAGAATCGCTACGCCGCGCTAGTCGCGCTACGCTCGAAGCCGATCCCTTGGTTTTCCCGAAGTAGCGGAGAGTATAATATCTCTTTTTACGCGATCCTATACTGAATTTATCCACGTTTTCGCAAAACTGCATAAATAAAAGTAGACTATTTAGTTTAGTGGAATGACGTATAATTTAGTTAAGCATATCCTTAACCTGACGACCTATTCATCATCATCATCATATCAGCCCAAAGACGGCCACTGCTGGACATAGGCCTCCCCCAAAGAGTGCCACAATGACCGGTCCTGCGCCACCCGCATCCAGCGGACTCCAGCGACCTTTACCAGGTCATCAGTCCACCTTGTGGGGGGCCTACCCACGCTGCGCCTTCCGGTACGTGGTCGCCACTCAAGAACCTTTCTGCCCCAACGGCCATCGGTTCTACGTGCAATGTGCCCCGCCCACTGCCACTTAAGTTTAGCGATTCAAAAGGCTATATCGGTTACCTTGGTTCTGCTGCGGATAGCCTCATTTCTGATGCGATCACGCAGAGATACTCCCAGCATAGCCCTCTCCATTGCCGACCTATTGTTATAATGATTTTTATTGATTATAATTTATTATTGTAACATACAGGATCAAGACCACGAGCCCCGTTAAAGAAAATGACAAAAATTGAGCGAGAGCTGCGGGACACTATACGGCTAACAAGAAACACATTAGTGCGATGTACAAAATCTAAAAACCAACTAAAGACGAAATTACTTTTAACGAAGAAAATAATGCAAACTAAGGCATTCGAAATAGTTAGCAAGAAGATGTCGTCAGCAGCAAAAACATTCTTTAAGATGCAAATATCGCAATTCGGAAAAAAGCCTAGAGGACGGCGATTTTCATTAGACGAAAAAATTTTGGCACTATCCGTCTATAAGCCCTGTCCGAAAGCATACAGACTGCTGGCAAAAATTTGTATTCTGCCCAAACGCAGAACACTAGACAAAATTCTGCAAAATATAAATTTGTTGCCAGGAATTAATGATGTCCTTTTCCATAATTTAAAGAAAAAAGTGGAAAAAATGCCAAACCACCATAAATTTTGCTGTGTTTTGTTTGACGAAATGGCAATCGCCCCACACATAAGCTATGACTATGACAAAACAAGAGACGTCATAGATGGATTTATGGACAACGGTAATTTAAGGAAACCGACATACTGTGACCATGTGTTAGTTTTTATGGTTCGCGGGATTGTTAAAAAATTTAAGCAGCCAGTAGCGTTCACGTTCTGCTCTGGAACTACGCAAACGAGCGACTTGAAGATAATAATACAAACTGTGATAAAAAAAGTGATAGCGACGGGTTTAAATGTAGTGAGTACAGTGTGCGACCAAGGCGCTACGAATATGGCAGCATTGAATGTCTTGTTTACAGAAACAAAAGCAAAGTATTTGAGAAATAGCGAAATTTATAAAGGTGGGTTCTTTGAAGTAGACAATAAAAAGATTTATCCGATTTACGATCCCCCGCATCTCATGAAAGGTATTAGGAATAACCTATTAAATAAAGATTTAGAATACACCATGGACGGGAAGACCAGACGAGCTAAGTGGGCACATCTAGAGGCACTTTATAGAAGAGGCCCAGGATATAAAGGAGTACGCCTCATTAATAAAATTACCGCGCAGCACGTCATACCAAACCTGATACCAAAGATGAGAGTCAAATACTGCACACAAGTATTTAGCCAAAACGTTGGAGTTACAATGGGATACATGGCAGGTTAGTAGATATTTACATTTGTAACAACAACGTCAACTTTGTAGTAGAGTTTGGTGGGGATCCCCGAGCGTATCAATCGCTGTTGGTTTCTACTACTACGCTCGTGATTCAACTATAGAATCTTTCACTTGCTCGGGACTCAACATCAACACTCGCAGCAAAAATCTACTTTGCTCTCTTGTTGAACAAATAACTATTCTTAAGCAACTTTGCAATGTTTGTTGGTGTTATACCTACTATCTTTACAGTCGAGGAGTTTATTTATTAAATCTGGTTTAATACATTTTGATGATGGCATTGATGGCCGAATGTGTTGATGAGCCTTAATTATTCGTGGCACACGTGACTGAAGCACTGCGTATGAGTATTAAAAGTTGAAACGGGGGACGTCCTTAACATACCTACTGTCCCCTCTACCACCCTCTGCTAAAAGTACTTACTTAATAGAATAAAAGATCAACACTTTCAACACATGCATGTACATCTCACCACATCTGATTAACGAACCGTGCGTGATTGTTTTAATACGCGTGCGTATATAAATGAGAGTCTAAAGACAGTTTTGCATGTGTGCATAGTTTTTCTTGTCTATTTTACCTCATCCCCTAGTAGACTTTCTTGTTCGGGAAGATGCGCCGGAGGCGCCTCCTGCGGCGTTATTACTCGAAATTCGTGCATCTGCGTTTAGATTGCCTTTTTTCTAACTTTAATAACTCCCTCAAAATAACAAACAAGCTAACCACTTCATAAATGTGTGTAAAATTATAGACAGTCTAATAGACTTCTTACAAACTATTACATCAATCTGGATAAGCTTTCTACACACTTACCTACTTATAATTGAATGTTTGCGGTCTCTTTCCATCTTATACCTGCGTAGGTTGTTAGTCACAATGACAAATTGATACGAGCGAATTCCCGTGTATACAGCCCTGCTAATCTGTAACTTGTTGTTGTTTTACGTCACCCTAGGCCGTAAGTGGGATTTTCTGCTCGGTACGCGAGGAGAAAATCTCACTTCCTGGCCAAGACAAGACGAAACACTTTAGACAAACCACGGGCGGTAATTAGTAAAGCACCAGATCGCATATTTATTTATACAAACACCCGCGATCTGAGGCATTCACGAATTCACCGCCCGGCCGCGCCCTAGGTGTGTAATGTACTATTAAGCTCAGCTAGCTCTCCCACAAATATTTCTTGACGCCTCGATTCGTAGTAACTAAGCGTAATAGGTCTAGTCTTGTTAGGTGTGAAGGGTGGGGTGAGACGCATGAGCGCGTAAAGAATAACAGCTCGCTCCGCTATTCTATAGCTTGTTTTAAGCTCACCTCAACGTTCACCCACAAATATATCTTGACGCCGCGATTCGTAGGTAGTATAACTAAGCGTAAGTATAGGTGAGGTGATGCGAATGAACGCGTTCTAAATAACAGCCGGTCCGAGCGCAGCGGACAGTCGACGATGGACAAAAAAAGTTTTTTTTTTAACTTTTCGTCTGAGTTTGATTAAATTTGCGGTGATATATCATTACATGTGTAGACTTCTTAAGCACCCTACAAACGATACAATTTGTCACACCAACTTGCTATGATAAGGCACCGCCAGACGAGTGAAACTCGGCGGCGAAACACAGCGTCCGTTATTGGTTATTCAGGAGGAGTTGGGTAGCATAATAGCATAGTTCGGTCAGCATGATTTGCCAAAATGAAATGCAATTTAAATTTACATTTGTGTTTTTTTTTCAGGGACTGGGGATTTACCCAGAGAATGCGTCGATACCGCGGACATCTTATTATTTTTCGACCAACTGTTTGATTCGGTTAACGGCAGCTACAGTAAACCGATCAAAGAAAAAATTTATCGATCAGCTGTCACACCACGTTCACCACATCAAAAGTTGTGGTACAAGAGTTTGGGGGTGCTAAAAAGCATGAAGTACGTAAATCAAACTGGCAAAAAAAACGTTGTTCCGTCCATAACGAGTTGGATCAAAACAATTCAGGCGTTCCAGGAAGTCACTAGATACCTCCATTCCTTAGGGTTGAACTCGCTACTGCTGCGACATTGGAATCAAGACCCTTTAGAAAAATTTTTCGGCGCAATTAGAGCACACGGTCTGAGAAATGTGATGCCTAGCGCGTATGCGTTTAAGACATCATATAAAGCGCTACTAATAAACAATCTAACATCTCCTCATTCCGTGGGCTCTAATTGTGAAGAAGACGGAGGCTCGAACTTGCAGTCTCTAAAATTTTTCCTGACCAAAGGAGTTAGTACCATTGCGGAACCTGTTGAAGAATTGTCAGTGGAAGATCAACATTTGTTAATCACACTAGTTGACACTGATAATTTAATTAACAATAGTTCCGCAATGGCAAAAGAAAAATGCGCAGCAGTAGCTTATTGCAGTGGCTGGCTTGTCCAGCATTTAAAAAAAAAAGTATGCAAAACGTGTCAACACTGTAAAAAGAATCTGGAAAGTGACACACTTCAACAATTTCACTCTTTTATCAAAATTAAAGAGTACAAGAAAGACAAAAATTGGCTGTCGTACCCAACTCGGGAAGTGTTTGACTTTTTTTGCCAGGTTGAACATATAACTGGTGAAGTTTTAAAAACATCATGCCATGTGAATAAGATAACGGAGTATATAGAATTAATAACCACCATCAACATAAATTTAAATTTCATCACTTGCCCAAACCATAAAAAAGAGGTAGGCAAATTGTTATTAAATAAAAGTATAACGTTCTTTGTAAATAATTGGTGCACAGAAATAAATAGCATACTGACAGGAAAAACCACTTTTTGGGACGCTGACGACTGTATGAAAGAAAAAGCACACACTTACTATCTAAAGCACAAAAAAAGATAAGTAGTATTATTTTTGAAATCGGATAGGCGGTTCCGGAGATTAACCAAAACATAAAAACTTACAAACCCACAATCTCACAGATTTTTCCACTTTATAATATAAGCATAGTTAATTTGGATTTCTTACTTTTTTATTAATAATGATCTGTTTCAACATAAAACCTTGTTTCATACATACATACATATAATCACGCCTCTTTCCCAGAGGGGTAGGCAGAGATCACGGATCTCCATTTGCTACGATCCTGACAAACCACTTTCGCTTCACTCACCTTCATAACATTGTTTCAACCTTGTTTCATGCCAATTATAGCCAATTTACTCCGTTATCTTCTTCATAAGGCATGATGTTATTATAGTTTTGTGTGTATATAGGAATGTAAATATATATTTATATTCACAGTTTTGTTAGTTACTCTATTTAGGTATAACTCAGTTTGTTGGATTTGTCTTTGCTCCGAACAGCAGAAGCTTATAGGTATCTATACATATATAAAACAAAGTCGTGTACATGTGTGTATACATATATGTATAAAAAGGCTCCAAATTTAACTATTTGAATAGGTATTGTTTTTTTAACGTAAAAAAACATTTTCTCATATATTTTGTGTGTTGTTTATAGTTACAACTAGAATATTGATGTGTTAAATAGTACTTAAGCTCTTCTTGATGTGTTATGTATTCCTGCACTGGCAGTTTACAACTCTAATAATAATATCTACCCAAAGGTTGTCTGGAAGAGATCGCTTTAAAGTGCGCAACGCTCTGCCGATGCCACGTTTGAAACGTCTCTCGTTAAAATGGGGAAATGTTGTGCGTTGTATGGATGGTTATGAAGCTTTTTTCACTGTCTTAAAGATGAAAATATGTATATTTTTAAAAACCTCTAAATATTATTGCAAGTATATGATATATTACTTATATGCACGAAGAAAGTTAATTGGTTCCATAATTTTAGTTTACTCGCACAAATGCTGGAATATTATTTCATTGTCGACCTAATTAAGTAATCAATATCATCAATATTAAAACAAATTTCGAAAATATTGGTTTAGTATTAAATTTTAGCAAATGTGAACTCTTTATTCAAAAAACTTCTTACTGTTTGAATGATTTAAAATTCAAATTGAATTATCTGACACCCAGCATAAAGATAGTAGACAGGAAGTCACTTTTCCTCCTGGGTTCTCCCATCTTTGAAGAATCTTTTCCTGATTATATTACTAACACTATTTCTAAATTCCAAAGTCACGCAAATTGTTTACTCTAAATCAGTCCTCATTATGCTCTTGTAATTCTAAAGTTTTGCCTTTTTGTCCCTAAATTAACTCATGTGCTCCGCTGTTGCCCATTTTGGAAACATCAAAATTTGCTTTTACCGATAGATATGACTTAGTCAAAACTAAGAAATGATTTTAAATATTCAGCTAAATTAACAATCTTGGTTCGATTTGGCGGCTTAGGAATCCCCAAAATTTCTAGTGTTGCTTCCCCAGCCTTTTTGTCGTCCACCCATAGCACGTCACATCTCATAGGAAATATCTTAAGGGCTCTGCCCACAAACTATGAGACTCCGGGCGTGGAGCGTGCCAAGAATGCTTTTAAAATTGCTTGCCCGGGCAAAGATTTTCCAGATAACCCAAAATCTCAAAGGAGCTGGGACGATATTTATTGCGATTTAACCTACAAATCGATTCAGACTATTCGGAGCCGCAGTTCAGGTCCAAATCGCGCAAGACTTTTGGCGGTCGGAGCCAGAGAGGCCGGTCACTGGCTACATGGTACCTTCCTGGATCCGACCACCCTTCGTCTGGCGACTGGTCTGCGGCTTGGGGTCACGGTATGCACTCCACACATCTGCCCTTGTGGCACGGACGTGGGCCGACTGGGTCACCACGGACTTTGTTGTCAAAAAAGTGCAGGCCGCTTTCCAAGAAATGCGACACTTAATGACATAATCCGCCGGTCTCTTGCCAGCATCAATGTGGCTCTTCTTAAGCCGCCTGGCATTGTCAGAGACCTGATGGTGTATCTCTGGTTCCTTGGAGGTTGGGACAGATGCTTTTGTAGGACGCTACATGTATAGACACACTGGCACCGTCTCAGCTCCAACGGACTACTTCTAAAGCGGGTGCAGCGGCGGAAAACGCCGAAAATCTGAAATTTAATAAATATAGAAGCCTCGGTACAATGCCTCGAGGGCCTTTTCTAGATTTAACTTAGTTTAAATTTAATTTAGTTAATGTTAATCATCATTCTGTATTTACTTTACAAAATAAATTATTTAAAATATCATAATATAACACTCAAAAAATATTGTATACCTACCTAACCTGTGGACGACAGCCAGAACAAAATAACATTAATATAGCTTATTCTTCTTCGTAGAATGTCGTTCAAGTACATACTTTCTATATTTTATATATATTTCCATGTAAAAAAAAATCGTCCCGCGGAAATCCTGATATATGAAACTTTTGAAATGATCTACGCTTGCGTTTTTTGAAAGGTCCCTTTTTCTCAGACACCATTCAGAAAGGACTCTATAATTTAGAATGATTAAAAGGTCTCTTTCTTTGAAATTGTTGTTATCAGCAGCACGGTTGTTTTTTTTTATATAGGAATCAAGATGCCTGTATAACTAACAATTTAAAGTTATCAACTTCAATATGGAAATATACAATATATTGTAATTATTTCTAGTCCAATGGACTTCAGACTATATTTTATATAAGAATATGTTTATTCGAAAAATCAAACACTGTTACGAATGTCCGCTTACCTAAATATATATGATTTTAATTTTTATCCCAACCCCTTTGATTACTTCAAATTTAGAGGTAGGAGAAGAGTGCTTAATATGACTGGAGACCTTACTTATTTTGAATACCTACTATGTTCAACCCCAAATTAGCTGCAAAGAACTGCTTGTAAAAAAACTTCTCAATTACATGTAGGTACATTGGTGATATTAATGGGAAATAATTTTATGTAACTGAATGTATTACCTATATCAATAAACCTAGACTTTAACAATTTGTTTTTATTTTAAATTTTCACTAGGTATTTCAATAATTTTGCCGGCACATTTTGTGTAACTAATAATATAGGTAGGTACCTACTCCCGCACAATGCAATCATCACGTTCTTGTATAATAATAAATGCCTGTACTAACTTAAATCGATTTCATAGTGCGAGAGTATTTGAGGAAAGTACTACGATAAGTAGTACTTTCCGCATGTATAGGCGTGTATAGGCATTTTTGCAAGCGTCCATGGGCTACGGTAACCGCAGGCGAAATTTAAAAAAAAATTAAATCAAATTGTTTAGAGCACACTCAGTAGATGGCAGCACTAGTAGCGCCATTTGCGGGCTTTGAGTTGCTTATCTATTTCAGTTATAACATATACTTATCTAGGGCACTGATTACTGAAATTCTGAAAGTAAATTATGACATTCGCGTGACAGCCAGCTGATAGATTTTTTTAAATTTGTAATGCGGGCAAAGCGTCCAAAAACTTACAGCCAACAGCCATGATCGTTACAGCGTTTTTTTAAGTAGCCTAAACACGCGTGTCAGTTGATAGTCTATTTCTATTTCATCTTTCGGCTTTTCTCTTTCCAACAATGGCATCTTCGACGATTTGTTTGTGTTGAATACGTGACAAAGTTTAAATTTACAGACGAAGAAATAAAATTGAGGGAGAAGAATAATTAACCATGGGTGTACCAGCATTCTTTCGGTGGCTCAGCCGCAAATATGCAAGCGTGATTGTGGAGTGCATCGAGCAGAGAGTAAAGTGTTTATAACCTAAAAATGTTTGATCTTGTTATGAATTAAATATTAACAAAACTCGTTGTTATTTCAGCCTACGGATGTAGACGGTGAGATGGTGCACACAGATTCGTCGCTCCCGAATCCAAATGGAGTGGAATTTGACAACTTGTACTTGGACATGAACGGGATTATTCACCCGTGCACTCATCCCGAGGACAAGCCAGCGCCGAAAGACGAGGACGAGATGATGGTGGCCATCTTCGAGTGCATCGACCGGCTTTTCCGGATCGTGCGCCCGCGCAAGCTGCTGTACATGGCCATTGATGGAGTGGTGAGTCGGATTTTGACTTGATTGCTTGTTGGAATTGTTTAATGCTATGATAAACAAGCGAACAAAACATTCTCATGGAAAATAAATTATATTGTGTTTCTTAATGTGTCTGTGGATGGCACTGGTAAACTCGACACTTGAGAATGTGTTTTTGTGACCTACTTATGGAATAATAATAATTTGTTTATGTTGATATAAAGTGACCAGGTTTGTTACATATTGTTAGATGTCTAAATAAATCACTGCTGCTGGATAACAGACATACAATCTGTAATATGGTTTAAGGCCCTTAAGGGTGGTATTCCACTTGTCTAAGATCTTTGTCCAATTTGTAGATCCAATATTTAATCAAATTTCTTAGAGGCCCTCTCCACTTATACAATTATTTATTATTTGTTTATAAATAAACATACATATTATATATTATTTGTTTATACAGTTGTAAGAAATTACAACTGTATTTATAGAAATATCATATTTCATTGCTCCACAAAACGAATTATTTGTATGATTGTGGAGTCTGGTTTCAGTCTCAAAATAATACTTAGGTACTAATAAATAATCATAGTATAACTTAATCTTAGTTCAAGGTATTATACTATTTGCATAGTCATTTTGAATTAAATGTTATTCATAATATTTGATCAAATGTTGGTGTTTCTAGTAAATTTAATGAATTTCTTTGATCAAATGCATATTGGACAAAATTCTTGGACGAGTGGAATGCCTCCCTTATTTAGTCAAAATTCAAACTTTTTGAGAATGTTATAAATCAAAATACCTGTCTTATAATTATGTGTATAGAATAGACAATGTGTATACTTAGTACTGGATTATATTTCTCATAATCAATCTGTTGTATTCTAAATGTGTTTTAGCCATTATTTGCTTCCTCTTCAGGCCCCAAGAGCAAAGATGAACCAGCAGCGCTCGCGTCGTTTCCGAGCCTCAAAGGAGACACAGGAGAAGATTGAGGAGGTGGCCCGCATTCGCTCCGAGCTGCTCACCAAGGGAGCATACCTGCCCCCCGAGAGGCCCAAGGAAGCACACTTCGACTCCAACTGCATCACACCAGGAACTCCCTTTATGGACAGATTGAGCAAATGCTTACATTATTATATTCATGACAGGTGAGATAGCAATACACTCAAAATCTCATTGTATAAACATGTTATATGTAGTTGTCAAAATAAGAATTTATTCAATAAACAATATAAATTACAATGAAAAAATAATACTGTCCTAACTATGACTATAAACTAAAAAAGATAAAATATCAAAACTACATATTTACAAATAAAAAACCGACTCTAAATCAGTGCCGTGCGGCAAGGTGCCCATAAGGCTGGCGGCATTACCGCGCTGGATAGCAATGCTAATCCGTTGCGTGAGATAGCCGCCAGCCCTCTGGTCACCACTTGTTTCCATGACTCGCTTCGCGAGCTCTTTGAAAACTGTGTGTGCTCCGCCCCCCCCATGGGCCAAGCGTTTCAACCCCAAACGGCTCAAACATGCAGCCGGAATCAATGGCTGCATATTTGCGCCGCTTGAGGTTTTCAGCGGTGTTAGCGGCAGCCCCAGCTCTTGTTGAAGTACCTGAAAGATGAGACGAGGCAAGGGTGTCCACACATGTGGCATCCCATACTAGGGGCCGTCCCAACTTCCAGGGAACGAGGGTCATGCCATCGGGCCTCTTGCCATCATCCCGCGTGAGGCCCGATGGTTCTAGAACTGCCTGCAAGATAAATTTAAAATCAAAGTGAAAGTGTGCTAAGTTTTGACTAGGACTAAGTAAATAAAACATGTTTTATTATTGTCATGTCCATAAAATATGTTAGTAAAAATACAATAAGCCTTACTTGATATGTTAGATACAACATTTACAAAAAATACAGGTTAAAATCAGAGACAGTTTTTATGCCATTGTCTACACAATGACTTTATAATTTACTAGTCTCTATTAAAATGTAGGTATCATCTAGTTGACGTCTGAATGGTCAATTAAAAAGGACAATTAGTGTGATCAGCTGTTGATAATAATATCTTTTGTTAATGTTTTGATGTCTTGTGTTGGTAAATTTGTTTCCAGATTAAACAATGATCCCGGCTGGAAAGGCGTCAAAGTGATCCTCTCAGACGCCAACGTCCCGGGAGAGGGTGAACACAAGATTATGGATTACATTCGCAGACAGAGAGGTAAACATCATGTGCTGTGTGTTGTAACTCAATAAACATGTTAATGGTTTGTTATGATAAAACTATGTGCAACGGATTTAGCTCATTCTAATGCCAGGAACGATTTCGAGTAGTTTTTTTATAAGATGCTAGACATTGTTCTTGTACTTGGCAGAAGGGAAAGTATATGAAAGGCGTATCCTGTTCAAACACTCTAAGGTAACAGATGTTTAGGCTGACAGCTACATAATCTATACCACTATTTGAAAAATGTAACTAATTAAAGTTATCATAATTAGTTCATTTATAGTAGTTTGTACCTGCAAACAAAAAGGAATGTTAATTAGTCATGTGGAGAGCCGAAATCTATTTCCTCACAGCGCGATGACAATGGCATGTGAATTAAAACAACTAAAGTCTAACATGGCGTATAAGTTATTTATTAAGATAATATTAATAAATATTAAATAAGTCTAATATTAATTCCGGCAATGATTTTTTGGTCCTTGTATTTGAACAGCAAAGCAAAGTTCCTTATTTGTTTACTGTTGTTACTATGTAGCTCAACCGGACCACGATCCGAACACGCAGCACGTGCTGTGCGGCGCCGACGCCGACCTCATCATGCTGGGGCTGGCCACGCACGAGCCCAACTTCACCATCATCCGTGAGGAGTTCAAGCCCAACAAGCCGCGCCCGTGCGACATCTGCGGACAACTCGGTCAGTACCGCGAGGCCCGATCCTCTAGCAACTTTAGCTAAAGGACCTTCTGTACGTGAGACTATAATAGTACATTGTTTAACGAGGGGCGTAAGTGTTATACAGTCTTACGCCCGTGTTATACACAATGTTTTTCATCACATTTGCGAGGAAATAAATAACAACAAAAGACAGAAAAATGTAAGTTTCATACAGCAGCACCAATCAAAAATTGACAACTTCACTTCCAGATCAGTGCTAGTAGAGCGCGCAGTTCAATATTTCAACCAATCACAGAGCAGTATTCTTGCGGGGCGGGGCGTCGTGACCAACTAGATTTTTTTATTCAACCAATCACACAGCAACCAGATTTGCTTAAGCCAATCAGAGGGTTCTATTATTTTAAAACTAAACTTAACAGCCCGTGGGAGGTAAAACGGCTATAACTGCTCTGCACGCTCGCAAGTAATAACGCCTTTGACGAGCAAGTGTGATGAAAATTATTATGTGGTACCACGACAGATATATTGTCACGCAAGAACACGATTTCACCCTCATCCGCGAGATTGAGCTCAACAAGCCGGTGGGACAACTTTTTAAGGCTGATTAGCTGACTTCATGCTGACATACCTTAGTCATTTTTAGTATAGCTTTATTTCCACATTAGTCCCCAAGGGTAAAAGCCTCCATTTCATTGTGACCCCCCGTGTGGCACATCAATCGATAGGCCTTTCAAAATAAATATAAGGTTTCTTAGCATTTTTTTTGATTAAGTGAATAGAGTCGGAGATAATCGCCCCGAAAGTCACTAAAATTCTGTCCCGTCCCCCCCCCCTCTAATTTTTGAATGGTGTATTTAAAAAATATAGAAAAATTCATGGACATAGGGCTTATTAATTTCATTCACCGAAAATTGTTTTGAACAAGATCGGTTCAGAGGTTTTCAAGATATTGCTGAAAAACTGCGTTCGTCAAAGAAAAGGACGTAAGTGCCGTAAAATTTCGGTGACGATACGACCTTTTTAATATGCACGGAACCCTTCGTTTTGCGTGGTCCGACACGCACTTGGCCGGTTTTTTTTATTATAGCTTTATTTCCACATTAGTCCCCAAGGGTAAAAGCCTCCATCTTTCTCCACATCTCCTTGTCTGTTGCTGTTTCAGTCCAGTTTATTCCTGTCGTTTTAATAATGTCGTCAACCCATCTTTTTCTTTGTCTTCCCACAGTTCTATTTCCAGCTGGCCCCCGCGATTTCGTTGTTTGGAGGGTGCATCTTTTATCTTTAGATCTAGCTATATGGCCTGCCCGTCTCCACTTCTGTTTTAAACTATATTGAAGAGCATCAGATATCTTAGTTTTCTTACGTATATCTGTGTTTCTTGTTTTCTGTATTCTTCTCAGTTTCAATATTCTCCTTTCCATCGCGTGCTGGCAGGATACAATTTTGTTTTTTTGTATAGAAACATGGGTCTATACCTGAGTCATGCGAGTATGCAAAAGCGCGTCAACCTACACTATTGAAGTATTGACCAAACACACACTGGCGCTACTACCCTAATATTCATTTATTTCTTCCCCCAGGACACGAGATGAAAGAGTGCACAGGCAGTACCCCCGATGCCTCCCTGGTCCGCTCTGACCCGGCCTTCGGCAACCAAGACAGCTTCATCTTCGTCCGCCTCTCAGTACTCCGCGAGTACCTGGAGAAGGAACTCCAGATGCCCAACCTACCGTTCCCTTATGACTTCGAGAGGGCGCTGGATGACTGGGTGTTCATGTGTTTCTTCGTGGGCAATGACTTCTTGCCGCACCTGCCGAGTTTGGAGATTAGGGAGGGCGCTGTTGATAGATTGGTTAATCTGTATAAGAAGTGCGTGTTTAAGACGAGGGTGAGTATCATATTATATACATTTCCGGTTTCTTTTTAACCGGCTTTAAAAAAAAGAAGGAGGTGCTCCATTCGGTTGTATTTTCATTTTATTTTTAATGTTTGTTACCTCAGGACTCCGTCATTTATGAACTGTCCGTCTGTCCGTCTGTCACGAGGCTGTATCTCATGGACCGTGATGGATAGACAGTTGAAATTTTCACAAATGATGTATTTCTGTTGCCGCTATAATAACAAATACTAAAAAACAGAATACAATGCATATTTAAGGGTGCTCCCATACAACAAAGATGTTCTGCTGCTATACGACTCATTTCTCATTCATATGGTTGTTCTCCATGAAGGAGTACTGCTGGACTTTGGTCATGTATGGCGAAAGTGTAGAACCGGCCGATGTGACCCCCAGAAAAATCTGACATTTGGAGATTTGCCTCTGGTTAAAAAGTTACACTACGGCCCAGCTAAACGGTAAGACCTACATAGGTCAGGGGTTCTCGACCAAATGTCATAGGTAACTGCGTGCAGATTTTGATGACCAAAAAAAAAATGAAAAAGATGAAGTTCTTTTTTTGAAAAAAATTCAAAAGGTCCTATTGAGCTGAAATGTGGCATGTAGGGTCGTATGGGTCCCTAGATTCCAGAAACCAAAAAAATTTTTTTTTTGCACAAAAAATATTTTCGGTTTTTTTTTGCGGACAAACGGTAAGACTTTTGAATAGAGGTCCCGAGTTCAGAGCTCGCTCTCTACGCGAGCCCGAAGGGTGAGCCCACGCGGACACACACCCCCCGCACTGCTTCACAAGCAAGACGGACCGAGTGCAACGCCCGACTTACAAAAATACCTTCCGCTTTTCGCTTCCCATAGCAGTTTTTCACCTCCCTTTTCCTTGGAAATACTAAACCAATTCCAGTCAGAGTGGACAAGTCAAAGACCAAAAGACCACACCGGTACCACACGCAAAAAACTAGTTATAACATAAAACCCCCAGGGCTGGATCACAGACTCGGGCGACGTGAACCTCGACCGCGTGCAGCTCATCATGGACGAGCTCGGGCACGTCGAGGACGAGATCTTCCGCCGCCGACACGCCAACGAGCTCAACTTCAAGGCGAGAGAGAAGGCCAAGAAGAGGACCCAGCAGCGGCCCAACTTCAACATGCTCAACAACACGCAGTTCGCGCCTATGGTGAGTCACTCTCTGTTGAATATAGTACACATCTAGTGACCATAGATACCTGCACAGACAGTGTTATTATTATTATTCTGGTAGTGGCTATTGTATCACTGCGACCATTGCTGATCTATTGTGATCGCCACTTACTACAATTCTTGGTCAAGTCCTGACAACTCGAAGAATTGCAGGATTTTGTTGCCCCCTGTATGTCAATGGCACATACCCTTGAGTTTTCGTAACCTCCTTCTTCTTCTTCTGCCTTCCCTTGGTCCCAGTTCTATCTGGGGTCGGGCCCCCTTGTACAGCGGCGCCAGGACGCTCTGTCCCGGGTTGTCATGGGTGTAAGATTTTGCGCTTTCAATTCTCTTTCAATGCTGGACCACCATGTAGCGGGGGGTCTTCCTCTTCCTCGGGGCTTCGTAGGGATGTTCAAAACGGTTTTTACCGAGAAATGGTCATCTCTTCTCATCACGTGACCGTACCACCTGAGCCTGCTTTCCTTTAGTTTCTCTGTTATTGGTGCTACTCTGAAAGATCCTCTCACGTGCTCGTTCCGAATTCTGTCGAGCCGTGTTACGCCGCCCGCCCAGCGCAGCATCTTCATCTCGGCTGTGTGTAATTGCTGTTCGTGCTTTTTTGTTGTTGGCCAGCACTCCGCTCCATACAGCATTGTGGGTCGTACAGCCGTCTTGTAGATTTTGCCCTTGGTTCGTACTGGCATTCTGGGGTCACAGAGTACTCTAGTTAGTGACCGCCATTTTAGCCAGGCGGCATTAAGGGTCTTCTACTGCAATCGAGGGTCGGGAATGTAAGAGAATTATATAGAAAACGACATTGAAAACATTCATACAGCTAGCCAATGAACGTTACTATATCATGAAACATTCGAATTTAAGGAAATGCTTATGGAAAAGTGTAAAAAAAAACCGGCCAAGTGCGTGTCGGACCACGCAAAACGAAGGGTTCCGTGCCTTTTAAAAAGGTCGTATCGTCACAGAAATTTTACGGCACTTACGTCCTTTTCTTTGAGGAAGGCAGTTTTTCAGCAATATCTCGAAAACCCCTGAACCTATCTTGTTCAAAACAATTTTCGGTGAATGAAATTAATAAGCCCTATGTCCATGAATTTTTCCATATTTTTAAAATACACCGTTCAAAAATTAGAGGGGGGGGGACAGAATTTTAGTGACTTTCGGGGCGATTATCTCCGACCCTATTCACTTAATCAAAAAAAATGCTAAGAAACCTTATATTTATTTTGAAAGGCCTATCGATTGATGTGCCACACGGGGGGTCACAATGAAAAAAAATTTTTTGACTTCTAGTTTTATGTATGGAGTGCACCCCTAAAAACAATTTTTTTTGTCATTTTAATTACAAAACTATGTAGCGGCTAACAAAATACACCTATCCTCAAAATTTTATTCAAATACACCTTATAGTTTTCGAGTAAAATGCCTGTGACATACGGACAGACGGACAGACGGACAGACGGACAGACGGACAGACGGACATGACGAAACTATAAGGGTTCCGTTTTTGCCATTTTGGCTACGGAACCCTAAAAATCAGAAAATCAGTAAAAACGTGTAAATCGCATTCCCGTATTTACTAAACTGAGTCGGAAGTATCAATAATTATTAAATGAATTTTATGAAATAATAAAGTTAAAACTATAAACAATGTCTTAAAATCTTCATTTCTTAATAAATATATTCTTATTTTGTGTAAAAGAATCACAAAGTTGCCCAATTTTTACGCTCAAAATCTTCATACAATTTACTATGGAGCGGCGCACTACGAGTGCGACCGCTCGCGGCAATCAGTCTTGGTTCATTCGGCCACGCGCCTCCGAAGTGAGAGCACGCCGCTTTGCGCCGCATTCACAGATCGCGATCGAACCGTGTACATACACAAAACCATTGCACAGTGGTAATAGTTAGGTAAGTAGAAAGTAGTTAGGTATAGTTCTTAAAATTAAATAGTTATAAGATGAAATACTTGTTTACATCACTTGCCATTCCTATTTACCGCTAATATTAAGCATAAAAAAATAACAATAATCGCTGTTATGTAGATATACTAGATATAGATACAGACAGAGTTGGGCATTCAAGAATAAAATCACGTTGATTTTATTCCCGGCAAAATTATTGAAATAATTTTGCCGTGAATATTTCTTGTTAGAAAATTGAATAAAGTTAACTTATTCTGATAATAATAAATCTAATCATGATTTTTTATTTTAAATAATGTTCCATGAATATGAATGTACTTCTACATTACACTTGGTGACGATGGTCTGATGATGGGGTCAGGAGGTGGACAGTGGAACTCCTCAATGGCTACTTGTATACCCCTCGAGTTTGGTCTCATTTTTTTTTGTTTTGACGAGTTCTATACATTACACTTGGTGACGATGGTCTGATGATGGAGTCAGGAGGTGGATAGTGGAACTCCTCAATGGCTACTTGTATACCCATCGAGTTTGGTCTCATTTTTTTTGTTTTGACGAGTTCTTTACATTACACTCGGTGACGATGGTCTGATGATGGAGTCAGGAGGTGGATAGTGGAACTCCTCAATGGCTACTTGTATACCCCTCGAGTTTGGTCTCATTTTTTTTTGTTTTGACGAGTTCTATACATTACACTTGGTGACGATGGTCTGATGATGGAGTCAGAAGGTGGATAGTGGAATTCCTCAATGGCTACTTGTATACCCCTCGAGTTTGGTCTCATTTTTTTTGTTTTGACGAGTTCTATACATTACACTGTGACGTAATCATGGTTTGGCGACGAAGAATGAGAAAAAAACCACCATGAGTCAACACAAAAAATAATTTATTAAAAATAATGGTCGTGGGATAGAAGGCCCGTCTAGAAAACTTCCGCAGATTGGTACTGCCCTGGCGTTTCGCTGGTGGTCTGCGCGGTGAGTAGAAGGTCGTAGGGCCCGGAGTCGTCTGGGTGAAATGCCGGCCGGCAGGACTGCAATGGTGTGCTGGCAGTAGCTCCAGCTTCCCGAATTGGCCAGGGGAAGCAAGCGGTTGCTTGCGCTTCTTAGTGTAAACGTTGCACCCTGCGAATGTTCGACTCAAATTAAAATGGGAACCCTCAAATCCTTGCCGTTGACGGTGAGCACCCAGGTTTAGCAATAACAGCAAGGGAGAACCAGTGAGTAGTTGGTGAAGGTGCTACCGTCAGAACGGAGGTTAAGAATTTAGAAAAGGAAGAAAAATTTATTTAATTTACGAGCGGCGTTATTTTATTAATTGACACAACAAATAATTGTACTAGGAAATGATTAAAATATTATAAGCCAAGCTCCGTAATGAAACAATTATCATTATAATGCAGCGGAATACCGTTTTTTAAAATGTAAGCGACGCCATCTTATAACGGTAAATTTGGCACGGCGCGGCGCGCAGCGCGCGACCGTCTTACATTCCTTACGAAACGGCTAAGGATGCATCAGTAATAAGCCTTAACAATAAGCACTAACACATTGGAAGAACTAATTACAAAAAATGAATAATTATACAGCTAAAAGCTAGCACTAATTAAATGTCCAAAACTTACCCGTTATATGGGGGTGCGCGTTAATAGTACTTAAATGGTTTTTTTCTTTATGTCTAGCGTTTGGCTAAATTTATAAGTTCCCACTGCCGAGACTAAGTATAAAACATTATAATTTACAATGAATCTAAACGAGTGGCACAACCGGCGCGCGTGAAGTCGCGATGTGTATGATCGCGAGCGCTCCGAACAGCGTCTGGCCTCAGCGAGCCGCGGCCGTGGAATGAATCTCCCCCGGCCGGCTGCCGATGCAACTCGACCGTATAAAAAAAAACTCCTACTTTGCGCGGTGCTTAAGGGGAAACTCTGCGCTCGCGCATTAAGGGCCATACACTATTATATAAAGATGCATTCGTAATGTTATTGTTTATTTTTACGCCTGAACGAATGAAATATTGGTTAAATATTGTTAATATGTAACCATTACGTTACAACACTTGGTGACAATGGTCTGATGATGGAGTCAGGAGGTGGATAATGGAACTCCTCAATGGCTACTTGTATACGCCTCGAGTTTGGTCTCATTTTTTTTGTTTTGACGGGTTCTATACATTACACTTGGTGACGATGGTCTGATGATGGAGTCAGGAGGTGGATAGTGGAACTCCTCAATGGCTACTTGTATACCCCTCCAGTTTGGTCTAATTTTTTTTTGTTTTGACGAGTTCTATACATTACACTTGGTGACGATGGTCTGATGATGGAGTCAGGAGGTGGATAGTGGAACTCCTCAATGGCTACGTGTACTTGTAGAATTTTACAATTCACTTACATGAGATAAACACATTATTAAAAAAAATTGTTATGAGCGCACAAAGACACTAAACAGTTAAGTAAAAAACCGGCCAAGTGCGAGTCGGACTCGCGCACGAAGGGTTCCGTACCATTATCTATAAAAATGGCAAAAAATCATGTCTGTTGTATGGGAGCCCCAGTCCGACTCGCACTTGGCCGGTTTTTTAGTATTTGTTGTTATAGCGGCAACAGAAATACATAATCTGTGAAAATTTCAACTCTCTAACTATCACGGTTCTTGAGATACTGCCTGGTGACAGACAGACAGACAGACGGACGGACAGCGAAGTCTTAGTAATACCGTTTTCACCCTTTGGGTACGGAACCCTAAAAAGGGTAAAATATTAGTATGGATTATTTATTATTATTATTTATTTTGAAAGATCTCCCTGTGGAGATTGTGTTTGAGTTATATCAAATGTGCAACAAAATGTACCACATTTAACCGCGAGAAAATATTCCCACCTATTCTTACGGAAAAACGTGTCGACGTAAAAAAAGTCGTGTGTACAGCAGTTAGTAGGTATATTGTCATTAAGATGACATAACAATTACATTACACTCACAATGTTTATATTTGGTAACAAAATCCAAAGTTACAATTTTGTTGGCGAGTCAAAGTCCGACGACCCACTGTGCATACGTACATGTGTGCGTGTGCGGTGCGCGAGCCTCGATCGTTGTGAGAGTAGCGCTAAAAACCTAAACTTCGCGCGGCGCGACTCCGAAGAGGGGCCTTAACTCTGTGGCTAACATCGAGTTTTCGTAACCATTGCAATATTTTCCATTGTGCAGTACTTAAATATAACCTGATTTACAGGCCGTGGTGGGGTACGGCGCGCCGACGCAGCCGGTGCAGAACGCGCGCGAGCAGGCGGCCAGCATGCGCCGCGCCGGCATGCAGGCCGAGGCACAGGTGAGAACACTCACAGGCCGTGGTGGGGTACGGCGCGCCGACGCAGCCGGTGCAGAACGCGCGCGAGCAGGCGGCCAGCATGCGCCGCGCCGGCATGCAGGCCGAGGCACAGGTGAGAACACTCACAGGCCGTGGTGGGGTACGGCGCGCCGACGCAGCCGGTGCAGAACGCGCGCGAGCAGGCGGCCAGCATGCGCCGCGCCGGCATGCAGGCCGAGGCACAGGTGAGAACACTCACAGGCCGTGGTGGGGTACGGCGCGCCGACGCAGCCGGTGCAGAACGCGCGCGAGCAGGCGGCCAGCATGCGCCGCGCCGGCATGCAGGCCGAGGCACAGGTGAGAACACTCACAGGCCGTGGTGGGGTACGGCGCGCCGACGCAGCCGGTGCAGAACGCGCGCGAGCAGGCGGCCAGCATGCGCCGCGCCGGCATGCAGGCCGAGGCACAGGTGAGAACACTCACAGGCCGTGGTGGGGTACGGCGCGCCGACGCAGCCGGTGCAGAACGCGCGCGAGCAGGCGGCCAGCATGCGCCGCGCCGGCATGCAGGCCGAGGCACAGGTGAGAACACTCACAGGCCGTGGTGGGGTACGGCGCGCCGACGCAGCCGGTGCAGAACGCGCGCGAGCAGGCGGCCAGCATGCGCCGCGCCGGCATGCAGGCCGAGGCACAGGTGAGAACACTCACAGGCCGTGGTGGGGTACGGCGCGCCGACGCAGCCGGTGCAGAACGCGCGCGAGCAGGCGGCCAGCATGCGCAGCGCCGGCATGCAGGCCGAGGCACAGGTGAGAACACTCACAGGCCGTGGTGGGGTACGGCGCGCCGACGCAGCCGGTGCAGAACGCGCGCGAGCAGGCGGCCAGCATGCGCCGCGCCGGCATGCAGGCCGAGGCACAGGTGAGAACACTCACAGGCCGTGGTGGGGTACGGCGCGCCGACGCAGCCGGTGCAGAACGCGCGCGAGCAGGCGGCCAGCATGCGCCGCGCCGGCATGCAGGCCGAGGCACAGGTGAGAACACTCACAGGCCGTGGTGGGGTACGGCGCGCCGACGCAGCCGGTGCAGAACGCGCGCGAGCAGGCGGCCAGCATGCGCCGCGCCGGCATGCAGGCCGAGGCACAGGTGAGAACACTCACAGGCCGTGGTGGGGTACGGCGCGCCGACGCAGCCGGTGCAGAACGCGCGCGAGCAGGCGGCCAGCATGCGCCGCGCCGGCATGCAGGCCGAGGCACAGGTGAGAACACTCACAGGCCGTGGTGGGGTACGGCGCGCCGACGCAGCCGGTGCAGAACGCGCGCGAGCAGGCGGCCAGCATGCGCCGCGCCGGCATGCAGGCCGAGGCACAGGTGAGAACACTCACAGGCCGTGGTGGGGTACGGCGCGCCGACGCAGCCGGTGCAGAACGCGCGCGAGCAGGCGGCCAGCATGCGCAGCGCCGGCATGCAGGCCGAGGCACAGGTGAGAACACTCACAGGCCGTGGTGGGGTACGGCGCGCCGACGCAGCCGGTGCAGAACGCGCGCGAGCAGGCGGCCAGCATGCGCCGCGCCGGCATGCAGGCCGAGGCACAGGTGAGAACACTCACAGGCCGTGGTGGGGTACGGCGCGCCGACGCAGCCGGTGCAGAACGCGCGCGAGCAGGCGGCCAGCATGCGCCGCGCCGGCATGCAGGCCGAGGCACAGGTGAGAACACTCACAGGCCGTGGTGGGGTACGGCGCGCCGACGCAGCCGGTGCAGAACGCGCGCGAGCAGGCGGCCAGCATGCGCCGCGCCGGCATGCAGGCCGAGGCACAGGTGAGAACACTCACAGGCCGTGGTGGGGTACGGCGCGCCGACGCAGCCGGTGCAGAACGCGCGCGAGCAGGCGGCCAGCATGCGCCGCGCCGGCATGCAGGCCGAGGCACAGGTGAGAACACTCACAGGCCGTGGTGGGGTACGGCGCGCCGACGCAGCCGGTGCAGAACGCGCGCGAGCAGGCGGCCAGCATGCGCCGCGCCGGCATGCAGGCCGAGGCACAGGTGAGAACACTCACAGGCCGTGGTGGGGTACGGCGCGCCGACGCAGCCGGTGCAGAACGCGCGCGAGCAGGCGGCCAGCATGCGCCGCGCCGGCATGCAGGCCGAGGCACAGGTGAGAACACTCACAGGCCGTGGTGGGGTACGGCGCGCCGACGCAGCCGGTGCAGAACGCGCGCGAGCAGGCGGCCAGCATGCGCAGCGCCGGCATGCAGGCCGAGGCACAGGTGAGAACACTCACAGGCCGTGGTGGGGTACGGCGCGCCGACGCAGCCGGTGCAGAACGCGCGCGAGCAGGCGGCCAGCATGCGCCGCGCCGGCATGCAGGCCGAGGCACAGGTGAGAACACTCACAGGCCGTGGTGGGGTACGGCGCGCCGACGCAGCCGGTGCAGAACGCGCGCGAGCAGGCGGCCAGCATGCGCCGCGCCGGCATGCAGGCCGAGGCACAGGTGAGAACACTCACAGGCCGTGGTGGGGTACGGCGCGCCGACGCAGCCGGTGCAGAACGCGCGCGAGCAGGCGGCCAGCATGCGCCGCGCCGGCATGCAGGCCGAGGCACAGGTGAGAACACTCACAGGCCGTGGTGGGGTACGGCGCGCCGACGCAGCCGGTGCAGAACGCGCGCGAGCAGGCGGCCAGCATGCGCCGCGCCGGCATGCAGGCCGAGGCACAGGTGAGAACACTCACAGGCCGTGGTGGGGTACGGCGCGCCGACGCAGCCGGTGCAGAACGCGCGCGAGCAGGCGGCCAGCATGCGCCGCGCCGGCATGCAGGCCGAGGCACAGGTGAGAACACTCACAGGCCGTGGTGGGGTACGGCGCGCCGACGCAGCCGGTGCAGAACGCGCGCGAGCAGGCGGCCAGCATGCGCCGCGCCGGCATGCAGGCCGAGGCACAGGTGAGAACACTCACAGGCCGTGGTGGGGTACGGCGCGCCGACGCAGCCGGTGCAGAACGCGCGCGAGCAGGCGGCCAGCATGCGCCGCGCCGGCATGCAGGCCGAGGCACAGGTGAGAACACTCACAGGCCGTGGTGGGGTACGGCGCGCCGACGCAGCCGGTGCAGAACGCGCGCGAGCAGGCGGCCAGCATGCGCCGCGCCGGCATGCAGGCCGAGGCACAGGTGAGAACACTCACAAGCCGTGGTGGGGTACGGCGCGCCGACGCAGCCGGTGCAGAACGCGCGCGAGCAGGCGGCCAGCATGCGCCGCGCCGGCATGCAGGCCGAGGCACAGGTGAGAACACTCACAGGCCGTGGTGGGGTACGGCGCGCCGACGCAGCCGGTGCAGAACGCGCGCGAGCAGGCGGCCAGCATGCGCCGCGCCGGCATGCAGGCCGAGGCACAGGTGAGAACACTCACAGGCCGTGGTGGGGTACGGCGCGCCGACGCAGCCGGTGCAGAACGCGCGCGAGCAGGCGGCCAGCATGCGCCGCGCCGGCATGCAGGCCGAGGCACAGGTGAGAACACTCACAGGCCGTGGTGGGGTACGGCGCGCCGACGCAGCCGGTGCAGAACGCGCGCGAGCAGGCGGCCAGCATGCGCCGCGCCGGCATGCAGGCCGAGGCACAGGTGAGAACACTCACAGGCCGTGGTGGGGTACGGCGCGCCGACGCAGCCGGTGCAGAACGCGCGCGAGCAGGCGGCCAGCATGCGCCGCGCCGGCATGCAGGCCGAGGCACAGGTGAGAACACTCACAGGCCGTGGTGGGGTACGGCGCGCCGACGCAGCCGGTGCAGAACGCGCGCGAGCAGGCGGCCAGCATGCGCCGCGCCGGCATGCAGGCCGAGGCACAGGTGAGAACACTCACAGGCCGTGGTGGGGTACGGCGCGCCGACGCAGCCGGTGCAGAACGCGCGCGAGCAGGCGGCCAGCATGCGCCGCGCCGGCATGCAGGCCGAGGCACAGGTGAGAACACTCACAGGCCGTGGTGGGGTACGGCGCGCCGACGCAGCCGGTGCAGAACGCGCGCGAGCAGGCGGCCAGCATGCGCCGCGCCGGCATGCAGGCCGAGGCACAGGTGAGAACACTCACAGGCCGTGGTGGGGTACGGCGCGCCGACGCAGCCGGTGCAGAACGCGCGCGAGCAGGCGGCCAGCATGCGCCGCGCCGGCATGCAGGCCGAGGCACAGGTGAGAACACTCACAGGCCGTGGTGGGGTACGGCGCGCCGACGCAGCCGGTGCAGAACGCGCGCGAGCAGGCGGCCAGCATGCGCCGCGCCGGCATGCAGGCCGAGGCACAGGTGAGAACACTCACAGGCCGTGGTGGGGTACGGCGCGCCGACGCAGCCGGTGCAGAACGCGCGCGAGCAGGCGGCCAGCATGCGCCGCGCCGGCATGCAGGCCGAGGCACAGGTGAGAACACTCACAGGCCGTGGTGGGGTACGGCGCGCCGACGCAGCCGGTGCAGAACGCGCGCGAGCAGGCGGCCAGCATGCGCCGCGCCGGCATGCAGGCCGAGGCACAGGTGAGAACACTCACAGGCCGTGGTGGGGTACGGCGCGCCGACGCAGCCGGTGCAGAACGCGCGCGAGCAGGCGGCCAGCATGCGCCGCGCCGGCATGCAGGCCGAGGCACAGGTGAGAACACTCACAGGCCGTGGTGGGGTACGGCGCGCCGACGCAGCCGGTGCAGAACGCGCGCGAGCAGGCGGCCAGCATGCGCCGCGCCGGCATGCAGGCCGAGGCACAGGTGAGAACACTCACAGGCCGTGGTGGGGTACGGCGCGCCGACGCAGCCGGTGCAGAACGCGCGCGAGCAGGCGGCCAGCATGCGCCGCGCCGGCATGCAGGCCGAGGCACAGGTGAGAACACTCACAGGCCGTGGTGGGGTACGGCGCGCCGACGCAGCCGGTGCAGAACGCGCGCGAGCAGGCGGCCAGCATGCGCCGCGCCGGCATGCAGGCCGAGGCACAGGTGAGAACACTCACAGGCCGTGGTGGGGTACGGCGCGCCGACGCAGCCGGTGCAGAACGCGCGCGAGCAGGCGGCCAGCATGCGCCGCGCCGGCATGCAGGCCGAGGCACAGGTGAGAACACTCACAGGCCGTGGTGGGGTACGGCGCGCCGACGCAGCCGGTGCAGAACGCGCGCGAGCAGGCGGCCAGCATGCGCCGCGCCGGCATGCAGGCCGAGGCACAGGTGAGAACACTCACAGGCCGTGGTGGGGTACGGCGCGCCGACGCAGCCGGTGCAGAACGCGCGCGAGCAGGCGGCCAGCATGCGCCGCGCCGGCATGCAGGCCGAGGCACAGGTGAGAACACTCACAGGCCGTGGTGGGGTACGGCGCGCCGACGCAGCCGGTGCAGAACGCGCGCGAGCAGGCGGCCAGCATGCGCCGCGCCGGCATGCAGGCCGAGGCACAGGTGAGAACACTCACAGGCCGTGGTGGGGTACGGCGCGCCGACGCAGCCGGTGCAGAACGCGCGCGAGCAGGCGGCCAGCATGCGCCGCGCCGGCATGCAGGCCGAGGCACAGGTGAGAACACTCACAGGCCGTGGTGGGGTACGGCGCGCCGACGCAGCCGGTGCAGAACGCGCGCGAGCAGGCGGCCAGCATGCGCCGCGCCGGCATGCAGGCCGAGGCACAGGTGAGAACACTCACAGGCCGTGGTGGGGTACGGCGCGCCGACGCAGCCGGTGCAGAACGCGCGCGAGCAGGCGGCCAGCATGCGCCGCGCCGGCATGCAGGCCGAGGCACAGGTGAGAACACTCACAGGCCGTGGTGGGGTACGGCGCGCCGACGCAGCCGGTGCAGAACGCGCGCGAGCAGGCGGCCAGCATGCGCCGCGCCGGCATGCAGGCCGAGGCACAGGTGAGAACACTCACAGGCCGTGGTGGGGTACGGCGCGCCGACGCAGCCGGTGCAGAACGCGCGCGAGCAGGCGGCCAGCATGCGCCGCGCCGGCATGCAGGCCGAGGCACAGGTGAGAACACTCACAGGCCGTGGTGGGGTACGGCGCGCCGACGCAGCCGGTGCAGAACGCGCGCGAGCAGGCGGCCAGCATGCGCCGCGCCGGCATGCAGGCCGAGGCACAGGTGAGAACACTCACAGGCCGTGGTGGGGTACGGCGCGCCGACGCAGCCGGTGCAGAACGCGCGCGAGCAGGCGGCCAGCATGCGCCGCGCCGGCATGCAGGCCGAGGCACAGGTGAGAACACTCACAGGCCGTGGTGGGGTACGGCGCGCCGACGCAGCCGGTGCAGAACGCGCGCGAGCAGGCGGCCAGCATGCGCCGCGCCGGCATGCAGGCCGAGGCACAGGTGAGAACACTCACAGGCCGTGGTGGGGTACGGCGCGCCGACGCAGCCGGTGCAGAACGCGCGCGAGCAGGCGGCCAGCATGCGCCGCGCCGGCATGCAGGCCGAGGCACAGGTGAGAACACTCACAGGCCGTGGTGGGGTACGGCGCGCCGACGCAGCCGGTGCAGAACGCGCGCGAGCAGGCGGCCAGCATGCGCCGCGCCGGCATGCAGGCCGAGGCACAGGTGAGAACACTCACAGGCCGTGGTGGGGTACGGCGCGCCGACGCAGCCGGTGCAGAACGCGCGCGAGCAGGCGGCCAGCATGCGCCGCGCCGGCATGCAGGCCGAGGCACAGGTGAGAACACTCACAGGCCGTGGTGGGGTACGGCGCGCCGACGCAGCCGGTGCAGAACGCGCGCGAGCAGGCGGCCAGCATGCGTCGCGCCGGCATGCAGGCCGAGGCACAGGTGAGAACACTCACAGGCCGTGGTGGGGTACGGCGCGCCGACGCAGCCGGTGCAGAACGCGCGCGAGCAGGCGGCCAGCATGCGCCGCGCCGGCATGCAGGCCGAGGCACAGGTGAGAACACTCACAGGCCGTGGTGGGGTACGGCGCGCCGACGCAGCCGGTGCAGAACGCGCGCGAGCAGGCGGCCAGCATGCGCCGCGCCGGCATGCAGGCCGAGGCACAGGTGAGAACACTCACAGGCCGTGGTGGGGTACGGCGCGCCGACGCAGCCGGTGCAGAACGCGCGCGAGCAGGCGGCCAGCATGCGCCGCGCCGGCATGCAGGCCGAGGCACAGGTGAGAACACTCACAGGCCGTGGTGGGGTACGGCGCGCCGACGCAGCCGGTGCAGAACGCGCGCGAGCAGGCGGCCAGCATGCGCCGCGCCGGCATGCAGGCCGAGGCACAGGTGAGAACACTCACAGGCCGTGGTGGGGTACGGCGCGCCGACGCAGCCGGTGCAGAACGCGCGCGAGCAGGCGGCCAGCATGCGCCGCGCCGGCATGCAGGCCGAGGCACAGGTGAGAACACTCACAGGCCGTGGTGGGGTACGGCGCGCCGACGCAGCCGGTGCAGAACGCGCGCGAGCAGGCGGCCAGCATGCGCCGCGCCGGCATGCAGGCCGAGGCACAGGTGAGAACACTCACAGGCCGTGGTGGGGTACGGCGCGCCGACGCAGCCGGTGCAGAACGCGCGCGAGCAGGCGGCCAGCATGCGCCGCGCCGGCATGCAGGCCGAGGCACAGGTGAGAACACTCACAGGCCGTGGTGGGGTACGGCGCGCCGACGCAGCCGGTGCAGAACGCGCGCGAGCAGGCGGCCAGCATGCGCCGCGCCGGCATGCAGGCCGAGGCACAGGTGAGAACACTCACAGGCCGTGGTGGGGTACGGCGCGCCGACGCAGCCGGTGCAGAACGCGCGCGAGCAGGCGGCCAGCATGCGCCGCGCCGGCATGCAGGCCGAGGCACAGGTGAGAACACTCACAGGCCGTGGTGGGGTACGGCGCGCCGACGCAGCCGGTGCAGAACGCGCGCGAGCAGGCGGCCAGCATGCGCCGCGCCGGCATGCAGGCCGAGGCACAGGTGAGAACACTCACAGGCCGTGGTGGGGTACGGCGCGCCGACGCAGCCGGTGCAGAACGCGCGCGAGCAGGCGGCCAGCATGCGCCGCGCCGGCATGCAGGCCGAGGCACAGGTGAGAACACTCACAGGCCGTGGTGGGGTACGGCGCGCCGACGCAGCCGGTGCAGAACGCGCGCGAGCAGGCGGCCAGCATGCGCCGCGCCGGCATGCAGGCCGAGGCACAGGTGAGAACACTCACAGGCCGTGGTGGGGTACGGCGCGCCGACGCAGCCGGTGCAGAACGCGCGCGAGCAGGCGGCCAGCATGCGCCGCGCCGGCATGCAGGCCGAGGCACAGGTGAGAACACTCACAGGCCGGCCTCTTGTATGAGACTCCGTTGCCGGCTTGTATGTCACTGAGCTCAACATGCACTATATTCCTTCACTTTTTATAAGCTTTTATTTAACTTCGATGTCGTAACAAAGAAAAGTATGAAACTTTGACGTGTCTTGTTTTATATAAATAATGAGTTTGAGGTGAAATAACTAAACCCGTGTCCATTATTTTCTCATGTTCTCCAACATATAATGAAACCAGTAATTAATTATCAATTTGCTTGAACGAATCTCAGCATGATACATATACATGTATATATATTTGGGTAAGGAAATTATGGTACAATATAAAAGCGGCATTTGATCTCTCAGCAAGAGGGAGACTCCCGCGGTCGCAAGCGCACCGCGGACGCGGCCGGCCTCGACGAGGAGGAGGACGCGCACGACGAGGTGCGCCTCTGGGAGGAGGGCTTCAAGGAGCGCTACTACGAGAGCAAGTTCGAGGTGGCGAGGGACAACCTCGAGTTCAGGTCAGTGACCTTTATATAGGCACATTTAGATCGGTCGGTATGGGAGTCTGAAACTAGAAGTCATACGAAGATCCACAGAATACTATAGAAGGGGTATCAAGCGCGGTTTCTATCGGGGCCGGTGTCGCCTCATCCCTCCACGTCGCCTACGACTGTGTGAGCGACTGCACGGCGATCAGGTGACGTTGGCGCGAAAGCTAAGAGCACATGGTCAAAGTAGTGGCGCGAGTGCCACGCCCATATCGCCTGTCTATAGTATTTAGTGTTCTGTGCGAAGATTTCTTCTTAGGAACCATGTCATCGATTTTAGTAACAAGAAAAACTGCATTTATACATTTAAAAAAAATGCACTCAGCTCTTGAATCAAACCCGGACGTTTTGAAAAATAAAACTAACACTATTTCTATTTAGATGTATTAACCTAATAAAATGTATTGTTTACTGCTTAAGACCTACACAATAATAATCCTACTAATATTATGAACGTGAAAGTTTGGATGGATGGATGGATGGATGGATGTATGTTCCACTTAATCTCAAAAACTACTGGACGAATTTATATGAAACTTTCCAGTTATGTACCTTATATATCAGAATAGGACAAAGGCTATAATTTATGTAAAATTTCATTCCTTTAGGGGACGAAAATTTAGGGATGAAACTTTGTATGGAGACCAAATTGCTTGTCCGGCGCTGGGTCTCAAAATGTATGGTAAAACTAAAATCCGACTCGCACTTGACCAAAATTCTAATTGATATTAGGTATTTAATATAAAAGAAGAATTATACAAAAGAAGAAACTGACTGACTGACATATCACCGCACAGCCCAAACCGTTGGATCTAGAGATTCGAAATTTGGCACATGGGTTCCTTATAAGTTCGGGTGCACTAAGAAATAATTTTTAAAAATTCACCCCCTAAGCGAATGAAATGGGGGTCCAAAGTTTGTATGGGGAAAAAAAAAAAATAAGACTATTTCATTCGAAACTTCACAGGAGTATTACTAGCGATAAATGAGTGAACACGTGTTTCAGGTTTTTTGAGAATTCAACTCCTAAAAGGGGGGAATGTGGTTACAAAGTCTGAAAATCGACATGGGTATTGTTTCTACGGTTTATCGGGTCGCTGGTTGCTGATTACGAAAACAACAACGATTTTAAAATCCAACGTGGCGGACGTGAAATAATACAAATTGTATGTTCTACATGACAGGTATCGCGTGGCGCTTCAGTACGTGCGCGGTCTCTGCTGGGTGCTCCGCTACTACTACCAGGGCTGCGCCTCGTGGAAGTGGTACTTCCCTTATCACTACGCGCCCTTCGCTTCGGACTTCGTCAACGTGTCCGGGCTGTCCACCAAGTTCGAAAAGGGCACACTACCTGTAAGTGACTCCATTTGGCAAAACATTATGTTTCTTTATTATAGGCTTCTGACCTAAGATTTTTTTACGATGCTATTCGAACCAGTTTCTGGAAGAACAAATGTTTGTATGGGAGCAACTACAATGGGGGAATGGGTGAAAATATTAGAAATGCCTGATTAATTATTTGGTGATAGGAATAACCTTTCATAGCACCAGAAAACAGTTGCAGACTTTTCAGCTGTGTCAATTATTTTTGAAAAATATAAACAGTCTGATTTACGTTTTGGGTCAAGGACGGTCAATAGACACTTTTCTTAATCTGTCTCATATTACAAAAAAAATATCTTAAATATCTGTGGTAAACTGACACTGGTAATGACAAATACAGCTGCTGCAACTGTTAATATCACTGCCAGTGTTAGTTTACCACAGATATTTAAGATATTTTTTTTGTAATATGATACCGATCGAGGAAAATGCCGTCCCTGTCCCAAAACATAAGTGAGGAAACTGTTTATATTTTTCAAAAATAATTGATGCAGCTGGAAAATCTGAAACTTTTTTCTGGTGCTAAGGAAAGTTATAATGAAAAAAAAAACAGGCATTTTTAAAAAGAATATCCATGTCCAAAGATTTTTCAGCTGCGTCAATTATTTAAAAAAAATATAGACAGTTTCCTCACTTACGTCCAATTTTGTATGAAATGCCATTAAAGAAAAAAAAAAAAAGAATAAAACACAACAGGTCTCTCGTCTCGCCGCGCCCGGAACATGACATTTCGAAGCCTATTATAAAGAGCAACGTGAATATTTGATAGCATGTTTGAGAAAAGTGTTTGTATGTTTGCAGTTCCGCCCGCTGGAGCAGCTGATGGGCGTGTTCCCGGCCGCCAGCTCGCAGCACGTGCCCAAGCCCTGGGCCACGCTCATGAGCGACCCGGTGAGCACACACTACAGAGACCACAGACACACGCCATGCCATGGAATGTTACTGAGGCTGATTGGTAGAGAATGCTTTACGACATTTAGTCCGTCTTTTGTACGGTCTACGTTAAATATATGTTTATCTACATACATACTATAAACCCGCTAGAATGCGTTCAGAAGTTGGCAGTAATGACCAGCATTATATAAATAAGATTTATAAAAATAATTAACTTGTCTCTGGCCGTAGGTGATCTTGTACGTATTTTTATTAAGATATCGATATTGATAAAGTAATGACTTTCAAATTTCGAAGCGTGGCCCAGAGGGCATATCATCTAGGACATCTAGTTGGTCATGATTTGAAATCTAGTCGGCCATGGCGGTGCAATAGCGGTTATTCTTATGGTTCCCGAGCACATCATTGAGGATATGTGTGTAGATAATGTAGTGTATGCAACTGTACATAATTAAGCCTTAAAACACGAGTGTGGTTTTATGAAACGAGCGTTAGCCTCTCATTATGTACAGTCACATAAACTAATATTACTCTTGTACATTATGTCTTTATAAAATTGGTCGCATGAAACACAGTTTAAATGACTAAAGTTATTGTATGTGTAATTGTAGCGCTTGGGACGAGGTTTTCGTGTCTGAGGTCCCGCATAGCAAGCTATCTCAGGGCTCACGCCCGCAACTAGCGAGGATCGACGTCACCGGCCATGGCGTGGATAGCTGTACATATAATAGTATATGTACCTGTTGATATGCCATTTCTCTTCAGCTGCGTACGAATTTGAGCGGCTCAGTCTGAGGCATGCTCGCCCCGCGCGGCGAGCTGCTCGCGCGCCAAATAGTTCCACATAAACATGCGCGGGTGAGGCAGCGCGCTCGCGGCGAGCCGACATTCAAAATGGCGTCGACACGATGACAGCTGATTGATTTCGGACCCACAACACCTTTTGCTTTTCATGTATTTGTATCAATAATTGTTCCAAATTTACTAACAAACTATTACACACGCACGGCTCAGCCACTTGCTCAAATTCGTACACGCCTCGCGCACAAACAAGTTCGATCTTGTCGCTCTGTCCGCGGCACGCTCGGATAACCGTCCGAGTGACGCGAGGCACGCACACTGTGGCGCCTTTGAGCACGGTCAGTCGCCCGGCTCCGGGGGCTCGCCGCGCGCTGCTCGCGCACTGCGCGTGAGCGCGTACGAGCGCTGCTCTAATTCGTACGCACCTTACCGTACGTTTGACGAATAACCTTGTGTGCAGTTCTCGCCGATCATCGACTTCTACCCCACGGACTTCAAGATCGACCTGAACGGCAAGAAGTTCGCGTGGCAGGGCGTCGCTCTGCTACCATTCGTCGACGAGTCGAGGCTCTTCAAAGCTCTGGAGCCCTATTATAAGGAGCTGACACAGACTGAGAGTAAGTAACTATTATAGTTCTTGAAGCATCCTCATAAAAGCGGATAACTTCATCATTAATCATAGTTGTGTACAAAAGAAAATAAAAAACAATTGTATCTTAATTATATGCACAAGGTTTTGGTTATATAAAGCAACTGTAAATGTGCATTCCCTTGACGTGTGATATTACAGCATTAGGCCACAGAAAAGACTCTAAAAACAATTGTATTTTTCGAAATATTCTGACAAGGTTATACTCAAAAATGTGTACTTCTCCTATTTTGAGAGTATTCTCCGTTATTGTATAGAGGTCTGGGGAAACGTAGCCAACATGAATTCTGTCCTGTTAAAACAGAAAAAATCACTACGGATCATTGAAGGCTGTTCTAAAGTACCAGTTACGCATAGACATATGTTTATTGAAAATAAAATTCTTACTGTTGTTTCGTTGTATCTATATCATGTATGTCTCTATATTCATCAAAATAAGAATTTGTATTATACAGTAGGCCAAAGCCAAAACTACAATTTAAGAAATAATAATAAATTAACACTGACTATCTCTAGTTATGCACATTTTAATAAAAGTTTAGGCAATAATGCAATAAGAGTATACAATAAGTTGACCAAAGATTTAAGGGATTGTGACGATATGAAAGTATTTAATAGAAAAGTGAAGGATTACTTTATAAAAAGGCCATACTACTCCATTGACGAATATTTTGCCAATGCTCTTAATTAACTGGACATCATTGTTATTATTATGTGACTATCTTATTATGTTTTTAATTAATTTTTGAGTATCTTTCTATTCATTTTGATATATAATATGAATTAATTAATTTAAATATGATTGTAATTTATATTGTATTTGCACGCATTTGAATGTGCTTAAAGGAAATAAAGATTTGATTTGATTTGATTTGATTTGTAGTATATTTTCTTTCAACATATTTTCATTTTCACTTTGATAAAATGTCAATTGATATTTTCCAATGCTACGCGAATACCCAACAGTATATATATTTTCCAGTACAACGCAACATCCGCGGGCACGACCGTTTCTACGTGTCCACCGGCAACAAGAGCTACGAGTTCCTCCTGGGGCTGTTCAAGGCGGCTGGCAAGGACCTGCGCCACCTCATCGACAAGGAGCAGAGATACCCGTACCGGTGCGAGGGAGTGAGAGGCGACGTGATGCTCAGCGCCGACTGCGTTTGTATAGGCGGGTGAGTAAGATAGCCGCATGTTGCTGCTCATTCTGTACAAGGCCGCCGATAAGGAGCAGAGATACCAGGCCCCGTAGCATGGTTGGCCTTGTCACGCGATAAGTGATAGGATAGAGCGTGCGTCACTGGCTGACACCGTTCGATAGTACGAGACGACGCACTTATCTTGTCACTTGTCGCGTGATAAGGCCAACCATGCTACGGCTCCTGGTCCGCAGCGCCGGATCCGTTTGTATTGGTGGGTGAGGTACAGCTGGGCCAAAATTCTATTTGATGCCTATAAAAACGTCCCTTGTACATTTTAACCCATTTTTTGTCGTGTACGGTCGACGCCAAAAATACGTTTACACTATTCGCCTTATTGCTATGGAAATAGGGTGCAAAAGTGTAAACGTATTTTTGGCGTCGACTGTACATTTCAACCCATATTCTTTACTTATTCGGATAATCTTCAAAAAACTATTATTTTCTAATTCACAATGACATATGATGACCATTATCGAAATATTTTGGCTGGAAAAAAATTTTGGTAACGCAGTGGACATTCTTTTTGAGGGGTCATCGGGACCAAATGTGACTTTTTTTGTAATAAAAAATCCCAGGGTGGTGGGAAAATTCATAATAAACATTGAGGCCCGGTTGAAAACTAACGTAAGTGTTTATAAATTTTCATCTCTATTTTAGGCACTAAAAAGAATTTTGGCCACCTACAAGCTTCTAATAAGGAGTTCGGCGATGGGTCCCCAGATGGCGTTGGGAACAGTTGGCACATGGGCTTAGAAGTAACCCTATCCGCCACTAGGTGGCGTTGGTATTCATTTACTCTCATGACTCGTGATGGTTTAATCGTCCTCGTAGATCTTAGTGTCAAATAGTTGTGAAACTGCAATTACCAGTATACTTGTGTATACACACCCATATGTGTGTGTGTGTGTGTGTGTGTGTCTTGCGTGATTCCCCACATTGACGTTGCAGATGAATTTATGAAACAATTTGCGAAATATTTTCTTTCTCCCCTTCTAATGTTCATGAGAAGAATAAACATACAGGTGAAATCAAAAGATTTTTCAAAAAACCCAACTGCTTTTTTGCAAATATTATAGCCTATGTCACTCCCGTGATTAAAAGGAATCCAACGACACCTCATATGTCAAAGTCCGTCAAACGGTTTAGGCTGAAGGGCGTGCCAAAGAATAAGACATACACACGTACATACATACGCTTGAAAAACAAAACCCCCTCCTTCGGAAGTCGGGTAATAATGTAGTAGTACTTGACGACCGGATAGCCTAGTGGGTAGTGACGCTGCCTACGAAGCTGAAGGTCCCGGGTTCGAATCCCGGTAAGGGCAAATATTTGTGTGATGAGCATAAATATTTGTTTCTGAGTCTTGGATGTTTTGTATGTATTTAAGTGTTTATATCTATTATATATATATCGTCGTCTAGTACCTATAACACAAGCCTTATTGAGCTTCCTATAGGGCTAGTTCGATTTGTGTAAGAATGTCCCCTAATATTTATTTATTTATTTATAGTACTAAACAAACCTAGTAAACGTCGCGGGAGTCCGCTGGATGCGGGTGGCGCAATTTGGCACTCTTTGGGGGAGGCCTATATCCAGCAGTGGACGTATTTCGGCTGACATGATAATGATGATGATGATGACTAAACTAACCGCCATACTAATCTGTACTGATTTGTCCAGCCAACTCCCATCGCCCGTGATCGGTCTGCGGCCCGTGCTCGGCAACCAGGCCGTCTGCGTCAGCTTCCAGGACCCGCAGTTCCCCGAGGACTTCATCTTCCCCGCCAGGAGGCTCCAGGGGGCCATAGAGCCCGGCAGAGTGCTGAAGCCGGGGGACCTGTCGCACCAGGAGAACAGGAATTGGAAGCCACAGATAGGTTAGTATTGATATATCTTGGCACTGATATCATGACAAAAATGGCCGGAATGAGACGATAAATTGCACACAATGAGCGATAGAACCTGGCCGGGTGCTGGTCAGGGAATTTGTGTAGATTAAATTTTTTTTACTATGCCATTCTTACCAGTTTTTGGAGAGGAACAATGTTTGTATGAGAGCACCTACAATGAACATTAGTACCCAAAAATTTGAGACAAAGATCGACCTCGGTGGTGGCAGCTGAAACGCTTCATACTAATTGATACAAAAGTATGACGTCATAATCTGCTATTTGTACTAATCTTTCTATAGAAAATCAAGGTAATTGCTTTTTCGGTCGCGAAATACTGCGTTTAGATCCATAGTTGTCATACAATTTTGTTTCTATAAAAGCTTAGGATTCTATTGATAGCTTTAAATTTACTCTTTTGTAAACTTTCAAGGTCCGTTTTTTTTTATGATTTTCATTATAATTTTTTTTATACTTTATTACAATAATTTGATGGTTTACTATCCATTTACCACGTTATCAATTTTTAACCCCCGACGCAAAGAGAGGGGTGTTATAAGTTAAACGTGTCTGTGTATCTGTGTACCTGTCTGTGGTATCGTAGCTCCCAAACGGATGGACCGATTTGAATGCGATTTTTTTTGTGTCATAGATACTTTTAACCCGAGTGTTATTAGCCATGTTTTATTAAAATCGGTTCAGCCGTTTTTGAGATATTGAACATTGAAATGAAAATGTCGGGGGTTTTTCAACTTTTCTAAGATGTAGTTATAACATGAGGTCACAAGCCTATTATAGGTGCATGGATGATATGATTGATGAGATGATTGTAACATCCCAACCGCCCGGAGGCCGTCGGCAACATAAAGGGTCTGCTAGGCTTCCTGGTGGAACTGGGTTGGCACGAATAATAGTAGTGCCAACCCACACGCAAAATAGGCGCATTCATGACGTCGAGTTGCGGAAACCCAGCCCGCGTACACCTATAACCTATAACCTATAACATCCCAACCGTGTCGCGTTTTATGCTTTGTGGTTTTTCATCCCATTGTGCTGCTATATATTCTACAAATTTATTACAATAATTATTTATTTATTATGTATACTTTTGTATCTATAGTATGTCGTGTTGCGTTCCGTGGGTCGCGTACGGTGTCGTCTGAAAATCAGCGCTGTAGGTGTCTGTCTGACACCTCGACATAATGCTGAGACAGCGACCGATTCACTGCCGCGAAGACACACACAATGTGTCAATTGTATTGTATGTTTACTCCCTTTGTCTATGTGTGTCTTTTGTGTAGTGAATAAATGTATTCTTTCTTTCTATATGGTGTGTTCTCGTTAGGCATGGTGCGGTCGAACACCGTGGCGAGCCTGGAGGCGGCCGGGCGCCGCATGCTGGGCCACCACCTGCCGCGCGACCAGCGCGACACCAGGGACCGCTCGTACGGCAACGTGCCGCCGCCGCAACACGGTCAGTACCTGCCCGTCACACTAGCTGATCCCACGCGCTGAAGCTGCGTGAGCGGTTTTCAAAAAACCGGACAAGTGCAAATTCAACTCGTGTGGCGAGGGCTCCGTAAAATATTGAGAATTTTCCCGTCACTTTGAATACTCAAACTTCTTATAGGTTTTCCTTTTATCTTTAGACAACTATTTTTTTTCAGAATTTAAAGCCAAGTAGTTTCGGAGATAAGAGGGGGGGATGGTCAATTTTTTTTTCTAAATTCTTAAAATCTGTTTTTGCTAAAATTATAAAAAAAAAAAATCTGAAATGCTTACAACAACCTCTTTCATTTGATATGTCACATAATACAATTTGCGAAACTTTTTTTTTTAATTTTCCACTTTACCCCCCTAAAGTGGCCCCCTTGTTCAGAATTCATTAATTTACTTTACGCGTCCATCTTTGAGTCACCAATTTACTAATGTGTATCAAATTTCAACTCAATCGGTCCAGTAGTTTCAGAGCATATCAGCTGTGACATACGGACAGACAGACGCATGAGTGATTCTATAAGGGTTCCGTTTTTTTCCTTTTGAGGTACGGAACCCTAAAAAGTGTGCATGACCTTTTTTTTCAGAATTCGTTTTTTTTTTTGGGTTTTTCTAACTCAGAATCGTTGATATTATCTTTCCTCATACAAGGAAAAAAGTGTCCAAAATATTCCATTCCAGATCGTCACATTTTTGTAAAAAGCGCTCGCGTACGAATTTGAGCGGCTCAGCCTGAGGCATGCTCGCCCCGCGCGGCGAGCTGCTCGCGCGTCAAATAGTTCCACATAAACATGCGCGGGTGAGGCAGCGCGCTCGCGGCGAGCCGACATTCAAAATGGCGGCGACACGATGACAGCTGATTGATTTCGGGTCCAGAACACCTTTTACTTTTCATGTATCAATAATTGTTCCAAATTTACTAACACAGTATTACACACGCACGGCTCAGCCACTTGGTCAAATTCGTACGCTCCTCGCGCACAAACAAGTTCGATCTTGTCGCTCTGTCCGCGGCACGCTCGGATACACTTCGAAGTTATGGCCGCTGTACACATTGGGCCAGCGCGATAGACCAACGTGTAGAGACCTACTTGGCTGTATGTTGGTAGTAGGCGCCAACACTAGCCGGTCAACCAAACGGTGTCGGTTTTTCGTGCACAAATCAAAGGATCTTGGTGCGCCAACTACCAATATACACCCAAGTAGCTATGTACACGTCCCCCAACGTGCTGGCCCACTACCTCAGTCCATTGTGCACATGGGATTCGTTATTTTGGCCCAACGTGCTGGCCCATTACCTTGGCCCAATGTGTGCCGGCCATTACGCGAGGCACGCACACTGAGACGCCTTTGAGCACGGTCAAGAGATTCAGCTGTTTAGCCTGTTCATGAACACAGACGCCATGTTTACCTACATTCAAATTAAGAAAAAAATACTTCCCGGCCTAGGCCTTCAATTTTGTATGAAGTTCCTTTACACTTCTCTCGAGTTGTTTCCCCCGAAACGTGATACTTTGAAACAAAAAATAAAACCAGCCAAGTGCGTGTCGGACCACGCAAAACGAAGGAATTAAAAAGGTCGTATCGTCACAGAAATTTTACGGCACTTACGTCCTTTTCTTTGAGGAAGGCAGTTTTTCAGCAATATCTCGAAAACCTCTTAACCGATCTTGTTCAAAACAATTTTCGGTGATTGAAATTAATAAGCCCTATGTCCATGAATTTTTCCATATTTTTAAAATACAACGTTCAAAAATTAGAGGGGGGGGGACAGAATTTTAGTGACTTTCGGGGAATGAAAAAAAAATTTTTGACTTTTTGTTTTATGTATGGAGTGCACCCCTAAAAAAATTTTTTTTTGTCATTTTAATTACAAAACTATGTAGCGGCTTACAAAATACACCTATCCTCAAAATTTTATTCAAATACACCTTATAGTTTTCGAGTAAAATGCCTGTGACATACGGACAGACGGACAGACGGACAGACGGACATGACGAAACTATAAGGGTTCCGTTTTTGCCATTTTGGCTACGGAACCCTAAAAATACGATTGCCTAGCAGTTGCAACATTCATGCTCTCGTATTTAGGCTGTTAATTATTGACCACAACAAGTACTACTTCTTTTAAGAATAAATTCATGTACAATTACGAGTGGTAAAATGTAAGTTAGACCGAATGACGTGTTGACAAATACCCATCGCAACAGTAGCTCTAGTATAAGTTTTAGCGATACATAAATATATATACGTTTTCGAACGCGTTTGCGTTAAGTTTCAATTTGTATGGTAACGCGTAGTTCCTAATAATTACCACCAGAGGCGCTGTTCGCGTTGCCATACAAATTAGGTACTTTCCTGGGTAAAAAAAAATATATTTAGTCCGTCAGTTAGATTATCAAAAAATATTGGACACGTATTTTTTTGTTTGTCAATTAAACAAAAAGTGATGAAGATTATAGTTCCGCGTGACGTCACATTATGCTAAAAAGTGTACCATAATGTGACGTCACGCGGAACTTTAACGGGCTATATCTTCATCATTTGAAGGGTTCCGATACCTCAAAAGGAAAAAACGGAACCCTTATAGGATCACTCGGTTGTATGTCTGTCCGTCTGTCACAGCCGATTTGCTCCGAAACTACTGGACCGATCGAGTTGAAATTTGGTACACATGTAAATTGGTGACCCAAAGATTTTGGGGAGTAAACTGGAAAATTAAAAAAAAGTTTTGCAAACTGTATTGTGTGACATGTCAAATGAAAGGGATTGTTGTAAGCATGTCAGATATATTTATTTTATAATTTTAGGTGATGTAGGAAAAAAGACGAAAATTGACCATTCCCCTCCCTTATCTCCTAAACTACTAGGATTAAAATTCTGAAAAAAATATGGAAAATAGTTCCTTGCCTAAAGATTACAGGAAAACCTATAAGAAGTTTGAGTATTCAAAAACACTTACGAAATTTAGATTATATACGGAACCCTCACCACGCGAGTTGAACTCGCACTTGTCCGGTTTTTGTTATTTGTTTAATTGTCAAACAAAAAAATACGTGTCCAGTATGTTTTGATAATCTAACTGACTGACTAAATATCATTTTTTAGGAAAGTAGCCGATTGTAACTAAACGCAAACGCGTTCGAAAACGTATATCTATCGATAAAACTTATACAATAAATACAGGTGCCTCTGCGTCCTGTCATAACGAGCAAACAAACAAGCGAAATTAATACAGGCGACTAATTGAGCCACGCGACGTCTATATACGTCTAATGTAGTGTAGCCTAGCCCTTGGGAGGGGTAGAACCCTAACTAGGCATGATATTACGACTGAAATGTTTTTCAGGTAAATATCATTTTTAACCCCCTGTGAAAGAGAGGGATGTTATAAGTTTAACGAGTATGTCTGTGTGTCTGTCTGTAGCATTGTAGCTCTCTAGCAGATGAACTGATTTGAGTTTTTTAAATCGAAAGTCTGTTGAGATGAACTTAGCTATTTTTGTTGTGTCGGTATTTAAATTTTTATACACGAAATTTTTGAGATATTGAACTTTGAAATGAAAAAATCGGGGGTTTTTCAACTTTTCTAAGTTGTAGTTATAACATATTCATCATCACCCCTTATCTGACCAACATAGAACCGATACATTTGACATTAATCATAAAGGTCGAAAGTATTCCAAGGTCGAAATGGTTCACCAAGTAGCAGCCCATAAAATAAAATAAACCGGCCAAGTGCGTGTCGGACTCGGACCACGCACAACGAAGGGTTCCGTGCCTATTAAAAACTTCTTATAGGTTCTCCTGTAATCTTTAGGCAAGGACCTATTTTCCATATTTTTTCAGAATTTTAAGCCGAGTAGTTTTGAAGTTAAGGGGGGGAATGGTAAATTTTCGTCTTTTTCCCAAATTACTTCAAATCTGTTTTTGCTAAAATTATATTTAAAAAAAATCTGAGATGCTTACAACAACCCTTTCATTTGATATGTCACACAATACAGTTTGCGAAACTTTTTTTTTAATTTTCCAGTTTACCCCCAAAAGTGGACTACTTACTTTACGCGTCTATCTTTGGGTCACCAATTTACATATGTTTACCAAATTTCAACTCAATCGGTCCAGTAGTTTCGGAGCAAATCCTGATCCTATAAGGGTTCCGTTTTTTTCCTTTTGAGGTACGGAACCCTAAAAAATCAGTTCAACATTTTGATCATGAGAACCCTGTCAAACAACCAGCAGAGTGACACCGCAAGGAAATAAGAACAATAGGTGCAGGGGTGCACAGTGCTCGGTGCGTTTATTACTGGCGATCACTGCTTTGTTTCGGTTTAATTGGAACTGAGTGCGGGCCTCGCGGCAATAAATTAGTTGACAACAGTCAAATTTATTATTTTTCCATTAGCAATAAGCAAAACTTAAAAAATTCGAAAGATATCACCACCACCGTCCACCACCATATCAGCCGAAAGACGTTCACTGCTGGACATAGGCCTCCCCCAAAGAGTGCCAAAGTGACCGGTGCTGCGCCACCCGCATCCAGCGGGCTCCCGCGACCTTTACCAGGTCATCAGTCATGCACCCACGTCTCGCCTTCCGGTACGTGGTCGCCACTCGAAAGATATCACGCGTTAACTTATTTTTGTTACTTTAAAGATTTTTAAATAAATAAAGATAAACAACATAGACGCTGTTTGACCATAGAAAATAATGACGTCACCTTTTTCTATTTCCTTACAAACTTCATACTATACTTGCCTCAACCAAAGTGATGACTGAGGCCTAGAGAAAGACAATGAGAGACAATGCAAAAGAGATAACGTGAGCCTGTGATTTTATGGCCTCAGTCGTCACTTTGGTTGAGGGCAAGTATAACACAGCCTTTTCAGGGTTTCGTAGTCAATAAGACCTCTCATTATGCATCAGTTGCATAAACTACTAGTTCCGTGCGTTTTCGACGATGTTTTTTTTAGAAAAGGCACTATAGGTACATCAATGGGCACAGAGATTGATTGCTTGCCTCACTTGCCTGCAATCACTATCTTCCTGCAATCAGTATTTGTTAGGGACGGATGTCACGAACCCATAATTATTTTATTATCCTTTATCGTACAGTGTCCGCAATTCCTGATTCTAAAACGGGATTAGTTACAATGACAACAAAGACTTCGCCTCCATCGTCCAAACACCGGCATTATGCGACATTCCGAGCCATCGAGCTTAAGAAAACAAAATCATAGCCAATAACCGTCTAAAAGGAATCCATTATTCCAAATTCGAAATTCAAATTGGCCTATCGTCCCGCGAGGCATTGGCGTGTAATAGCGCGCGAACGCAAACAGGAAGCGCGGGCCCGCCATTGTCCAACGCAGTGTCGCCAACTACGAAAATAATAATTATCGAGGGTTGCCAGCACAATAGGGCACTTTTTTACGAATAACGAACGGGTCGATCGGCTCAAGTGCTTCCTATTATGCCGGGGGATTACTGCTACAATGTCGGAAGCTTTTTTATCGATCCTAGAATTTAACCAGGTGGCTTCCGAGGTGTTTTAATGCGTATCTCATCCGATTTTCGTTATAATCCGATAAAGATAGCCCATGATCTGAAAGCTTCTGAGATCTTGTGTAAATAAAAAGCTCTTTTTGCGATTTTTTTATCGCCCCTAAAAAGTAGAATACTTATTTGATATATTGAAATAAAAAATACACTTCGTCGTTTTTAATATCAGGCGTATTGAAGAATTTAGTCAACGTATCGGTATGGTTTAGTACATTGTTTAACGAGGAGCGTAAGTGGAATATTGGTAACGAGAGTCTATCAGAAGCCCGACGCCGAAGGCGGAGGGCTTTTGATGACTCGAGTTTGCAATATACTTACGCCCGTGTTATACACAATGTTTTTCATCACATTTGCGAGGAAATAAATAACTACAAAAGACAGAAAAATCTAAGATTCATACAGCCGCACCAATCAAAAATTTACAACTTCACTTCCACATCAGTGCTAGTGGAGCGCGCAGCTTCAATATTTCAACCAATCACAGAGCAGTATTCTTGCGGGGCGGGGCGGCTTGGCCAACTAGATATTTTTTCAACCAATCACAGAGCAACCAGATTTGCTTAAGCCAATCAGAGGGTTATATGTTTTTTTTAAACTAAACTTAACTGCCCGTGGGAGGTAAAACGGCTATATCTGTTCTGTACGCTCGCAAGTAATAACGCCATTGACGAGCAAGTGTGATGAAAAATAAGTAACATAGTTCGTCAGTTTTCTGCATTGTTTGTTTTTTAACTTTGTTTTGTAACGAGGGATGTTATAAGAATAACTGTCTATGGAATTGTAGCTCCCAAACACATGAAGATATTTAATTGTGGCGTTTTTAATCGAAAGTCTTGTCTGGAGAGATGGTTATCAACTATGTCTGATGTGTCGGGGGCTTTTTATAAAGTTTTAGTTTATATAGTTCTACCATTTGGACTTCACATTTTACCTTTGACCTTTGACTTCATAAAGTAATTGAATCTTCTTTATTTATCGATTTAGCAAGCTTGAACTTTCTCAATGGAATTTTTTGGTTACAACTAAACTTTATCACGAGGAATCGATGGAAATGCTCTAAAATTACAATATCTTGGCTTAAGTACATACATGTAATACCAATTTGAGGTTTTATAAAGCGGAATAAATTCACGTCCGACCGTATCTTATCAGTCGAATGCCGTTTTTAGAGTTCCGGACCAAAAAGGTAAAAACGGAACCCTTTGGTGCGACTCCGGCCGTCTGTCTGTCACAAAGTTAAATATCTCAGGAACTACTAATGCTATCAATTTTAAATTTGGAATAGTTGTAAGCAAACCTATTCCACGTGTATGGAAAGTGAAAATTTTAAATATATTTTTTTAAATTCTATAAAAAAGGATGGATAAGGGGGGCCAAAAATTCAAAGTCTAGTATTCTGTAAGTAAAGTATTTTCTAGGAAATAAAAAAAATATTATTAATTCACTTGATAAAGAATTATCGCTCAAAAATCAACATATACATGCTGCCAGCCTTCTGGGCACCCTGCCCCCGGGTTCCGAGCTTGAACCAATTTTTTATTTGTAAATATTTTATTTCGTTTTTAGGGTTCCGTAGCCAAAATGGCAAAAACGGAACCCTTATAGTTTCGTCATGTCCGTCTGTCCGTCTGTCCGTATGTCACAGGCATTTTACTCGAAAACTATAAGGTGTATTTGAATAAAATTTTGAGGATAGGTGTATTTTGTTAACCGCTACATAGTTTTGTAATTAAAATGAAAAAAAAAATTTTTTTTAGGGGTGCATTCCATACATAAAACTAAAAGTCAAAAAAAAATTTTTCATTGTGACCCCCCGTGTGGCACATCAATCGATAGGCCTTTCAAAATAAATATAAGGTTTCTTAGCATTTTTTTTGATTAAGTGAATAGGGTCGGAGATAATCGCCCCGAAAGTCACTAAAATTTTGTCCCCCCCCCCTCTAATTTTTGAACGGTGTATTTTAAAAATATGGAAAAATTCATGGACATAGGGCTTATTAATTTCATTCACCGAAAATTATTTTGAACAAGATCGGTTCAGAGGTTTTCGAGATATTGCTGAAAAACTGCCTTCCTCAAAGAAAAGGACGTAAGTGCCGTAAAATTTATGTGACGATACGACCTTTTTAATAGGCACGGAACCCTTCGTTTTGCGTGGTCCGACACGCACTTGGCCGGTTTTAGTTTATTTTATCCTTCGTTTAGTATAAGTAGATTATTGTATGAGTTTCATTTTATTGGTTAGTAATTTAATTGGATTGCATTTATTATTATATTTGATATAATTATGATTATTAATATATTGATATTAGAAGTCTAAAAAAAAACATATACATACCGAGTTCCTTGGTCGCGCAAGTTAGAAAAAAAAAAACACCGATAAATGGCGCTGTAGGTATCTACTCATGACTTAACTACACTATGCGTTGTTGAGATTTTTCGATAATTAATGGGCGGGGCAAGACGGGTATGTTGTATGAATATTTGTACGGAGCCCTCGGTGCGCGAGTCAGACTCGCACTTGACCTGTTTTTTTATTGTTTATCCCTCTACGCACACAACATGTCTGGTGCCAAATTATAAAAAAACCATAGCGAGAACATTTCCTTTCAACCTTATATTAAATCTGACTTCCAATTAATTCGTATTTAGCGTTGCATTCAAATCAATCAAAAATAAATCAACCTTTTTTCCACATTCAACTTGATCCTTATCTATAAAGTTTTAAGGACTATTTTGCAATATCCGGGTGGTAGTGTAGTGTGGCGGCGGTAGGGGGCGGCACGTGGCCCAATTACCCGCCCCAAACTGCAGGGTTTTAATAATTGAATACGCTTATTTGATTTTGCAACTGACGTGTGTATAAATAAATGTCAAATGAATTAGTCCTGACTCTGAGCTGGGATACCCCTTCGCTACGGAAATGTCGGAATAGACTAGTTTTCTTAAGCTGGGTCCAGACGGTGCAGACTTGCGCTGCGCAGACTGTTGCACGGACAATAGTTATTTGTGTCACAAGGGAGCAAAATAGTATAATTACGGCGAGGGCGGTGTATTGAATCCTGAATGTAGCGCGGGATCCTACAATAGAATCCTGAGCGTAGCGAGGGATTCTAACGTAGGATCCTGAGCGTAGTGAGGGATTCAAGTGTTAACGCCCAAGACGAAAATAATTTTGCTCCTGAGTGACACATGTAACTTTTCACACCGATTATGAGGAAAATTGAAATAAAATGCTCTAAAAATAATGAAAATTTTAAGTGACAATTTTTTTTAATATTACAAAAAAATATAAATTTTCATATAACGTTGTTAAAGTTAAAACTTGAAATGCTCGTTTTTAATCGATTGCGATGAAATTACAATCAATTATTTTATTAAGATCTGTGTTCAATTGGCACATTGCGTAAGTGCTAGGTACATGCCAATGAATAAATTAAAAAAGTAGCTTGAACAGAAAAGTGGCATTTTGCTCCCTCTCGTCGGGGACCAAAACTTACTTTTCTGAATGAGAGGTGTGAAAAGAGTATTTTCTGTGTTCTTCACTTATAAATTCCGGTTTGAATTACCGTATTATGTACGGTCACAAACAGGTATATATTTATAATACATTATATAATTTTGCAGGCATAATTTAGTGGTCCAAGATTTGCATTTAGGACGTGTCTTGTGTGATTGTGTATGCAAGATTTAAGTTACTATGATTTTTTGTATTTTGCATACTACGACGTTACAATTTGCTTTCCGTCGATTTTTGCTCATTTACATCATTAAAACTACTAAAAGTAACACTAAGGCTTATGCCAGGCTAGCGTATACATATAGCTAAGCTGGTGATAACCTATAAAACGGCTAGCTCTATTTTTATTAAAAAAAAATCAGCTTGACACTTTATAGTTTTAAACTGTTCAAGCTGTGAAATACGTCTAACACGATACAATAAATCCTCATCTTACTTTCTCAACCACTTATTGGACTCCATGCAGCAATTACAAATTTACCTTAACCATTTAGGATAAAGTTCAGATTTCAATAGCGCAAAATACAAATACGAGGACAAGAAAGTCAGTAGAATCGATTGGCAAAGTGAAACTTCAAAGAATCGAAGATATTGAAATGCGAGTCGCTATTCGATATTAATAACAGTTGATCTATTCATAAAACGATTTCTACTCCTCTGTGATAAAGTCCAATATAACTCGACCTCTATAACCGTGATACATGTGTAAGTGGAGGTCAGACTTGGACTGGTTGGTCTGCAGCGACGCGTTCGATAAGCGTTGTAAACAGCACAGATCGAGGGCTCTAGTATAGCTTATTGCTCTGTCGGCGTTGATCTGATTCCAGAAGCAAATGTCTAAGTACATTTGTTTCCAGTGTTCAGAGTAACGCCATTATTTAATACTGTTTCATTTTTGTTTGAGGCTTGGTAGGTACTCCTAAGGTCTGGCAAACGAAAGTTGAACCCACTGCATTGAATTACGGCAATTTCATACGCATTTTAACAGTGTCGCCGCGTAATTGGATCTAGTGGCTTTAACTTGCGTTTGCCAGACTCTTATTAGTCGGCAAGCAGCCGGCGTGTGACCCGACAGAACTAGCACTAAGTTTTGATATTGTGGTTATTTAACAACGAATCTAAGTCTAAGCATGAACATGGATAAGACGCAGGTCATGTCAAATGCCCATGTACTACCATCTCCCATTACAATCGGACACTTTACGCTCGAAGTTGTAGACGATTACGTATACCTATAGGACAGACTGTCCAGTTAGGTAGGTCCAACTTCGAGAAAGAGGTCAATCGTCGAATCCGACTCGGCTGGGCAGCGTTCGGGAAGCTACGCCACATCTTTTCGACCAATATTCCGCAGTGTCTCAAGACGAGAGTCTTTGACCAGTGTGTGTTGCCAGTGATGACGCATGGCACTGAAACGTGGTCGCTTACTATGGACCTCATAAGAAGGCTCAGAGTCACCCAAAGGGCAATGGAGAGGGCTATGTTGGGAGTTTCTCTACGTGATCGCATCAGAAATGAGGCTATCCGCAGCAGAACCAAGGTAAGCGATATAAACTTAAGTGGCAGTGGGCGGGGCACATTGCACGTAGAACCGATGGCCGTTAGGTCGGAAAGATTCTCGAGTGGCGACCATGTACCGGAAAGCGCGTTGTGGGTAGGCCCCCCGCAAGGTGGACTGAAGCCCTGGTAAAGGTCGCGGGAGTCCGCTGGATGCGGGTGGCGCAAGACCGGTCAATTTGGCACTCTTTGGGAGTGGCCTATGTCCAGCAGTGGACGTCTTTCGGCTGATATGATGATGATGAACAACGAATGATATAGATTTACACTTTCTCAGATGGCATAGAAAAGAGAGCCAATTTGCCATTTCAAAAACACGCCTCTTCGTTTACTATCTTGAGATACAGTTGCTACGCGCTAAGGCATAGAAGATAATTATGAAAGGATGTCGGATTTTCTGAGAGCCAAAAAGAACTTTCCTTAACTGTTCGACCACTAATATACGGTCTGCATATCACGATATCGACAAATCATGCCTATAGCGGCAATAAACGACATGTCTGACAGGTTTATTGCTTGGCGTCGATTAATTTCGAAACTGAGCGATCAAAGAGTTAATGAAACATTGAAGTTTCTTTTCTCAAATCACCTAAAAAACAGTTTGACAGCACCTTACCTACACAAAGGCTACGGCATCCCCGGCGGTACCCTAAAAACTGAAATTTCCTGAACTGTAACCTCGCCGGCTCCGGCCCTTGAGCACGCGTCGGCGGCGGCTCTAATTATTGCTGGAGATCGGTCCGCCTCGAGGACAGACTGAATACTGACACAGTCTAATGAGTAGGCCATCTTCGCTGGAACTAAAAAAATCTCCCCAGAAGTACTAAATTTCCAAACTTTCAATTATATTTATAAAAAAACCAGCTGCTCAATTGCAAAGAACGCAGGCGAACGGGATGAAATATACCCTGTGCTCAACCAAAAACATCATTCTATAACCAGGTAAATGAATTTTTGAAATTGGATAAGTGGTTCCGGAGATTACCCCCTCCATACAGACAATTACCCATACATTTTTTTAAAGGGGACATTCTTACACAAATCTAACTAGGCCTATAGTAAGCTCAATAAGGCTTGTGTTATAGGTACTAGACGACGATATATATAATAGATATAAATACTTAAATACGTAGAAAACATCCAAGACTCAGAAACAAATAGAAAGAAAGAAAGAAAGAAAGAAAGAAAATACATTTATTCACAAACACACATGACACACAAATAAATAAAATATTCATGCTCATCACACAAATATTTGCCCTTACCGGGATTCGAACCCAGGACCTTCAGCTTCGTAGGCAGCGTCACTAACCACTAGGCTAACCAGTCGGTAATTTTATATGGTTAACTTTCGTTACACAATGAAAAAAAGTTAAAGCATAAATTGGATTAAGACGCCTAACTATGAAAAACTTTTTTGCAATTCACCCACAATGTCATGGACGTTTCCTCTGTATACTTAATATTAGCACTTATTATATACGTACATTATATAATAAGCGCTGATGAAACTGCCGCGACGCTATAGCGCGTCAGGTATGTTCGCAGAGGCGCACACTGATGGCTTCCACGCAATCAGAAGGAAGAGAGTTGCGTCTCTGTTGAACAGAGTGCGCGGCAGTTCTAACACCATCCTGGGTATGTTTGCTGAGCGACTGGACTGCCCTATGACAAAACACTGGGTAAAGATCATCACTGGCCAAATAAAGTAATGATCTTTACCCAGTGTCGCAAATATGTAATAATGATTATTTATGATTATGATTATTTATTTATGTAACATTTCTTTTTTATGATTTAAAATTTTTTATCATTTCAGTCAAAATGTAAAAAATATGGGTTCTACCTGAAATAAATCAATTTTATTTATTTTATTTATTATTCTACCTGACAGCTTGCCACGTAAATAGGGTTCTAATTATTGCTGACACTTGCACAACTTATGATGGATCGTGAGCCTGGGATAATTTATGAGATTTAAAGGTGATATAAAACTGTCATATGACGTGGCTGTTATATCGATTGGACACATTAACTGGATAAATAAGTCGGGTTTGTTAGCTTTGCTATGATTAGGTTATTTATTTATTCAAGGATGGATGAAATGGCGACAGGTTACGGGAACCGTCTGCGACGGCCGAATGCCCCTTCGACTGAAGGGCAAAATTTACAAGACCATTATAAGACCTGTCGTCATGCATGGATCAGAATGTTGGGCCACAAAGATGACGGATGAAACGAGATTGCATGTTACAGAGATGAGAATGTTGAGATGGATGTGTGGCGTGACGAGAATGGATCGAATAAGGAATGAGTATATAAGAGGAAGCCTGAAAGTAGCACCCATAACTGAAAAGCTGAGAGCGAATCGCCTACGAGTGGTATGGACATGTTATGCGGAGGGACGATAGTAATGTTGCTAGAAGGGCATTAAGTATGAATGTTGAGGGTTGCAAGAGAAGAGGTAGACCAAGAAAAAGGTGGATGTACTGCGTGAGAGACGATATGTATTCATAGGAAGGAAGTGTGTGATGAGTTGACGGGCGATAGAGAGGTATGGAAGAAAAAAACATGCTGCGCCGACCCCAAGTAAATGGGATAAGGACAAGCGAATGATGATTTATTCAACTAAACACAACATTACAGTATAACACTAAGACACTGCGGAATTTAGGACACACTATACATATAAAAGTTACAGATAAAAATGATAATAACAATAGCTTCGTATGGACAAATTTTTCATCAAACATGAACAGAAGTGGGGCGGGGTGGGGGGTGGGGTTATATCACTGTTACCAAACCCACAATCCATCATAAATTGTGATAGAGATAGCATACGCGCCCCAAAGACAGCGTTGAAATGAGTAGATAATCTTGGCTACCGTGGCCTGTTAAAAACTCTTCAGGTTAGTAGGACCCAGGCTATCAACGGTTTTTCATGACAATGAAACGTCAACACGATTTTGCGATTTCTATAAAAGCTAAAGGCTGTAGTACAGTCAGCATCAGAAGTAGCTAAGCAAAATAACACTCAAAATGACCTGCACAAATCCTTATTCCCTTGACATTAGAGTTGGTGTGTAGATTTTGAGCACTAGGACCGCTTAGCAACTTCTGCTGCTGACTGTACCTAACGATTGGCATATTATGGCTTTTCTTATTGTACAGTCGAGGAAATTGAATGTTTAGAACTTTATATCTTAACGTCATTAAAATAGAGTCCAAAAGTGCTAAACAATTTCCTCGACCGTACGTAGGATATGCGGTATTAGATGTATACAGAAATCGAACTATAAAAACAACATTAATATTTATTTTAAAAAACAATAAAAACAGCTAGACTCAGCTCAAACAATTCCAATTCAAATTTGGTCAAATCAGAGATACACTACTTGTTTTCCTTTACTATGTCGCGGGTCTATCTAAAGGACAGTCTCAATACTGAACTAAACTAAAAAGTCTCATCGCCATATGAGGCTTATAGTGACATACGACCTTATAACTTAAGATAATAGACAAGGTGGAACAAGATTGTTGCTTAAAACGCGTGCGGAAAATTTTTCAGTGGTATATTTTACATTTTATTTTTTTTTAAGATAAGGAAGAATTTGAGAAGGTTCTCACTGTGCTCAGCCACTTGATTTGACGGTAAGCAGTCAAGACGAATTAATTTAAATTTAACCTAAACATAGCCTATATTCTTAAGAGGCCTTACGCCTACAGACGAGCGTATTTTGCAAAATGCTTCCTTTTTCATTCAAGATTACGACGTAACTATTAGTATTTATTTAAAAACTCATAACGTACTTAAATAATAATTTCTTAAACTAGGGGCTATTGTTCAAATTTTTATTTTCTCTTTATAAATCTAAAATAAATGAGTTTTCTTGGGAGTCTTTCTCAAATTTTGCAGTGAGAAGTGTCGTTTCGGTTCTCAATTTTGCAGTAAATAAGAACCATGTAGTAGATGAATGATTACAATTCAATTCACCATATCTTATACGAGGGGCTGACATGATTAAAAACCGGTCAAGTGCGAGTCTGACTCGCGCACCGAGGGTTCCGTACGAAATATCATACAACACACCCGTCTTGCCCCACCCATTAATTTTGGAAAAATCTAAACAACGCATAGTATAGTAAAGTCATGAGCATGACATGAGTACCTACAGCGCCATTTATCGGTGCATTTTGTTACTAAATTGCGCGACCAAGGAACTCGGTATGTACAGTAAGGGAAATGTATTCACGTACCACTGTAGAACCCTATCGCAATTGACAGGCCGCCGTCACTCAAACTCGAGCGGTATGTTACCTTATTGCGATAGGGTTCTACGGTGGTACGTTAATACATTTCCCTTACTGTATGTTGGTTTTTCAGCGATAATTCTTTATCAAGTGAATTAATTTCGATAATTCTTTTAAACAAACAAAATTAACATATGATTTTTTAAGAATAAAAAAAACTACGCTAGATAGAGGTATCGTTATACTTTTCCGGTAATATTCACGTTAATATTAATAATATATATTATTTTCAAATTTTTCGCTTGGTTAACTTCGGAGATAAGGGGGGGGGGGGGGGGGGAATGGTATTTTTTTCAACATTTTTCTTTATAAATCAAAATTTTACCATTGTAGAAAAAAAAAGAAAAACTGTTTTAGAATGTACAGTCGCCCACACTCCTAACTGACCATTTGTGAACCTTATGTCACTGAAATAAGGTTCACGAATGGTCAGTTAGGAGTGTGGGCGACTGTACAATTCAAGCTCTTTCATATGATACCCCACTTTGCCTACTAACTAGACTTTGAATTTTTGCCCCCCCCCCCTCTTATCCGTCCTTTTTTATAGAAATTAAATGTAAATGTTAAAATTTTTCATTTTCCATACACGAGGATTAACTTTATTTACAACTATTCCAAATTTCAAATCGATAGCATTAGTAGTTCTTGAGATATTTGACTTTGTGACAGACAGACAGACGGACGGAGTCGCACCATAAGGGTTCCGTTTTTACCTTTTTGGTCCGGAACCCTAAAAATCAAAGATTCATTTAAAAACATTGATAAAATACCTTCCGAGTTTTCTTAATTTTTTATGGTGAAAGCAGGTTAACATTATATTTTTTACCGCAAATTGTACTCATATTTTGCTTTAATAATAATATTACAGCAAAATGTAACTTCTTGTTAACACATAAAATAAAAATCATAACTATAGGACCAAGGTTGCCGTGAATTTATATTTTTATTAAAGACGTATAAATCATGCTAGTTTAGAAAGAGAAAATTAAAATAAGATTTTTTTTACCTTCTACTTTAAGTAATGATTATTTAAGTACGCTATCAGTTTTTGAATAAAATACTAATAGTTACGTCGTAATCTTAAATTAAAAAGGAAGCATTTTGCAAAATATGCTAGTCTGTAGGCGTAAGGCCTCTTCATCCCAATTATAATAATTGCTAAACTTAAGTGGCAGTGGGCGGGGCACATTGCACGTAGAACCGATGGCCGCTGGGGCGGAAAGGTTCTCGAGTGGCGACCACGTACCGGAAGGCGCGGCGTGGGTAGGCCCCCCACAAGGTGGACTGATGACCTGGTGAAGGTCGCGGGAGTCCGCTGGATGCGGGTGGCGCAGGACCGGTCAATTTGGAACTCTCTGGGGGAGGCCTATGTCCAGCAGTGGACGTCTTTCGGCTGATATGATGAAGAAATAATAATAAAACGTTTATTGCAAACCATAGTTTTTTTACAAAAATGTTACAAAGTAAAAAAGTATCTCATAGACCCTGGTTCTTAAAAAACTGGTGTATATAAACTCTAGTGCATACATCAATTATGTAACCCAATTATATTAATGTAAGTACTTTTATTATTAGTTTATTTTTTATTTCCCGCTCACGTGACATGATGTCCCGGACCTTTGGGAGGCATGCGTGGGGCTAGGGTACCTACAAAATACCAACCGAGCCAACACGCAGAGCCCCTTTTGACAATTTAATGGAATGCAAGGAGTACACCGAGCGAATGCTGTCCCGGCCCGTGTCATGGTGCGCACACAGAGACAGCACCTGCTGGGGTGTATAGGGACTATTACTGGTTGATGGAATTTAAATAAAACGGGTTATTGGATGAAAATGATGAATGGCTGGGTTTTTGGATGAAATATCGGACGCCTGCCTAATAAAACTTTTTCGCTTTTTATCTCTGGGACGCCCTATGCAACTTATTTAATTGACATTGATTGCGATTAAAAACAAAACGGCGAAGTCTCAGGCGAACTGTTCAATTTAGGTATTCGAAATGTGATTAATAAAAAATCAAAGTGATGACATACGTTATACCTACGTTTTTTTTGTCAAAGCAATGTCGCATGGGCGGTGTCACGAACTAACAATATCCAAAGTCGAATGCTGCCCCTGCATTTGGGCGCGGTCCGTGATGCTCTGCGCGACGCTTTCTCGCCCTGAATGCCGTCGCCCATTAGATGCCTATTATGTCTGCCGCCTGCCGTGTTTTTATTTTTTCTTCTTTTCCACTACATATGTGATGAGCTTTGGGCTTTGCGGGCAAAGAATCCAGCTGCACTCCAGCGTCTATGTGTGGGAATTGCTTCAAGTGCTGGGTTCGTCACGAACTTTCAGCTTATTCACTATAAAAGATACACGGGACGAATGCGAGTTTTATTTCATGAAACAATTTGACACGAATTCCCTTTTGAATTCTGGAGCCAGTAATTGTCAAAGGACTGCGGATGGTGTGTGTAATAGGTCAAAGGTAATATTGAACTGTGTAGTGTCGATACAAATTGAATTTGTAAAACTCCATTTTGCAACGATTATCCCTATTAAACGAGCAATATTTGTATATTACCTATTTATATATATTCAATTCAATTCAATCATTTATTGCGTTTCATGTTAGTATAATAAGATCTTAGAGTTAGGTACAGTTTAAACATGAGCTCTGGTAAGCATAGCAATTTCTTAAAACTACAAATATAAAATGTCAAAATACGGAAAAGCTTCAATCAATCAATCAATAATTAAATAATAATAATGTTTCGAATACACAAACGTTCGAAATTAAAGGATATAAGTCAAAGTTATAACGTTATTGCAAATAAATATATTTGCAATAACGTTCTCACAAACGGCTCGAACGATTTCGATGAAATTTGGAATATAGCTGTTTACGGGGGCAAGAAATCGATCTAGCTAGGTCTCATGTAAGGGAAAATTCGTTTTCGCCGTATTTTCTCTATTTTCACCCGAGCAGAGCTCGGTCGCCCAGGGACTGCCTATCAATTTAGAACGATTTGTGTTCTAAAAGCCATTCTTCCAATTTGCAAATTAAATTAAATTTCAATTCGATAACGTTTCCATTGTAAACCCATTCATGGCCAATTACTCACATATGAGTTATGCCACTTATGCCTCTACGACCTACGTGCGGTTTCCGCTACAAAACGGAAAAACGCTGCTACGCGCTACAGAATACAGAATTTATTGGTAAAATAAGCATTTTACAAGTCACAATTTAAATACAATATACACCCAATATTTTAAGAACGATGATATGAAAAATAAAGCAGTATTTACACTAGCGAACGAGGCGAGACGGCCCCATGTTGGGTGCCATTGGAACAAATGCCACAAATGTCATCGCCTCATTATGCACTTGTGCGAAATTATAGAGGAAGGCGACAATGTAACTGACGCATTTACTTTGAGCCTGATTTATAGCCGTCCCTTAGCACTATTTATAGGAAGATTCTTAACCAACTCCTGGGCCCCACGTTGGGCGCCACAACAATGCCACTAATGGCGATGCCTCGTTATGCTCTCGACCGCAATTATGGAGGCCGCAGGAACGTGTCTTATTGCACACGTACCAAATAGCAAAGCTCTAGAAACTTCTAACTTTCTAACTGCTTCACGGTAGCGCGTTGTGGTCTGTCGCTAGTATTTCAACTCTTGACTAAACATACGGCCGCAAGTACTAGTAACTAGTTACTGGATTACATTTACGGTGGCGATAATGGAATAGTACATTGTTTAACGAGGGGTGTAAGTGGAATATTGCTAACGAGTCTATCAGAAGCCCGACACCGAAGGCGGAGGGCTTTTGATGTCTCGAGTTTGCAATATTCTTACGCCCGTGTTATACACAATGTTTTTCATCACATTTGCGAGGAAATAAATAACTACAAAAGACAGAAAAATCTAAGTTTCGTACAGCAGCACCAATCAAAAATTGACAACTTCACTTCCAGATCAGTGCTAGTGGAGCGCGCAGCTTCAATATTTCAACCAATCACAGAGCAGTATTCTTGCGGGGCGCCGGCTTGGCCAACTAGATTTTTTTTTCAACCAATCACAGAGCAACCAGATTTGCTTAAGCCAGTCAGAGGGTTCTATATTTTAAAACTAAACTTAACAGCCCGTGGGAGGTAAAACGGCTATAACTGCTCTGTACGCTCGCAAGTAACAACGCCATTGACGAGCAAGTGTGATGAAAAGCATTTTATTAAAGTTTTAAATAATAGTACATTACCTAGGGCGGTGAATTCGTGAATGCCCCAGATCGCAGGTGTCTGTGGCCCGAACCGAAGGTAAATACTATAAATATGCGATCTGGGGCTTTAAGAATTACCGCCCGTGGTTTGTCTAAAGTTTTACATCTTGCCTTGGCCAGGAAGTAAGATTTTCTCCTCGCGAAGTGGGCAGAGAATCCCACTTGGGTGACGTAAAAGTAGGTTCATTATTGTGTCGAATATCTATCTTATAGTAAGTAGGTACAGTAAGGGAAATGTATTGAAGTACCTTTTCCGCTCTTCTTACAATAACAATAAGGTGTAAAAAGGTATGCGAATACATTTCCCTTACTGTACGCTAGGACTATAATACTATTAAGTCTGTTTTTGACAGTCGTTACCTATGACAGGTGGTGATCTCCACTCAAGGGCTTGAAAGCACTGCTTTGTTCTATTTGATGCCCAAAAAAGCCCTGATCGAGGGGCGATGTTCATATACCTAAAAGATCATACTACGGTTAACCTTCATACTTTAACTAAAGACTGGTTATTTGCACAAAGTATAATCAGATTGGCTAACACGTTGTGTGCAGTAGCGCTAATACTTGAAGGGTATCGATGGCTTGAATCCTTCGAGGCTTATGTGAATCCCTTTAGAACCGAACTGTTCATGTTCAGAACGGCTCGGCTCTTGGCTCTAAACCGCGGATTAAACCTTCACAAACACAGAAACATAAAACATAGAATAGCCTTTTCTTGATGAGTTTAGTTTATTGTAATGTAATAGAGCAAAAGACTATATTCCGTCCTAGAATTGGGAATGGATGAAAATTTTAGAAATGCCTTTTTATTTTTTTGGTGATAGGAATAACCTTCCTTAGCACCAGAAAAAAGTTTCAGATTTTTTAGCTGCGTCAATTATTTTTGAAAAATAAAAACAGTTTCCTCACTTACGCTGTGGGTTTAGGACGGCGAATAAGAAACTTTCCTTGATCTGTCTCATATTACAAATAAATATCTGAAACGTTGCAGACTTTTCGGCTGTCATTTTTTTTTTGAAAAATATAAATAGTTTCCTCACTTACGTTTTGGGTTTATGACGGCGAATAAGAAACTTTACTTGATCTGTCTCATATTACAAATAAATATCTGAAATATCCGTGGCAACAAACTGACACTGGCAATGATATTGACAGTTGCAGCAGCTATATTTTTCATTGCCAGGGTCAGATATTTAAAATAAATAAACCCAAAACGTAAGTGAGGAAACTATTTATATTTTCCAAAAAAAAATGACGCAGCTGAAAAGTCTGCAACTTTTTTCTGGTGCTAAGGAAGGTTATTCCTATCACCAAAAAAAAAATCAGGCATGTCCAAAATTTTCATCCATTCCCCATTGTGTCCAGGTATTTAGGTATGTTATATTCTGTTAAATAATTGAAGCGTCTGAGTATCTTGGATGAAAACTTGGGTAACTTAATAGTGGGTAGTGGGCGCGATTTTCTCTGAGGTGAATTGTCTTTAAACTCTCGCTTCTAGGTACATAAACTGAAAAAAAAAATGTCCAATAGGACACTTAAATTCCGTGTTTCCTAAATCTCCTTGCACTCTTTAGTTGCAGCTTGACAGCTCCCATATTTTGTATATCGGAGGCTCACTGACTGACTAACCAATAACAACTGGTCAAAATGGCAGGATCTGTGAGCAGTTTAGATTTGTACGGTCGACGCCAAAAATACGTTTAAAATGCCTTATTGCAATGGAATAAGGTGCAAAAGTCTAAACGTATTTTTGGCGTCGACTGCACTTAAAATACGGGTGTAGACTCAAAATTTATTATTACTTTAAAAGAAAGAAGGCAAAAAATATGCCAAATGACGAAAATTCCATTCAAATATTTCAAAAAATTACCAAGCTACCTACAAACCTAGCTAGCTTTTAATGTTGCTTGGTAGAGGGATAAAACGCTCGGGGATCGTGACGTCACGACCATCGAGCGAAAGTATGAAGGTGCGTTTTGCGGAAAAGGGACAAAATATACCCCCTCGTAAAACTTTGGTCGCTTATAACTTTTGTGATTATTTAACCTCTTGCGTTGATTTTTTTCTCCATTTGACTACATTTTTAATCCTTTGTCGCGAAAATACAACATTATTGATTATTTTATTTAGTGTCTACACCCCTATTGTAATTAGTAGTATCACCACCACCACCACCAGTGTGTCAGCTCCATCACCCGTACATCCATGTCGCGACATTAGGGCGTCACAGAGCAAGCGATTAAACACTCGGCACGTCGCGATTTCCCGGCGCCTGCGCTCGAGGGCCATCCCCTACCCACTGAAACGTCTTAACAATCATTCACCATCTCATACACATTCGCCCTTTCTACGTATGCGGCTACCCGAAGTTCCAAACGTCGTTTGTTCCAGGTACCTTCAATACATAAGCGCTCTTTTATAAACTTCGCGGCTACCAAACTTGTAATACGTCATTTGTCTTGGGTACCTCGAGGCGTTTAAGCTGTTTCGTATAGTTTCTTGGTTGTCACCTGAACTGTTAAATAGTCGGGATTACTCGGTGTTTCGGCGGAGGACACTCATACATAATGGGGAGCTTTACGGCAAGCTAATTGTGAATAGAGTCGGTGATGCCGATACCGTGACTTAGTGCTCGACTCAAAACAGTGTAGGTAGTACATACAGCCTTGGTCAAAAGTGTTGAGCACCCATGGGTTTTTTATACAAAAGCCATACTTTAAAATATATAAATGCACCTTTTATATATTTTATAAAAGTAAGTTTTGTATCTATCGGAAAAATTCGTCATATTTATTGACGTTAAGGGAAATTCTGTGAAAAAAATATACAATTAAACCTTTATTGTAAAACCCGACTTTTTCTAGCTTCAGTTTTCACACGCAAATAGCAATTTCAAAATGATATATATTAATGATTCGCACATGTTCAAACACTTATTATATTTTACGTCTTCGTGTATTTATGAACTGAAGTGAAGCGAAAGTGGTTTGTCAGGATCGTAGCAAATGGAGATCCGTGATCTCTGCCTACCCCTCTGGGAAAGAGGCGTGATTATATGTATGTATGTATGTATGTGTATTTATGAAATTGAAAAATGATACTTTATCCATAAGTTACAAAGGAAAACGTGGGATGCTCAATACTTTTGGCCAAGGCTGTAGATTAAGATTACACGATGGTCTAAAACTTAATTTGCAAATGTGTAAATACATCTGTGACGCCGACTGAACAAGCATAGTGAGGCAACTTTACAATTTACTACAAACGAAAGCAAAATGCTTTCGTTTTACTTGGTCTTGGTTTTTGTTGTATACCACTTCACTCGGGGGTTGTTATCACCATACAATAAAAAATATGCCACACATTTATTCATTTGAGACGAATACGTTTTAATACTAAGTAGCAATTTTAAAATTTGTTTATTTTTTTCTTTTGTTTCTTCAGTGTGTAAAAGCAGATATTTTTATTATATACAAATTCTTGAAGTCATTTGGGTTCCTATAAAGTACATGGATTAGTAGGCGCGGCGTGGGTAGGCTCCCCACAAGGTGGACTGATGACCTGGTAAAGGTCGCGGGAGTCCGCCGGATGCGGGTGGCGCAGGACCGGTCAATTTGGCACTCTGTGGGGGAGGCTTATGTCCAGCAGCTGATATGATGATGATGATGACATGGATTAATGTTGTCTATGCATCCATTCTAGTATGCTCCAATGAATACGATCACTTCAACGATACATCAAGCTATCTTGATATCACATCTTGAGAAAGTATGTTCAATATGTCTCATTGTTTCAGGTCGTTCTCATTCTGGCCCCGCTGCCGCCGGCCCCCGCCGCGGCGGCTACGTCGCGTTCAACCAGCAAGGCTACCAGGCCCAGCAGGGCTACTCGCAAGGTCAGGGCTACCCTAGCCAAAACCAGGGCTATCCGAGCCAAAACCAGGGCTTCAACCGCCAGGGTTACCAGCAGCGAGACCGGTTCGGACAGAACCAGGGCTACAACCAGAACAGGGGCCAAGGGTACCAAAACAGGGATTACCAGCAAAATAGGCAAGACGGTTACCAGAGACCCCACGGACAGAACCAGAGGCAAGGCTACTCCTCCCAGGATCAAGGTCAGAGCCATGGTTACAGTTCTAGGCAGCAAGGGTCCAGTCAGGGCCGCTCCACGTGGCGATAGTGATTCTGGACTTTAAGTTTAGTCAAATAGAGTTTATCTTTATCTGAACAAATGCTGAACCCATACATTTGATTCATTAGTGTGGGACTTGACAGTGTAACTGATTCTGGATATCTAACAGAAATTACGCATGGATTACAAAAAGGGACTTGTTTGCATTTAAATTAGAACGTAAATCTTTGCTAAACAAATAAATGATTATGAGCAAACTATAATTTATCAAAGTTCTAAGGAAGGTTAAAACCCTAAAAGATAATTCAACTTTTTTCATTGTATTGTTATTACTGAATCTAACCTAATTATCAAAAGTGCTTGACCTAACCACTAGAATCAGAATTGGGAATGGATGAAAATTTTAGAAATGCCTGTTTTTTTTTGGTTTAAGAAAAAAATTGCAGACTTTTCAGGCGTGTCATTTTTTTTTTGAAAAATATAAACAATTTCCTTGCTTACGTTTTGGGTTGAGGACGGCGAATGCACTTTCCTTGATATTATGTCTCATATTACAAAACATATTTTATATATCTGACCCTGGCAATGACAAATATAGCTGCTGCAGCTGTCAATATCATTGCCAGTGTCAGTTTACCACGGATATTTAAGATATTTTTTGTAATGTGAGACAGATCAAGGAAAGTGTCTTATTCGCCGTTCTAAACCTAAATTGTATGTGAGGAAACTGTTTATATTTTTCAAAACTAATTGATGCAGCTAAAAAATTTGATACATTTTTCTGGTGCTAAGGAAGGTTATTTCTATCACCAAAAAAATAATCAGGCATTTCTAACATTTTCATCCATTCCCCATTGTACACAAACATAATTTATATACAACACAGCCGATTACTGATGTTACCTGTGAAATATAACACTAATAAGGACACCAAATATGAAATGCTTAGGACCTATATACTAAAATGTAAGATTTTGAGTTTTAAATGATTTTCTGGCATACGAATGAATACGTTGTTACTCTCTTTAATGTGTAGCGTCTAAATTCAAATATAATGAAAATGCTTCCTCCATGTTTTACGGAAGAAATCATTGCTAAAACTGACTATTCAATTGACGTTGCTCTAAATAATGGGCATACCCTAACTGAGTCAATTTCTGCGGTAGTTGCGTGGTGCGAGAGGGGTGACAGCGCCAGCGAAACACACTAAATTGAGTCCTAAAATGCAAACACACCCCTCCCGCATCGCACAGGTACCGCAGTAACCGTAGATCTATAACATAACCCCTTTTCATCTAATCTTGAATATTTAAAGGACTTTGATTTTAATAACTACAATGACCGCCTGAATTAAATTTGTTTTAAAACAATATGTCTCGATGATTTACTGCACAGTAATGATAAAATGTGTATTTTAATGATTTATAAAATATATTCAACACAAACCTGAATAAAAGACTTAATGCAATACATGTTGGATTTATTGATATCCTGTTCCACAGAACAACCTAAACCACCATCCCAAACATTACATCAGCAAATAAAAGTGGTAGGTATCTAAAGTTTGTGGCGTTCGTAATAATTTCAAGACTAAATTCACCACAGAATGGCGTGCAGATGTAGGGGTTTTATATAACTCGCTCCAGTGCGATTTGGTTCGAAACTAAATGAAGGGATTTTTACAAAAAAAACATAACTGACATATTTTACGAAATCGAGTTATTGGTACAATTATGTTCGTCTGTGAAGACGCTAGCAATTATGCAGATATTGTTTAAGTAGGATCTCGTTTGCTCAAAATTACCGCTTTGTATTATATTAAATATAATTACTCAGCTCTACGGAGCTTATAGTACAATAATAATTACATTCTTTTATACACTGATGTATAATTTAGTTGGAATATATTTGGTAATAAAAAAGTTTTCGTAAATTCAATAATTATTTTTACAATACAATACAATACAAATACTCTTTATTGCACACCTCACACAAACAAAGCACTTACAGAGAGAAACAATACAATAACATATAGGTAGAGGTAGACAACAGGCGGTCTTATCGCTGAAGAGCGATCTCTTCCAGACAACCTTCGGGTATCGGAGAAAGAGATAAAACTAGATACTACACTACTACTTTACTTTTACTAGGAATGTAAATTGTTTTTCCACAAAAATAACATAACTACCAACAATGTTACAAAAACAGCGTAAGTGACGAAGTTGTTCATATTTTTGAAGTGATATCCGATTATTAATGGAATCCAAGATGCAGATGTTAATCCATAGCCACACCTCCTGCATAGTAAATGGAAGGTATTGTTTAAAGAAATTATATTTTAGGAGAAATTTTTTTTTTTCGCTTCCTGTAAAATCGACACCAATGGAGTTATGTTGTCCCAATCAACATACCTTAAATAATTTGAATAGAATAGATGATAGAATCCCCACAATGTGGACTGATGACCTGGTAAAGGTCGCGGGAATCCGCTGGACGCGGGTGGCGCAGGACCGGTCATTGTGGCACACTTGAGGGGAGGCATGTCCAGCAGTGGACGTCTTTCGGCTGATATGATGATGATATGTTATACATGTTATTGGACCGAATACTCTAAGTTATCGATCATAATTACCAAAGCTCCGCGCAACAAATTGCAACAGCGCAATATTCCATTCATAACACATGCACTTGAAATTATTATTACCGCACCTTTTCCATGTAGGCTGGCTGTCAAAACGTTTTCCATCGTCGCACAAAGCGTCTGCAGTGGAGTGGCATTTGTGTCGATCAATAGTTTTTTTTTCTTTTTTTAATTTCTTTTTGCGCTACGGTACAAAATTGTTCAACATGAAAGGAAATTAGGGCTGGGCCACTCGACGGATGAATGAGGTTCGAATCGAACTGGGTTTTAGGTTTTTTGTCAGGTAAGGGATGTAATGGGACGTTAATAACTGCCGATTTGGCCGTTGATTGCCGTTGGACAATGCCCTTCGGTGCAATATGGGTGAAAGTTAATTAGAATTAATTAAATTAATTACCAGGGGCGAAAAAAAAAGGTCGGTAACGTAACTCATTTGAGCTAATGCGTTTTCCCCCGAAACGGTAAACTTCAGTTTTTTTTGTATATATATCGTCCTAGAGGCTTAACCTGAATTTTGATTTACAACAATCTTTAAAGTTTACTGTTTGACAAAAACATATGTGCTTGTGGGATATATGCTTGTTTGTGCGCTATGTTGATTGCACGACATTAGTGGGTATATAAACCTATAGCTGTCTGTCTGTACAGTCGAGTTCTCCAATATCTATACAGACAACCTTTCAAAAATATCTGTACACGGGCTTTATTATTACTGACATATGACACATGAATAGATATTTTTGAAAGGTTGCCTGTATAGATATTGGAGAACTCGACTGTACCTACCTACTTAGTAGCTCGTCTGCACGTTGCCACTTTTTGCATGATATTGTAATTTGATTGATCTATTTATAACTTCTAATAGTTTGTACACCTCGGCGACAATTCCCATAGTAATCACAATCAGTTATTTATTATTCATTGAACCATAAAGTTGTGCAACATGACAATCTTAACCAAAGCGTTACAGCGATTCATTCCTACTTAACCTAAATTACCACACTAAATCTAAGTACTAACTAAAAATCATGTATGGCCTACTGCCATTTAGATGGCCAATTAAAAATAATACTTGTCAAGAGAGACCCAAAAGACATGGCATTTTTACCAGTTTTTAGGGTTCCGCAGCCAAAATGGCAAAAACGGAATCCTTATAGTTTCGTCGTGTCCGTCTGTCCGTATGTCAAAGGCATTTTACTCGAAAACTATAAGGTTTATTTGAATACAATTTTGAGGATATAGGTGTATTTTTTGTAAGCCCACGTGTGGCACATCAATCGATAGGCCTTTTAAAATAAATATAAGGTTTCACAGCATTTTTTTGATTAAGTGAATAGAGTCGGAGATAATTGCCCCGAAAGTCACTAAAATTCTGCCCTCCCCCCCGGTAATTTTTGAACGGTGTATTTAAAAAATATGAAAAAATCATGGACATCATGGGCTTAGGTATTGAATTATTTCACCTAAAATTATTTTGATCAAGATCGGTTCAAAGGTTTTCGAGATATTGCTGAAAAACTGCCTTCCTTAAAGAAAAAAACGTAAGTGCCGTAAGATTTCTGTGTCGATACGACCTTTGTAATAGGCACGGAACCCTTCGTTTTGCGTGGTCCGACACGCACTTGGCCGGTTTTGCATGATATAAAGTTAGCAAAACTTGGATTCTGAAGGATTGTTTTGAAGAAACACGTCCCATATTCACAAAGGTCATGACGTCATCAACAGTCTCAACAGTGTGGCTCAGAATAAGGTAGGTAAGAATACTAAGTATAATATATAAAGCATATCCTGTGTTCTCATTAGTAGGTAGGTACCTACCACGTTATAAGCCCGAGTCCTTCATTAAATTTCCCTGTCCGGACGGTTTCCGAGGTATTTCTTTGTGGGCGCGATTAAATCAGTGTGAAGGGCCATCGAAGGATGACCCCGGCTTGCTCAGCTAGATTTGGTGACGAGGCACAGGTGAACTTCAATCGATATTATGATACATAGGTCGAAATTAAATTTGTGATACAAATTAGCAAAATTCCATGATTCTGAGCAACTTTTACTATGGGACCAACTTTGTGTTACTAAAGCCCTTAAAAAAAAATTTTTTGCGCTTTTTATTAGGTACAGAACTATGTAGCGGCTAACAAAAGACACCCATCCTCAAAATTTTATTCAAATACACCTTATAGTTTTCGAGTAAAATGCCTGTGACATACGGACATGACATGAGGGTTCCGTTTTTGCCATTTTGGCTACGGAACCCTAAAAAAGCCCTCGAGGCATTGTACCGAGGATGCTGGCAGCATTTCCTCGCTGAATTGCAATGCTGATGATGAACACAATGCTGAAGAACAATTATGTAATATAAAAAAGAGGTAGATAGGTTATACGCGCTCGAAAAATGGCACACTAAAATTGAGTCAATTGGCACAACTTGCCTCAGTCAAGTCGTCAATGGAAACGTTACCTGTCAGATTTGGTGGCCATTTTTAAACACGAAATTTCGTATAGACAACATATCTACCTTTTTTTATATTATATCATTGCTAAAGAACGACCCATCAATTGCGTATTCAATGTAGGTAGTATTCTCGAGCATCAATGTAATTCCACACATGTAGACAATCAAATGTCATTGACGTGAGTTGTTACCTATTCCAGGCTACGGAACGCACCGGTGCTACACCGTAGCGCGTAGCAGTATTTTTCCGCTTTGAAGGGTAATTGTTGCATGTTTTTGATAAAACTGCTAACAACTATCATTCGTTAAATCCTAATCATATTTTGCCACAATGTCATTGGAAAATTCATAAATAAAGTGCTCGACACTGGCCCATTTTCATTAACACTTTAATTTTTAGTAAAACAATTGAATTGAACTTTATATGTCAACTATTGAGCACTATAAGGTTTCGAGCATAGGGATTTTTGGCTTACATATCTATACTTAAAAGTTTTTTCATTATATTGGAAACTATAGGTCTGTTTAGTATTAACGTAAATGACTGTTTGTTTTATAATAAATAAATAAAAAAAAATAAAAAAATAGGAACTAATAAACAGTCTAAATGTGATAAAACGCAGATTCTGGAAATATCCAGAGGAATGTTCTCACATGGAACACTGGCCGTGTGAAGAAACCATGACTTACCCATTGTCACTAAAACACGAATTTGACTTCATTCAGCGTGTGCAATCATCTAAATTCGCGCCCGGCTCAAGTCATTCCTTATCGTTTCCGATTCGCTAATTTCCCTACATTCTCACGGCATTCGACAGGTTCGCCATACTTGCTCATTTCCCGTGAATGTGTCAAAGGTTTGTCTTTTGTGATTTCTACTCATTACGACAAATGACTTTATAAGGGCGGGGTTCGCCGCGGGTCGCCGGCGTCACGCGGGGGACTCGTGACGGTGAATGACGTCACGCTGCGCGGGCGCCGCGCCGCGTCTTTCCGCGTATGATCACGATTGACGGATGGATTTGACTTCTTTATAGTGGTCTTGAGATCTAAGTGGCGTTTGACTGGACGCTTCCGAGTGTGAATGAGCAATTTCCGAGCCGATGGGAACTAGCCATGAGAACGACTCGACAGTTTTCTTGTAGTGTGGAATGTTTTTTTAATAAGTAAATTTTTGGAGTGACTACGTGTTGATTTTAAGAAAACAGAATCAAGAAAAAATTCCATCTCTGTCAAAATATTGGAAATAATAAATATGTATGTTCCTGGGTTAGGTATTAATTAACAACTATTTACGCCTACCTACTAGTTAACAAATAGCCTAGGTATGGTCACTAGAGCAAACTATTCTAAAAAGAGTGATGGCATGCTGAGGCCTAGCTGATTCGAGATTCTTTCAAATCAGAATGACAGAGACATGAAATCAAAGCAATATCCTAAGAACAACCACTTCTGTCATTAAGACAGCTGGCTTCTGGGCTCTACGGTATTCCACTCTCCCTAAGCTAGAATATTTGCGGGGTTCAGATTATCATCCTCAGTCGAAAGCTCTATCACGTCTATAGCTAGTCCTCCTCATCGATTTCAATGACTTCGATCCATGCCAAGACAATGTTATCTTCTGTGAGCACTAGGTTAAATTTTATTTATTTCAATACAGCAACAAACACACAGCAGCAGCGAATTACAGGTTAACCTAATGAAATATCGCCGTAAATAAATGACTTAACCTAATTATAATACTTGCACAAGACACACAGACATACTTTAACAAATTTGGACATAGAACAATAAAATTGATCACTTTGGTCTGCAACTAGATGTAGTGTGTGTACGGCGCGACTGATAGACGACGCTTTACGAAGCAAGTTGGTCCTGTCGCTTTTTCAATTCAATCTTAAAGACCCTATTCCTGGCAGTTATCCTAAAGTATTCTAAGCTTGCTCTACTGAGTTATGTGTAGGGGTTTGGGCATGTAGAGAGGATGGATGAAAGAAGATTAACTAAGAAAGTGTACATAAAAAGAGTGGAAGGGCAAGTTGGAAGGGGAAGACCTAGGTGAACTTTCTGCGATCAAATTGGAGAAATCTTACAAAAAGGCCAGGTCAAAAGTATCCTAAACCGACGAGCATGATGAGAAATGTTATGAAGGTGAGTGAAGCGAAAGTGGTTTGTCAGGATCGTAGCAAATGGAGATCCGTGATCTCTGCCTTACCCTCTGGGAAAGAGGCGTGATTATATGTATGTAGATACGACCCATATCTATCAATAGTACAATCGCAACGCGCTAACCTAAGTTGTGTTCTACATAAAGGGGTGCCCCAACATTCACAGCAATACCACTAACTACCTACAGATTAAATGCAATATAGCATCAAAGCCTATTACCGTTGCCAATCTACACAATTTAATGAAGTACCGCAATAAATTCTATACTAACAAATTATTATCATTTCATTTTTGAGTTTTAGCAATAGCATAAACATTAACTACATACAAATAAAAAAGGCAAAAGTTGCACAAAAAAGTTACAAATTGTTCTAGTTTCCCCCAAATTTTGCATTCCAAACACGAAATACGCGCCGCGGTGATTGGGCGGCGCTCCCTCGTACTGATTGGCCCACAATTTGACAGTAATGGCGTTAACTCTGCATTCGTTATTCGAAAATCCATAATGCTACTTATAAACCCCAAGCTGAAGAGAGCCTTAAGTTGATGCAATAAGGTTTAGGTTTATATGTTACGGTGTGGCTGTTAGGACGTTATTGAATCACGCGCACTCCCCTCTGGACAGATGTTGCTACACTTTAGTAACAATTTCGCCCACAACTCGTTCCGAAAGCTATTGTGTAACATTTTTTGTATTATTTTGACTAATTCTTTTGTCGTGCGGTTGGTTAGATTCTATCTGTGAGGGGGAGTTAATTCATTGGATGCGTTTTATTCAACGCTACTGGTTTAAAAAAAATTGTGTAATGTTTGTTTTATTAGCAATACTGTTCATGATTAACTGTATAGGGTCATCGCGCTGGTTACGCGACCGACTTGAGTCAGCGAACACCTGAAGAACAAGGACCCTTAAATCAAAAAACATATCTTGTATTGTAGTTTTAACAGCAATCAACTAAAAAACAAGAAAAAATCCCTTCAGTTCATCAACTCACCTAAGTAGTCGCTAATCGGCCAAATATCCACGACACAAAAAAAAGAGTTTCTGCTTATACTTACGTATACAAATTCATACTTTTAGCAGCTTATTGTAGAAAAAAAGAAGGTTATTTTGGTTCCACAAAAACTATTATGCCTGAAATAAAATAAAAATATAAACGTATGCTTGCAAATAAATTTCAGTGTTTAAGACAGACGATATAAGACGATTATCATGTTACTACAATAATGCCAGCAGTTAGGTTTAAAGCTAAAATGATTGTATAGAAATGTGTCTACCTACATCTGGGATGATTTAAAACAATGTATGACCTGCATACGGTAATTAAGAGTCTGGAAAGATATTCGCGGAACATTATAGCAGTCGGGTAAAAAAAGAACCTCTATGACCCAAATGTGAAAATTACAAAATCTTAGACTACAATCCAGAGATTTCACTGCTGCTTTGTTTGTGTGAGGTGTGCAATAAAGAGTATTTGTATTGTATTGTATTTGGAACTCTCTGGGGGAGGCCTATGTCCAGCAGTGGACGTCTTTCGGCTGATATGATGATGATGATGATGTATTTATTGTATTGTTAGCCCAAAAATGGATAGCAGCCGATATATTCCATAACGCCACTCAAAACTATGGGTGAAGAGACCTTTTATTTAATAAAATTCTTAATAAAAAATGTCATATTGCAAACCTGAATACAACAGTGGCTACTTTTTTTCGTGGACAAGCCTTACATCATATTCAGGTAGACATACCTACTTCCTATTTGCATAAGCAGGAAATTGCAGTAAAAATAGGTATAATGTGAGCACCAGCTCGGCTACTTGAATTAATTTCAAATTTTCATCTTGTTATCCAAAATAAACAAAACATAGCTGTCGCCACGTTGCCGAGCCGACCATTTGGGCGTGACTGAGCACCTCGTCATATTCCGCGCGACCGCACACCGTAGCATAGACATTATATTTTTTTATTTTAAAACTTTTTAATAATTCGCGCGGCGGCGAGCGGCCGGCACTTGAGCACGGACCCAAAAAAATCTCGAAAATCCAGCCATGTGTCGCAACGAGTCAGGCATATTTATGAGGGTTCCGCTTTGAAGCTTCCTCTTCCTACTTAGCTGCCTTAATTAGGGTTCGGGCTACTAATTTGATTATATTAATCGAGGATTCCTCTAAGTTTGAAATGATTAGATATATTTGTGATGACTTTTCAGCTTTTCAAAGGGCAATGATGAATTGGTACCTACTGTTTTGACCAATGGCCAATGTGCGTTTTACAAATTAAATACCTGGGAAATATTAGTTTAGGAAACGTAGGTAGGTACCTACTTACATAGTAGAGCATTTCATAATAACTAGGGTACCTACATTTTGTAGGTAAATAGTTGAACACCTCGATAGTTACAGTTATGGTCTCGTAAAGTAAGTAACACTTTTACTCCAGCAGGGCAATCCCCCTTATACACCTATAGGTGTATCTACGCTTTATCTTTTACTTAGGTACTACAATTTGAGCACTGCAAAGGTTCGATTCCGCACCGAACGGAACTCTAAGCCGCGCAACAACCACGCCATTTGACGCGACGAATTATTATGTATTTCGGAAAAATCCATTGTTTCGTAATCTCCCCTGCCTCACTGAAGTGCCCATTGAACGCTTTAGACCCCGTGCGAGCATGTACGCAATTATGTACACCCGTTGTGAAAGGTGCTAACATTATATTTCTATGTAATGAGCCTGAATGAGACCCTTGCTGCGTTTTTTATTGCGTTCTGTTAACATTAACGTCGCTTTAAGTGGTTATGTTGCACCTAACGGATCGCGACGGTTGGTTATTTTATTAGTCCACAAACAACTGCTTGCAGCAAGATTTAAATGTGAACATTTTCAACCTAGCTGCCCCATGTAGACATGTGCATTTTAAAAGGCAAAGCAATAATAAAAATAGCGAATTGCCGCGCGATACACGAGTTGTAAGCGCAGTAGCAATTCACATCAAACGGAAATCTCCTTTGTGTTTAAGATCGTATTTCCCATTGTTTCGCGGAATGCGCCATTAGAGCTGGCAACAATCGCCATTTCCCGCCAAAGCCGAACTGTCAGATCGCGCGCCATTTTCGCACGAGAGGATAAAAGTCGTGCCTGTGCCTTTTAAAAATAAAATTCTTTCGTTCTGGTTTTAATGGTTTTCGATGGCTTTGTTTCTAGACTTTGTAGTCGAGCGCTGTAAATAAAAGTCGACTAGACCTTTAAACGGTGTAACAGCCCCTTTGTTGGGCCCTGTGCTTTCTGTTACATGTGTAAGGGAAATCATTCCCTACTTCAGTTCTAAAGCGAGAAATTAACTACTATTTAAAAGGAACATTGTTAAATCAACCATTCATTCAAATAATCGAACGAACATTCCTCAAGATGTTTTTATAATCGAAGCAAATCAAAGCAAACTACGTTTTTGTTAAAAATTAGACTCATTAACGCAAAGTTAACAGTTTGACAGGAATCACCGTCAGCGGGATGATGGCGCACCTGTCACGGACTGTCAAACAAGGCGATGATTTGGATGTGAATGGATTAAAATAAAGGCTGGTATTGAGCCGTGATATGTCGAGTCATGGCAGCCCGGAGCGTTCCGCAGATATTATGGATATATGGGAATTATAATATTTATTTTAATCTTTGGCTCTGCTTTAAAATTGGAAAGCCTATAAATGCATCATTCGCCTGATAAGGAACGATGCAAGGCGTATATTATAAGTAGAGCTATCTCTATGGCAACCCATACGAATTAATGCCAAACTGCGAAGTTATTAAGTTAAGACCTCTCTTTTGCCATAGCGCGTACGAAAATGTACCAGAACGCGACTGCATCAACCAATAGGTACGATTTAAATGGATTTAATTAATAAATCGGTCATAGTCCTGAATTGAGCCCGGTGTAGGCAGCAAATATCTACATACCTATAGGTTGTTTTACGATGGTTACAATTTATTTATTCCTTAAGCTATAACTGTGAGAAGAGCGTTAGATATATCTTAACCTTATTCCTATAGGAATATATATCGTATCGTCCTAAACTGAATATTTAGATACCTGTGTTCATATGACGACTTGTCTTATTTCTAGCTTGAGTAACGAGTTGCTCAAGCTAGAAATAAGACAAGCATACAAAAGTTTTTGTTTCGAGAAACAAAAGCTAATGTATTTGGGCACAGAATGTGACCTACCTATACTTTCTTGAATTTGTCGTTATAACAGAATATCTCTTTAAAAAAATTAACCTTATCTTAGCTAGCCCAAGAAGAGACTGTGTCTCGTATTCAAACTTACCATCTCAGGTACCTATGTCGTTGTAGGCAAACGCCAACATTTTAGACATTACTACGGAACCCTGTCGTCGGTGTCCATTTCCACCGGTGGTCCGGTTAACGAGCGCCGGACAGCGTGACTTGACACATAGTTACCTGTTCACGCTATGTCAGGAATGCTGCATCAGGCATATATGTACGTCTGTAGCAGAGTGCCTGTACAATACGATTCCCACTAGATTCATATACTTACCTACAATATGTACATGTAGATAGAATACAGCACCAAAGCATTGGGCCCTTGAAGAAACAATATTCTGCGAAGATGTCCAGCTATTGCAATGCAGAATTGAGTGTAAAATGTTACATCGTCGTTAATCATATAAAGCGACGACGAAAAAGTAAAAATACAACCTACGTTTCATACTTGTAACATTTTAAATTGGTGTATACTCAATATGTCTAACTTTTTGATCCACGCCTAGAGCTCTTAACTACCTGCCTATCTACTGCACAGATACACAAGTCCATCGGCCGGCGACCAACGTTTCTTAAAAAATCTCTAAGCACAATGTGATATAATATTTGTGTATTAAGTAGGCATGTTACATAAAAATACTGCTAAAGAATTCCATTTAAGTAGAGTATAAAGTCGAGCGCAGCCCTCTCGTTACGACGTAAGTAATTAAACTACGATCATGCATATTTTACTTAAAATCCACCTGAAAAGGAGAGCACTACAAGTCCTCATACTTAAACCATGAAATAAAAAGCATCCTCTAGTAGGAAGTTGTGTAATAAATTCATTACAACGCACGCCGTGCTCTATCGACTGTGGCCTCTTTGCCAGAACGTGCCAGAGACAATCGACGCGATGGCGCTTCTCTCCCTACGCAACCAACTTCACAGTGCTCAAACGACCTGAAGACCAACCCTAGCAATGAAAAATAAGACGTGTAACCTAGTCGTTAGGTTCAGTTTTCTTTGGGCGAAAGTTTCACATAGAACTTTATGGTATTGAAAAGTTTTAAAAACAAAATATTTCAGGCATTTTTCAACCAGTACAAGACATAACCTTATGTGAAGGGTTCTAAAGTTCATATTTGTAATTTCGTTACCGGCACAGCATAGTACCTTTTTTGGCGGAATTTCGCGCTCTTTGTCTCTGACTCGCTGTCAAGCGTACTTGTGTTTTCCCGCGTTTTTTGTTCTAATTAGGCGGGCCCTTGACAGACCTTGCACGGTTTATTCTGTAGGTACGGTCCTCTGCCGCGGTCTACTACCGATGACAACTCTACAAACTCAACAGTACCTACCCAATTTGTTATTTCTTTGTTTGTTTAATTGCTGTTTTTTTTTTATTTGGATTGGAAGGAATTCACTAGCAAGAACACTCTATTTACGTGCACTGTTTTACTTACCTACGTGAAAAGTTAGGTCGGAGAAGTTACTATAATAACTACTTTTTTAGACTCGTCGACTTTAATGTCTGAATTAAGACTTCGTACACTAAACTAAAACCACATACTTTTTTTCTATGGAGCTCCCAACTCAACTATAATAATTATAAGACAACGCTTTAGACAACTAAAATTAATTCGACCAATCACGTGGCGCCTTTACTGAACTATAATGAATTTGACCAATAGGACGTCGCGTTGATTCCAATACAAAAGACATCAACGAACCGGCGCACCTCCGACTTGCACTTCGTTTCAGCAGGGCTTAGATATTTTTCATTAGATACCAAGTCTGTTTAATTATTTCTGTTATCTCGTATAAAAAGTATTGTACAGAATTGGCTTTTAAATTCTCGTACCTTACTTAGGCCACTCGGCAAGCCTCGTGGCCTAACACGGTACTCGACTTTAAGAGCCCTTATTATGTAACAAGTATATAAAATACTATTTAAAATCGAATTAGCATAACGTACAGTCAACCTATTTGAATCCTATTCCACTGTAGAACCTTTTCACATGTAAACGTCAAAGTGACTTCTATGGCTATTAACTAATACATAAATAAATGTCAATAAGACAGGGTTCTAGATTGGCCTAGGATTCAAATTGGTTGACCGTACGTTATTTTTGCTAAATGTCATAAAACATACTCGTGTTCATTTCATATCTTCTAAGAACATTTTATTTATATTACCTAAGCGTAATTATAGTAATATTTACTAAAGGTACCTACTAGGAACATTCTAAGACGATTTGCAAAGAGCTATTCATATTTACGTCCACTAAAATTCTCAATCGAGAAACGTTCGAAACCCTTTCCAAACATTCGTCTAAAAACGCATCCATAACCGCCTGCATTTGCATTTACATCCCATGTATTTAAGACCAAGACGTCCTCAGCCCATGAATGGCATCTCAAGGCTCCCTAATCGCACCCCTTCCTATATTCATGATGGCAACCCCGCGTAAACAGGAATAATGTTCTCAAATTTGTTTACAGATCGCGATTTCCAGGGGCCGGGAAATGCTTTTTGCAGCGTGGCACGGGGCGTACGGTGCCCCGTGTTTAATTTACATAAATTGATACGGTTGGGCGTTATTATGTTTTTTCTACATTTTCCGGTGTAGCTCTAGCATCTCTTTAAGTATAGGTATGGATCAATATCTTAAGAGGGCGTTACAGTGCACACTAGCGCCACTGGTCTCTTATCTTATCTTATCTAGACTTTTGGATACACTTCGACCCAGTGGGATCTTTTGTGCACTTGCCCTCTCATTTAAACTCCCATGCTCGCTCCATCATTTCCACAAAACGGATTAAACAACTCAGCGGAAGCACCTTGAATTCCTTTGGTTGAGGATAGCTGCTGCCGGATTCGGAGATCTATGAACGCAAAAAAAAAACGGCCGTTTTAACTTTGGACGCATAAATTGACGAATCTAGCAACATAAAAACCAGTTTGATGACTTTGATGTATTCACAAGGTCCTTAAATACAAAATACAGTGTGTAGTGGCCTCCTTTTTTAAATATCTATCGTTAAAATTAGACGACCGAATAGCCCAGTGGTTAGAGAACCTGACTATGAAGCTTGAGGTCCCGGGTTCGATTCCCGGTCGGGACAGATATTTGTATGATGAATACGAATATTTGTTCTCGAGTCTTGGATGTTTAATATCTATTTAAGTATGTATTTATCTATATCCGTTTATCCGTTGTCTAGTACCCATAGTACAGGCTTTGCCTAGTTTGGGACTAGATCAATTGGTGTGAATTGTCCCACGATATTTTTTTTATTTTTTTTTATTTAAATAATCACAATTATTTACTAGTGGCGCTAGTGTGCTCTGTAACGCCCTCTTAATGGCAATGGGAAGGGCATGAGGTCACGTTACTCGTAAAATAGATAATCGATGCGGCCGAAAATGTCTGGTACATACAGTCATCGGCGATATTATGTTAGAGGACAGGCGCTCAAAAAATATTAGGAATACTCTATGTATTAATATATGTATAACGAAACGGGTCCCTCATGTCTTCAAGTTTTGAACCAATACGTGGGTTCTTATTCGGGAGTGCTCGCGATGCCGACACGGTTAGTTTGGTTCGAAAGATGTCGAGACGTGAGTGAACCGTTTAATTATATTTTAATATGTCCGAGACTCACGCGAATTTTCTATATACTCATAATACTCTATGTGTTGCAACTTAGAGCGTTAGAGCCTTACCACTGTTAGAGCGTGTCACACATTTTATGGTCACTTTATCACTTGGGTATTATTATAGAAGTAATCCTTACGCTTTTATGGAAACAAAATTGTGTAACAACTATGGTCCTAAACGCAGTATTTCGCGACCGTAACAGCAATTTACTTGATTTTCCATACAACGATTAGTACAAATATCACACCGTGACGTTACGTTGAATCATGTTCAATGTTAATCAGTACGAAACGTTTTCGGCTGCCGCCTGGAAGGTCCGTCTTTAACTCAATTTTTTTAGGTATTTATGTTCTTTAATTGTAGTTGCTCTCATACAAACATTTGTTCCACTCGAAAAACTGGTTCGAATGGCATCGTAAAAAAAATCAGGACACAAGCCTATTTTATTTTTCACAAAATGCTCTTTTAATTTATTTTAATATAACAACAATCAATAAAGGGTTGGAAACGTGCTTGTGACTCCTCTGGGTAGGCCGTGTGCTTGTTTGTCACCGTCGTGTGTCCGTCGACTCCAGTTCGAATAACTATACTCGTTATATATCCGTACTAAGTACGTTGTCGTCTAGTACCTAAGAATATCTGCCATGTATTAACATGGGTTTAAAGTGCCCGGTTTTCGTTGGTTTACATTTTGTAGGTATCTAATCTACATGGCAGGAAACACCCCTAAATCCTGATATAACGGGATATTAAACCTGAATATTAAGTTTTCTCCGACGGTTTAACCCACAATTCTCTCTGCACATCCCTCCTGAGAACACGGGCATGAATGTATGTATGTGTGTGTATTGAACGTCACGGCCGACGTATTTGACGGCCGCGTGCCGTATCTTGATCGATCGTACGTGCCGTACAATGGCCGACCAGGCAACTCCCGCTTTGTCTAATTAGCGCTTCCCGGAAACTGGTATTTTTTGCTTTAATAGGGGTGTAGACTCTAAATTTTATATAAAAGAAAGGTGGCAAAAATATGCCTGATGGCGAAAATCCCATTCAAACATCTCAAAAAATTACGAAACTACAACCGTTTTAATATTGCTTGTTAGAGAGAGAAAACGCTCGTAGATCGTGACGTCACGACGCTCGAGCGTCATAAATGGCAATCGTTTCATATGAACGTGCGTTTTGCGGAAAAGGGACAGAACATATCCCTTCTTAAAACTTTGGACACATAAGTTTGTGATTATTTAACCTCTTGCGGTGCTTTTTTCTCCATTTGACTACATTTTTAATCCTTTTTTGAGAAAATACAACATTATTGGTTATTTTATTTAGTGTATACACCCCTATTGATGAAGAACGATTGTTTTAGTGAGGTCGCTTTGTTTAACACTTTCACTGCTAGGGGCCCGCCTAGCGGGCGCCTACGCCGAGCGTAGCGCGCAGCGATTTCTTTCAGTGAATGTGTTGAACTTGTTAGGGACGAGATTTTGCGAGGTTGTTCAAATGTGACAGCAATGGTTGGATCGTGGTTGCGTCCATTATTCGAATCCCATTTAAAATCAAGTCATACCTCTACGTGCTATTACCGCAACAAACCGACAAAATGCTGCTACGCTGTACGGCGTAACACGCGTAGCGCTGCATGACCTCGAATGGGTTAATCGTGCGTGTGATATAAAACTCCAGGTTCCCGTCGACTATTCTATCATAGAAACTCCAACTTACGACATGTATAGTACTTTATTTCCTTGCTGCACTTATGACACGTCTCACAGTCACTCATACATATACTTAGGATGTATTTCTAGAAAGTCACAATCATATTAATTCATTTAACTAATTACTCGGCACCACATCGTACTGCCAACGCTCGCTCCAGACATCGACTTTTTATCATACCTCCTCACCCAAAAAGGTAGGTTAAATCAAACTACCACGTCCGAGCAGGTTTTCCATACTATTCACTACCCTAATTTGCAATAAATTATATAAAATTACCCTCTTTCTTGTCAAAATCATCACACGTGTAACCGTCTAAAAATATGTAAACATTTGGGAACATAAAACACTTTCACTGGCAGGGTTTAGCGGGCGCCTACACCGTAGTCGCTTTCCGGTACATACGGAGAAAATCACGGGACTGGCTACGACCGTAGCGCGTAGCGATTCTTGGGCAGTGAATGTGTTAAGTCTGGGGAATAAGATTAAAAATTGTATACGTTTTTATAGACGTGACATTTCCCTCTTTCTACGAAAGATTACAACTACACTTATTCGTGTCGTCTATAGCTGCAGCATTCCAAACGACCAGTATGAGTGTATTAGAAACAACAAGACACGCGTGTGTATGTGTCAATGTCGGATTTTAGCAGATAAATTGCACCCAAAGCTGCAAATACTAGCCGCCTCTGGCTTAAGCTTACCAATCTAATTCTCTACTAAAATACAATTTGTAACTTATCATTAGCGTATTGTACCTACCTACGGGAAATATGTCCCACACCAACGCCAGCTGTGGTCTCATTTCGGTGACCTTATTTATTTATTAAAACTTTATTGAACAACCAGTCAACCATAGGGCCAAACAGAGACTTACAAACGGTGGATGCAAGAGATAGACTAACAAAACAAAAATCCTTAATAGACACAGTCAAGAGTTGATAACCTGTTGATTAATAAGTATATAATAATAAATAAATATGGGAATATATATATATATATACATAAGTATATACAACTGCTGCTGTGTAGTTGGGCGGAAAGGTTCTCGAGTGGCGACCACGTATCGGAAGGCGCGGCGTGATGCGGCTGGCGCAAGACCGCCGTCACTGCGGCACTCATTGGGGGAGGTATATGTCCAGCAGTGGGCGTCTTTCGGCTGATATGATGATGATGAAGTATATACCTACTGTTGCACACTCGCTTAGGGCTACCAAAATAACTATTCAGCTAAGATTGTTGTATCAAGTGCTTCAAGAGCTTACGTTTACATTTTTTCGGGGCTTGTCTTATCGTCAGAGGTAGTGCATTCCAGAGACGAATAACTTGTAGGAACAGCGAATGAAAGTGAAGAAAATGTGAGAAAACCACTATGGTTGAATTCAATTCGTTTATTGCATACATGTTGTTAAGATTACATGGTGTTACAGTAGGTGAGCTTATGTATCAAACATGTACCCTGCAAGGGCATCGCAATGTAATCATTTATGGTGAGGAAGTACAGATAATTTGAGGGATCGGGAGGAACAGAGCTCACAGCCTGGACGAGGGGTGACAAAGTCAAAATTTACGTTTGAGATATCCTGGAGCAGAGGGCTCGAACAGGATTGAGACCCCCCCCCCCTCACTCCCTTTATCTCGTGTGTCTTTTGTGTAGTGAATAAATGTCTTCTTTCTTTTTTTTCTTTAGAACAACGAACAAAGGACCCTAAAAGATCTGCGTTGACGTATCGGGAGCCAATTAAGTAAGCTTCCGGCGAAAATGCCAAATATGGTCGAACTTGTGCTGGCTAGAGATAAACCGTATGCCATAATTAACAAACGAGCTTAAGGATGTTGGTCTCAAATATTATATATACTAGTCTGTCGAACCGTACCTACAGTAAAACGTGAAAATACTTTTATGTAAATTCAATAGGCATAGCTTTACTTCACTTCGACAACGACTTGTATTGTTATTTTAGTGTTCACTACTAAAATAACAAGCCACTAATAAAAGATAAAAGTTGTATCTGCTGTCCAAAACGACATCAGTCATGGCGAAACTACCGTATACTTACATAATTACTTACCTGCCTGTTTATAGAAAACTACCTGCACAATTTGATCAAATAAGGAAGCAAAATTTCACCCTCGGCTCGGGTTAAGAGTATCCCAACAATTTCTCATTACATCAGCAACCTGACGTAAATCCGTAGTAACGCGAGACTTAGCGATACATTTTATTGTGAAGAGGCCAATAGTTTGCAAGCTCCCTCACCTGTTAATCCGCCATTTTATTAGCGTGCCCTCGTAATGCCGCGCACGTGCGCTCGCAGCGCCTTTGTTCTACCCAAATTACCCCCCAACAGCGAAACGACTAATCAATAAACAACATTCAACAAAAAACACACCCTCCACACTCAAGTTACAGCTCAGATTTCAATGGCAATCTTCCCAAGTTAGGTTATTTTGTAACTTTGTCGGCCATGTTATTATTTCGTTTTGGCGGGTCGTGACTGACATTCGACAAAGTCGATGTTGCCATGCGGAATAAACTGTTACGCGTTATGAGAGATTACGTCGTAATCTGGGAATATTGAAGACAATAAATAAGCTTTGGAGCGTTAGGATTGGGGCGCCATGTATCGAGTGTTTGGTGTGCTTGTTTTTATTACCTACTTGCACAATAATTTATCGTGGGATACTTTAGAGATTTAACAGTTACTTGACCGTGTCATAAGGTGACTTTCATATCGGTTGGAGAATTAAGCGACTGCGGTTAACTAATCAGTCGATGTGACACCCATATTATAAGAAGGTTATTATCACTAATTACATCTCCTAACTTGTTCCAAACCCACGAACCACCGTATCTTGTGCAAGTTATAAAAATATAGGTACTTCTAGGTGACCTCATTATGTGTAACTATGTCATTCTTTTGTAGATTCCATTAAAGGGCAATGGTTTTAATGAAAAGATAATATTAAAACTCGTTAATTTTTATTAATTTTATAAATTGAAATTCATTACACTTGCATTTTCACATTATAGTTACAAATTCCTTTTCGTTATTATTACTATTATTTATAATAATTTTATAATAACTTCCCCTATACCTACATAATTACATCGATCTAGTCCAGAACATATAAATTAAGTTGGAAAACGTTAATTACAATTTCCTTCCATTTGTTACCAGTGCGGCGTAAGTCTAAGTTAACATTAAGAGCTTATTGCTATTAATCTTCCAGACAACTCGAGGTGTTGCCGGCGCGCTTTGTAAATTTCTTACTAAATTTTATTTTTCTACAATGAAAATGGCAATTTAAAGTTTTTATTAAATTCTAGTAGAAAATATATTTAAGTACAACAAAAACACTACTCCTGTAGGCCGTTTAGATAGTGACATTCGGCTATCTGAACATTATATTGCATCCGTTTGCCCGAAACATGAAAAATAATACAAAATAGAAACCATTGAACATTTATTGGCACAAAATGTATTCGTTGCTTGGAAACTGACCAGTTCGTAAATGAAGAAAAAGGACTCAACTCCTTGAACCGAGAACTCCATTTCGACGTAGAAATCGGCATAAATTGTCTAGGTAATAAAGTTTCTACGCAAACATATAAATAGTTAAATTTAATACCAACAAAGGGAAAACAATCATCCATAAACTGGTCGTCTTCGTGCCAGTCAGGTCTCTACCTAACACATTACGCGCCTATATGTACAAGATACGTAATATCTACACACACGAAACACCGACTGTATTACTATTCACACATCAATTTACTGGCACAATATCAGTTATTTACAATGAGATTTACTTGTAAAAATACTTTAAGTATTTGTTAAACTCTTCGGAAGTATGCAAAATAAAATTAAGCGTAGAACGGTGGAAATACAGAGTGGTCATTTGAGATAGGTCAATAAACTAATGCTCTTATCACGTCCATCTAATTGCCGTTTTTATCTATCGTCGTCTAGTACCTATACCACAAGCCTTATTGAGCTTACTATAGGCCTAGTTCGATTGTGTAAGAATGTCCCCTAATATTTATTTATTTATCACTTGGCCTTTTGTTTGTAAGAAAGGGCCAAATCACATTTTAGCTAACTAAGCTTTATTAAGTTATATGAATAACGGCATTAGTAGGAGGAGGACGCAAAAATACCCCACAGGTTTAGGCGTTTTATGAAATATTTACTGAATTAACATGTTTCTAAAAAAGAGACTGATATAACAGTTTATGCTGCAGTTAGGTACCTACTTTTAGTAAGCTATCTCAGATGTCCACCTCATTTACTTAGCTTATACTACTATTGCTTGTGACCGTTAAGACGGAAATACACATGTACTAGTTGTACTAAGAAGGAATAGTGACACTAGCTCAGGAACATTCACTCAAGGTTAATCGAAACATATCGCATATGAAAATGAATCTGTTAGCTACTTAACAAACGTTGTGTGAATGTTACTGGCGCGACATTAAACATTTTTATCAAAATGCAGCAGATGATAAGTCTTGTACCCCATAAAAACTGTCATAATCATAACATATGTTACAGAAAAAACGGTAGGGTGATTAAGTAACTTTTCGAACGAGCGTTAGAGCAAATCGACTGTCATTTTCACTTTCAAAGAATGACAGTTGATATGTAGTAACGCGGGTTACAAAGATACGCGATTATCCTGCAGGTAGGACAAGTAGGTAATCAGGCAGCATCATATTGTTATGAAACCAGAGGCATAGACACAAATAAAGTCAGAAGCTATCAGCCATCCCTCGAACCTCTATTTATATAGGTACAATTCATATTTCTACCCTGATTGATAGCGCAGGACTACCAGGCCAAGCAGCAATCGAAAATTACAATAATTGATTGAGGTACTCCTTAGTTTGTCTTGACCCATCACCACTAATATTCGAACAAAATCCTTTAAGCTCAAAAAATAATATTAAAAGTAGTAGGTAACCAAAAGAAAAAATATTTTTCGCAAGTAGAATAAGAATGGCTCTAATTCGACACAAGCGAGAGGTCTGAGGAACGTGAAGTTTCTGACGAAGAAGTTCGGTTGGCATAAAATTGTCAGGAGTTTGTCAAATGATAATATCACTGTGCAAACGTCCGTGGCAACGCCTTTTGTAGGAGTGAAGAAAATACAAAACATTTGACTGAGTAATCATTTCACGTTGCTTCGTGATCATTCAATTGACAAGCTCTTTGAGAAATAGAACGTTTAACGGGTTTCAAATTCGAAAACCATGAAGACACGTGTCCATTAAAAGAAAATTACAAGTATATCACAAAGAAAATCGTGTCAAATCCTTAATTGCGCTTAATTATTTCTAACTATGTACATACCCTCCGCCCGAGTAAGAAACACCACTGTCACTTCACTGAGTCACTAAAGTCACTGTCTTTTGGCAGATCGTTCCGCCAGGCCTCATCCGAGACAATGTTCTTGAGGGAGACAACATCTACAGCGCGGCTTGACGTTTTAACAAAGATATGGATAGCTACGAAATTGGTAGAAATTTTATTAACTTGCAACACTTTCGATACAACTGTCAATTTGTTGAAAAGCATTGCAAAGTGATTGCAAGATTTAAGCGTATCACACACCGGCGCGGCCTGGCCGTGGCGGACAATAGTAAACTTGGCATTAGCTGTCAAATTTTCTATTGTCCGCCACCGCATGCCGTGCCGGTGTGTTGCAGGACTTGCAGGCCTTAAAAGTCATCGAACGATTCATGAAAATGATGTTGCACCACAAATTTAATATTTATTACACAAAATAATCTAGTTCCTTCTTCGGTCATCATTTTGTTAAGTCAAACCACGCATACTATCCCCACTAATCAAAATACATCTCCTCCTTGAACATGGTCTCATGATAAAGCTGGGGGAATTTCTACCACGCCCGGCCCTGCAGCGGGAGGTAGCCGGAGCACTGCTGCTGGTACGCCGGCTGCCGGTAGGACGCTAGCGGGTTGGAGCAGGCCGCCTGGCTCGGCTGGGCGTACCCGGACGTTGGCGTGGCGCAGTGCGCGGGCGACGACGACTCGCCCGAGCCGCACGGCTTCCCGTCCTTGACGAGCACCGGGACCGCTACCCTCCGGGGCGATGATGATGACTGGGGGAAAAAATGGCTCTCATAAAAAAATCCAAGGTAATTGTGGTGTTGCACCAATTTACGATTACAGGCCGATCAACGTTTAATATGACGCCGGCAGCTGTCATTCCATAGAAACTTGACTAACTTTTGCGCCAAACACCGCTAGCGGTTACAGACGATTGGCGCAACCCACCCTTAAGTTAGAAATACCGACATGAAAATACTATGGGTAGTGTGCCTATATTACGTTGGGCTCTCAACGTTACGTGTAGGAGATACAATCATGTTAATATAATATTTATTTATCTAGTCCTCCTTTAACAAAATCAGCCCCAACAAACTATTCCTACAAATTATAACATAGGCCTTTTGAGCGCACATTGCAAAAACGCGGGTTGAAGAGTCATTAAGCCTGGGACAAGCGGATCCGCGCAAATTGGGCCAATCAGCCTGGCAACACACGCCGACACGCGGACCCAGCCACGCCTTGGAATAATTGAATAAGCACAAGACACTGCATCACGGTCTTTGTCTTGTTTTTAATTGAGAATGTGAATGACGACTTGTGTGTGGGACTGGTTATTCGAAATGTCGGCAAGGGGTTGACGCTTGGTTTTATTTTGTTATATTTATTCATAGTCTTCCTTAAACATAGATAATGGAGGTAATATAAACTTTTTTTAACAAGCCTTTTTGGCGGCCTGTTTGTAAAAATACAATTCAATACTTTATTTCAAGACAAACCTACTGTTATGGTCAACTCAGAGTATAATTGACCTGTATCTCGCGTAGTAATATTATTTTATGCAGTCAATAATAACTTCTATTCACAAAAGAAAATCAAAGTTACTAAATGATTTCGAATTAACAAATAATAAGACCGCGTAATAATGTAACTGAGATCATAATCGTTCAAAACAAATCCGCATCAACGCACGTCAAGAAACAATGCAACAATCCAGCATTTCCACCGGTGATTCCCTAAACAATACAGGAATATTCCCATCTAGCAACCCTGTAATTGCCGTGGGGTTGCCAGAATCCGTGCGGGCCCCGTATTTTGTTTCCCATTCTCCGCGGGAGATTGGTATCAAGTGGGCAAGGGTCTGGCCCGCCGCCTCGGCAAACAGGGGCCACGCCGCGTCAGCGACGATTTTTATCGTTGACGTGTTTAATATTCATTATTCATTAGCATTATTGAAATGGCGGTTTAATGCGGACGCGTTTTTGAATGACGGTGAATGGGTTAGAGAATATGATAGAATTTTTTGATAAGGTGATATAGTGAACTTTGAGTTTCTGTCCCTCCCGAGTGCAACTAAGACGTGAAATAGAACTGATATAACTAGAAAGACGAAACAAATGGTTGTGTGCCAGAAAAAAGGTTCAAGCTCCACTAAGCGTGGTAGCCGCAGCGCTGGTTGTCAGCCTGCACCTCGTCGGCGACATCCAACCACACTTTATTCTTCTCTGTACGCGTTCTACACGACAGACTTTTACAGATATATACCAACCCGCCAATAAGTAAGAATTAGATTAAAACGTAAAAGGTACCTGGTTGTGCTGGTTCTGCTCCGCCATGGCTTTCTCCTTGGCTTGCCGCTTGCACTTGTAACGGTGGTTTTGAAACCAAATTTTAACCTGCAACAACAGTGTTAGTTTAACATGGTTAGCATTATATATAGGTTACGGGCTGGGTTTCCGCTACTCGACGTCTTAAATGCGACTATTTTGCATATGGTTAGCATTATAATAACGTTGGTAAACTTTCTTGGCGTTCATCGCTGTAACATCATCGTACAACCCGGTCAAAACATATTAAGCGGACCTCATTTAGTAAAATCATGCAGGCGCTTTCGGGTTATCGCATACTAGTGGTACATGCAGGGTTTTGACCGACTTATAAACATAAGACTATTTTGTTTTTCGACGGACGAACTTTCTGCTCTAAACAGAAGGATTGTTGGATGTTGGACTTAACACATTCAAGGTTAAGCAACGCTACGCGTGCTACGTCGTAGCGTTTATCAGTATTTCTCCGCTTTGTAGCTAAAATCGCTCGTAGAGGCACGTGAGTCACTCACTTTGAATGGATGTAAGAAGTTAAATGGGAATTCTACTTTTGGTGTATAGATTTGTACCTAACTTCAAATAATGGTGACCTTAATATCAATAGCTTCGAACTAAATAGGTTTCAATGTGTCTTATTACTACCCGGTTGATCATCAAAATCGCCTGCCCCAAGCTAATAAAAACGCAAAATTTCCTCTCAAAGAATTAAAATCTACAAACCTATGCAGACTTGAACGCGTCTATAAGTAAGCAGGGAGCAACAACACTCGGGCAACGCGACGCGCGCGACGCAAACACATTATAGCCTGTGAATGGAGTCAGCGATCTTGCTCTAATGAATGGCTGTCCAAGCAAGGGCAGGCCAGTGATCCAAGACTCATGCATTCTGGACGTGGTGCTCGGAAAAGTTGTTTTTATACTCGTCGACTTTAATGTTTGAATTAAGACTTCGTACACTAAACTAAAACCAAATACTTTTTTTTCTATGGAGCTCCCAACTCACTTTAATAATTATAAGACAACGCTTTAGGCAACTAAAATAAATTCGACCAATCACGTGGCGCCTTTACTGAACTATAATGAATTTGACCAATAGGACGTCGCGTTGATTCCAATACAAAAGACATCAACGACGCGGCGCACCTCTGACTTGCACTTCGTTTCAGCAGGGCTTAGAGATTTTTCATTAGATACCAAGTCTTTTTAATTATTTCTGTTGACTCGTATAAAAAGTATTGTATACAATAGTTACACAATTAGCTTTTAAATTCTCGTATCTTACTTAAGTCACTCGGCAAGCCTCGTGGCCTAACACGGTACTCGACTTTAAGATAAGAGCCCTTATAATGTGTAACGATTATATAAAATACTATTTCCCACAGGTATTTCTCTGTTCGAGATGTTTTTCAGTTCATCATTTAAAATGATGTCAGTAATTTAAAAAATAAAACCTATTTAGGACACCGGAGACAATTAAAGCAGTGTCTTGTTGACGAGCACCCTTAAGAACTTGTGGAATTGAAATGCTTTACATAAACTAAAATTACAAACTTTGCTACCTACCAAGTTTTACAGCGTCTTGCTTGCCATTTCCGAAGTTTAAATTACGTCCGGCACTCAATTGCTTGTTTGTGCGTCAACTTTATTGGTACCTTAATTTTTATAGACGTTTTACCTTCTTCAAATGGATATACCTACCACAAAAGTGTAGTATAGTCGAGTAGGTATCAAAAACAACGTATCGATAATAATGCCAATGTCGTGATGGTTTGAAGGACGTGAGTGGCTCAGAAGTGAATCGACGTCCGAATCGAGGTGCTACCCTTCCCTGAAATTAGCGCCGAGCACGCTGCAGCACCCCGCCAACACTCCACCTTAATGACGGAAGAATAAACAAGCTCATGCGATGTTTGCGCGCCGCGCGGGCAGCCTTTGTCTACGCACGCTCTCCGGCAAAATATACTTATACTCTTTATTTATTATTTATACATCGAGAGCGCTTCCTCCGTGTTTATTCTTTGAAATGGATGTGTGCCCCTCCCGGAGTCGAGTTTCTCGCGCCGTTCCGTTATGAAAACGCCTGCATGCATAACCGACCGCCATTTTGTCCGCGTCTCGATAGCCGTTATCACAACAAACTGTTACATGGCTACTAGGGCTTATTGGGAGTTTGTTATTTTTTTGCTCGGAGGTGCTGTCGCAGACGCTTTGTCCGCTGTTATTTATGGAGAGGCGAGAGTTAATGAACAGAAGCCGGCGGCGTGGCTCGTCGCGCTGAGTTCCGTCGCCTCGGACGCTCTCGTGTCGAGCACTTTCTTTCAATCTCCTTGTGCATAATGCCCGGCTCGCACGCACGCTCTCGCCCCGAGAGCGTCATTCACTTATTTGTTTTACTTCTAAATGACTTGTGTCGTCGAGTGATGCGACATTTCGGGTGTGGCGAAGGGCTTTTAACACTACACCCACTTGGCTACCGACCATGTTGTTTTTCTAATGCCCGCGTGGTTTGGTTTAACTCTCACTCGGACCGCCCGTGATTTTACTCGTATTTCAGCAGGTACTATTTTCTCTAATAGGGGGGTAGAGCCGACAAAAAGTCAACATAATTTTCCCTTCATTAAAATCGAAATACGTGCCACCCAGACCGCTGTCAATTTGACAATGCGAGTCAATTTTGGCGCCAATGAGGAGAAAATACGGTATCACGGGATTCTCTATTCTCAACTCAACTTATACGAGATAAGGCTCAAAATAAGTTGAAACGATTGCAATGCAGTGAGCAAACACCGAGGTAGGGTCCTCTCGTAGGTGTTCCGTTCCTGCGAACGATGACTGGCAACATCGCCCATAATTATGATAAATAAAGATTGCTCTCGTATTTGTTTAGCTCTTCATTTGCTGCGTCGACGCGATGATTGTACGTTTTAATTCAGATAATTATTTCAACCTTAAGGGTCCTTTAAAAAGCGTCCCAACCTCAAGCATCGTGTTATATGGACATCGATAGTTCATTGTTTCTTAAGTATTGTTTGTGGTTTACGTTTTGTTTGGGACTTTAACGAGACAGACAAATTGTTCTTTAGCTCTGCAGTTTTAACCATTGCCGGGTTAACATAACTGTCGATATGTGTGAAATGATTTCCAATATCCACAAACCTATAACCTATAGACCTCGATGATGGTTCGTGTATATAAACTTGGCGATACTTATATGTCTGGGTTGAATTTTCAATAGTATCCAATGAAGTCAAATCATGGTTATCATATACGTATGTACAGTTTTAAATAATGTTAGTTTTATAAAGTTTGATAGTTGTGAGTGTGTGTAAATTTGTATGTAAGTAGAGGGTAATCTCCGGAACTATATCCGCTACCAAAATTCTTTCACCAGTGTATATATAATGGATCTTTAGATAGGCATTTTAACCCGTGGACTCGCTAGCGTTTTTATAATAAGCGGGCGGAGCCGCACACGCACCTTGTTTTTTATCATCATAAATGCACATGTTCGTTTCGTATTTTGTGATAGGTAGCGGTATCAAATTAATAAGTTGCATCCATGCCGTCTTACGTGGCACGAGCAGTACAAAGCTATAATATAAACGTTTTTTTTAAGTTATTACGGTGACAACCAACAGACTATGAGACTATTAGAAATGTCCATCCGTTGAGTTAAAATTGGAACGCTGCAATATTTACTTTCTATAAACACAAGCGGTTCCAAACAACTTTGCGATTGGAATTATCAGGAAACCGAAAGATTATTAGAAATATGATTATTAAAGTTCCCTGGGCTGCACGTCCCGTCTGGTTTTCGGTCAGAATGGCCGATCCTTTGTGCTTCCAGTTCCACACGTCGCCTTCAATCGGCACTGAGCAAACAACTCCGACAGCTCAATGCGCTCATTTATTTAGTACTTATCAAAATATCACGCGGCGGCAAAAAATCCTAAAACGAACACATTCAAACTATATTCAAACGAATTTGCGCCTTATTACCGAGGTGGAAGATACACGGAAATTTGAATGTTGTAAAGGAGTTTGGTGTCGATAATTTCTGTTCGGTTCTGACGCGTTTCGCTACAAATAGGAACACATTATGATTTTGGTGAATCGTGTTTTTACAGGTGAGACGGAATAGATGTATTACTCAAATCTATGATGTCATTTGACACGGTTTGTGTAGAGATTTGCTGAATAATCATCGTCACTATTTGCACAGCAGTTATTTGGCCATTGAAGTTCACCTGGTGAAAAGGAACTAGGTAGGGTGTTTATATAATTTATTCTACTTATGCATCTTTCTGACTATACCTGAGTATGCCACAGATTTCAGTTTTAGGCAGATTATTTTTTATCAGATTTAGATATAGAGTGTTAATTAAAAAAAAAACATCTGAAGCGCTCATATTCCAGCCGAGACCGTAGATAGAAAATTTTGAAGCCACGTCGACTGAGGCCACACTGCTTGACAGATGACAGATGTTCCACAATGCTTGAAGACTCGTCTCTATAATCAGTGTGTTCTGCCCACAATGACGTATGGTGCCGAGACATGGACGCTCACAAAGGAGGTTGTGCATAAAGTACGGGTAGCACAGAGAGCCATGGAGCGCGCCATGCTCGCAAGCTAACAAGACCGAGTGAGAAATATTGAGATTCGACGTCGCACTAAGGTGCGTGACGTCGGAGAAGTCATAACTAAACTCAAATGGAATTGGGCAGGACATATTGCCAGGCAGCGTGACGGTAGGTGGACGAAAACCTTAACGGATTGGTGGCCACTTACGGGAAAAAGAAGCGTCGGTCGTCCACCGTAATGACGTAAAATAGACCGCGGGTCATTTCTGGATGAGACTAGCACGAGACCCAGACAAGTGGAGTACTCGAAGAGAGGTTTATACTCAGCAGTGGGCGATTACACGCTGATAATGATGATGATGATGTTGGCTGAGGCCGGTCGCCGGTGGGTCAATTTTATGGAAGAAGACGTGTGTTTTTGGTAAGCCAACGTTACTGTGATATATTCATGTAAAAAGCTACGTAAGGACCATTGGGCTGAGTTGAACGAGTTGAGGTATTGAACCCACCATGACTAACTACTTTTCTGATATTTACCAGATGGTTATATAACACCCCTTTCAACCATTACTTCAATGGGCTAAAGCCTTGCTTTGTATAATATACTCACCGGCAGAAAATTTGGCCCAAATTAGAATGCAGAAAAACATTATTTAATTTATAGTTTGAAAGCACGAAATGTTTTTGGGCCAATTTTTTTGCCGGTGAGTGTATATAGGTACCTATGTAAGTACATATATCAGTTTACATTTTCACAACATTACCTAGGTCCACATTACCTACTCATATGCCATCATCATTACTCGTAAACCGACCCCATGTCACGGCCGCGGCCAGCCCCCCGCCCGACGGTGCGTTATTAAGCCCCAAACATTTGCGCAGCAATCCGCAGAATTAATATTTATTTAATATTCCCCGTTTAAGACTCTATAAACTTTGGATTAATTTTGAACAACGTCGACTCGCTTTATTTTATTACTGTTTAATTTTGTTTCAATTCGACGGGGTGGGAAAACTTTTTGATTAAATTTTTGTTAATTCATACAAAAACATACAAGTTAAATAATATTGATATCACTAATTTAGGTTGATGAAGATTCTAATTTAGGTTGTTCTAAATGAAGGCAGAAACACATATTAGATTAGAAACTATATTATTTTAGGCGCAGTAACAACATACAAATACATAATAGATAACTTTGTATGTTTATGGCTAATAGAATAGGTAGGAAGGTTAGGTAACGTATGATATAATTTGTAAAAACCGATGATACATAGAATAGTGAATTTGTTGTACCTAACCCAGCAACTATTGAATGTCCCATAAAAAACCTAATTTCTAGTCCTGCCATTGTCCACATCGCAAATTATACCATAACCAATTCTTTAAAATATCGTAAAAGAAAAATATCAATCATCCTACGAAAACACCGACGATGTACTTACGGATTTCGGCCGAATCCATACCTGCCTCACAAAGAGAGTCAGGTGCATTGTACCTTAATCCGCAAAAACCACCATTCACAAAATATAATCTCCATCGAATTGCCAACCATTAGTATTGGAACGCACCCACACTCTTATTAACCAATATTTTACCGGTTATTACACAACTACGACTTAGCACAACTTTGGCAAACTACTATCTCATTCTAACACGTACTCACAAAATGTACCTTATGTCATTATGATAAAGTTTAAATTTGGAGCCTACGCAAAACCGTGAAACGACAATGCTCATGGTATGTCAAGTTCTCCCGCCCAATTTGTTTTGACATGTTGGTTGCCATGAATGGGGCCCGTACCCGCACAATGATACCATAAACAATTTTTACTTTTTATCAAAGAAATAAAGCAGATGATTTCATTGCGGCCAGCCTTTGAGCTTATTGAGATCTCACGGAGATTAGCGTTTAGAAAAAGCGAAGTGGAATTATTGGAAAATTATGGGTTATCGAGAGGGAGGCTGTGCGGCTGCTTAACTCGCAATAAGCCGCTCAACCATTGACCAGTTCATTTTAAATCTTGATACTATTGCAGGAGCTTATTTGATAAGACTAATAAGCAGCAATGATTACTGACTTCTCTACCACAACGTCAATAACCTGTATTTGATACTGCCTATCGAATAACCTTTTTGTCTATTTTTCTCGTTTACTAGAAATTAATTAGGCCCAACAGTTTAAACAATTTAACAATAGCACTGGGTAACAGGAGCTCTCAAAGTTATCTACGTGGATTTAGTTTCAGCTTCAACCCTGAATAACGTGAAAAAAAACCGAATTTTCTGACAACGCAAATGAGATTATCCGTCCGTTCATATTTCTGATCAAGTAAGTGACAGGCGGCGGGTGGTCATCTCTCGTATTTCCGACATAATTTCGCATTACGAGCTACTTACCATCCGGCAGCCGTCAGCACGGCCCATTATCTTATTGCTCTCCCTAAAGACCCACCAAAACGTCCGTGGCACGTGCCAAGCGAATAACGTCTCTATACCCATGGGTTAAGCTTTGAGGTTTAGTTAAGAGGTTGGTAGACCTACGTGCGCCCGCATGCCGCATCCGGCAGAGACAACGCGTGACCATAGACAAAAGGCGGTTGCACTCTTGCCTCGTTCTTTGGTCCTTTGTTTTTTGGCTCACACGCAGTTCATTGGCATCAAGATTGGGCTAAATATGATGTAATTAAAAACCGGAAGTGCATTGATAGAGTAAAGTAATAGAGGGCTAGGTTCGACTAGTAGAAACCGACTCAAACTCAATTTATTCTAATAAGTACATTTAATGGAATAGAGCACAATTTTTGCATTCCTTTAACCACTATATAGGTACCTACAGGATAAGAATCACTTACTTATTATATGTATATTTGATTTACTACTTAAGGGTCATACAGTGGTTTAAGAATCGCTTCTCTTCTGTGATCATTACCAAAGTTAAGGGCAACAAAGCCAAATTCTTGGTTGGACTCTTAAACGGCGTCTCCTCTTATGTGATTTCATGCAATTAAATCATTTTTTATATGCACGGAAGCGCTGAAATATTGACCACAGGAAAGAGGACTTTTGTTTTACTTAAGCTGTATGGCCCTTTAATCTTATTGATATATATATATATATATTCAATTTCATTTCTTTCAGGCTTTTAGACGCATATGTGTTAGTTACAATAAAATATATATATATACTAGCTTCTGCCCGCGACTTCGTCCGCGTATAACTCGATAAGTATTAAAACCCCGCTCGTTAAGTATTATATTAAATAATATAATTAGAATTTTGGTCAAGTGCGAGTCAGATTTTAGTTTTCCCATACATTTTGAGACCCAGCGCCTGATGAAGGCAACGAGCAAAAATAGTTGGTCTCCATACAAAGTTTCATCCCCTTTTTCGTCCCTAAAAGGGATGAAATTTGACATATATTATATCCTATGTCCTATTCTGATATACAAGGTACATAACTGGAAAGTTTCATATAAATTCGTCATGTAGTTTTTGAGATTAAGGGGAACGTACATCTATCCATCCAAACTTTCAACGGTTATAATATTAGTAGGATATTGTATATATAGTTTGTTATATTGATATAGCTATTTAGCGTCAGGCTTACTTCATGTTATGAAAAAGCTGCTAAAAAACGCTTCCCGACTTGCAGCCGTATATTCACCATCGAGGCAGTAAAAACGAAACACATACTAGTTTATTTTCATCCACTTGAATACCTATACATTGGCTGAATAGGAAATACCATTAGCGTTATTAAAAAAAATCAAAGACTAGTATTTGAGAATGGAGGCATGGTGCAGTATCAACAGTGGCGTACAGCGGAATTTACTTACGCTAAATACGCGACCCTCTGTGTGCTCCGCAAATACAGCAGGAAGGCTTTCTGACGTATGGGATTAAAATTGGGTTGGCTAATTGCAAATCGAAACTAAATTTGTGTGGTTCACAATATACTAAATGTTAATAAACAGTAACCTTTTAATTTGCAGATACAATTTATTAGTTTGAATAAAATGTATTTTTCTAGCACAGAATTGAACTGGAGCTGTTATTTTTTTTGAGCAAGGATGATGTCACAACACTCACTGAATGATATTTATTTTTATTTATTTATTTAAACTTTATTGCACAAAATACAAAAAATATATGTACAAATGGCGAGCTTAATGCCAGATGGCATTCTCTACCAGCTAACCATTGGGCTAAACAGAGACTTATAACAGGTGCAAAGAAAAAAGTATGATAATTTCTGTTACGAATATACTTGAGGAGAGAGGAAAAAAATTCAAATGTATTATACACTACATATAGACATACATGTTATTTGTCAATGGTTAGTATTTATATTTTTCTATTCTAGATTTGAGTCAACATTAAATATCTAAGCTTTGGCGTTCAAGGTAAGTAGCTACGTAGGTATCCATAATTTTGGAAAAACATTTTTCAATACATAATTAGATTTTATAGATTGCTGGTCTCTGCTTGGCTTTTAGCACTAAATATTTCTAGCACTGCGCTGCTAAAATCTGATGATGTGATGCTACGTTACTTTACATTTACAAACATAGGTTTCCCCGCGTTGTCTGTACATCGAAGGTACGAGTATTTGTTACTGATGAGAAAGAAAATCTTAACACATTCGGTGGTAGGAACTCCCCAGGCGGGTGCTCAGCTCGTAGCTTTAGACGGTGTTCCCCATGTTATCTAAATACGGTGTTCCCCATGTTATCTAAATACGGTGTTCCCCATGTTATCTGCATACGGTGTTCCCCATGTTATCTGCATACGGTGTTCCCCATGTTATCTGCATACGGTGTTCCCCATGTTATCTGCATACGGTGTTCCCCATGTTATCTGCATACGGTGTTCCCCATGTTATCTGCATACGGTGTTCCCCATGTTATCTGCATACGGTGTTCCCCATGTTATCTGCATACGGTGTTCCCCATGTTATCTAAATACGGTGTTCCCCATGTTATCTAAATACGGTGTTCCCCATGTTATCTAAATACGGTGTTCCCCATGTTATCTGCATACGGTGTTCCCCATGTTATCTGCATACGGTGTTCCCCATGTTATCTAAATACGGTGTTCCCCATGTTATCTGCATACGGTGTTCCCCATGTTATCTGCATACGGTGTTCCCCATGTTATCTGCATACGGTGTTCCCCATGTTATCTGCATACGGTGTTCCCCATGTTATCTGCATACGGTGTTCCCCATGTTACCTGCATACGGTGTTCCCCATGTTATCTAAATACGGTGTTCCCCATGTTATCAAGTGCGAGCCTAGTGCTACGAAATCTTTGGCGCTGAATGTGTTAATAAGGATATTATGGAGCCTAGCTCACTCACCTGTCTAGGTTGCCTGGGTTTTGATACTCTTGAAAGAGTATTTTGGCAAATACATAAGGTAAGATAAAGATAAAAATGATTTATTCAAGTACGATTTTACAATCACTTTTCCATCGTCAAAGATTACATTGTACATTATGATTCGTTGTATTACCATTCGGTCACACAAACACACACATTTGCTTAATATATCTTATTCAGTAGACCTGTCTTTAAATAAGGCTTGTTCGCAAAACAAAATAGTCAGCTGTTGTTATATTCAGGTTTTCAATATGAAGCATTTTTTAAAGAATTTAATTAAAAAGAAGGTCTCTTCACCTATCGTTTTGAGTGTCGTTTGGGATATTTATATCAGCTGTTATCCATTTTTGGGCTAACTTTCGAAATCTCTAGATTGTAGTCTTAGATTTTGTATTTTCACGTTTGGGTCATAGAGGTTCTTCACCGTCACCTCCGATAAGGAGATACCTAACGGCTTATATATTTACTAGCTTCTGCCCGCGACTTGGTCCGCATGGAATTCGTTTATATCGTAACTCCATACAAACTTTCGCCCACCATTTCGCCCCCTTATGAGATGATTCCCGGGATAATAAGTATTCTATATGTTAATCCAGGTTTTACACTATATGTATACCAAAATTCATCTTAATCAGTTAAGCCATTTTTGCGTGATTGAGTAACAAACATCCAAACATCTAAACATCCAAACTTTCGCATTTATAATATTAGTACTTAGGATAGGATTAGTAGGATATCCGAGGGCAAAAACGTAAACACGCAACCTACACACAATATAGGAAACAAATCTCCACCATAGTTTTGAACTCGGACAATCAAAGATTGTTGTAAAACCCTGAGGGTGCACGCGGACTGCCAGCGACAAGAGGGCTGGCCGAGCCCCGGACTGTGGTCTGCCTTGTCACGCTCTGTGAGGCGGAACGCTACTGGTGTACCTGTTTGGCTAATCTAAGTAGGTAATTGCTTGGCACGGGCAATCTGAGGCCATTTCCACTAGACGTTTTAGGGTTCCCTACCCAAAGGGCAAAATGAGACCCCATTAATAAGACTCCGCTGTCCGTCCATCTGTCTGTCTGTCCGTTTGTCACCAGGCTGTATCTCATGAACCGTGATAGCTAGACAGTTGAAATTTTCACAGATGATGTATTTATGTTGCCACTATAACAACAGGTACTAAAAAACATAATAAAATAAATACTTAAGGGGGCTCCCATACAAAAAACGTGATTTTTTTGCCGTTTTTATAGATAATCGTACGGAACCCTTCGTGCGCGAGTTCGACTCGCACTTGGCCGGTTTTTTATTTATGTTTCCATTAGAATCCATTATGTGTATGAATATAGAGCTTATTACAGCTTAGCACTGGGGGTGAAACCTAACGTTGGTCAATCTATTTAGTTAATATAATTTAAAGTACCTTTAATTAATATAATAAAAATCAAATCAAATCAAATCAAATCAAAATCGTTTATTTGCTTAACAAATAAACGATTTGAATGAGAATGAGATTTTTTTAATTTAAGATTTTATTACTTGAAGGAATGCAGACATGTGATATTATGAATAACTAAAAGACAGTAGATTCAAAGAAGAGGATCATTAATCAATAAATACCAGTCATTCACAAATTAATATGATATCGAGCTGTAAGTATTATATTCTGCGTTTTTTTTCCTGTATCGTGCATTTTGTCTATATGTGATAACAGTTTTTTCATATCAATGTTATCATTGTCACTCCTTTTTGAAACAATCCTAAACTCAAATAATCTTCAATCAGCTAATTACTATAACTCAATCACACTCGATGCTTGATCTGACCACGAGCATATTGCACAAATCGTGTTTCGAGTGGCATGTGCCCGGCGGGCACAAATCACTGAGCTATTACAGACACATTCGATACACAGACACCCCTGCAAGGGCGCCTCGGGCGACTGTTATACAGAGGATGTAAGTACAGCGGTTGTACAGCGATTGTTATGCGTTTGTTATCCAACGTGTCGCCGCAGGTTGGCTCGTTAGGGCGTCTCGTTTCACGCACCACCAACAAGGGAGGCTCGCTTTGATTCTCGAGTATTATCCTTGTTTGATATTTTTACCCGAGTCAAGCGGTGTCTTCAAATTAGAGCACGTAATAGGGATCCCGATACATGGCGTTTCTTTCCCAGTGTGCTGGATTTCCTCAACCATGAGCAATTGGTACAACGTAATTTTTGTTGTCTTTCATCTACCTAGGACATATTATCGCCCAAAGCTACGGGTTATTTTCGAATGCAGTTCAAAGCGTTTGCTATTTACATCATCCACCAATAGAAACGGATGCAACTCAACTAATAGACTGATGTCGATGGTCAACAGATGTTGGGATTGTTGGGTCTGGTCAGGTCAGTCAAAAAAAAGGCCTAGATGTAACTTATTGCACGATCCTAATTGGTTGTCATTGTCATGAAAGAAGGCGTGAATACATATAGGTAATTCGTTAAAAAAGTGTGAACCCGTATCTTTGGGTCTGGTCAGGTCAAACAAAAAAAGGGCCTATGTAATTTATTGCACATTGAACATAACCGCTTGCTCGCATTACCACGGTTAATACAATACCTAAACAAGTTGTAACGTCACTTCACATGTGCAGAAAGTAAAAATTGGGCATCTTGTCTGGAGACCGTCAATTGTATGCAAACCTCAACCTATCATACCTATATTATATTTTCCTTTTTGCGCTTAGGTTTAGTTTACGTTGTCATGTTGCTACACCCTAGTTAGGTGCATGTTCGTACTGGTTAGATTAAAAAAAAACCGGTCAAGCGCCAGTTTGACTCGCGCACCGAGGGTTCCGTATAAAATTTCGTACAACATACCCGTCTTGCCCCGCTCATTAATTTTGGAAAAATCTTAACAACGCATAGTGTAATTAAGTCATGAGTAGGTACCTACAGCGCCATTTATCGGTGCATTTTGTTACTAACTTTTGCCCCTCCTCTTATTCGTCCTTTTTTATAGAAATTAAAAATATATATTTTAATTTTTCATTTTCTATACACGTGGATTAGCTTTGTTTACAACTATTCAAAATTTCAAATTGATAGCATTAGTAGTTCCTGAGATATTTGACTTTATGACAGACAGACAGACGGACGGAGTCATACCATAAGAGTTACGTTTTTACCTTTTTGGCCCGGAACCCTAAAAACATCCTGTAAAATACCATGATTGCAACAAATACCTACATGATTATGACTTTGAAGAAAACGTGCGACAGTTTTTAAAGAACACAACATTTTCATGGGTAGCATATTTAAAGTTTAAAAATACTTAACATTTTACTGTGGGCATTGTAGCATTTTTGGCTGGTGTAAAAATAACGATAGACCAATGATTCTGGTGGCGGATGTAGCAAATGGTTTTATTTTCCGGCATAGTAAATAGACATTCGCTCGCATAGGTATGTGGGGCGGCATTATTAATATCTGTCACCGGCACGCGGCCCGTTTTCCCACATTCGCAAATTCAAATCCTTCATAACAAAGACTCGATAATCTCGGCCGTGTCAATATAAATTTCATAAACTCGCTGCCGTTTACAAAGGGCGGGAATATCCATGAATAATCTGCGTTTTGAGGGTGTCAACGGCATTCGGGTGTGTGCCACAATGGCGGGACTAATCGCGGCATAATGCGTATTGTCGCTGCATTAATTGGTCGTCGCGCGCAGGCCTGCATTGTGACATCCACGTGCCGTTGTTAGGAGCACCTACCCGAGCTAGTCCGTTTAGGTTCTAATGATATCAAGAAGACCAGTTGTCGATCACGTAACGCAGGACGAACCTACAATTTTGTAGTTACCACGGGTGAAACCTCAGATGACAGATGAAGCCTCAGATCACATATTTAAGTCAACGTTCTGAGAAATTCTTTGTTTTACCGATCTAGGTGCGTAATGTAATATTAAAAACCGATTTTGTAAATATCGCATTATGCTTATTATAGTATAGATGAATTATCGAGAACATGGAATTGCATTTGTAGTGGTTGTACGAGAAAATAGAAAATTCAAATATAGAATGCCTGTAAACATACAATACTTATACTACTACATATGCAATTCCATGCTCTTGTTAATTTATGTATACCTACCTTAATGTCCCGGCAAAATTCAAAATGTGTATATAAGTACCTACATCACAAAACAATTGATAGATGGACATAGGTATATAAGGAGAAGAGCAACGCAAATAATGAAAATTGGTTGTTTGTTAACCCTTTAACCGCTTCGAATGTTTCATCGGGCATGCTCGTGTGTTGTGATACGAAGGTAACACACAAAAAAGGTTCATATATATTTTTTTCTCCTTACGCCCTCCTGGAATACGCTAATAAAATTATAGGACTCAGTCGAGCGCCCTGTCTGTGCGAGACGGCGCTGACGTGGTATTTCAGATAGCAATTTCCTCAGTAATTTAGTATCAATAATAATAAGAATGTTTGTTTATTCAGGATCCACTGGTTAGTGTGCAAATCTTACAAAACGATTAATCATCAGCAAATTTCTTGTATTAACATATTCAACTCGTGGAATTCAGAAATCTCGTAAAAGGCATTTTGTACAAGGCATTTTTTTTTACTCTGTTAAATGAAAGTTCGTTGTCTAAATTAGCGATTTGACTGGGTATTGAATTATAGATTTTTGGTCCTATAATATATGCGATTTTGGTAGACTTGGTTAGTTTACATCTGGTAGTCATAAGTCATAAGTGGTCCTCTGCACCTGTCTCGCAACTGCCGGGGATTGTCAAGTAAGTTAGGATTCCTATAAATATATACACTGTAGATGCCACTGACCTGCGTGGGCGTGAGGTGTATGAGCGAGGCGAGGTGCTCCCGCTCCGGCGCCGACAGGTACTTCTGCTGCTTAAACCTCCGCTCCAGCTCGTACACCTGCGAAAATAGTACAGTTACTCTCTGTCTAACTAGTCGAGGGGGAGGAAGGTACAGATACACAGTGTATTAACATTTTCAGTGCCAGTGGGCGCTCAGTTCATACGCGTTTTCCTCTCTAAACGATTATCTTAAACTAATAAATTAATTGTGTTAAAGTAACTTTAAACTAATTTGAAAAATATTTAACTAAGTAATTAATCTTAAATTTTATTGATAAATTATTAATTTTATTGTACACTTTATTACCATATTTAACCTAAAAATAATTCCGTGTTAAAATGTGTTAACTATAATTGGAGTACGTAAGTGCCTAAATACCACATAACTATTAAAATGTAACTCACTATTCTTATGTAGTCTGTTGGTGTCCCGTATAAAATAAGTAAAATAAAATAAAATAAAATCCGCATGATATCGGCTACGAAACCTTGTCACTGAATGTGTACTTACTTAAAAGTAGAGGAACAGAAATATGGAAAAGTTACTGCCTGCCTGCTGGAAAGTGATCAGTGGTTAATGGTAAGCATTGCCGACGCTTTCAAAACCACGGGCTATATTTTGGTAGCCGTTTTACATTGGAATTGGTTTTGTATTTATCACGCGCGCTCACTTCTACGCGCGCCAAGTTGACTTAAGAGGATAGTGCACAAAATAAGGCGACTTCGAGGTCCGGCTCTCAGTCTATAAAATAAATAAATAAATATAAGAAAACAATCTTACACTAATCGAACTGGCCCCATATTAAGCCCAATAAGGCTTGTATTGTGGGTACTAGACGACTATAGTCTTTACGCAGAATAATGAAGAATTTAATTCCCATTAATAATCCTCTGTGTCAAAAATCATAATACCAGAACGAATTCAAATCAATACCTCAAATAGGTGCCCTGATTAATCGCGTGAATGGTACAGGGTTCGATTTCTTGTCTACTATTGAACAACTGGACTCTAACTGTTTATATCGACAATATTTTCAAAAATATAATTGGTGTTACTGACCTGAGAGCTAGAAAGGCTCAATTAATTGCTAAAGAATTTTATCTATGATGGCGTAAATGTTATTCTTAGCACTTTGCCTATGCAGGTGTGTAAGAAATTAAAATATCTAATGTTTACCCATCCACGTTTCACAAACAATCAACGCAAAAAGCAACATTTAAAACGTGCCTCCAAGACATTCGATCCGACAAAAGGTCAAACCCTACTCCCGAAACGCTGCACGGGCACATGATCGAATTAATTATACCACCTCGGTGTTACACCTAATATACCTACTTATAAGTATACCTACTGGGCGGGGCCTCTGGCGGAACTGGGCGGCGAGGGGAGGGGCGCAATTAAATGGCTTTATACGTTTAAGTAATTTGGATTTATATAATGGCCGGAGTTTGATTGCGCTGGTTTTTTCCGTTTAGCCAATGTTGCCAGTGATATTACCAATGCTAATGGGAGATGGAAATAGAATTCACAATCCACAGGCCTATTTAGGGACGCAGGGAGTATTTAGGACGTCTTTGTTTAATCTGAGCCGACTAGATTTAATCCTTTGAAGACTCGCGGCTTCCAAATAGGTAAATCTCGTAAAACGTCTTTAACAGGGGTGGGAGTTACAGAAACAAAAGTAATAAGTAATAAAGCAGTTGTAATATTTTTACAGTCTTTATGAACAGTAATTTTATAAGTATCTAGCTAATGGCATTCTCTACCAGCTAACCCAATGGTGAGCTGGTAGAGAATGCCAATCGGCATTGAGCTCGCCATTTGTACATTTTTGTATATTGTGCAATAAAGTTTAAATAAATAAATAAATCAAACACAAATAGTTAAACAATGAGCACAAAAGTCGTAATAACGAAGCCGTCGTGTCAGCGAAGTCCCCTCCTGCCCTTCATAACGTAGGGCTCACAAGTTAACACACGCTGGTGTAGCACCTGCCTCGCAGACGAGACAGAAATAAACTACCAAATTGGTAGAAATTTTTTCTTTGTTGCAACATTGTCGTGGAATTAAGTCGAAAATGAAACTATTTCAAATGCATCAAAGTTCGAATACGCACTGATTTTTTGCATATTAACTGAAGTTATATTGAGAATTTGCGAAGACAGACTCTTGTTGAATCATCATTATTCATGGCACCTGACTTTGTTTAAAATATCGAGATCAGTTAGTTAATCAATGTCATTCCCTCTCTACAGTCTCATTTTTAATCGGATTTAAAAAAGCAAGAGGTTCTCAATTCGTCGGGCACTTTTTATGTATGCTCCCCGATTACTCGAACCTGGACCGATTTGGAAATTCTTTTTTATTTTGCAAGGGTATCCTTCCCAGGTAGTCCCATAGTCATCAGGTCAGGATCTCATGATGGGATCCTGGAGAAATCGAGGGAACTCTTCAAATTTTACAGATACACTTGATGCGATTTGTGCACTGATTTGCATTGTTTAAAATTAGACAAAAATAGGACGCGACGCGAGACGAAAAAATCTACGTACTCTTCTCTCGCTAATTGCCACGGCGCGATTGAGATAGGAGTCTTTATGACGAAGATATATTTAATCGATATAAATACTTACAGGATTGTTAAATACTAGAAAACATTCAAGTCACAGAATCAAATATTTATAAACTAACCAGTACTCGGACCTTCCCCCCAGGACCTTCAGCTTCGTAGGCAGCGTCATTACCCACTAGGCTAACCGGTCGTCAAATAAATGGTGTAACTAACCCGACTTTCACTTATATATTTAGATAACAAAACAGTTCCTACGTTCAAACAACCAATAGAATCATGCAAACAATAACTCGGCCAGACCTTGGTACGGCGAAGTTACGCGCCGAGCGGAGTGGAGCGGCTGGGTGCTTCAGTTATTGATTTCAACCACGCACCGCTTAGACGGCTTGTGCCAAAACACATCAAGTGCCTAATATTTGGTTACAATACAATGGTCCTTAGCTACAATTAATCAAAACAAAAATAGTAAAATAAACTACTGACCTATGATTATAAACAGACTTTCTCAAAAACTCGAGCGAATAGATTGGGCGCCATTGTAAAGCTGAAACTAGATCGTATAGATGTTCTTAGAACAATTATTTACTTATCATCGTTAATTACTGAACTGTTGAAATGCCGCCTACAATGCTATCCAATATTTCTAATAGCAGTATAATACCTACTCAAATATACTAAACTGCTGCTGCCAACCGAAGCTGAAATCATCACTAACCTTTTTTCTTATGTCGTTACGAAAGTTAATAAATAACGTCGACCTTCTTTTGACTTTTTGAAATATTACTCAATTTAAAAGTATAGTTTTTTACATCTTGTAATAAAAATGTTCTCCGCTGATGTCACGTCAGCGCGGACTGGAGTCTGAAGTACTCTCTGCGAGCAATAAAATACGTTTGATCGCCCACTCGCTCAATCAATACGAGATAAACGCGGACGTCATATGTGAATGATAGACTCTCTGTTTCAGTTTTATTTTATGCCAATTAAAACTTAACAACGAAACTAAGTGTTTTAAATTCAGGCCTGTTTCGCCGCTTACAATGGGGAATGGATGAAAATTTTAGAAATGGCTGATTGTTTTTTTGGTGATAGGAATAACCTTTCTTAGCACCAGAAAAAAGTTTTAGATTTTTCAGCTGCGTCAATTATTTTTGAAAAATATAAACAGTTTCCTCTCTTACATTTTGGGTCAAGGACGGTCAATAGACACTTTCCTAGATCCGTCTCATATTACAAAAAAACTCTTAAATATCTGTGGTAATCTGTAATCTGTGGGTAATCTGACTCTGGTAATGCCAAATATAGCTGCTGCAACTGTCAGTTTACCACAGATATTTAAGATATTTTTTTATAATATGAGACCGACCGAAAATGCGGAAAAATATCTAGCAGTCAAATCACGTGCCCCCTAAATCGCAAATGATCAGGTAGCCCTGATATTTATTTGCAAAATGATCGGCAAATACCGACCCGAGGGCGACCCGTGGCGGTGGAGAAATGAACAAAAGTTTCTCGTAGACTTCGTTGATGAGTGGTAGAAGTAGGTATGTACCTACTCTCCCTACATACATACAACATAATATGATTTTGTTTGTTACGTAAGAATAACGTACCATCGTAATATTATATTCTAGCTAGGCTACCTGTTTAGGTACATATCCATGTTACAATTTAGCATCTCAATAGGTATACCTGTTGCCTATAAGTAAATCTGTAATCTGTTAAATTTGACAGTCGGCTTCAAAAAGACGTATCCACTGTTTTACCTTATTGCGTCATAATAAGGTAGAACAATGGATACATCTTTTGGCAAGCCCACGTGACGTCATGTTCGCTGTACTGACCTGGGCCTGGGTGAACAGCACGCGCCGCTTACGCCGCTGCGCGAGCAGGTACTGCATGGACTTGGCGTCGGGCCCCGCGCGTGCGGCCTGCCGCCATGTTGGCGTAGCCTCGCGACGTCATGTTCGCTGTACTGACCTGGGCCTGGGTAAACAGCACGCGCCGCTTCCGCCGCTGTGCGAGCGGGAACTGCATGGGCTTGGCGTCGGGTCCCGCGCACGCGGCCAGCCCGCCCATGTTGTTGACGTGCCCCATGCCGCCCGACGTGGACGTCATCAGCCTGGAAACTAAAGCAGCCGCTCAGATACGCACACATTAAGCCACCCACGACGGAACAATGCGGTAACAACTCATGATATCGCCAATCTTGAGTTTGACTCAAGGCGAGCGAGATCTGGGCCAGAAAAGTCTAAAGATTGTGACCTCCAAACAATGTGCTGACGGCAAAGGCATCATTTAGGCAGGCGAAGGATTCATTGGCAAGCTTATATTCATAAGGCTTTTGCTGATCAATTTAGCTGCACGACAAATATAAAATGGGTATCAAACCAGTACGTTCATTATTATGTACATATTCCCGTATGACAACTTCGTCTGTCTATGGCCAATGCATTTCATATAACAAATCTTTACAAATCGATGGTCATAGTTACCACAAGATCGGCGATATCAAGGGTTGAATATGACCCTATCAAGCCTAAAAGGTAACGATATTGTTAACTTCGAATTCATTTCTCCAACATCATCATTAATTACTTACCTATTAATGATTACAGGAATATAATAACTTAATTTTGGACATAGAACCGTAAATTAGAATTATACAATTAGTTATTTTGTGGTGAAAACCAAAATTCAGTATCAATTTAAGGATAGAAAACCGAAACTTCCTAAGTCTAGTCAACTTTTTCAATTTAAGGGTTTTACTTTGTACGATACATCGAGAAATCCCATCAACCGCATCGTCTCTATAATCACACCACAATTACACAAATGCTCGCAATTCTACAAATTCCTTAAGTTGATAATTATCAATCCCGCAATAATTGCAGCTTCATCCCCATTTCACCCCCTCTCCCCGGTAAAATATTAATTATATCTCGGTACAGTTAAATCTCGGCAACATTAAGTGCCGCCTGTTCCCTAATGACACTAGAGTACATTTCTGTCCTCTTTTACTGTAGGTAAATTTATAACTAGATATAGCACTCTCTTTTTATTTCAGTTACCTATTTTGTCGTGTGCTTGAGATGAAAATTTGTAAGTGTAGTGAAAAAGATGCCGCAGTAAACGCTTATGCGCTAAACGGTACACGCATATGAAGCGAAATTAACTGGCCAAGGTAGGGGTGACCGCTTGTAGTGGTTACCCGATCATTGACTACGAACGCAGCTTGCACGTTACAATAATTTTTCTCCCTGATTCTTTCAGATATTTTTGTAAAGTAACGAAACGCATCACGTTGCGTTTGTCGCTCATCAAGGATGACGGGTCGCATAACAAAGCGAGCGCGCGCGACAAATGCAAATCCGCTTTTAATTTAATACGTTCAGTCAAATAGATTCCTAGACAAACATTAGACATATCGCTACGCCGTAGAACGTCTACGCCGTAGCCGCGTAGCGCAAATTGCTACAATTCGGGCCTCCTTGTGTGTTTTATAAGAGTCGCGATTGATTCGACAATTGGTGGGTCAACGACCTGCCTAACTGGGCAGAATTGATTCTATGTAGAATAAAATGGCTCCAATTGTAAATAGGGGAATAGATGCAGCTAAATATCTATCCACAGCGCAAGGATTCTTATTTGAAAACGTTATAATGCGGTTATATTTACCAATTTGAAATCTAATCGGGGCCGGATTATTCGCATTAGTTCCTTTGGAAGCAACTACTGAATACAGAATAAATCATCTTCGCAATTCATAGGTTTATTTGCAATAGTTCCTTCAAAAGTACTGTCCAAAGGAACTACTGCAAAAAATCCTCTGTGCCAGTATTCCACCTGCGATATTTGATAGAAAGAGACATATCCCTACCTCTGATATCAATTTATATCTGATGTTTGTGACATTCTGATTTTGAAATATCTTTCAAACTTCCAATAACATACCAAATCCAATTATAATACGCGTAGTCGAATAGACGCCTGGCAGATATAGAGCAATTACGATAAGAGACGACTTAAAATAAAATATCATATATTTGCCATTTCAACCGTCCGCGTACGAATGATTCAGGAAAAAATTCTCAATCCCAATAATAGTTATGTAGCATTATAAATAGTCTAATAGTCTGATATATTTCCCAAAAATCGAAAACGATTCGAAGAGAAAAGGTGCACAAAAATGCACGAGTGCCAACGAGTTTTTGCAAACTGTACTCAAACGTAAACCCAACTTTTGATTTACTTCTTTTTCGTGTATTATTTTTCTGTGCTTAAAAAAAACTGTATTCATTAAAGAAAAAGTTTGAATTTAGGTACCTAGTGCGTTTTTAAACCATTAAAATATATGAAATACCTACTCACGTCATTACGTAGGGGAAGTCCGGGAGACATGAACCCCATTTTACTTAAAGGTGCTTAAATTTCAGGTGTTAGTCGCAGCGACTTGATTTTGCGCCCATATGTGTCAAATTTAATTAGGTATCATTTGGTATCATTAGATTGTTGATTAAGTTGATATTTTTTTTTATAATCAAAAACAAAATTATGATTAAAATCTCCCACCCCTACGGGAGAGATGACCAATGCACTGGGGAGCCTTGACCATAGATCTCTCTAGCCGAAATAAGTAAAAAAAAACCGGACAATTGCGAGTCGAACTCGCCCATTGGGGGTTCTACACAAAATTACAAAAGTATAGTTTTCAGACTTTTCCCTGTACTTGTAGTATAAGACGAAAGTATCCTATAAATTTTGATTCCCTCGAGAGTGACGAAATATACGTTTTTTGCGGCATAAATGGCCGTATCTTTTTTTTACTTAGAAATTAGAGGTTTGAATTTTCAAGTACATCCATATATGTTAGTTTTTTTTTACTTAAGGCTGTATCAGTAATATGACTCATATCTCTTAGTTCACTTGTGAGCTATGAGACTTCGTCCAGCCAGTGGCAGAATATTGGACTGTCCTGCGTTTCTGCAACTGCAAGTCCGTTGGAGCTGCCGCGAACACGTCGCATCAGACACGCGGCTCGTTTACGCATAATAGCGTGGAAGCTATCCGAATCCATGCGCCCTCTGCGCTCATGGACACATAAATCAAATGTGTAACCTAAGATATGGCCGAAATTTCACTAGACACAAGGTAATTCCAAAAATATATACCTATTTTTCATTTGAACGAATCGTCAAATCTATTTCTTGACATTTCTAAATACCTTGCCCTCGCAATTTCTAACATATTTGCCTATTTAGCATTTCTCATTGTTCGTAAAACTGTGCCGTCGGCAGTTGGCAATAGTCCACACATTACGGGCCGCTGTTGACACAACACTCCACCGGCGAAAGGGTCTTTCAATAAAATATTCCCCATTCTATCCTACTCTATTGTGGACTTGTTTCGGCGGGCATTATTCGGTATCTTACCTATTATTTATCTCATACAATTAAGTCCTTATGCCACGGGCATAAAGCTTAAGAAATGTGGCAAGAATCGGTAGTGCTTTGTGGGAATGTGAATGGGCCGGACCTTATCGCAGATCTGCGATGCGATGCGATTGCAATGCGATTGTTAGGGGGCGTATGCACTGGATTGTTAAATGATTCGTGTCATTAACTGGCGTTGCTGACGCTTATTTATAAACACTGGGGGGCCATTCCGGAACATGTTTTGACGTTATGAAATGTGTTTAGTCTTAGATTATGCGCTCTGTTGCGTTCGCGCATATCCTAGTGTATTTGAGCGCGGCATCACGCTTATTATCAGATGATGGTATGGAAATGGAACGAAGTTTCTTGCAAAGTGGAGAACAGGAGAACAAGTTTCACAACAATTCACACGGTTATTGAAATTGACAACATTTCAAAGTAGGTATGCCATGATGCCTAAATCTAAAACCATTTCGGTAATTATGTTACCTGAACGTAATAATGTAGTTTTCAGATTTTTTTCGCACTCGTTTTTAAGAAATTTGCGAAATTGTATAAACGTGTTTTAAGCCGTGTGTGACGTCAATACTACGTCTGGCATATGAAAGATGTGCAAGCTGCCATACAGAGCCGTAATAATGAGGTCATAATTAACTTACGACCTTCTGGAATTCGCTACTTTTCAATTGTGATATTTCTGAATGAAAATTACAATTTAGAGAGAAACAAAAAATCACGTGTCCCTTAATAAAACATTTTCCAGTGAACTAAATCATAAAATGGCCCACTTGAAACAATGAAATGTTGTCAATTGTTAGCCGTTGAGCATTGCTAATTATTTATTGATTATTTGAGATGGATAGAATATGAAAAGAAAACACGTCCTAAACTGCTTTGAACTAGCTGGGCTTTCGTGCTTTGACAGTAATGTCAAAGCACGAAAGCGCTCGCGCGAAAGCCGTTTATCCTGGTTGTTGTTCAGAGCCCCGCGAGGAATACGGGAGAATTTCGGTTCTTTTAACTATTAGGAGACTTGACTTTGGAATTTATTGTTACTATGAAATGTAGATTACGTGTTATTTTTTTTAAGACTGTGACTTTATTGATGAATTGGATGAATGATTGGATCGAAGATTCTTTTGTTATGCGTAGTTAGAGGCCTTTAGGCCAAAATCTAGTACAACCTACAATTCTTTGGGACCCTGCGGTCCTCGATATAACCGGGACAACGCAAACATTGGGCCATTTTACGAAACGTTGTACACTCGACTTTTAGGGTTCCGTACCCAAAGGGTAAAAACGGGATCCTATTACTAAGACTTCGCTGTCTGTCCGTCTGTCACCAGGCTGTATCTCATGAACCGTGATAGTTAGACAGTTGATTTTTTTACAGGTGATGTATTTCTGTTGCCGCTATAACAACAAATACTAAAAAACAGAATAAAATTTATATTTAAGGGCAGCAAACGTACGGAACCATTCGTGCGCGAGTCCGACTCGCACTTGGCCGCTTTTTTTTAGTTTTGATAAAATCGGGTATTTTTACTCAGAATCGAAAGCACTTTCGAACCTAAATGAAATGTTAACGGAATGGAATAAAAAAATCTTGAGACACCTTTTTCTCCTATAACATTCGAAAGTGCTTTCAATTCTAAGTAGAATAAACCAGATTTTATCAAAATTAAAAAAGTCGAGTATACAACTTTCCGTAAAATGGCCCACAGTTTGCGGAAGATGAGGAACTACGATGGTTCATATTTATACGAACATTGAGGGTCAAACATGGGTATGGGAACACAGTTCTGCCGGTGACAGCCCCGTGTCCGCGTGACAGGGGTCCGGTGTCCGAGACGCATATATTTTGACAACAAACACCACGATAATTGAACAGGGGCGCGACTCCATTACATTCGGTTTGCTATTCGCAGTCACGGGTATCAGTTTGATTTGTGAGAACATTGGAGTGATGGGAGTTTAGAACTTTACATTTGCAAAGCATTGCCTTCCGACCCTAGCATTGCATTAGGAGATTTTGAGACAGAATTTGACATAGAAGAAAAACTTTGACGTAGTTTAATACTGTAATGCGTATAAGGAAAGATGAACAAAAGAGCTCATGGGCAGTTTTACAAGCGTGGGGACCAGGGATCGGAACCGGTTTTTTTCAAAAATCCCCGAAGTAGTCTAATATTTTGAATTATTTTAGGCTCTTCATGTAGGACTGTATCGTGTATTTAGGTAACATATTCGTTTAGACTGCCCGGTCAAAAATGATATTATAACCAAAAAACGAAATAATACTGGTTTAATTTGTATGGAGAAAATACCGGTGTCCCTGGTGGGGACTACTGCCCGTCTCCTCTCATCCATGAGAGGAGGCCTGTGCCCAGCAGTGGGAAGTATATAAGCTGATTTATTATTTTTATATGCCGTAAAACCACACAACTATAGTCCAGGTCACCCAACTATGGTCCAAATTTATTCTCATTTTACTTGGTCAGGTGGGGCTGTTTTCATGGGCGAACTAATAGACAGGCAATATATACAAAACCGGTATTGATAGAAACGAATGAGTTTACTTTTGGACCATAGTGGGGGTAGTGGACTGTTGTGTGCTTTTACGGTGCCAATTTTTTTTTTCAATATTAATGTGAAACATTCGTTGCCAAAAAAGAATTTTCGAAAAACCCGACTGCTTTTGCCTATATCACTCCCACGATTAAGAGGAATCCAACGACACCTCATGCATTAAAATCCATCAAGCCGTTTAGGCTACAGGAGGCCACAAAGAAATAGACATACATACTTACATATACACTCGAAAAACATTACCCTCCTCCTTCGGCAGTCGGGTGATAAGCCACGAGTGCAATTTTTCAGCGACATGCTCCCTATCTCTAGTAAACATACATCACAGCCCAAGGCTAAAATCACAAGTCCAAATGTCGACCAGGGGCCACCCGGTACCGTGCGTCCGGCGATGACCGCGAGGCGTGAAATTACAGGGGCTGCCGCTGACAGCGTATAATTATACTAACCATTCGAATGCTAAATTATGGCGTTATAGCTGCCTATTTAGTTGGGGATCCAAGTTGTGGCGAATTAAAGTAAGAGCCGCCACATAACGGTGACTTGACCTTACACTCCTAACATTGACGGTCATATTTAGATAGCGTCTCAAACACACCAATAGGCTATTATACAATATTTTGTAATATATTTATAATGTTCATATTGACTCGATAGTCAACTACCTAGTATTTTTGTTGCCTCAAAATAATATCGCTTTATGCAAATAAATAATGGTTGAAATTTGAACATTATATATTCGCGCAAAAAAGGCAGCCGCCATTATCGTGACGCCATAACTGCAACACCAAACCACAGTCTACTAAGAAGATACTATGTGCAGAAACATAGAAACGTCAAATGTTGTTTTACAACGAAAACTTGTTTCAGCATTTGCTATTCTGACGTCACTCACAGATGACAAAATGGCGGTCGGCGTTTTCGGTCACGTAACATACAGATAATAAAACTACGATTTTAATTTTCAAATTAATAATAACAAAATAGAGTTATTATTCGTATTTGTTATGGTAAAAACTATAAAAAAATACTATGATAATTTAATTTTGATACAGGAAAATACCCTATTTTAGTTAAAACAGTTTTTTAGTACTTTCGTTTATTTGCCAGCTGCCAAAGGGTGGCACCGCATTAATAAGAACTGGCCATTTTTTATATGATATACCTATATATATTGTACAGACTTTTACGTGCGAAATAAGAGAATAAATACTTATTTTTTTTTCATCCTAACTGTGCCCTAAAGGAGCCTGGTATCCGCATGCAACCTAATCCCAATGCTGCCACTTTTCTCTTGTCCACCGATGTTTTTTATGCATTGTATATTTTATGCCTTATTTCCCATTAGTTTTATCGTTGTTCGGTGTTAGTTGAGTTCAGTAGTGAATCACCGATTGATTTATGTGCACAAGCCTGTTGGATTAGGATATTGACATTTAGGCTCACCGGAATAATGTTAAGTGCAACAATTTGATGCGGCGTGAAACTCGAGGACCTCCTAAGCGTGTTAAAAAAACATTGCACGCTGAGGTCGTAATATTTATAATATGAATAAACGCGAGCTAACGGTTTGTTAGGTCATGGGACAGATTTGAAGTATCATTGCGTTATGTATGTTAGGAAGAATTTAGACAACTACCCAACAAACACTGATAGGCCCAAGGTTACCAGAAGCGCAGGGAAGCTCAAAACAACTTTTTTACAGGCTAGTAAAAGCGAAAAAATCGTTCTTGGGAAATTGTATAAAAATCCAAAACACATTACCGAACTTACTGACTCTAAATTCAGATCTGTCGTAAAACGGATACTTATTTCAAAAGCATATTATAAGATAAACGATTACATCATGGATAGGGATATTTGGCAGCGATAAAATCCTGCACTAGAAATCTATCGTAAAATAAATAAGCTTTCTACTGTAGCAATGTAATTTTAAAATTTTATAATACTCTGATACTGAAATTATATATTGTATACTGTTTTGAAAAAATGACACCGCGCCGAGTTTTTTACGCCGGTTCTTCTCGAGGCAGAGGTTTTCTTTCCGAACCAGTGGTAGTTTATCGACATTCATAGGTGCATGTAATATGCCTAAATTGAAGAATAAATAAATAAATAAAATAAATATTACGGGACATTCTTAGACAAATCGACTAGGCCTATAGTAAGCTCAATAAGGCTTGTGTTATAGGTACTAGACGACGATATATATAATAGATATAAATAATTAAATACATAGAAAACATCCAAGACTCAGAAACCAATATTCATTGCTCATCACACAAATATTTGCCCTTACCGGGAATCACTTTGACTTTGACTTTTATCAACAAATTATTTGCCACTCCGGCAAATATAACTACTTCACTAATACACGTTAACTAAATAGATCATAATGGATACCCCAAGCACAGAAATTGTACGAAAACCGGAAGTTTTTATGACATTTATTTGAATAGCAGCGCATTTTAATTGTCAATCAATCTTGAATAGACTTATATTCGTTTAAACTACCACGATATAAACAAATTATTTTAACTTTAGAAACAAAACTTAATCACTTATCTCGATTAGATTAATTATTTCAAGACAGCTGATTACTTATTCAAGAGCAACTTTCAACCTTAAGCCGCGTTTACGCACAGGAGTAATTATGCGTGCGCCATGTTGCGCTCTCAAAGAGGTAAATAAATATTAAAAAATTATACGCGACTAAGACCTGTTTAGTAAAAATAATATCTAGAATTGCAACTCCGGCCACATTTGCAACTATACCAGTCGATTCTTCCCTAGTTCTATACACGTCGCGTCCGCGCGCCGGCCGCCACGCGTCGCTCAATATTTGCTCTCCACTAATGGATTTTGCGGACGCTAGCAGTTTGAAAGTGAAATTATAATATATTAGCTGCGAAAATCGATAACACGCTAGGACTTTCTCCTGTTCCAACTAAACGAACTTAACTAAAATTTAGGTACCCAATGAGTATGCTATGCAGACCTATGTTAATAAAACTTGTCATTTTTATCACTGCCTGATAAAACAATTGGACTCTCACGAAGTTATGCTGCAATTAGTCCGCGCCGCGTAGTGAAATGGGTATCGTCAGCTATTGTGTTATGTAACATACTTATATCTGTACGATTCGTTACTCAGCTTAACTCTTGCCCAAAATACGTCAGTTGGTAAACTTTAATCGTTTGTAGATATTTACATAATAATTTTTACTATCTCCGTGTGCTCGTTGATGTCTTATACAAAAAACTTAAGTAAGAAATAAAATACGACTCACAATATTTATAATAAAAGATACCTTAATTTCCTCGCAAATATATTTAGCTTAATCTGAGACAGTCAATGCACCTGGATAAATAACCTCCCTATACAAACCCTAATAACAAAATAATGAAGACAAGCCACTAGCTCCCTACAGCTCCAGAAAATAGCTGTCTATTAAACATGATAAAACGCATCAAAAACTGTAATCCCCCATTATTTTACTGCGGGAGATAGTTCATTATAATCGCATTAAATTTCGAACGCCCCCCCAGCGTGCCGTAGTGTTGCCAGCTTGAATAAACGCCGGCAAATTGTGCGTGAACAAACAACGAATAATAGGGTATTGTGTTACCCCTCGCGACAATGCGTGCGCGGCGCGGAAGCTCGATCTTAGATTGATGCTCTAATCTAATAGTGATCTAATATTAAGATAGTGTAAGAACGCCGCGTATTTAAAGAATACGAATGCGAATGAACAAGACATTAGTAAAAATACACAGACAAAATAGGTCAAGTTGGTATACAAAGGCGAACTTATCCCTGTAAGCGAAGAATATTAAGTATTCGAAAGGTTAACGCACGTAAGTGCTACTAGTCATCACCGTACTTATATATCTGGAATAATTAATAGATTTAATTACGGTCAGAGTGTAAAGACTATCCACCATCTTGCAATTTGCCACAACAACCTACTGAGACGCATCTATATTTGGAACGAGACAGTAAACATTCAATTCATAGTAAGTTGCGATTTGCATTGTGACTAATTGCAAGGTGTGTTCTTTAAGTTATCGGAAATAAATTAAAAATAATTGACATTATGTTCAAATTATACAAACAGCAGTCCACTCTTATTGTGATTACATGTGAGTAGGTAGTGCGTCGTTACAAATACAATAGGGTAGTGACCTTGTGTTAAAATTGATAATGTAGTAAACAATCAAAAAGTTTAAATTACAAAATATAATTCAAATCATAAAAAATATGGACATTTTAGAAAAAATATGCATTTTTTATAGTCCAAGTGTAAATTAAAGCTTTCAATAGAAACAAAACTGTACGACAACTATGGACCTAAACGCAGTATTTCACGACCAAAACGTACGCGGCCGAAGGGGTATATTCAACAGTAAATACTCGTAGCAGATAAACGTTTATATCGTTGACTAAAAAGTACAGTAACCAGCTAACATGAAAAGCCCCATTTGCATAATGAACACTTCACAGCCACGAACCCGCCTGGCGGGCGCCTACACCGCTTTCCGCTACATACGGGGAAAACCACGGGAACGGCTACAAGCGTAGCGATTCTTAGAATGTGTTAATAATCCCTGAATATCTTCCAATTAGCAGTTTCAACTTCAATCAATCCGGATCTGCTCGCGAAACGAAGCATTCGGTAAAAAAATGTTCTCATATCGGTCCACTTCCTTTATTTACTAACGAACATAGATTGGGCTAATCATTAAATAGGCAACTCGACGCGTACGGGAAAATAAAGACTTCGCTGCACAGAAAATTCTAATTAAGTAGATATCTAATGCAGCCTCCACCTGGTCCCCGCTTGTCAAAGCAAAAGTGTCCATCCCCACCCGAGACTGTGGGAAATGAAATAGCAAACAATTTCGCGGCGGGCTATTTCCCTCAGTGTTGCCACACTAAAGAAAGATAAACTGCGACCGCCTGCCGCTGACGCGTCCACTCGCCGCGCATTAGGCGCGCCTACACGCCAACTAAGTGTGTCACACACTTATTTTTTCCCTGCGGCAGTTTTAATTTTAGCTAGCTGACCGCGCGCGAGTGTTACTGACGCCGTTTGATGTATAGCAACACTTAAAATTGCAAGTATTTTTTCGAACGTGGAAATTAATTTCCACTGGTAAACGTGTCAAGTTTAAACATTAAGGGCCCACTAGAGATTGAAGAACTTTTAGTAAGTAACAACATGGAGAGGAGAGCGTTGTTTGTTCATTCTTCGTATTACCATAGATAAAATAATTTTACCTACTCCGCGCCGGGCTGAGCCTTCGACTGCATCGACCTTATGCTATTTGCAGACGTGAGGCCTTATGTTTACGCAGCCAAAGCTCTAGTGGTGAACAAACATGGGACCGATCGGACGGAATTGCTTATTTTGTCTCTGCCTACAGACTCCCCCGGACACACAGGTACGGGAGTCCGGCCGCCGGGCGTTCCGCAGGGGACGACTCTCAGCCACTTTTTCTAGTGGTGTAATAATTCGGTGGACGGTATTCGAGTGCATGTTTTTTGTTCAGACATGACTCTGTTAAGGTATACCGTTTTAATCTCCTCTAAAGATGCTTATCTGTGCGGAAGCGTGCCTCTATTTTCGTACGAGAGTTTAATCACTTGAGAATTTTTGTTTGATCTGATTGCGCTTGAGCACATTGTTTTGTCTGTTTGTTTGCGCTGTTGTAAGGAAAAGGTAAATCAAACAGCCCGGCAGATTATAAACGCCGAACTAATTGCATATTACAATGAGTAAATACCGCGGAGCACTTTGTTTGACCATAATGACGTTATTCGCAAACTAACACGAGAATAGATAGAGATTAAGGACGAGATACGAGCGTCAATACTCTCGCGTTCGTCATGAATGACTTGGGTATTTTGAATAGTTAACTAACCTGATAATGAATCATTGACTTAGTGTTTTCGTAACGCACTAAAAAAATAGGTAGGTCTACACACGTAATTAAATTTGAATACAGCAATTTAATTGGAGTTTCTCATGACTAGAGTCGAGTCGATTGCAGCGAGTATGAGCCGCGATTACGAAACGTTTCGCACCTAATTATCCCTCGATTAACCGCCATCTTTGTTTTCCAAGCTTCGAGATAGACAGTTTATTATTGTTGACTCAATCAGTTTGTTTGTACTTTCTCCCAGTCCTCTCAGACTACTGGGTTTTCTATGGAATCAAGTTTGGGATTCTCAATTATTGTCTTTAAGTTTGTATTGTCTACCGGCGTTCGAGTGGTGTCGGGTGACAGACGCCATCGTCATTCGAGTGTTCCAAATTTCGAAATTAGTTAACGATCAGAATTAAAAATTCAATTGTTTTAATTTCAAGTACGTTTGTATATTTTATACAAACACAAATTAAGTAGGTATAAGTAAGTGTCCACGGGAGCTGCAGCTTTGGAATATAATAACACCTACTTACTCAAAATAAAGCATTGCAAGTTAACTATAAATGGATTAAATGGCCATCTGTCGGGAACTTAATATTTTTTTGTATTTTCTTCGAAATTGAAATATGAAAAGAGAAGGGAGGGAAAACTCTTAATATATTTATAGCATACTGGTATCGGTTTACGTTGCTGGATTAATAGAGCTAGATTAATTCTAATCGTTAACACGTGATGGATGATCTATAGGTAAATATTGAAGCACTTACGAAGTAGTGTTGTAGTACGAGTCCTACGCTTTGTATAACGGTTCAGTACACATGGTTTGTCTCATGTCATGTTCTTGCTCGCGTTGCGCTATTTTGTTTTGCTTAAGATTTTATTTTATTCTAAAATTATAAAAGAAAGACTAATCTAACTTTTTTCAACCTAAGCTCCAACCTCACGGAAAGTATGCATAGGGCCATAAAATATTTCTGTAACATTTTATTGGTATTTAGGTAATTTAATGTTGGCCTGGCCAGCATGGGTCATGTGGATTTAGCGCACAATTATTTTATTTGCTACAGCGTAGCAGATAGCGCTACGGTTATGGGTTGATAACGAACTGAAACATTGCCTCCGTTATGCAGCTTATCCCATTCGTGGCCACGCATCGCTACGTGTGCTACGCCGTAGCACGTAGCAGCGTTTTTCCGCTCCGTAGCGGAAATTGCACTGAGGCATGACTCATGTGTTGAGTCACTGGCCTTGAATGGGTTAAAATACCCTTTTCTATTTCATAGATACTATTCCATTCATATTTTGGAAGGGTCTATTTTGACTTCAAATATTGGATTGAAAACAAATTGGTATTTCTTACGTAACCTCATTAAGATTAAGACACATTACGCTTGCGATCGAGCGCAACAAATATCAATTTAGTGTAATCCTTAGTTTAGTTGGCTTAGTTGAATCAACCCCAGTGCGATAAGCTCACATACTTGATATTGATTATTTGCTTACGCAAGAAAGAGCTCATGAACCAAGACGATTAACATGATTCAAGACGTTAAAACTCAATCCCTAACTGGGCCATAAAACTGTCTCACTTGTGAAAAATTAAATAGAGCCTTTAGAGTAATCCTATTAGTGTAATCAGTGCTACCTAATTATTTATTTTATCTTTATAGCACAAAAAAATAACTTGTAGTAGAAAAGTGCGGACTTAATGCTATAAAGCATTCTCTACCAGTCAACCTCAAAGCAAAGCAGATAAATTGTGTTGTCATTGCTACTTCTCACTAGCTTCTCCTTAGATGATCAGCGTTGTTCGGTGTAATAGAGCCAAGCTGTAAACGAGTAGGTAAGTAGCATCGTCGGCTGATCGCAATTGCCGACGGAACGCGACACCGTGCACGCTGCACCTGCATCGCCGGGTCGGGTTCCCGAGTGACACGGACAGACGCGGGAATGATCATCACAGGGGAATGTGTTGCTCTTGACAAATTAAAAAAATCGTGCATCGTGGCTATGGAATACTGCACACTTCCATAGCCACGATGCACGACTATCTGTCGTTTACGACGTGGAACGCGGCCTAAGTTTCGCTATATGCTTAGAGCACAAAATACGTTTGGAATTATAGAAATAGGTGACTGCGAGTCGATACGAGTAGGTGGGTATACTCAGTACAACTTATAATAGGTATACTTGTGTAAAAAAAACTTTGATATGTAACTGGGTCGTGTAACAGGGTCGTGATATGCATATTGTGTTCTTTTTTTATTCAATAAACATTTTTCATTTTATCAAGTATAGGATTAACTTGGGTATTTTTCTTGTTTGAATCTTTGCAATCATTACTCATAGAGTACATCTGAATGTCTGTCAAATTACGTAAGTATCTGCACTATACGAAGAATAATTTTTGCTTTCCGCGAAGAAATTAAATCAATACTACTTTTAAGTAGCAATGTACAAGTTGCAGAACATTATCAAAATATCAGGAAAGTTCTCAGAAATTTCCGGAAACTTACACGAGAATTTAAAAATAAGTTCCCTTTAGGAAGTTTCTGCTGGGAATTTTTCATGGATGTATCATTAATTACATGTATAAGCCATTGTTCTTTAAGCAGGCAAATTAAACAGCTGATAATGTATGTATTCAGAGAGTTTTTGACATGTTTTCAGTGTTTATAAAATTTAAGTTCTGAGAACTTTCCTTATTAGAATTTTCGCAACTTTGTAAACATCTCCGCGGTGCATTGCTATCGCAAGTTAAGCTAAAATATTCATTTTGAAACTACACCATTAATTAACAATCCTAAATATCTGCAAATACACTACACTTACACTCTTCTCTTGTTAGGTATAGGCGACGTCTAAAAGATGTACCCTAAAAACTGTACAAGTGTGCCCAAAACAAACTTGTTCGACAAGTCCCTTGTATCTATCGGTGGCTACATTTGACATCCCAGAGTCCCCACAACCGTCTTCGCCGTGTCTGCCTCATTAATCTTCGGTTACTAAGTCCCGCGCGCGCCCGCCCGGCACGGAGGCTTGTTTTACTTACTCCTCATTTTTTATTCTACTTAATGGTGTTTACCCAAGATCGGGTTTGCGACCATTGATGGGAATAGATTTAGTATTGTGGCGGATGAAGGTTCTTTACAACATTTCTTTGGGTACTTGAAGTTTTAATAGAATACAAATTATTTTAATCAGTATACCTACTTGGATATTTGAGATTAATGAACTTCATAATATGTAGTTTAAATTATATAATGATAGATACGTATCTAAACTTAACTATCTATTACGTTCCTACCTCTACCTATGCGTACCTAAATATGAGCTGAGGCTAAAATGCACCAAATTTTGATTAGGTAGATCCGTTGACCGTTCGTTTTAATTGGCTTTATTTTACGCGATGCAGTTATCAATATTACATTTGAATTGCATTTTTGAACTGATTTGAGGATCGTGTCGTGTACCACGTGCAAATTTTCATTGCAAACTGACAAAGCGAAATTCTATAGGCAGACCTAAGTTATCATTCCGGTTAGGCTAAACCCGCTACTGCATTGTTAGTGAGAGCCAATTTTAATAAGTACAAAAGTATCTAATTGCAAAATGCTTCAATAAACGTAGTATCCGCCAACGTAACCAAACAAAAGTGAATGTTTACAAGGTCCCCACCAAATTTGCAGTGAAACCCAATACGATTTCACACCTATCAAAAGAAGTAGCTGTGATGAACCTTTGCACAGTATCCGGTGACGATAAATTGGCTCCGTGTAGTTGGCAGCGCCGGTGTCGGATTCCCGCGCGCATGCGCCGACGCCATTTTGAAAAAGTTTTACACGATGGAAATATATCCGGCCTCTTTGCTTTCACGGCCCATTTGGTGGTCTTTTTGGAGATTTGGTAAACAGTTTAAAGTTTTTGCGGTATTTCAATTGAATTTTTAGACTGCGTAATTGATATAGTTGATAACTTTGTTGTTTTTGTCTATAATGACTCATTTCATGTGGCAGACTAATTTAGCACTCTTGCCAGTACCTAGATTCAATCATTTTGTTATTTCTAAACGCTAACCAACACATAGGTGTAATATTTATCCTCAAACTTCAGAAGAATGGTACCTATCTATGGTGGATTGACATAACAAACAGTACCTACCTATTAATTACCTAATAATGTATTACTTGTTTTCTATTACGTACGTATAACTTGCTAAACACCTTAAGTAACCTAATCTTTTTTCACGAAATTAGCAACATCCCTTTTACATTATCTTTTTATTTTGCAATGTAATTAAAGCCTATAATAAAAACTCGTTACAAGACGTGACTGCTACTTAACCTTCACATTCCAAATAACAGTAGCGCCGCGCCATCTTGAGCTTTTAACCCCATTGACCTTTGGCACTCTCGGTGCGAAAAAGAGGTTACTGATGAAAACTATAATTTTATTTGCCATAAACGTAACGTTTTCCATAATCATCATTAACCTTTTCCGGGTTGTCATAAAACAAACCTAACCTACAGGGCTCTATAGGTACGAAGTTTATTTAAATTATCCTGAAAATGTTACGAGTTCAAAGAAAATTTGTTATATGGTAAATTACGATACAACAACTAGTAAACACTAGTGTTGCAGCAAATTAATTTTAAATATCGAAGGTATCCAACCAAAGGGTAGGTGAGCTTTTTTCAAAAAAAGTGTACATTAACATTTTTTTTCAGAATTCAATTTTGTATAAGGATCGATAGTATCAACGATTCTGAGTAAGAAAAACCAAAAACAAACGAATTCTGAAAAACAATGAATGTACACTTTTTCTGAAAAACGCTCAGGATGATAAAGCTATCCGACCAAAGACCTGATAGAATCGTTAACTCACTGGCAAACCTGGGGTCGTTTGACGCGGGGTACCACGAGGCGCCGCGCATGTCCCCGTAGTGGGGCAAGTCGGCGGGCGCGCACCCGTAGCCCTGCACGGGCGCGCCGCCGTACAGCGGCACGGCGTACGGGTTGCCCGCCATGCAGGAGCCCCCTCCGAGCGGGGAGTTGATGCTGCTGCCGGAGGAGTTCGACCTGTGGGGAAAGGGAACTTAGTAAAGGACTTCTTCGATGGACCGCGGCGTTTCGAGGTAGCTTTAGGTTCGCGGCGTCCAAGTGTTGGAATGATCTCCCTCCACCTATCCAAGGAGCGTTTAGCAAGTTTACCTTTAAGCGTCAGCTTAAAGGCTATTTGTTGACGCTTCAAAAATCCCAACCCTAACACATCCAGCACTTTTTAATATCCCAACCGTGTCGCGTTTTGTGCTTTGTGTTTTTTTTTATATATTCTACAAATTGATTACATAATTTATTTATTTATTATATTTACTTTTGTGTCTATAGTATGTCGTGTTGCGTTCCGTGGGTCTCGTGCTGTCTGAAAACCAGCGCTGTAGGTGTCTGTCTGACACCTCGGCATAATGCTGAGACAGCGACCGATTCACTGCCGCGGAGACACACACACAATGTGTCAATTGTATTGTATGTTTACTCCCTTTGTCTCTGTGTGTCTTTTGTGTAGTGAATAAATATGTTCTTTCTTTCTATGGTAAGTACAAAATAAGCGGTGTGCTATTGCCGGGTATTTTATAATAAGAGCCCTGTTGAAACACTATCTCGACAGTATTTAAATACTTAAATACCTAATATCTTATATCTAGTTACCTATCCACTTTATACAACATCATTTAAAGCTGTTCTTACTTCTTAAGACTTAACTAATTATATAGACTGATTAGAACTTTACCACTTTATATAGACTCATTATCATTTAAGACTATCTCAAATTATATAGAATCATGGATCCCACAGTCAAACTGTGCAAACAGTTTTGTGGGACGTTGTATTTAGTTTTAAGTCATTGTAAAGTGCTTTACTGAAATAAATAAATAAACAAATAATAATTTAGAAAATCTTGACGTTGCATCAATAAAGGCACTGTCGGCAACTCCGCAATTGACACTATGAGTCGCCTATCCCAATAATATATTAGTATGTAGTTTATATTTTAAAATTATATGACGTTTCCGTGAATCAACAACTGAAAATCAGCGCCGTAGGTGTCTGACTCCTCAGCACAATGCTGCGCCAGTGTCCGTCCGGTTCACTGCCGCAGAGACACACTTGTTTAATGTTTTGTATGTTTTTCTTGTTTTTTTATTGTTTATGTGTGTCCTGTGTTTTTGTGAATAAATGTATCTTTCTTTCTTTCTTTTAATTACCAAAAGAAAATTATTACTACGGTAAGTACCTACCCAAAGAATTTAGATTACTCTACGCAAATATGTTATTCAAGAGTCTTGGACACCTTGAATAACATCTTGCCTCATTGCCTTATTCATAAACGTCCATCAAACCTGTCACTTTGACATTTGTGGTTGTGAGAATGGGACAAAACCTAAGCTTTGTTAAGTTTTTGTAATAAGTACTTACAGCTGAACTGACGTCCTTTCATGGGTGTGTGTAAATTTCAGTGGTGTACTTGCACAGACATTGCAGTGGGATGGTCTGTCGTCAATAGCAACCTACGAAAACTGATAGCTCCCATGTCTCATAAACAACTTCAAGTATTTGCTTTGCCCTTTATAGGTCGTAGAAACTGCTCTCTCAATTGTCGGCAGGTGAACTAGCTAACTCTTATTGCGACCTCAATGAGGATTCTGACCCTAACCTGACTAAGTAGCACACCGTTATTACTTCTGTCGCTTGTCAGCCCTACTTACATGCAGTACAACATCTATCTAAAAATCATCTAATTTTGGTGTTACCTACATTAAAACTGTAAAGGGTCAGCAACGCGACTGATGATAAGTTATTTGATCCACCAAAAATCATTTGGCAAACGCTTAATCAATTAGAGTATATTTTTACACTTCTCATGCTCGTAAAACGTGTCATATTAGACTTAGAAAGTGGGGCTAAAGTAGTACATTTAGCCCCTAAGAAAAATATTTATACATATTTCTGATTTATAAAACATTTAAATTTGACCAATCAAGACACTTCGCCGTATTAAATCCACCAATCACCGACGGATGTAAGTATGCTGCATAAAATGCCACTTTTATGCTCTAGTGCACAAAGTAAAATTGTTTTAAAGACTAAGATAATCGGCCCTAACAGCCACACGCACAATAAAGCTTTGTAGAATAAACTTGTTATTTTATTTGATTTGTTTTAATAAATTTCACATCCGTGTTTTCTATTAGGTACTAAATTAATAAAACCAGATAAAATAGAATTCAATTATTATTTAAAAACGTATCTAACCATTAAATGACTTGGCAGTATGAACTACTTAAGTCTAATATCACGTGTCGAAAATTAAACATAAAAACTTTAATAACTATGATTTTATAAAATTTTATAAATATATGTTATTTATTTTCTCGCAATCGAAGTGAAAAGCAGTGTGTATAACTCGGGCATAAATGAGCCATTTTATATCCCTCGACTTAACTATCCACCCTCGCCGGTGGCTCGGGTGAAAGCTAATGTATAAACGTCTCGGGTGAAATGGCTCGTTTTATGCACTTGTTGTACAATCTACTATTGTATTTGCTATCAACTAGCCAGAAAACAGCTGATATTATATATGATAATCGACCAATCAGGAAACAGAATTCATTTCGAACATTAGGCGTTTTTATTCCCTAATTCACAATCATTAAAAAAACTCCTCTGACCTTCTATAACCGCCGTTTGGTGGCAATATTTTGTATCTATGTCAAAGCAGTTTATTAAAAAAAAATGGCGCCAAATTGAACAATCTTTTCGCCTAGGAATTTACTATTGATTGCGGATGGATAATCTTTGATTTTACTATTTTCTCGCGCTCAAAGTGAAAGTAGAGTGTATAACTCCGGACTAAAAGCCATATTATCACTCGAACAATTTTCCCTCACTTCGCCTGGGAAACAACCATCTCGTGGTAAAATGGCTTATTTTAGACCCTTGTCATACAATCTTATACTGTATCACATGTAAACTAAGAGGAGGTCAGAGTTTGACTAGGTACTGAATTTCATGACGTCATAATTAATTGATTGAATGAGTATCGAATTCAATATTTTCGTTCAACTATTAGGTTCGTCACCCCTGTGAGTTTCTATGCCAGCATTTACTCAAAGAAATCAATTGACACGTCATTTCATTTGTCGAAATCTAACAACTATTTTAGAAGACAAGAGGATTATAAATGACACAAAGAAGTGAGCAAACATCCCTGCCCTGAAAGTGACAGTCGTATGGTATGGAACTGTCAGTTCGCACTCGACGGTTTTTTTAGTTTTGCTACCAGACCATGGGTCTGACCCGAATCAGCCACACGCACCGGGCCGGCGCCAGTCCGCTAAACAATGCCCAGCTTATCTGCTTAATCCCTATTTACACAATTTAATCTCCGCGCCCTCTAACGGGACCATTCATACTACCGATTTGTGAATTTAAACCTTAAAGCGAACCTAAATAGAGATTAGCGCGTCACCGATAAAACACCCTCCGCCATTACGATGTTTGACTTGACAAATTGAGTTTTGACAGGGCGGGAAAATTCCCGCCAACCGTTTTAGGTTAGGACGTTATAATTGGGGATAATTTTAATTGATTTATGTTTGTTATCTTTCGATTCGGCTGGTGCTTTGTTAATTTGTTAAATTATCAGTTGTTGTTTTAGTTTCATTGAATAGAGAGCTTGAGCCTCGATCCGATGATACTTAGGTACCGCCACTTACAGCCTACATTAGTTAGGTACAGCAACTTAAGGAAAATCTGGAGAAATAACAGGAAAAGTTATACAAATTCTACGTAAATTTGCATGGGAGGTTATTTAATCAATTTTAAAAGTATTTCAGTTGATAAACTGCTGTAGCTTAATTAAAATTAGTCTAAGCGCTAGAAGAGCGCATGTGATTTTATAGAGTTTTATGATAACTTAGTAGTTCACTTACTTAGCCGCTTCAGCATCGATATGGTACAAGAGTCCCCGGCCCAGGTCGTGTCCGAACCAGACGGGGTCCTGCATGATACTCGCGGACGTGGTCCGACGGTGTGTGCGCGTGCGCCGCTCAGCGTCTGGCGAACGGGACATAGCTTTGGCAAACTTTATGACTTTGTTGTTCACATTTTTGAAAACAGTTTAGGGATATAGCCTTAGAAAATTTTACAGCTTCGTTGCTGGCATTTTGGAAAACAGTGGCCCATTTAGGAAACTGCAAATTAAAATTTTACAAGTCTCAATAAGCAAGACATGTCATAATGGCCAATCGTTATTGGTCAAGCACCTTAGTGTTGCTTGTCTAGACTTGTAAAATTTTAAATTGTAGCTTCGTGGAACGGGACATACTTTGTTAAAATATGCAATTTAAATAATTGAATAGTATACGGTGTCCCTAACTACGCTAGACGCTGTGCGGCACACATGACATAGGTAGAGATAATTACTGATATAGGTAGAGACAATTCTCAACAATTTATTGGATATTGGCCTAGTAACCAGGCTCTAGTTGGTATTTTACTCCTTAGGGCCTCCGGAACACGCTGTTAAAATTATTAGGAATCCCCCTTGAGCTCTGTGTATTTAAATATTGATTTATCCATATACGTACCTATGTATGTAGTTATGTTGTCGTCTAGTGCCCATAGCAGGTACCTACATACAAACTTTGCTTGGTTTGGGACTTGGTCGATTTGTGTAAGATATTCTATTTTTTATTTAGGTATTTTAGAGATAGGTAGCAATTTTTGAAATATAGATAGGTACCTAAGCCATTTTGCTGTATTATAATAGGCACACTTAAATTACGTAATTAATATCATACGTAAAGCTACCTACTCATACAGGGTGGACCCTGTAACAGGAGCAAAAAATTAAACGGTAGATTATTAAGCTTGTGAGCAATTGTTTCCAAGTAGTTTTAATTGAAAAAAAAGTATTTTTTTCTTCATCATAAGTTTACGTGTACTTTTTTACTCTTCTGGAGTGATATAGGTAACTTTTTATTTTAAAAATATTAAAAAAAATTTTTTTTTTTTAAATCACAAAAATATATTTTGAAAACAAAGATGCAATAACTATTATGACCCACTACATGATGTTACCTCAAAATCTGCATTGACTACTGTGCTATGATCTCGTGGTACCAAGATACATTACGCGGATGTCATGACTTTAGATCAAATTTTCACCGAGTTAAAAAAAAATAAAAAAAAATGGACACAAGGGGTTACTACAGATGCTCTAAGGAAGCCTCCTTTTAAATACTTGCTCCTGTTACAGGGCCCACCCCGTATATCTAGCGGGCTGAATAGATTTTTACTGAGCATTTTTGAAAAATTCTTTATACATAGGTAAGTTCTGTAATTATTAACACATTCATTAATTCAATAGCTATGCCAGACGCTGTAGGTATAATTTAATAGTAACATTTCATTAGTATGGGACAAAGCAAATGACAAAAATAGCTCAAAATCAAACATAAACACATGTAAACTCTATAGATACTAGTCATTTAATTTCGTAAAATAATTGTAGGAAATGTTATCTTGTTTTGTTTTTCCTTAACTTTACCTGTCTCTGTATTCTCGACGGCCCCAATTAAGAGAGTCGCGTGGATCTGCAAAATTGAGTTTTTTGGTTTTCAACGGCTTAGGTCATAAAAAACCCCAATTTTATAAACCACATTCACAGATTTTCCTTTTTTTTTAAATATTTTCCGTAAAAACCAATGAGACAAAAATGTCGGATCTTCGGATGACGTTTAACATTTTTATGGGACACAAAGTGAGTGCAATGCGTCGGATATGCCACATTCTACACGGACAATCATTGCGTGTTTTTTTGTTTCACATTGTATATTATTTACAGCCTGATCAGTTATAATCAAGTAAATTTTCTTCGTATTTAATTGTTAAATAGGAGATTCCGTGCAACAACGTCGGTTCTGCCAGTTACGATATTTTTGGACCAACTTTTGATGATTTCACATCCGACATATCCTAACAAGTCCAAGTCTAGAACAACAAGTCCAGACAAAAAAAATCGTATGCGGCACATCCGACAAGTTTCGTTTGAACTATTCCGATTAAAAAAGTAACACAAGAGGTTTTTGCATTTTTTTTAAATGGCTGCAAAAGTACGTACATGTATGCTCAACGGATAATAGTAAACAACTTAATAATAAGCACACATTCCCATTTTCATAACGATATTCTATTAATTCGTTGATAGTACAGGCTTTGCTTGATTTCGGACTAGGTCGACTTGTGTAAGATTGTCCGCAAATATTTATATATTATTTATTTATTTCATTAATTAATACTTTCTTCCATATAAAAGAAAACCAAAACTTAAACGCTTCTAAAAATTAGCTGATTTGCAGATCCGACGCTTTTAATTGGGACCGTCGTTTCGACGCCCGCACACAATACCAAGTGTACCAACGTACTAACTATTACCTACTATGAAGATAATTTCGAATTTAGCTCAGCACTAGTACCAAGACAGTGGTCTACCGCTGGTCGGCTCTGTTATATGATATGACCTAAGTATATTAAGGTTCGAAAGTGGTTAACGACCACTTTCTTGGCTGACTGTTCCTAATAATTCAACCTTTTGCCAAGTAATAATACATTGTTTTTAAAATACATGGTAAACTGTATTTTGATAAAAGTAGAGCTATTTTTGTAACTGATTCCCTTTCGATTATAACTAGGTAGAGTATTGTTGTAGAATTGTCATGAAATTATGTTTTTGTTCTGATGGAATTGTAGTACCTACTTAGAAGTTATATTCAAACATTAAGGTTCATTGCATTGGTATTTATAAAGCCAAACTTGTGTTCTATATTGAATCACTCTACGTAGGCATATTAAAAAAAAACTCGCTAAATGACTTTTCACGCAAATGCAGACGCGTAAATTTTCACCAATAAAGCATGATCACTCACATTAAGCACGTTTCCAAACTAGAGTTACTTAAGGCAAGCAAGTACGAGAATTAACATCTTGTTTACCCAAATAAGGAAAAAATGTATTCATAGGTGTGACTCCATGCCACTCGTCAGCAAGACAAACACTCTTACGCATGTAATTTAGTTTTGAAAAGCTGTCAACGGCGTTGCGTAATAGGTACGGTACCTATACCTACGGCCATCTGTCACTACCTACACCTTATACACATATTGGCAATGTCAACAAGGATACTAGAGTGTATAGTTTGTACTTGTAGGTACTACTATTTTTATAAATAAATAAATATTAGAGGACCATCTAACCAAATTCAATCTGGTCCCACTGTAAGCTCAATAAGGCTTGTGTTATGGATCTTTAATAGCTATCATCATCATCATCATCATCATATCAGCCGAAAGACGTCCACTGCTGGACATAGGCCTCCCCCAGAGAGTTCCAAATTGACCGGTCCTGCGCCACCCGCATCCAGCGGACTCCCGCGACCTTTATCAGGTCATCAGTCCACCTTGTGGGGGGCCTACGCACGCCGCGCCTTCCGGTACGTGGTCGCCACTCGAGAACCTTTCCGCCCCAACGTTAATAGCTAACTTCAATATTAATACCTAATTAAAGATTACATGCCTAAATTAATAAAAAATAATAACCATATAGGTAGATATAATCTATATCGAAACAAGTAATACAACCCGCTGCAATGACCCAGTGGACGGACAGCGGAGGCTGCGTAAAAAAACGGATTAGGTACGTATTAGGGTTCCGTTTTTATGCTTTGTGTAGGTACGGAACCCTATAAATAGAGTTATAAAAAAAGAAAAAACCTTTTAATTAAAAATATATGTAGAAAAACACTACTAACTAAAAGTAGGTATTATAATACCCCGTTAAAAATGTGTTTTCGTAATTTGTTTTTTTTTGCGTGCAAACGGCAACAGTAGGTACCTATTTCAATACAAATGATATTTATTAGGTATTCGTATATAAGGTACCTACTTACCTTCAAGTGTTTAATTAACTAGTGATACGTTGCTTTAGATTTGATTTTAAATCTATAAAAATACGTAGGTAGGTACCTACCTATACGATACATTTCAAAATTATAAGAATTCGTATCATGATTGTTAAGAATAAAGTAATAAAACAAATTGTTTCTTGTTAATCTTGTATTAAAAAGTTGGTTTGTTAGTTATTTTAATTGAAGTATGTTTTTTCATACTTCTTTCATGTAAATATGATGCAATTATAAATATAAATATAAATTACCTATACTTTAAAAAGGAATTTTTCAAATAACTTTTCAATCAGAGTTTTTGAGTAAATAGGCCTAGTACCTAAATAAGAAGTGATGAGGTAAATAGGTCATTGATTAATAATGATCATACCTATGAGTAATTTATTAATCATTTAATTTAGTTTAATTTTTTATTTATTTATGTTTTTTTTATATTTAACTAACCTATAGTTGTATTTTAATTTTGAACTTTTGTTGTAATCATTTATTAATTAAAAAAGCACATTAATAACTAACTAATTTTTTTAAATAAAAAACCACCACTTAAATGTAATATCCAGTATAGTAGGTATCCAGTTCGGCACTGACCAAGAGTAGGCACCTATATCTACACCGTCGGACAGTGGTCTCACAAGGGGCTTAACACCGTGTCGCATTAAAGGTCATGTTTAACTGCCATATGAAGTTGTCAAACGAGTGAAAACGACGAGGTACTTAGGTGTTCAGCTACTTATAAGGCTTTTAATTTTAAATCACTGATTTAGAAAAAATATCTTCAGCACCGTTACATTTTACGCGTATTTTAGTATTCGTTAAAAACCATGTTCAGAAACGTAGATTTTGTCAACTGCCTTTAATTACCTATGTCGATTTTTTTTAATAGTTGTACCTACTTATTTATGGTAACTAAGTTTAATTAAGTTTGATGTTAGTTGTCTATGAACCTAAGCAATGCTCAGACCCTACGTATTTATTTATTTAAAAATATGCATTTAAAATCTTCAGTAGCAGAACGCAGGCATACGACACGGATCACAGTTATAGTACCGCAGGGTTCAGCTCTTAGACCACTAGCTTTAACGGCAACACCACTCGATTTTTAATAAGTGTCATTGAAATAAATGTATAACTTTTGAAGCACAATTGATGAACAGAAGAGGAGTTAAGCTGAGAAGGCTAAGTACCTACCTAGAGGCACTCACGCATGGCTAGGCGTCGGCGCACATCACTCGCCACTTGACCGGCGATCACAACATAACATACCTGCACAAACAAACGTCACCGAACTATATCCTTCGGCGGCGAGCGCCGCTCGAGCACTCTCGGCGGGACCTTCGCCACTCGAAAAATCAGCGGGTGGAGGGTCCCCCCCCCCCTCGATCGATCGACGCACCTGTACGGCGACGGCGGGTTGTTGGCGAGCTCCAGCTTGCGGTACTCCTCGATGGGCGACAGGATGTCGGTGACGGAGAAGGGCGTGCTGTGCTGCAGTTGCAGCTGTGACAGGTTCTGCTGCAGCAGCGCAGACTTGGGCGATAAGCTCATCGCCAGCTCGGCGGCGCTCAGTTCCGGCAGCGCCTCCGCCGGACACGGCGAATAGCCGCCGCCCTCCGCGGACATCCGACCGGCCACACTCGACGCCACTCGACGGCTCAGCCTCTAGTGGCTCTCGGGGCGAGAGTGGCGGCCGGAGCCCCCGGCGCGGGTTACGGGCACTCGACGGGCTCCGCCCCGCGCGGGCCGCGGCGCCCTATCGGCGCGGCGCAAGCCTGCGATTGGTGGCGCGCTGGGGGCCGGGCGCCCGCGTGGAGGGGCTTTGGGCCGCTAATTATCGCGTCTCGCCGGCCCGGCTCACTCGTGCACGGGCTGTCCTAATGAAACAATTCCACGTTGCGTTCGATATTACATTGTCTCTATGTATCGCTGTCATAGAGTTTGTTCTGGTTGATTACGGTTCGTTGTTAGTTTGTGTATTGGCACTTTTTTCTATGTTCACGTTATTAGGTACGTATAATATATGTGTGTATCGGTATGTTGGTATTTAATGGTCTAAACCTAGCTTTAAAATGTGCACATCTGTTTTATTGAATTTAAAGACAACTTTAGGTATTGTTTTTATTTTAATCTTCTAGTTGGTACCACGAATGGTCGGCCGTCGTTGCAAACAACCCGTCATTCTAGTGCTTAAATTTATTTGACGGCGCTATAAATATAGTGCTGATAAATATCAGGATTATGATTATTATGAAATGAAACTGTGATAAGACTTAAAGTATTTTGTACCTATCAAGAAATTGACGGTATAGGTAGCAATGTACAAGTTGCAGAACATTCTCAAAATATTAGGGAAGTTCTCAGAAATTTCCGGAAACTTACATGAGAATTTAAAAATAAGTTTCCTTTAGAAAGTTTCTGCTGGGAATTTTTCATGGACGGATCATTAATTACATGTATAATCTATTATTTTTTTAAGCAGGCAAATTAAACAGCTGGTAACGTATGTATCCAGAGAGTTTATGACATGTTTTCAGTCTTTATAAAATTTAAGTTCTGAGAACTTTCCTTATTAGAATTTTCGCAACTTTGGAAACTTTTCCGCGGTGCATTGGTAGGTATAGGTTAAAGTTGTATTCTAAATCGAAAAATAAAAAAAAAATTGGAATATTAAGTAAACATTAGCTGACCAATTTTATTACCTAGGTACCTGTCAATTTATTATTGTTGCATTTTTTTTTCGGTACTTATTTATAGCACACAAAGTGCCATCATTTGTTGTTGACTCGGCCTAGTGACTAGCTTAGCTAGAATAAGATCTTAATCTGAGATTACCTAATCCTGAAACCGTACAGCCTTATACTACCTACTTAGTTACTTCACTTCAATTCACTTGGTTGACCTAAGCAGGTACCTACTTGTCGACTTTAACCTCACATTTATAGGTCTTGAACAAGTTATTTTGCTATGTTATGATGCTTAAATTTAAGGTCATTTCTGTATACAATTATGCTACCTGGAGCCGTAGCATGGTTGGCCTTGTCACGCGATAGGTAATAGGATAGAGCGTGCGTCACTGGCTGACACTGTTCGATAGAACGAGACGACGCTCTTATCCTGTCACTTGTCGCGTGATAAGGCCAACCATGCTACGGCTCCTGAACGTAATAAAGTCGTTTTGCGTTTCCTTAACTTTCTGATACGACCCGACCTTACCTTTCCTCCTTTATTTGTTCGAAATAGTTTCTTGGCCTTCCCCTGCCTCTCGTTCCTTCAATCTTCCCTTCCATAATACCTAGTCTTAAAGAAATGGTTGTGCCTGTCATTACTCCTCTTCGTTTTTCTATTTCTGATAATATGGTTCCCTTTTCATTGATTCTTTCCAACGCTTCCTCCCACCACCCTACCACCACCAACCTACTTTACCTTTACCAGTCTACTTTTCATGAATCCGTGAAATCAGAAATGAAATCAATAATTTACATGGTGTTGCGAAACTACTTATATAGGTGCAAAGACTGTCAGGAATGGTAGAGTAGGTTATTTAGGAAATGTTTAACCAGTGTACTTACTTTTTAATCCCCGACCCGACGCAAAGAGAGGGGTCGGGTGTTATAAGTTTAACGTGTCTGTGTATCTGTGTATCTGTCTATGGTATCGTAGCCCCCAAACGGATGAACCGATTTAAATGCAATTTTTTTGTGTCATGGTTAATTTTAACCCGAGTGTTCTTAGCTATGTTTCATCAAAATCGGTTCAGCCGTTTTCGAGATATTGTACTTTGAAATGAAAAAATCGGAGGTTTTCCAACTTTTCTAAATTGTAGTTATATGTAGGTACATATCTACCTAAATAACAACATAACTATGAATTTTGGAGATATGAGCCATTTTATTTTGAAATACTTGTACTTTTTTATGATCGTAGGTACAGTAAAAAAACCTTAGTTTTCTAATGTTTTATGTTAGACTAACAACTACGTATAATCTTATGGCAGGCAATTTTTTTCTAATTACATTAGACTCACAATAATGTCCATGACTTTACTCTGATTTCTTTTGTACGTTTGATATGGCAAAAAAAAGGACCATCAATTTCAAAGGTGGGTTGAAAAAAAAATTTTTTTTTAGAGTTTCTTAGTTTCTGCTCCTAGGTCAGATGGCAGTCGCTTTCGTAAAACTAGTGCCTATGCCAAATCTTGGATTAGGTGTCAAAGCGGGCCCCGGGCTCCTTTAGGGCACAACCGGGAATAACGCTAGGAGAATCCTTTTTTTTCGTTTTTTTTTTACATTTCTTCATCGTATGGTCTTACTTAAGGGAAAGTAGAAATTTTCAAAATAAAATTGTTCATAGCTACGTGAAGTAGATTCTGTGCATGTTTAGTAATCAGGTATACCTATAATTGTTCTCGTCAAATTCACAAATTTCATAAAAAACCCTGATTTGTAAAAAAAAGCTGTAGATAACAAATTTATTCCAGCAAATAAGTATTAAAATTACCCTCTTACAATCCTTCAGAAATACGTAAAACCGACGCCTGTATTCCCACAAGAGGTAGGTAGAGCACTATAAATTTATTTTTCAGTGCCGCTTCAAGCAAGTGTAGAGGCTAAACATCGAGAAAATGCGATAAATTGCCGTGATATGTTGCTAGCCGATCACCCACAACGTACTTCAACCTTATTGCAGTGTTCCCATAATAAACTCTGATTATGACACCCACAGACGAAAGGGGGTGGTGATATTTTAACCTGATACCACCCTAGCATGCACCTCATGACTGTACCTACTTATCAATAAAACGTAGGTGTATAGATAGAGGTATATATATATATACCTATAGAGGTATCTTCATGAGATAGAGCTGTAGCAACTACGTATAGGTAGCTACTAACTTTTGGACTAGCTGTCGTAATCTGTAGTTACTTACCTACTTCATATTTTAATATGGAAAAGTTTGTGAGATTGTAGCTTTTTAAGTTTGTATGTAGGGGGTAATATCAGGAACTACTGGTCCGATATCAAAAATTCTTTCTTCTGTGTATAGAACGCCTAGTTGCACATAAAAAAGCGCCGGATGCCATATTAAACTGTATGACCGCCAGCGTCTCTTTTATGTACATTGAAGTCTACTTTCCGAACCGACCTAAGCTATATTTTATCCTGCGGATTCCCCTAAATTTCTATAGAGTTAGCACAACTAATGCCGCGACGCAAGAGTCCTCTCTATTTTGAACAGTGCGAGTGAGACGTTACAGGAGTCCCGTAAGTCGCGCTTGACGCTACTTGGGAGCAAAGTTGTGGTAGCCCAATGTATGGCCAATAAATTTAATCTACCTAGTCAAGGAACTTCCTGAAATGTACGTATATTTTAATACGCTCCTATTTAAGTTGCAATGCATTTACCTACTGCCATTTAGGTTTGTATACGGGTCAAATCAAAGTCGGTCGGTCATGTAGGTTTGTGCTAGCCAAATTCCCAACTTCCCGGAGTCCAATCGAGTTGAAAATTTGTAGGTAGGTACATGTGTGTAAGTCGGATGACGATGCAATATATGCATCAGACCAGCTTTATGGTAAGCTGGTATTGGTATAATGATGGAGATAAAGATTGTGAAGGAGATAAAGATGAAAATCCAGTACTTAGTTGACGACTGTACACAAAAGTACACTCGAAAAGGAAAGCGTGTACCAAAAAAAATTTGTCAGATACTTATTTCATGTTACATAGGTAGGTATAGGTATAACTATTTTATGTACTAACAAACTATGGATTCTTGAGTCTGAAATAAATGATTTTTATTTTATTTTATTATTTATTTATAACATCAATTCGTTTGATCCCTTTAACTTTCCAATTGCATTTTCTTGCGTTTCTCGAGCTCGTTCTAGCACGTTAACTCAACGCTCGTGGAAGCGAGCCTGCGAAACAGATTTAAAATCTGAAAAGAAGGCCGCGAAATGGACTCTCGAAAAAAATAAAAGAAATCTATCGTAGAAATGTTGAATGATACAATGGCAATGATAATATTCCTGCAGAAAATTTGACGAACCTACTTACCTAACGACCCCCCTCGTTTCGGAGATTTTCAGACATAGAGTTAATAGGTACCTATCTACTGATGTTGGGTGGATGATGTTAGTAGTTAAAAAATACTAGGTACCTATACCTATACTTACATTTATGGCTGTTTGTTACGATTTTTAATAAATAAAAATAAGAAATAAAAAATGCCTTTATTTCGGACAACTATGATATGGATCATAGTTGTCCGAAATAAGGTTGTTAGTACTACGACTTATATAACTATGGTAGAACTTAAACTTAAATGTAAGGAAGACCAGTGCCTCAGAAGGCTACCGTCCCATCTCTGTCGGCCACCACGTTCAGGACAATCCTCCTGGCGCGCACCCTGCTGAGCGCCGTTCAAAATACTTAGGAATACTAAGTTAAGATAGGTAATCATAGGGGGTCCATCTAAGTATATCTAATGTAGTAGGTACCTACCTATTGAAATGTTTGTTTGTACCTCGTAATGCCGCACACTCGGTCCCACGCGAGCAAAGCCTAATGTGATATCTGATATCAAATTATAAACTAAATTTCAATCGAATACGTTTCGTCAGATAGGCCCACAGATTCCACAAAACGCACGAAACAAATCAAATGCAATTCAGTTCCCATTGAAAATGAGACAATTCGTTAGTGAAATATTTAATAAAATTTTAAGTGTTTGAATACAAGTGTTTTCTTCTTAGCACTACTAGGTACCTACCTAACTATAGAGCTCCTTTGAACAATTTGAATGGTATCGCTTTTAACTGATTTATTCAAAAATATATAAGAAAGTAGGTATTAGGGCGGCCGGCGGGTTGCACCGACATACGATTACATACCGATCAACGTTAAATATACTTATATGAAAGGTTGGGTTGTCTGTATAGATATCGGAGAACTCGAGTCAACTATACCGACAGTGGCTGCCTGATATTTTTTAAATAAAAATATTAGTCACGATGACGACATTGCAATACTCACGCAATTAAAGTTGGTTAACCGCTCCCTCTGATTTAATTTCCTCTCATTCACTGTAACAGTGCACAAAGTAAAATAAACGATTTTATATGAGCAGTCGACAAAAAAGACAATAAGTAAGTATTAATAACTACAACGTCAACGAGCATTTTGTATGTCCATGACAGTGGGAATCCACCATACCTAGACAGTCTGCCTGACGTTAAGCAGAGACCATGGCCTATGAACGCTTAAGACTCCAGGGGAATCTCAAGCGTGTGCCCGATTTTTCTATGTAGGTACTATGCTACTATGCACGATCATCGGCATCCTTATAAAATCAGGCCCTACTGTAGTAATGTAAGTGGTGAGAGAGAGCTGCAATTCGTTGGAGGGAGATGCTTCAATCCGCAATTTCATTATAGGATCCTAAATACAGGACGGTCGGTGTAATAAGCCCCTAAAAACAACTGAAAGGTGCTTGCCTTGATGCAAGTGCCGTAAAGCGCCATCTACCGGGGAATAGCCAAGGTATTAGAGTTGATTAATTATAGCGCCCCCTATTAAGCAATTCTGAAGCTCGCCCGTTTGCTGCGATAGCGATGCCATCTATGAACTGCTGTCCGCTATCATCTAGTCCCGATAGAAAACTATTTGAGACAATGTTAGTGATGCTACAAAAATAATAATATTTGTTTATGACTATCAAATGGCAACAAGTTTCTTATTTTTTCATTCTTAAATCGAGTTATAATGCCCGCTGTTTATTGCTGGGCTAACATCATTCTGCAATATTTACATTGCATTTCATAATTTAGTCAGTTTGTTTTGACATTTTGTTTTACCATTTTAATTATTCACTGGACACACCTGCTTCGAGCTGGCTACACTTTTGCTGTCTCCGTTTCAGCAAGTATGTAAATGTCATTTTTATACTATAATTTACAAGAGATTAATTTAAACACGTTTTACATTAACGTTTCGGTGATCGCGCGGCCGTTTTGTGCGTTAACGAAGTGCGCCATGTGGTCGTCAGGGGCGCATAACCTCGGCGCACTCGGGCGGCGCGTCACGTAACGTCGGGAGTGCCCTGATGGTGAGAGCGGAGATGGTGCTGAGTACCGAGTGGGCGCAAGTGGAGGTGGTCGAGCTCACCAACGAAGGGAACGGGCTGGGGTTCAACCTGGTGGGCGGGCGAAGCACGGGAGTGGTCATCAAGTTCGTGGTGCCTGGCGGGGCGGCGGATAAGGACGGACGGCTGCAGAGCGGAGATCACGTGCTGCAAGTCGGATCGGTGAACCTGCGCGGCTTCACGTCCGAGCAGGTGGCAGCGGTGCTGCGGCAGGCCGGCGCCACGGTGCGCCTGCTGGTCGCGCGGCCCGCGGACCCAGCTCTCGCTCTCCGCGCGCCTCTACCGGGTACAGCGCTCGTGCCGACCAAAATCCTTGCCGACCCCGAGCAGCTCGATCGCCACCTCATCGAGAGCGGTTACGCGGCCATCTACGACCTCTCTGACTGCTATGCTGAATATGTCAATGGTCAGAATGGAGACACCGTGAACGTCGCGGCGGTAGTGAGCGTGCTCGGCGAGATCCCTCTGGAGATCCCCCAACCTGTTGTATCTGGCTCTGTGTCTCCAACTATTACTATCACTGTACCTGTGGAATTGCCTAACGCGCCCGAAGTAGAAATAGTTCATGTAGATTTAAATAAAAATGTCTATGGTTTGGGGATCACTGTAGCTGGATATGTGTGTGAGAAGGAAGAACTCTCCGGGATCTTTGTAAAGAGCATCATAGAAGGAAGTAGTGCAGAGCAGAGTGGACAAATTAAATTAAATGATAGAATAATAGAAGTAGATGGAGTATCATTAGCTGCGAAAAGCAATCCCCAGGCTGTGGATGTTTTGAGAAACACAGGTATTTCAGTGCACTTAGTGTTAGAGCGGTATTTAAGAGGTCCAAAGTTTGAGCACCTGCAACTAGCAATATTTAATGAGGAGCATCCTCCATCACCTTCACCTTCGACCACCACCCTCTCCTGGTTCCCCGTGCCTTCCCAAGCTGACAGTACTACTGAAATAGAACCAGAGCGGGACTCCAGCACTACTATAGATTCCAGTGTTCTAGAAATTGTTGATAGTGAAGTAGCTGAGCCAAGCCAAGAGGAACTTGATAAAAAACTAAATGAAATTCTATCTGTAGACAAGGAAGAAATTAAGAAAAAGTGGGTTGAAGAGGTTGGACCCGAAAAGTCAATTTTGGTTGCTGAAGTTAAAAAGCTTGGTGCTTTAGGGATCAGTCTAGAAGGTACTGTTGATGTAGAGGGAGGTCAAGAAGTCAGGCCTCACCACTATATTAGATCTGTGCTTCCCGAGGGCCCTGTCGGGCAGCAAGGAACTCTCACAGCTGGGGATGAGTTACTAGAAGCAAATGAGTACAGACTGCATGGCCTTACACATACAGAAGTGGTGAATATCCTCAAGCAATTGCCAGATCGAGTAAGGCTGGTCGTAGCTCGTCCTGAAAGTGGTCCTAGATCAGTGATCAACTTAGCTTCGGACAGAGAAGCCTTTGAAGCTAGGAAAATAATATCCGGTAGTCTCAATAACCTCACTACTCTCATCAAGGCCCAATCAGATACCTCTATAAACACATCAAGCACTGCAACACTCACTAATCACTCAGGTCACTCAAAGAAATCTCGCTCTTTAGAGTGTGTTTCTGGTCTAGCCATGTGGCAAAGCAAGGAGGACATTGTAGAGCTTGTTAAAGGAGACCAGGGTCTAGGTTTCTCTATATTGGACTACCAGGATCCCATAGATCCGCAAGGCACTGTTATAGTTGTGAGGAGTCTAGTTCCTGGTGGTGTCGCTGAGAAGAATGGTGAGATATCACCGGGAGATCGCGTGATGTCTGTGAATGGGGCCAGCATTAAGAATGCGACGTTGGACCAGGCTGTGCAGGCCTTAAAGGGCGCTCCGCGAGGCGTAGTAAAGGTGGGGGTAGCGCGGCCGATGCCGCCTCACGACTCTTCCAAATCCAAAAGCACGAGCACACTTAACACTGTCAAACCGAGTTAATAGCTCTCTGTGATTAAACCAATACTAGTCAAGTTGAAGTCATATCAATCTTACGCTTAAATTGAGCTTAAGATTCAAAACATATTGAGTGTCAAGAAAAGTGGACCCTTGATCTGTTTAATTAATCCCTCATTCACAGGGATCGTGTTTAAAAACAAATTGGGATGTAAGTATCTGCGCTAATGTGAGAAATATCTCATCTCATTCCTAAAGTTTGTTTTGTAACCTAACTCATGTGAATGCAGGCTCGGGAGTGACTACTGATGGTTCTACTAAGAGAAAACTGTTTGATTCTGCAGATTATCTGTTTAAGTATGGATGATAATATTGATAATACATGTTCCTACTTTTTATCCTACAGGTTGTTTGGTCCATTGTTTGCCAAGTTTAGTAGATTGGGTCATTTGCTATCTCTTCCGGCATCCAGAAAAATTTTGTGCTAACGATTTTTTGTGTTTTTTTTTATTAATTTTGAAAATGTAATGTGTAAGGTTGTAGGGCTCTATCAAAGTCAAAATTATATGCAAGTAATATCTACTTATTTTTTTATTAACCCTCAACATGGCAAAGCCGTACAACCAGACATATATAACAATTTCAAGAAAAAAATTAGGCCCTACATCTTCCTTTTTTTTTTAAATTCAAGTTTAGACGCGTACCTAAGTCCTTAGAATATTACAAAATTAATTTTAAAAAACCAAAAAAAAAACTGTGGTCACAAAATTTTTATGGGGGCCTGAAGAGATAGCAAATGACCCAACTTACCTGCGGTTTTAATTAGGCAAACGATGGACCAAACACCCCGTATATTTGGACCATCAGTAACCACTTAAACTTAAAATGTTACTCAATCAAAAACACGCCCTGTGTACAGGCCGCAAGGTACAAAATGCCACATTGCACGGTCCTGTATACTAGTCAATACTTCAGGCTATCGCGATACGCGAGTACGGCTCAACTCTATGATACAATAATAATTTACGCTTTACTAGTTATATTTTTTATCGTTGTAAGATCACGAAACTTTTGTAATGCACAGCATGTTAAGGTAGCTAACCTGATGTTTCTGCAGGGGCCTCGCTGGTAGGGGAATATGAAATTTTGGTGCCTATAGTAATAATAATAAAAAAATATATATTCCAGGCAGAGCCCATAAAAGTGTTAGTAGGTACAATAGACATAACTTACAAAACTATTGTTAACCTTTTCAACGCTCTGTCGAAGAGAAGAGTTGTCAACCACACGCCAAACCAACAAGACATTTAGTGCGGAGTTAAACCTTATGTCAATGCAAGAAGGTTGCTATCGCGCTGGGCTTTTTGATCAGTCGTTGGCGTTGACCCTGCGGTGCGGATATATGCGTCGTTGGCGTCGAAAAGATTAATAAAAACCAGAGCACAAACACAGCATACAACCTAATTATTACCGGATGAGCATGAAAATTCAGAAATGTACATAGTAAGAATATTATGCCTACCAAAATGTTTCAATCAAAAATGCACTAGTGGTATTTTTTTTAAACATTCTCATATAGCTCTAAAAACAGTGTTCACTTTTATGGTGGCCTCAGAATGAACCAAGTAGGAAAATAATCCACCTTACAAAGCTTTGATCAAAAGCTAAGCCAAAGCCAGCGGACGAAAAAACTATAGAAGTGTAACTAGCGATGAAAAGAGGCCCCACAAAAAGGATGCACATTGCCATTATGAGGACGTGGAGGCGGGGTGTCAAAAGGATGCCAAGTAGCCGTTTAGTTCGAACATGCGCACATGCGCATTCCGGGTTTTGGGCACTTGTTTGGGTAGAAATTTGTAGGGAGTTCGCCTTCTACGGTTTTTTCGTTCGCTGGCCAAAGCGCAGAAAAGTCATCATAAAAATTCATGGTATCAATTTCATCACAATATTTTATTTATCTGTTTAATATGACAATGTGCATAAAGTTCATTTTTGATTAAGACAGGCACCTGCAAAGCATGAATATATGGGCTCACTTAGAGACTTGTAGGACTTTTGTTTTTGTAGCGATAGGCCTTCTGCACTCCCTTCAGGATCTAAGTAAACCTATAAATTGTATGGCTGAACAATTCCTTAAACAAATATTAGATTTTCTAGCGAACCTAGGCTGTAATTAAACCGTAATCACAAATGTGTAGATATTAAACTAAGGGAGCAATTATATAAATATGAATTTTATGTAAATAAATATAAATATCAGTTTTAAATCTCGATTCGGTATCCAGTGGATTTGAATGTGAATTGGGTTTTTCAAGTATTAATGTGATTTTATCAGGAATTTGTATCCAATACGAGCTGGACCATCTTACCATTTTTGTAAACTAAATTAGTATTTGTACAATATATTTTAACAGTCATACAAGCAGTCATATAAAACATCTGATAAGTATTATATATATAATTGTTGCTTTGCTTGAATGGGCGTAGAGCTGGCTACTACGTCAGTGAATGTTACTTGATTCTTGCCTTAATGATCTTCAAAAAATTATTTTCTGTTGTATTTTTTATATTTTTAGTTGAAAATTATATATCTAAGTGTAATTGTTAATACAGGCTAGAGAGGCAGGATATTAGAGAGTTATAAATTGTGCAAGTGAGACTGCTACTTTGATGACAAAATTTCTTTTACGTCACATCTGTCCATAAAGTGGAAATTACCGCCCGCTACGCGTCCGGAAAGTTCCACTTCCTGGCCAGGCGGAGATGTAAAGTTTTATATTCACGGGTGGTAAAAAAGTAAGCCTCAGTTCGCGTATTTATCGCCTTAGCCTGCGGCTCGGGCGTCAAGTACCTACGACCTGAGACATTCTTTGTTTTACCGCCCATTATTACTCCCGATTACTAATACTACTAGTACTAATACGATTACTTATATTACTAATAGTACTGGTAATACAGACTAAGATTGTATAGAAGGTGCACAAAACACTATAAGAGCACATTGTGATATGGGTGTTACTTGTAAACTGTAAAGTATTTACTTCGGCGCCCGACTACCCTGGGCTTGTCTGTTTTTACTTAACTTCTAACAGTGTTGTGTGTAGGCATTTATTTGGTTGTCAGTGTAAGGCTATTATAATGCACCAGTGCTAATCTAATCACGCTCTTATGCCTCTAGCAATAGGGTCCTGTGCTTATCGATACGCACGACCCGGACGCAACTAACGCAGACGTTTGTTAATTTGGTCCTATTTGCAGCCCTTCAACAAGCAATATTCTAACTGTTTGAAAAAAGCTTTACACTTTCAACCGTACCTTTATACGTAATGTATTTTTTACAGTTAATTATAGATAATTTACTTTTTATAGTTGTTGTTTTAACTCTTCCCGGTATTTTTTGTGTCGCAGATATCTATAACAATAATGTTTATAATGTATATGTAAGTCAATCTATTATTAAAATGTAATGCACACACACGAGGAGTTGTCATTAATAACGCCACACTACACATAATTAACATTCGATAAAAGTTCCAACCAAACATATTCAGAATTTATAAAGATTAAGAGATAGAAGAATAGACTACCAAATCGTTCGCATTTGTTCGTGACTATCAGACCATGGACAGAAATTAGCAACATAATTTTAAAATTTTGAATGAAAATGAACAAAAAAGTGACATATCAAATTAAAAAAAAACTACCAAAAAAATCTTATTCGGACAATACTGCTTGTGTGCGTGCATTAAATATTTAGAGATGTTAAGCAAATCGTCAATTTTATATCATAACTAATTTCACATTAGCTTATTTGCAATCAGCCAAAAATATACGCTAAACTACAAAAAAACAACAAGTTTTCACCGACTCATTGCTGTTGTCGGTTAAGACTAAGCTCTTGTACGCACTAAGCGGCTAGCCGTGTGCGACTTGCCGTGCGGTTGGACAAAACATATGAAACCGCAAACGCAAAACCTCTACGCACTAAGCGGTTGGCCCCAACCGCACGCGGCTTGCCGTGCGGTTGGACAAAACATAAGAAACCGCAAACGCAAAACCTCTACGAACTAAGCGGTTGGCCCCAACCGCACGCGGCTTGCCGTGCGGTTGGACAAAACATAAGAAACCGCAAACGCAAAACCTCTACGCACTAAGCGGTTGGCCCCAACCGCACGCGGCTTGCCGTGCGGTTGGACAAAACATAAGAAACCGCAAACGCAAAACCTCTACGCACTAAACGGTTGGCCCCAACCGCACGCGGCTTGCCGTGCGGTTGGACAAAACATAAGAAACCGCAAACGCAAAACCTCTACGAACTAAGCGGTTGGCCGCAACCGCACGCGGCTAGCCGCTTAGTGCGTACAATGGCTAAGAGCTCAACTAACACAGCTAACTAAACAGTATTAGGTATTATAGATTGTTCAATTCACGTAGATGGTCCTTACTCAAACACACTTCGCGATGAGAAGGAGAAGCCTTATTCCTCGTGATTTGAATGATCTGTAGTAGTTAGTGAGAACAAGTCTATATGTATTTGTTGCTAGAAATAAAATAGGCAATCTAACCAATAAGCATTTGAAAAAAAAAGCCTGTGAAGCTGACATGTATGGAAGAAACAGCTGAATTGAAAAATTGTCTGTTTCTGGAAAGTTTGTCATAAAAAGGGGTGTTCTAAAAGTAAAAACTTTCTATAAATAACATTTGACTAAAAATACTTTAAACAGCACTCAATTAACCCTAAAAATTAAATGTAAACGCTAAGAGTAATCACGAATCACTAAATGTTAAGCATAATTATGCACCTGGCAGAAGAGTATAAAATGCTAAATTATAAAATATGGTTTATAGGAAATTATTGATAATCTTGTCCACGTGAGGCACAGCGGTGCTGTATAAGAACATATTATAATGGATATATAAGCCCTAATACAGCTTACATATGGCTTAATCAGTATACAGCTGGCGCCATTTACTATATTAACTTCTCAAAAATATACCTACATATTTTTATAATTAAATTATATCAAGGCAGGAGGAGCAACTTTTTTCCACATCATATTATGTTTCGCATAATGTAACGTTCATATTTACATTATTTTTCGTTGGAAGCATCGATTTCTTCCTATTTTGTAAAACATACCTATATCTTAATTTATACTACAAAAAGAGCAAATAAAATGTAATTATGCTTACTGAATACATCTTATTATATTAATTGTACATTTTGACAAACTTTACACTATGTGAAAAAAGTTATATCAAACGTCGTGCACATAAAGTGAGAAAAGATGTTCCCTGTCAAAGTCTTTATGGCATTGACATAAAGGTTGAATTTTACTTGGAATGTGGAAAATGTTTTTACATTAACTCTTTACACTAATGTTTTAACTTTTTGTTTAAGGGTGCTCCCCGCCCGTATCCCGCCTCATGCGTTTCCCGCACTCCTGTCTCGCAACGTAACTTCCAATTTCAACCTTAAGCTGTAACTAACAAGGTTCATTTTGTAATCGGAATTAGGTCTTATCAAATTCGCTGTTTAACAGCTTGCCAGCCATTGTCATGAATTCATATAATCCAAACTATTCTTCCTGTGAGCAGACTGAATAACCGTTTTGTATTTGAATAGTCGAGAACCCCGCTATAGGCCGTTTTAATGGTTCCTATGTATACTGCTACAAAATAATCTGCTTTATTATTGTACAAAGTTTCACCAGAAATATACAAATACTGAGACATGAATTATTTGTTTATCTATTTGTATTATATTATATTGTACTTATATTTCTGCTTAAGCATGAGATCGCCAGAGAATATAGTTGCAATAGTGTGCTAATGTCTAAACCGATGTTTTCATCATAGCACTCTTTTAACTCGGGGTCTCCCGCGACTTAGACGTTATACACATACCTATTTTACTTATGATGAAGGTTCCTGATGGTCATAAAAAACTTTGTAGATATTACTGGTGAAACTTTACTGTGTATATTATGTATGTATCATTTGATAACAACTAATTTTAAATGTACCAGTGAGATTGTAACATAAGTTAGCTCGGCACTGTGCTAGTGCAACACCACAATGTTAGCCTTACACCCGGTATTAAATAACAAAGATTATAATTATACAAATAAACGAATACTCTTGTTTTTTTCTCCTAATTTTTAACCTCAGTGGTCTAAGTATTACTTTTGGACCTTAATGCACTGATAATACAGTACCTACACTATAGGTACCTGGATTGTGGGAAACAAGCATACCGCCCCTAAGGACATGCTCGGATGGGATATCACATACCTACGTATTGTTCTTTTAACCGCCATAGTCTGATTTATAAGACATACAATATCCAGCTCATTTCGCCGCAGTCTGATATGTGAGACAAAATTTTGATTTGCTTTTTTCATATATTTTAATAGCGAGCGACAATGCATATGCAAGCCCTACTCTGGGAGGTGTACCTTCGTATCGGCGGCGACACAAGCAAGCCCGATAAGAAATTCTAAGCTGTTAAAGAAGTTCATGAATTCGCAATTTGACACTAATTAATGACCGCTATTAAGCTGCTTAGCTCTTACGATTATCTTCTCGTTAGTGTTCCTGTTGAACATACCAATGCGGCTGTATCTACATCTTCCCAGAAAAGTAATCAACCCATTTTCGTTTTTTTTTAACTCGGGGCAGAGCCGCGATTACAGCTAGTTCTAGCTATAAAGAAGGGATTGAAACGCTTAATAAAGGTGAGTTGTTAATAAAATTAACATCACAGTACAATCAATCGACGGCAATACGATTTTTTGACTCAACATGCTTTTCACAGGTGTCATGTGGGTGCCGAATCTCCCCGTGACGGTGCTCAGCGCTGTCGCTGCCACCGCCGGCGCCGTCTGCATATTCAAGTAAGCACCGTAATGGTGGCTATCCACCAATAGCATTGCTAGACTAGGTCATGCATCTCTTCCTATCGGTGGGTTTTTCCTAGCACACCGCTCCGCTACCTCGCACAGGAGCTCCTGGTGGACTTTACTCTTAGCATTAAGCGCTTGCTCATATTTAGAGCAACCCGACTGGGGACAGTACCTCCATCTTACAGAAGACGCAGCCATATTTGCTCTGTAGATATCTTTTGTTTCTGGTGGGCAGCTAAAGGTCACCAGAGTTCCTAACGATGCGCTATGTTGAGTATTTTTTGTCTTTAATTGTCGGGATAACACAACACCTGAGTGTGATCTGCTTGCGTCGCGATGGACGGCTGTGAGTAGGTAGTGTCTGAAGTTTTGTGAGATAAAGGATGATAGGCCTTGTGGTGTACGTTGTTTTGTTCCTGTAAAGTGATATGTGCCGGCAAACTGGCATGGCATGTTCAGGTATTTTTTACAGGACTCCTACAAAATTATTGGAAAAGGGGATCCAAAACTCCAAGAACTTTGACAATAATTGCGATCAGCCATACACTCGAGAAACATAATCCTCCTTCTGAGGCGGGTAAAAACACACGTATGGGCTCTTTCATATCTAATGCCTTGATCACACGTGCCGAGTAGGTATAGTGGCCGAGACAGTGCTCTCGGCCGAGCAAAGTGGCGAGCGAGTCACTCGGACCTTGTTTTATTGACTCGCTCGCCACTTTGCTCGGCCGAGAGCTCGCTCTCCGCCACTATACTCGGCACGTGTGATCAAGGCATAATTATGTGGCTATTAACAGCGAACGAAAAAACCATAGAAGTCTAACTAGCGGCGAAAAGTGCCCCCACAAAAAGGATGCACATTGCCATTATGCGGACGTACGCGGACGTGGGGGCGGGGTAGGGGCGGGGTGTCAAAAGGATGCCAAGCAGCTGTTTAGTTCGAACAGCGCACACATGCGTATACCGCGGGTTTTGGGCACGCATCTGGGTAGAAACTTGTAGGGAGTTAACGATTGATTCCAGAGACCGACACAGCGGGCCAGCGTTCAACAAGGAGATGCGAGCGGAGAACAAGACGGTCATCGTGACCGGCGCCAGCAGCGGGATCGGAGAGGCCACCGTATGGGAGTTCGCCAGGAGAGGCGCGAAGGTAACAATCGTATTTGATTGTAGGACGCATATATTCATTGCACAAAAAAACAAATAGATAGATTGCTGCTGGGAATCGAACTCGGGCGCTTGTCGCAGAAACCTGCCGTCCTCCGGCTGCGCCACCGCGCCGTTAGGGAAATGGACGAAACTAGGCACTGCTTTCAGAATGGCTCACTGAACCGCTCGTAACAAGCTCCGTGTTAGTGACCATAATTATTGATTTCATGCCCTGAGGAATTTCTTCGACTTCCTAATGGTATGACTGTATCATAAAGGGGGGTCTCCACATGCCCGGCGTGACTTTTGTATAAGGCGCGCACAGTATTACACAGTTACAGTACTGTATATCACAGTATGACAGCAGTCGGCACTTTTATTTAGAATACCCAGCGATCCGGAGTCACTCTTTGTCTCCCGGCCGTCGTAACCGTTATACGATTCAGAACGCATCCAAACTGACGTCATCGACGGGCGTTTGCATCCGAAGTTTGAAGATCGGCAACGAGCGGGAATTTTTCCCTATCCTGCGCAGTTTGCTGCCAGTTTCTTTCAATTTTTGTCGTCCGTCCACCGTGCATTGGTCTCCCAAGTCGTCTCTTTCCTTTTGGTCCGGTCCATAACGTAACTATCTTTGTCCATTTTTCTTCGTGCATTCTTGCCACACTCTAAGGCATCAAAGCATTTTGTTTTTTGACGTATGTTTTCATGTCGTATTTTTTGGAATACTTTTATGTTTAGTATATTTCTTTCCATGGTTCTTTGGCATGTAACGATTTGTTGTTTAGCCTTATATGTGTACTTCCAAGACTGGATTCCGTATGTAAGTAAGATACCTAGTTTAGAGGCCCATTACTGGTTCCTTTCAACATTTAAGCATTTAGAATGCTCGTGGGTGTCATCCAGGGCAGAGAACTTGTGTGACCCAGTGGCTCCATAGGTCCATTGTTATCCTACTAGTCCTACTAATATTATAAATGCGAAAGTTTGGATGTTTAGATGTTTAGATGTTTGAATGTTTTAATCACGCAAAAACGGCTAAGCGGATTATGATGAATTTTTGATATACGTATAGTGTATAGCCTGGATTAACATATAGAATACTTTTTGTCTCGGCAATCATCCCCTAAGGGGGCGAAAGTTTGTATGGAGCTACGATATATAAACGCGTTCCACGCGGACGAAGTCGCGGGCAAAAGCTAGTAAGATATAATATCAATCAGTTGCTGACTTGAAAATTTCCTCCACATATATCAATGAAGCTCATTATCCACAGGTGTTCATGGCATGTCGCGACATGGAGGCGTGCGAGACGGCGCGACGCGAGATCGTGCTGGAGACGGGGAACAAATTCGTCTACTGCAGGCCCTGCGACCTCGCCTCGCTCTCTTCCGTCGCCGAATTCGTCAAAAGGTCAGTTGCTCTCAGGAAGATCTTACCCGCCGTTGATTTCATAAACACTTTCAGCGCCACGAACCCGCTAGTTGGGCGCTCCGATCGTAGGCGCTTTCCTTTATTTACATACGGTTTTTCGCATGCTATCCGCTACGACATTGTGGAAAGCAATAAATGATTGAGTATTGAGTATTGAAATCGTTGCTTGTGAACGTGTTAAAACACCGGTACTTTTGCACTTAACTACTTCAACTTTCTGTTGCCAAAATAAAGATAAGCTCTTTGAACGCCAAGAACGCCTAAAGGTGTCGTGTATTGTCGTGCCCGTGGCGCCAAGAACGCCTTTAAGTGCGCCAAGAACGACAGACTTCACGAACTAAATTGTCGTAAGTGACAGTCTACGCTAACCTTCTTTCCTAAAGAGAGTGAATATGAACCTTATAAGAAAGATTCATGGTTCTTTTGACAGCGGACGTCGTAACACTTAAAGGCGTTCTTGGCGCTGCAGGTGATCAAGGGTTAAACTGAAATCGGATAGAGTTCCGTCTTGGGCGGAGTCCGCACGGTACCTGCAGTTGCGAGTTCTGAAGCCAGTTTGATCTTCGCTTTCCAGAGATGTGCGTAGCCAATGATGTAATATAAAAAAGAGGTAGATATGCTGTCTATACGAAATTCCGTGTTTAAAAATGGCCACCAAATCTGACAGCTGACGTTTCCATTGACGTCTCGAAACTGAGACAAACTGTGCCAATTGACTCAATTTTAGTGTGCCATTTTTCGAGCGCGTATAACCTATCTACCTCTTTTTTATATTACATCATTGTGCGTAGCTGTGTTTTCTTATATTTGACAACTAGGCGACATAAAAGCACGGCTTAGGAATGCATCCCACCACAGCAATATGGGTTGGATTCGAACTTTTTCATTCGAATTTAAGCCATGTCACTTTGACATAGAGTGCCCATGCCGTTCACTAGTGCACCGTCGAGCACTCGGATGATTACCATACCCCTATCTAGTCTCAGCGGGACAAAGACGATTCGAAACTTCGATTCCAGGTTTAAAGAAGAGGAGCCACGCCTGCACGTGCTAGTGAACAACGCGGGGGTAATGGAACCGCCGCAGGGGGTCACGCGAGACGGCTTCGAGACGCAGCTCGGGGTCAACCACCTCGGGCACTTCCTGCTCACCAACCTGCTGCTGCCCACGCTTAAGGTAGTACCAGTCTTAAGGTGCGTACGCATTAGAGCAGCCTCGGGTAGAGGCACGCACGGCGCCTATTTTGCTGTAATTCGTACGCGCCCACGCGCTGTGCGCGAGCAGCGCGCGGCGCCCCCGGAGCCGGGCGACTGACCGTGCTCAAAGGCGCCTCAGTGTGCTGCCTCGCGTCACTTGGACGTGTGTCCGAGCGTGCCGCGGACAGAGCGACAAGATCGAACTTGTTTGTGCGCGAGGTGCGTTAGAATTTGAGCAAGTGGCTCAAATTCTACATATACAAAATTCTTTATTTGCGTAAAATGTATATTTATGATTTAAGGTATGGTGCCTCCCGGTAAGCATATAGTGCTTGTGTTGGTACCTATAAAATATATTCTGTTTTGTTTCTAAAATATTACTGCAGTACTGTACGTAAATAGTATCCATTGAATTCCGGCAAACATGATAAAAATAACTTTTTACAGATATCGAGATCTCGTAATGTTTAGTGGCGTCAAATTTTTCGCACGATACCTTGAGTTGCCAATCTCGACTCGAGCAATGCATTCCTTATATGGGTTGCCAACCGTACTATTATACAGGGTGAGCAATCCAAATGGGTCAGTATGGCGGTTTTGGAAACCATAACAGATAGCGAAATCTTGGCTTAGGAACCATGACGTTGATTTTAGTAAAAAGAAAAACTGCATTCATATACTTACAAAAATACGTGTAGGTACTCGGCCCAGGAATCGAGCCTGGACTTTTTGAAAAATTAAATTTCGTTATTTTCCTTTGAATATCGGTTATGTAGCTCTTAAATAGTAAATGTTACTAAGAAACATGATATCTAAAACTAATAAAATGCATTGTTTTTAAATAACGAAATTTAATTTTTCAAAAAGTCCAGGTTCGATTCCTGGGCCGAGTACACGTATTTTTGTAAGTATATGAATGCAGTTTTTCTTTTTACTAAAATCAACGTCATGGTTCCTAAGCCAAGATTTCGCTATCTGTTATGGTTTCCAAAACCGCCATACTGACCCATTTGGATTGCTCACCTTGTATAGTATTGTAATATATTTTGACTCTACTATATAATGTTGAAGAAATATATAGTACGCAAAAATACTATATTTTGGGGGTCCTTACGAAGTGCTTCAAATTGCCCAGGTTTTAATTAATCATCATCATCATCATATCAGTCGAAAGACGTCCAGACTGTTGGACATAGGCCTCCCCCAAAGAGTGCCAAAGTGACCGGTCCTGAGCGACCCGTAACCAGTGGCGCAGGTTTTAATTAAATTTTACTAAATAGCAACATTGCCCAGTCAAGTAACTACTATATATTTTTACAGTGTACTATATTTTTGTCAGTTTTTTCTGGAAAATACTATATCTCCCCCAAAAAAAGTTGGCAACCCTATTTCACTGTGTTTAATTTTTATTGTAATTTTGAATACTTACCAATATTGTGTTTGTCTTCGCGGCAGTGAAACGGTCGCTGTCTCAGCATTGTGCCAAGGTGTCAGACAGACACCTATAGCGCTGGTTTAAAAAAAATACTTTGGCCGGCCATAGCTGGGCTGCTTAGAGCAGTCAATGCCAACAGCTCCAAGCGGCCGCCGTTGGGTTATTTGCAGTTTCAATACAAAATTATCATTCGCAATACACGAACCGCTCAAGCACTTGCAACCGCTTCGGGCGGTCGGCAGCTCGGTGATACTTCATCATGCGGTCAAGCAGCTCTGCCTGCAAGAGCGGTCCGTGTATGGCGGCTCTTAGATCATTTAATGTTATCCCTCATTTCACTCCAAGTGCGTCCTATCCCCAGTATTCAACTCCGACCCCGTCGCCGCATTCTATTTGCTGTCCCGGCGGCGCGAACTCGTGCCCTATCGCACTCACCACTGCACCATGCCTTGACCTCAATGATGTACTGGACAGCGACAGCAAACTGTATGTTTCACAGCACGGAATCTCAATTTCTCGACTGGCAGCCGATATTTGGAGTCTATTACGACTTCAAGTTCCATAATTTCTTGATACTTAGCTACTGTATTACCACTGCTTTAGACCTAAGAACCTTAATGTATATTATCCTCCTGTATAATTAACATGTCTGTCTGTTAGTGTTAATTTAAGGAATGAATAAATAAATAAATGTTGATAGATGAAAATGCCCTATTGTCAGGAGTCAGCCCCCAGCCGCGTAGTAGTATTGTCGAGCAGCGCGCACTACGCGGGGCACATCAACAAGGAAGACCTCAACTATGCCAGCAAGTACGACGCGGCCGCCGCGTACAGGCAGAGCAAGCTGGCCAACGTGCTGTTTGCGAGGGAGCTGGCGACGAAGACCTTAGGTAAGTGGCTCGTTCTTCTTTTTAACCCCCACGCAAAGAGAGGGGTGTTTAAGTTTAACGTATCTGTGTGTCTGGCTGTGGTATCGTAGCTCCCAAACGGTTGGACCGATTAGAATGCGGGTTTTTTTGTTTCATAGATAATTTTAACCCGAGTGTTTTTAGTCATGTTTCATCAAAATCGGTTCAGCCGTTTTTGAGATATTGAACTTTGAAATGAAAAAATCGGGGGTTTTTCAAAAAGTTTTAACTTTTTACACATATTTTTGCTACAGTAAGGCGCACATTTCCGAGCATATTGGATAAAAAATAATTAACTTGTCTCTGGCCGTAGGTTAATTTATACGTATTTTCGTTAAGATATCGATATTAATAAAGTAATGACTTTCAAATCTTGAAGCGTGGCCCAGAGGTCAGAGCCTTCAATACTGTTTTAAGGAAATCTAGTTGGTCATGATTTGAAATCTAGACGGCCATATCGGTGCAATGGCGGGTCTTCTAATGGTTGCCGAACACATCATTGAGGATCTATGATTTGTGTGTAGATAAAGTAGTGTATGCAACTGTTCATAATTAGGCCTTAAAACACAGAGTGTGATCCTATTATGAAACTCGCTGACGCTTGTTTCATAAAACCACACTCGTATTTTAAGGCCTCTCATTATATACAGTCACATAAACTACTATTATTTCATCTTTATTGCACAAAAACTGCCATGATCATGTTCATTATACAATGGAAGTTAAAAAGTAATAAAAATAGTAATATAAAGCATTATTTATCAGTCAACCTGAAGACCAAGCAGTTAAATTGTGGGCGGCGCAACTTCATCCAGACGTCAAATACCTTCATATAAAATTATGTCATCTTTCTTTTCTCTACAAATATTTCATTAATTTTCCCAGACGCAAATATAACGGTGGCAGCCGTAGACCCAGGCCTAAGCGACACGTCGCTCTCGCGCCATCTAGCGGTGTCCAAGAGCATCACTCGCTTCGTCATCTACCCGCTGTTCTGGCCCGTCATGAAGAGCCCCAAAATGGCGGCGCAAGCTGTCCTGCATGCTGCGTTAGACCCGGACGTGGCTAAGACTGCTGGGGAATACTTTGTGTAAGTTTAACAACAAGTATTACACTAAAATTACATGTGATTGTGTCTTTACTCATACACTGATACTGCGTCGTGGACCGGTATAAATAATTTTCTTTTAAGCTTTTTGCCTTTTATGTCTTATTATTAGGTTGTTTTGTTAACATAAGTACCATACATAGGAACCTCCAGGTCTTTATGCTCTATGTTTTTTTGGTACTTTATGTGTACCCCATATAAATTTGTTTGTGACTGTTTGTGTTCTAAATGAATAAAAAAAAAAGTATAGCCGACGACTACCTTCGGTATTATAATACCCTACTGTAGCTCCCACAACTGAGACGAATCTAAAAGCTATAATTTACTTTAAAAACAAAGTTTTAACCGACTTCAATTTAGTATTCCGTCAAGCTAAATGAACATTGCCACATCTCCTTTCCACTTTACCACATGGACTTCTTTCTGAGGGTAAATACGTTGATTATTACAGACGAAAACCATATCACTGTGTGTGGGCCGATAATATTTGCGGAGTTCCGTCGATTTGGCACTCTTGACATTTATGACTTCATTAGTTTTGCTATTTCAACGAAATCATATCAGAAGTCTTCATCATCAGTTCCGCTTCACCAAATTTGTGATTTCCGGGTGTAAATACACTAGTTATAATAGAAAATACCGAAATTACTACATGCGTGCCTTCTATATTTGAGGAGTTCCCTCAATTCCTCATGGTTCCCATCATCCAACTGCAGTTTTGATAACAATGGGACCAACCTGGAAGCATATGCTTTTAAATAAAATAAAAAATTGTATGAATCGTTTTGTAAATGACGGAGTCCTAAGGTAGCAAACAGTAAAAAAATACAACCGAATTGAGAACTTCCTCCTTTTTGTTTGAAGTCGGTTAAAAAGACAGTCGTTATCGCCGATTAGGCAGCCGGGTACGCATGGTTGTGGTTTTGAACTTTTTATATACTTACCTGACTGCACTTTTTTGTTTTACGTCCCTCAACCAGTTTTTCAAGTTACCCACCTATTCCTTTTAACATGTCGGTAAACATGGTACTTCTACATACATTAATATTCTATTTAACTTACCTATGTTGGACAAATAAAATCTTTGAATCTAATATTATCGTTTCGTACCGGAAGGCACAGCGTGGGTAGGCCCCCCACAAGGTGGGACTGATGACCTGGTAAAGGTCGCGAGAGTCCGCTGCGATGCGGGTGGCGCAGGACCGGTCATCGTGGCACTTTTTGGGGGAGGCCTATGTCCAGCAGTGGACGTCTTTCGGCTGATATGATGATGATGATGATTATCGTTTCAGTGACATGAAAGCGACGGAGCCATCAAAGGAAGCTCAAGACTTCGAGCTCTCTGCCTGGCTGTGGCGGGTCAGCGAGAAGTGGACGCGGCTGGACGAACATCGAGCGGAACTGAAGGCCGCCGCCGCGTAGCGTAAATACTACTTTAACCACCTAAAAAGCCCGCCGTACATTACAACATGGCATTGAAATTTGAATCAACTATAGTGAAAATGCTAATAGCATTCAATATTTGACAGCTGTCATACCAGTACAATTTATGTCATTATATGTCATCATTGACGTCTATTGTACCGGGATGACGGCTGTCAAATATCGGCTGTTAAAAAAATCTAATTATAGTGCGGGCATTGAGTTAAATTTCTATCGTTTCCAAAAAGGAGCGGAACAAAACAAATGCAATTTAGATCGAAATAAAAACGAGTCAGATTCCTTTAATGTGTCTTTTGAGTACGTCCATGGCGTGGCATTTAGGCGGTTATAGTTTACAGGCGTCGACAGTGATGTGAAGTGGCATTTCGTATGTAAATGCGTGTTTAAGTTTCACTAAATGCATTGTATTTTCACGGAGCAGTGCTTTCAATATAACAATCCGTTTTAGGGATATGTGACTAGAAAACTGAACGCATTTTGTGCATTTAAATTGATAAATTAGTTAGAATTGTTGACTTTGTTTTATGGATAAAGATATTTAATACTAAAAAATTGGTTTTAATTTACAAATTCTGACTTACTTTTCAACTTCCGGCTCCATGGTATTGCGGTTCTTCATTGTGAGTCTGGACCCAGTTCTTGGTTTACGTTTCAGACGTTTACTTCGAAAGGAGCTACTAGACGGTTGCCAACCCCTCCGACCCCCTCCGACCGAGCGACATTGGTCGGCGCCGACCGTTGTATAGTATGAAATTTTGCTGCAAACAACTGTCTACACAGTCGGTGCCGACCAAGGTCGCTCGGTCGGAGGGGCTTGTTGGCGATCGTCTAGCAGAACCTTAAGTAAACGTCTTAAAGATTTGAATAGAAACACACATCATCCTGGCGTTTTCCCTCTATCCGCCTCCCCTCGGTCCGCCCTGGCACCTTATCCCAAGATTTCGCAGAAGCTTTAGACCTTCCAACACTGAGGGACAACTTGACCTTGTTGGGTTGTTGGGATTAGACCGGTTCCATCACGAGTTTATCCTTCATCGCAAAGCTACTGTTAAATGGGTCATTCAACTTTTTCTTGTTGTTCTGTCCCGGTAAGCCAAGAGACAACAATGACAGAGTTTCTTAGAAAATAGTACATTGTTGAAGAGGCTAGAAAGGAAGCAAAAGATGGACGAGTTAGTTCGAGGGCCGACGCGTAGCGGAGGCCCTCGAAAGTACTAGTCCAGCTATTGCCCTTTCGGCCGAGGCTTAACACAGTGCTTTTCACGCCTACTGCGAGGAAATTGCAAATAATTATAATTTAAAATCAAAATTAAGTATCTAATTGAAGATCATAATACTAAACAGGCTCGCTTGCCTCGCGCCCGGCGCGGAGGAGGAGGAACGGGCGCACGCACGCCGACCGACCGCGCGCGGTGCCCTGTGATTGGTCGATTGCTGTTCAAACTGTCCAACAAAACATTGTTGGCCAGTTTGAAGTCATAGATGGCCTGTTCGTGCGACGTCCAACTATCCCCAGCTTTGAAGCCTGAATTCTGACCATCTTTTGCCACATTTCCGAGCAGTGGCGTGAAAAGTAATATAAATTGGACTCCCATCATGCTAAGATGTCCCACTATGGAATGGGTTTACCAATATATCAAAAAACACGTGTTTCGTAGATTTAAAACGCATAAAATCATAGTTTTAAAGAGTTACCCAGGAGACGTAACCATGGCAACGAGCAACAAAAAATAGTTGATTGGCCCAAATATCATGTTATTTCGAAAACAACACAGAAAAAAAAAACTAGTGGGTCTGAACATGTCTGCCGGATGCACGCGGAGCGATGGGCCAAATTAGCCACCGAATGGACCCCATGGCTTCCGAGGCTAACTAAATCGATGCAGTCTCTTACGATCCACTGTGCTCGTTTTAGGGGTTGAATTCTCAAAAAATCTGAAACGCGCGTCTAGTCATTTATCGTTAGGAATACTCACAGATAACCTCCAATAGATAGAGCCTATAGGGCGACGTGCGGTCACCACGCGTATGTCTTGTAGCGCTAATAACACCCCACTCCCTCCCCCCCAACCCCGCGCCATATTGTCAGTTTCGATCAAGTGCGCGATCTATACGTGCGTCAAACAACCAACAAATTAAATTTCATTTTGCGTTTTAAAAATGACATATTGCTGTGCGAAGTGGTGTGGAAAAAACTCCCGAACGTCTAATTACAAAACCGACGGAATAATATTTCACAGGTAAGTAAAATTTATCATCATCATCATCATCATCATATCAGCCGAAAGACGTCCACTGCTGGACATAGGCCTCCCCCAGAGAGTTCCAAATTGACCGGTCCTGCGCCACCCGCATCCAGCGGACTCCCGCGACCTTTACCAGGTCATCAGTCCACCTTGTGGGGGGCCTACCCACGCCGCGCCTTCCGGTACGTGGTCGCCACTCGAGAACCTTTCCGCCCCAACGGCCATCGGTTCTACGTGCAATGTGCCCCGCCCACTGCCACTTAAGTTTAGCAATTCGGAGGGCTATATCGGTTACCTTGGTTCTGCTGCGGATAACCTCATTTCTGATGCGATCACGCAGAGAAACTCCTAACATAGCCCTCTCCATTGCCCTTTGGGTGACTTTGAGCCTTCTTATGAGGCCCATAGTAAGCGACCAAGTTTCAGTGCCATATGTCATCACTGGCAACACACACTGGTCAAAGACTCTCGTCTTGAGACACTGCGGGATATTGGACGAAAAGATGTGCCGGAGCTTCCCGAACGCTGCCCAGCCGAGTCGGATTCGACGATTGACCTCTTTCTCGAAGTTGGACCTACCTAACTGGACAGTCTGTCCTAGGTATACATACATAAATTTATCATATAAATGTAAATTTCATTCTGTCAAGCGGAGTTCATTTTACGCTGGACTATAAAAGGTAGTGAAGTATGCATGTCCCTTTACGTCAAATGGAAATGCCAATATACTGTTCCTTTCCGACGAAAGCACATGACGCTCTAGTGATGGGCTAGTGACGCTTTCGAATTTTACCGATTCAATACATTAATTCATCCGTGCTTTCGTTTACTATTTTAATACGAAAATTCACTAAAGATTATATTTATATCCTTGTCATTTTATTGTCAAAATTATTTTGTTAAAAAGTCTCATAACATAGATAGTATACACGATGTAAGATTTAAACTGAGGGACTACCCCTCCCTCCTTGTCGCTCGAACTAGCAAGTGCGACAGAGACGGAGATACACGAACGAAGTTCGTATTCGTTTCGCGGTAGGCCCTCTGCATCAAGAAGGCGGCGTGGCAGATTGCAACCGTCTTACAAACTATGAGGTAGAGGGAGACAGTAAAATGCCTAGAAAGAACCATTTCATATAAATACTCGATGTGATTGACATACTTTTTTATGTCACGTGGTGATCAAAATAGTCAATGAACGAAACATGATAATAATATAACAGTGACGGCTGTTCAAAAAATTTACACTATGTTAACGGGTACCTACGCCATGTAAAACAGTTTGCTAACTATTGTGTGTGTGTCTCACCTCCAACGGACTACTTCTAAAGCGGGTGCAGCGGCGGAAAACGCCGAATATCTGAAATGTAATAAATATAGAGGCCTCAGCAGAGAGTACATTGCAGAAATCGCGAAACGTCTGGTCGATGTAACTGGTGACCGAAGAGCTGGCGGCTTTCTCGCGCAATTCAGCTAGGAAATGCCGCCAGCATCCTCGGTACAATGCCTCGAGGGCCCTTTTTAGATTTAACTTAGTTAATTTATCTTAGTTAATGTTAATTATAATCTTGTATTCACTTTTAATAAAAAAAAATATGGCAACGCTTAAAACCGTTAACGACCGATCACTACGCTTCTGGCGCCATGATGTGACAAAGCGCGCTAATTTCGAAACAGCCAATCGCAGCGCCGTTACCGTCCTCCCCGCAATCCGCAGCTGACCTTTGAATCGAACTCTATTGGAGGTTATCTGTGGGAATACTGCTGTGAAGTTTCGAATGAAATAGTCTAATCTTGTTTCCACATACAAACTTCGGACCCCCATTTCACCCCCTTAGAGGGTGAATTTAAAAAAAACCTTTGTTAGTGCACCCCTAGACCTTATAAGGAACCTACGTGCCAAATGTGGAATCTCTAACCAGCGGATTGGGCTGTGCGTTGATATGTCAGTCAGTCAACGACCGGAACGGGACAATGAATCACACTTTTTCGTGCGTGCTGCCGGTGTTCATCGATTTATAAGACGTTATCACGTCAAAATAAAACGAACATTTCTTGTAAAAACCCTTAGGGCGAGCCGGGGTTCGAAATAACACAACACACAATATAAAAACGTAGCATTTATTATCTAGTCCACAGAACACTGAGTACTATAGAAAGGCTCGGATGCAGTCCTGCTGCCCGTAGTACGCCGCGTCGAACAGGCGGTCCGCGGTGTTTATGATTGTCTAGTCCCATATGGAGGTGTGGTAGTGGGCCTGGTCGAACAGCAGGTCGCGGCGCGCGGCGGGCGGGCCGGGCGCGGGCGCGTGCAGCAGCTGCAGCACGCCGGTGCCGATGGCGCACGGCACGCCCAGGATGATGGACTCCGACACGCCGCTGATGCAGTCCTGCTGCCCGTAGTACGCCGCGTCGAACAGGTGGTCCGCGGTCTTCTCGAACTGCGGACAGACGTAACGTACTTTACTCTACCGGCTCCACGTGCCGCCGGTCCACGCTCGTGCCGTGCCCGGCCATCACGGCTCGGATCTCGCCGGTGATGGTGGACGCTACTCACGCTGGCCAGGTTGAGCACGGAGTCCTTCATGCGCGCGAGCCCGTAGCGCGTGATGCCGAGCACCTCGCCGCGCGCCGTCATCTGCCCCGCCAGCAGCTCCACGTGCCGCCGGTCCACGCTCATGCCGTGCCCGGCCATCACGGCTCGGATCTCGCCGGTGATGGTGGACGCTACTCACGCTGGCCAGGTTGAGCACGGAGTCCTTCATGCGCGCGAGCCCGTAGCGCGTGATGCCGAGCACCTCGCCGCGCGCCGTCATCTGCCCCGCCAGCAGCTCCACGTGCCGCCGGTCCACGCTCATGCCGTGCCCGGCCATCACGGCTCGGATCTCGCCGGTGATGGTGGACGCTACTCACGCTGGCCAGGTTGAGCACGGAGTCCTTCATGCGCGCGAGCCCGTAGCGCGTGATGCCGAGCACCTCGCCGCGCGCCGTCATCTGCCCCGCCAGCAGCTCCACGTGCCGCCGGTCCACGCTCATGCCGTGCCCGGCCATCACGGCTCGGATCTCGCCGGTGATGGTGGACGCTACTCACGCTGGCCAGGTTGAGCACGGAGTCCTTCATGCGCGCGAGCCCGTAGCGCGTGATGCCGAGCACCTCGCCGCGCGCCGTCATCTGCCCCGCCAGCAGCTCCACGTGCCGCCGGTCCACGCTCATGCCGTGCCCGGCCATCACGGCTCGGATCTCGCCGGTGATGGTGGACGCTACTCACGCTGGCCAGGTTGAGCACGGAGTCCTTCATGCGCGCGAGCCCGTAGCGCGTGATGCCGAGCACCTCGCCGCGCGCCGTCATCTGCCCCGCCAGCAGCTCCACGTGCCGCCGGTCCACGCTCATGCCGTGCCCGGCCATCACGGCTTGGATCTCGCTGATGATCGTGGATTTGGCTGCCTCGATGCCAAGCGTTTGGTACACCTGTCAAGGTCACATAAATTAAAAAAATCGAAACAGAAATGTTATGATAACCTGTGGAACGAACTTCCTCAAACGTTAGTGTAACTCCCTTAACGAGGTGTAAGCGACGGCCTTCAAGCCATTGTCTCAGATTCTGATCTGGACATAACTGTAATATCATTAAGTAGGTAGTGGAACACTGGAACCGCTATCCAAATAGTAAAAGAACATGCATTCATGCTCGTGTTCTCAGAAGGGAAATCAGAACGCATCCAATTAAATTTTCAGTGGCACTTCCAGCAATTTAAGACGGAGAAAATGTTATTTATTTATTCAATAATTTACATAATAGGCTTACAGTAAGACCAAAGCGCCTATAATGTTAGGACTTAAACATATACAAAGACATAAAAAAATCACTAACAATACATATCACACAAAGCACTTATTTTAGTAAGTAGGCTCTACCAATTGTCTGCAAACACATCGGCATCCTGCCTCAGCACAAGCTCATTGAGCAGCGCCGACGCACGAACGCCGAGTGCGTTACTCGCGCGACGCGTGCGCGGCCCCCCCGCCCCGCCGCCCCCCGCCCCGCCGCGCCCCCGCGCCACCGCCCCCCGCCCCGCCACCCCCGCCCCGCCGCCGCCGGCGCGGCGAACAGCGGGCGGCGGCGGCGCCCCGCGCGTACATACTGCTCTGGGACGAATAGATGCCTTCCAATGCCACTGGATTGTCGATTTGCCCCCTAAGTAAAAGACTATAGTGGACTGCGAGGTGCAATTTACGTCTGAAATGGAGTGTCTCCAGTCCGACCATACCGGCCATAAAAAGAGATGGGTATAAGAAAGGATAATATCCGTACTGCTTTTTGTAGAGGTGCCGCGCAAATTTCCGCTGAACCCGCTCGAGTAAAAGTGTATAACTTACTTCGATCGGATCCCATATCACAGAGCCGTACTCCAACTTGCTACGGCAGCAAATTGTGGTGCAGTGCGTATTACGAATCCCAGCATTTTATTTGCGCTCTTAGTGATGGAACTAATGTGGGTATGGAAATCCAATCTGGTGTCTAGCTCAAAGCCAAGGTCGCGAATAGTTAGGACGCGGTCAATAGGATCTCCACCAAGTTGGTACGTATAGGCTAGAGGGCATTTGCTTCGACCAAAAGAGATTACTTTGCACTTTTTCCTATTGAAAAACAGTTATATTGCAGGGGCAGAGATACTCAAACGGAATCCCATAAAAAAGGTTACGCCTTTTTCACCATAGACCATAAATACACATGACCATACGGTTTTTGCCTAAAAATATATATTGCAAGTAATACCTCTAATATGTTGTTAGAAGTGGTCTTCCTGCCGTTGACGCCATATGTCGCCATCACATCTCGCAGACCGTCGCCCTCCACGCACAATTTGTACCTGAAAATTGCATGAAATTGTAACATGTATTTTTCTAAACCCCCACCCTTATTGTTAATGAATTGAATTTATTAATCGATTATTGATTTTAATGCCATGCCTGTATGTGGGATAGATGGAAATGATATTGATTCATAATCATTGACTAGCTGGATGAGTGCACCAAACGCCTCGTCAACAATTCATCTTAAAAAGTTAAGTCACCAGTGTTGCTATTTTTCAAAAAGTCCTTTATTTTTTTTAGTTTCTTTTTATGAGGCGTTCTGTCGCTTCTTAAATTCAGTTCACATAATATTCCTTTTCAGGAACGCGTTCGGGGACTTAGTTCAATTTCCTAATTTGTTGTTTAATTTCTAGTGAAATCACGTTGGCTTAAATGTCTTCCCAGCTGTCAAGAGCTGTCCCAACTAGTGTCACTTCGCAGAACTTGTCTTTGTGGGATCACGCGGACCCCGCATTAAACTCGGCTTCCTATGTGAATCCGTAAGTAGTCTTATCCAAATTGAATTCCTATAGACTATAGGATTCCTACTGAATTTACAGGAGTTTAGAGGAGTCGCCGGGATTGGCCACCCCGGCTGACGCGTCACGAGACCCTCGGGATTGAAAGCTCTTCAAGGATTGCTGACTCCTGAGGTAAGAGGGCGAACTAAAGTCAAATAAGGCACTAAAACTGGTAATAATTCGACGGAAACGGATATGCTCTCTCAATTATAAAGCTTCCAGTGACGGTCAAGTAATTTAATGTTATTTCACCATCTTTGTATATACCATCTTGCGTGGTACCGTCTCGGGAGATAATGTCTTATGGGACCATCCTTTTTGGGAGTCGTTTGCGGAACGAAATCCACGACGTATGCTCTGAGGGAGCGTGCTGGACCACCGATCAGACCACAGAACACTAAATACTATAGCAGGGGTATCAGGCGCGGTTTCTATCGGGGCCGGTGTCGCCTCATCCCCTCCACGTCGCCTACAACTGTGTGAGCGATCAGGTGACGTTGGCGCGAAAGCAAATAAATGCTTGTAAAGAGTAATTGAGATTTCATTGGAAGATACGTCCCTGATGGAAGATACCCGAGAAATCCCGTGTTACAAAGTTATAATGTACAGTAAGGGAAATGCATTCACGTACTTTTTTTTATGCCTTATTGTCATACTAAGAAGAGCGAAAAAGGTACGTGAATACATTTCCCTTATTGTGTGTATGCATGTTTAGGTAGTATAAGCATGGTGGCTGCGACCACCGCGTTTAAGATATTAAAAGTAGTTTGTCAACAGCTACGTTGCGTGTCACTTGTGTATCTGTCCGCTCCTATATTTATTAAAAGTCAAATATTATTCGAATTGGAACATTATTTACACTTATTCCAACTATTTTTTAAATACTTACGTGACGTCGCCGCCCGTATCGTCGCAAGCGATTACGCATCGCGCTACCTGAAACACACGCCATTAAACGTGATGATTAAATTCTGGAGAATAGAAGCTTGGTTGCACCATTTTGAGCACTTCGCTGGCGTAGCTTTTTTGTATTGACTGTACTCGTCTGGTTGACGGCGGGTGGATGAGGCAAGACAGTGCCAGTACGCAATAACCTTAACTTTTTTCCAGGAAGAGGCGGTATATAGACAAATAACTGTCAAACATGTATCTTAATATTTCATGTAGTTTTATTTCCGTTCTATTGTTATCTATATCTGTAAAAGAAGAAGTCCTGACTAACTGACTGACTCATCAACGCACAGCCTACTAATGTTAGAAAGTTGATTTTTGCACAGTAGGTTTCTTTTATAACGTGGGCTAGACAGGATTTTTCGAAATTCCACCCCTAAAGGGGTTAAATAGGGGTGCAACGTTTGTATAGGGAAACTTTTTTTTGAACTAGACATTTAAAACTTTGTAGAAAGATTACTTATAAGAATACAAAAAAGTACTTTCAGCGTTTTGAAAAAGATCATCCCCAAAAGGGATAAAAAGGGGTGCAAAGTTGAATGAGGGAAACTTTCTTTTTAGTTAGAGACTTGAAACTTTGTAGAAAGATTACTTATTACAATACAAAAAAGGACTTTCAGCGTTTTAGAAAACTCCACCCCTAAGGGGGTTAGCAAGGGGTTCAATGGTTGTATGGAGAGCAATCATTTTTCTAGGACGATAAAAAGTTCTACGCGGACGAAGTCGCGGGCAACAGCTAGTGTGTTATACGTGTTACGTACCGTATCCTCACTGGATGGACCCAACGGAAGACTAGCGCTGGCTGCAAAGCCAGCATCATGCTGAGTTAGGCCCGTTTCGTGACATTTTTTTCTTCTTCTTTTGTCTTTGTCTTGTAATACTGTATTGTATGTTGTGTTGAGTCACGAATAAATGTTTGATTCCAATTCTGTTTGATTAATGTCTATAAATATGACTGACGTTCGATTCTCTTTTTCAACAGCCGGCCTGGAAATGGGTTAAGCTAGATTACAGTATGTGCTGGTGACCTGTGGCAGCCCCTTGACGACGACGGCGGGCAGCTGCCGCGCGAGCTGCTGCAGCGCCAGGTTGAGCCAGCCGCCGAGCCGGCCCGCCTCCGCGCGCACCTTCACCGCCCACGAGGACACCACTTGCACGTTGCCTGGCTTCACCTTCAGCTTCGATGTGCATATACTACAAAAGGGGATAAATTCATAATATCAAATATGCTGCCACTGCCGAAGGTAAAAACCGAATTTGAAAATCGCTATAAACATAATGAGATCAATGGCTCTCTGCGAATCCGTGCTAGGTTATTGCAATTCGGTTTGGGGAGGGGCAGCAAAGACACACCATATTAGGTTGGAAAGAGCGCAAAGATCCCTTCTCAAGGTTATCTACCGCAAACCATCACGTTTCAGCACCAAAGAACTATACAAAGTTGCTAACGTCCTCTCTGTCCGTCAACTGTTTTTAAGAAAAATACTGTACAGTTATGGAAAACTACATGACAAGAATTTTCAAGCAGATACAAGACGCCGCCAGCGCTGGAAAACCCCAAAAACGCGTACCACATTTGCCCAGAGATTTCATCCCTGTATTTCTCCTCTAGTTATGAGATTGTTCTGCACATGTCACCTCATAAAAAGACCTCCAAGCAAACGGTTGTTGACTGCGTGGCTCATGAAACGGGATTATCATGAGACTGAACTCCTCATGACCGTGATAAAATGATTACCACCCATCTTGTCACTATTCTAATGTACTTAGGTAATGTTATTATTTATTTTATCTTATTATATTATTTATTATAGAATTTTATGCCTGGCATCACACATTAATCACACACACACACATACACACACACACACACACACACACACACACACACACACACACACACACACACACACACACACACACACGCACACGCACACACAAAATTTAGCATCTATATATAGATAAGTAATTGTATAGATACGAAACTGGGTCCTGTAACAGGGTTTCCTAGCTCAGGACGCAGGGTCGTGATTCATATTGTAATGCTGCCCTTGTTCAATAAACTTTTTTCATTTTTTTTCATTTTCAATGGGGAACGGATGAAAATTTTAGAAATGCCTAATTATTTTTTTGGTGATAGGAATAAAGAATAACCTTTTATTTTTGAAAATGTAATCAGCTTCCTCACTTACGTTTTAGGTCAAGGGCGGTCAATAGACACTTTCCTTAATCCATCTCATATTACCAGAGGTCGGAGTTTTCGCGGCAAAACATAAAACTGTCACAATCAAGCTAGTGTTAGAAACATTTTTTTATCGATATCGATAGTTGTGTAATAGAAGACAAACAAGATTCACCAAATAAATTAATAAATTTATACAATTTTTTACGTGAGGTTTGTATAAAATTGTATAGAGACAGATGCAATGTCCTATGGAGTACGTACTCATTTTCTGAAGTGTCTATTATTTTCAATGAGATGGTATAGTCACTTCATTAAAAGTTTTACTTTGATACCCGACTACGACAAAGCCAAAAGAAAGGGTTGTTAGTTAATATGATAAAGTATAGTTAAGGTTTAGATGGAATAACACATATAAAACAATTCCGTATCTTACCACTTCTTTTGCATATTTTAAATTAACAGTCGCGAATAATTATAAAATAATGTAAATATATAGGCATGTTTTTTTAATATAACAATACTCGATTTCGATAAAAGACACGTTTCTAACACTAGCTAGATTGCGACAGTGTTTTGTTTTGCCGCGAAAATTCCGATCTCTGCATATAACAAAAAAATATCTTAAATATCTGTCGTAAACTGACACTGGTAATGACAAATATAGCTGCTGCAACTGTCAATATCATTGCCAGTATCAGTTTACCAGATATTTAAGATGTTTCTTTGTAATATGAGACCGACCGAGGAAAGTGCCGTCCCTGACCCAAAACATAAGCGAGAAAACTGTTTATATTTTTCAAAAATGTTTGCAGCTGAAAAATCCGAAACTTTTTTCTGGTGCAAAGTAAGGTTATTCCTATCACAAAAAAAGGCATTTCTAAAATTTTCAACCATTCCCAATTCGAACCGTATGTGTGAAGTAAAATACTTACGAATAAACTACGGAGTCAACGTTGACCTCGAGTGACAGCAGACGGATGCGCTCTGCGTCGAGCCGAATCAGCAGGAAGCATTCATCGGGCAGGTACACCTCTTCTATGTAAGTCGTTATCTGAAAAAACATCAGAGTATAACTTGAAGACTCGTTAACGCTAACTATCCTCTATCACACGACTAATGATCCGTTATTTTTCGCCAATTTTACGAGGTCATTTCTTCTCGTGTGCTGTTTTTGTAAACCCCTGATGGTCAGATAAACCAAATTAACCTCCTTCGCGGCCATGCTATCCTGGTACATTCCATCTTGCTCACCCTTTTTACCATTGTCTTCCCACGTCTGCTCATTTTGTGGACTCCTGTATGTTGGCGACATCTATCGACGCGCCGTAGAAACCGGCCGCCGGCATCGAACGCGGCTACAAGCACCACAGCGCGACGTCACAAAGCAGCCGTGGTGCCATCTGTCGCCTGCTGAAGTTCCACAGTTACCCGCCGGACACCTGGTCGGGGGCGGCTTCCAGAGCTGATAAAAGGCGCCAGCACGAGGCTACGGCCTCTTTTCTGTTCCTGACACCATCGAGGCAAGAAGTACCAGAGTACTTACGGTTTGAGGCCATTGTGCAGTATCATTCTACTTCTTTATTCGCTCCAATATATTGATTGATTATAATTGTAATTATTTTATTGGCAAATAGGTACATATTTAAATAAGACCATGTGAGCTAAGATTGAAATCTAAAAGTGGTTAAAGGTAATAAAATGAGTATATTCGGTGTTCTTATGTTTTATTTCTTTCTAGATAGTCGCCCTGCTATTTTATAGTAATAGCTTACATGTACGTGTATATATGCATGATATCCTGGTACATTACTTTGGCTTATCTCTCCTAGCGTCGTCTTGTCATCCTCTAGACGCGTATCATTAACTCCTGGTCAAGTAGCTGCACCAGTGGAGATGATTCGAGAAGCGTTGATGATTTCACGCCTCTGCTACTCATCTTATAGACTCCTACTGACTTTTGCACCAATCGACTTGACCCGTTCAGGCGCGTGATAGCCTGGTACCTTCTAGTGACTCACCTCTCCTAAAGTCGTCTTTTCAAGCCTCCCCTTGACTCGTCTCGCGAACTCCTGATCCAGTGGCTGCACCAAATCAGCAGTGATGATGGGAGTAGAGATGTTTCGAGAAGCGTTGATGATTTCACGCCTCTGCTGCTCATCTTATGAATTCCTACTGACTTTTGCACCAATCGACTTTGACTCTTTCAGGCGCGTGATAGCCTGGTACCTTCTAGTAACTCACCTCTCCTAAAGTCGTTTTTTCAAGCCTCCCCTTGACTCGTCTCGCGAACTCTTGATCCAGTGGCTTCACTAAATCAGCAGTGATGATGGGAGTGGAGATGTTTCGAGAAGCGTTGATAATTTCTTTGACTCGTGGCACACCCTGTGTGATGTTCATGGAGGCGACGCCAGCGAAATGGAAGGTTTTGAGGGTCATCTGCGTGCCTGGCTCGCCGATACTCTGGTGACAAATAGTAACTAGTAAGACAACGTTGAAATCTAGCAAAGATACATACTCGGTAGTGCAGATGTTATACATAACATTTAGACAACCTTCATGGGTTTGGGCGCATAATGTCCCACTCGCAAAACGTCCCTCTCCCAAAATTACGTCCCATTCGCAAAAGTCTTCTTTGCAAACGGCCCCGTGTGCATAATACCCCATTCGCATTATGTCCCTTTCTCAGAATGTCCCATCTGTAACAGCCCCTTTTGCTAAACGTTCCCTCTGCATAAAGGGCCTTTCGCAAAACGTCCAGTATGCAAAATGTCACATACGCAAAATATCCCGGCTTCAAAATGCTTGTGCACTAAACAATTGACCTCCACAATAAATAGTATAGTCAGCAGAAGTAAAGGTAGACTAAGAGCCCAAATAGATTTGACCACGACTTTATACGGGACCTTCTGCGAATGGGACATTTCGTGAAAGCGACCTTCTGCGAAAGGGACGTATTGCGAACGGGACATTTCGTGAAAGGGACCTTCTGCGAAAGGGACGTAATTTATGTGAAGGGACATTTTGAGACCGGGATATTTTGCAGAAGGGCCATTTTGGGAATGGGACCTTTATAAAAGGGACCTTTTGCGAAAGGGACATTCTGCGTATGGGACATTATGCGCCCAAAAGCCTGCATGCAACTATTTCGGTCAATCAACAATTAGTGAGGAGACGAAATGTCAGTCTTATAAAAAATATGGGTTTAAGATGAAAACAAAATCCCCCATTTGGTGCATCAATATTGCTTATAAAATTGCACTTTTAAAAATTGAGTCAGAAGACGTAACCATGGCGCCAGGTTTTTTCAAGAGACTAGCACGGAATTTCGAAGACCCTTCTGGTATGGTTACGTTACGGCTCATCCGGTCCTGTCTACCTACTATAGGCCTAGTTCGATTTGTGTAAGAATGTCCCATAATATTTATTTATTATTATTTATTTATTATAGGGCAGTGGGCGAGGCACATTGCACGTAGAACCGTAAGGCCGTTGGGGTGGAAGGTTTTCGAGTGGCGACCACGTACCGGTAGGCGCGGCGTGGGTAGGCCAGGTGGACTGATGACCTGGTAAAGGTCGCGGGAGTCCGCTGGATGCGGGTGGCGCAGGACCGGTCATTGTGGCATTCTTTGGGGAGGCCTATGTGCAGCAGTGGACGTCTTTCGGCTGATATGATGATGATTTATTTATTTATTTATACCTGTGCGGCGAGCGCGCCCACAGCGGTGCCCGGCTCGATGACGCTGCGCTGGTACTTGTCGTGGCAGACGCGGAGGAACTTGACCAGCTGCGTCAGCGTCAGCCGCTCCAGCTGGAACACGATGGGGCCGCAGTGCGCGTACGTGGAGCGGAGGGCGCGCACCTTGTTGGCTACGGTCTTCAGGAATGTTCTGGAAAGACGAACGACATTCAATTTTTGACGTGATAACGCAATGATGTACTACAAAAAAGAGGTAGATATGTTGTCTATACGAAATCCCGTGTTTAAAAATGGCCACCAAATCTGACAGCTACACGATTCCATTGACGACTCGACACTGAGGCAAGTTGGTGCAATTGACTTAATGTTAGTGTGTATCTACCTTTTTTTATATTACATCATTGTGATAACGTCTTAAATAGATAAACGCCGGCTGCACGCACTAAAAAGTGTGATTCATTGTCCTATACTGTTGACTGACATATCAACGCATATCCCAAACCGCTGGTTCTAGAGCTTCCAAATTTGGCACGTAGGTTCCTTATAAGGTCTAGGGGTTCACTAAGAAAGAATTTTTCAAAATTCACCCTAAGGGGGTCCAAAGTTTGTAAGGGGAAACAAGATTAGATCGACTATTTTATTCGAAACTTCACAGGAGTATTCCTAACGATAAATGAGTAAATACGTATTACGTAATCCGAAAGGTCCCTACCAGGCGGTCTTACACTATCTAGAAAAGTTGTGGTTCTATGCCGACCTCAGCTTACGTAATCCTTGATCGCCTCACATATTGATTAGTGATGATCCTCATTCAAGAGGGAACAACGAACAAATGGTCGTCGTTCGTCGTCGAACGTTTTGCGTAAGGGACCTTTTGCAGAAGGGACATTCTGCGAGTGGGACGTTATGCGCCCTAACCAAAGAAGAGTACCAATAAAATGTAAAAAGGGTACGAAGATGATACGCGTTGTATACTCACAAGAGTTCGTTCTTAAATTCCTGCGTGCATGTTTTGAAGTCATCCAAAGCGAGAGTCTCCTCCGCCGCTACGACCATACCATCGCCGTCCAGAGGCTCTTCGTCCCTGATGAACGAACAAATAATTCATACAGTTGCTTTGGCAGTTACTTGAGTGGTTAAAACAAAAACAAACACATTTTTATACGAAATTCTGGAGATACTTTTCAATTAGTCACTCACATCGGGGTGGAAAACAAGAGAAAATACCTTCGTCTCGGTATCATATGAAAATTACATCGAATCCCGGCTCGTACCAATGAGTTTTTCGGAACTTATGTACTAAATATTTACCGTTAACTTTTCGGTGAAGGAAAACATCGTGAGGAGACCGGTCTAATCCTTTCACGCAAAATAGGCACGTTGGATGTCGATTTGCGGAAAATCCCCAGTAAAACTAACTAACTACCTAACTACATCGAAGTTGCGTCATAGTAAATTATATGACAGGGTGCTAAAATAAGCCATATTACCACGAGATGGTTATTTTCCCGAGCGAAGTGAAGGAAAATTGTTCGAGGGATAATATGGCTTTTAGACCAAAGATATACACTCTACTTTTCACTTCGACTGGCCCTGGGCTTCGACCCACAAAACAAACATTATTCATCCACAATCAATAATAAATTCCACAGCGAAAAGATTGTTAAATTTGGCGGCATGTTTTTTTTTATATAAACTGCTTTGACACAGATACAAAATATTGACACTACGAATAAACGCCTCTGACCGTCAATAGCCGCGTCCAAACGGTCGAGCGCGGCGGATAGCATACGGGGCATAAGATAAAGCGAGATAGACAGCAGACCGCTCAATCTCATAGCTTATGCCATGTGCCACACATGAACGTTTGAACGCGGCTATTCACGGTCAGAGGCGGTTTTTTTTAATGATTGTGAATTAGGGACTAATAACACCTGATGTTTGAAATGAATTCTGTTTTCTGATCGGTCGATTTTAATATAAGCTGTAATCTGGTTAGTTGATAGCAAACACGAATGTTTTTTGAAAGAGTTGTGATTGGTAGAATTTAATACGGTGAAGTGTTTTGATTGGTCAAATTAAATGTTTCAAAAAGCCTAATATAACACACTTTTCAAGCATGAGAAGTGAAAAATTAAATAAGATAGCACTGTTATTCAACGTTTAATGATGTGCACTTCTCGCGGTATACATCATTAAACAGATCTGTTGGGGATTACCCGTGCAAGTTTAACGCGCACTTCACATTACAGATTGGCGAGAGATGGAACTGGAGCACCTCGCCGGACGCGTGGCGGACCGTCATGTCGTAGTGGACCAGGTCTGCACTACTGCTGTACTATACCTGTGCAGGTTCTGAGCGCGCACGTCCTGCAGCACTCGCGGCAGGTCCACCGGCTGCCCGCCCGCCTCCATGTAGCTGGGGTCGAGCCCGTCGCTGCCGTACTTGAACTGGATCACCTCGCCGGACGCGTTGCGGACCGTCATGTCGTAGTGGAGGACCAGGTCTTCTAGGGACTGCGGAAGAAATAACTTTCTGTCATAATAGTATTTTATATAATCGTTACACAATAAGGGCTCTTAAAGTCGAGTACCGTGTTTAGACCAGTTTAGTACGAGAATTTAAGCTAAGCTAATTGTGCAACTTGTATACAATACTTTTTATTCGAGTCAACAGAAATAATTAAACAGACCTGGTATGTAATGAAAATCTAAGCCCTGCTGAAACGAAGTGCAAGTCAGAGGTGCGCCGGCTCAACGTCGTTGATGTCTTTTGTATTGGAGTCAACGCGACGTCCTATTGGTCAAATTCATTAAAGTTCAGTATAAGCGCCACGTGATTGTTTTTTTGTCATTTGTCCACGTGATAGCAATTTAGTTTAGTTGTCTAAAGCGTTGAATAATTATTATTATAGTTGAATTGGGAGCTCCATAGAAAAAAAGAATGTGATTTTAGTTTAGTGTATGAAGTCTTAATTCAAACATTAAAGTCGACGAGTATAAAAAATATTTTTTCGGTACAAGCTTTTATTGCCGACTGTACTTTTCTGTATACCGTCATCAACTACTCAATGAGACGATTCTAACAAGCCCAAACACAACGGGGTTACATCGGTTAATTTAGGAAAAAATAGGGCTGCTTTGTTCATTTAGAATGTAGTATAAAAGCCTTAGAGCATACATAACCGGAGTAGCCTTTCAGTAACTTACCCCTCTGTAGAAAACCTTGCACAATGTGCAAAAAATCATACAAAGACAATTTCACAATCGATTAATGGTCATTCACAAAATCGCCTCGCAAGAGAACACTGATCATAAAAATGCCCGCATGTTGCTGTAAGCACTTGATATTATAAACGGGCAACCACTTCAAGCTTTCAAAGTACAATTGAGTTTCAATATCCTATTAAGGTACTCCCCCCCTCCAGTTATGTATGCTCTAAGATAACAGCAGAACCATTTGAAATTAAGAAGATTTAATCGAGTACACAGCAAGATAAAATACTAGTATAGTATTCGCTCTTATTACTATGACAATAAGGCTTAAAAAGGTACGTGAATACATTTCCTTTGCTGTACATAGATGTCATCTATATTCGTACACCTTAAGGTGCGTACGAATTAGAGCAGCCTCGTGTTGAGGCACGCAAGGCGCCTATTTTGCTGTAATTCGTACGCGCTCACGCGCTGTGTGCGAGCAGCGCGCGGCGAGCGCCCGGAGCCGGGCGACTGACCGTGCTCAAAGGCGCCTCAGTGTGCGTGCCTCGCAGCACTCGGACGTGTATTCGAGCGTGCCGCGGACAGAGCGACAAGATCGAACTTGTTTGTGCGCTAGTACTAGTACGAATTTGAGCAAGTGGCTGAGCCGTGCGTTTGTAATCGTTTGTTAGTAAATTTGGAACAATTATTGATACAAATATATGAAAAGCAAAAGGTGTGGTGGGTCCCGAAATCAATCAGCTGTCATCGTGTCGACGCCATTTAGAATGTCGGCTCGCCGCTATACGCTGCCTCGCCCGCGCATGTTTATGTGGAACTATTTGTCGCGCGAGCAGCTCGCCGCGCGGGGCGAGCATGCTTCAGGCTGAGCCGCTCAAATTCGTACGCAGCTTTACAATAAATGTCGCTAATGATTGCAACGCAACACTTTTGGTTTTAGATCCGCCGTGTCAGTAACAATAGAATTTGTAAGTTATAAAACAGTTCTTACACTAAATAGAGCTTACCTTGACAAGTCGTCGCTGTAGGTACCCCGTCTCGGCGGTCTTCACCGCCGTGTCGACCAGGCCCTCTCTTCCACCCATCGTGTGGAAGAAGAACTCGGTCGGCGTAAGACCGGAGTAGAAGCTGTTTTCTACGAACCCGCGGGCCGCTGGGATCTTAGCTAGGATTATACAATACAATACAATACAAATATTCTTTATTGCACACCTCACACAAACAAAGCACTTACAGAGAGAAACAATACAATAACATGTAGGTAGAGGTAGTCAACAGGAGGTCATATCGCTAAAGAGCGATCTCTTCTAGACAACCTTTGGGTATCGGAGAAAGAGATAAAACTAGATTATGCAGTAGGTGATGCAGAGATTATTATTAACCAAAAATCATAATAATTATAAAAAGTGAAACAGTTTTATTAGGCAGGCGTCCGATGTTTCACCAATAGCCCAGTCACTAGTCCATCATTTTCACCCAATAACCCGTTTTATTTAGATTCCATCAACCAGTAATAGTCCCTATACACCCCAGCGGGTGCTGTCTCCGTGCGCGTCCCGGGACACGGGCAGGGACAGCATCCGCGAGGTGTACTCCTTGCATTGCATTAAATTGTCAAAAGGGACTCTACGTGTTGGCTCAGTTGGTACTTTGTAGGTACCTAGCCCCACGCACGCCTCCCAAAGGTCCGGGACATCATGTACCGTGAGCGGGAAAGACATACATAAAAATAAAAATACATAAATAGCTCTATATATAAACATAAATACACAATCATACATATATACAAATATCACAAATACACATATATTATACATAAACAGTCAGCCAAAAAATACAATCAGGGTTAGGGGAGAGACAAATAATGTTCTTTAAGAAGGGATTTGAGGTTGCCAGTCCAGTCGATTATAACGTAGTTCAAGTTTTGCTGGAAATTCCAAATGTTAATGACGATGGTCGTCAAATCAAAATTTGTATCTAGCCATTTTTTTATGGAAATTAACTTGCCAAATTTAAACAGATGCCATTAATCTAGTAACAAAAGAAGTTGTTGAATTTGTAATTGTAAAATATTAAATCTGTAATATTTTCACCAAATATGTATACACCAAAAATTATTAAACGTTTTAACATTACTTAGTACGTTTTTGTACCCTCTACTATAGGATGTAGAGTTGATATTACCACCGATACATAAAAAAATGCAGCAAGCGCTCTTTGAATTTGGTGATACGCATCATCTGATTTAAAGACCGGTGGATCGGTGATCTAAACTAGACTTTATATTTAAGAATACAGGATTCATTTTACAACTCACAATGCCTCTCAAAGTGCGGTAGCGAGCGGTCTTCGAAGCCGTTGGGCACTCGCTTGCCGTTCAGCGCCTGCTGGCCCACGCAGGCAATCATCTGAGATATGTTGATATTCGACCCTGTTCAGATACAAATAAGGTATATATTACAATGCCAGCCAGCAGAAAAAATGTATAATGAATTCAATAGTCGCCCTTGAACTCGAGACCTTTTGCCTTCGTCTTAAGGTTCAAATTGTAGTTACCTTTTGATCCGCTCTGTGCCATGATAAGCGGCGCGTTGGTCGGATGCAACTCGCGAAAACACGCCTTGGCAGCCAACTCTCTGAAATTAAAATACTACATTTAATATTGCCTTAAATACGTTTCAGAAGTCGTCAATAAAGACATTATATTAAAAATCAAACGGGTGTAAACCCTAAATTTATTAGCATAAAATAGGAAATCTCCATGATAATATGTAGAGCAGGCGGACTTAAGCTGTTCTTGGCTTCAATGAAATATTAACTTAATAGCAAATCCCTTTACAATACCTGATACTGATACTACTCGGCTATACTAAATTCTCATTCATATTAGAATCCGTTATCACTGTAACGTTGCCTTCTCCATCTCCAGGATATAGGCGGACTCTAGCAGCCTGTCCTTGGCTTCCATGAATACTATTCTATTCTAAACTCTCCTCCATACTGTAACCTGGCTGGCACTGAAGTGTTCCCTTCTCCATCTCGAGGATATAGGTATCACACTTGGAGTAGCCGGACTCTAGCAATCACTTATCAGTGTGAACCTAATTACAACGGGCACAAAGTGCATTTTACTATACCTGATACTACTCAGCTCGCTAAGCATGACCGCTTCTAAACTCTCCTCCATAGTACAACCCGGCTGGCACTGAAGTGTTCCCCTCTCCATCTCGAGGATATTAGGTTAGGGTATAGGGCACTTGGAGTAGCCGGACTCTAGCAATCACTTATCAGTGTGAACCTAATTACAATGGACACAAAGTGCATTTTACTATACCTGATACTACTCAGCTCGCTAAGCATGACCGCTTCTAAACTCTCCTCCATAGTACAACCCGGCTGGCACTGAAGTGTCCCCTTCTCCATCTCGAGGATATAGGCGTCGCACTTGGAGTAGCCGGACTCCAGCAGCCTGTTCTTGGCCTCGATGAGCCGCTTGCCGGGGGTCACGTCGCTGATGCCGAAGCTGAAGCCGCGGTTCATCATGTAGTAGGACGCCATGCGAGCTAGCCTGGATAGGAACGAGAGAATGAGTGATAAATACACATTTTGAGCGGCGTGGTGCGTTCGCGCGTTTCTAAACATTAATGAATTTACACATACTCGTACTATAAATGCGTTCAGAAACTGGCAGTAATGACCAGCATTATATCAATGAGATTTATAAAAATAATTAACATGTGTCTGGCCGTAGGTAATTTTATTTATTATCATTTAAATATCGATATTGATAAAGTAATGACTTTCAAATTTCGAAGCGTGGCCCAGAGGTCAGAGCAAATCATGATCAACTAGATTTTGTTATGGAAATGTAGTTGGTGCAATGGCGGTTATTCTAATGGTTCCCGAACACATCATTGAAGATTTATTACATGTGTGTAGAATAGATAAAGTAGTGTATGCAACTGTACATAATTAGGCCTTAAAACACTCGTGTGACCCTAGAATTAAACTCGCTGACGCTCGTTTCATAAAACCACACTCGTATTTTAAGGCCTGTCATTTTTTTTTATTGGCCAAAAGTAAATTTAAAGCTACCAATAGAATTCTTATGCTTTTATAGTAACAAAATTGTATGACAACTATGGACCTAAACGCAGTATTTCGCGACCGAAACAGCAATTTACTTGATTTTCCATACAATGATTAGTACAAGTATCAAACTGTAACGTCATACTTCAATGTCAATTAGTATGAAACGTTTCGGCTGCCGCCAGCGAGATCCGTCTTTAACTCAACTTTTTGAGTATTTATGTTCTTTAATTGTAGTTGCTCCCATACAAACATTTGTTCCCCTCCAAAAACTGGTTAGAATGGCATCGTAAAAAATTTAGGACACAAGCCAATTAGATATTTGACATCCGTCATTCGATACAATAAACGTCAATGATGACATATGATGACATAAATTGTACTGACATGACAGCTGTCAAATATTGGATGTAAGCGCATTTTCTGCTGCGACTTACTTCGCGACCGACCTGTGACCTTGAGAGCTGTCCACGGCGCCACACATTATGCCGTAACTAGTTCCCGATACGTCTAGGTGCCGAAACTCTGTTAAAAGTGTATGGAACCGAAGCAGCACATTGTTCGACTCCGAATGTCTGTTGTAATTATTGGAAGTCATGGTATTGGGCGTACCTCCACATGCCTCTAACCGCGTGCTCCTCGCCCCAGTCCCGCAGCAGGATGTAGAAGATGCTGCTCTTGGTGCCGGAGCCCAGGGTGCTCTTGTCCATGGAGCCGCACAGCAGCGAAGAGTTCCGGATTATCACGTCTGTGTAGGAAATATAACTTTCTCAAACATGCAATGAAATGTCGTCATTACGTGCGTTATAACAGGCTTCAAAGTATCACGTTTCGGGCGGAACAACTCGAGAGAACTGTAAAGGGATTTGATACAAAATTGAAGGCCTAGACCGATAAGTATTTTTTATTTTATTGAATGTAAACATGGCGTCTGTGTTCATGAACAGGCAGGCAGCTTCAGATGTTTATTTTTCTAATGGCTGAATGGTTATCGGTCCAAAAATATCCGCGTTAATGCCTATTTTGAGTGGTGTATTTTACACTACTGCCGAAGGAAAGGAGGGTATGTATGTATGTATCTATGTTTGTATGTCTTATTCTTTGGCTGGCATGCCCTGCAGCCTAAACCGTTTGACGGATTTCGACATATGAGGTGTCGTTGGATTCCTCTTAATCGTGGGAGTGACATAGGCTATAACATTTGCAAAAAAACAGTTGGTTATTTGAAAAATCTCTTAATTCCACTTGTTTATTTCATTGCATATGTTTGAGTAAAGCAATATGCATGCCTGGCCCTGAAAAGGGCTTGCCGGCTCCGTATCACTATCCGGTCTATACCTACTCACCCGGCAAGCCCTTCTTTCCCGGCGTCTGCAGTAATGTACAGTCGACGACAAAAATACGTTTACACTTTTGCACCTTGTTCCATTGCAATAAGGCGAATAGTGTAAACGTATTTTTGGCGTCGACCATTCCATATAATTATTTCAGATATTCATAATGGACGCATTTCGAAAATCTTATATATGGCAAAGATATTGCAAGATTATGACAAGAAAAACACATCATCATCCCAGCAATTTTCCTAAAGTCCGAGTCCGCTTACCGCGAGGTGCCAACCTAAATCCAAGATTGGCGTAGGTATGAAACCGACTGCCATCTGACCTTCCAACCCAGTGCGAAAACTAGACATTTCAAAAATAAACTTAGACGTGTCATGTTTAAGTTTCTTTTTGAAAAACCCAGTGGTACGAGCCGGGGGTGCCTTATCGCTACGAGTAAGCTACATTGGCTTGAAATAAAAATACAAACGAAAAGCCAATTTGTGACAAGTTACCCTCTACTCTACTTACATGAATCTTGAATGCACATGTCCTTGTTGCTAGTGTAGTTCTTCCCTTTCGTTTCTAAGTTCGCCTTCACCTCACAGCGCTTGTTCGGTTTTAGGATCAAACTGGAACCAAGCAAGTGATACATAAGTTATACTTGAGTCATTTCTTTTTACATATCTTGTATACTGCAGTTTGCGTGATTCACGGTCTTAGAGCATACATAACTGGAGTAGCCTTTCAGTAACTTACCCCTTTGTAGAAAACCTTGCAAAATGTGCAAAAAATCATACAAACACAATTCTCACAAGCGATTAATGGTCATTCACAAAATCGCCTCGCAAGAGAACACTGATCATAAAAATGTCCGCATGTTGCTGTAAGCACTTGATATTATAAACGTTCAACCACATAATGGTACTCCAGTTATATATGATCTAAGTTCACGGTACATAGATAGTATGGTAGGTTTATGTCACTCACCTTAACATCTGCTTGCAGGTCCATAATCGGCTTGGTTTCAGTATAACGGACGGAGGAATGTCTATCTTCGTAGGAGCCGGACAGTAGGTAGTCGGCCAGTTGTTGCGCTTCCTCGTGAATCAGGAAGGTGTCACGTTGTGTGGGTAGTTGAACTATACTTAATGTTAGTAGTCTTGTCTGTTCGGAAGTGGAACATCCTCGGATGTTCCGCCTGGAGCAGAGGTCTAGGTCACTCACCTAAAGATCTGCTTGCCGGTCCATAATCGCCTCGGCTTCAGTATAGCGGGTGGGGGCATGTCTATCTTCATAGTGGCATCAGGGCCGGACAGTAGGCAGGCGGCCAGTTGTTGAGCTTCCTTGTGAATCAGGAAGGTGTCACGTTGTGTGGATAGTTGAAATATACCTAATGTTATAAGTCTTGTCTGTTCGGAAGTGGAACATCCTCGGATGTTCCGCTTGGAGCAGAGGTCTAGGTCACTCACCTAAAGATCTGCTTGCCGGTCCATAATCGCCTCGGCTTCAGTATAGCGGGCGGGGGCATGTCTATCTTCATAGTGGCATCAGGGCCGGACAGTAGGCAGGCGGCCAGTTGTTGAGCTTCCTTGTGAATCAGGAAGGTGTCACGTTGTGTGGATAGTTGAAATATACCTAATGTTATAAGTCTTGTCTGTTCGGAAGTGGAACATCCTCGGATGTTCCGCTTGGAGCAGAGGTCTAGGTCACTCACCTAAAGATCTGCTTGCCGGTCCATAATCGCCTCGGCTTCAGTATAGCGGGCGGGGGCATGTCTATCTTCATAGTGGCATCAGGGCCGGACAGTAGGCAGGCGGCCAGTTGTTGAGCTTCCTTGTGAATCAGGAAGGTGTCACGTTGTGTGGATAGTTGAAATATACCTAATGTTATAAGTCTTGTCTGTTCGGAAGTGGAACATCCTCGGATGTTCCGCTTGGAGCAGAGGTCTAGGTCACTCACCTAAAGATCTGCTTGCCGGTCCATAATCGCCTCGGCTTCAGTATAGCGGGCGGGGGCATGTCTATCTTCATAGTGGCATCAGGGCCGGACAGTAGGCAGGCGGCCAGTTGTTGCGCTTCCTCGCGGGTGAGGAATGTGTCGCGTTGGGTGAGGAGGTAGCCGCCGGTGATGAAGTCCTGTGTGGCCGCGATAAGGAGCTCCCCGTTACGGGGGGTCACGAGGTTGGACTTGTTCTGTGTTGACGTAGAAAATATGTCATTGTACAGTCGAGTTCTCCAATATCTATACAGACAACCTTTCAAAAATATCTGTACACGGGCTTTATTATTACTGACATAAGACACATGTGTAGATATTTTTGAAAGGTTGTCTGTATAGATATTGGAGAACTCGACTGTACTTAAATGAAAATTAATCGCTTTTTTTTCGTTAATATACCACATGTTAATAGGGGTGTAGACGCTAAATAAAATAGTTAATAATGTTGTATTTCCTCAAAGGGAGTTTTAAATGTAGTCACATGGAGAAAAAAACAACGCAAGAGGTTAAATAATCACAAAGTTATAAGTATCCAAAGTTTTAAGAGGGGGTATATCCCCTTTCCGCAAAACGCACTTTCATATGAAACGATTGTCATTTACTATGGCTCGAGGATCGTGACGTCATGATCTCCGAGCGTTTTCTCTCTCTAACAAGCAACATTAAAACGGTTGTAGCTTCGTAAGTTTTTGAGATATTTGAATGAGATTTTCGTCATTAGGCATATTTTTTTTGCCTTCTTTCTTTTGAAGGAATAATAAATTTTGAGTCTACACCCCTATTGGGCCAATCAACTATGTGTGGTTGCTCATTGCCACACTTGGTAGTTACATATCCTGGAAAACTCCAATCGATGATTTTAAAGTTTTTGTGACAATAATATACATATTTTATTGTAGGGCATCTTCAAAGCATGCTAGGAGATCATATTTTTTCTAAGTAACTAAGGTCTTTAACTCTGTCTTCTGGCTTACTGGGACAGAATAACAACAAGAAACAGTTAATTGACCGAATTGATCGATTGTAAACCTTACCCCCATTAGAATAAGCGCTTCGGCCCTGGCTTCCTCAGTCTGCGGCAAGTGCATGTTCATCTCATCGCCATCAAAATCCGCGTTGTACGGCGTACACACGCACTCGTTGAATCTGCAAATCGAATTTGAACACTATAACGCACTCCATTAAGTCAAATTTCACATAACATATTAGTTAGACTATAAAAGCTTGCAATGGGGAATGCATGAAAATATTAAATGTGCCTGTTTTTTTTTTGGTGATATAAATAACCTTTAGCACCAGAAAAATGTTTCACATATTTCAGCTGCGTCAATTATTTTTGAAAAATATACGGTTTAGGAAACTTACTTATGTTTTGGGGTAAGGACGGTCAATAGACACTTTGCTTGATCCGTCTCATATTACAAAAAAATATCTTAAATATCTGTGGTAATCTGACACTGGTAATGACAAATATAGCTGCTGCAACTGTCAATGTCATTGTCAGTGTCAGTTTACCACAGATATTTATGATATTTTTTTGGAATATAAGACCGATCGAGGAAAGTGTCATCCCTAAACCAAAACTTAAATAAGTGAAGAAACTATTTATATTTTTCAAAAAAAATTGATGCAGCTTACAAATCTGAAACTTTTTTCCTGATGCTAGGGAAGGTTATTTCTATCACCAAAAAAATAATCAGGCATTTCTAAAATTTTCGTCCAAACCCAATTGCCATTCAGATTTGGATCTAATACCGTTCAATTAGGGTTGATATTGCAAGGTTACCTGAAAGTCCTCTGCGGCTGCACCTTCGCTTTATGGCACATGATGGACAGCTTGTGGAGCGACGGCTGCCGGTTGAAGAGGACGAGGTCACCGTCCACCAGGTGCCGCTCCACTACATCGCCGCACTGGAAGATTAACCTTCAGTAAGCGGCATTCCATTTGTGTTACAACCACAGAACTCTAAATACTATAGAAGGGGTATCAAGCGCGGTTTGTATCGGGAGCGGTGTCGCCTCATCCCCTCCGCGTCGCCTACAACTGCGTGAGCGACTGCACGCCGATCAGGTGACGTTGGCGCGAAATAGTGGCGCGCGTGCCACGCCCACATCGCCTTTCTATAGTATTTCGTGTTCTGTGATAACAACAATATTGTCTACTAGCTTCCGCCTGCGACTTTGTCTGCGTGGACTGGACCCGGGATAAAAACTATCCTATAGTTTAATCCAGACTATAAACTATCTTCGTGCAAAATTTCATCTAAACCGGTTGAGCTATTTAAGCGTGATTGAGTAACAAACTCAATACTAATATTATAAATAGGATAGGATCTTTACTTTGTGACTCTTGATGGGACGCACAATTTGGACATAATAGTTTTTTAAGAGAAATGTCGGTTACTTTGCTTTGTCTCGCTGGGCAGAGATATACCCGCACGCCGATTTGATGCGTGGAGGATATCCTACATGTATCCTCCTCCATTGCACCCACAAGACACGCGTTAAATACGAAGGCAGAAGATCAGCCAGTTTTGTTCGGCAGTTAGTTCCATAGTCAGATTCTTACGACCTGCAGCTGAGACGCGCCTTCGCGATCTTCCGTTCCGTCGATCACGAGTTACAAGGATCCATAGACCACCATTAGACGGGTGTGCTTGATTGCCACCGACGTTGTATGAAACTGACCTTGAGTTCCTGCGCGATCTTCTCCCGGTTGCCGTACTTGAGGTACTTCTTGTGCGGCAGGCCTCGCTGCTGCACGTAGTTGGCTCCTGGATGATGATCAGGCCCGCTGCGGACCAGCTGACGCAGCCACTGCAGGTTGACTACGTGTCTCACCTTGAGTTCCTGCGCGATCTTCTCCCGGTTGCCGTACTTGAGGTACTTCTTGTGCGGCAGGCCTCGCTGCTGCACGTAGTTGGCTCCTGGATGATGATCAGGCCCGCTGCGGACCAGCTGACGCAGCCACTGCAGGTTGACTACGTGTCTCACCTTGAGTTCCTGCGCGATCTTCTCCCGGTTGCCGTACTTGAGGTACTTCTTGTGCGGCAGGCCTCGCTGCTGCACGTAGTTGGCTCCTGGATGATGATCAGGCCCGCTGCGGACCAGCTGACGCAGCCACTGCAGGTTGACTACGTGTCTCACCTTGAGTTCCTGCGCGATCTTCTCCCGGTTGCCGTACTTGAGGTACTTCTTGTGCGGCAGGCCTCGCTGCTGCACGTAGTTGGCTCCTGGATGATGATCAGGCCCGCTGCGGACCAGCTGACGCAGCCACTGCAGGTTGACTACGTGTCTCACCTTGAGTTCCTGCGCGATCTTCTCCCGGTTGCCGTACTTGAGGTACTTCTTGTGCGGCAGGCCTCGCTGCTGCACGTAGTTGGCTCCTGGATGATGATCAGGCCCGCTGCGGACCAGCTGACGCAGCCACTGCAGGTTGACTACGTGTCTCACCTTGAGTTCCTGCGCGATCTTCTCCCGGTTGCCGTACTTGAGGTACTTCTTGTGCGGCAGGCCTCGCTGCTGCACGTAGTTGGCTCCTGGATGATGATCAGGCCCGCTGCGGACCAGCTGACGCAGCCACTGCAGGTTGACTACGTGTCTCACCTTGAGTTCCTGCGCGATCTTCTCCCGGTTGCCGTACTTGAGGTACTTCTTGTGCGGCAGGCCTCGCTGCTGCACGTAGTTGGCTCCTGGATGATGATCAGGCCCGCTGCGGACCAGCTGACGCAGCCACTGCAGGTTGACTACGTGTCTCACCTTGAGTTCCTGCGCGATCTTCTCCCGGTTGCCGTACTTGAGGTACTTCTTGTGCGGCAGGCCTCGCTGCTGCACGTAGTTGGCTCCTGGATGATGATCAGGCCCGCTGCGGACCAGCTGACGCAGCCACTGCAGGTTGACTACGTGTCTCACCTTGAGTTCCTGCGCGATCTTCTCCCGGTTGCCGTACTTGAGGTACTTCTTGTGCGGCAGGCCTCGCTGCTGCACGTAGTTGGCTCCTGGATGATGATCAGGCCCGCTGCGGACCAGCTGACGCAGCCACTGCAGGTTGACTACGTGTCTCACCTTGAGTTCCTGCGCGATCTTCTCCCGGTTGCCGTACTTGAGGTACTTCTTGTGCGGCAGGCCTCGCTGCTGCACGTAGTTGGCTCCTGGATGATGATCAGGCCCGCTGCGGACCAGCTGACGCAGCCACTGCAGGTTGACTACGTGTCTCACCTTGAGTTCCTGCGCGATCTTCTCCCGGTTGCCGTACTTGAGGTACTTCTTGTGCGGCAGGCCTCGCTGCTGCACGTAGTTGGCTCCTGGATGATGATCAGGCCCGCTGCGGACCAGCTGACGCAGCCACTGCAGGTTGGCGGGGAACACGCGCTCGGGGTACGTGAGGATCTTGGCTACATGCACTGGCACGCCCACCTGGGGATATCAATGAGAATAAGACAGACTTCAAGCCTTCTCTCCTTATGTGGGTTCTTTGCTCTGTGTCTGGCGTTGCAGTTGGTGGAACACAATGCAATAGAAATACTCTATATTGGCCACCCAGAAAACAATACATGAAATCCTCGATATAAACTAAAGTAGAATTCTATAAATGAGACTTTATAAAACATTAAAGTAATACTATGCTGCCTGTCCGAAAGTCAAGGAATGGCATCAACTGTATTGGCATGAACGTGTGTGACCTATTTCTGCTTACCTTATCCATGTCTGCGGTATTAGAAAGTAAAAAATGGTTGCCTGTAAAGTCGGTTTCCGGACGATAATTTTACGTGATACGTCATAATAAAACATTGATGAAAAATTGCATAACACGTATTTACTCATTTATCGTTAGGAATACTCCTGTGAAGTTTCGAATAAAATAGTCGATCTAATCTTGTTTCCCCATACAAACTTTGGACCTCCATTTCACCCCCTTAGAAAGTGAATTTTGAAAAAAACCTTTCTTAGTAACCTACGTGCCAAATTTGGAATATCTAGAACCAGCGGTTTGGGCTGTGCGTTGATTTTTCGTGCGCTTCATCGATCTATAAGACGTTATCACGTCAAAAAGCATGGCATGTTTGATAAGTAGACAGTACCTCTTGTATTTGCAAGTTGGGGTCAGGTGAGATGACGGTCCGACTGGAGAAGTCCACGCGCTTCCCGGAGAGGTTCCCTCGGAAGCGGCCCTGCTTGCCCTTGAGGCGCTGCACCAAGCCGCGCCCGGGCTTCTTCGGCTGTAGACAAGACACGTGTGTTACAAGTATAATCAATCGGTGGGTCCACGCCAGACGCACGCTCGCCCGAGCCAGTCCACATGGCCGTTGGGGTGGAAAGGTTCTCGAGTGGCGACCACGTGCCGGAAGGCGCGGCGTGGGTAGGCCCCCCACAAGGTGGACTGATGACATGGTAAAGGTCGCGGGAGTCCGCTGCGATGCGGGTGGTGCAGGACCGGTCAATTTGTTGTTGGGGGAGGCCTATGTCCAGCAGTGGATGCGTTTCGGCTGATATGATGATGATGATGATGATGACTTCTGATTGAGTAGTACCTGCATAGAGAGCGGGATGCCGGACATCTCGCTGTTGATGTAAAGCGCCGCGTGCAGCTGCAAGTAGTCCCAGTCCTCCTGCACCAGCTCGCTCTTGCCGCCGCTGGCCATGTGCCGCGCTATGACATCATTTATCAGCAGGATCTCCGACTGCTTCATTGTGAGGTCGTCTTCATTCCTGGAAGAATTGGCGTCGTTATTACTGGGTGGGGAGCAGGCATACTAAAGATAGTCGTAGAAGGGCATAGCGGGATACCTGGTTGCGTTTGCAAATAAATCGCGAGTTTTTTTTTGGCATTTTGCAACATTGAAAAAAAAAAAAAATACACAAAAAAAGTAAAAAAACAAGTAAAAACAATTGTGTTACGAAAAAGATTAAATACTGTTAAAAGGGCTGTTAGAGCAATTTATAACCTCGGGTCGCGTGAGTCATTAAGAGAATTTTTCAAGGAAACAGATATTCTAACACTGCCGTCGCTATACGTATTTGAAATAATAATGTATGTTAGGAAGAATTTATACAACTACCCAACAAACACTGATAGGCCCAAGGTTACCAGAAGCGCAGGGAAGCTCAAAACAACTTTTTACAGGCTAGTAAAAGCGAAAAAGTCGTTCTTGGGAAATTGTATAAAATTCTACAATAAAATTCCAAAACACATTACCGAACTTACTGACTCTAAATTCAAATCTGTCGTAAAACGGACACTCATTTCAAAAGCATACTATAAGATAAACGACTACATCATGGATAGGGATATTTGGCAGCGATAAAATCCTGCACTAGAAACCTGTCGTAAAATAAATAGGCTTTCTACTGTAGCAATGTAATTTTAAAATTTTATAATACTCTGATACTGATATGATATATTGTATACTGTTTTGAAAAAATGACACCTCGCCGAGTTTATTACGCCGGTTCTTCTCGAGGCAGAGGTTTACTTTCCGAACCGGTGGTAGTTTATCGACATTCATAGGTGCATGTAATATGCCTAAATTGAAGAATAAATCACTTTGACTTTGACTTTGACTTCGACTGTGCGTTGCGACAATGCCAAAAAGGTCAGCTCAGTTTTGCTTTGCTCGCGCGAGCACTGATATTCTGCTAGTACCTCAGGTCACGACGCAGGTGAAATAATAAAATCTATCTATCTATCTTCAATGGCTCACCGACCCAAAGTGGGTCTTGGCCTCAAACACGAGTTGTCGCCGCTTGAGCCGATCTTGCGCCATCTCCCTCCAGTTTATGGCTTTAAGAAAGCTTACGATACGGTGCGCCCCGTATACAATACTCAGGAACTTGAACATCCCCAAAAAGCTAGTAGACTTGATCAAAGTGACCGCAAAAGAGAGTCAAGTGAGGGTAAAGGTTGAGTTTGCAGTAGTATGCTCAACCCACCAATGGAGTTGCAGCTGATCGACCCCTGAAGCATCCACAAAATGGGCCGGGAGGAAATGACTGACGAAGTTGATAGTACGCATCATTTTAAACATTCGCATCGATATTCGCATTCGCATCAAATGATGCGAATTTTTTGCGAATGCGAATGCGTGCATGTTGCGTTGAGTTCACTACGCCGGCCACACGTCGCCGTCGAGTCGCACATGCCGCACATGCGCAATGCGCGCAGACCGGTATATACGTGATAAATTTTGACCAAAATGAAGCATTCGTAGATTTGTACCCCGCTGGTTGTTTGTGATTACTTGATTAGTTCGCCTTGTGTTTTTGGAGTTTTGGTCAAGTTTAGTTTTTTTTTTCTTTTCCTTGACATTTGCATTCGCATTCACACATTCGCATCCTAAATATTCGCATTAATGTGACATTCGTGACATCCCTAGTGGGTACACAGTATACTAACGTGCCGGCCTTGATGTCGGACACGACGCTGGGCCGGATGCACAGCGGCGGCACGGGCAGCCGCGTGAGGATCAGGTCCTCGGGCCGGGAGATCTTCGCGTTCATGCCGAGCAGCGCGATGTCCTCGTCGGGGATGCGGCGGAACACGTTCAGGACCTAAGGGAATGGGTTTCACTTAATTACCATGAAATCATCTCATCGTCAATCAGAAATATCATGAAGGACACATTGAATGACATCGGAAGTTAAAACCAATAGGGGTGTGGACGCCAAATAAAATAACCAATGATGATGAATTTTCTCGAAAATGGATTAAAAATATTGTCAAATGGAGAAAAAAGTAAAGCGGGGGATTAAATAATCACAAAGTTATGAGTGTTCAAAGTTTTATGAGGGGGTATATTCTATCCCTTCATATGAAACGATTGTCATTTGCTATGCGGGTATCGTGATGTCACGATCCCCGTGCGTTTTCTCTCTCTAACAAGCAATATTAAAACGGTTGTAACTTCGTAATTTTTTGAGATATCAGAATGGGATAGGCACTGGGCATATTTTTTGCCTTCTTTCTTTTCGAGTAATAATAAATTTTGAGTCTACACCCCTATCATGTTGAATGTACAATCAGGGTTAAAATCCGCTTTGTGGCTAATATAAAAAAAAATAGAAATCCAACTTTATAGTCTTATTTTTTTAAAGTAAATGTATATCCTACTAATATTGTAAATTAACAAGTTTGAATGTTTGTGTGTGAAGCAGCTTTAGATGAAATTTGACATAGAGTTAGTTTATAAACTGTATTAAAACATAAGATACTTTTTATCACGAAAATACCCCAAAGGAATGAAATTAATGATGAAAGTTGATAAAGGACTTCACTAGTAGAAATTATGGGTAGCAGTAGTTTTATTACTTAGTAGTAAAGTAGTATAGTAATAAAACATTATACAACACTCAACATTCCTAATTTGACAATGTTTCAATGGTGAATATATATCAGTATATATATTCACCATTGAAACAAATATAGTAGCAAGATAAAATAAGACTGAATGAACAAACAGGATAAAATATTAACAATTACCTGCAAAGGGCTAAGCTCAATAATCAGTCCGCTTTGCACCATGGTCGCCACCTCTTTATTCGACTGTTTCGCCTCATGGAACTGCTTCAACACCTTCTGCACAATTGGGTCCGATTGCTTCTTCGTCCTGTACCTATCATGGACAATCTTCAGGATCCCTGCGGAGCTCTTCTTTACTATACCATTCAGGGCTTCGCAGGAGGGGCACTTTGTGCATGTCTTGGCCTTTTTCAGGACAGCAGCTCTTAGCGCTTTCTTGTGTAAGTAAGAGAGTTCCGGGTTGAGGAATTTGCGGCGGAAGGATTTTTTTAGGGTCTCTTGGAGCATGACTTTGGAACATTCCTGTTTTAGAATAAAAACTTATAAGTATATAAGTAACATAAAATATAACAAATAGTATGGAATATGATATGAAATGTATTTATTTACACTTAGGCTCATTTTTTGACTAAGTATTGTGTTGAAATGTCACTAAATATTTCTATTGAAGTCTTTCCTAAATTATAAGGGCTATGAAATTCAATGAAATTCATTTTTATTATTTTTTTAAATCAATTTTTCACTAATTTAAATATTTTCATTAACATACCTTACAGATGCTCTGTAGGATAGTGATGATGGACCGGAAGTAGCCCACATGGAACACGGGCAGTGCCAGCTCGATGTAGCCAAAATGGCCGACACACTCCGCCAGGCCCAGACCACAGGTGTCACAGTTTGCATTTTTCTGGTTTGTGCCCTAGGGTAGAAATGGAAATAAATATTTATTATATATTTTATTTTTTGTAGAATATTGACACAGTGAGAGATGGCACTAGAGTTGCTATCATAATTTAATATTTGCATTATAGTGATTTGGTGGATTTAGTGATGAAAGATAATTCATCAAGAAGGCAAACTGGCAGACCTTTATCTTTTATTTATCAAAAATGTATATGCACACTCACAGCACCTACTACAGAGATCAACGCCAATTTGTTGCATTATGAAGAAAAAAAAGAAATCATACCATCCTCCTGTCCAGCACTCCATAAGCAGCAGGCAAGCGTTGTCCATCTTGAGCGTAGAGGTTCTTGGTGATCACCCGGATGTGCGCCGCCTGCTGGATGTCCGACCCGCTGTCCACGTTGAACGTGACATGGGAACTAAACAACAAAATATACTCTGCATTGTTTTACTTAGAACTCATTATAATTATTTATTAAAAATATTTCATGATACGCCGAAAAGAACACAAGACACATAAAAAGGAAACAGTCCAAAATACCAAACATTTGGGGAAAATTAAGGTGGAGTTGGATCATTTGTACCATATCTTTTGGTATACTTATTTTCTAGTTATAAATAATATTACTAATACTATTTCTACGCTATGCTTTATGCTTTAGGTAAGCTTTATACATACCTTAAATCAAAATTCTAGCTACAAATGATGAAATAAAAGCATAAACTTATCTATATAGTAAAATAAAATACGCGTTCAGAAGTAAACATAACCTAACTTACATTTTTCTACCGACGTCCGTTTCACGATATTGCTCTTTAGGCATATTTAATAATTATGCAGACACTTAATTAAATTACATTTCACATTAAACATAGTATTTATTACGATTCATCTATGATTTAAATCATTTGGCCCTGAGAGTCATGCCTATCACTACATAACACCATCCTGTCCACTGAGTAGATATGTGCCTGTCAAAAAGTTGTCAATAAGCAGTCAGTGTGTTTGAGTTCCATTAAAAACACCTCAAACTTTATAATCGATGATGGCGCGTAGCGTTATAGTGGCACCACACTTGCGGTATTCGCCCAAATATTCGTACTGCATATTTTTCCTTCCTACGGCAAATGAAAGAGAGGCAACGATGCAACGCGAACACGCAACCCCAAGTGTGGTATGACCTTTAAATCGATTACGACTTGATTATCGTCGCAATGTATTGAAATTGATTTGCTGGAAAATATTTAATAAGCTTTGTAGAAACACTGCTACATTATGATGTAATGCGGCTCTGATATTTCTGTAACTAGAAAATGAACAAGAACAAAGTACATTTAACTGATACCTAGATACGAATTTTACGCATTGACAGATCTCGCAAAGTTTTTACACTACTTTCTTTTATATGTACGTCTGAATAGTTTTAAAACATTGCAGATTGCAGCTACAAGTAATCTATTGACAAATCGTTAATTTCATTAATTTTGAAAAACAACTCTGCATTTACTCCATCGTTTTTTGCTAACAGTACTTCCGCATTTCCGCCTTCACTCCTTCCCAGCCGTTTAATAAAAAAAAGGGCCGCGATCTTTTTAATCTGTGGCTCAGCGCGCCGTTTTTTGGCTTGTCAATCGAAACCACGCAACAATTTTCTCTAGATATTTGCTGTAAATTTAAGTAATTTCTTGATGTTTTATCCAAAGAAACATTGCTATCGATGCGCCACATAAAGTTGCGTGAAGTATAAGCCCGGTGTGCTCGAAAATCAGTGTGATAATCGTTGTGCCGCCTTGGTGACCCGCGAACTCATAACATGCCTCTGTTGAAAAGAAAAGCGTTTGAGAAATCCACGGCGTCCGGGTACTTGCGGGATGACGATGAAGTCTTCCACTGCGAAATCACCGACGAGATCTTCAAAGACTATGAGTGAGTTGTCGTAGACATGAAAATCCCGCGCATTTTTCGGACAATGATAGATAATAGTGTTTTTGGTCGGCTAGAAAGAACGCTGACATTGTTAACGGGCGGGAGACAGCGTAATTACGTGAGCGTGACACGATGTTTGGCGACGTCGCTGTCTCGCGGTGCCGCGGCGTGATCCTTATTCATGTTTTTGTTGTTATTTTGTTTGCAGAGAATATTGTGAGAGGATCATATTGGTCAACTCCATGGTGTGGTCGTGTGAGATGACAGGGAAAAACAACTTGACCTATGCAGAGGCACTGGAAAGTGAGAAAGCTGCTAGAAGGTCACTGAAAGACTTCCCCATGGAGCTTAGGATTCCTATTCTGTACTTGGCTTCGAAGACCAAACGGAGTTCATTCGCTGAGATGGCAGAGGATGTGTTCAACTTTGTGAGAGAGCGGTTCTTTGTAGGGGAGACGGTAGAAGCTTGCCTAGAGGGGGACTCCTGGCAGGAGGCTCACATCCTCTCCATCACAGCACAGAAACAGCCTCCAGGAAGGTCAGTACTTATCTAAGAAGGATATTCTAATGTTAAATATTCCATTATTGGAACTGAATATAGTTATGCAATGGGGAGTTTTGACATGAGCCTATTCTTTGTGTTCAATTACAAATTATGTTTGTTGCTAAATTGCTAGTGTATTCAGTTTGGAATGTCCCTAAGTACCCTCCCTGTTCACATCTTATCATAGGCACTAATCTAGCTGATACAAATAGTTTTTTTATCAACTTTTTTTATAGAAAAGTACAATATATTTGGCCTTTAAAAAGTTCATTGACCTAATATATAAAAGCAATAAATTAATCTACCTCTCATCTATTTTATACAAGTAAATAAGAAACAAGGTCACTCAATTGTATTAAGCTAAAAATTATGCTGTTGAGATAACTTGTCATAAGCCGTGTCTACACCGACGCATGCTCGGCCGAGCATGCCTTGCCTGAGCGTGCGCGATCAGTATAGACATGCTTCGGCAAGCCCCGCCTTACCCTAGCCTGCGCGCTCAGTGTAGACATGCCTCGGGCGTGGTGTGCGGCCGAGCATGCGTTCAGTGTAGACACAGCTATAGACAATTTTTCTATGTTGTTGTCAACATAATATATAGAGGTATTATCAATACATAAGCCCTGTTAGGGCACAGCATTATTATCTTATGGATAACATGCATTTTTTACATTAAATTCCTTATGTTACTCCATATTTTTCCTCATTAATTAATCACCTAACATGTTTAGGTACTAATAAAAAATACATGTAGTACTTTTGTAATTTTTGTAAAGCCCTGAATACTACAAATCTTGTATAAAATATACAGTCAAAAAGTTTTTTGTTCCCTTCAGGAAATCCTCCATCACTAATGTTATTAATTTCACGAAACAATGTTGCACAATAATAGCAATCATGGCTCATATCTAGGAAATAATCATATGACTTTTGATTTCTGGACTTAACTATTATTGTTCTCAAATGAAACTGATATTCAAGGGCCCTTCAAATTTTAAACTTGTAAGAACTATATCTTAAATTAAACATCCAAGGAAAGGGTCAACATATATGTACTTTAATTACAGCAAAGTTCTTCTTCCTGCCTCATCATACTGCTACGAAGTGGAACAGTACCAGGAAGACAACCCAGCCGGGGGCAAGATCGGCCTCGCGCCGCACGACCGCGTGCGGCGCCGCAAGGGCATCTACTCGCGCGACAAGAACAGGCTGTTTCTTAAGCAGTTTGTGGAGCAGTCTTGCGGCATCATCGTTATCAAGGTAAGGCACAGACTAATTACAGTGAAGTGGTTCTTCCCTCCTGATTGTACTGCTATGAAGTGGAACAATTGACCTGGGGGGAAGATCGACCGTCTACTCGTGCGACAAAAACAGGCTGTTCCTTAAGCAGTTCGTGGAGTAGTCTTGTGGCATCATAGTTAACAAGGTCAGGCACATACTTTTATTACAGAATAGTGTGTCTCCCTACCTCATCATACTGCTTCGAAGTGGAACAATCCGGCGGGGGCAAGATCGACCTCTCGCCGCACGACCGCGTGAGGCACCGCAAGGGCCTCTTTACGTGCGACAAGAACCGGCTGTTCCTTAAGCAGTGTGTGGAGCAGTCTTGCGACATCATCGTTATCAAAGCCAGGCACAGACTTATATTACAGTAAAGTGAGTCTCCCTGCCTCATCATACTGCTACGAAGTGGAACAATCCGGTGGGGGCAAGATCGACCTCTCGCCGCACGACGACGTACGGCACCGCAAGGGCCTCTTCTCTTGCGACAAGAACGGGCTTTTCCTTAAGCAGTTCGTGGAGCAGGCCAGGGGCATCATCGTTATCAATCAAAAAGGTTAGGCACACTAGAGTACCAAGAGAACATACCTCTGCGCAAATACGATGTTCGGCAACAGTAAAAATTAATTGTTTTTACATCACCAACAAACAGATCTTACGAAAACAATCGGCAAGGTAAATATATTTTTTTATACATAAAGATTGGAATTATAATACCCTATTCTATCATATTATGAGCTTACAATTAGATTAGTAAGTAGTAAGTATTAGTAAGTCTAGTCTAAACTATTTATATAACTATTTTTATGCTTTGGGCTGGAAAACCCAAAGTATGTTGGCCTTGACGCGTGAAATAGTCTGTTAATCGTAGACCCGCTTTAAATTAGTCAAGTTAAGGGTGCCTGTACATGTTTTCATAGCTGTAGCTGGAGCTACGTGTCAAATGTATGAAAACAGCATATCATAGCTCTGGTGGAAAGGCACCCTAACCCTGCTAGTTACTCTGTTTCTATTGAATTCCTTTCATATATTGTGAAACCATTCTCATACTCTTTACATCATTGTTCTATAACACTCCTTGAGTCCATAGGTCTATCTAAAACAATTGTGATTGTTGAACAAATAAACCAATCTTTACAGAAATCGGCACTAGACAAATACAACATCAGCAAAGTGAACTTCGACCAGATATTCACTGGCAGCCCGCCAGAGTTCTCTCCCTCCAAGAAGCTGCTGAAGTCTCCCTCGAACAAGGCTCCGGCCAAGCCGGGCTCTGCCACCAAACTCAAGTCGGCCAAGAAGGGGACGCCGGATAAGAAGGGACAGCAGTCTATGGACAAGTTTGTTAAGAAGACTGATAAAAATGAACGTAAGTGGAATTATTTTAAAGTATCGATCAGTATAAGTACATCCTTAAATTAATAAATTTACTAATATTAGCTGAGTTCATAAATATATTATGTTCCCAAAGGTTCAAAATGAATGAGCAACAATACAAATACTCTTTATTGCACACAGGTGGTCTTAACACAGAGCGATATCTTTCAGACAACCTTTGGGTAACTGAGAAATTGCAACAAATAATACAACCTTATTTGATCAATTAGTCTGCACATCTTTTCCAATTCGACTGTACCTACAAGTATTGTAGCTTTATTAAAAATTTGGGGCCACTTTGAGCATAATAAAATTAATAATTTATAATAGGTACCCGCTAGACATCTGTTAAGGTGTATTTACTACGATTTGGTTGGTCGTTAGCTGCGTCTACACCGGACGCTTGCCTCGGCCGAGCGTGCGCGCTCAGTGTAGACGCGCCTCGGCGAGGCGTGCGGATGAGTGGCTGTAGACACGGCTAGTGAATCTACATACAAAGATTAATCACGCTAACATAAACAACCTATTTTTAATCCCCGACGCATAGAGAGGGGTGTTATAAGTTTAACGTGTCTGTGTATTGGTCTGTGGTATCGTAGCTCCCAAACGGATGGACCGATTTGAATGCGGTATTGTTTTGTGTCATAGATAATTTTAAACCGAGTGTTCTTAGCCATGTTTCATCAAATTCGGTTCAGCCGTTTTTGAGTTATTGAACTTTGAAATGAAAAAATCGAGGGTTTTTCAACTTTTCTAAGTTGTAGTTATTTTAACGATAACATTTCTAAATTCATATGTTTCCCCAAAGCACCCAAACCAAAGACCCCATCAGACCCGGCAGCCAAGAAGAGCGCGCAAGAACTGGCAGTAAAGATGCGCCGCGCCGAGGAGGAGATGCGGCAGCGGAAAGAAGAAGAGAAGGCCAAGAAGAAGGCCTACCTCAAGGAGTGGCAGAAGGTCAAGGAGGACCAGGAACTTGAGGACCATAAGGTCAGTGGTTCATCAGCAAATTATGTCCCACTGCTGAGCAAACCCCTCCCCCCTCTGTTTCCATTCATCGCGGTCTTGAGCAATATCTGGCCAGTATTTTGACCAAGTTATCCCGCCATCGCCGACGAGGTCTACCGCGCCTCCGTTTTGAGTTTTGGGGGGCTTCCACTCCGTGGTCCCTTTGGCCTACAGCTCATTCGGCATGCGGTAGACGTGACCAGCCCAGTCCCACTTTAACTTGGCCGCCTTCCGAGCTACATCCTCTATTTGGGTCTTAGAGCGCAGCATGGTGTTCCAGATGCGATCCATTAGTTTTACACCTGCTTTGCTCCATAGCTCTGGCAAACCCCGAGTTTGGACTTCTGCGCTTCCGTCAACTATCAAAACCGTCGCTCAGAGGGGTAATCACGTAACGTTTCGAACGCGCGTTGGGTACATCCAACTGTCATTTTTCCATATAATAAATGATGTTTAGATCTACCTGACGCGCGTACAATGCGTTATGTGATCGACCAGCAGCTCAATGAGTTTTCCAACCAGTTCCTTCTTCTTACACCTAGGGTCAGGCGTGTAGCAAACTCAGCTCTTAGCAATTTTCAATTTTTTTCTTTCATTTAAAATTTGTGATCTTCGTTTGCAGATGACTGCTTAACACAAATATTTTGAGACGTAGATGTGTGTAACTTTGGTCTAATTCAGTGTGCCTTCCACAGATAATCCCCAAAGGCACACCTGTGGCCATGGAGGGCATCCCACACGAACACTTTGGAGACTTCCTCTCCGTGCTCGAGTTCGTACACATTCATGGAGAGACGCTCAAGGTAATTATATACTCTGCATTTAGATAAATCTGTCTTTCACCATTAAGCAACAGAAATAGACACGCAGACATTCAGGTATTTTAACAACTTGACATTGAGAATTTAACAGGTCCAAAGTAATGGTGGTATCTACCGACCGTCTTTTGTTAATTATTATTTTACATTCAAACACAATAAAAATTGTTAATGAATTAAATAAACTGAAACTGAAACTATCAGTCCAGTACTGCACGCCGCATAGTCAGTCGTCAGGAAATTATGAGGGCCAATCAACTATTTTTTGTTGCTCGTTGCCATGGTTAAGTCTCCTGGGTCACTTTTTAAAACTATGCTTTTATGAGGCTTAAGTCTACTGAACATGTGTTTTTGTTATATCGGTAAACCCATTCCATGGTGAAGCAACTCCTTACCATGATAGGAGCCCAATTTATAGTATTTTTTCTAAGAAACTGTCACTGTTGTCTCTTGGCTTACCGGGACAGAATATATTTATTTATTTAAGCCTCTTTATTGATCCCTATTATTATATAATTATTGCTGGTTTATATAATTCGAATTAAATTAGGGACCCCTGATGGGTATAGGCCTCCTCCATGTCTTTCCACTGCTCTCTGTCGTTAGCATTATTGATCCAGTTTGGTTTAGCTATGATGTCATCGGACCATCTTGCTTTAGGCCTTCATACTCGTCTTTTTCCTGGTGGCTTTGATAGTCCATCGCTTGTCGTTGGTTCTTGCTATATGGCCATCCCATCTCCATTTTTGTTTGAGTATGAAGTCCAGTGCATCTATGAGTTTTGTCTGGGGATACCGGGATAGATAACAGCAAGAAGAAGTTGATTGACCCATGAAGTTAATGAAATGAAACTAAGAGGTACTACAAACACACACACACTTGTCTGCTAACCCTAATTGTACTTGTTCAGGTCAAGGACACGCTCCACAATGGTCTCGACGTGGAAACGTTCCGGAAGGCGCTGACCCTGAAAGAGCACGCGGGGGTGTTCAGCGACCTGGTGCAGATGTTCCTCACCACCATCTTCCAGCTGCAGGAGGACGAGGCCGAGGATTATAACGAGAGTGGCGGCATACAGGAGTCCACTGGTGAGTATTACATTTTAGCCGGAAGACGGCAGGAAGCAGGACAGGCTTGTCTCTAATACCATACCTGGTTCTGGGCTACCCACATCCAATCTGCACTCGCGACCTTTACTAGTTCATCCATCCAATCCAGAGTTTACCCATGCTACGCCTTAGGGCTTGTGCACAAATCACGTGAGGTTTTTTCGGCTACTTTTTGACCCCTCCCCCTTGGTAATATTTAGTAAAGTTCTTGACCCCCTCCCCCCCCTATCGAACCTCGCTTGATTTGTGCACAAGCCCTTACGGTACACGGTCGCCACTCCCTCTCAACTGCCATCGTATTTACATTAGTATAAAGGTCCACTTTGAACTATAAGAGCGACTCTATGGCGCGGCCCACCAGGCTATCAGAGCAGGGGAAGACCAATGATATGTTGGGAAGACGACATCTAGAGGACAGCCGGCTTGCTTTGGTACGAAGTAGCACAGGACAGAGATAAATGGTCATCCTTGGAGGAGGCCTTTACCCACCCAGGGGTTCTTGCAGACCAGCTTAATACTAATAATACATAACTAGTTTTCTTATTTTATTTTTAACAACCACATTTAATCTTATATTATAACTAACGATTTGTAACTTTTTGTACTCTGTAAGAAATAAAAGGCTTTTTTATTATTTATAAAGGTCCACTTCATAATGAACTAACATCCGGTTTAGCCTTGCGAGGTGCTGCACACATTAATTAATTTTATATGAAAAACATGGTATCTTTAAGTCCTTCGCCTTCGGCTCGTGTTCCACGCCTCCTTTCTGAGGCTTAAACATTATACATTGCCATTTCCTTACAGATTATGAACCAGTGTCTGAAGGCATGAACAAAGCGGTGGAACTGGCCACAAAAGCCAGCAAATGGTCGCAGACATACCTCGGTACTCCACTGAGCAAACTGCCACTAGATCCGACCACAGTCAGTGAGGTGCTCAGGTTAGTTATATTTTCGATAGTAATAACTTATTGAGCTCTTGGGCTACCTTGATTGGGCCTTACTGACCATTTCGGCAAAAAGCGACCGCTAATTGTTTTGTTTGTGCTATTTATTTAAAATATGTATGTTTATTCGAACTAGTCACAACTACGTACAGGACGGGCACTTCTTAAGTGTTTTACCTATAATATGGCTTAGGCTGCTTTATAAACCTGTAACAGATTACTACCTTGCTGGTTGTCCCATATCACTCGCGAAATTTTATACCCCAATGAACCAAGTTTGTCATTATACTTGCTGAATTTTGATACCGTGGATTGACTGGCCCGGATAATTTTGGCCCAGTTGTGTCTGTCACTTTCCCACCACCGCATGCGCCCCATTCTCCGCCCCGACCAATCACGGTACACGATTGGGCGACCTCATGTCAAATAGAGGATGTGCGGCATGAAGGCCGGAGATCTCCGGGTCCGTCAAACGGGCAGGTGGTAAAAAGGCCGGAGATTTCCGGGCCCGGGTGACAACAGGTTTCTAGCATATGTATAGAAAAGAAAAGAAGACATTTATTCACTACACAAAAGACACACAGAGATAAAGGGAGTAGACATACAATATAATTGACACATTGTGTGTGTCTTCGCGGCAGTGAAACGGTCGCTGTCTCAGCATAGTGCTGAGGTGTCAGACAGACACCTGCAGCGCTGGTTTTCAGACAGTGGCCCACGGAACGCAACGCAACACAGCTTGTTTTTCAAATATAGACCTTATACCCTGACCCCACGTTCCAGATTGCACCTGCTCTCATCCGGCACGGCGCCGGGCTCGCGCTGCGCGACGTGGCGCTACAGCCAGCGCGGCGGCTACCACAGCCACGACGACGCGGGCCTGCGCCTGCGCCTGCAGCACCCGGAGATACTGCGCACCATGCACACGAGACACGTCGCCGACCTAACACTCGGTAACACATCCGTCATCGACAATAGGCTTGTGACCCGAGATTGTTTTACGATGACATTCTAACCATTCTTTGGAGAGGAACAAATGGTTGTAAATAGCAAAGAAGTCGATTAGTATGAAGCGTTACGGCCGCCGCCAGAGCGAGGTCTTAGACTGAAATTTTTGGGTGTTTATGTTTTTTAATTGTAGTTGCTCCTATACAAACAAACATTAGTTCGTCTCCAAAAACTGGTTCGAATGGTATCGTAAAAAAATCTCAGGTGACAAGCCTATTTAATCGGCGATGGCGTTAGAACCGAGCGGTTCAAACGCTATTAGATTCGCTCAAAAATTCGCATTTTAGTCTTATCGGTTTTTAATTGGAATCTGTATTTGTTTCGTAGGCGACAAGTTCCTGGTCCTCCAGTGTCTGATGAACCAGATAATCAGCTACGCGACGGTGCGCGACGTCATCGAGGACAAGCTGGACGAGATGCGGAACACCAAACAGGCCCTTAGATCCTTACATGTACGTCTATCTTACTACGAATTAGACGACCGGTTAGCCTAGTGGGTAGAAACGCTGTCTACGAAGCTGAAGGTCCTGGGTTCGAATCCCGGTAAGGGTAAATATTTGTGTGATGAGCATGCATATTTGTTTCCGAGTCTTGGATGTTTTCTATGTATTTAAGTATTATATCCATTAAATATATGTATAACACAAGTCTCAATGATCTTACTATATAATATTTATTATATAACACGACAACGCTAGTTGGCTAACTAATTGGGATTTTTGAAAGCCAATAATAATACTTATAATGTTTAGTAGCTTTCGTGACATCACTGACCAGTCGGTAGAGCGTTTTTCAAAGGATGGAAAGTAATTAAAAAAAAGGGCTTACATTCGTGTCATGTGAAAAGGTAAAATTTTTCCCTACAAACGTCATTAACAGTGCGTTTTTGACGTTGGCATTGAAAAGTAGCTCATTTGACTATTAGTCAACATCCCTATTGACTATATAGTTTTGGTATCATACTTACTCAATTTCTGATCCATAAATTATTTTTTCACACCTTTCATTCGGAAAAGTAAATTTTGCTCCACAACGAGGGATCAAAATGCTACTTTTCTGTTCAAGCTACTTTTTTAAATTTATTAATATGCATGAAGCATTTACGCAATGTGCCAATTGAACACAGATCTTGATAAAATAATTGATTGTTATTTCATCGTAATCGATTAAAAACGAACATATTTCAAGTAACTTTAACAAAGTTATATGAAAATTTATGGATTTTTTGTAATATTTAATAAAATTATCACAATAAATTATATGTTTTACTGAAATCAAAACTATCGATGACTATTATATTTTCCTCATAGTCGGTGTCAAAAATTGTATGTGTCACTCAGGAGCAAAATTATTTTCGTCATGGGCGTTAACGCTTGGATCCTTCGTTGCGCTCAAGATTCAATGTACCGCCCTCGCCGTAAATACATAATTTTGCTCCCTTGAGACACAAATAACTATTTCCAGATAAACGAACGCCGTCGCGAAGCCCAACTGATAGCATCACGCCAAGAACTGAAAAAGGAGTACGCAGCCAAGAAAACCGAACAGAAGTTGACCGGCGACAAGGCCAAAGCTCATGAGGAAGAACTCAAGCAGGCATTTGAGAAGATGAATAAAGAGAGCGAAGTACTGAAGGCGGAGTATGAGAAGAAGGTCAAGGAACTGAAGATACAGCTGTTCGATTATACTTCTTTTGTCGGTGAGTGTGGGGTTCAATTTGCAATGTCTTCGATTATAAGCGTTGTCAGTGAGTGTATTGAAATTCCGTTTACGATTTTGAAAAGGAAGTGATGTAGTTACGATTTCTTCGCCTGGGCAATGCAATGGGGAATGGATGAAAATATCAGAAGCGCCTGATTCTTTTTTTGGTGATAGTAATAACCCCTAGCACCCGAAAAAAGTTTTAGATTTTTCAGCTGAGTCGGATCAAGAAAAGTGGTTCATTGACCATCCTTGACCCAAAACGTGAGTGAGGAAACTGTTTATATTTCTCAAAAGTAATTGACGCAGCTGAAAAATTGGATTTTTTTCTGGTGCTAAAGAAGGTTATCCTTATCACCAAAAAAATAATCAGGCACTTCTGATATTTTCATCCATTCCCCATTGTCGACACGCATTTGGTGTTAACCGATGTCCATTCGGCAATCGGTAACTAGGTAAGTCAACGTTTTTTTTTTTACTTACAGGGTCGGACCGCGCGTTCCGCCGCTACTGGCTGAACCAGCACGTGGCGGGGCTGTTCGTGGAGAGCGGCGCCGAGAGCCGCGGCCCGTGCCGCGACAAGGCGCCCGACATGCACAGGGAGCGAGGTAATATTATTACAATTTATATATAATTGTAATTATAATAGCCTACATAACTATGTAAATGTTAGTTAGGTATACCTAATTTCTGTATGACTTATAAAGCTGCGTACGAATTTGAGCGGCTCAGCCTGAGGCATGCTCGCCCCGCGCGGCGAGCTGCTCGCGCGCCAGATAGTTCCACATAGACATGCGCGGGTGAGGCAGCGTGTCGCGACGAGCGGACATTCAAAATGGCGTCGACACGGTGACAGCTGATTAATTTCGGGTCCCACAACACCTTTTCTTTTCATGTATTTGTATCAATAATTATTCCAAATTTACTAACGAACTATTACACACGCACGGCTCAGCCAATTGCTCAAATTCGTACGCGTTTCGCGCACAAACATGTTTGATCTTGTCGCTCTGTCCGCACGCTCGGATACACGTCCAAGTGCCGCGAGGCACGCACACTGAGGCGCCTTTGAGCACGGTCAAGAGCCCGGCTCTGGGGTTCGCCGCGCACTGCTCGAGCCGTGCGTGCCTCAACCCGAGGCTGCTCTAATTCGTACGCACCTTAACAGTTGTTACGAATAAATATTTGTATTGGCACTCAGCCGGCAGCGACAAGGAGAACGAGTCGGCGGCGAACTCCCGCGGCGGCTCGCCCAAGAAGCCGCTCGCGCACATCAACGGCCTCGCCAACAAGCTCAGCGGCCTCGAGGCCTCGCTGGCGCAGGCGCAGGAGCTCATGCTGTGCACTGGCGACCCGCCCACGTGTAACGTGCATGGAAAGGTACTGCACAAAACAATAGCCTATTTTTTTTTTATTAAACTCCCGTGAGAATCAGACATTATATAATGAAAACGGGTCACTCACGCATTTAATATCGAATATCGCCCGACATATTTCGAATCGATTCACGGTTCTTAGTCATGAGCACACGCGTTGCCGGGGCGTTTAGCACGTACGAGTACGTAGCGCTTAGTAAATGACCTGTTATCTTTATATTTGAATTTTTTTTAAATATATATTTTAATATGTTCATATAGATTCGATAATCAACTAATCTTTTTATTACATGAAAATAATATCGCTTTATGCATAGAAAAAATGGTAAATTTTTTAACGATATATTATAATCGCGCCAAAAAGGTAATCGCCATTATCGTGACGTCATAAAAGCAGAATGTCCTTTAGACATAGAAACGTCAAATATGCATGCACGAGAAAAAAAATGGCGGTCGGCGTTTTCGGTCACGTGACATACAGATAATAAAAGTTGGTCCTAGAGCTATAAAACTCCAATTCTCCCCCGTCTATATCGCCCAAAAAAGAAAAAAAAAATAACATGAGCGGTGCGACACTACCATAGCCAATGTTATCGTTGCTATTTCCTCAGGACGAAAACCGGCCATTCTGGTGGGTGTACCACACCCCGGAACAGGTCGAGGGTCTGGTGCAATCGCTCAACAAGCGAGGGCTGAGAGAGCACGACTTGCGGCAGAACCTCGAGTTGGACAAGGACAACATACTGGAGTACATACAGAAGTGCCCACTGCACTTGTTGAATCCAGAAGCTCAAGCGGTAAGATTATTCATACATTCTGTTTTATTTTTTAAAGAATTTCCTTCTACTCTAAGGAGAGCGCTATGCTGGGAGTATCTCTGCGTGATCGCATCAGAAATGAGGCCTACGTACGGCCTGGTGACAGACGGACGGACGGACAAGGAAGTCTTAGTAATAGGGTCCCGTTTTTACCCTTTGGGTACGGAACCCTAAAAATGATGTGTCCTCTGTTCCAGCCTCCACCGCTTCCATCGACGCGCACGCACAAGTTCCAGCCGTCGCTCAACGTGCCGGCGGACTGCTCGCTCTCCGAGGCGCTGGAGCTATCCCTGCGCGACCACATCATAGAGCTGGAGGAGAAGATATTCCACGGCTGCCTCGGGGTGCTCAAAGTCAAGGTAACATTACGGGCCCCTATCTCACTCAATTTTGCCTGACAACGACAATTCGACTTACATGGCTGCGTCGACAGGTTAAGGTGGTTGTTGGACAGCTTATTCACCCAGCAATGTACGTGGAATTGTCATTGTCAGGTGACAATTGTCAAGTCTATACTTCTGTACATTCGTTCCCGGCGTCTGCATTAATGTACTATTTTTCATTTTTTCATGGCGCTATATTCATACGCGTCTCCCGCTCCGACAACATCACGCTTACTCACAAACGCGGTCTTAGATTTTACTATGACTTCACTAGTACCTAAATCGGTGTTACATCACAATGGATTTTGAACTTTATTGAGTTGATAATAAAATGTGAAACTAGTTGACTGTGTTATTTGTCGGTGTTGCGTGGTGCAGGACCGCGAGGCGTGGCGCGGCACGATCATGGTGCGCGGCTACGACAAGCAGGCCGACTACCTGACGTGGGGGCCCGAGCGCCGCTACCGGGACGACTACCACATGCCGGGCGGAGTCACCGCCGTGCCCACAGGTATAATAGGCTAGTTACCCGACTGCCCAAGGAGACCTTAACGCAGTGTTTCGCGACCGAAACCGCTATTTACTAAATTTTCCATACAACGATAGTACAAATAGCAAAGTGTGACGTCATACTTTTTTTACAATCAGTATGAAGCGTTTCGGCTGCCGCCAGCGAGATCCGTCTTTGGCTCAATTTTTTGGGTATTTGTGTTCTTTAATTGTAGTTGCTCCCATACAAACATTTGTTCCTCTCCAAAAACTGGTTCGAATGGCATAGTAAACCAATCTAAGGTGACAAGCCTATTTACACTTTTTTCTCAGAGCAAGTTCTTTCCTCTCACACAAACATCTAAGGAGGATACCTGTTGCCAGTTTCACGAATTTACAAGTTAAGTTACAATTTTAAGTCTAAAGGAATCGCCTGGATCAATAACCACGGGCTATTTGACTAGTGTTTTTTGTTGGGTCTAAAGCTGCGTACGAATTTGAGCGGCTCAGCCTGAGGCATGCTCGCCACGCGCGGAGAGCTGCTCGCGCGCCAAATAGTTCCACATAAACATGCGCGGGTGAGGCAACGTGCTCGCGGCGAGCCGACATTTGTACGTCGTTCAAAATGGCGTCGGACACGATGACAGTCGAGGCTGCGTTTATCATAATTCACCGAATTATTAACAAAAAGAAGAAGAAATCGCCACGGTGGTGAATGAAGCAGTTGTACAAAAATCGTAATTCATGTGGTGCACATATATTACTTCAACAAATCACATTTGAAAATAGCGCTCATGAAAAAGTGAATTAACGTGTTTCGGATCCCACAACACCTTTTCTTTTTCATATATGTCTATTAATAATATACACTTCTCACTGTCCCACATTTTAATCACTCAATGTTTTATTATTTACCAACAAACACACGCACGGCTCAGCAACTTGATCAAAATTGTACGCGCGGCGCCCACAAACAAGTTAGAACTTGTCATTCTGCTCGCGGCACGCTCGGATACACGTCCAAATTACGTGAGGCACGCACACTGAGGCGCATTTGAGCACGGTCAAAAGATCGCCACTGGCCGGCTCGCCGCGCGCTGCTCGCGAGGTGCTCGCGCACAGCGCGTGAGCGCGTACGAATTTGAGCAAAACAGGCGCCGTGCGTGCCTCAACCTGAGGCTGCTCTAATTCGTACGCACCTTTAGTAACTTGGAAAAACAGGAAATTGAACCAAATTTCAAATTAATTTCAACTCACTAACTAGTCTGACTAGTAGGGGAATTATGACCGCAACCCTCCAACGAAAGAACTATAAACAAACCAAACAAATCATGCGCAACAAAATTCACTAACCAGTAGACCAAGCGAAACAAAACAACAAAAAACAACACAACCGAACCTCAAACAAAGAAACAATGTCAAAACAAGATGATATAAAAGAAACTGCAGGGAAAGACTGGCTAAACAAAGCGGAAGACGGGCAAAAATGGAGAGAGTTGGAGGAGGCCTACACTCGAAGAGGGGTCCAAATTAAATATTTTTTTTTTTAAATATTATTATGTTATTACTGGTGAGAACCTGTAATTGGCTCTCTTGTATCACATGTCAAAATCTTATGTAAATTTATAGTAGCTGTTGGTTTTCCAAAAAATAAATAAATATAAACATAACACTAACTATAAGAAACTTACTAACCAATACGGAAAACTTCTGATGTAATAACGGGTAATTTGGAAATAAAAGGCTTTTTTTATTTATTTAACTAGCCTGACTAAAAAGTCCAACATGGCAGGTACATCTTTCAATGGAAATACCTGGCAAATTTGCGTTCTGAACTTCGGAATCCACCGGTCCAGTGACTAAAACGTTCGAAATGGCGGCCACCTTTTAGAAAGGAGAACAAAAATAGAACTTACCGTTTTCTGCCTAGTTCTTGCTCTATTTAAGCACGGCCGTAGTATTGTTATAAATATGCTCCTCACTAAAGTTCTGCGGTGTGTGTGGTCTTTACGCACGAGTACACACAATGACCTTAATTCACTTCATCTATAATGTATAAGTTAATGATCCATTTGACTCCATGCAGCTGCAACCCACATCAAAGTGTACGCACACAGCCACAGATGAAAAGCCTTTATAAACCCATGTATTTCCAAATAAAGTATTCATTCATTTCCCGACTTTCGTCTATATTATTTCACACCATATCGAACCTTACTTCAGTTCCATCTAACTAAAGTAATTTTCCAGACAACAAAACCGACATAGCGGCCATACCAGAGAACAAGTACCGCGACCCCGGGCACTGCCTCGAGCCTCGGCCGAACGGCATCAAGCTGGAGCCCGCCGCCGCCGCCGCCACCGCCACCGCCACCGCCGCGCCCGCCACCGTGCGGGGGCTCGCGGGAGCACTCCTTCAGGTCGAGCAGGCCATACACCACAAGTACATCAAGAGGCCGCTGGGTGAGTACTACACCACATCACATGGATTACATTCATCAGAGTTAGTCAGAGTATCAGAGATGTATCACGTCTTCAAGGTCGAATGTCTAATCGCGCTAACGTCGCAAACGCTCATGGTAAAGACCTCACGAGCGATGCTGCAGATTATTTGAAAAAAATGCAGTAATAAATACCTACTCGTAAACACAACACCTTGAACAGACACCTCTATAATTTAGGTATCACAGACAGCCCCATGTGCAGAGCGTGCATGGAGGCAGAAGAAACGACTAAACACATTCTACTGGATTGTAAGCAGGTAGAAGTATACAGGAAAAAGCACCTAGGGTCTCCGGACACACTACGGAACGCAGTCAGTAATACCAAGGCACTCTTAAACTTTTTAGAGGAGCTGGGGTGGTTAGAGTAACTCCACCCTGCCGTTTCACGCAAAATAGGCACACTGGATGTCGACTTGCGGAAAATGCCCAAAAAACTAACTAACTACCTACTAGTAATTATCTCAGTATATAATTTGCCATAAAAAAAACAGCCTATATACGTCCCACTTCTGGGCACAGGCCTCTCATGGATGAGAGGGAACGGGCAGTAGTCCCTCAGTAGCTTGGGAGTGCGGGTTGGGGACTTCACATACACCTTTGTTGTATGCAGGTTTCCTCACGATGTTTTTCCTTCACCGAAAAGCTAACGGAAAAATCAACTGATATTCCGTACATAAGTTCCGAGAAACTCATTGGTACGAGCCGGAATTCGAACCCACGACCGCCGTTTGACAGCCGCATGCCTGAACCACTGGGCTACAGCTTTTTTGCCATACGATAAATAAATAAATGAACAGTGTACTCAGTATTCGACAAACCCACAGGTCTCAGCGACAAGGAACGCAAAGAGCGCGAAGCCAAGAACAAACCCCTGGACCTGGACGCCCTGGAGCGCTGGGAGGTCTCCCTCATGGAGTGCCGCAGCTTCGCCCAGATCGTGCTGCACCTGTTCACTCTGGACTCCAGCGTCACGTGGTCCGCCAGCATACTCAACGCCAGCTGCAAGTTGTGTAGACGGAAGACGGATCCCGACAATATGTTGCTGTGCGACGGGTGCAATAAGGGACACCATCTGTATTGCCTGAAGCCTAAACTTACGGTGAGTTGTTGGATGTAGTTAGGTCCTAGTCGTTGTGGATCTCCCCCGTAAAGTACCACACCTGTTCAGCGTGACTTGGTCCGTCAGCACATTCAATGAGATGTAGATTAGGAATGTTACGAATATTCGCATTCGCATCATTTTAAATATTCGCATCAAAATTCGCATTCGCATCAAACGATGCGAATGTTTTGCGAATGCGAATATGTGCAAGTCGTGGCGTGTTCCGCCCGCGCCGGCCGCCTGCCGCCGAGACGCCGACTCGCGCATGCGCAAAGCGCGCCAACCCGTATCACGTGATTAATTTTGACTAATAGAAAGCACTTTTACTTGGGTAATGACTTGTGATTGCGTGATTAGTTTGGCTTGTGTTGTTTTGATACCATTTTTTTTGTGTATAGTGCATTCGGCTAGCTCCGAAAGTATATTTGAAAGTCGGGTAATTCCGATAATTAGTAATTTCTATCAAACCAAGCAATATTTACTATGTCAACTTTTAGCACGTGGCTAACACGGCGGCGTGGTAAAAGTCGACAGAGTAAAAAAATATTGCTTGGTTTGATAGAAATTAGAAATTATCGGAATTACCTGACTTTTGGAGTTAGCCGAATGCACCTTACTTTCTTAATATTCGCATTCGCACATTCGCACTCTAAATATTCGCATTCGCGTTCGCGAATGTAATAGAACTGACATTCGTGACATCCCTAATGTAGATAGTATGACTTTAGGTGTTGAGGTCATGTATTATTATTATTTTCTACAAACACAATTACACGAGTGATTTTTTTTCCAGGCAGGTAGGTCATTGTCTTAACAATTGTTTTAAATTTCATGCTATCAGGCGAATTTAAACTTGACACAGCGAAAGGTAACTAATGTAGTCAGTTTTTCTCAATTTTAACTGAATGTTTTTCTAATATGGTTGCATCTAAAATGTAGACAATGTTTGGTTTTGGTCAAGTCAGTAGATGAGCATATCATTTTGTATTATGCTACAAAATTGTTTAATTGTTGCATCCTTGTTTGCATGTATTGCCTAAAGCGAGAATCGCGTCACAGTCTCATATACTTTATATGACTCTGGGGCCTTGCTAGTATTACGCCGTCTAAAGTATTTAGTGAACTTGATATTTAGATATACGATTTTTCTTTGACTAAGCCTTTTTTATTGTACTCTATAGGTATTTTACGTTTTATATAATGTAGTTACTCATTGTCTACTTAGCATGGTTCCTCTTTAAGCATGAACAATAAAAATAACCCTCCTTTCCTTCGGCAGTCGGGTAATAACTCGGACTAGATTTTATTTGAAATTGCACGCAGCTTAGCCATAGGTAATTAAGTAATTATAGCATAAACTCGCTAAAATGCGTTCAGTAACTGGCAGTAATGAACAGCATTATATCTATAAGATGGCCCAGAGGTCAGAGCCTACGATACTGTTATGGAAATCTAGTAGGTCATGATTTGAAATCTAGTCGGCCATGGCGGTGCAATGGCGGTTATTCTAATGTTTCCCGAACACGTCATTGTGGATTTATGATATGTGTGTAGATAAAGTAGTGTATGCAACTGTACATAATTAGGCCTTCAAACACTCGTGTGATCCTATTGTGAAACTCGTGATTTTAGGCCTGTCATTATGTACAGTCACATAATGTAGTATTATTTGTCTCCTCAGAAAGTACCTGCCGGCGACTGGTTCTGCGAGCAATGCCGCCCGAAGGAGCGGACGCCGCGCAAACGGAGGAAAGTCTGGGACGAACCCGCAGAGGAGACTTCTAGTAAAAGGTTAGTAAGGAACATTAAAGAATCAATCATACCTGTCGTTACTTCTGTCAACATTTAGCACGTTGAGACCCTTTCCTTAATTACAAATTAAACTAGTCATATAGGAAAAACACGTATGTACGCACACCTAATAATATCTACCACATTTTAAACAGTACAACTAACCGCACATTTTTGAAACGCTAAGTAACAATATTTCATGTGCATGTTTATTATGTTTCAATTTTTTTTTAATAAAAAAACTTGCGTTGCGAGAGCTTAGGGTTGTGCAACTATTCTTTACTTCTGAGCGGTAAGGCACGCGAGGCCGGAGGTCGAGCTCTGCGTAGGGCCGAAGCGTCCTTTCAGAGCACGTGCTCTACGCGAGCCCGAGGGCCGAAGGCCCGAAGGGCGAGCTAACGCGACACTACTATTCCCGAGTGTTTTACAAGCGAAGGTGAGCGGTAAAGCACGCGAGGCCGAGCTTTGCGTAGGGCCAAAGCGTCCTTTCAGAGCGCGTTCTCTACGCGAGCCCGAGGGCCGAAAGCCCGAAGGGCGAGCTAACGCGACACTTTACTATTCCCGAGTGTCTTACAAGCGAACCTGAGGGCCGAAGGCCCGAAGGGCGAGCTAACGCGACACTACTATTCCCGAGTGTTTTACAAGCGAAGGTGAGCGGTAAAGCACGTGAGGCCGGAGGCCGAGCTTTGCGTAGGGCCAAAGCGTCCTTTCAGAGCGCGTTCTCTACGCGAAGGGCGAGCTAACGCGACACTTTACTATTCCCGAGTGTCTTACAAGCGAACCTGAGGGCCGAAGGCCCGAAGGGTGAGCTAACGCGACACTACTATTCCCGAGTGTTTTACAAGCGAAGGTGAGCGGTAAAGCACGCGAGGCCGGAGGCCGAGCTTTGCGTAGGGCCAAAGCGTCCTTTCAGAGCGCGTTCTCTACGCGAGCCCGAGGGCCGAAGGCCCGAAGGGCGAGCTAACGAGACACTTTACTATTCCCGAGTGTCTTACAAGCGAACCTGAGGGCCGAAGGCCCGAAGGTGAGCGGCAAGGCATGCGAGGCCGGAGGCCGAGCTCCGTGTAGGGCCAAAGCGTTCTTTCAGAGCACGTTTTCTACGCGAGCCCCTGGGCCGAAGGCCCGAAGGGCGGGCTAACGCGGACACTTTACTATTTCCGAGTGTCTTACAAGCGAACCTGAGGGCCGAAGGCCCGAAGGTGAGCGGCAAGGCATGCGAGGCCGGAGGCCGAGCTCCGTGTAGGGCCAAAGCGTTCTTTCAGAGCACGTTTTCTACGCGAGCCCCTGGGCCGAAGGCCCGAAGGGCGGGCTAACGCGGACACTTTACTATTTCCGAGTGTCTTACAAGCGAACCTGAGGGCCGAAGGCCCGAAGGGTGAGCTAACGCGACACTTTACTATTTCCGAGTGTCTTACAAGCGAACCTGAGGGCCGAAGGCCCGAAGGGTGAGCTAACGCGACACTACTATTCCCGAGTGTTTTACAAGCGAAGGTGAGCGGTAAAGCACGCGAGGCCGGAGGCCGAGCTTTGCGTAGGGCCAAAGCGTCCTTTCAGAGCGCGTTCTCTACGCGAGCCCGAGGGCCGAAGGCCCGAAGGGCGAGCTAACGAGACACTTTACTATTCCCGAGTGTCTTACAAGCGAACCTGAGGGCCGAAGGCCCGAAGGTGAGCGGCAAGGCATGCGAGGCCGGAGGCCGAGCTCCGTGTAGGGCCAAAGCGTTCTTTCAGAGCACGTTTTCTACGCGAGCCCCTGGGCCGAAGGCCCGAAGGGCGGGCTAACGCGGACACTTTACTATTTCCGAGTGTCTTACAAGCGAACCTGAGGGCCGAAGGCCCGAAGGTGAGCGGCGAGGCTCGCGAAGCCGTAGGCTGAGCTTCTCGTAGGCCCGAAGGCCCGAAGCGTTTTTTCAGAGCGTGCTCTCTATGCGAGCCCGAGGGTCGAAGGCCTGAAGGGCAAGTTTACGCGGACACACATCCTCTGCACTGTTTCACAAGCAAGACGTACGAGTGCAAGTTCTGACTTATAAATCTCTCCTTTGTTTTTTGCTTCCCATAGCAGTTTTTCACCTTCCTTTTCTTAAGAAATTCTTTATTTATATCGTGCAGATTTGGAATTTAGTCAAAGTACTACTGCGCATAGGTACCGTGGCAAAATACATTATAGTTATAATTTGATGGTTTACCATCCATTTAGTAACACTACGTTATCAATTTGAGAAAGATTATACAATCGTATTGCGTTAGCACCGCCTAATATGAATTGATTGGTTCAGTGAGTCGGAGTCGGAGGAATCCCTGGACCTGGGGCTGTGCGGCGCGTGCGGCAGCGGCGGCGAGCTGGCCGCCGTGTGCCGGCAGTGCTGCGCGCGCTACCACGCCGAGTGCGTGGCCGCGCCGCCCAGCCGCCAGGCCAAGCGCTGGCTCTGCCACGCCTGCCAGGCGGCGCCCGGCGCGCAGCCCCGCCCCGCGAGACACAGAGGTGAGCTCCACTTATACTACTGTTCCTGGACCTGGGGCTGTGCGGCGCGTGCGGCAGCGGCGGCGAGCTGGCCGCCGTGTGCCGGCAGTGCTGCGCGCGCTACCACGCCGAGTGCGTGGCCGCGCCGCCCAGCCGCCAGGCCAAGCGCTGGCTCTGCCACGCCTGCCAGGCGGCGCCCGGCGCGCAGCCCCGCCCCGCGAGACACAGAGGTGAGCTCCACTTATACTACTGTTCCTGGACCTGGGGCTGTGCGGCGCGTGCGGCAGCGGCGGCGAGCTGGCCGCCGTGTGCCGGCAGTGCTGCGCGCGCTACCACGCCGAGTGCGTGGCCGCGCCGCCCAGCCGCCAGGCCAAGCGCTGGCTCTGCCACGCCTGCCAGGCGGCGCCCGGCGCGCAGCCCCGCCCCGCGAGACACAGAGGTGAGCTCCACTTATACTACTGTTCCTGGACCTGGGGCTGTGCGGCGCGTGCGGCAGCGGCGGCGAGCTGGCCGCCGTGTGCCGGCAGTGCTGCGCGCGCTACCACGCCGAGTGCGTGGCCGCGCCGCCCAGCCGCCAGGCCAAGCGCTGGCTCTGCCACGCCTGCCAGGCGGCGCCCGGCGCGCAGCCCCGCCCCGCGAGACACAGAGGTGAGCTCCACTTATACTACTGTTCCTGGACCTGGGGCTGTGCGGCGCGTGCGGCAGCGGCGGCGAGCTGGCCGCCGTGTGCCGGCAGTGCTGCGCGCGCTACCACGCCGAGTGCGTGGCCGCGCCGCCCAGCCGCCAGGCCAAGCGCTGGCTCTGCCACGCCTGCCAGGCGGCGCCCGGCGCGCAGCCCCGCCCCGCGAGACACAGAGGTGAGCTCCACTTATACTACTGTTCCTGGACCTGGGGCTGTGCGGCGCGTGCGGCAGCGGCGGCGAGCTGGCCGCCGTGTGCCGGCAGTGCTGCGCGCGCTACCACGCCGAGTGCGTGGCCGCGCCGCCCAGCCGCCAGGCCAAGCGCTGGCTCTGCCACGCCTGCCAGGCGGCGCCCGGCGCGCAGCCCCGCCCCGCGAGACACAGAGGTGAGCTCCACTTATACTACTGTTCCTGGACCTGGGGCTGTGCGGCGCGTGCGGCAGCGGCGGCGAGCTGGCCGCCGTGTGCCGGCAGTGCTGCGCGCGCTACCACGCCGAGTGCGTGGCCGCGCCGCCCAGCCGCCAGGCCAAGCGCTGGCTCTGCCACGCCTGCCAGGCGGCGCCCGGCGCGCAGCCCCGCCCCGCGAGACACAGAGGTGAGCTCCACTTATACTACTGTTCCTGGACCTGGGGCTGTGCGGCGCGTGCGGCAGCGGCGGCGAGCTGGCCGCCGTGTGCCGGCAGTGCTGCGCGCGCTACCACGCCGAGTGCGTGGCCGCGCCGCCCAGCCGCCAGGCCAAGCGCTGGCTCTGCCACGCCTGCCAGGCGGCGCCCGGCGCGCAGCCCCGCCCCGCGAGACACAGAGGTGAGCTCCACTTATACTACTGTTCCTGGACCTGGGGCTGTGCGGCGCGTGCGGCAGCGGCGGCGAGCTGGCCGCCGTGTGCCGGCAGTGCTGCGCGCGCTACCACGCCGAGTGCGTGGCCGCGCCGCCCAGCCGCCAGGCCAAGCGCTGGCTCTGCCACGCCTGCCAGGCGGCGCCCGGCGCGCAGCCCCGCCCCGCGAGACACAGAGGTGAGCTCCACTTATACTACTGTTCCTGGACCTGGGGCTGTGCGGCGCGTGCGGCAGCGGCGGCGAGCTGGCCGCCGTGTGCCGGCAGTGCTGCGCGCGCTACCACGCCGAGTGCGTGGCCGCGCCGCCCAGCCGCCAGGCCAAGCGCTGGCTCTGCCACGCCTGCCAGGCGGCGCCCGGCGCGCAGCCCCGCCCCGCGAGACACAGAGGTGAGCTCCACTTATACTACTGTTCCTGGACCTGGGGCTGTGCGGCGCGTGCGGCAGCGGCGGCGAGCTGGCCGCCGTGTGCCGGCAGTGCTGCGCGCGCTACCACGCCGAGTGCGTGGCCGCGCCGCCCAGCCGCCAGGCCAAGCGCTGGCTCTGCCACGCCTGCCAGGCGGCGCCCGGCGCGCAGCCCCGCCCCGCGAGACACAGAGGTGAGCTCCACTTATACTACTGTTCCTGGACCTGGGGCTGTGCGGCGCGTGCGGCAGCGGCGGCGAGCTGGCCGCCGTGTGCCGGCAGTGCTGCGCGCGCTACCACGCCGAGTGCGTGGCCGCGCCGCCCAGCCGCCAGGCCAAGCGCTGGCTCTGCCACGCCTGCCAGGCGGCGCCCGGCGCGCAGCCCCGCCCCGCGAGACACAGAGGTGAGCTCCACTTATACTACTGTTCCTGGACCTGGGGCTGTGCGGCGCGTGCGGCAGCGGCGGCGAGCTGGCCGCCGTGTGCCGGCAGTGCTGCGCGCGCTACCACGCCGAGTGCGTGGCCGCGCCGCCCAGCCGCCAGGCCAAGCGCTGGCTCTGCCACGCCTGCCAGGCGGCGCCCGGCGCGCAGCCCCGCCCCGCGAGACACAGAGGTGAGCTCCACTTATACTACTGTTCCTGGACCTGGGGCTGTGCGGCGCGTGCGGCAGCGGCGGCGAGCTGGCCGCCGTGTGCCGGCAGTGCTGCGCGCGCTACCACGCCGAGTGCGTGGCCGCGCCGCCCAGCCGCCAGGCCAAGCGCTGGCTCTGCCACGCCTGCCAGGCGGCGCCCGGCGCGCAGCCCCGCCCCGCGAGACACAGAGGTGAGCTCCACTTATACTACTGTTCCTGGACCTGGGGCTGTGCGGCGCGTGCGGCAGCGGCGGCGAGCTGGCCGCCGTGTGCCGGCAGTGCTGCGCGCGCTACCACGCCGAGTGCGTGGCCGCGCCGCCCAGCCGCCAGGCCAAGCGCTGGCTCTGCCACGCCTGCCAGGCGGCGCCCGGCGCGCAGCCCCGCCCCGCGAGACACAGAGGTGAGCTCCACTTATACTACTGTTCCTGGACCTGGGGCTGTGCGGCGCGTGCGGCAGCGGCGGCGAGCTGGCCGCCGTGTGCCGGCAGTGCTGCGCGCGCTACCACGCCGAGTGCGTGGCCGCGCCGCCCAGCCGCCAGGCCAAGCGCTGGCTCTGCCACGCCTGCCAGGCGGCGCCCGGCGCGCAGCCCCGCCCCGCGAGACACAGAGGTGAGCTCCACTTATACTACTGTTCCTGGACCTGGGGCTGTGCGGCGCGTGCGGCAGCGGCGGCGAGCTGGCCGCCGTGTGCCGGCAGTGCTGCGCGCGCTACCACGCCGAGTGCGTGGCCGCGCCGCCCAGCCGCCAGGCCAAGCGCTGGCTCTGCCACGCCTGCCAGGCGGCGCCCGGCGCGCAGCCCCGCCCCGCGAGACACAGAGGTGAGCTCCACTTATACTACTGTTCCTGGACCTGGGGCTGTGCGGCGCGTGCGGCAGCGGCGGCGAGCTGGCCGCCGTGTGCCGGCAGTGCTGCGCGCGCTACCACGCCGAGTGCGTGGCCGCGCCGCCCAGCCGCCAGGCCAAGCGCTGGCTCTGCCACGCCTGCCAGGCGGCGCCCGGCGCGCAGCCCCGCCCCGCGAGACACAGAGGTGAGCTCCACTTATACTACTGTTCCTGGACCTGGGGCTGTGCGGCGCGTGCGGCAGCGGCGGCGAGCTGGCCGCCGTGTGCCGGCAGTGCTGCGCGCGCTACCACGCCGAGTGCGTGGCCGCGCCGCCCAGCCGCCAGGCCAAGCGCTGGCTCTGCCACGCCTGCCAGGCGGCGCCCGGCGCGCAGCCCCGCCCCGCGAGACACAGAGGTGAGCTCCACTTATACTACTGTTCCTGGACCTGGGGCTGTGCGGCGCGTGCGGCAGCGGCGGCGAGCTGGCCGCCGTGTGCCGGCAGTGCTGCGCGCGCTACCACGCCGAGTGCGTGGCCGCGCCGCCCAGCCGCCAGGCCAAGCGCTGGCTCTGCCACGCCTGCCAGGCGGCGCCCGGCGCGCAGCCCCGCCCCGCGAGACACAGAGGTGAGCTCCACTTATACTACTGTTCCTGGACCTGGGGCTGTGCGGCGCGTGCGGCAGCGGCGGCGAGCTGGCCGCCGTGTGCCGGCAGTGCTGCGCGCGCTACCACGCCGAGTGCGTGGCCGCGCCGCCCAGCCGCCAGGCCAAGCGCTGGCTCTGCCACGCCTGCCAGGCGGCGCCCGGCGCGCAGCCCCGCCCCGCGAGACACAGAGGTGAGCTCCACTTATACTACTGTTCCTGGACCTGGGGCTGTGCGGCGCGTGCGGCAGCGGCGGCGAGCTGGCCGCCGTGTGCCGGCAGTGCTGCGCGCGCTACCACGCCGAGTGCGTGGCCGCGCCGCCCAGCCGCCAGGCCAAGCGCTGGCTCTGCCACGCCTGCCAGGCGGCGCCCGGCGCGCAGCCCCGCCCCGCGAGACACAGAGGTGAGCTCCACTTATACTACTGTTCCTGGACCTGGGGCTGTGCGGCGCGTGCGGCAGCGGCGGCGAGCTGGCCGCCGTGTGCCGGCAGTGCTGCGCGCGCTACCACGCCGAGTGCGTGGCCGCGCCGCCCAGCCGCCAGGCCAAGCGCTGGCTCTGCCACGCCTGCCAGGCGGCGCCCGGCGCGCAGCCCCGCCCCGCGAGACACAGAGGTGAGCTCCACTTATACTACTGTTCCTGGACCTGGGGCTGTGCGGCGCGTGCGGCAGCGGCGGCGAGCTGGCCGCCGTGTGCCGGCAGTGCTGCGCGCGCTACCACGCCGAGTGCGTGGCCGCGCCGCCCAGCCGCCAGGCCAAGCGCTGGCTCTGCCACGCCTGCCAGGCGGCGCCCGGCGCGCAGCCCCGCCCCGCGAGACACAGAGGTGAGCTCCACTTATACTACTGTTCCTGGACCTGGGGCTGTGCGGCGCGTGCGGCAGCGGCGGCGAGCTGGCCGCCGTGTGCCGGCAGTGCTGCGCGCGCTACCACGCCGAGTGCGTGGCCGCGCCGCCCAGCCGCCAGGCCAAGCGCTGGCTCTGCCACGCCTGCCAGGCGGCGCCCGGCGCGCAGCCCCGCCCCGCGAGACACAGAGGTGAGCTCCACTTATACTACTGTTCCTAGACGACGTTAGTGGTTCTCTAACTGATATATCCGAGATAGGATTAGGTTTTCAGCGTGAAACATCTGGATTTTGAGCGATGTTATTTGCGGAGTGTTATGGAAGAGATCCGGACGATGCAGAAGACTTATATACACCATCGCTTCTGAGGAATTTTTAACGCAAATACCAGTCAATAAATTCAAATTAATTTAGTTGCAGCTGTTGCTTTGTCAAATTCGAGCTAGCGTTTTCTAAATTGACTACAGTATCAACCGTTTGGTTTTTTTTAAACTTCCCAACTCGTCTTTGTATATTATAAGCATAGGTTACGGTCCCTTATCTATAAGCCACGAAGTATAAAACTAATGTTGCTATCGTTTCAAGACGTGAGCAGTCGTCGCTGCGCGGCGGCCGCGCTGGACAATATCCACCAGTACACGCGCGCGCTGCACAGCCGCGCCACCAGCGAGGGTTGGTCATGTCCCCGAGAGGGTCTCATCTCTTTGCATATGCATTTTGTGCTTCATTGGCTCTAAATACCTGTTGGCATCTCCTTGTTACAACTGGCTCGCTGTAGATGGCGTTATTGCTTTTCAAATAGCAACGGCGAGGTCCACGGACCTATGATACTCGGGACAGGCTATACGTGATGCCACAATGAGGGACGGAAAAAGAACTGATTTTAAAATGGCTGATAGCTTACCACAAACAACCTACTTAATTTGGGCGGGTAGTGGTTTTTTTTGCCACAACTCCGCACTAAATCAGTTGTGGCAATTAAAAATAAGTGAAACTACGAGGACAACGAATGATATTTCCCTTTCTGTCGCACTTATCGAAATTTGTATGCTACCATCTCGCTCGGACATGGTATTATTATTACCATAGCTTGTCCTGACCTGAGTATCTTAGGTCCTGGGTCACTCACTCGTTGTTTCAGTAGAATTTATATAGTAAAACGTAAAAATGGTTGTAAATTAGCGTACGTAGCGTACGGTTATCGTTATACTTGTCTCAAATGCAGTGATTAATTAACACAAACAACCACCAAATTTATGGTCTGTCTTTTAATGTTTCGAATGAAACATAGTATACATTTAACACATGTATAAATGTAAAGTTTTCTTCCACAAGGTATCCTTTTTTTGATACACATGTAACAAAAAATTAGGATACAATCCAACCAGTATTGTTTTTTATTATATATTCTGAATAGTAGGACATTTTTTATAACATTCAGATCAGTAGCGACATCTACAATTTTGGGTGCCAATTAATTGGTGTTTTGCCCCAACTGCACGGTTTGAACTGGTCATGTTCACGATATCCCACGTCGTTCTTTTTTGGTTGGTCATTCGGTCATGTCTTGATTTGCATTTCATTCTTCATAAACCCTGCCCATATTCTTAGTTGATTGGTCATTATATATTTAACATTTCTTTGGCTTTTGTCTTTCCCCTAACGCGTTTGAGATTCAATTTCACTAACAACGTTATTTTATTGGTTCATTTGTATAAGGTGCTTTCAGAATAGCACGAATTAAACCACTAAGGTCAAGACATGCTTGACTAACAATGCTCTCCTAGTGGTTCGGGGTTAAACCCACTTATTCATAAAACTTAACCAACCTCTGTTAACTAAAATGTGTCCCTTTCTCACACCAAACATACATACCAAAGTCACAGATAAAGTAAAACTAATTTATTTATTTACTGCATTTTAGCTAAAATGGGTTTGACTAGCGTTTATGAATAAGGCTACAAATCACTAAAGTATTTTTACATTGATGAATCTAAATATTCAATCCGCTGTAACATTCAATTTCCTCGGTGATATGTTCTATAATACAATTGGTATAAAGCATGAAAAATTTAATTTGATCATCTGGGATGTTTCTTCTTCTAAAAGTCAAGTAAAAAACTGTTGTACTGTTTTCCCTTCGAGCATGCATAATTGGAGTCCTTTCAGTAACTTACCCCTCTGTAGAAAACCTTGCACAATGTGCAAATAATCATACAAACACACACAATCGATTAATGGTTATTCACAAAACCGCCTCGCAAGAGAACACTGATCATAAAAATGCCCGCATGTAGCAGCATGCATGTAAGCACTTGATATTATAAACGTTCAACCACTTCAAGCTTTCAATATACAATTGAGTTTCAATATCCCATTAAGATGCTCCCCCCGCCCGCGCAAAATTCGGCAGACATTTTTGTACGCAAATAAGACATAAGGCTACTCCAGTTATGTATGCTCTAAATGTTTTCTCTATCAAACATTGGTATTAAAGAATATTGTATGTTCTAGAATCGTATGACAGTGATGACAACACTTCGCTAATAGCGTTAAAGAAGACGCGGGCGCGGCAAAGCAAGGAGGCCTCGCCCCTCGTCAACGGAAACACGCCCACCAATAGGAGATCGCGCAAGTAAGGCTGAGTCAATAATAATAAATATTAGAGGACAATCTTACATAAATCGACCTAGTCCCATAGTAAGCTCAACAAGGCTTGTGTTATGGGTACTAGACGACGATACATTTAATAGATATAAATACTTAAATACATAGAAAACATCCAAGACTCAGAAACAAATGTTCAGGCTCATCACGCAAATATTTGCTCTTACCGTGATTCGAACCCAAGACCTTCAGGCTTCGTAAGCAGTGTCCGTACCCACTAGGCTAACCGGTCGTCAAATAATGCCTGTCTTATGAGTGCACTATTACATTCCAAAATAACCCTTTTCATCAAACTTGCTCTTTGCTACGTCTACGTTGCTTGCCTTTATTACGTCTAAGGGCGTAATGGTTTTTATGAGTTTTTGTGTATCAATGGTTGAAAAAAATGTAGTTGGCCACGCGCCGCAAGGATACTACTGTACTGCTCTGTGATTGGTTGAATGAAATATTGAAAACTGATCTGGACGTGAAGTTGTCAATTTTTGATTGGTGCGGTTGTATGAAACATAGATTTATCTGTCTATTATTTATTTGCTCTTAACTACTTAACTACCTAATAACTACTTATTTATTTCCTCGCAAATGTGAGGAAAAACATTGTATGCGACACGTACTCGAGTCATCAAAGTCCTCCGTTTTTGAGAGTTATTTTTTATTTCATTGCATATGTTTGAGAAAAGCACTATACATGCCTGGCCGTGAAAAGGGCTTGCCGGCTTCGTATCACTATCCGGTCTATACCTACTCACCCGGCAAGCCCTTCTTTCCCGGCGTCTGCAGTAATGCACTATAAATTAGGCAAAGACAAAGTATTTATTTGTATGACATATACATATTTTTATAGATAAAGGTACGGAGCCCTTCGTGCGCGAGTCCGACTCGCACTTGGCCGGATTTATAAAATGAGACATTATTTTTATCTTATTGCAGATCGAGAGACGATGTCAATACGAGTGCGAGCAAAAAAGCAAAGACACCGCTCACGAATGGTGTGCACGGTGAGTTATTCAGTTTTCAATTAAATGGGGAATGGACGAAAATATCAGAAGTGCCTGTTTTTTTTTTTGATAGGAATAACCTTCCTTAGTACCAGAAAAAAAAAACGATTTTCCAGCTGCGTCAATTATTTTAGAAAAATATAAACAGTTTCCTCACTTACGTTTTGGGTTAAGGACAGTCAATAGACACTTTACTTGATCCGTCTCATATTACAAAAAAATATCTTCAATATCTGTGGTAAACTGACACTGTTAATGACAAATATTGCTTGCATCAACTGTCAATATTTATTTATTTATTTATTTATTTATTTCCACACTTACAACTATTTTTACAGGTCCTAAGCCTAAGACAATAGTGTAACTACTTTTACAAATTATGTTACCTATATTTATATCTATGTATTATAACATATTATGTACAATGCCGACTTTGTGAATTCATTTAGAGAACAAGAAAATAAGTCTATGTTATCTGCGATTAAGTTGATATAATTGCCAGTGTCAGTTTACCACAGATATTTAAGATTAAGTAAGTGAGGAAACTGTTTATATCTTTCAAAAATAATTGACGCCACTGAAAATTTTGCAACTTTTTCTGGTGCTGAGGAAGGTTATTCCTATCACCAAAAAAATAATCAGTGCCTTTAAAAAAAAATCATCCATTCCTAATTGGCAAGGGCAGCGCACAAAATGCGAGATAAAGAGTATTTGTATTGTATTGTATTGTATAATGTCGTTAGCTATTGCTTTTGCTTGGTAAAATTAATGCAATGTTTGATATCTCCAGAAGAGAAAGCTGTGAACGGCAGCGGCAGGAAACGGCCGAACAAGGAGGTGCAGCTCCACACCGAGGCGCTGGAGCAGCTCCTCAAGGAGGTCCTCAAGCACAGGGACGGCTGGCCCTTCTGGGAGCCCGTCGACACGGAGATGGTGAGCCTTGTCCCTTCTGCGTCGGCCCTTAGGGCCGCACAGGGGGGTTATCCTACTAATATTATAAATGCGAAAGTTTAGATGTTTGCTACTCAATCACGCTTAAACGGCTCAACGGTTCGGTTTGTCATTTTTCACGAAGATAGTTTATAGCCTTGATTAAAATATAGGATAGTTTTCAGCCCGGGTCCACGCAGACGAAGTCGCGGGCGGAAGCTAGTCAACTATAAATGAATATTAAGGCTAATTCAGTCGACCACAATTGTAGATCTGATTGTGCAAAAAAACCGGCCAAGTGACGGAAAAGACGAAGTCGAGGGCGAAAGCTAGTCCCCAATATATCTGTATCTGTAACCTGCCTCTTAGCATGCGAAACAGGAACGAAAACGAAGGAAGGTTTGTCTCTTCATCGACTCGAGGCGTTTACGTACACGCGTAATCGCGCTTTTATTAGAATGTATGGAAATAAATAAAGTTTATCTATACACATACAAGTATTATTAACCCGCTAAAATGCGTCCAGAAGTTGGCAGTAATTACTAGCATTATATCAATAAGACTTATAATAGTACATTGTTTAACGAGGGCCGTAAGTGGAATATTGCTAACGAGAGTGTATCAGAAGCCCGACGCCGAAGGCGGAGGGCTTTTGATGACTCGAGTTTGCAATATTCTTACGCCCGTGTTATACACAATGTTTTTCATCACATTTGCGAGGAAATAAATAACAACAAAAGACAGAAAAATGTAAGTTTCATACAGCAGCACCAATCAAAAATTGACAACTTCACTTCCAGATCAGTGCTAGTAGAGCGCGCAGTTCAATATTTCAACCAATCACAGAGCAGTATTCTTGCGGGGCGGGGCGTCGTGACCAACTAGATTTTTTTATTCAACCAATCACACAGCAACCAGATTTGCTTAAGCCAATCAGAGGGTTCTATTATTTAAAAAAAAAACCATAACGCCCATGGGCGTAATATAGCCCATTACAGCTCAGTACGCTTGCGTATAATAACACCATTTTCGAGCAAGTGTGATGAAAAAAATATTAATAATATTTTGAGGATAGGTGTATTTTGTTAGCTCTGTTCTGTATGTTCCGTAATGAAATGACAAAAAAATTTTTTTAGGGGTGCACTCCATACATAAAACTGAAAGTAAAAATAAAATTATGGTAAGTCCACATGTGGCAGATCAATCGATAGGCCTTTCAGAATATTAAGATATCAATATACTTAATAGGTTTCTCAGCAATTTTTTTGATTAAGTAAATAGAGTCGGAGATAATCGACCCGAAAGTCACAAAAATTGTGTCCCCTCCTCTAATTTATAAACGGTGTTCATAGGGCTTATTAAATTCTTTCACCGAAAACTATTTTGAACAAGATCAGTTCAAAGGTTTACGAGATATTGCTGAAATCTGTGTTCCTTATAGAGAGAGATGTAAGGTGCCGTAAGATTTTTGTGACGATTTTAATTTAAATTATTATTTACTTCATCATAATTGACTGTGCACCTTTAACGTAAATTAGAGGACAATCTTACACAAATCAACCTAGTCCCCTAGTAAGCTCAATAAGGATTGTGTTATGGGTACTAGACGACGATATATTTAATAGATACAAATACTTAAATACATAGAAAACATCCAAGACTCAGGAACACATGTTCATGTTCATCACACAAATATTTGCCCTTACCGGGATTCGAACCCAGGACTTTTAGCTTCGTAGGCAGCGTCACTACCCACTAGGCTAACCGGTCGGCAGATTTATTGAAATGATTTATTTGGCTCAGGTCCCTGACTATTTGGAAGTGATCGAGACGCCGATGGAGTTCGCGACGATTAAAGAGAAGCTGTCGCGCGGCGAGTACGGCGCCGACGCCGCGCTGCTGGCGGACGCGGCGCGCGTGTTCAGCAACTGCTACGTGTACAACAAGGACACGCACCCCGTCTGCAAGTGAGTGCGCGCGTGCGCCTGCGCAGGCTGCCTATCAGACATGTGCTAAATAAATCCTACTACTCCTATAAACGTGAAAGTTTGGATGTATGGATGGATGGATGCACGTTCCACTTAATCTCAAAAACTACTGGACGAATTTATATGAAACTTTCCAGTTATGTACCTGGGTCAATCAACTTTTTCTTTTGTTATCCCGTCCCGGTAAGCCAAGAGACAACAGTGACAGAGTTACTTAGAAAAAATACTATACATTGGGCTCCTATCATGATAGGGAGTTGCCCCACCATGGGGCATTCATTGAGTAGAATTACCAATGTAACAAAAATACGTGGTTAGTGGATTTAAGCACCATAAAATCATGGTTTTATAGAGTGACCCAGGGGACGTAACCATGGCAACGAGCAACAAAAAATTGTTGATTGGCCCATCTAATATATCAGAATAGGACATGCTATAATTTATGTCAAATTTCATCCCTTTTAGGGACGAAAAAGGGGATGAAACTTTGTATGAACACCAACTAATTTTGCTCGTTGCCTTCATCAGGCGCTGCGTCTCAAAATGTATGGGAAAACTAAAATCCGACTCGCACTTGACCAACATTCTAATTTAATTATGATTATTCAATACATGAATCTAATTTTACGTACGTGGACGAAGTTGCGGGCAAAAGCTAGTCAATAATAAGTCTGTCAAAAGTTTCATTTTTGGTACAAGCTTTTATTGCCGACTGTACTTTTCTGTATACCGTCATCAACTATTCATTGAGACGATTCTAACGAGCCCAAACTCAACGGGGTTACGTCGGTTAAGTACTGAATTCTGCCGTACTTTTTTAAAAGGCAGTCTTCTGCATACAATTTACTCGTAGATGACTGCCTTTTTAAGAATCACGGCAGAATTCCCATGGGCACTTTCTGTCTCCATCATCAGATCAGCTCGATGGTACCATAATATTGAATTGTCATCCAAACTATACTTAAACCCAAAATTTCAGTTCGATCGGATAACGGCTGAAAAAGTGACTGAATTTTGACGGACGACATACTTACATACGAACAAGTCCAGTTAATATAAAACTTGTAAAAATTAGGGGATACTCTTACACAAATCGAAGATCTATAAGCTCAATAAGGCTATTTATGACTACGAAGATAAGTAGCATGCTCATAGACGGACGTCACATTCCTTGTGGATTTGCAGCCTTTTAGAAAGAGATTGATTAGAGAGTACATCCAGCCTAGGTCCGGCTAAGAATCGGAACCGTAGACTAGCTATATCATTTTCGTGACAAGAAAAGCCATATGTATCATTGACGACCGGTTAGCCTAGTGGGTAATGACGCTGCCTACGAAGCTGAAGGTCCTGGGTTCGAATTCCGGTAAGGGCAAATATTCGTGTGATGAGCATGAATATTTGTTTCTGAGCCTTGGATGTCTTTTAAGTATTTATATCTATTAAATATATCGTCGTCTAGTACTCATAACACAAGCCTTATTGAGCTTACTGTGGGACTAGTTCGATTTGTGTAAGATTGTCCTCTAATATTTATTTATTGGAGATAGCATAGCTTACATCGCAACGCGACAAAAGATACGATGCATCGTGTGACTTGCAGCTTGGTTGCCAGTCATGCTAGCTCCCATATGAAGTTGTTCATTGAATTTACTGTAGAATCTTTCAGAATCTATCTCATCACATAGTTAATTATATCGCCATTTCCAGAGCGGGCGTCCGCCTAGAGAAGTACATCCAGCGGCGCTGCGCCGACCTGTCGCTGCCGCCGCTGCCCGAGGCGAGCGCGGAGCCCGAGGCGAGCGCGGAGGCCGAGGGCGCAGCCCCGGCCAAGAAGTCGCGCCTCAAGTGACCGCAGCCGCCGCCGCGCCTGCGCGACTACCTGTGCTACTAGGCCGCCAGACGTACTGGTTCGGTAATTCACTGCCCATGTTTTATGATATCCTGGTACCCTGGATTATGAAACTTAAGTTCTTGTAACGAATACCGCAGTCTCATATGGGTTTCCTTCCTTTTTTAAACATGTTTGGAGTGGCATCTTTGCTTATGGGACAAAATAATCATAAAACATAGATCTACCGGCATATAAGGAGTGAACAATTTATACCGGATGATAAGTTGATCTAGTTGTATGACAATGGGGCTGTAGAAATACCGAAACATTGCAAAACGTCTGTCGGCACACTGAGGCTAGTGAAATTGTGATGAGACTACTTATAGTATAGTGATAGTGTATGGTGATTGGGACACGTTTTATATGCGCGAGCAATTGTACATTCAGTGCTGTTGATTATAATTACGACGTATCACACAGTCATACTCTATATGCAACGAAGTAGGGTCCAATCACTCGAGTTGGTGTTGGCTAAACTCCAAAAAATAAAAAAAGTTTGTCATAATACCACAGATAATATACATTTTTAACGCTAATTGACATAGGTCTAATGGATCTTTATGAAACCAAGGCTATCGGCACTTTGTTTCATTTCTAAAAATGTTCCTTAAACGAAAAGTGCTTGTTAGAAATGATGTAACACACTTTTAAAAAGTAATAGTCTGACTGTGTGGCACGTCAAAAAATTGGTGCATGTTAATAGTAATAATAATCAATTAATCATTGGAAGGCTTTGTAAATTTTGCCAGTAATCTAGTGGCGTAGCGTCATATTGCTTTACGATAACCTTTAGTTTTATCATAGAAATTCGATGTAATGCTATAGTTGGCTACTATAAATTAATTCTTTAAATTATACTTAAAGTCCAAGTTCTCGAGTGTCGAGGAATATGTACGCTACGTCACTGAGTTACAAATATCTAATGATGATGCGAATGAATATGAGTATGTCAATTGTAATGAATATTGTTGCCGCCGTTGGGTAGCGGCCACCGCACCGTTTTTCGTGATTTACAAGATTGTTGACACTTGCAAAGTATTGATCAATATTTTCGTAACAAATTCATAAAATTATGTGTAATCTACTAATAAATTATTATAAAATTAGATGTGACAGTTGACACATAATATAACCTTCAATCTAAAATTAGCTACACAACTATTATTGTATCGTCGTTCTATATTAATTCGTAATTTGTACACGCATTTGGTGAATTATTTTTGTATAAACTTTGCTATAGACATATAATTCTTAATATCAAAACTCAGCCGACCTATAGGCCTTATGTCGTCGCAATAAGGCTTAGAATCGGTTACATTGCGCCTTAATTTGTTTATCCCTTTATGATTTCTATGACGTAACACTTGTACTTATAAAAGGCATGTGAGAATCTTTAGAACAATTATTTCTAGTTTGAAACGTATTAGGCTGGATCCTACTGTGTTTACTTTAATTTGCACTTACAGTACAACAATATTTAAAGCTATGAGTAGTATTTGAAACGTAAGCCCAAGTACAATGTTCACTGCATTTAATTGTCGATTATAAATTGGGGCTGTTTGCATTATCAACCGAATCTTGGGATTGCTGCAATGGTGATAGCTGAGCTGTCCTCTCGCTGTAGTCACCAGGTGTATGTACAGTAAGGGAAATGTATTCACGTACCACCCTAGAACCCTATCGCAATAAGCTGACATATCACTCGAGTTTGAGTGCCGGCGGCCTGTCAATTGCGACAGGGTTCTACGGTGGTACGTGAATACATTTCCCTTACTGTACAGGGACAATACACAGAATTTCAACTTTCATATCCTCTAGCTACCATACAAAAAAATGGCCATGCAATTTGAATCTACTATAATACGAAATAGAATAGTTTTGATTCAAAATCGAACGAAAAAACAAAATGCAACACTCTTCCAATTTAGAATGGTCTAAATTCCATTGAATTGGCAGAGTATCTAAAAATGCACACATTTCTTAGTTTTTGCATTTTTTTTTCTAAAACGATTTTTTGCGCTTTATACAGCACAAATGAGACTTGAACGCACTATTTTTTCTTACTTTGCAAAGTTTAGGGTTAAGAGACCTTTGGGTGGCTAGAGGAAATATAAAGAAAGAAAGAAAAAACATTCGTGACAAAACACAAAAACAAACAAAAAATAAATAGGACTTCAAATAGACATCCATGAGAATAAGGTGGTCATCATTGTATTTGGTCTCACAGCTACAAATGTGCCTGCATTTATCGTCGCAACCTTTAGCCCTGTGTCTGTGTTATTCCCATCTCCCTTCGGCAACAGGAACGCCGCCGAGGTTGCCTACTAGAGGCATGTTAATCAGGCTGATGTCACTCTTTGTTGATATTGCCACATCACTGTGTGATAACCTCGCTAAATTTGTGAAATCATAAGTTAATAAATGAAAATCATTTAATTCGAGTATCACTGACCCATAAGAATACATAACCAATATAATCATACAATTATTACAATCACAAATTAAAAATCATTAACATAATCATTAAATTAATAAATTACCTACCTACTTGCCTTTTTTTACCATACAATGGTAGCAATTGGCTTGTGCATATCACAATAGTGTTAAATATGCAGCACAATCCACCCTACCTACCTAATGAGTAATCTAAATTGAATCAATAATTTCTTCAAAGGTAAATGTAACCACGGACACAGGATAGTAGTGATTAGTTTATCTATTAAGACTTGTGTTTGACAACAACTAGTATTTATTTTTAATCATTTTTAAAATAGTATTTAGACATAGTTTTAAATCGTAAGTTGTGTTAGTACCATTATTTTATAAAGACATACAACAATTGGTTGTTTAGATTGTATCAAAAATAAATGTTTCGCTAGTGTGTTTTGTTTCGAAAATTATATTTTTTGTTTTTTTTTGGCAGTTTTTGACACGAGTCCGGCAACTGCAATATGTTTTTAATTTGAAATTATTGTTAGTTATTAACTGCTGCGATCAAAATGCATTCCTTAAACAAAATAGCATGTTGGATGTTGGTTTTCATTGCATTGTTTTAATAATGATTGATTGCGATTATTAATTTATTGATGTAATTTATAAGTTTTTTTAATAATTTACATTTCTAGTAATAAAGCACCCGTATGGTATAATCTTTGCGAATTTTACTTACTGCTCTTTACTGTTCGTTTCCCCCTGCTACCCGCACATTACCAAGCTACATTACCAGCACTGGTATGGGATAAAATATTCCTGGTATGGTCAGCATCATAAACATGTATACATTCTGTGACCTTATTACTTAGACATAAGGTCGAAAAGTGTATAAATATTTATGATGCTGACCGTACAAAACTAGTCATGTGGAAGGAATGTCTGATCCCCTTACAAAACCAATATGGCCGACCAGTTTAGTACTGGTATAGTTATTTACGATACAAGTGCAGAAAATAGGAAATTCGCAACGAGTGGCGATAAATTAAAACACGACCGAAGGGAGTGTTTTAAGTCGACACGAGTTGCGAATTACCTATTTGCACGTGTATCGTACAACGTTTTACAGTACATATAGCTCTTTAAAGTTTCAACATATGCACGGAAAGTGCTCATTTCCGCACTCGTGCGGAAAAGTAACACCATGTGTACTGTAACAATAATTTCTTTTAGCATGAACTTACTAGTGAAGAGAAATATAATTATTAAAATACTTTTTTGCTTTAAAATAAATACCTACTAACATCTTTTAAATTATTATCTTTGGGCAAGCTTTATTATATTATATTAAGCAGGTGAAGAGGGTGCACATGTTTAAATATCTTGGACACTTGTTAACGGACGACCTACGAGACGATGCGGACATTGAGCGAGAACGCAGAGCATTGGCTATTAGGGCTAACAGGATAGCACGCAGGTTCAGCCGGTGTGCAGTGCGGGTTAAATTAACATTGTTTAAGGCGTACTGCACATCGCTGTATACCTGTAGCATGTGGTGCAAATACACCCAGCGATCGCTCAACGCAATGCGCGTGGATGGTTTCCACGCGACACTGCGCAAGCGCTGCGCCGCGACGCTCCGCAGGGTGCGCGCCAGCCGCCACAGTCTCCTGAACGCGGTGGCCGACAGATGGGACGGTAGCCTACTGAGGCACTGGTCCTCCCTACATTTAAGTTAAAGTCCTAACATAGTTATATAAGTCCTGTTGTACTATAATCAATGGATCATAGTTGTCCGAAATTAATGTTTTTTTTATTTTTTTTTATTTATATTGCCGACTGTACTTTCATAAAATCTTTGTCCTGACAAATCAAACGAGTCCAAACTCGATAGGATTGCACTAATTTATAACGGAGTTCATGACAGGAAGGACGCTCTCGTTAAAAACTTTGCTCGTGATTCAATTTTAGAATCTCGCTTGCTCGAGACTCAAAATTGGCACAAAAAATAATCTTTGCTTTCTTGTTGAACAACTGACCAATCAACCTTAAAAAAAAGGACTGACTATCCAAACTAATCATAAAATGAAACAATTTAACCGGATTAACAATCGCGGAAATCAGTGAAAATATTATAATAATTTATTTCAGACCTTACATTGATCCATACATTTTCGTTTAAATCTTACGAATTAAGTTAGTTATATTATATCCATACTAATATTATAAATGCGAAAGTGGGTCTGTCTGTCTGTTACCTGACCTCTTCACGCTTAAACCGCTGAACCAATTTAGATGAAATTTGGTATAGATATAGTTTGAGTTCCAGGAAAGGACATAGGATTGTTAGTCAAAGCCTTGGCTACTATCGCTTCATTGTGCAGTACAGTCTTGCTTGGCAAAGAGAAGAGCATATCCACATAGTTAGTAGCAGACAAAGTAGCCAAATATGTCGTAAAACATCCTTACTCCTAATAGTAATAACGACGTGTACCGATATATTTGCCTACTTTGGCTGCTACTAACTATATGATGCTGCTGACTGTACATGTATGCTTCGGCGCCCGTACGTTTCCTACGCAAGGGCATTGTTTTGGACCGGCGGCGCAGATGCGATAGAACAAATTCGCAAACTGTTATTCAACATGCTTATACGACTCTTATAAACTGTACTTCTTTTCACCGCACGTAAATGACGAACGGCTTTAATGCTATCTACTGGCAAATATTTCAGTGTTAATGTTGATTTTACCACTAGTTGACGATAGGACTATTCAACTATAACGCCATCTGTTGGCAATTAGTCAAACTTCAATTAATATTTAGTTTGACTTTTCATCACTAGATAGCGCTAGTAAACTTAGTTCGACTCCGTGCCATTAGATGTCAGCACTATTTTGTTTTAGTGCCATCTACTGGCCAATTAGAAAACCTTATAGTTTTTCTTTTCACCGTTAGATGACAGCACGATACTTAATTTTAGCGCCATCTAGCGACAAGAAATCTAAATATTAAGTTTCTCCTTTTCCTCACTAGGTGTCGAACCTAGTTCAACTTCCCGCCAGTAGATTTCATAAATCTAGTTCTATTTCTCACCACTAGATGTCAGCACACTTATTTTATTTAACGCCATCTATTTAGTGATGCCCAAACAATATAGTTTTTCTTTTCACCGCTAGATGACAGTTCAAACATGTTAGGACTATTTAACTATAACGCCATCTGTTGGCAAATAGTCAAACCTCAATTTATATTTAGTTTGACTTTTCATCACTAGATGGCACTAGTAAACTTAGTTCAAATCCTTGCCACTAGATGTCAGCACTAATTTATTTGAGCGCCATCTACTGGCAAATTATAAAACCTTATAGTTTTTAATTTTACCGTTAGATGGCAGCACTATAATTAATTTTAGCGCCATCTAGCGACAAGAAAACTAATTGTTAAGTTTCTCCTTTTCCTCACTATTTCCCGCCACGAGATTCATAACAAATCTAGTTAGGCTTCTCACCACCAGTTGTCAGCACGCTTGTTATTTGTAACGCCATCTATTTAGCAATGAACAAATTTTATTTTATTCCTTATTATAAGTGATGAACAAGTAGGTTCATTTCTTCAAAAATTTAAATGAATCAGTAACACGTACATACAAAATCACGCTCAAATCGGGCGCGTCACTCCCCACTTCCCAGCTACCCCCGCTGCAGGGAGTCGAGCATATTGCGCCTTAATTAAAAGTTCAAATGAAACAATAAATTACACTAATGCATGATTTATTCACTTTAGCTTAAATTAAATATACCATAATCTTGATTTGCTCGGAAATGGTTATCAAAATTTTAATGGTGAGCCGCCGCCTCCTTCCTCCTCATCTCGGCCCACTTGCTGACATTCTCGGGGGAGTTCGCTGAAAACAAAAAAATTGGTATATAAATCGGCACCTATGGTGTCTTGTTCTAGCATGGAAGTAAAAATAAGACACCCATAATTGCCACACATTTCCGGAAAAATATAGCCCCATTACGTTATTATGTGAACATTTCAGAATTGTTGTATTTTTTTTTATTTTGTTTGGCCAAAAAGCCACAAATGACAACATTCATTTTATAGACTAAGCTATACAGCGGCGTAACTACGCCATATGGGGGCCCGTGGAGAAATCATTGGGTTGGGGCCCCTTCTTCAATGTTAGGTAGGTTCTTTCTGGCCGCGGGGCCCTGGGCATTTTGCCTGCTCTACTACCCTATAGTTACGCCAGTGAAGCTATATATTGGTCCAGTGTGGTGCATAAGCACTGAGAGCAGGATGAAAATGATCTATCTTCCTACCCCCAAAAGTTATAAAATTTCAGTATATGTGTATATTACAACTCATCTTCACGTAACTGATAAGCCCCTAGGTAGCGACAGTACCACTGTAAGTAAACTGACTTTAATGTCAGTTAACATTGAACTACTATGCACTACTCAAGTAGAAAGGCGGTTTTAAGTGCATTAGAAAAATATAAGGATAAGCAGGGATTTTCTGTTAGAGGGATTAACATAAAACAGTTGCAACTCCCATTTAAAAATTACATGCAAGGCATTGAGGCACGTGTGAATTTTAAAACAAGAATGGAAGTAGAATTTTGTAACAATTTGATGTAATTGACCCGTCTGGTAGAGAGAAAAACTTACCCAATTTGTGGATCTTGTAGAAGATGGGGATAGACACACCAATCCCAACCATCCAGTACTTCCAGATCCACTGGTTCGACACGTAGTACTTGAAGGGGAACTGCGCAATCTTCGCAGAGATCGTGTACGGGAACTTCATAGGGCGGCTGGGCGCGGAGTCAGACATGGTTGCGGGTTTACGCTGGAAAAAAGATTATTATGTAATGTGACAAACATCGACATTGAAGTTCAAACACAACAATTTTTTATGAGTTCCAGTTTATACTTATGAGTGGACGTTAACTACGTCGGCTGGAAAGTCGTTCACCTATTTTATACAAGTTAAATTACAAGTAATATAAAAATAAGAAAAATTCTAACCTGTGATTTTGGAGGAAATATCGACACCGACAGCTGACAAATGTTGTTAATGTTGCCCGCTGTATTGTGTATTTTTCCCATAGATTCAATTAAAAGATCGAGTTGATATTCATGTATGAGAAGTAATATTTTCTTCAACAGAACATTGTTTTTAATTATCCGATTTTCTACGACCTTGGTTTAAAAAAAAATCGTTTCCTGTTCGATTTTTGTTTTTTACTTACAATAGAAAAAATTATGTGAATAAAGCTGCGTAAAATGCTTTCAATGTTTTACAAAAACGTATTGTTTTTCTATTTATTTCAATTTGAAAGAAACCAATCCAAACACTTCGTTCTAAATCCTCATACGACGATTGGTCGATTTGGGTGCACAATAGTGAAGCTAGAAATTGTTACTACGACACAGAAAAATACACTTTCCATTGCTGTCATGTCCTGTCACTTCATTCATTGAAGTTGCAAAAAAATGTCAATCAGCTTGTGGTGTCGTATTTGTGTGGTTAAATGAAATTCAAAATAAATCTATTGACAATATAATGTGTGACAATGGCTTCGGTAAAAGTGGCTGTCAGGGTTCGCCCGTTCAACCAAAGGTCAGTAAAGTCTCCGTTCAAGTAAAAGTAAAATTCGTAATGTTATTGCTCCTTATTGTTGTATGGGACAATATAATTTCCGAAACGCCCATTATCTTGGATGATGGACGTAATTATGATATTTTATGGCGGCAATGCGGTGTTATTAGCTACTTGTGACGTCTTGGCCGTAATTTTCGGAGACTATTCTAATATACTTTTGAGAGAGGAAAAAAAAACAATGATGTCACTATGAACGGCAATGACTTTCACGGTTCAGCTGCATTGAGAGCACAAACTGTACCTGCGCGGTATTTGGATTGTTGGATGAAAGCCGCGGAAATCACAAAAACTTGCGACCTACATAACCAGCCATAATTAGCTGCCTTTAAAATGAAAGCAAAGTACCTAAACTTGAGTGTTTGTTTGTGTTGCGGATGCCTGAATATAAACATTTTTAGGAATTTGAGATTGTTTATGATGCCTAGTGTAAGGTGCACTAGGTCATACATAAATCTATCCATACATGAAGTTGATAACATGAAACACTGACTGTGTATGCCTTATTATCTATGTAGCTATTTAACCTTTAAGATTTTCACCTGTCTCTTTACTTAACAGGACTTAATCATGTATAACTATATTTATTTAAGTTGAGATAAATGAATGTAATTATATGTGATTAAGTCCCGTTAGTAAAAATTATCTATGTACCTAAGTTTCATTAAACTATAATATACATTACTAATATCCTACTTAGTCGTCAAATAAGTAATAAAACAGCAAGAGAAACTTAAATAAATCATAAACAATTATAGAGTACTGGCTCTCTCAAGTATAAGAAGCAATCTCTTACAGAGTACCTTTCAGTTAGTAGATACACTGCAAGAAGATTCAACAAAAACACATTTTTACACAAATATATGGGTAATTATCTGTAAACTCGAAATTCATTGTCCAGGCCAATTTACATGAAAATAAAAATTATTGTATTTTTTTTACATTTATATACAATTTACATGTTCTAAGTGTACAATGACCCTTAAAAAAATAAAAAAACATTTTTATAGTACCCAAAAACACTTCCCTGTGTGTCCTAAAGACAGTCCCCTGGCAAAAACGTGGCATAATGAATGTTTATCTCATAATTATATTAAAAAAAAAGTAATAGTCTGAATATGTTAAGAGTGTTAAGACAACTATAATTCTTACTGACAATTTTAAAGAACTTAATTTTTTAATAGTGTACCTAAGAAATCAAATGTCAACATTGTCCACCATTTTGTGGCACAGACCTCTGGTTCTTATTTAAAACTGTCAGAATAACTTTTTACACAATAAATTTTCATTTCTAAGCTTTCCCATTGATAATATTTAAGTACTAATATTATCCTATAAAAAAATAAGGCCGGAGACTGTTTGCCCGGACAAAAACATGCCCAGAATTTATAGGGAATAACCCATATAGACAATGTAAACATTGTAGATAATAATCTAGTAAGTTTGTCTCCAAACTTATTTAATATTTATTTATATACATGCACTTCAACATCATCTCCACTCAATTGCTTAAAGGTTATTTGCCCAGAATGTCAGTCTTTAACTAAATCTGACCTCAGCGGGGTGTGAACCCCCTCCCCCTCTTCAAACGAAAATCCTGGATCTGCCACTGCCTGGAAGAGATCCCTTCTAGAGCTGTTCTGCCTGTATTCTTATGACTTTGTATACAATAAAGTATTTACATATTTACAATAATAAGTGTCAATTTGAATGTTTCCAAAAAATATCTCATAGAACAATGAGTTAGGGTCTTATCTTATCTTATCTTATCTAGTTGAGGGCCCTTTCGGATACACTTCGACCCATTGGGATCTTTTGTGCATTTGCCCTCCCCTTTATAGCTACTCCCAAGCTCGCTCCATCATTTCCACAAAGCGGATGATGCAGCTCAGTGGGCGTAACCTGAATTCCTTTGGTTGCGGGTAGCCGTTACCAAAGAGATTCATTCTTTGTCTGGCAAGGGCATGACATTCACACAGTAAGTGTTCCATAGTCTCGTCCTCCTCGCCACACATTCTACAGTCTGTACTGTTTGATAGTCCCATCTTGGCCAAGAGATCCTTGACGCCGAAGTGACCTGTGAACACCCCAGATATGATCCTGAGTTGCTTTCTGCTGGATTTCCAGAGTTTTTTGGTCCAGCCCGAGTCCACTCCTTCTATGAAGAGCTTTGAGTGCCTTAAGCCAGCCTCATTCCTCCACTCGTGCTGGTGTTTAATTTTGGCGTAGGCTTTAAAGGCCGATGTTATGGTTCCCTGTGAGAGTCCCACAAACGGTTCTGGACCTACAAAGTGATTTGTAGACCCCCTTCTTGCAAGCTCATCTGCTCTTTCGTTGCCGATGAAGCCCTCGTGCCCTGGTATCCAAACAAGTTGCACCTTATTGTGCTTTCCAAGCTTGTTCAGTGCTTGGACGCCATTATAAACTAGTCTAGACTCCACTCTCGGCGCCGTGAGCGCTTTAAGGGCCGCTTGACTGTCACTGAGTATATAGATAGTCTGCCCTCTGGTTTGCCTGTCTATATTCTCCTGTACACAGGCAATTATGGCATATGTCTCCGCCTGGAAGACGGTTGCCAAAATACCCATGCTTACACTACTACTATAGTCATTTGCATAAATGCCTGCTCCCGTACCGGATCCCATGCTTGATCCGTCCGTGTACCATATGCTGTCTTCGATACCAGACCTTGGTGGTTCTAGACTTTCGGCCCATTCAGCCCTGGATGGAACTTTTGTTGTGAAGTTCCTGTGGAATACATACTTGGGGAGCATTTTGTCGCACCCCATGTTTGTTATTCTGTCTAGGAAACCGTTAGTCTCCATGTTTGTGTGCTTAGTTTTCGGCTTGCTATCACTCCACAGTCCAAGAGTTCTTAATCTGTAGAGCGATTTGCGCGCTTCTGACTTAATCACCATGTGAAGTGGCGGTAGGTCCAGTAGGACTTCTAGCGCCGCTGTAGGCGTAGTACGAAACGCCCCTGTTATAGCCATGCATGCCGTTCTCTGCACCTTCATCAGGGCATCTCTGCATGTGCTCATTAAAGTCCTTGGCCACCATACCAGGCTACCGTACAGTATTATGGGTCTCACCATCAAGGTAGATCCACTTCAGTACCTTTGGGTTCAGTCCCCATGTTTTGCCATACGCTGATCTACACATTCCAAACACCCTCAGTGCCTTTGTAATGGTGAGATCTGTATGCTTCTTCCAATTCAGTTCTTTATCCAGTGTGACACCTAGATATTTCACGTCTTTGGACAGTTCTAGTACCCTCCCGAGTTAGGGTCAAAGTGTTTCATAAATTCCCAAGGAGTTTATATATTGTAGTTCATTTATTATAACTCTAGGTGTACAAGTTTTGCACTCGCCACAGCTGAGTAAACAATCTATTACATGAAACTTGGAAATCTGCACATTGTTATGTCATGCTTAGTTGCTTACATATGTAAATGATTCGATTGTGTAAAATATATTGTACATATTAACAATTCACAAATAAATAGTATTAATATTAACAAAATGATTTCTAAAGGTGATCTTTCCGGTGCATACAAATGTGAATGTTATGACCAAATTAAGAATCTTAATTTAAGATTACTTTTTTTACAGTAGGTTAATATAGGAATATTAAGAAGTATTGCCAACGGCTCTATATTGGAATCCATAACGTTTTTGTCCTATTTATGTATTCCATACCGCTGTCTGCCATAACAATCATTTGTCCTAATGTTGTTAGCAATATTTATGATTCGCCTAATACGTTTTGGACGAAATTTGATTGTCCTACTGTTTTATTCCCTAATATTATTTGTCATAATAATTATGTATCCTAACACCCCTTTGTCCTAAATGTAAGAATCCTATGTACAGATAGTATGGAAAATTGTTCCTTACCTAAAGATTACAGGAAAACCTATAAGAAGTTTGAGTATTCTTTTGTTACTTTTAATGGGAAAATTCTCAATATTTTTGTGTATTTTGTATGGAGAGCCTGATGCTTAGAGAACCCTCACCACGCGAGTTGAACTCGCACTTGTCCGGTTTTTTTTTAATGTCTGTAGGTATAATGGCTACAAGGTCATGGGGCACAAAGGATGTGAGTCATCTTGGTCTTGATTCTGGGCCAGAACCAAGATTTGATGATAAAGTGTAAAGTCAACATAAATGAGTCATAAACTAGTACGGAAGGTGGCTTACTTTAACTTAATATAATACCTATACTCCTATCCTAAAACAACATATGATTTTTTACCTAATATGTTTACCTATATTATGTAAAAAAAATGTTTAGTTTAAGTGAGCGGAAATAAATAAAAATAAAATAATAAAAATAAATAAAATATAAATAAATAAAAATATATCGTGGAACAATTCACACCAATTGATCTAGTCCCAAACTAGGCAAAGCCTGTACTATGGGTACTAGACAACGGATAAACATACTTATATAGATAAATACATACTTAAGTAGATATTAAACATCCAAGACTCGAGAACAAACATTCGTATTCATCATACAAATATCTGGCCCGACCGGGAATCGAACCCGGGACCTCAAGCTTCATAGTCAGGTTCTCTAACCACTAGGCTATTCGGTCGTCAACATGTATGTACACTAGTTTTGCCGATTTAATCAACTAGCTTGGACACTAGTTTTGCTCGTGATTTTGTCCACGTTGGTCTTCCATAACTTCCACGTCCCATTTCTCTTCCTATGAAGATGATTTTGGGGACAAACAAAACAATTTCCATTCAAAATTTCATCACCATTGGTTCAGAGTTTTAAGCGTGAAAAGACAGACATTCTTGGTATTTATTACACGTAGACTAATATTTGCCCGCAACTTCGTGTGCGTAAACTGTCCTGTCAGATTCCATCCCCAATTTTAACCTTTTGGGGAATACATTTCGGGATAATAAGTATCCCATCCCAGTTCATAAACTACATCTGTACCAACTTCATTTGTCCTCAGCCACGCTTCCTTGAATGTATCGGAAATCATGACATTCTGGTTGTATTTATTAGAGTGGACGATTATTATATTAATTTGCATATAGTTGAGCAGAAGGGTCAATATACGGGTATTTTGATCGCGTGGTTAACATTTCACTGCCGACAACGAGTGTTGCCGCAAAGAAATGACGGGCGACAACTGATAAAATCAGACTGGCAGTGGCGTGGCCTCAAACATGTCCATGGACAAAACGGAACTCATTTGTGATCACTTCTTTTTCAAGGCTTTTTCTTTTTTTACATTACAATTTTTTTAAACTGTTATTCGCTGCTTGACGATATCGGTGCTCTGGGAACGGTGTGAAGCGCGCATAGCGAGCGCGGCGTGGTAGGTATAATCAAAGAGAATATTGAATAGGTATAATGGGAATCGGGAGGGGCGTATACGAACTGCAATATACGAATAATAAATGAAAGTTTGTATAAAGAAGTTTCTGTCCTAAATTTCATTTTTGGTACAAGCTTTTATTGCCGACTGTACTTTTCTGTATACCGTCATCAACTACTAATTCAGACGATTCTGACGAGCCCAAACTCAACGGGGTTATGTCAGTAAAGTACTGAATTCCCATGGCCACCTTCTGTCTCCATCATCAGATCAGCTGGATGTTACCATAATATTGAATTGTCATCTAAACTAACGGTAGCAACAGGCGGCCCGCGGGCCGCGTGCGGCCCTTGAGCCCCCTTACTTGCGGCCCGCGAGCCTGTGTACAGTCGCCATCAGATATATCGGAGGGGCCAAAGTGCTCACAAATATCTGACGCGTCTCTATTGTCGAGGCATTATGCCTGATAAAATCACAAATTATTAACAAGTGCGGCCCGTGTGAATATTGTTAGCTACTATGTGGCCCTTGGCTATTAAAAGGTTGCCGACCCCTGATCTAAACTATACATTTACCCAAAATTTCAGCTCAATCGGTTAAAGATATCTGCTTCAAAATTGAGTTGCAAATTTTGACGGACAACTTACATACGAACAGGTCAAGCTAATATAAAGCTTGTAAAAATAGCATTCAAAACTAAATGGAACATATGGGACAGCCACAAAATTATTTTCTCCGGCCATATTTAAATGAACATGACGCGCAGTGCCCATAAACAATGATATAAAAGTGGGTGAGCATCCATAGGACACGTAGCTATACCAGGTTCAATTTACATATCCTAGATACCTTAGCCTATAGCTAAAGTAGCAGGCACGCGACTATAATCTAGAAGTCGTTGATTGGAACCCCGGCCCATACTACTGGGTATTCCAAAAAACGTATGCACGCAATATCATTTCTTTTTTTTTCCTGTTAATCTGCGATCACACACAACAACTATGAGCAGCCCTGCAAGCATAACTTGACTCTCGACTCTACTCGCACGCGTGATAGACTATCTGTCACTTTTTGACAGCATTAATCAGAAAGTGACGGACAGTCTATCTCGCGCGCGAGTAGAGTAGAGAGTCAAGTTATGCTGTATATTGGATTTGCTGGCCAATGACCACAGTTGGATGCCACATGTCCATATTGGTTTTATTATTGAGCAATAAATCAGCTTATTGGTTAGAGATAGGGCCGACTGTCTGCTGACAAGCCAGAGGAGATTTCTGAACCGATGTTTCATTTCGTCTCTCTTATTCTTTATCTGGTTCTTCCGTGTCATTCTTCGGTCCAGGTGGAATCCCAGGTATTTGACACTAGCAGATTGTGGAAGTATGTTTGATATTTAACAGTAGATTTTCGGTGAAGGAAAACATCGTGAGGAAACCAGTCTAATCCCAGAAAAGGTCTAGTTGAAAGATCAGATGGCACTGGCAGTGGCTTTCGTAAAACTAGTGCCTACGCCAAATAATTAGGGTCCTTTTGGGTACAACATGTAAAACGCTAGAAGTATGACGAGATTGAATAGATATCTTAGCCTAGATTGTTGGTTACCTACGTTACATCATAGCAATCTGAAAACAAACTTCAAAATAATGTGAATGTTTCATAATGAATGACATAAGTAATTGTATTGCTCAGTGCAGTTTAAAAATATTTCATAAATCTACAATCAATTTTATAAAAAAAATATTTCTCATGCGCAGAAAGATGTACATTTCAGGATTACCGTGACTGATTTTAAAAAGCCGTTACGTAGTAATAAAAAAAAAGAATCTGTAATTCAGGTGCACAACTCAGCAACAGAATTAAAAAAAAAATCTCGTGGGTTTTAATTCTCGCACCGATTCGCATCTCATAAGCTCGAAACTTATGTAGGGAGTTGCAAGGCTTGCAGTTGTTCATAGGCTGCGGTAACAGCTTACGATCAGACGGGCCGCTCGCTTATATGTTATGAAAAGAAATGTACAGGATATGAAGTAAAGTTAACTTTCTTTTCACTGCAGAAAAATATCGTAACGGAACCTGCGTTATCCTATATCTACAATGGAAACATATCCTTAGGGCGGGCACCAACTTACGGTTAACCTTTTCAACGCTCTGTCAAAGAGAAAAGATGTCAACCACACGCCAAATCAACAAGACATTTAGTGCGGAGTTAAACCTTATGTCAATGCAAGAAGTTTACTATCGCGCTGGGCTCCTTGACGCATGTTCGTTGGCGTTGAACTTGCGGTGCGGATACATGCGTCGTTGGCGTCGAAAAGATTAAATATGGCGCCGGCAGCTGTCATTCCTTAGAACTTAACTTACGCTGGCTCGATGACCCAAAGAGGATCTTGGCCTCTGACACAAGAGAACGCCACTATTTCCTATTCTGCGCCACCTCGCGCCAGTTGGCTGCCCCGAGGGTGATTAGATCTTTGAGCACAGGACGTTTTCCATTGGGCCGACCCCCATACGCTATCTTTACTGCAGGATCGCCTCCCATCCTCTCCAGCCCTGCTAGCATAACTTGACTCTCGAATCTACTCGCGCGCGAGATAGACTGTCCGTCACTTTCTGATTAGTGCTGCCAAAAAGTGACAGATAGTCTATCTCGCGCGCGAGTAGAATCGGGAGTCAAGTTATGCTAGCAAGGCTGGTCGAGCTAGCGGAGTCGCGTTGTCTTGACATTCCATAGAAACTTGACAATGTTTCCACACATTCACGAACACCGCTTACAGTTACAGACGGTTTGGTGCCACTCACCCTAAGAGCGGTTGTTTACAGACGCCGACTTTTTGCTGCGATACAAACGCCAAATAGTTGATGTGTATAACCGCTAACGTGTATGTAAAGTACCCAACCAGCTCTGAGGTAGCTTGGAGACTAGCTCATTTCCTCTTGTCCAAGAGAAAAGGTCTGTGCCCACCACTGAGACATACATGCATAATCCGCAATGACCCTGGAACCTTGGGACATCTAGTTCGATTCGTGGACTGCTACGCATTCTAGCTGCGTATTTTTTTGATGGTATTAATACATACATAGTTAGGTTAGACATGATGATGACTGATATCTGATGAGATATAGAGTGATGATGATGATAATGTCTTAGTGATGTTTGTTTGCAGGGAGAAGGACATGAGTGCAAAACTTATTGTCCAGATGGAAGGGAAGAAGACCAGATTACTCACCGCGAAAGTAAGTTTAAGAAGTTTCCCAACAATGGATTATGTACAGTCATGGACTTTAATTGTTGAGCCACTTAGAGTTCACTTTATACTGGAGATCCATAGCTTAAGTATTAAAAACCAAACTTAGTTGACACCTAAATGGCTCAACAATTAAAGTCCTTGACCGTACCTATACACAAATGTATAGTTTTGAAATTGAAAAAGGTGCCCTTGCACTCCAACTAAGCCTAGCTGTGCAAATGCGATGACTATGACTTTGTACAAGTCCAACAGCGTTGAAACTATTGACTTTGTTAAAGTAAATTGAAATGAAAGTTATTAAACATGTGGGGAATGGGTTGTTACTTGTTTATTGGCCACTAGCTTTTGCCCGCGGCTTCGCCCGCGTACTAAAAGTAATTTTTAACCGTCTACACAAAAGGAGGATCTCAGTTTGACCCGTATGTTCTAATTCTAATTGAATTGCAATTTGGCACAAATACTTTCAAGAATTTTGATGTCCATAATATTAAATTTCAAAATCGATGCCATTTTCGTAATTAATGTCCCAAAAAACCATAAAACACGACACCCATATTGTTATTTAGACATTTCAACCCCATCGCACCCCAACACGGGTGATAGTATTTCACGTCCGCAACGTTGGATTTAAAAATCGTTTGTTTTCGTAATCAGAGACCGGATAAACCATAGACACAATACCCATGTTGATTTTCAAACTTTGTCACCACATTTCCCTCATTTAGGGGTTGAATCTTCAAACAACCTGAAACACCTGTTTACTCTTTTATTGTTAGGAATACTCCTGTGAAGTTTCGAATTAAATAGTCTAACTAATCTTGTTTCCCCATACAAACCTATGTGTCAAATTTGGAATCTCTAGAACCAGCGGTTTGGACTGTTCGTTGATATGTCAGTCAGTCAGCAGTCAGTTTCTTCTTTTATATATTTAGATTATTGTTTAAGTGTTAAAAGAATTCCCTCCAAGATATATCCCATTGTTATGTGAAGGGCTCTTTTATGTAATGCTATGATTATACTTAGACATTTGACAATTGATGTAATTTTACAGAATAGCAAAGAGCAGAATGACGGCAATCGCGAGAAGTCCAAGGACTTCACGTTCGACCACTCGTACTGGTCGTTCGACCACACCGACGCCCAGTACGCGTCGCAGGAACAGGTAACTAACAGCTTGTGTCCATTTGGGTCACCAGGTGAACTCGACGGTCCACAGCCCATCAATAGGAGGAGTATAAGTTTCTGTCAAAAATTTCATTTTTGGTACAAGCTTTTATGGCCGACTGCACTTTTCTGTATACCGTCATCAACTACTCGTTGAGACAATTCTAACGAGCCCAAACTCAAAGGGGTTACGTCTGTTAAGTACTGAATTCCCAAGGCCACCTTCTGTCTCCATACCACCATGTACCATACTCTGTACCATAATATTGAATTGTCATCCAAATTATACCTTTACCCAAATTACATACGAACAGGTCAAGTTAATATAAAGCTTGTAATATTTAAAAGCGAGTAAAATAATTATATTTTTTTAAAACGGTAACATTCAGTATAATTATCAAACCATGCGACTGTAGAGGAAAACAGCCGGACATCCAGACATCTGGACAGACATACTAAGCATTTTTGCCCAAGCTCAAACGGAGAACTTTGTTCGCTTCGCTCGCTCAGTCAATAATAAATGTCATACTTGGTCTATGTTCTGCTCAAATCTTGCAACTGAATTTTAATGCAGTTATCCTCAGCCGATCGAGTTGTTGTCATTAATTACCGTTCCCGCCTTATAACAGCAGAACTGCTAACACAAGATCGCGCGCGAGATAAACTACCGTTTCTTTCTAAGTGTTCTAATTAGAAAGAGACGGATAGCTTATCTCGCACGCAGCCTTATGCTAGCCGTGAATTGAAATCACTACATTAGTATAAAACAAAGTCGCTTCGTGCTGTCTGTCTGTCCCTATGTATGCTTAGATCTTTAAAACTACGCAACGGATTTTGATGCGGTTTGTTTCAAATAAATAGAGTTATTCAAGAGGAAGGTTTATATGTATAATACATGCATAATATAGTAGACCAACACTGATAATTTTAGAGGTTTCTAATGTGATGTCGTTAATAAACACATTTTTTTGCGCATACATTGCAAACGCTAGCTGAACCCTACGAGATAGATCAAAATAATGTACTACAGTATTGTCCACCTTAAAAAGGTCTACAATGGTATATGTCTATCTCTTAGGGATAAGTAACAATAACCATTTTTCGTTCTTTACTTTTTACGAGAAAAAAATGGCTTAAATATTTACGAAGCGATTTTAAGCAATACAGCATTAATCCTTATCCAATTAAGTACCTTATATACATTGTGCATTTAATACCTATAAATAGATCAATATGGCCCTTTACAGCCTTCACTTTACCTTTAGAAGATATTACAGATTTAAAATGCAGGGGGACATAGCGGTCCCGTGCGAAGCCGGGGCGGGTCGCTAGTATTCTATAAATGAATAGTATAATAGCTAAATTAATAGCTACGATGAATGCTCAGCTGCGCGCGGTATGCAAACACGCTTTATCGAAGCCGATCAAGGTTGGCCGTGTTGTGTGATTTTTATTCAGAATGAATGCAAATTCCGACCTTTGTCATGAATGAACTATAATGAATAGCTGATAAGTGAGTAGAGGATAAAAGCAAAACCAACCCATGCTAAGATGAATTCAAATAGTAGATTGTATGACAAGGGGCTAAAATATGCCATATTACCACGAGATGGATATTTTCCTGAGCGAAGCGAGGGAAAATAATTCGAGGGGTAATATGGCTTTTAGACCCGAGTTATACACTCTACTTTTCACTTCGACTGCGAGAAAATAGTAAAACAAAGATTATCCATTCACAATCAATAACAAATTTCACTGCGAAGAGATTGTTCAATTTAGCTTGAGGCGTTTTCTTTTTTAATGATTTGGGATTAGGGACTAAAAAGCACCTGATGTTTGATTGGTCGATTTTAATATGTAGCTGTATTCTGGTTGGTTGATAGCAAAGAGAAATGTTTTTTGAAAGAGTTGTGATTGGTGGATTTAAATGATTTGGAATTAGGGACTAAAAACACCTGATGTTTGATTGGTCGATTTTAATATGTAGCTGTAGGTATTCTGGTTGGTTGATAGCTATGATAAATATTTTTTGAAAGAGTTGTGATTGGTGGATTTAATATAGTGAAGTGTTTTGATTGGTCAAATTAAATGTGTTAAAAATCATAAATATGTGTACATATTTTCCCTAGGGGCTAAATGTACTACTTTAGCCCCGCTTATTAAGCCTAATATGACACACTTTTCGAGCATGAGATGTGAAAAATATATTTATTATTTATAAAGGGAGATGAGCCGGGCTTTTTTATGTACTGCATATGGGAACTAAATATATCATTATTTTCTCAGAATTTGTCAGAAAATATTTTATACTTATGATGGAACACATGACTCGACCTGGCGTTGGTCAAAAACAGGAAACAATGTTCTACAAGGCCTCGTCTTACGGCTCCGCCTATCTCGTACTCATAATTTACGAGGCTATTAGCCCTTTAAGATCCTTTAAGAATGTATACACTCCTTTCTTGAAGAACCCCTTAGTCCATCGGGAAAACCTCGATAGGGAGCTGATTATACAATCGGAGCTTTTGAGGGAGGAAATTTCTCTGAAACCGTGCCGCACGTCCATTTAGGTCAACTAATGTTATCATGAATTTCCGCAAAGTAACGCCTGATTCAATAAATCAACTAATGTTATTATTATTATGAGCCTGTGGTGTCCCACTGTTGGGCAAAGGCCTCCCCCTTTTTTCCAACTCTCCCGATTTTGAGCAGTCTTCGGTTCAAGCTGTCACTCAGTAACTAATGTAATTAATATTAATGTAAGTAACTAATGTAAGGATTTTATTTGACAGGTGTTCTCAGACCTGGGTTTGGACGTGATAGACAGCGCGTTCGAGGGCTACAATGCGTGCGTGTTTGCGTACGGGCAGACTGGCAGCGGGAAGACTTTTACCATGATGGGCTCGCCCGTGAGTACTATGTTCATTCGGTTAGCTAAGTTCCGTCAGACATGATGTTGCCGATTTTTAGAACCAATTTTAATATGTTTAGCTTTTGTGAATAATATGTTACGAATGTTTTAAGTGTATTTTAGACCTATGTTCGTGTTTTTTTTTTCTATCAAGCGAAAGTCAAAAACTCAGGTTTCGAATAGCTGTAGTATCTCGAGAAAGGCCTCAAGATTGCTAATTAAATTTAGGACAGCCGTGTTATGATCCAAACAAGCGCTACGACTTTTAAAAATCCGTTTTCTGAACCTACGTCGCCTTGATGGTGTTGACGGATGTATTACGTTTTTTAAGGCCGCGGTAGAAGTAAACGTGTCAGACACTGGCCCGTGTAAAAACACGGGGCCTAATTCTGGCCAGCAATACTTGATTTTAACAGAGTAATTGAGTGACTCGTATCATTTCTTCTTTAATATATTTAAGGAATGGCATCCAAAATAATGGGGTGAGTAAATATTTTCGGCCACTTTGCCACGGTAACCAATGAATAGATTCTCGATAATACTTCTATGATGTGTACGTGAGTGCCGAAGTGACATAAATTCATGCATTGTTTGAGCACATTTCGTAGATTAACGGTAACATTCAGTTGAACTTGCGTTACATGGAGCTCTAGAGCGTTATTATATGGGACAATTAATAATCTTTAACCAATTAACCACAGTGCGTATGAGTTCTAACGCAGTAGCGCGTAAGGTGATGAATCTCGTTAGTTAATACATTTTAAATTAAAGGCAAAACGTATTGCCGCGAGCTGGATTCGAACTAGCAACCCTCTGGCATACGCAGCTAGTAGGTCTAACAAACTGAGTTATCGAAACCGTGCTCGGCTCAATTTATCCTTTAATACAACAAAATGAATCCCGTAAGACTTACCTAACCTCTAGACTCGCTTACATATCGTTCACAGTGAGAGTATTACCTAACACTTACCAATTACCATTCCTCATGGCGAAGTAAACAAAAACAATTAAGAAATAACCATCATTCGTTTCCCCACAAATCTTGGGCCATTGAACCAGCAAAACCGCATATGTAACCGGAAACGTAATTCCGGATTACTTAAACTGCTATTTACTTTCCGGGTCGCGAGGGCACGACGGTCAGGCCCCGGTTATTAGGTCAAGGTAATAAAAATGACATGCCATTGCCATGCATGTAATGCGGGCATTTCAGTTCCCGAACATAGTCTATCCTAAAATTGGGTTGTGTTTAATATTTGCGAATTATTATTTTTCTCGATTCAAATTCAGAGTATTTATTTCGTACGTACATCCATATTGGTTAGTAACAATAAAAATACGTAATAAACTAATGTTAGTGGACACAATTACAATTATTTAGTATCTAAACATTAACTTAGGACTAAAAATGTGCAGCCTACGCTTCCTTAGAGCATACATAACTGGAGTAGCCTTATGTCGTCGTATTTGCGTACAAATATGTCTGTCGAATTTTGCGGGGGCGGGGGGAGCATCTTAATATTAAAACTCAATTGTATATTGAAACCTTGAAGTGGTTGAACGTTTATCATATCAAGTGCTTACAGCAACATGCGGCCATTTTTATGATCAGTGTTCTCTTGCGAGGCGATTTTGTGAATGACCATTAATCGATTGTGATATTGTCTTTGTATCATTTTTTGCACATTGTGCAAGGTTTTCTACAGAGGGGTAAGTTACTGAAAGGCTACTCCAGTTATGTATGCTCTAAGCCCGCTTCCCATTCACATGTTGCATCCAGTGGAGCTGGAACGGGCAATCCAGCCTGCCGGCCACTACGCGTAGGAGGCTATTGGAGTTGGCGCGCACGCGTCGCATCAGGGATGCCGCACGTTTACGCAAAATGACGTGAAAACCATCACTCCTGGCCTCCGCAAACATGCAGAGGCGTCTATAAATGATCCCATGTAGCGCCCGGCGCAATCTTTACCCTAGCGCCCTCTAGCACCCCACTCCCCCCCTGGCGCGCGCTAGCCGGGCGGCGAGTGGCGCCCCGTGAAATGGCGCTCGGCGCCCCCTAGGACCGTGCGTGCAGTAGCGCGTCAGCCCCATCAGCATCCTAAACGCGTTATTGTACTGTACCCTTAGGGTATTAAGGGTACTAATGGAATATCTGACCCACAGGCTGGCCAATACATCGGTTCTCATTTTATACTATTTGGACAGCAATTTCTTCGAAGTATTTACTTTGTTTTTGGAATCATCGTTAGTCTCACTTACGCATCTCTTCATATTGGGGGATACTCACACTAATGGTAATTCACAAATTATCGTGTCCACATGTCGACAAGGACATACAAACAACAACAAAACAAGTACAAACTTAATTATCCAATCAAGGGTTTTTTTTTTAACTCGTTATCAGTTATAAGCTCAGAGCATACATACCTGGAGTAGCCTTTCAGTAACTTAGCCCTCTGTAAAAAACCTTGCACAATGTGCACAAAATCATACAAAGACAATTTCACAATCGATCACAAAATCGCCTCGCAAGAGAACACTGATCATAAAAATGCCCGCATGTTTCTGTAAGCACTTGATATTATAAACGTTCAACCACTTCAAGCTTTTTAATATATAATTGAGTTTCAATATCCCATTAAAATGGTCCCCCCCGCGCGGCAGACTTTTTTGTACGCAAATACGACATAAGGCTGCTCCAGTTATGTATGCTCTAAGGTTATAAGTTATAAGGCAATCGAATTATACGACTGCGATATGGGTTTCTTTCAGAGATATCGTAAATTTTCTTAATGAGGCAATTCGACGGATTAACTCCATGGTTTTTACATGCTTTTATTTTACTTGGTCTGTATGTAATTAAATATCTAAAGTAAGTTTTTCATCAAAATTTGCAAACCATTTTTTAGCCACTCCCTGATATATGAGTGAGCTGAAATTTGACTAACTTGCGAAAGGTTGGTGGCAATGCAATATTTTGGCACAACTGAGCAGCTCTGATGATGGAGACAGATGGCCATAGCAACTCCTAAAGTATACAAGATAAACGCGTCGTGTTAGGGCCCTTTGTATGTATTGTATTGTATGTCTACTCCTTTGTCTCTGTGTGTCTTTTGTGTAGTGAATAAATGTCTTCTTTTCTTTTTTTTTTTCTTTTCTTTGAAATAATTAGTTAATGACGGCAAAAAAGTACAGTCAACAATAAAAGCTTATACTAAAAAATCATTACAAAATTGTAAAAAAAACAATTTTTGCCTAACTTTAAAGCTCATGACCACATGCAAGTAGAAATCAGCTTGCAACATGAAAACCAAAAACACCAAGTACATTTTTTTTCTAATTTTGGGGAACTCGCACAAACGTCTCGAGGTGTTATAATTGTTTTACATGATTGTGTAATAAATAATGCCAAAAAACATTCTAAAAATAAGTTGTTTTGTAAATTAACTCCGAACGAATTGTCAATGTTCGTTCAATGTTATCGTGTTAAGTCGTTAAAAGGACATTAGTGACCGCGCTTCGGTAATTAATTTATTATCTAGTAAAAAAGTAGTAAACATACTAATTAATTAATATATAATAACGTACTAATTGGTTTTATTATATTTTTAATCCTTTGTAGATAATAATACCCTGTTCGATAGGTTGTAGTGCTGAAAAAAAGTGAAGCAATGTCCCCGACCAGCGTAACTATAATAAACTTTCCCCATATCGTAATCGCCGTATAATGTTTCAGGAGTACCAGGGCCTCATCCCCCGCATCTGCCGGCAGCTGTTCTCGCGCGTGGCCGCGGGGAAGGAATCCGGGGCCTCCTACCGCACGGAGGTCAGCTACCTGGAGATCTACAACGAACGTGTCAAGGTACAATACAATACAAAAAATACATTCGCAGTTTACCAGGTTATTTATAATTATAAGGGTAACACGGTTTCCTACCAGGGACCGGAACCGGTTACCCTAATCAGGGTTTTCCATATGCTAATTTTAGAAGTTGTTTTTAAAACCCTATCCATAATGGTAACCTTATGATAAAGTAACCTTACTGATTGGATAACCCTATTGTTATGGTAAGTATATCGGATATGTAACCATTTTTTTTTTTTTTTTTTTTTGGTTACCCAGGGGAAATCCGTTATGGATCCCACCCAGCCCGGGAGGAGCCGAGTGGGTATGTCCGACTCCCACGGACTAAAACCCCTGGGGTGTTCCGCCGCTCGCTTTTGGACAGAGCCCCGGGAACGCTATTGCACACATCCGGAACTCTGTCGGCGCTGCCCTTGCGGGCCCACGCATGTGGCAGGGGTATGGTGCCTGCCCACTCCGCTTTTGGCACCCCAGAACACCATGGGGGCCGTCCAGCTCAGGACCTCTGCTAGGCGGATGATGGAGCTCCCGACCCATCACCCGCAGGTCCTCGTTATGGCGGCAGCATTCGGCCTGCGAAGGCCCTTCGCCGCCTGCCTGGTCTCCTACGGCGCTGCGGGGCTGACTCAGGATCGTCCTCGCGCATCCGCTCCGCCGCCTCCTTCTGCGTCAGCACCGCTACGCTGAAGGTGACCACTGCCGCCCATGCCTCCTCACTGCCGGCCATGCGACTGACCAAAGCCGGTAGTGTGAGGTCCATACCAACTGCCGTGGACAGGGCAGCGCGAGGCTCCGCCCATGCTGGGCACTCTTCACGCGTGTGCTTGGCCGTGTCCACGGCTCCTCCGCTGCAGTGGTGGCATGCCGGCGTGGGTTCCCTACCCACCACCTCACACAGGTACTTGCCGAAGCAACCATGCCCCGTCAAGAGCTGCGCGAGGTGGAACGTTGGTGCCCCGTGCTTGTGTTCGACCCATTCTTTGAGAACAGGCCGAACAGCATCCACCAAGTCCCGGCTAGCTCCCGGGATCTCGAGTCGCTCTGACCATTTCTGGTAGAGGACATCGAGCGCCTCCTCTCGCCACTGGCGCACCTCCCGCGGGGCAGGCCAGTTTTCCACCCTCCTTGCCTCTTGCAACCGCCAGATCGGATATGTAACCATAAGGCAACCATAAGTTAACCCTAACAAGACCCTATCTCAATAGGGTTAACTATCCGATATACTTACCATAACAATAGGGTTACCCTATCAGTAAGGTTACCTTGTCATAAGGTTACCAAATTGATAGGGTTTCCAAATCGTTAGGCTTAAGCCTGAAAAGGGGTTTTCCGGTCCTTGCTTCCAACGTTACCGTTCTTTTTTATGGCTAATCTCACAGCATTTGTTATCAATCGGGAAATGAACCTGATTTTAGCAAGGCGTTTGATCTTGTCAAATTGACAATCACGCCTTATGCCATTATTAAGCGTAACCACTTGGTTTAATCGTATTTTTTTATTAAATATCAGATGTATTCCTTCCGGAGTTCCTCAAGGAGCTGACATGCCTCTGTTTTTCTTCATTTACAATGACTTAAATGTTGTTATAATTGAAGGTATGATGTGGTATTCCAGGACTTGTTGGCCACGGACGCCGGGCACTCGCTGCGCGTGCGCGAGCACCCGAAACTGGGGCCCTACGTTCAGGACCTGTCGCGCCATCTGGTGTCCGACTACGATGATATACAGGTCGGAATAAAAATTATACATTTAATTTCTAAAGTAAATACAAGATGACGATTAACATTAACTAAATTAAATCAAAATTTAAGTTAAATCTAAAATAACTACTACATGGAAAAGTTGAAAAACCCCCGATTTTTTCATTTCAAAGTTCAATATCTCAAAAATGGCTGAACTGATTTTGATGAAACATGGCTAAGAACACTTGGGTTAAAATTATCTATGACGATATCTTTTTATGATTTTAAATATATATCGTAATTTATACTTTATTACAATAATGTGATGGTTTACTATCCATTTAGCAACACTACGTTATCAATTTTAACATGAGGAAACTATATTATTGTACAGTCAGCATCATAAACATGTAGACACTTTTCGACCTTATGTATAAGTAATAAGGTCTTTGTGATTATATACTAACATTAGGCTAAGTTCTACTAAAAATAATGATCCATGTTGGTCTATGAATAAATGAATTGAATTGAATAAAGCCGCGTATTCACTTGAGGCACGTATCTTGTCGGTTTTTTGGCGCGCTCAAAGGTGCCACAGTCCGAGGCGTGCGTTAGTGGAGACTGGTGTGTTGGCCTCAGGTCGCAATCGAAGTTGTGGAGCAAGTCGAGGCGACACGCCTCACCTTGAGCCGCAACGTACTTCGAGCCTTGCCTCAAAAAGAGCGGCCTCGGTTTGCCTCAAGTCGAGGCTGCACGGCCTGAGGCTGCTCAAGTGGCTACGCGGCTATAGAATGTATACATGTTTATGATGCTGACCGTACCTTGTGTACCAGGAATGCATGCACCGCGGCAACCTCCACCGCACGACAGCGTCCACACAGATGAACGACGTGTCGTCTCGCTCGCACGCCATATTCACCATCACGTTCGTGCAGGCCAGCTATCTGCGGCACAACAACATGCCCAGCGAGACTGTGTCGAAAGTTCACTTAGTCGATTTGGCCGGCAGGTTAGTAGAGGTTTAAAAATTTATAGTTGGTAGTGACTTTTTATTACTTGAAATGAACGTTCAGTGTATCAACCCAAGGTTCATTTTCCAGTGAGCGCGCGGACGCCACCGGCGCGACGGGACAGCGTCTGGTGGAAGGAGCTCACATCAACAAGTCCCTCGTCACGCTCGGCTCCGTCATATCCGCGCTGGCGGAGTCCAGCCAACTGCCGGTGGAGAGTGAGTCAACCTTATTGTTATGATGTTAAGATGCATTTTTGAATGACAAATGTTTCATTAAAGATTTACTCTGAATTCATTCGGGATAACTTTCTGTAAGAGGATTTATTTTCTATAGATAGTGTGTTTCGAGGAGGTTTGATGTAGTAAATGCAATTTTTTCAGTACTTTTTAAATGTATTTTTTATGATGAATTGTTTCTGATTGTTTTATTATTTTATGTTTAGACCGTAATCAAAAAGGGGCAAAGAAGGTGTTCATTCCATACAGAGACTCTGTCCTGACGTGGCTCCTGAAGGACTCGTTAGGAGGAAACTCCAAAACTATCATGATTGCTGCTGTAAGTACAACATACTTAATGCATGGTAATAAAGTTTAGATTGGCACGTTACCAATACATAGACCTAGCTCGTTTTAAGATTATTATCAATATATATATTATCAATAACAAAAAATTTATAGGTTCATTGATTTAATATGTGCACAGGCAGACACAGCTTTTCATGATATCTTAGCATCGACCACAATTTATCTGCTTTGCCCAAATGTTTACTGGTAGAGAATGCTTTCGGCATTAACCTTTTGAAAGCTAAAGACGGCTGAGGACGTGGACGAAAACTCGTGCCACTGAAGCCACGGACGGCCACAGCCGCGCGTGCGCTTTGCGCTTTTTCGTTAATTTTATGTAATTAAAAGCTTTACAAGTAACTTGACCCATTTTTTTAATAGTTCATGATACAAAATAATAAAATAATAATTAGTTCGTAATAATAAAAAAAAATATTTTTGACATGTATGCAGTAATGTATTTTTGTATCATGAAATAAATAATCTAATCTCATCTAATCTAATCTACATACATTAATTATGACATGATAATACATATTTATCAGAAGTTTCATTTTATTCATGTTTTGTCTGGCTATTGCTTTTTGGCCTCAGTTGGGCACCGTTTTGTTTTGCACCCTCGCTGTCAAAAGGTTAAGTCCGCCTTTTGTACGGTAAGTTCTTCTTTTGTGCAATAAAGATGAAATAAACCAAACTCACTTTTTATGGGAGAGGATTGGTGAGGCTTGGTATGCTATTTTACAGTATACAATGGTTTATATTTGACGACCGGTTAGCCTAGTGGGTAGTGACGCTGCCTACGAAGCTGAAGGTTCTGGGTTCGAATCCCGTTAAGGGCAAATATTTGTGTGATAAGCATGAATATTTGTTTCTAAGTCTTGGATGTTTTCTATGTATTTAAGTATTTATATATATCGTCACCTTGTACCTATAACACAAGCCATATTGAGCTTACTATAGGCCTAGTACGACTTGTGTAAGAATGTCCCCTAATATGTATTTATTATTATTTTATATTTGTACTCGTTCCAAGATATCCCCCGCCGACTGTAACTACGGCGAGACGCTGTCGACCCTGCGCTACGCGAACCGCGCCAAGAACATCATCAACAAGCCCACGATCAACGAGGACCCCAACGTCAAGCTCATCCGGGAACTGCGCGAGGAGATCGAGAAGCTGCGCGCGCAGATATCGCACGACACGGTATTAACACCCTATTTCTAGGCTAGTCTTTACGTAAGTAAGGCTCACGGATAGGGATATCTGACCGTGATAAAATCCTGCACTAGAAATCTATCGGAAAATAAATAGGCTTTCTACTGTAGCAATGTAATTTTATAATACTCTGATACTGAAATGATATATTGTATACTGTTTTGAAAAAATGATACCTCGCCGAGTTTTTTTATGCCGGTTCTTCTCGAGGCAGAGGTTTTCTTTCCGAACCGGTAGTAGTTTATCGACATTCATAGGTGCATGTAATATGCGTAAATTGAAGAATAAATCACTTTGACTTTGACTTTATGTAGAGGTGACCTGTTCAACTAGACATATTTAAAAATTGTAACATATACAAAACAAAAGTCTTTTTTTAAGAGGGGAAAATTCTTTGTGCATACCACCAGGGCGTGGGGACGGACCCTGGTGGTTGTGTGGGACTCCCATGTCGGCTAATGAGGCCAATGGTTTACGCAGTAAAAACCCCTCTATGGTGCCGCCTCTGCGCTATAAGGCGAGGCCACGGGAACGCCCTGGACATATTCCGCAACCTCGCCAGCGGCTGTCCGCATTGCGGACTCATCTCCGGGGAAATCATTTCAAGGCAACAGACGTCAAGAGTATTTGTATTGTAGTGTATTGTCCTCTTGCCTACACATATTTCTGTATATACAATTTGTGACAAGTTTCTAACATTTCCTTTGTCTGCAGGACCCCATCGAGGCGGAGCCAGCAGTGCTCGCCACGCTCCAACGCAAAGAAGCCCAAGAGAAGGTCCTCACAGAGAAGTGGACCGAGAAATGGCGAGAAACGCAGCAGATATTACAGGAGCAGAAGGCCCTGGGACTGCGGAAGAGTGGCCTGGGAGTTGTCCTGGATTCAGACATGCCTCATCTTGTGGGGATAGACGACAATCTGTTGTCCACTGGTGTCACTTTATACCATCTCAAGGTGAGTAATGATAAAAGTAATACAATGTTAATGATATAGGAAATAGTGAACATGACAGGTGCAGAAGGCGTTAGGACTGCGGAAAAGTGGATTGGGCGGGTTGCTGGATTCGGTTATGTTTCATGTTTTGGAAGTGGATAACAATTTGATGACGACTGAAGACAAGCTTGTGCAAAAGCCACGGCGGGCCTGCGTGCATGCGTGCGTGCGTGCGTGAGTGAGTGTGTGTGTGAGTCTGCGTGTGTGGTGTGTGTCATGATATGATAGTGCCACTTTTTAATAATGACCTTAACTTTACCTATTGCGTAGTGTTGAATGACATGAGTTTGGCAGATATTATTATAGATGCGTAAATGCATATAGTTCGGAGAGCGCCTGGCAAGGGCTGATCTGTTATTTGGCAACGGAAATCTAAACTTACGCTTGCCCAGAATTTGCCTATAATTTGGCAAGTTTGTTGTAGCCGCAAGAGCTCTAAACACTGCTTTCAGAATATATAGCCGCTTTAAACTCAGAAGTTTAGTCTCTCGATAAAGGTCCGCCGTTGGAAAAAGATAAGGTTTTTTTAACATTACTTTTTAACCCTTTGACAGCTAAAGGCGGCCAGAGCCGCGCGTGCGCTTTGCGCATTTTCGTTTTTATGTAATAAAAAGCTTTACAAGTAACTTGATCCATTTTTTTTATTAGTCCATGATACGTACATTAATTTTGACATGATAATATTTATAAATATATATCAGAAGTTTCATTTTATTCATTGTTTTGTTTTGCACCCTCGCTGTCAAAAGGTGAACCCCCGACGCACAAAGAGGGGTGTTATAAGTTTGACGTATCTGTGTGTCTGTTCGTGGCATCGTAGCTCCTAAACTAATGGATCGATTATAATGCGGTTTTTTTGTCCGAAAGCTGACGTCATCGAGATGGTTTTTAACTACGTTTCAACAAAATCGGTTCAGCCGTTTTTGAGATATTGAACTTTCAGAATCAGAATCATTTATTCGTTCATCACAGGTAAAAAAAGGTGTAAATATAGAATTAAATGTAGTTACATAGCCATGATGTGCCTTTTGTCGTACGAATTTATAGTTTATACATGTCAAATCTAAAAATAATAAAATATAAATGTCATGTCACTAATTAAATACCAAAATACAAATTAAAGAATTAAAAAAAAACTAAGCAATATTTGTTGTTTATAATAGGAATAAATTAAATTAAGATAGTGTCATTCAGATAATCCTCTACAGTATAATAACATTTATCCAGTAAAAATCTATAAAGTAAAACTTTAAATTTAGAGGAGGTTTCCGACTTCCATGTTTCTGGCAATTTATTATACAGCTTTGGGGCCATTGTTATCCCACATTTCCTCATCAACGCCGTCTTGTTCCTATCAACTACTATTGCCGCTGGTCTTGGGCGAAGATTATAATTATCAGTTTGTTTATACTGCTTGAAGAAACGTGGATTCATTTTTACAAATATACAACACTCAAGTTTATATAAACTAGGGAACGTTAATAACTTTAGCAACTGAAAATGAGGTTTGCAACTTTGCTGAGGATTTAGTCCTCAAATGGCTCTTATGCATCTCTTTTGGGCTCGGAATAGTGTAACGGAAAGGTGTATAGAATAGTGAACTTTGAAAGGAAAAAATCGGGGGTTTTTCATCTTTTGTAAGTTGTAGTTATATTACAGCGCGCTGCGCTCTCTTCAACTGCAGTAGAGTGCTTTGGAGCGCTGCTATTATCTACAAGTACATTAATTTATTCAATTTCAATTTCAAAGCCTTTATTTGCTGATACAATACAATTATAACATATTACACACTTTATTATAATGTTTATATTTGATCAGCGTGTCCTTTTGACACAAAAGCCTCCTGTGTTTCCTTCCATCTGAGCCTGTCTCTTGCTAGCCCGACCCGCCAGCGACCCCTTTGAGGTCATCTGTTAATACTATGTGATGGTCGTCGCGGAGGGCGAACCACACAAATCCTTCCGCCTGAGGGGCGTAGTGAAGGTTTCCTAGTTCGCTCTGTGGTAGAAGGGATTTCCACTAGGGTAAATAATGAACACAGGTTGACGGTCGATTAAAATGGGACTGTGATGCCCTTTATTTAACAATTAAAAGCTTAATTAACACTGACGCTAAATCGGGGGTTGCAACCCCGTACAAAAGATCCCTTAGGACTCGCTGGTAACACGGGTTACGGCGGTGATTCGATTTCCGGATCGGACGCGGTCGGCCGAGGAGCCTCGGCAGGACGAAGGTCGTTCGTCGAGGGTCCTCTAGCAAATTCAGGAACGCGCGTAGGCGTGGTAAACGCCCCCGCGTCGCTCCCGTTCCCTACCGAGTACCTAGATGCGTAGGCGTGAGAAACGCCCCCGCGCGCTAGGTGCAGTTAGCCCTTGCGTCCGCTTCGGAGCAGCGGCAAAGACCAACTGGCCGGGTGTCGTCTTGTCTTCTTCTCTCTTTCTCGTTAAAGGGGGCTGCCATTTCAGGGCTTGTGCCCTTTTTGGCTGATTCTGTCGCAGTCTGGATCCTCCAGACTGGGCTCTTGCGGCTGAGTGCGGTTTCAATTTGTCCTTCTTGGATCCGTTATTGTTCTTCATCTGCTCTCACGAGCTCCCTAGGTAGGGCTCGTGTGCGGCGGTCGGGGGGGGGCGCGCATGCTGAGGCGCTATCCCCTGAAGCAGCGGGAATCCGGAGTTCTCCGCGCGGTCGAACATTGACCGCGCGAGTCGGCCCACAAAGTCGTCCAGGCTCTGCCAGCGCAGGTCCCGCATTATGTCGCGGTTGCGCACAAAGCAAAATGACTGGCCGGGTGTACGTTACTTCCTCTCTCTAGAAAGGGGGTGCCATTTCAGGGCTTGTTTGCCCTGTTTGGCGGTCTCTTTCGCAGCCTGACATCAGTCAGGCTGGGCTCTTGCGGCTGGGTGCAGTTTCTGTTTTATCCTTCTTGGATTTGATGTTGTTCCTCTTCTCTTACGAGCTCCCTTGGTAGGGCTCTTTATGTAATTAAAATTATTAAAGATTAAACGGGAGACAAATCTAAACGCATTTTAGTTCGTTTTGAATATTATTTCGATAAAATTTTAATTTCTTCAGTTAATACTATTTGAGACATTTTTTAAAACGTCACTTCGATCTCTTGCAAAAGTAATTCTTTTGTCTATAACAATTCAAAAAAAAAACCTGGGAAAACTATGAGCACACTTCAAACGGGTGCAATTTGTCACACCAACTTGCAATAGTTGGAAAGAGACAACCATACATTACTAACCAGTCTAACTATAGCAAGTTGTTATGACAAATGCTGTTTGTAGTGATTTGTCTTGGTCAAAACATATGATTAAAAGGTAAAAAAGTATACAGTAAAGGAATTTCATACATTTTCTTGGCCGCTAAAGCTGTACAATAATGACTTTTAACTTTTTAAATTTGCGCTTGTCAGTAACGAGGAACTTCACGTACTATTTTTGCTACAGTAAGGCGCATATTTCCGAGCATATTGGAGAAAAATTCATTTATACTATTTCCAAATAATATGTTGTAATGGTGTTGACAGGAAGGCGAGACGGTAATCGGCACGGAGGAGCACTCGCCCACGCCGGACATCGTGCTGGCGGGCGCCGGCGTGCTGCCGCTGCACTGCCGCATCGCGCTGCGCGACGGCGTGGCCACGCTGCTCCCCGCGCCCGCCGCGCACTGCTGGCTCAACACCGTGCTGCTGGACAAGGCCGCCAAACTCAGCCAGGGTGAGCCACCGCTCTCACCACCCAACACTAATAGTACATCGTGCTGGCGGGCGCCGGCGTGCTGCCGCTGCACTGCCGCATCGCGCTGCGCGACGGCGTGGCCACGCTGCTCCCCGCGCCCGCCGCGCACTGCTGGCTCAACACCGTGCTGCTGGACAAGGCCGCCAAACTCAGCCAGGGTGAGCCACCGCTCTCACCACCCAACACTAATAGTACATCGTGCTGGCGGGCGCCGGCGTGCTGCCGCTGCACTGCCGCATCGCGCTGCGCGACGGCGTGGCCACGCTGCTCCCCGCGCCCGCCGCGCACTGCTGGCTCAACACCGTGCTGCTGGACAAGGCCGCCAAACTCAGCCAGGGTGAGCCACCGCTCTCACCACCCAACACTAATAGTACATCGTGCTGGCGGGCGCCGGCGTGCTGCCGCTGCACTGCCGCATCGCGCTGCGCGACGGCGTGGCCACGCTGCTCCCCGCGCCCGCCGCGCACTGCTGGCTCAACACCGTGCTGCTGGACAAGGCCGCCAAACTCAGCCAGGGTGAGCCACCGCTCTCACCACCCAACACTAATAGTACATCGTGCTGGCGGGCGCCGGCGTGCTGCCGCTGCACTGCCGCATCGCGCTGCGCGACGGCGTGGCCACGCTGCTCCCCGCGCCCGCCGCGCACTGCTGGCTCAACACCGTGCTGCTGGACAAGGCCGCCAAACTCAGCCAGGGTGAGACACCGCTCTCACCACCCAACACTAATAGTACATCGTGCTGGCGGGCGCCGGCGTGCTGCCGCTGCACTGCCGCATCGCGCTGCGCGACGGCGTGGCCACGCTGCTCCCCGCGCCCGCCGCGCACTGCTGGCTCAACACCGTGCTGCTGGACAAGGCCGCCAAACTCAGCCAGGGTGAGACACCGCTCTCACCACCCAACACTAATAGTACATCGTGCTGGCGGGCGCCGGCGTGCTGCCGCTGCACTGCCGCATCGCGCTGCGCGACGGCGTGGCCACGCTGCTCCCCGCGCCCGCCGCGCACTGCTGGCTCAACACCGTGCTGCTGGACAAGGCCGCCAAACTCAGCCAGGGTGAGACACCGCTCTCACCACCCAACACTAATAGTACATCGTGCTGGCGGGCGCCGGCGTGCTGCCGCTGCACTGCCGCATCGCGCTGCGCGACGGCGTGGCCACGCTGCTCCCCGCGCCCGCCGCGCACTGCTGGCTCAACACCGTGCTGCTGGACAAGGCGGCCAAACTCAGCCAGGGTGAGACACCGCTCTCACCACCCAACACTAATAGTACATCGTGCTGGCGGGCGCCGGCGTGCTGCCGCTGCACTGCCGCATCGCGCTGCGCGACGGCGTGGCCACGCTGCTCCCCGCGCCCGCCGCGCACTGCTGGCTCAACACCGTGCTGCTGGACAAGGCGGCCAAACTCAGCCAGGGTGAGACACCGCTCTCACCACCCAACACTAATAGTACATCGTGCTGGCGGGCGCCGGCGTGCTGCCGCTGCACTGCCGCATCGCGCTGCGCGACGGCGTGGCCACGCTGATCCCCGCGCCCGCCGCGCACTGCTGGCTCAACACCGTGCTGCTGGACAAGGCGGCCAAACTCAGTCAGGGTGAGACACCGCTCTCACCACCCAACACTAACAGTACATCGTGCTGGCGGGCGCCGGCGTGCTGCCGCTGCACTGCCGCATCGCGCTGCGCGACGGCGTGGCCACGCTGCTCCCCGCGCCCGCCGCGCACTGCTGGCTCAACACCGTGCTGCTGGACAAGGCGGCCAAACTCAGCCAGGGTGAGCCACCGCTCTCACCACCCAACACTAAATACTAGACAAAGCCGATGTTGGCGTGGCACGCGCGCCACTACTTCGAGCATGCGCTCAAAGCTTTCGCGCAACGTCACCTGAACGCCGTGCAATCGCTCACAAAGTTTTAGGCGACGTGGAGGAGAGTTGGCGACACCGCTCCCGATAGAAACCGCGCTTGATACCCCTTCTATAGTACTTAGTGTTCTGTGGTTCTGACTGCATGTCGTGACAGGTTCCACAGCCTAACTACATACAGTCTGCAAGCTCGGGGCTGCGCGGGCCAACGATGGGGGGTACGCCGGGAAGGGGTATTATCTGTATGTTACGTGACCGAAAACGCCGACCGCCGTTTTGTCTTCTGTGACGTCAGAATACCAGTTGCAAAAATCAGAAGGCGTAAATAAAAAGGACACGCACATTTGACATTTCTATGTTTCTGCACATAGTATCTTCTTAGTAGTCTGTAGTATGGTGTTGGAGTTATGACGTCACGATAATGGCAGCTGCCTTTTTGGAGCAAATATGTGACGTTCAAATTTCAACCATTATTTATTTGCATAAAGCGGTATTATTTTGGGGAAATAAAAATACCAGTTGAGTATCGAATCTATACGAACATTTTAAAATATATATAAAAAATCATAGAATTTATTCTATTATGTCAGTCACCAGAGAGCTACGAGCGACGCTTCTTTTGGCTAGCTTTTCTTTTCTGCAGTCGTCGAAATCGACCAGGATGATAATGAACCTATAAACTTCTGCACACTTATTTTCTACCTTATCTCTGAGCCAATAGGTTTACTTGTCATTATTTGTCCAGGTTGTATCCTGCTCCTCGGCCGAACCAACATGTTCCGCTACAACGACCCCGCCGAAGCCGCCAAGTTAAGACAAGAAGGCAACGCCTCTGTTATGAATCTCTCCCGCCTGTCTTTGCTCTCCTGGTCCACCACCGACTTAGCTGCCAGCACTGAAAACCTGAATACGACTCTATCGTAAGTGAATAAGGGCTAGTTCTAATTAGAATCACTTCCTAAATGTTCCGCTGCAACGACCCCGCCAAAAACCGAACTAAGACAAGAGGGCAACGTGTTAGTTATGAATCTCTACCGCCTGCCTCTGCTCTCCTGGTCCGCCACTGACCTAGCTACCAGCACTGAAAACCTGAATACGACTCTATCGTAAGTGAATAAGGTTCAGTTTTAGAAGCACTTCCTTTTATGTTCCGCTACAAAGACTCCGCCGAAGCCAAGCTAAGACAAGAGGCAACGCGTCTGACTGTTATGAATCTCTTCTGCCTGCCTCTGCTCTCCTGGTCCACCATTGACTTAGCTGCCAGCACTGACAATCTGAATACGACTCTATCGTAAGTTAATAAGGTTCAGCTTTAATTAGAGGCACTCCCTGCTATGTTCCGCTACAACGACCCCGCCGAGGCCGTCAAGCTAAGACAAGATGGCCACACGTCTGTTATGAACCTCTCCCGCCTGTCTCTGCTCTTCTGGTCCACGACTGACTTAGCTGCTAGCACTGAAAACCTGAACACGACCCTATCGTAAGTGAATAAGATTCAGTTTTAATTAGACCCACTTCCGAACATGAACTACAATATCCCCGCCGAAGCCAAACTAAGAACACGTTTGCTATAAAGCATAGTTTGTAATGTCTGCCTGCTTGCCCAGTAACCGCTCGCAGCCAACCCAACACTTGAGAACCTGATCATAACCTTATCATAAATGAATAAGGCTTAATTTGAAGGGTCATCTCTATTTTCTTTCCCGGCTTAACTATTTTTGCTTACGGTACAAACTAATTTACTTGTTATTGTTCACACTATGGACTATCATCGAGAACATAAATATCTACTTTTCCGTATAAGTTAATACAATCAAAGTAATAATTATAACTGATTTTATGTATTATAAATTCATAAAATTATGAGTTTGTTTTCTTGGCAGTGACTTGGAAGGTGAGATCCGCTCTGAGCGGATAGAAGCTCAACGAGCGGAGTTAGAGCGAGAGAGACAGCAGTTTATACTGCAGCAGGAAGAGAGGCAGCGACGGTGGCATCGGGAGCGGGAGGAGTTGCTTCAAGCGCAGAAGAAATTGGATGAGGTATTCTTATGTTTTATTTATTTACGGCAAGAAAATTTCCTGGCCAGGGAGAGCAGCAACATACCACGGGTGGTAATAAAGAAAGCCTCAAATACCTGCGATCTGAGACATTGTTTGTTTTCACCGCCCTATGTAAATAATGTACTATTTAATCACACTTGCTCGTAAAAGACTTCATAACGCGCAGGCATACAGAGCTACAATGACCTAAATTACGCCCATGGGCGTTATGAGTTTGTCTGTGATCTGATTGGTTTAAGCAAATCTTGTTGGCCGCGCGCCACAAGAATTCTGCTCTGTGATTGGTTGTAAATATTAAAGCTGCGCGCTCCACTCGCTAGTTATTTATTTCCTCGCAAATGTGATGATAAACATTGTGTATACATAACACGGGCGTAAGTATATTGCAATATTCCACTTACGCCCTACAATGTACTATTACGTCATACCTGGCCATAAAGTAGCAATTACCCTACAATATACAATCCCACTTCCTGGCCAGGACAAGACGTAAAATTTTGTACTCACCACGGGCGGTAGTAAAGAAAGCCTCGGATCGGCTTGGTCGTCAAATACCAGCGATCCGAGACATTCCTTGTTTTACCGGCCTAGGTAAGTAAGTACTATTTATCAGTTATTTTTAATCGTGGCTGTATGCCGAAGCAAAACATATATATTTGGTTTTCTTTAGGTTTTGGAGTTGTTTAAGTGTCGTTTTTTTTAAATACAGGAACGTGACGCGATGGAGCGTGAGTACGCGGCCGCCTGCCGCCGGCTGTCGGGCGACTGGCGCGCGCTGGAGCGCGGCTGGACGCACCGCCGCCGCGCGCTGCGCTCGCGCCGCCGCGAGCTCACCGCCCGCTCCGAGCGGCTCAGAGCGCTCGCCGACACGCACACGAGAGCGGTGAGCGTCCACCACGCTTTACAGGTGTACAGGCTTTACAGATAAACGTTCAATATACAGCCTTGGCCAAAAGTATTGAGCACCCCACGTTTTCCTTTGTAACTTATAGACTTTTCCAATTTCATAAATACACGAAGACGTAAAATATAATAAGCGTTTGAACATGTGCAAATCATTAATATATATCATTTTGAAATTGCTATTTACTGAAGCTAGAAAAAGTCGGGCTTTAAAATAAAGGTTTAATTGTATATTTTTTTCGCGGAATTTCCCTTAATGTCAATAAATATGACGAATATTTCCGATAGATACACAACTTTCTATTATAAAATATATAAATTCACCTTTTAAAATTTTACTTTTGTATGAAAAACGCATGGGTGCTCAACACTTCTGACCAAGGCTGTAGGAACGTGAAGGCTGGAGCGGGAGCGCTGCGCTCGCGCCGCCGCGAACTCACCGCTAGATCGGAACGGCTGAGCGCGCTTGCTGACACGCACACAAGGGCGGTGAGTAGTATTAGGCACAGTTGGATCAAAGTTGTGTAAGTTAGCCAGATCTAGGAGTTGACTGCTGCTTGCGCAATAATTAACGTTTACTGGCCTGTCAGAGCGGTTACATACGGCGACTTTTGCAGAGATCTGAAGAAAATTGTTTAAGATGGTGAAAAAATGACACCTCGCCGAGTTTTTTACGCCGGTTCTTCTCGAGGCAGAGGTTTACTTTCCGAACCGGTGGTAGTTTATCGACATTCATAGGTGCATGTAATATGCCTAAATTGAAGAATAAATCACTTTGACTTTGACTTTGACTTTGAGATGATTTAGTTTTTATGGACCACTAGATCTGTCACTAGTATAAATAGATAACGGTTGTTCGATTCAAATTCCTTAGGACAGAGCCGTATTGTCGTATAACTTGATTGGTAACCTAGTGAATGCATAGTAACGGTGTAAAAATAGTAGTTTATGCAACTGATATGATACATAATGAGAGGCCTTAAAATATGAGTGTGTATTTCATAATAGGATCACACGAGTGTTTTAAGACCTAATTATGTACAGTTGCATACACTACTTTATCTACACACATATCATAAATCCTCAATGATGTGTTCAGGAACCATTAGAATAACCGCCATTGCATCGCCATGGCCGACTAGATTTCAAATCATGACCAACTAGATTTCCATAAAAGTATCGAAGGCTCTGACTTCTGGGCCACGCTTCGAAATTTGAAAGTCATTACTTTATCAATATCGATATCTTAATGAAAATACGTACAAATTTACCTACGGCCAGAGATAAGTTAATTATTTTTATAAATCTAATTGATATAATGCTGATCATTACTACCAGTTAATGAACGCATTTTAGCGGTTTATAGTATGTGTGAAGATAAAAAATATTAAATTGTGCATGGGCGAAGGGTCTCTTCTCTAGATCGCATATCATGCAAAGTAGTTTGATTCTTCGGAGTTTAACTTACGACCCCGCTGGTTCAGCGACCCAAGGTGGGAAACAATGTAAAGTTCAATATAGATAAATACTTTACACATATTTACAATATTTCTTGACCAAACTCCATTTAATGAGACGCGATCGAGAGACTTGTCCGAAGTAGTACGTAGTATGAGAAGTATTAGAAATATTAGGATGTCTATATTCATTTTAGAAGGAAATCTCCAAGGTAAGTGAAATCAGCGTCAAGCATGCGATATTAAAACACTATGCATAGGTATCTTTTCAAACAACATACAAATGTGTTAACTGTGCATCAAAGTATCAGTAAAACTAAGTAATTATATGTCAGATACCAGCGCTGCAGGTGTCTGTCTGACACCTCGGCACAATGCTGAGACAGCGACCGTTTCACTGCCGCGAAGACACACAATATGTGTCAATTGTATTGTATGTCTACTCCCTTTATATCTGTGTGTCTTTTGTGTAGTGAATAAATGTCTTCTTCTTCTTCTTCTTCAGATAAACTTGCACGATTTATGATCGGTCATGAGTCTGGAACACTTTATCTCGCAGTCTCCCAAAACCACCCATCGTAATTTGTGCCAAAGTTATAGTTGCGACTTCTCTTGTCTTGCGAGTTTCTGCTATTAAATAAAAAACCGGCCAAGTGCGTGTCGGACCACGCAAAACGAAGGGTTCCGTGCCTATTAAAAAGGTCGTATCGTCACAGAAATTTTACGGCACTTGCATCCTTTTCTTTGAGGAAGGCAGTTTTTCAGCAATATCTCGAAAACCTCTGAACCGATCGTGTTCAAAACAATTTTCGGTGAATGAAATTAATAACCCCTATGTCCATGAATTTTTCCATATTTTTAAAATACACCGTTCAAAAATTAGAGGGGGGGGGACAGAATTTTAGTGACTTTCGGGGCGATTATCTCCGACCCTATTCACTTAATCAAAAAAAATGCTAAGAAACCTTTTATTTATTTTCAAAGACCTATCGATTGATGTGCCACACGGGGGGTCGCAATGTTTTTTTTTTTTTTAACTTTTAGTTTTATGTATGGAGTGCACCCCTAAAAAAATATTTTTTTGTCATTTTAATTACAAAACTATGTAGCGGCTAACAAAATACACCTATCCTCAAAATTTTATTCAAATACACCATATAGTTTTCGAGTAAAATGCCTGTGACATACGGACAGACGGACAGACGGACAGACGGACATGACGAAACTATAAGGGTTCCGTTTTTGCCATTTTGGCTACGGAACCCTAAAAAGACAGATGTTAATTGGGCCAATCAACTATTTTTTGTTGCTCGTTGCCATGGTTACGTCCCCTGGTCACTCTTTAAAACTATGATTTTATGGGGCTTAAATCTACTAAACACGTATTTTTGTTATCAGTAAACCCATTCCATGATGGGGCAACTCCTTACCATGATATGAGCCCAATTTATAGTATTTTTTTTCTAAAAAACTGTCACTGTTGTCTCTTGTCTTGCCGGGACAGAATAACAACAAGAAAAAGTTGATTGACCCAATTGCAAGACGTCAAGTAACAACCGTTTGAAAGAAAAAACTGTGCAGATAGACAGCTGTGGGTCATCGATTAGAGAATTCAAGTAGAAACCTCCACGAATGACTTAGCGATGCTTTACAGATTAATTTTACTTAGGAGGAGAGTTTATCTTAGTGAGGCAGTTTCACGTGATAATGTGGCCACGCTGGACAAAAACACCTAATTTTTTTAGGTACTAGTATGTAGTTAGGTAGGTATTATAGTTATTTAGGTATAGTATAGTTATTTTATTTATTTATTTATTTCAGTAAAGCACTTTACAATGACTTAAAACTAAATACAGCGTCCCACAAAACTGTTTGCACAGTTTGACTGTGGGATCCATGAGTCTATATAATTTGGGATAGTCTTAAATGATAATGAGTCTATATAAAGTGGTAAAGTTCTAATCAGTCTATATAATTAGTTAAGTCTTAAGCAAGTAAGAACAGCTTCAAATGATGTTGTATAAAGTGGATAGGTAACTAGATATAAGATATTAGGTATTTAAGTATTTAAATACTGTTGTGTGGTGGTATAGCTTTTAAGTATTTGATAGGATCCAATTCCTCCGTCGGCCATATTTAATTTTATGGCGGCCATTTTTAATTTATAGGCATATTATTAATATCTCGAGTTATATTTCGAGTAGTATTACATTAAATCACAAACTTGGTGTCTAAATTTGAAGGGTCCACGGAAAGAACATGTCTGGTCACTTTTTTTTTCAAAATGAGATTTTAATGTCAATATGTTGAGCTCGTTATGAACTATTTTACGTAAGATTAAAATCTCATTAAAAAAAAAAGTGACAAGACATGTTCTTTCCGTGGACCCTTCATATACGTATTTGGGGTTAGAGAATTCAACTAGATATTTTAGAGTCGAGTTCCCAAAGGATACCAAACGGAACCCTGTTACTAAGCCTCCGCTGTCCATCCGTTTGTCTGCGTGTCAGTAATAGATTCTAGAGATAGAACATTTACGACAACTTGTTCTAGCAATCTGCCCCGCTATCGGTCAACGAACAAGCTAAACTTTCTCAGTTTTTTCCATTTCACGCATGGAAAAATCCGTTTTAATAAATCATTTTAATGGTTTCAGTCACGAATTATATGTTTATTTATATAACAAATAGATGCAAACGGTAACGGAAACTATTAAAATCGGCGAAGTGCGTGTCGGACCACGCAAAACGAAGGGTTCCGTGTCTATTAAAAACTTCTTATAGATTTTCCTGTAATCTTTAGGCAAAGAACTATTTTTCATTTTATTTCAGAACTTTAAGCCTAGTAGTTTCGGAGATAATTGGGGGGGGGGGGGGGGGGGGGTCAAATTTCGTCTTTGTTCCTAAATGACTTCAAATCTGTTTTTGCTAAAATTGTAATTTTTTTTTATCTCAAATGCTTACTACAACCCCTTTCATTTGATATGTCACACAATACAGTTTGCGAAACTTTTTTTTTTAATTTTCCATGTTACCCCCAAAAGTGGCCTCATTGTTCAGAATTAAGTAATTACACGTCCATCTTCGGGTCACCAATTTACATATGTTTACCAAATTTCAACTCAATTGGTCCAGTAGTTTCGGAGCAAAATCGGCTGTGACAGATGGACAGACAGACGCACGAGTAATCCTATAAGGGTTCCGTTTTTTTCCTTTTGAGGTACGGAACCCTAAAAAATGCAATGTAAAGTAAATATTTCAATATAATTACTGAAAGAAGCTATAATTAGCTGTTGGTGCTTCTAGCGGTAAAATATCGCAGTACTATGTTATATTAAGGTTAATGAACTGTATTGTAGCGAAAAGTCAGTATAGTTAGTATCGAAACTCGATATTGCATAGTATTGGTCGCTCCCCGCGTCGTTGCGTCAATGTTGCATGCGATCGATGTGTCTTGCAATCAATCCTGTGGCGGTACTACCGTTTCTCGACTTAAAAAAACTGTACAGTACTGATCGAGCTCGGTGCATATAGCTGTTATCAATCAAACATCATCATCATATCAGCCGAAAGACGTCCACTGCTGGACATAGGCCTCCCCCAAAGAGTGCCACAATGACCGGTCCTGCGCTACCCGCATCCAGCGGACTCCAGCGACCTTTACCAGGTCATCAGTCCACCTTATTGGGGGCCTACCCACGCTGCGCCTTCTGGTACGTGGTCGCCACTCGAGAACCTTTCCGCCCCAACGGCCATCGGTTCTACGTGTAATGTGTCCCGTCCACTGCCACTTAAGTTTAGTGATTCGAAGGGCTATATCGGTTACCTTGGTTCTGCTGCGGATAGCCTCATTTCTGATGCGATCACGCAGAGATACTCCCAGCATAGCCCTCTCCATTGCCCTTTGGGTGACTTTGAGCCTTCTTATGAGGCCCATAGTAAGCGGCCACGTTTCCGTGCCATACGTCATCACTAGCAACACACACTGGTCAAAGACTCTCGTCTTGAGACACTGCGGAATATTGGTCGAAAAGATGTGCCGGAGCTTCCCGAATGCTGCCCAGCCGAGTCGGATTCGACGATTGACCTCTTTCTCGAAGTTGAACCTACCTAACGTGAATCAAAATAATTAATATCATAGTTGTAAATTATTTTTAGTAGTGCCACTTGCAGAAAGAAAAGTCCTGTGTTCTCTCTGACATATTTATTAAATCATGAATTGAGTTTCGAGCGAGGACCGGAAAGCCCCTTTTCATGCCGAAGCCTATCAATTTGGTAACCCTATCTGCACGGCTATCACAAGACGGCGCGCGAGCTCTCTCGATTTTTCTCGCACTATACCTCTCTTTCTAAGTGTTCTAATAAGATAGTGACGGATAGTGCGAGAAAAATCGAGAGAGCTCGCGCGCCGTCTTGTGATAGCCGTGCAGTTAGGTTACCTTATCATAAGGTTACCGTTATGGATAGGATTTCAAAAACAACTTCTAAAATTAGCCTATGGAAAACCCTGATTAGGGTAACCGGTTCCGGTCCCTGGTTTCCAGTTTTGGTTAAAAAAGCAATTTTCCATTCGGCCATGGTGTTGCTCTTTTATAATGATGTAAAACGTTTTTTAATCACTTTTTATCTCTTTTCTCCCAAGTAAGATTGGTAATAAAGTTTTTTTCTGAGATTTGTCAGTGGGGTCGTTCTTCTTTTTTACCGACAATGATCCGAGGTTTTTCTGTTTTTTTGGTTTTTGAACTATCGAAACTTGTGGTTTTGAAGTGCGATTTTAAAAAAATGCATAGGTTTCTTCATTAGAACTAATTAAAGTTTCCTTTCTGGCCAATATAAATATTTATTTACGGTTGGTTTCTAAAAAAAAAACATGTGACAAAGTGTTCTTTCAGTGGGGACAACATTTTGGTTTACCACTCTGTCACGGCATTCTACGAAAAAAAAAACATTTAAAAAAAATGCTAGTTAGAGAAAGTGAAATATTAAACATCACTAATTAATAAAATAATATGGACGTTCATTCGAACATTATAAAACCGTAAACATCATTACTCAAATGAGATGCCGTAATAAGACGAGGGACAGGCTATTGTCGGTCGAAAAGAAGAACGACCCAGTGTTATTTTGATCGATTTAGATTGAGTTCGTATTCCTGTTTAGTCGATCTTACGTAATCAATGAATACTTTTTACAAGCTTTTATTTAGTTTCACCTGTCCCGATGTGTGTCATCAAATCTTGCAAATTAAATTTGATCCACTTCCCGGTAACCGATTGAGCTGAAATTTTGCATACATGTGTAAAACGCGTGACCATGCAATATTATGATGATATGGTGCTGATCTAACGATGGAGCTGAAAGGTGGCCATAGGAACTTCGCAATGAAACGACACTACCTCATCGAGTTTGGGCTCGTTAGAATCGTCTCAATGAGGAGTTGATGATGATGACATGATGACGGTATACAGAAAAGTACTGTCTGCAATAAAAGCTTGTACCAAAAATCAAATTTTTGACAGAAACTTATGGAAAAGGAAAGATTAAGTCTTTGATGACACTCATCCCCGAGTACGTGGAGGCAGCGTTAATGAGGTCTATTACCCTATTCCATATAAGATTTAAAAAATGTTTATTATGAAATAACATTTTGTAACTCCGCGACTGTAAAATAAAAAAAACAGTATTGCTATGTTTGAAAAGCACTTAATGTTAAAATTCTAATGTTATCTGGAATGAGGTATCGACAATATAATGGACGAAAGAAACACCATTCACATTCGAGAAGCAATGGTAGCGCGGATCGTAACAATGAGATGATTGTTTTTATATTCGCACTATTTTTCACCAGCCGCGCCGTTCGGCCGCATGCACTCGCACTTGTTTAGGTATTCTTTTATTTTTGTCAAATTTGCAGTTATTAAAAACAACGCTTTTGTAGTTTTAGACTGCCTGAATTAAGATTGTGCATTTTTGTTTTTGTTTCTGTTTGGAGTTCCGAACTGTTTGTGATTGTGAGTGGAGTTTTTAAATGTGTTTATTGCACTTCGTGTATACATTTTAAATTATTGTACCTAATGTGGTTAAAATGGCAGAAAGTTTTGTTATAAAATTTCCGCCTAATGTTGTAATGATAACATTACATATAAACCTGTACAATAATCACCAACACTTATGATTCAGACACCCAAATTGAGGAATTTTATTTGATAAATACACCACACAAATCTTTCATTAAAAATATTAAAAAAGAATTTTCATTCGTATTATTGTTACATTCCCTGAAATTTACTTAAACTCTAAAAATACAAAAATATAAAGAATAAATAAATCTACCATAGCCGAGCGATTCAATGTATTCTAATTCTGTAGTTCGACTAGTTATACAAAATCCAAAAGTCGGACTCGCCCACCGAGGGTTCCTCCTACCTCGATGATTGATTACTTACTTTAAATAAAGACTATATTTTTTAGGATTTCATTACAAAATAATAGTTTTCAGATTTTTCCCTGTAATTGTAGTATAAGACGATATTACTTGCCAAATATCATAGTTCTAGAGCAACGGTACCCTATAAATTTTGATTCCCTTGAGAGTGTCGAAATATAAGTTTTTTTCGACATAAACGGCTGTTTCGTTTTTTACGGTAACTTTGAAGTTTGATTTTTTTACAGCTTCAAGGGACCGTAGACCTGAGTATATATATGGTTTTAATTTCAACTCGATACCTCCACGCGTTCCCGAGATAAAGGGTCTTGACAGACAGACAGACGGACAACAAATTGATCCTATAAGGGGGCCGTTTTATTCCTCTTGAGGTACACGGAACCCTAAAATTGGTAATAATAATGAAAACTTTGCAAACACAATCTGTAATCACATAACGATTCGGAACCACCACTCTTATTATGATTTGCGCTAGGCCGACCAAGAGGACTCGCACGTAGCAGCGCTTCGCGAACGCGTCGAAGAGAAACGCGCGGAACTAGACCGCGCGCTGCGGAGCGGCGTCGACCGCCTCGCGGAACAAGGGTTTTTAGACGAGGTCAGTGTGTTAATATTGCCACTCTTGCTTATGACTAACCAGCTAACCTCAGATCTCAGTCGCTGTGACGCTGCGCGAACGCGCTGCCGGATAACGCGCGGTACTAGATGGCGCACTGCGGACCGACGTCGACCGCCTCGCGGAACAAGGGTTTTTAGACGAGGTCAGTGTGTTGATATTGCCACTCTTGCTTATGACTAACCAGCTAAGCTCAAATCTCAGTCGCTGTGACGCTGCGCGAACGCGCTGCCGGATAACGCGCGGTACTAGATGGCGCACTGCGGACCGACGTCGACCGCCTCGCGGAACAAGGGTTTTTAGACGAGGTCAGTGTGTTAATATTGCCACTCTTGCTTATGACTAACCAGCTAAGCTCAGATCTCAGTCGCGGTGACGCTGCGCGAACGCGCTGCCGGATAACGCGCGGTACTAGATGGCGCACTGCGGACCGACGTCGACCGCCTCGCGGAACAAGGGTTTTTAGACGAGGTCAGTGTGTTGATATTGCCACTCTTGCTTATGACTAACCAGCTAACCTCAGATCTCAGTCGCGGTGACGCTGCGCGAACGCGCTGCCGGATAACGCGCGGTACTAGATGGCGCACTGCGGACCGACGTCGCCCGCCTCGCGGAACAAGGGTTTTTAGACGAGGTCAGTGTGTTGATATTGTAATTTTTACTTACGACTAACCAGCCAAGCTCAGGTCTCAATCGCGGTGAGGATGCGCGAACGTGTTGCGGAAAAATGCGCGGAACTTGACCGCGCACTGTGGACCGACGTCGACCGCCTCGCGGAACAAGGGTTTTTAGACGAGGTCAGTGTGTTGATATTGCCACTCTTGCTTATGACTAACCAGCTAAGCTCAGATCTCAGTCGCGGTGACGCTGCGCGAACGCGCTGCTGGATAACGCGCGGTACTAGATGGCGCACTGCGGACCGACGTCGACCGCCTCGCGGAACAAGGGTTTTTAGACGAGGTCAGTGTGTTGATATTGCCACTCTTGCTTATGACTAACCAGCTAAGCTCAAATCTCAGCTAAGCTCAGGTCTCAATCGCAGTGACGCTACGCCAACGCGTTGCGGAAAAATGCGCGGAACTTGACCGCGCGCTGTGGACTGGCGTCGACCGCCTCGCGGAACAAGGGTTTTTGGACCAGGTCAGTGTGTAAATATTGCCTCTATTACAACTAACGAGCTGGGCTCAGGTCTTAGTTGCAGTGACGCTAAGCGAACGCGTGAGAGGAAAGAGGCGCGGAAATCTACCGCTTCGCGAAATAAAGTTTTTCGTTGAGTAATAATTTTTATTTTGATGTCAAAAAGACAGCTTTTTGGCTTTTACATTTGTACAATAATTGCATGCTCCATGATTACACGTTAAATAGGTATATACTCGTAGTTACCTATCGTAGTACAGTGACTCCGCTTGTGAATTTATATATTTATATCTAATAAATATATCGTCGTCACCAGACAGATACATTTTAAAAGGCCTTTCAAAATGCATCCTCCTCTTGAATAGAATTAATACCATTCTTAATTACACTTCGTACGATTTTAAAACAAAACAAACTTCACTATTTCCTGTTACAGTTGATTCACATTTCATTGCCAATTTTCCTTGTATCGTGAGCGACTAACTAGCCTTATTGAGCTTACTATGGGTCTAAATTGTTTTATTTAATGTAAGATTGTCCCCTCACTGTTTTTTTGAAAAATGGTATCTGACTTAGTATTATAACGACAGAGCCAAACTCCCAGCCCGTCGAGCCCACTGTCCCCCAACTCGGAGACGTCGACGGAGAGCCTGATGCATCTGCTGCAGCAGTGCGAGCCCGCCGCCGCCGCCACCATACGCGACACCGTCGACAGACACGTGAGTCCATACGTGTTGTATATGCAGAGCCACACTCCCAGCCCGTCGAGCCCACTGTCCCCCAACTCGGAGACGTCGACGGAGAGCCTGATGCATCTGCTGCAGCAGTGCGAGCCCGCCGCCGCCGCCACCATACGCGACACCGTCGACAGACACGTGAGTCCATACGTGTTGTATATGCAGAGCCACACTCCCAGCCCGTCGAGCCCACTGTCCCCCAACTCGGAGACGTCGACGGAGAGCCTGATGCATCTGCTGCAGCAGTGCGAGCCCGCCGCCGCCGCCACCATACGCGACACCGTCGACAGACACGTGAGTCCATACGTGTTGTATATGCAGAGCCACACTCCCAGCCCGTCGAGCCCACTGTCCCCCAACTCGGAGACGTCGACGGAGAGCCTGATGCATCTGCTGCAGCAGTGCGAGCCCGCCGCCGCCGCCACCATACGCGACACCGTCGACAGACACGTGAGTCCATACGTGTTGTATATGCAGAGCCACACTCCCAGCCCGTCGAGCCCACTGTCCCCCAACTCGGAGACGTCGACGGAGAGCCTGATGCATCTGCTGCAGCAGTGCGAGCCCGCCGCCGCCGCCACCATACGCGACACCGTCGACAGACACGTGAGTCCATACGTGTTGTATATGCAGAGCCACACTCCCAGCCCGTCGAGCCCACTGTCCCCCAACTCGGAGACGTCGACGGAGAGCCTGATGCATCTGCTGCAGCAGTGCGAGCCCGCCGCCGCCGCCACCATACGCGACACCGTCGACAGACACGTGAGTCCATACGTGTTGTATATGCAGAGCCACACTCCCAGCCCGTCGAGCCCACTGTCCCCCAACTCGGAGACGTCGACGGAGAGCCTGATGCATCTGCCGCCACCATACGCGACACCGTAACTCAGTTTTCCCTTTTTCAGTTTTTTTATGGACATACGCTATATTTTACGCCACGGGTTTGCCGGGCGGAGCCGCGCGGGCAGCGAGTGTTAAATAAACGGCATCAACACGACGCTTGTGCGATGTTTTATCGCCATTTATCTTAATTTTAGAGCGGGTAGCGTCACTTAACGCCTCGTTAGTGTCCTAGTCGAGGTAGTATTAACACCCATAATTGACTATAAATAAAAAAATAATTATTCAGTATTGAAGGCAACATTGTCTTCAACCGCGTTTGCGTGTGCTCGAGTTATAATACTAGTTTTTAATCGCCGTGATATAACGCATTGCCTTGTTTGCGCTATCAATCAGAGACAATGCCCTTTTATCGTAAAAAATAACTGTCAATTACGTAAAGTACTTCTTTTGTTGCGGGTGAAAGTCTCGGAGATGCGGGTTATCGTGCTTAGGATGACACGATTAACTAAATAAAAAGTAGTGAGATAATCAAAGTTTATAATCTTCCTTTCGCTATTCTGTCGAATGCGTAGCTTGAGGTAGTCGAAAGTGATTGAAAGAACTAGCAGGGAACGTTCGTTTTGTAAAGGATTTAAGGATTATAATAACGGTTAAACTCATGTATTAATTGTCATTCATTACCGGTGACGTATTACGAACCTTTTGCGAGTTCTTCTTCAGAATGAATGTTCTCGCGGTTGTATCGCCCCGCACACTGCCCGCTCCGCCCGACTCACGGCTGTGTTTGATCTCCCCTAGCTCTTATCAGAGATTGTTTCCCCTACTTAAATATCTATTATTAAAAATAACTCAATCTATTTTACAGAAAAAAGAACTCTTAGAACTGGAGGGGGAACTTCAAAGCCGTGTAGCGTCAGTCGCCTCACACCGCGTCAAGATAGAGCGGCTACAGGCCGAGCTGGCACTACTGGGGACCCAGGACTTAGGGCTCCGGCATGCGCTGGCCTCCGACCTCAGCCCCTCCGACAGGAGAGGTGAGTCTTATGCGCGTCACCTCCGTCAAGATAGAGCGGCTACAGGCCGAGCTGGCACTACAGAGGACCCAGGATTTAGGGCTCCGGCATGCGCTGGCCTCCGACCTCAGCCTCTCCGACAGGAGAGGTGAGTCTTATGCACGTCACCTCCGTCAAGGTAGAGCGGCTACAGGCCGAGCTGGCACTACTGGGGACCCAGGACTTAGGGCTCCGGCATGCGCTGGCCTCCGACCTCAGCCCCTCCGACAGGAGAGGTGAGTCTTATGCGCGTCACCTCCGTCAAGATAGAGCGGCTACAGACCGAGCTGGCACTACAGAGGACCCAGGATTTAGGGCTCCGGCATGCGCTGGCCTCCGACCTCAGCCTCTCCGACAGGAGAGGTGAGTCTTATGCACGTCACCTCCGTCAAGGTAGAGCGGCTACAGGCCGAGCTGGCACTACTGGGGACCCAGGACTTAGGGCTCCGGCATGCGCTGGCCTCCGACCTCAGCCCCTCCGACAGGAGAGGTGAGTCTTATGCGCGTCACCTCCGTCAAGATAGAGCGGCTACAGACCGAGCTGGCACTACAGAGGACCCAGGATTTAGGGCTCCGGCATGCGCTGGCCTCCGACCTCAGCCTCTCCGACAGGAGAGGTGAGTCTTATGCACGTCACCTCCGTCAAGGTAGAGCGGCTACAGGCCGAGCTAGCACTACTGGGGACCCAGGATTTAGGGCTCCGGCATGCGCTGGCCTCCGACCTCAGCCTCTCCGACAGGAGAGGTGAGTCTTATGCACGTCACCTCCGTCAAGGTAGAGCGGCTACAGGCCGAGCTGGCACTACAGAGGACCCAGGATTTAGGGCTCTGGCATGCGCTGGCCTCCGACCTCAGCCTCTCCGACAGGAGAGGTGAGTCTTATGCACGTCACCTCCGTCAAGGTAGAGCGGCTACAGGCCGAGCTGGCACTACTGGGGACCCAGGACTTAGGGCTCCGGCATGCGCTGGCCTCCGACCTCAGCCCCTCTGACAGGAGAGGTGAGTCTTATGCGCGTCACCTCCGTCAAGATAGAGCGGCTACAGGCCGAGCTGGCACTACAGAGGACCCAGGATTTAGGGCTCCGGCATGCGCTGGCCTCCGACCTCAGCCCCTCCGACAGGAGAGGTGAGTCTTATGCGCGTCACCTCCGTCAAGATAGAGCGGCTACAGGCCGAGCTGGCACTACAGAGGACCCAGGATTTAGGGCTCCGGCATGCGCTGGCCTCCGACCTCAGCCCCTCCGACAGGAGAGGTGAGTCTTATGCACGTCACCTCCGTCAAGATATAGCGGTTACAGGCCGAGCTGGCACTACTGGGGACCCAGGACTTAGGGCTCCGGCATGCGCTGGCCTCCGACCTCAGCCCCTCCGACAGGAGAGGTGAGTCTTATGCACGTCACCTCCGTCAAGATATAGCGGTTACAGGCCGAGCTGGCACTACAGGGGACCCAGGACTTAGGGCTCCGGCATGCGCTGGCCTCCGACCTCAGCCCCTCCGACAGGATTTTTTGTACTGCCATGGACGTACTGCCACATCACTGTTTAGGCAAATATTGTGCCGCCGCTGTTTAGTCTAGACTAGGTATGTAAGGCCACAGCCGTAACGTTTACAGACGTATTGTGTCACAGCACGCGTCATTCCCCTCATGTAAAATTGAGGTGGCTGTGTAAGGTTTTGCTGCGGCACTAGCAAAATTTGTAATGTATGTGTAGCGGCACAACATGTCCGCCTTCATTATAATCCTATGAGAATTTGTCGCTCGTGGACGGAGTGGCAGATTTGTCGCGGAGAAGATCACCGGCCACAGCCGTAGTGTCGTATCACGAGGGTCTCAATTTACACCTGTGGCCGTAATGTCCGTGAACGTGTTAACTATGTACAATTTTTTTGCTTTCCACCCTGTTGTGACTGTGGTCTTCTGTCGAGGTATTAGCCCCGGCGGCTCCAACCTCTGTAAATAGACTTAGGAGAATGGGTTTTTAATTGCTTTTTTATGGTTAGAGGGAGACAACGAGCTGTCTCCAGGGGAAGGTGTGAAGAGGAGCAAGTCCGAGCTGGTCCTGCGCCACACGCCGCGAGAAGAGGCCCTGGAGCCCTTGTCCGCGGACGAGCGGGAAGTGTTCAGGAACAAACGGCTCAGGTCAGTCCAAATACGTTGAAACAGGGTTGTTGGTATTGGTAGCTAGAGAACACAGGCAGCACCGCACTTCTTCAATAGACAGAGCCCAACCGATGGACAAAATCAAAAGTTTCAGTCAAAAATTTAATTTTTAATACGTAAGTTTAGCGTGCGGAAAGTTGGTTTTCGCGAACTAGTGCTTTCAGAGGAAAGCACTAGTTAGTTAGTTAGGAAGGTACAATTTGTACAAGGAAAAGAGTTTCCTTGTACAAATTGTACCTTTAATTATTATGTCAATAAAAAGTTAATTAAAGTTACAGAATTAATAATATAAAACTTTCGAATTCCTTGCTTGTTGTTTTTCTTATTTTTTCCCAACTGTATTAAAAAACGTCGTTCGACACGCGTGCTGAAATGTCATTCTTCACTCGTACCGAGTCTTGCCACGAGCCGTAGGCGAGTAAAGTAAAGTAGATATAAAAGCTTGTCACGAGATTTACCTGAGTATATACGAGTACCTAAATCTCGCGACAAGCTTTTATATCATCCAAAATGTGTTATGACGTTATAAGTTGATGGTAAAAGTTTTAAAGGAAAAGTTTATTTTATTCTTTTTAGCGCATTTAAATAAAAGCTTGTTTTTAAAAAAGTTTTTTAACTTTTTTTCCAACTGGATCGGTCCCACGCGCTAGTAAATAGGCCTTAACCATCTAGGCGTCCCGGGCGAGTCATGCATTAGGCGCCCTTTTATTTTTTATAGCGCCTTGTACACTTCGTACCTCAACGCCCTGTACACCTCGGCGCTCGTCCTAAATCCGGCCAGCCATACGCGGTAAATAAAACTAGTATAATCGCATTTTGACGTGATATCGTTTTATAAACTGATGAACGCCGGCTGCACGCACGAAAAAGTGACTCATTGTCAAGGGTGACTGACATATCAACGCCCACTCCAAACCGCTTATAAGGACTAGGGGTGCACTAAGTAAGGATTTTTCAAAATTTACCTCCTAAGGGGGTGAAATGGGGCTCTAAAATTTGTATGGGGAAACAAGATTAGTTAGACTTTTTCATTCGAAACTTCACAGGAGTATTTCTAACGATAAATGAGTAAATACGTGTTATGCAATTTTTCATCAATGTTTTCTTATGACGTTGTTACCGACTTTACAGACAACCATTTTTGTTTCAGTCTGAGTCTCAGCCTAGACCCACTCGCGTCGCTTAACTCGCTCCCGACGGACTCGACGTTCCACACGGCCACGTCGTCCCCGCCCGCGTCGCCGCCCACGCCGCGCACGCCCACCACGGAGGACGTGTCCGCGCTGCCCAGCGAGCCCACGCCCAACTTCCGGCTCGGGCCCGTGCCGGACGACAGCGACGACATGTCCAGCACCGAGGACTATCACAAGGTGAGTGGCTCCCCACAGACTACGTTCCACACGGCCACGTCGTCCCCGCCCGCGTCGCCGCCCACGCCGCGCACGCCCACCACGGAGGACGTGTCCGCGCTGCCCAGCGAGCCCACGCCCAACTTCCGGCTCGGGCCCGTGCCGGACGACAGCGACGACATGTCCAGCACCGAGGACTATCACAAGGTGAGTGGCTCCCCACAGACTACGTTCCACACGGCCACGTCGTCCCCGCCCGCGTCGCCGCCCACGCCGCGCACGCCCACCACGGAGGACGTGTCCGCGCTGCCCAGCGAGCCCACGCCCAACTTCCGGCTCGGGCCCGTGCCGGACGACAGCGACGACATGTCCAGCACCGAGGACTATCACAAGGTGAGTGGCTCCCCACAGACTACGTTCCACACGGCCACGTCGTCCCCGCCCGCGTCGCCGCCCACGCCGCGCACGCCCACCACGGAGGACGTGTCCGCGCTGCCCAGCGAGCCCACGCCCAACTTCCGGCTCGGGCCCGTGCCGGACGACAGCGACGACATATCCAGCACCGAGGACTATCACAAGGTGAGTGGCTCCCCACAGACTACGTTCCACACGGCCACGTCGTCCCCGCCCGCGTCGCCGCCCACGCCGCGCACGCCCACCACGGAGGACGTGTCCGCGCTGCCCAGCGAGCCCACGCCCAACTTCCGGCTCGGGCCCGTGCCGGACGACAGCGACGACATGTCCAGCACCGAGGACTATCACAAGGTAAGTGGCTCCCCACAGACTACGTTCCACATGGCCACGTCGTCCCCGCCCGCGTCGCCGCCCACGCCGCGCACGCCCACCACGGAGGACGTGTCCGCGCTGCCCAGCGAGCCCACGCCCAACTTCCGGCTCGGGCCCGTGCCGGACGACAGCGACGACATGTCCAGCACCGAGGACTATCACAAGGTGAGTGGCTCCCCACAGACTACGTTCCACACGGCCACGTCGTCCCCGCCCGCGTCGCCGCCCACGCCGCGCACGCCCACCACGGAGGACGTGTCCGCGCTGCCCAGCGAGCCCACGCCCAACTTCCGGCTCGGGCCCGTGCCGGACGACAGCGACGACATGTCCAGCACCGAGGACTATCACAAGGTGAGTGGCTCCCCACAGACTACGTTCCACACGGCCACGTCGTCCCCGCCCGCGTCGCCGCCCACGCCGCGCACGCCCACCACGGAGGACGTGTCCGCGCTGCCCAGCGAGCCCACGCCCAACTTCCGGCTCGGGCCCGTGCCGGACGACAGCGACGACATGTCCAGCACCGAGGACTATCACAAGGTGAGTGGCTCCCCACAGACTACGTTCCACACGGCCACGTCGTCCCCGCCCGCGTCGCCGCCCACGCCGCGCACGCCCACCACGGAGGACGTGTCCGCGCTGCCCAGCGAGCCCACGCCCAACTTCCGGCTCGGGCCCGTGCCGGACGACAGCGACGACATGTCCAGCACCGAGGACTATCACAAGGTGAGTGGCTCCCCACAGACTACGTTCCACACGGCCACGTCGTCCCCGCCCGCGTCGCCGCCCACGCCGCGCACGCCCACCACGGAGGACGTGTCCGCGCTGCCCAGCGAGCCCACGCCCAACTTCCGGCTCGGGCCCGTGCCGGACGACAGCGACGACATGTCCAGCACCGAGGACTATCACAAGGTGAGTGGCTCCCCACAGACTACGTTCCACACGGCCACGTCGTCCCCGCCCGCGTCGCCGCCCACGCCGCGCACGCCCACCACAGAGGACGTGTCCGCGCTGCCCAGCGAGCCCACGCCCAACTTCCGGCTCGGGCCCGTGCCGGACGACAGCGACGACATGTCCAGCACCGAGGACTATCACAAGGTGAGTGGCTCCCCACAGACTACGTTCCACACGGCCACGTCGTCCCCGCCCGCGTCGCCGCCCACGCCGCGCACGCCCACCACGGAGGACGTGTCCGCGCTGCCCAGCGAGCCCACGCCCAACTTCCGGCTCGGGCCCGTGCCGGACGACAGCGACGACATGTCCAGCACCGAGGACTATCACAAGGTGAGTGGCTCCCCACAGACTACGTTCCACACGGCCACGTCGTCCCCGCCCGCGTCGCCGCCCACGCCGCGCACGCCCACCACGGAGGACGTGTCCGCGCTGCCCAGCGAGCCCACGCCCAACTTCCGGCTCGGGCCCGTGCCGGACGACAGCGACGACATGTCCAGCACCAAGGACTATCACAAGGTGAGTGGCTCCCCACAGACTACGTTCCACACGGCCACGTCGTCCCCGCCCGCGTCGCCGCCCACGCCGCGCACGCCCACCACGGAGGACGTGTCCGCGCTGCCCAGCGAGCCCACGCCCAACTTCCGGCTCGGGCCCGTGCCGGACGACAGCGACGACATGTCCAGCACCGAGGACTATCACAAGGTGAGTGGCTCCCCACAGACTACGTTCCACACGGCCACGTCGTCCCCGCCCGCGTCGCCGCCCACGCCGCGCACGCCCACCACGGAGGACGTGTCCGCGCTGCCCAGCGAGCCCACGCCCAACTTCCGGCTCGGGCCCGTGCCGGACGACAGCGACGACATGTCCAGCACCGAGGACTATCACAAGGTGAGTGGCTCCCCACAGACTACGTTCCACACGGCCACGTCGTCCCCGCCCGCGTCGCCGCCCACGCCGCGCACGCCCACCACGGAGGACGTGTCCGCGCTGCCCAGCGAGCCCACGCCCAACTTCCGGCTCGGGCCCGTGCCGGACGACAGCGACGACATGTCCAGCACCAAGGACTATCACAAGGTGAGTGGCTCCCCACAGACTACGTTCCACACGGCCACGTCGTCCCCGCCCGCGTCGCCGCCCACGCCGCGCACGCCCACCACGGAGGACGTGTCCGCGCTGCCCAGCGAGCCCACGCCCAACTTCCGGCTCGGGCCCGTGCCGGACGACAGCGACGACATGTCCAGCACCGAGGACTATCACAAGGTGAGTGGCTCCCCACAGACTACGTTCCACACGGCCACGTCGTCCCCGCCCGCGTCGCCGCCCACGCCGCGCACGCCCACCACGGAGGACGTGTCCGCGCTGCCCAGCGAGCCCACGCCCAACTTCCGGCTCGGGCCCGTGCCGGACGACAGCGACGACATGTCCAGCACCGAGGACTATCACAAGGTGAGTGGCTCCCCACAGACTACGTTCCACACGGCCACGTCGTCCCCGCCCGCGTCGCCGCCCACGCCGCGCACGCCCACCACGGAGGACGTGTCCGCGCTGCCCAGCGAGCCCACGCCCAACTTCCGGCTCGGGCCCGTGCCGGACGACAGCGACGACATGTCCAGCACCGAGGACTATCACAAGGTGAGTGGCTCCCCACAGACTACGTTCCACACGGCCACGTCGTCCCCGCCCGCGTCGCCGCCCACGCCGCGCACGCCCACCACGGAGGACGTGTCCGCGCTGCCCAGCGAGCCCACGCCCAACTTCCGGCTCGGGCCCGTGCCGGACGACAGCGACGACATGTCCAGCACCGAGGACTATCACAAGGTGAGTGACTAGTTATGTAACGAAATTACGATACGGTATTTGAGAACCGTAAATACGAATTGTTTTATATTCCCAATAAACAAAGCTTGCGAAAATACTCAGAAATATCCGTCCTCAGGCTCTTTTTGTTATTTTAAAGATTAAAAAAAGAACGCTGTTTAACAACAGAAAATAGTGACGTTATTAGTTTGTGTTCCCTACAAACTTCATACTAACTAAGCGTTTTTGACGTAAAAAACCGGCCAAGTGCGTGTCGGACCACGCAAAACGAAGGGTTCCATGCCTATTAAAAAGGTCGTATCGTCACAGAAATTTTACGGCACTTACGTCCTTTTCTTTGAGGAAGGCAGTTTTTCAGCAATATCTCGAAAACCTCTGAACCGATCTTGTTCAAAACAATTTTCGGTGAATGAAATTAATAAGCCCTATGTCCATGAATTTTTCCATATTTTAAAAATACACGGTTCAAAAATTAGAGGGGGGGGACAGAATTTTAGTGACTTTCGGGGCGATTATCTCCGACCCTATTCACTTAATCAAAAAAAATTCTAGGAAACCTTATATTTATTTTGAAAGGCCTATCGATTGATGTGCCACACGGGGGGTCACAATGAAAAAAAAAATTTGACTTTTAGTTTTATGTATGGTGTGCACCCCTAAAAAATTTTTTTTTGTCATTTTAATTACAAAACTATGTAGCGGCTAACAAAATACACCTATCCTCAAAATTTTATTCAAATACACCTTATAGTTTTCGAGTAAAATGCCTGTGACATACGGACAGACGGACAGACGGACAGACGGACAGACGGACATGACGAAACTATAAGGGTTCCGTTTTTGCCATTTTGGCTACGGAACCCTAAAAATGACTGATTGATTTTAAGCTTAGACCCGTTAGGAGAGACATACTTATTAAGCGGAACAATCTTACACGGCTTGTGTCTTACCCATCTATCTTCTTAGTTTGAGCCGTCTTACACGTCTTGCCCATCTGTGTTCTTAGTTTGAGCCGTCTTACACGTCTTGCCCATCTATGTTATTAGTTTGAGCCGTCTTACACGTCTTGCCCATCTATGTTCTTAGTTTGAGCCGTCTTACACGTCTTGCCCATCTATCTTCTTAATTTGAGCCGTCTTACACGTCTTGCCCAACTATCTTCTTAGTTTGAGCCGTCTTACACGTCTTGCCCATCTATCTTCTTAGTTTGAGCCGTCTTACACGTCTTGCCCATCTATCTTCTTAGTTTGAGCCGTCTTACACGTCTTTCCAATCTATCTTCTTAGTTTGAGCCGTCTTACACGTCTTGCCCATCTATCTTCTTAGTTTGAGCCGTCCTACACGTCTTGCCCATCTATCTTCTTAGTTTGAGCCGTCTTACACGTCTTGCCCATCTATCTTCTTAGTTTGAGCCGTCCTACACGTCTTGCCCATCTATCTTCTTAGTTTGAGCCGTCTTACACGTCTTGCCCATCTACCTCCTTAGTTTGAGCTAGACCACATGATAGGTGAATGTTTTATTAGTACACACAAGCTTTGTTTGGTTTGCAAATGCGTCGCCAGCTCTGAAAACTAAGACTCGCTTCTGTGCTGGCTATTTTGTACGGCTTATCGTAGGAACAAAATAATAGAACCTCTACTCTAAAAACAGCAATCATAATATATAACATATGTAATATTTTAGCCCAGAATAGTGGAAGGGCAGTCCTCAAGTTCGGTGGAGCGCTCGCCGGAAGAAAGACACCAGAGAGCGAAGTTCCGGAGGAAGATGGGTGAGTTATTATTTATTGCTACTGTTGTGATATGCAAGGTCCATTTGATATTCTGAGTAGCTTCAACTGCTAGTATGTTTTTATAGTGTATTCTTCTAATTTATTTAATAGCGAATGAATAGAGTTATCGCCTTTCGAATTAATACTAAAGTTCTGGTGGGACGATTCGACACACAAATTAATGTAATTGTAGACTCAATAAAAATTATGGTCGCAATGAAGAGTACCTTTAAGACCGGTTTTTTTATGTTGCATTATGTTTTACAGATTGGCGTACAAAAACTTTGGTTTAAATATCTATTTCTTATGCTCTTGTTTATACATTACAATATATGATTTCATTATTCATAAAACATTGTGAATTATATTATGAAGTATTTAGAATACAATGTCAAAAATTAGGTACTCAAATTTAAATAAAAAACAGAAATTATTACGCACAATTGAGTTCATCATTTAAATAATCTAAAATAGAGTAATAGCACTTATTTGTGAGTAAAGTTAACAATAGGGTAGTTTCCTCGTGTTAAAATTGATAATGTAGTGTTGCTAAATGGATAGTAAACCATCAAATTATTGTAATAAGGTATAAATTACGGAATATAATTAAAATCATAAAATGATATGGCCCTTGTACTTTCAAATTACGATTAAAGCAGCACCTCCTCCATTTACAAAAAGATCTACCTCCGGGTGGCCGAGTCTTGCCCTCGTATCTTTGAAGCCTACAATAAATACTATATACATATGTCATTTTATTTTTATACTTTTGTATTTTATTCTATTATTATTTATAACAATTATATATATTTGTCACCTGACATATATATTTGCCCATAAGTAAAACCAAACCACGATCAAAGTATAATACATTTTAAAATAATTACACAGTTTACACACAGCATTACTCACACTTAAAATACATTTTTACTACGTTCCGACATAATAATACTATGATTAAAGCTATATGAAAGGGTCTAACTGAAAACCAGCGTTGCGGTGTAGGTATACCTACCTATACCTACTCACTGCAACATTATGCTGAGTCTAGCCCCTTTTTAACATCACACATTGTTATGCCTCGTATGTACGGTACTGTATAGGTTTTAAGTCTAATCTTAAGTCTAATTTGTACACTATATGTCTAACATGTGATGTTCGACGACCGAATAGCCTAGTGGTTAGAGAACCTGACTATGAAGCTTGAGGTCCCGGGTTCGATCCCCGGTCGGGGCAGATATTTGTATGATGAATACGAATGTTTGTTCTCGAGTCTTGGATGTTTAATATCTATTTAAGTATGTATTTATCTATATAAGTATGTTTATCCGTTGTCTAGTACCCATAGTACAGGCTTTGCCTAGTTTGGGACTAGATCAATTGGTGTGAATTGTCCCACGATATTTATTTATTTAAATAAAGATTTTCTATGTCTAAAAAATGCATTTTCTATTGTCCAAAAGTAGATTTATGCTACCATAGAATCCTTAGGCTTGACTTGAAAATTTGTATGACAACTATGGACCTAAACGCAGAATTTCGCGACCGAAACAGCAATTTACTTGATTTTCCATACAATGATTAGTATAAATATCAAACTGTGACGTCATACTTCAATATCAATTAGTATGAAACGTTTCGGCTACCGCCGGCGAGGTCCGTCTTTAACTCATTTTTTTGGGTATCTAATATTTATGTTCTTTAATTGTAGTTGCTCCCATACAAACATTTGTTCCTCTCCAAAAACTAGTCCGAATGGCATCGTAAAAACCGGCCAAGTGCTCGTCGGACCACGCAAAACGAAGGGTTCCGTGCCTATTAAAAAGGTCGTATCGTCACAGAAATTTTACGGCACTTACGTCCTTTTCTTTGAGGAAGGCAGTTTTTCAACAATATCTCGAAAACCTCTGAACCGATCTTGTTCAAAACAATTTTCGGTGAATGAAATTAATAAGCCCTATGTCCATGAATTTTTCCATATTTTTAAAATACACCGTTCAAAAATTAGAGGGGGGGGGACAGAATTTTACTGACTTTCGGGACGATTATCTCCGACCCTATTCACTTAATCAAAAAAAATGCTAAGAAACCTTATATTTATTTTGAAAGGCCTATCGATTGATGTGCCACACGGGGGGTCACAATGAAAAAAATTTTTTTGACTTTTAGTTTTATGTATGGAGTGCACCCCTAAAAAATTGTTTTTTTGTCATTTTAATTACAAAACTATGTAGCGGCTAATAAAATACACCTATCCTCAAAATTTTATTCAAATACACCTTATAGTTTTCGAGTAAAATGCCTGTGACATACGGACAGACGGACAGACGGACAGACGGACAGACGGACAGACGGACATGACGAAACTATAAGGGTTCCGTTTTTGCCATTTTGGCTACGGAACCCTAAAAAATTTAGGACAGAAGCCTATTTAATTTTTGGTTACGTTTAGGTTAAATGCGTACCTAAAATTAATTTTACTTTATAATTGTCAATGTTTTGTTATTTTATTACAGCTATTTTATTTTGTCTTCAATGTTGCTTGTCTATCGCATTAGGTACCGCCTTTAAAGATAGCTTTAAATTGATTATATAAATTTAAAAAAAATATGCCTCAGAAGTGATAGCGCTTGTACTTGTATGTTCACGCAGCGACGGACGGCAAGTCCGGGCGGCGGCAAGTGACGGAAGCGGAGGCGCTTCGGGCGATGCAACGGCTGTGCTCGCGCATCGCCGCGCAGAAGATGCTCGTCATCTCCTCGCTCGAGAACGACTGCTCCAAGGAGGAGCTCAACCGGCAGATCGCGGTCAGTCTACTGTCTACCACTGCTGCTTTACACCACGCGGCAAACAGGCATACTCATACGGCTTGGGGCTTGTGCGCAAATCACGCGAGGTTTTTTGGAGTACTTTTTGACCCCCCCTCCCCTTTGGTGAGGTTCTTGGCTACCCTCCCCCACATGACCTCGCGTTTTTTTTTTCATTCGACCTTAAATAGTATTGTATCTTGTTATTTTTTCTATCAGACGAGTCTCAAGCGGATTGCTTAACCTTTATTCGTTTGAAGGTTCACTGGGCCGACAGCAGGGGCAAATGCAGGCCCCTTAGTCTCAGTCTCAAAACAACGCATCCTCAGCAACTGTTACTTAACCTCACTTGTATCTATTGCTGCAAAACCTGGTAAACTTAGTCACATTTCTAGATTGAATGAGTATTATTCATCGTCATCTATCGCAAAATAAATAGGCTCCGATACTGAAATGATATATTGTATACTGTTTTTGACTTTGACATCTGTTCAGCTTGTGGGTGAAGGGGGAAGGGGGGGGGGGGGGGGTGTACCCACGCCGCGTCTTCCGGTATGTGGTCGCCATTCGAGAACCTTTCCGCCCCAACGGCCATCGGTTCTACGTGCAATGTGCCCCGCCCACTGCCACTTAAGTTTAGCGATTCGGAGAGCTATGCTGGATGCGGGTGGCGCAGGACCGGTCGCTTTGGCACTCTTTGGGGGAGGCGTGTGTCCAGCAGTGGACGTCTTTCGGCCGATATGAGTATTATTGATATTCCGCTGTGGTTTTCAAAAATGGGACTAACTGAGCATGTTAACCATCTTCTTTTCGGCAGGTGCTACAAGAGCTACAAAAGAAATACGTCCGTCTGGAGATGGCGCTGCAGTACTCGTTCTTCGACAACGGCGTGGCCAACGGCCGCTCCGCCGTCACCCCCATACAGGAGATGCCCTCGCTCACGCTCTCGGAGACCGACGTACTCGACCCGCCCACAGATAGGTATGCTTAAAGAAATACGTCCGTCTGGAGATGGCGCTGCAGTACTCGTTCTTCGACAACGGCGTGGCCAACGGCCGCTCCGCCGTCACCCCCATACAGGAGATGCCCTCGCTCACGCTCTCGGAGACCGACGTACTCGACCCGCCCACAGATAGGTATGCTTAAAGAAATACGTCCGTCTGGAGATGGCGCTGCAGTACTCGTTCTTCGACAACGGCGTGGCCAACGGCCGCTCCGCCGTCACCCCCATACAGGAGATGCCCTCGCTCACGCTCTCGGAGACCGACGTACTCGACCCGCCCACAGATAGGTATGCTTAAAGAAATACGTCCGTCTGGAGATGGCGCTGCAGTACTCGTTCTTCGACAACGGCGTGGCCAACGGCCGCTCCGCCGTCACCCCCATACAGGAGATGCCCTCGCTCACGCTCTCGGAGACCGACGTACTCGACCCGCCCACAGATAGGTATGCTTCATTGCAATGGGCTTGTGACCTCATGTTGAAATTGATAACGTAGTGTTGGTAAATGGATAGTAAACCATCAAATTATAGTAATAAAGTATAAATTACAAAATATAATGAAGATATGGACCTTGAAAGTTAAAAAAAATATGCATTTTTTTTATTGTCCATGAGTAAATTTAAAACTACCAATAGAATTCTTACGCTTTTATAGAAACAAAATTGTACGACAACTATGGACCTAAACGCATTATTTCGTGACCAAAACAGCAATTTACTTGATTATCCCTACGATGATTAGTTCAAATAGCAACGTGTGACGTCATACTTTTGAGTCAATCAGTATGAAGCGTTTCGGCTGCCGCCAGCGAGGTCCGTCTTTAACTATTTTTTTTGGGTATTTATGTTGTTTAATTGTAGTTGCTCCAATACAAACTTTTATTCCAAAAACTGGTTCGAATGGCATCTTAAAAAATCGAAGGTCTCAAGCCTATTATCTCTAGATTCTATAAAGTACAAATACATCTTAAAAGGTCATAGAACTTTATTTTAGGCCGCAATGGCACTTTCACAAGTCTTAATTTGACCACTCAAGAAGAAACGCCGAAACAAACTCAGCAGCCAGTAATTTTTTTGTCCAGGTTAAAAGACACGGAGATCGAAGCGTCAGACAACGTGTCGACGTCCAACGACGAGACGGCGGAGTCGTGGGACGGGGTCGACGACCCCCTGCGGCGCGCGGCGCGCGCGCACGCCGGGACCGAGCCCAACGGGAACGAGCTCATTGTTGACGTGCCTACTCCGGTTAGTACCACAGACAACGTGTCGACGTCCAACGACGAGACGGCGGAGTCGTGGGACGGGGTCGACGACCCCCTGCGGCGCGCGGCGCGCGCGCACGCCGGGACCGAGCCCAACGGGAACGAGCTCATTGTTGACGTGCCTACTCCGGTTAGTACCACAGACAACGTGTCGACGTCCAACGACGAGACGGCGGAGTCGTGGGACGGGGTCGACGACCCCCTGCGGCGCGCGGCGCGCGCGCACGCCGGGACCGAGCCCAACGGGAACGAGCTCATTGTTGACGTGCCTACTCCGGTTAGTACCACAGACAACGTGTCGACGTCCAACGACGAGACGGCGGAGTCGTGGGACGGGGTCGACGACCCCCTGCGGCGCGCGGCGCGCGCGCACGCCGGGACCGAGCCCAACGGGAACGAGCTCATTGTTGACGTGCCTACTCCGGTTAGTACCACAGACAACGTGTCGACGTCCAACGACGAGATGGCGGAGTCGTGGGAGGGGGTCGATGACCCCCTGCGCCTCCTATCATGCCAAGGCGATGCCAAGGAATGGCTTTATCAATATGACAAAAACACGTGTTTAGTGGATTTAAACCTCGTAAAATCATAGTTTTAATATTCATTCATTCTAATATATTCAAAATAATGCACTATAATATCCAAAGTCTATCTAGTTCCGCGATATGCAAGATGAATCCCACTTCTGAATTACAATTGTACTTATAAAGACTTAGATTCCATATGTGGCAACCAATATAGGTTATCGAAATTTTGTTATATCAACTTTGTTTTTCATTTTGTTCCAGGACCCCACGGCCACAGTTGGTCTTATGCATCCTATCGATTTTAGTAAGTTTTTGTACAATTATTAAATTTGTATTTATAAAATTAGGGCACTAAAAAAAAAGAAAAAAATAGTAAGGAAAAAAAGCTCTGTAAATTTTGAAAACCCGACCTAAGGTTTGAAAAACACAATGAAATCGTTTTGTCAAACGGGAATATCTTTAACTTGTGTAGGTGAAGTTTCCTGTTTAAAAAAAATGAGGAATTAAATTTATTTAGAGCCCCAGCGTGTTTTCATCGCTGGTAGTGTTTGTAAAAAAAAAACGTATAACTTGTCTTTTAACTGAATAAATCCAATTACTAACTGAAAGGCAGTATACCGATCTGTAAAATCGAATCGTGACCACATTATTTATTTAAACTTTATTGCGCAGTAACAAGTTACAAATACAAAAGGCGATATTAATGACATACGGCATTCTCCACCAGTCAACCTCTAGGTCAAACAGAAAGGGGATAACAAACCCTTAGGGGATGATCCGGGGTAAAACTATCCTATGTCCTTCCCCGGGACTCAGCCTATGTCTATACCACGTTTCTGTAGCTGTTGGTTCTCCAAATATGGATAAATAAATAAATACCGCCCCACCCCCTCACCTCCCTTCGTCACCGTCGCAGCAGTCGTCGCCGCGCCGTCAGCGGCGGCAGTTAAGCGGTACAGTCATATGGCGGACCGCTACCCGCCGCCGCCGTCGCTCGAAGTCCCGGCCGGATCGACAGTCGATTGTTTGTTACGATTTATGAACGAGCGGTATTCGTGTTGTACAGACGAGGTGGTGAGCATCCCGGGCTGGGTGACGCGCGGCGCGGGCGCGTCCACGCACCACGAGTACGAAGTCCGCATCCGGCTCGGGGCTACTCGCTGGGCGCTGCTGCGCCGCTACCGCCGCTTCCGCGACCTCTACCTCGCCATGCGCCGGACCTACGGCCCTAAGGTATGTTGTACAAACGAGTGGTGAGCATCTCGGGCTGGGCGCGACGTCACCCAGCCCGAGATGCTCCACGCACCACGAGTACGAAGTCCGCATCCGGCTCGGGGCTACTCGCTGGGCGCTGCTGCGCCGCTACCGCCGCTTCCGCGACCTCTACCTCGCCATGCGCCGGACCTACGGCCCTAAGGTATGTTGTACAAACGAGTGGTGAGCATCCCGGGCTGGGCGCGACGTCACCCAGCCCGAGATGCTCCACGCACCACGAGTACGAAGTCCGCATCCGGCTCGGGGCTACTCGCTGGGCGCTGCTGCGCCGCTACCGCCGCTTCCGCGACCTCTACCTCGCCATGCGCCGGACCTACGGCCCTAAGGTATGTTGTACAAACGAGTGGTGAGCATCCCGGGCTGGGCGCGACGTCACCCAGCCCGAGATGCTCCACGCACCACGAGTACGAAGTCCGCATCCGGCTCGGGGCTACTCGCTGGGCGCTGCTGCGCCGCTACCGCCGCTTCCGCGACCTCTACCTCGCCATGCGCCGGACCTACGGCCCTAAGGTATGTTGTATTGTACAAACGAGTGGTGAGCATCCCGGGCTGGGCGCGACGTCACCCAGCCCGGGATGCTCCACGCACCACGAGTACGAAGTCCGCATCCGGCTCGGGGCTACTCGCTGGGCGCTGCTGCGCCGCTACCGCCGCTTCCGCGACCTCTACCTCGCCATGCGCCGGACCTACGGCCCTAAGGTATGTTGTACAAACGAGTGGTGAGCATCCCGGGCTGGGCGCGACGTCACCCAGCCCGGGATGCTCCACGCACCACGAGTACGAAGTCCGCATCCGGCTCGGGGCTACTCGCTGGGCGCTGCTGCGCCGCTACCGCCGCTTCCGCGACCTCTACCTCGCCATGCGCCGGACCTACGGCCCTAAGGTATGTTGTACAAACGAGTGGTGAGCATCCCGGGCTGGGCGCGACGTCACCCAGCCCGAGATGCTCCACGCACCACGAGTACGAAGTCCGCATCCGGCTCGGGGCTACTCGCTGGGCGCTGCTGCGCCGCTACCGCCGCTTCCGCGACCTCTACCTCGCCATGCGCCGGACCTACGACCCTAAGGTATGTTGTATTGTACAAACGAGTGGTGAGCATCCCGGGCTGGGCGCGACGTCACCCAGCCCGGGATGCTCCACGCACCACGAGTACGAAGTCCGCATCCGGCTCGGGGCTACTCGCTGGGCGCTGCTGCGCCGCTAATGGCTACTCAACACTGGTTGACCTGACGCACGGTTACAGGTGGCCTCGATCCCGTTCCCGTCCCGCCAGCTGTGGCAGTCGGAGGGCGTGGCGCGCGCGCGGCGCGGCGCGCTGGAGGCGTTCCTGCGCCGCCTGCTGGCGGTGTGCGCGGCGGACCGGCGCTGCCCGCTGCACTGCGCGCCGCTCACGCCGCACGCGCTCGTCACCTTCTCGCCCTTCTTCCGCCGGGTCAGTATAAAATACACACATACACACACCCACATACACACAAACATAACTGTATTTACCGAGCATGTTATAATTTTATTTTAGTTGAAATCTTAAATTACTCTGTGTTTACGTTCTTTTTCAATTTACTGTATTTTGGTGGACGTCTATAATTGGCTTTGTTTTTAGCTATTAAGTATTGTATTATTATCCTGTAAATGCTGTTGATGCCCCAAAAAAACAAAAAGTGGTTGTAGTAGCCTGCCGATCGCCTCGCCATGTCTGTACCCGACGCGTGCGCTCAGCTCGATACTAGGATGCTCAGCGCTCACTGCAGGCGGTGGCGTGCGAGCAGCGGTCAGCGCACACGGCCACGAATGCGTCAGCGCTGACGCTCGACAGCGCTCGGCTGTCGTCGTTATTCTACAATGCAACAGCAATCATAGGCTGGTTTTAGTGTCATATTGACAGGCGCGTAGCTGGTCAGCGCCGATCGTCAGCGGCTTGATTTCCTCCTACACTGACATCGGTCGCGTGTGACAAAAAAAAACCTGCATTGCGAAACTGATCGCTGTACCGATCCTGCGCCGCGCACACGTGCGTACAGCTACCCGGTCAGCTTTACACTGAGCGCGCGATAGTGGTGTATAGCTTGTGCGTAAAGTGCGTGTCAGCCAAAACGCCGTTCTATCCATGATAGCCAACAAATTGGATTGCCCATACATCCGGCATTGTTGTGACAGACATGTCCCAGCAAGATACATCGGCAGTACCTAATTTAAATTATGTAATATTTTATTTTATTCATTTTAATTTAATTTATTTTGACATTGCATATATTGAGTTTTTAATTTTTTGTTAGTACGGATAAAAAAATGTATTATGAGTTTAAGTTACTCGAAATAAATGATTTGAATTTGAATAATGCGTCAGTGCACCGACGCTCCCGGTGCTGACGAGCGAGACCGACGCGCGCCATCAGCGGCGCGTAGCATAAAATCTGCCGCGGACGTCAACGTCGCTGTGCGGTGTCCCATAGAGCATGGTGTATATTCGTACGCCCGACCGACGTCAGCGACCGACATCAGCGTAGGAGGAAATTAAGCCTTAGTTGTCGGCGTTATTCTAAAACGCTGAACATTCTACTAATATTATAAACGTGAAAGAGTGGATGGATGGGTGGATGGATGTACGTTCCACTCAATCTCAAAAACTACTGGACGAATTTATATGAGACTTTCCAGTACCTTATATATCAGAATAGAATAGGCTATAATTTATGTCAAATTTCATCCCTTTTAGGGACGAAAAAGGGGATGAAACTTTGTATGGAGCTTTGTATTCGTTGCCTTCATCAGGCGCTGGGTCTCAAAATGTATGTAAAACTAAAATCCGACTCGCACTCGACCAAAATTCTAATTGATATTATTTAATAGGCTATAAATATGTCATCCCTTGTAGGATAGTTTTTATCCCGGGTCGCGGGCGAACGCTAGTCATACATATTGGCACGTCAGCGCCGATGGTCAGCGCGACACCATCGTAAGGCTGGAAACAGTGCTCGACCGACGGTCAGCGCGTATGGTCGGTCGGGCGTAGCTATCGCTGTAGAAAGCATACTGTGCATTCAGCCTACATATTGGCATGTCAGCGCCGATGGTCAGCGCGACACCATCGTAACCAGTGGCCGGTTCCCCCCCAGGGCGTGTTCGAGTCGGGCAAGTGCGGCACCGGCTGACGGCGCGCGGAGCTCGCCGCGGCGCGCGCGCTGGTGGCGTGCGCGCTGCGCCTCGCCGCCGCCGCCGCGCTGCTGCTCGCGCACGCGCTCGCGCTGCTGCTGCTGCTCGCCTACATGGCCTACAGGAGGCTCAGGTAACGCAGCGCCAACTAGGGGGACTGTACGCGTCGGAGCTCCACCAACCTGGCGAGACTTGAGGGAGATATCGCGACTTGAATAGTGGTTAAGTCAAAGTGATTTATTCTATAACCAGTTCTATATTTTTAATGACGATAAACCAGTTCGGAAAGAAAACCTCTGCCTCGCGTAGAACCGGCGTAAAAAACTCGGCGAGGTATCATTTTTTCAAAACAGTATACAATATATCATTTCAGTATCAGAGTATTATAAAATTTTATTGCTACGGTAGATAGCCTATTTATTTTGCGATAGATTTCTAGTGCAGGATCGGGGTGAATCAAGTGTTGTTTCTTTAGCGTTTCTAGCGCTCGAGAATTAAATAAAAGTAAACGATTGGAGTGTCAAAATGGAAGACACTTACTTTCTACCGATAGAATTGAATACGAGTGGTCAATACCACGCGTTTTTAGATAGATAGATAAATCATTTATTTAGCATTTTGCAATATCCAAAAAATAAAAAAGTACACAAAAAAAGAAGTAGAAAGAAAAAGGTAAAAGAGCAAGTAAAAACAATTGTGTTACGAAAAAGATTAAATACTGATGATGATGATGATGACAGAATCGTCACGACAGCGTTTATAACTTTATATCATACTTCATCGTCATCATATCAGCCGAAAGACGTCCACTGCTGGACATAAGCCTCCCCCAAAGAGTTCCAAATTGACCGGTCCTGCGCCACCCACATCCAGCGAATACTACTATCATACCTATCAAATCTCTTTGTTCAAGTTAGTCGCCACTTTTGTGTACTTTTTCCCCCGCCATAACTTAACAAATGTTTCTTCAACTGCCGAGTTCGCTTTGACGGAACCATTGTCAAGTCTCGATATCTAAAGCCTATCTCTGGTTGTCGTCCTAATCTTGTAAGTGAGAAGAAGCTACCCTATACAGTTGTATGTTGATTTGGTCCCCTTAATTCATATAAAGAGAGTTACAAGAGCAGCGAGCGCAGCGCGACGGCGCGGACCACGGGTGCCTTCCTATTTATACTTTTGTCCGTCTTCCAAGTCTGAGCCGATGTGTGCTCTGTGCCGCTGTTGTTAAGGTTCCATTTTGAGTGCAGGACACTGACAGAAGTGTTCAGATTTGGAATTGTGTTGTCCTTTATGTGAATATGGCTCAACATGGTGCGGTATGCTTTGATCTATACTCGAAGACGCAGAAACGCTCATTCGCCATTTGTATTATAAACCTAATCACAATGCAATAAGGTTTAAAATGGCACATAAGTGTTTTTTCGACAATCATGTATAGTGAACGTCAATATTCAAATATAGAGCTTATTTCTTGAGTAGCAAAGCATACTTTACCGTGTACCGCCGTATCGTTCCGGGATTGTCCTTAAACTGATCCAAATTACATTTTACTTCTATTCTTAGACTTGTAAGGCAATATAATCTTGTGTCTGTATATTTGTGCAATTTACTTTAAGTCTTCCTTTGTTTGCGTTTGTTGTTGTATGTAAGCGAAACACGACTCTATTACAGTTCTGATTTATTTGAATTTCTATTGTTTCCTGAAGCATGCTTGAAGTGCGTTATAAAATAAACGACGTACGTGTTGTGCGAGGATAGATACGGTTATTTATAGCGTTCCTAGGTAAAGGGCGAGTAATCCACCAGAGCCGTGTGAGGTTGAGTGGCGAGCGAGGAAACATTCACCAATAGCGTTGCTAGCCTCGTTTACGCGTCTCTTCCTATTGGTGGATTTTTTCCTCGCAACCGCTCCGCTACTTCGTCCAGCTCTGATGGAGATTCACCCTAATGATACCGGTTTATTGGTTACTAAGAAGATCCGCTTTTAATAGGCCTGTGACCTCATGTTAAAATTGATAACGTAGTGTTACTAAATGGATAGTAAATCATCAAATAACTGTAATAAAGTATAAATTACAATATATATTTAAAATCATAAAAAGATATGCAACTCGAAAGTTAAAAAAATATATGCATGTTTTTCATAGTCCAAATGTAAATTTAAAGTTACCAGTAGAATCCTTACGCTGACGTATGAAACGTTTCGGCTACCGCCAGCGAGGTCCGTCTTTAACTCAATTTTTTGGGTATTTATGTTCTTTAATTGTAGTTGCTCCCATACAAGCATTTGTTCCTCGTCAAAAACTGGTTCAAATGGCATCGTAAAAAATCTTAGGTCACAAGTCTATTACAACAAAGCGCCGGTTGTCACTATCTTCTACTGTGTACCAAATTGTAACCAGAAGTCAAACTACCGGTTTACAAGCAATGAAATGAAAATGAAAATAATTTATTCCGGAAATAAACTAGTCCATATAAAGTAGATACATGGGTGGACTGCAAACAATTTGTACACAAACGACATTACAATGGAAAAAAGTTAAAGCATAGATTAGATTAAGGCCCTTAACTATGTACATTTTTTTCACACAAAATCACAATCCAAAGTCACAATCCACCCACATCATTATTAATTACAAATAAATTAAATTAAAACATAATATATTAAATTACATCAAGGAAACCTTTGTACCAACAATACACAAGGCTCATCAATAATCGCTCAATGAAATAAGGGACAAGATAAGCAGCCGTTTCTTTCTATCTAGTGTCAAAAAGAGAAGAATATTTTATTTTGTCTGTCACGCGATAAACTATTACAGATCCTTGGATACAGTATGAGTAAACAAGATATTATACTCTCTCAACATGCGCTTTAGTATCTCTATTACCTTTTCATTTGAGGACATTCACCAGTTCACTGTAAATTAACCCTAATGCCACAGGTATTAGAGTCTGTATAAAACACCCAAAGTAGGAAAGTATATTTTTGCACGTGGCGAGTTCCGTAAGTTCGATCTCTGGTCGCAGAGAACAATTATTGTTAAGTGAATAATAAATGTAGTTAGTATTGAATTGTTTGAACCGACTTAGAGGTTTCAGTACAGATGGCATTATATGAAATGGTATGGATTTCAAAAGCTCTCATACAGATGTAGTGCGTAATTATTTTCCATCGTATTTTCACGGAAACGTACGAACGTGTCTTGCTATTTCAGTCAGTCTCGGTACAAAAGTACTGAGGTTGACTGAAGTAGCATGACAAATATGAACGTTGCCGAGAAAATACGATGGAAAAATATTATGCACTACATCTGTACATCAATTTTAGATCTTTATTTTTTTCGTTAAAATTGAATTCTCAGAATTACTAATCTGTTATTTCTAATGAAAGTAATGAACAATCGGTATACTTGGCTTGATTATCGACATAGATATCGATCTATGTCGATAATTATTCCATTATTCGATTAACTAAACGATAAATATCGCATGTAAAACGTGGTTGAGTACCTAAACGCTGTGGTAAAAAAAACCACATTATTCATTATAAAAAATTACATCACAAATTTGAATACATGTCAAAAAAAATTACAAAGAAACTGTAAAATACATCTGTACTGAACTCGCTATTCTATCTTTTTCTCTCACTACAAATGTTCGATAGAAAGAATGAGATAGACGTCGGTTTGTTAGTTTCTAGGCTAGTATTGTTAATGTGATAATAATTTCTATATTTTTGACCATTAATTAATTTAGTTCCATGTCAATTTTATATAAAGACAAGCTTTTGCTCGCGGCTTCACCCCGAAAGAGCTTTTAGTGTGTAAGAACTGATATTAAATTATATCTGTTAATTATTGTAGGATTTCTAACATCGGGCATACTTTCTTGCAACACATAGAAACATTACTACACAGTACCTAAATAAGATTTAAACTACAAGTCGGTACTTAAAAACAATTTATGTTTCATTCGTATGACTCTCCAATGTCTGAGTATCGCAGCTAAAATCCTAGTAAATTAATATTATATGTCACCTTATGCGTTGCAAGAGAGTACTGGTACTGTGACCATAATATGTGTCCTGTGGATATATCTATGCTACGTTATAAATTGAAATGAAAATCCGAATAATAAAAGACAGGGTGCAATTTCGCTATAGACATAATTATCTGGTCGCGACGCATTCTATCGTAGGTGATCGTCAAATTCTTAACAGTAATATTCCATTTATGTGCAATTTGTAGATATAATGTCAATAGTGCAATAATTTCATGTTGGGTGGACTCCTGTGTAAAGTAAATGCTATTGTGGCTATAAGGCAATGTAATGTGTATCATTGACTCGTTTCTCATAATTTTTGCTGAAGATTACGTCAATATGTATATAGGTTGAACTACACTTATGTATATGGTATACTTTCTACACAAATTATGAGAAATGAATAAGTACCCTTTAGCTACAATAGCCTTATATTTTCAAAACTATATCAAATTAAATACAATATATAGTATTTTTATATTACGTAGTGTTCCAATGGCTTAATATGATATGAACTCATTAAATTATTAATATATGACCCCAAAAGACATAGTTATTATACATATATAGCTATGGTTGTGATATATGTGTATTTTTATAATTTATTGGCACAAATGCTAATTATTATTGATGAATTCGTTTTGAATGTTTTAGTTTCATTAAATAGTAGGTACCTGTTTGATTCGACAATATAGATAACTTTTTTGGTTTGTTAATATTATTATCACTCTAATATAATTATTATCGCTTCAGTACTATGTAATAAAACATCTTTCTTTATGAATTGGAATATATTTTTCCCTATGACGTAATTAGTATGCAATCAAAAAAGTATGTAACTTATTTGCTAAAATTCAAATCAAATCAAATCTCATTTCTTTTTATAAAAAATTCTTACTTCTTCTCAGTTGTTGCTATACTAATGTGTATGCATTTGATGTCTTGTCTCCTCATAGTTCACATGTATGTGCCTTAATAGTTGCTATATTCGGTCTGCTCGCGAAGGCATCGCTTCTGTGTGCTTTTCTATGTAAAGCCATTACGCATGCGTGCCAAAGCATCGCGAGCTTGCCCAATCTCATTGATCTTAACTTCTTGCCGCAATCCTTTAAAATAATGAGCCTGCTGTAGCAGGTCTGACTATAGAGAGGTCTCTGGTGCGGATCCTTCTTCTAGATCGCATTCACCTTTCTATGTGCCTAGTAAACAATGCGATTGTGTTTCATTGTTAAGTGGCAAAGCGATCGTCTTTTACTGTTAAATGTAACCGCTAATACGGGTGTAGACTCTAAATTTATTATAACTTCAAAAGCATCATTAGGCAAAAAATATGCCTAATGACGAAAATCCCATTTAAATATCTCAAAAAATTACGAAGCTTCAACCGTTTTAATATTGCTTGTTAGAGAGAGAAAACGCTCGTAGATCGTGACGTCACGACACTCGAGCGCCATAGTAAATGACAATCGTTTCATATGAAGCCCCTCTTAAAACTTTAGACACTTATAACTTTGTGATTGTTTAACCTCTTGCGTTACTTTTTTTCTCCGTTTGACTACATTTTTATTCCTTTTTCGAGAAAATACAACATTATTGGTTATTTTATTAAGTGTCTACACCCCTATTGATACTGTAAAATAAACGTAGTAAACATCAACATTTTTTTTCAACGAAACGGTGCAATAGATAAAACATTTTCGATCGCAACTGGTTACGTAGGCGGCCGAAGGAGTGGTACAGAGACCTCTCTACAGTGAAACTAGTCACAGCAGGCTCATTATATTAAATGAACGCGACACTGTATTGACTGTCTTTATAAATTGACTAGTCCCTGGTACAACATATTTTAAATAGTAATATAGTTAGCGAAAATCCCGTACGGTCTGTGAGCTCTTAAAAAAGTATTCGGGTTCTGGTGAAATCGTTTACTTTGGCACAGGATCGTGTATGGCCGAGATTATTTAATATGGCCGACTTTTTATTAAGCTGTCATGTGAATAGGGATCTTTTACTTTGGATGGTAGAATTGCTTTTTGAATGGACTACTTTGATGCGATTCGACCAACTCAAATAATCTCAATTATAAAAGCAAGCGAGAGTGAAATATAGACCCGAATTCCCTTCTAAATGCTCACAGGCTCTAGTGTCTTGCAGTTTGCCTCAATATAAATGTATATATCATATCAGCAATTACTAAAATCATAATAAAATGGCTTCAGCGCCGCCCCAGAGTAGAAAAATGGCCTTTGTAGATAGAACCAATAATAAATAAATACTAGTTAGGTTTATGAAATGTATATACGCGAAGAATGTGGTCATGAATTCGTTGAGAACTGTCATAATAGTATCTGAAACATGGGCCTATGATACTCAGGCCAAGCTATACTTGATGCCACAATGAGGGACGGAAAGACTTCTATGCAGCTAAATTAAGAACTGGTCTTAAAATGGCTGATCGCTTACCATAAACAACCTACTAAATTTGAGCGGGTAGTGGTTTATTTGGCCACAACTTCATACTAAATCAGTTGTGGAACTATGACAAGGACAACAAATGATATTTCCCTTTCTGTCACACTTATCGAGACTTGTATGCTACCATCTCGCTCGGACGTGGTATTATTATTACCATAGCTTGTCCTGAGTATCTTAGGTCCATGATCTGAAAAGATAAACTTCGTTGGTGACAGGGTTCGTCTTAATTCTGTGCTCAAGACTGGTAATGTCAGCACCATATAGGTAGTAGCAGCCAAATACATATATCGCGACACCTCTTTATTACAAACTTTATATTAACTTGGCCTGGGCCCTATTTCACAATCTTGACAATTGTCACCTGACAATGACAATTCCACGTACATTGCTGGGTCAATAAGTTGTCCATCAACTACCTTAACCTGTCGACGCAGCCATGTAAGTCGAATTGTCATTGTCAGGCGACAATTGTCGATTTGGTGAAATATGGGCCGTTCGTATGTATGTATGTAAATTGTGCGTCAAAATTTGCAACTCAATTTTGAAGCAGATATCGTTAACCGATTGAGCTAAAGTTTTGGGTAAATGAATTCGTTTGGATGAGAATTCAATATTATGGTATCGTCGAGGTGATCTGATGATGGAGACTTAAGGCGGCCATGGGAATTCTTTTCTTAACCGACGTAATCCCGTTGAGTTTGGGCTCGTTAGAATCGTCTCAGTTAGTAGTTGATGACGGTTTAAAGAAAAGTACAGTCGGCAATAAAAGCTTGTAACAAAAAATTTAATTTTTGACAAACTTATTAGTCTTATTACTGTAGCAGTTAGGATGTATACGATATATTTGGCTGATTATCTATATGATGCTGACTGTACAGTCGACTTCAAAGAGATATGCGCCTTATTACAATGGGATAAAGTGCTTTTGCACTTTATAAATGCACTAAACGCTGAACTTGAGTGCGATATTTGACTTGAGTACGGTTTTAATATGGGTCGTGTTCTGCGGTAGCTTTCAGAAAGGCAGACAAACGGGAATAATGACAGTACACAATTTTCTTACGAATAGTATGATCAAATTATCCGTGAAAAATCTTACAAAATAATAGAAAATGACCTTTGAATGTAACAAATTAATCATTTATATTTAATCTGTTACCACACGGTAAGGAGGGTGCAAAAGTTCAAACATATCTACCTCTGTGGTATTATTTATTGCCCAATTGAAATTGCATAAATTACACCATTAGACCAGTACCTATGTAAAATGGTTTTGCTAAGACATTCCGTTTAAAACCTAGTTAGGCAGGCCTATAATTCCACTCAGAAGTGTCAGCGAAAACTTTTAGTAAACAATGGACGCGATAACGCGTCATGCGCAGTCAAGGGGTTAAAATACCTAATCTGTACTTTATAATAAATGACGCTGTGACTGGAATTGGATACACGACCTTCGGGTTTGGATGAAATGGTTTACTTTGGCATTAGATTGTGTAAGAGCAAGCGAGACAGTAATATAGACCCGACTCCTACTCTAAATGTAAAAGTTTCCGTGTGGTACTACCGTCATTATTATAATTGTTTACAAATGTGTTAATTTATTTTAGTACAAATTTCGCACTGTTAGAATAGATATAATTTAATTATATTTTTTCACTTATTTTGGTGTTAGTCAATAAGTTATGGCTTAGTTCGGGACACCTGGTCCGCCTGCATTTATTTTGCGGGTCACAACGGCTGTATATGTATAGACCTAAGCTTACGACTTATGTGCGACCAATATACGACTAAGGTATTAACATATTTCTTTTGTATATCTTTGTTCTAAAATTATTAAGCATCAAATAACTATAATTATTTACTCATTAATGTTATTAGATATTAATAAATAGAAGGGTGTCTCGCATCAATAGTATTAAATTGTAACGATTTATTTACTATGGACTGTATGTATTATAACACCAAAATTTTAATGTAATCACCGACCTAATCAATAATAAAAAAGTGGAATAATTTATTTTAATATGTAAGAGCAGAATTTATAATATTAACGACAGATTGTCCATTAAAATAATATTTTAATAATTCATTCACTGAAGTAGATGTCTCACAATAATTAATAATTTATGGATGTGGGTTCACTTTTACATTTAATACGATGATTTAAATTTAAACTAATTTATCTAGTTTTACTTACAATATCCTCTAGCTGATAAAACAAACGACTCTATTAATTATTAAAATGGGTTCAAATTTCATTGACATTTTTTTTGTATGGTCGGCAGCTAGAGGATACATTTTGTGATTTGGACAAATCGTCGGGTGACAAGCAAAATATAAATGCAGAAAATATTTTAAGAAATAGCAACTGTGTTGAAGTAGTAATAAGGTTGAGTTTTCCTTTACCTCTTACGTGTAATTACTGACTGTTGCTTGTCAACCGACGAAATGTTTTTTTTATTATCTTTCCAAGTAAAAGTTAAATTCAAGTAACAAGAAAGGAATAGCTAAAAGTTTTTTTTTTATTATCTTAGAAGATTTTTTGTTTTCTTTTATAAACTGAGCGGCTACAGCGGAACGGAAACGAAGTTCGTTCGTGTATCTCGCCCTCTATCCCTCGTATTAGCAAGTGCGACAGAGAGGGAGATAACAAACGAAATTTGTCATCGTTTCGCGGTACCCGCTGTATAAATTAGTGTGAAAGTGAGCTCATATATAAGTAAACAAATAGGAACATAATCGTCGGCTAGTTGTAATGTAAGGTAAGGTTAAACTGTGCAGAGTTTAATAAGCGCGTTAACCAGCATAATGTAACGAGGTGCGATTGTTAAGAGATCAATAAATGCGATGTGTTTTAATATACAATTGTTTTATTTCATCAACATCATGTATAAATAGTTTAACAGTCCCGATATATATATGACTAAGTATAAACTTTTATTTTAAATTAACATGAAATTGCAACGAATATCTTAATTCAATACAGATTCAATTTTAAAGACGCATACTTAACAGATTGCCGCATTATATGCAACATGTGAATCACTATAATAAAAAAAAATTAACAGTCGTATGATGACATAAATTGTACTGGGATGACAGCTGTCAAATATTGGATGTAAGCGTAAGGGCGTTTTCACTATAGGAGCTCTTATTAGAACATCAGAGTACCGCCAGATCCCTGAGGTGTGCTGTATTGAGATCAACAACGAATCCTCAAGTCAATTAAGGTTCGGCAACACGCTTATAAATTATTATTCTGGAGTCAAAAGCGCCTATCTGCTACGGTGTTTGCTTATCATCAGACAGGCCGTATGCTTATTTGCCACCATATTATGATGACGTAGTAAAATAAATGCAGACTGCAGCGTCGAAGCTTAAATTATTGTGTACAAAAACACTCCTAACACTAATCCAGGCTATAAACTTATCTTCGTGCAAAATTCCATCCAAATCGGTTAATCCGTTTAAGCGTGATTGAGTAACAAACATCTAAACATCCAAACTTTCACATTTATAATATTAGTAGGATAGGAAAAACTAAGACATCTGTGAGAATTTCTAGAAAAGTTTGTACATTAAGATGTACTATTAAGTTAGCCTTCATTATTAATTTTTGTTATCTGTTTTTATAATTTTTAAGTCAATGGTTTGGGATTTTTTATAATTGAGTCTTAATTATCAAAAATGGCAATACAATCCATATAAAATTACTGAAAAACATGGTAACCGTAAAGGAATAGTAACAGCTAACTTGATTGATGTGTTAACTATGTACAAACTTTTCTAGAAATGCTCCTGTTTAAAAAAAACCGTCTATTCAAATAATTATCTCAGAGCGCCATCTAAGTCGAAGTTAGCGTAACACGCGAACTCGTTCGCGAGATTGTTCCTGTGGCGCGGCTGGAACCCGCACATCCGCAGATCCAATAGCTGTTCTACGTGTTCCTTCATCACTGCTCCAGTGCACACCACTATTTTGTCCTGGAAAAGAAAAATAATACATTGAGAATGTTTTTACAAGCTTTATATTAACTTGACCTGTTCGTATATAAGTATGTAAGTTGTCCGTCAAAATTAGCAATCCATTTTTCAGTCATTTGCCGTTATCCGATTGAGCCGAAATGTTGGGTCGAATTGTCATTGTCAGGCGACAATTGTCGATTTGGTGAAATAGGGGCCGTTCGTATGTATGTATGTAAGTTGTGCGTCAAAATTTGCAACTCAATTTTGAAGCAGATATCGTTAACCGATTGAGCTGAAGTTTTGGGTAAATGTATTAGTTTGGATGACAATTCAATATTATGGTACCATCGAGCTGATCTGATGATGGAGACAGAAGGTGGCCATGGGAATTCAGCATTTAACCGACGTAACCCCGTTGAGGTTGGGCTCGTTAGAATCGTCTCAATGAGTAGATTATGACGGTATACAGAAAAGCAGTCGGCAATAAAAGCTTGTAACAAAAATGTAATTTTGACAGAAATGTATTTTATGCAAAACCGAAGAAATCTGATTATTATTTTAAGCAAAAAATTTAATAAAATAATTAAATGCCCTGGAGGATTAAAAAAAAACCTTTTTGGTACAACTGTTTGTTGCCCACTGTACTTGTTTTGCATAGACTACTTGTTGTTGGCTTCTTTCGTTTAAAGAGCCCAAACACTACGGGGTAATCTCGTTAAAACTATTTAGTCCGTCAGTAAGATTATCTAAAAATATTGGACACGTATTTTTGAATGATGAAGATATAGCCCGTAAAAGTTCCGCGAGACGTCACATTATGGTACACTTTTCATCAAGATAGATAATTGTCCTTATTTATGTACGTACTAGCTGTTTCCCGCGACATCGTCCACGTAGACCTGGGATATAAACTATCCTATATTTTAATCCAGGCTATAAACTATCTTCGTGCAAAATTTCATCCAAATCGGTTCAGCCGTTTAAGCGTGATTGAGAAACAAACATCCAAACCTTTAAACATCCAAACTTTCGCATTTATAACATTATAAGTAGGATTCGTTCACCCTTGACTGTGCTATTACGTAATAGCAATAGGGCGATATTTTTCATTCATGGTCAAAATATATAAGAAACAGTACCTTGGCCAGCAGTCGGATAGTCTGCGAGGTCTTCGAGATGCACTCCTCAGAGAGGAAGGGCGGGTCGGCCACGACCAGGTCGTACTGCGGCAGGTCCGGCGGCAGCTTGTCTGGCAAGTTGTAGTCGTAGAAGACAAAGTCAGGCGCGTGCACTTCGAACCGTCGGTCGTATTCGAGGAGGGATACTGCAAGGAGATTGGAAGGCATGGTGACTAAGATTTTTTCACGATGCCATTCGAACCAGTTTTTGGAGAGGAACAAATGTTTGTATGGGAGCAACTACAATTAAAGAACATAAATACCCAAAAAATTGTGACAAAGATTGACCTCGCTGGCGGCATCCCAAACGCTTCATAATAATTGATTGAAAAATTGGGACCGAGCGCGACGACAGCGCCACGTGACAGGCGGCCATTATGGACAATATTGTCACCGCTGTCAAACAAGAAGTAAGTAAATATTGTGAAAAATATTAATGAAATCTTGTTTTATTACAATTCACAACAACACATCTTACCAGGACCATATTTTTATCTCAAAAACGATTAGAAAAGTTTACTGCAATATGGATTTGACAGCTCAAGTCAGCGACAAAAATGACAATTTTAGCCGTAGCGAGCGCTGTGATCGTTTAGGCTACCCCCTCCACCCGCTTTGCACTCTGCCAATATGGCGTCACGCATGTCACAATGAAGTAGTTACTAACCGTTGTACGGAAAATCAAGTAAATTGCTGTTTCGGTCGCGAAATACTGCGTTTAGGACCATAGTTGTTATAAAATTTTGTTTCTATAAAAGCGTAAGTATTCTATTGGTAGCTTTACATTTACACTTTGACAATAAAAAAATAAATCTAAACTTTCAAGGTTCATTCATATCTGTTTATGATTTTAATTATATTTTTTAATTTATACCTTATTACAATAATTTGACGGTTTACTATTCATTTAGCAACACTATGTTATCAATTTTAACATGACTCATCATGCCTATTACAATTTTGAAAACTGGTCGTTAAGGTCGAATGTCGCGTGACGCGTTTCGAATCGACCGTGAGTTTTAATCATGGTAGCTCGCCGATGTCGAGCGATATTGGTCTTTAATGACATGAGTGATCCCGATAGTTATAGGTCTTGCACACAACAGAGACTGTGCGATGCTCTTTGATTGATTGTAGCTCTAAGACCTAGTCCCTCCTCGTCGTCGCATGATATTTGTGCGTATATTAGGATTGCCGTCTCAATACATTATGGCGGTGTGCTTCATATTTATAAGAGAAAGTGATTTCGCAGGGACACATCGCACCGTGCTAAAGCATCAGGCGAAAATGTATTAGGTTGATATGATGATCTGTATTATCAGTCTAATTCTTCGGTTATCAATTCATTACGAACCTGTAGCACGGTCCCCAAGCTGCCTTTTCACAGGTACGAAGAGTGTGGGGCAGGACAGCAGCGCCACCCTGCCTCCGTCAGCCAATGACTTGTCCACCACCTTCACCAGAGTCTGTACTGTGGCTTCATCGTACCAGAACTGGCTTAGTTGCTGGAATTTATGTGAAAATGTTGCAGTGAAAATCCGGTTATATGTTTATTATCATTTATGTAGCATACTATATTGCTATATCATGATTACATGGTTTTGTTTTATCTAAAGACCAAAAATAGTTTTTTTTTAATTCTGTGTCAACCCAATGGAGCAATTTTAGGAGCTAGATGAGCGTTTTTCAAAAAAAGTGTACACGAACTTTTTTTAAAGAATTAGATTTTTTTGGGTTTTTCGAACTCAGAATCGTTGATACTATCTATCCTCTTACGAGAAAAAAGTGTCCCAAACATTCCATTCCAGATCGTCACATTTTTGTATGCAGTCTTTTTTTATTTACCTATATGGGCGTGACGCACTGGAAGAAAAAACTTACATAGTAACATCTGGGACAATTTTTTTCTCATACAAGGATCGATAGTATCAAGGATTCTGAGTAAGAAAAACCCAAAAAAATCAAATTCTGGAATATAAAGATAATGTACACTTTTTTTGAAAAACGCAGTATACTATATTTCTCAAAATAGTGATTGAATCTGCTTTTATGTAGTGTTTTTTTTTTATCTTGTCTATCTTGTAATACACATACACAAATTAGATTGACAATATCTTAAAGAATTACTTATTTTTTTACATCATATAACCAAATGTGTAATTTACCCAATTCTCATCAAAAAGTATGTTTTCCTTCAGTTTGTCCTGAGCTTGTAGCTTATCCAGTATTTCCTGTCGCTTTTCCTGTTCTGCATAAAACTCCTGGAGTGCTGCAAATGTCTCTGCTGACAGTGCGGGGACATCGTCGTCATCAGCCATTCCTACTGGATAAACTTGTACTGCCTATAAAAGAATACCCATTCATTTATTTCTTGATATAAATATACGCCCAAATAGCTAGGGAGTCGCAAAGCCAAAGACAAGGTAAACTGGAAGGAGCTGGAGGCCTTTGCCCAAAAATGGATACCTCACTTGAAAAATACAAAAAAAAAACTTTATTTTAACATTATCAACTTTAATCTGAGAAATAAATGTTTATTATTATTATATTTGACGCTATATAAAATTGACATTTCAAAAATTATATTTAGTTTTGATGGGTAGGTACAGTCAGCATCAGAAGTAGCCAAGCAAAATAACACACTCAAAATGACCTACACAGATTCTTATTCCTTGACATTAGAGTTCGTGAGTAGATAATTTTGAGCACTAGGACCGCTTAGCAACTTCTGCTGTTGACTGTACACTTATATATGTTTGCTTTGTGTTAGCAAGAGTAGCGGTAACATGTTACATGGCAACTGGAATTCCGGAAAAAAAGAATCATAATACTATAATAAATGTAATAAAATTTGTCATAGCCAGTATATTATTATTTGTATGGTTTTACAACATGTAATAAAATATTAAGTACGGTCAGCAAGCACACGGACCCATCGAGTGGACCGAAACCTATTGAGTTTCATCGTGCTCCTGAAAACTTCGTAAACAGTAATTTATTTACTTCCTGTACAACGTGTTGTCACTCGTATAAAACCTTATTAGCTAGCTTTACTTTTCTATTCATAATTCAGTTTAAAAATGTCAATTAGAACCAAGAAAATTATATGTCACTTTACCATGTCAGAGAATTAAACTAATAGCGTTACAACAACGGATTTTATTGAAATAATAAGGGAAACTCAAGCTAGGCTAGGGAAACGTAGACGAGCCAAACATTGGTCCTTACGAAGCCGGGAAAAACCAAAATAATTTGTAAACACGAAGAATTCAAAAAATCGTGAACCTGTAAACATCAGTGGTCTCGGAACTCAGAGCAAATCAGGCAGCAGAATCGGCGAGCGGAGTCGGTACTGCAGACGGGTCACGGTAGACCCGTAGGGTGTTCTGCAGTGCGAACCACCACCTTTGACCAGGCGGGAGGACAGGTTCACCAGGAGGTATTGTGTACAGCGGACAAAAACGTGAGTTGTCGATTAATAATTTTATTGAGTGCAGTGAAATTGCGATGTTTTTAAATTGATTATTCATGCGGAATTTCGAAGAAAATTGAACTCTATTTTCATCGGTTTTGAAAAACTTTGAAAAATTGTGCCGTAGTTCGAACGCAGAACAATTTATCGAAGTGTAATGTGCTTAGCGATAAACATTTTAAAATTTGTAGGTACACTTCGTCGCATTTAAAATTACGATTTTATTAATTTTATACGTGTGTGATTTTTGACAATTGCCAGTCAACATTTTAAATGGAGAACTTGGAAAAATAAGCGAATGATATTTTAGTTATTTGCGTACCGTATTTTATTGTTGGCCTTTTATGTTTTAAATACTGAGACAGAATTGTAACAAAATGGAGGCGTTACTCAAAGGACAACTTGAGAATTGTAACCAAATAAGCAACGCATTTAAAAATTATAAAAAGTCACCTAAGATACGAATTACCAAACCTTATGTGGAAGTCCGAATTCAAACTTTGGAGCAAAAATGGAGCAAGTTCACCACTTGTCACGAGCAACTCATGTCAATATACTCTGACGAATTAAAAGAAAATCCCTACGTCACACAAACAGTTTATGATGTAACCGAGGAGATATACATGGACTACCTGGTTGAATTAAAAACAGCGCTTGAATCTTTGGAGTGTTTGACGCCGGAACTGAAACCTAAGGTTATACAGGGTAATACGGAATCTGGTTTGACAACTGCGTGCATTAAACTTCCAAAAATTGTTATACCAATTTTTTCAGGATTGTACACTGAATGGGTTACTTTCAGAGATTTGTTTGAATCGTTAGTACACAACAATAAAAGTTTAGACAATGTTCAAAAAATGCATTATCTTAAGGGCTACTTATGCGGTGAAGCGGAACAGTTACTACGACAAATACCAATCTCTGGCCAAAATTACAAAAAATGTTGGGATTTACTTAAAGAAAGGTACAATAACAAAAAATATATTTGCAATACAATTTTAAAACGATTTTTAAGTCAACGAAACGCGGTTACGGAGTCAGCTACCTACTTGAAAGAGTTGATTGATACTAGTAGTGATTGTTTGAGCGCTTTGTCGAATCTGGGGGTTGACGTGAGCTCGTGGGACGTCATGGTGATACACCTGCTCACCCTTAAACTTGATCCTGAGACGCGAAAGGCATGGGAATTGAGTGCTGCAGATACCGGAACTTCTGACATCTTGCCCACGTTCCAACAGTTTCGCGAGTTTTTGACCAACCGTTTCCGTGCTTTAGAATTCATTGAAAATAAAAAACCAGTTTACAATCAAAATTTTATTCAAAATAAACCTCGTGTATTACACGCTATGCAAAGCACTCAATGTCCTTGTTGCACCGACAATCACAAACTAACCTTTTGTAAACAGTTTGGCACCTTTGATGTAGACACCCGTCGTAATTTCGTACAGGAAAAAGGCTTGTGCTTCAACTGTCTGGGCGGCAATCACTCAGCTAAATTTTGCCAAAACCCTGCAACCTGTAGAACTTGCAAACGTCGCCATCATACGTTGCTACATCAAACTAGTGGAATGGAACCTAACACATCGGGATTTAAAACAAGTAACGTGGGAGTGGAAAGTGTAGAAACCTCACCAATTATGAGCTGTTTTTCAGCAGGGGCTAGCCAAGTGTTGTTGGCTACAGCTATTATCAACGCCCAATCTAAGAGTGGAAAATATTACCAGATTAGGGCCTTATTGGATCAAGGGTCACAAGCTTCCTTTGTGACAGAAGCAACAGTCCAATATCTTGGACTAAAACGAGAAAATAGCAGTGGGAAGGTAACAGGTCTCGGAGGAGACAATAATGTGGTATCAAGAGGGGTGGTAACAATTAATTTGCAATCCTTGATACACCCAGAAATAACAATTACGGTGAAAGCGTACATTTTAAAAACGGTGACAGCCTTTCTGCCAAGCAAGAGTGTAGCAGACTTGAATGGATTAGATATGGTGGGAATGCGCTTAGCGGACCCGTATTATGACACACCAAATAAAATCGATATTTTATTGGGCGCTGAGGTGTATAGTCGCATAATTCAGGAGGGTATGAAGAAAAATTACGAGGGCACTTTAGTTGCCCAAGCAACAACTTTCGGTTGGATCCTGTCTGGAATGGTGGAGACTTCGAAGCAGTTGACTTCAAATGTGGTTGTGTTACACTCCCAAGTGAATGAAGATGATATTCTCAAAAAGTTTTGGGAGTTAGAAGCGGATCCAGCATATAACCAAAAGCGGTTGACTGTGGAAGAGGAGCAGTGTGAAGCGCTCTTCACTGCTAACACCACAAGGGACGATGAGGGCAGATATGTTGTGCGGCTGCCATTTAAAGACGAAGATCCAAGCTGCAAGTACGGGCACCTTCGGGCGATATCTGAAAAAAGATTTTATTCATTAGAGAACAGGTTAAACAAAGACAAGGAACTAAAAGCTAAATACAAAGAAGTTATTGATGAATATGAAAAACTTGGACATATGGAGGAAGTACCAGAAAATGAAAAGAACAATGCTGGAGTGGTATACTTGCCACATCATGCAATTGTAAAACCAGATAGAGACACAACCAAGGTTAGAGTCGTTTTCGACGCGTCTTGTAGGGGAACGAACGGAGTTTCGTTAAACGAAAACCTCATGATCGGCCCTAGATTGCAACCTGATCTGCGACATATCATATTGAGATGGAGATTGCATCCAATTTGCCTCATATCTGACATTGTAAAAATGTATCGTCAAGTTAAGGTGCATCAGGAAGATGCTGACTTTCAAAGACTTCTGTGGAGAGATAATCTTGAAGGTGAATTGAAGCATTATCGTTTACTCCGGGTAACGTTTGGAACCGCAGCAGCTCCTTATTTGGCGGTCAAAGCTCTACAACAAGTCGCAATTGACGATGGAGACAAATATCCCATGGCATCAAGCAGAGTATTAAAAGACTTCTACATGGACGACTTGATGAGTGGCTGTGATTCAGTGGAAGAAGGTGTTCAAATATTCCGGGAAATGAACGAACTACTTAACAAAGCTGGTTTTGAACTACAAAAGTGGTCAAGCAACAATGAAATGTTGCTACAAGAAATTCGAGAAGGAAAAGAGGATGAAGATGATGGACGGAAATTGGAAATAAAACTAGATTCTGTAATAAAAATATTGGGACTTACCTGGAACCGAAGACATGATGAATTCCAATATTCTGTGAAGCTTCCGCCGATGAAGGAACCTGCAACAAAAAGAAATATTATAGCGGATATAGCAAGACTCTTCGATCCATTAGGGTGGATCGCACCAAGCGTAATTCTGGCTAAAGCAATGATACAGAAGATGTGGTTGACTGGTATTGGATGGGATGAAGAAGTGCCAAGCAATTTATTACATGAATGGACTACTTACCGGGAAGAGTTGTCTCTGCTGACACAAATTCAAATACCTCGATGGTTGAGCACTAATAGAAACAACAAGAGAGTTGAACTTCATGGGTTTTGCGATGCTTCCAAAATAGCATACGCTGCGGTTATATATGTTCGAGTAGTCACCGATCAAGGTAATGTCATCGTAACGTTACTCACCGCGAAAACTAAAGTTGCGCCTATCAAGCAAGTGTCAATACCGAAACTCGAATTATGCGGTGCAGTACTGTTGACAAGATTGCTGGCAGAAGTATCGCAAATAATAAATATAAAAAAGCAGAATATACACGCATGGACAGATTCTACTGTAGTGTTGGCTTGGCTCGGCAGTCATCCAAGCAGATGGCAAACATTTGTTGCGAATCGGGTTTCAGAAGTACTAACCACGTTAGACTCCAGTCAGTGGAGCCATGTAGTGTCTAAGCACAATCCTGCGGATTGCGCTTCGAGGGGGGTGAGACCTTCGGAATTATTAAACACAGGTATTTGGTTAAACGGACCAGAATTTCTAAAAGAGGAAAACATACAGTACTCAAAACTAAAAGAGAACGACACTGACTTAGAAGTAGCAAAGGTGCATCACATTACTCTAGACACCTCATTATGGGAAAGGTATTCAACGCTTACTCGATTAGTAAGAGTTGTGGCTTACTGTCGACGATTTCTAAACATGAAAAAACCAGCAGCTGACAGAAACCACACTAATCATTTAACGGGAATAGAAGTACTAGAAGCTATGAACACATGTATACGGCAATGTCAGCGAGAATGTTTCGGACAAGAATATGAAGCTTTAGAAAATTATGAGACGAACTTACCTAAAAAATCGGCCATAAAATCATTAAATCCATTCCTAGACAACTTCGGCATTATGAGAATTGGTGGTCGATTGGAAAACGCGAACATGAACTTCGGTAGCAAGCATCCTGTTCTACTACCTAAGAAATCAAGGCTAACGGATTTGGTAGTTGCTGATGCCCACGTGAAGACTTGTCACGGAGCAAACCAGTTGATGCACAACTACATCAACTCCAGGTACTGGATCTTTGGAGTTAAAGAGTTGATTCGGAAACACATACACAAGTGCGTTACCTGCGTGCGGTATAAGGCGACAACTAAAACGCAGCTAATGGGACAGCTACCTTCAGCTCGAGTGACACCTACTCGGCCCTTTAAATTTTCGGGTGTTGACTACGCGGGACCGATAAACTTAAGAACAACAAGTGGACGTGGTCACAAGTCGTATAAGGGTTACATAGCCTTATTTGTGTGCATGTCAACACGTGCCATACACATTGAAGTAGTCAGTAACCTCACTTCACAAGGGTTTATTCAAGCTTTTAGGCGAATGGTAGCGCGAAGAGGGTACTGCCAAGAGATCTGGTCAGATAATGGCACTAATTTTGTTGGAGCAGCAAAGGAGTTAAAAAACTTGTTCGGATCTGAAAGGTCAAGAATGCTCAAGGAGATTGCAGATGAGTTAGCCACTAATGGTACAACGTGGCACTTCATCCCAGCACATGCACCGAATTTCGGGGGTTTATGGGAGGCAGGTGTCAAGTCGGTCAAGCACCATTTAAGAAGAGTCATTGGAGACACAACCTTAACCTTTGAAGAAATGACAACAGTGTTATCACAGATAGAGTCTTGTCTGAATTCAAGACCTCTATCTCGAATGGATATGGATCCTGCAAATACCAATGTGTTAACACCAGGACATTTTCTGGTCGGCGAACCATTGATCACATTACCCGATCAAGAATATTTGGATAGGCGTATAAATTCTCTACGTAGATGGCAATTAACACAAAGAATGGTGCAAGAGTTTTGGAAGAGATGGTCACAGGAATATTTAAATAAATTCTTGCAACGTTATAAGTGGACAGATCAAAGTCCTGAACCATCAATTGGCGATATTGTGTTGGTAAAGGAAGATGATTTGCCGCCTAGTCGTTGGTTGCTCGGTAAAGTACTAGAGAAACATCCTGGCAAAGACGGAATTACACGGGTAGTCACTTTAAAAATAAGGAACAACTGTATAAAAAGACCCACCAACAAGTTATGTGTACTACCTGTAACTGATTAAGGATTTTGTTTTATATTATGGTGCGTAGAGTACTTGAAAGGTTTTAGTTACCTGAAACTTTGGTTGTTTCATATTAAGTTGATTATTATACTATGTTATGTTATGTTGTATCCTCACGGTGGGCGGTGTGAAAGTCCGTTATACGTACTTGGTGGGCGGTATGTACAACGTGTTGTCACTCGTATAAAACCTTATTAGCTAGCTTTACTTTTCTATTCATAATTCAGTTTAAAAATGTCAATTAGAACCAAGAAAATTATATGTCACTTTACCATGTCAGAGAATTAAACTAATAACTTTACAACAACGGATTTTATTGAAAGTATAAGGGAAACTCAAGCTAGGCTAGGGAAACGTAGACGAGCCAAACACTTCCTACTGCATTCCTTCCGCGTTACCTAACCGGCCCCGATGCGCCACAATATTACCAAACATTACGCGACTAAAAGTTAAACGAACAAGAACGGTAACATGCGTGTGACAGATAAAAATAGGTTAGTTCTGTCTACAACGCGCGCAAGCGAAGTTGCGCGGCAGTTTTTACACTTTTATAAATACACTCACCTCTGCTCTAGTGTTAAAATGTGATTGAAAACGTGTGAAATGATTACGTATAGGTTCGTATCTAAAAATTCTATTGTTTACACTTTTAACTAACGAAAAATATGCAAATCCAAAAAGGTTTCGCTTTCATTGAACGCTGTTGTCAATTTTGACAGAACATTAGTAATACCATACGTGTTCTATAATTTCTACCATTTTGTTGCCAGGCATAAAATTTAATCATGGAGCCGGAATCACTGGAAGTGCTGCTCATCCATAATAACCCAGAATTTTTGAAAGCAACCTGCGACTTAATCAACGATGAATGGCCCCGAAGCGAGACTGTGAGAAGGATGTCGCTACAAGCATCCTGTGATTGTCTTCCTACTAACTTTATATTGGTTAAAGATAGGGCACAAGTCTTAGGTCATTGCAAATTAACCCCTATACCCAGTATTCCAGAAAGTTGTTTTATAGAAACTGTAGTCATAAGTAAAGCTATGCGTGGAAAGAAATTAGGCACATATTTAATGAGATACGTCGAGGACTACTGCCGAAATGTGCTAAAGTTGAAAATGGCGCATCTATCGACAAAGGGGCAAGAGAAATTCTACGCAACTTTGGATTACGAGATTTGCGCACCTGTGTCTATTTACGGCGGTTATTTGCCAGCTAATGTTAAACTTAATCCTAGTAGCCATAAGATTGAAAATTCAGTGCCAGAACAAAGTCGCGCGCAGCCAGTCGGCGCGCCGCCGCCACCGCCCCCACCGCCCCCACCGATGCCAACCTATGAAAGTGCTTGGAACAACAATAATGCCAGTAATGTAAAAACTAGCAAAACATACATGTTTAAGTATTTGTAGTATTATTTTTTGTACGATTTTGATAATGTTGTTTAAATTTTGTTGAAATAAAATTCACTATAAAATGTATACATCTTTATTCATTTCACATAGTCAACATATCACACATTACAATAGTTTAAGTTAATATTGTACCTAGTAACATTATCAAAAATCCATTGGTAACATAAGCTTTTTATAAAGAGAAATGGAGAAATAGATGCAATTGGTTACAAATATTTTTGTAGTAAAAGCTCACCTAGACGACGGCGCCTATTGCTGCTGCAAGTGTGTAAACTACCAAAACATATTTCTACACAGGTATCTCTTCGTAATCGTTAGCGGTGTTTGTTAAAATCAGATTGTAAGAGAAGTTTCTAAGGAATGACAGCAGCCGGCGCCATATTACTCAGGACAACCGATACGTGTTGCCATATTGAGGGACAAAAAGGCTCCTATGCAGCTAAATCAAGAACTGGCCTTAAAATGGCTGATGGTTAACCGTAAACAACTTATTTAAGTTGGGCGGGTAATGGTTATTTGCCACAACCTCATACTAAATCAGTCGTGGCAAATAAAAAAAAGTGGAACTATGACAAGGACAACGAATGATATTTCTCTTTCGGTCACACTTAAGATTTGTATGCTACCATACCATCTCGCTCGGACGTGGTATTATTATCCTGTCCTGAGTAAATTATTATAACACCAGTCATTCCTAGTGTTGCCAGTGTTAAAATTTGGCAGTCTCCATGTACCGCACGGCTCGGTCGCGCACCTCCTGCGCGCGCGCATGCTCGCCGAGCCGCTCCTCGAGCCCCGCCCACTTGTTGAACAGCGTCTTCATCTTGCGCGCGGCCAGCTTCTGGGACGTCATGCGCTCCATTACTTGCCTGTGGATATATTTACACGCTGGTTAATTTCGTAAATAGAAAAAAAAAATAGTGACTATCGCAATTTGTAGAGCAAAACGAAATGTGTGCAAAAAATTGAGAATTTAATACTTTACTTTGGTAAAGCTCTAACACTAGGTAATGATCCGAAATAAGCAATTTTGTTTAATAATTACATAGACGCTTTCTTATAACAGATTTGTAAGCCGTGGCTGTTCTTCCTAGACGCGTTTGGTCCAATATCTAAACTCTGCCATAATATGTCGAAGTCACGAAGATTCTAAAGAAGGAAATACTGCCGCTAATTGACACATCGGAAGCTAGTGGATCCGAGGCAAAATAAAATAAATAAATATTAGGGGACATTCTTACACAAATCGAACTAGGCCTATAGTAAGCTCAATAAGGCTTGTGCTATAGGTATTAGACGACGATATATATAATACATATAACATATACATATAGGCTTCGTAGGCAGCGTCACTACCCACTAGGCTATCCGGTTGTCAATACACATAATTTTTTGCACAAATATGAACACTTAGAGTCTGGCCAACGAAAATTGAACCAGGAAAAATGCGGCAATTTCCAAAAATCATGACAAGGTAACACAGGGTTACTCGCACAGCCGCAATTATCTCAGAGAAATTTCAATTTGAGATACGACATAACACCTCAGTTAGACACACATAGAGACAAAGTGTTGCCATATAACTACGAGGTTCAACTTTCGTTTGCCAGAGTCTAGCTGCCTTTGGAAACAGAGTCGTGTCCTAAAGACTGGTTCTTCTGACAGAGGGAATCATCTCTGAGGGCTATCACTGACCGCACGGCCTGTATGTCGCGGTCCTTGGCCAGCATGTCCGCGTACGCGGAGCACACGTCGAGGCGCTGCGGGTAGACGGCGAGCACCTGCTCGAACAGCGCCTCGGCGCGCTCGCGCTCGCCGTGCGCTCGCTCGAGCAGGGCGAATTGGACCAGTACTGTCACGTCTGTAACAAACAGTATATATCATTAGGTTATCTCTTTACAGCAAGAGGGCGGCCTCGGCGGCCATCGCTGACCGTATTGACGGTCAGCGACGAAAGTACGAGACATTGGCAGTCATTGCATGCACCATTGTATTGTATTGTGTCTCATATCTGGGCTAAATAATTCAAGTAATGTCAGGGTCAGAGTAGTATTTTTTTTTACCAACTTTTAATTTAATTTTATTGTAACTAACATTATATGGGTCCAAAATTGGGCCGTATTAAAAGAATTTCAAGATGACGGACCATTTTTTTTAATACAAGCTCGGATTAATGTTAAGAGGCCCCTAGGATGCTCAGATATCGATTTTGAACGAAATCTGACCGTATATTTACAGATTTTCAAAAAGACGGCCAATTTTTGAAAATCCAACCTCGGATTCGTATTAAGAAGCCCCTCGGACCCTCGAATATCTATTTTGAACGAAATCGGACCGTATTTAAAGAATTCAAGATGGCGGCCTTTTTTGTATTTATCCACGGATTCATATTAAAGACCTCTCGAGCCCTCAGATATCGATTTTGAACACAATTGAAGTGACATTATTTAAAAAAAAACACCCAAACCTAATTTTAACCTTACCTTTTAGAAGGTATGGTTAAAATTAGAACCCCTCAACTCAATGAGTTTGCGCTAAATTTCCTCGCCTCCCGCTTCCCCGCGTACCTCCCATCGTAGGCCCGTGCAGCCCCGAGCTTGCAGACAGTACGTAGTTTAGACTGTGCTACAGTAGCTAAAGTATAAGTTTTATCGACAGATATACGTTTTCGAACGCGTTTGCGTTTAGTTACAGTTCGTATGGCAACGCGAGCAGCGCCTCTGGTGGTAAGTATTAGGAACTACGCGTTGCCATACAAATTGAAACATAACGCAAACTCGTTCGAAAACGTATATGTATCGATAAAACTTATACTAGAGCTGCAGGTGTAAAACTTACGTTCTTTCTTCTCCAGCACACTGACAGCCTTCTGCATGACATGGCGCGCCTTGTCTACCAGCGCCAGCTTGAAGCACGCCGCCCCGCACTGGATGTAGTTGGCAGGGTTTCTCTTGTATTTGCGCAGCATGAGGTCGACGAGCGACGCCAGTTCTTGGTGCTTGGCGGTGTCGCAGTAGATGTCCAGTAGCTTGGAGTGCACTTTGAAGGTGTCGTTCATTTGGAGGGCTTCCTCTAGGGTTTTTTGCTGGGACTCCTGCAATATGCGAAAACATTTTTATCTACACACATACTATAAACCCACTAAAATGCGTTCAGAAACCGGCAGTAATGACCAGCATTATATCAATAAGATTTATGAAAATAAATTACTTGCCTCTGGCCGTAGGTCATTTTGTACGTATTTTCATTAAGATATCGATATTGATAAAGTAATGACTTTCAAATTTCGAAGCGTGGCCCAGAGGTCGGAGCAAATCATGACCAACTAGATTTTGTTATGGACATCTAGTTGGTCACGATTTGAAACGTAGTCGGCCATGGCCACAGATCAAAGAATACAAGTAATTTGGTCCTTGATGATAAACAAGACATAGGAACTGACCTTGGTCCCAAACCGGTGTTCCACGTTGAGCATGGCGAGCCACACGTTCAGTTTCTCGTGTTCTTCTCGGAAGGAAATGGTGTTCAGCGCCTTGCGGCCCACGGCTCGCGCCTTGTCGATCTCCGTCGCCTGTTGACGAAGTAATACATTAGTACAATCATCGTCCTCACAGCGTTAATTCCGGTTGTGCCCTAAAGGTGCCCGGGGAGTGACCTCCATACATAAAACTGCGTGTCAAAAAAAAATTGTAAGTCACGTTTGGTACAGTTAGCATCAAAAGTAACTACGCAATCGAAGACGTCAAAAGCTCTTATTCCCTATTAATAAAGACTTTTGGCGTCTTCGTTTGCGTAGCTACTTTTGATGTTGACTGTACATCAATCGATAGGCCTTTCAAAATAAATATAAGGTTTCTCAGCATTTTTTTGATTAAGTGAATAGAGTCGGAGATAATCGCCCCTAGAGTCACTAAAATTGTGTCCCCCCCCCCCCCTGTAATTTTTGAACGGTGTATTTAAAAAATATGACACGTGGGCTTGCAATGAAAAAAAAAATTATGACTCAGTTTCATGCATGGAGTGCACCCCTAAAAAAATTTTTTTTAGTAATTTAATTGCAAAACTATGTAGCGGCAAACAAAATGCACCTATCCTCAATTTTTTATTCAAATACACCTTAAAGTTTTCGAGTAAAATGCCTGTGACATACACATAGACGGACATGACGAAACTGTAAGTGTTCCGCGTTTGCCATTGTGGCTACGGAATCCTAAAAAGGTTGATGATGATCTTTCCGACCGTTTCCTGCCATGGCGAACACTCTTGACTCTTATCTAGCGTGTTGGCGCTCGTACGCTCGAAGATGGCTTATGTAGCCTATCCTTGCGGCGAAATTCCGTGAACATTGCGGGCACGTAAGTACGCCGTTCTGGTAGTTGTATGCTATGGCAGCAGGTGGGCGAGCTTTTAACTGGAAAAGAGGTTACCTGCAGTTGGAAGGCCATGTACGCAATCCACAGCTGGCTGCAGCTGGGGTTGGCGAGCAGCGCGCGCTCGAACTGGTCGGAGCTCCGCGGCTGCGCCTCGCTCTCCGCGGCGCGTTTCTCTAGCTCGCGTAGTCTCTCCTCCTCGGCGCGCGCCTTGCCCACTTTCTCGGCTGTTGTTAGCTTCTTTCGCTTCTTCTTTGGCTGTTCGGTTTCCTGGTGATAGAAGTTGTTGTCATTGTACAAACTGGGAGCTAACTGGCATGGCTGCAGCTTTTTAGTCTTAGAGCATACATAACTGGAGTAGCCTTTCAGTAACTTACCCCTCTGTAGAAAACCTTGCACAATGTGCAAAAAATCATACAAAGACAATTTTTTACAATCGATTAATGGTCATTCACAAAATCGCCTCGCAAGAGAACATTGATCATAAAAATGTCCGCATGTTGCTGTAACTTGATATTATAAACGTTCAACCACTTCAAGCTTTCAATATACAATTGGGTTTCAATATCCTATTAAGATGCTCCCCCCGCCCCCGCAAAATTCGACAGACATTTTTGTACGCAAATACGACATAAGGCTACTCCAGTTATGTATGCTCTAAGTTTTTAGTTCACGTTAACAACATATCTGATAATTTTTATCAATATTTTAAACGAAAACAAATTAAATATGATTCGTAAGATGGACGCGAATATAGACTTACTTTTTGGTCGCCTCTACATATAATAAAACCCTGTTCTTTTTTTATAAAGATTAATAAGCGAGATAATAAGATTCTGTCGAAAATCTAATTTTTGGTGCCAGCTTTTTTGCCAACTGTGCTTTTCTGTATACCGTCATCAACTACTAATTGAGACGATTCTAACGAGCCCAAACTCAACGGGGTTACGTCAGTAAAGTACTGAATTCCCATGACCACCTTCTGTCTCCATCATCAGATCAACTCGAATGTACCATCGCAAACTCAGTTAACTGGCCATCCGTGCACTTTATGTGCATTGTAATAAGGTTGAATACAAATACAGAATGGTAATTTAACTGTGTTGGCGTTTGTACAGTCAGCAGCAGAAGTAGCTAAGCGGGCCGGGTGTTCAAAATGGCACATGACTTTATTCTTAAGAAATAAGAGCGTGTGTAGGTTATTTTGAACACCGGGCCCGCTTAGCTACTTCTGCTGCTGACTGTAACATAATATTGAATTGTCATCTAAACTATATCTTTGCCCAAAAGGTCAGCTCAATCGATTAAAGATGCTTCAAAATTGAGTAGCAAATTTTGACCGACAACTTACAAACTTACATACGAACAGATTAAGTTAATATAAAGCTTGTAAAAATCAATTATAATTACTTGATTTTATATAAATTTCCTTAAAATAATAATATTTTACTCGGGTTTAACGCGATATTTATTTACCTTTATTTCTAACGTCTTTTTTTAGATATAGGTACCCTCCATATTTTTATCGACTTTTGGAGGGTAGTGGAATATTATGCACCCATATCTTCGTTGACAACTTGCTGGGACGACAGTCATCAGCGACCATGACCGGTGCGTCCCGTGTCGTAACTCCAGAAATAAAGGTAAATAAATAAATCAAAAATCTATATTGTAATCTTTATCTAGAAATAAATAAATCTAAATATAGCGTTAGACCCGTTAAAATAATAATTTTAAAATGTGTACAAAGCGCGAGAGTTTAAACGTTTAAAGTGTTCTATATAATTTTTTTCATCACACTTGCTCGTAAAGGGCTTCGTAACGCGCAGGCATATAGAGCTGTAATAGCTTTTATTACGCCCATGGGCTCTTACGTCAGTTATAAAGCAAGGAGGTTTTAACTCAAACACGATGTTTGAAAACGTATTTATAAATAAAATTAAACGTAAAACACGAATAAAATATGATTAACAGAATGATTTAAAGATTTAAAAACTTAAATGTAGCAATTTAGTGTTCATGTAAAATATTTTTAACTGTGATTTTAAATCGTGGCTCTATGCCGAAGGGTCTTTGCTCTAAGCGCCTCACGTCAAATTCAACAAAATGGACGACTGACAATTTGTAGTTTTTATTACGATTAGTAACAATTTAGTTAAAAATGTATTGGTTTCCTCGCAAACGTGATGAAAAACATTGTATGCGACACGTACGGTAAGATTGTTACAAACTCGAGTCATCAAAGCCCTTCTTAATAGACTCTCGTTCGTAATTCATATCTTACCGTACTTGAAACATAATGTACTAATACCTTCAAAACACATAAAATAGAACACTGTTATATTACGTACCTCATCCTCGCTGCTGCTAGAGGACTCCTCCGCCGCCTTACTAGCCAAGTTATCACTCTCCGACCAGAACTCCTTAGCACTTGGTACTTCTAACACTGGCTCTAAACTCTCCACCACTCTAATCTCTTTACTTTTGTCTACTACTTCTTTTACTTCTGTCTTATTTTTTTCTTTTCTTTTCTTTTTGTCTTTTACATCATTGCTAAGCTTCTCTTCAAGTTTTTCTTTCGATTTGTCCTTTTTTCTTTTCTTGGTTTCAGTAACCGTTTCATCATCAGTATCATCATCTCCCTTGGCAGTTTTCAGTTTATCTTCTCTTTTCTGTTTTTGTTTTTCCTTGTAATTAGGATCTTTATATTCTTCTTCGTCAAACTCTTTCAACTTCTCTTGTGCCGTTTTCATTGCTTCCATCAATTTCTTTACTCTCTCTTCAATAACTAACTTTTCTTGGTGCATGGCCGTGTGGAATTTCTTATTTTTAGCGTTTAAACCTTTGTCTTCTATGTTGAGGATCTTTTGGTCTATTCTTTTTACTCTCTGTAATCTACATTTAATAGATTTCATTAAGGAAACTACTCGTTTCTTCCATTGTTTAGCTGTTTCACAATCTGACAAGTCTACGAGGGCCAAGTCTTCTGGCTTGAGTATTTGGTCGCTGTCTTCGTGTATATCTGTCTCTATAGCATCGCTTTCTTCTGACGTATCTTTAACTTTATTATCCTTCTTGTTTTTCTTGTTCTTTTTAATGTCTGCGTCTTCCGCGTCACTATCTTCCGCGTCACTGTCTTCTGCGTCACTATCTTCTGCGTCACTGTCTTCTGCGTCACTATCTTCTGCGTCTTTCGCCTTATCTTGCCTCTCTTTTTTACTCTTTTTAGTTTCTGTGTCATCAGATTCGCTGGTTTTACGTTTCTTATTCGGTACTTGACCATTACCCGTTTCTTGTTTGCGTTTTTCGCGATATTCATTACAATGTTTCTGTAAACATAAAACAATAATTATAAGACATACTATAGGATCTAAATAGAAATATCCGATTTAAATATAGCTCCATTTAATGAAGAACCACACATGGATAGCAGATCTTACAGGCTGGTATGAAGCAGCCACAGCTTTCTTTTGTTAGTATTTGTGACGCACAATTGAGTCGCTTAAATTCAAACTCAGGTAAATCCATATGTCAGATCATGCGATTTTGGTATTATGAAAAGGTAATAGGGTAGATATTTGCAGAGAGGGTCGAATGGATTTATCTGAGTTTGAAGTTAAGCGACACAATTAGTGGCTAATACCTTGCTACTTTACTTCGGATGTCGTTGGATGTCGACTTGAGGAAAATGCCCAGTAAAACTAACTAACTAACTAACTCACCGCGGGCCAGAAGGGTGGTATGGTCAGGCTGCCCAGCATCTTCCTGTTCCCCGCGTCCACGTTGAGCACGGTGCACGTCGCCAGCTGCCCCGGGTGGAACGCCTCCGAGAGGTTGGCCACGGGCGTCCGGGACACCTGGTTGCGGGGCACGTAGGCTACCACTTCCCCCAGGAATGACACTAGGACAAAGTCTTTCACCACCTGTGAAATTTGCAATGTAATGTACAAATAATGCAGCAAACAAAATAATTCCTATTGTATTCTAAAAATATTGAAATGGAGACGGGTCTTGTACAGCAAAAAACCTTTTACACAGGCCAGGTTATTTATTTATTTATTATTATTATTTATTTGTAATAGGATGTTCCAACTCTATCGAACGCAGTCAAAAGTCAGTTCTCGTTTAGACGAAATGATTTCAAATTTCACCTTACGTAGGAGTGAAAACTTAATACACAGGAAACGTCTGGTCGATGTAACTGGTGACCGAAGAGCTGGCGGCTTTCTCGCGCAACGCATCAGCATTGCAATTCAGCGAGGAAATGCCGCCAGCATCCTCGGTACAATGCCTCGAGGGCCTTTTTTAGATTTGACTTAGTTTTCATTTAATTTAGTTAATGTTAATCATTATCTGGTATTTACTTTAGAAAATACAAAAATTGTGTACGAAATCGAGTAAGCATTCAAACGGTTCGTGTCTGGGCCTGGAGACAATCCTTTTTACAATGTTGAATTACCTTTATGCCATGTCGGTGGCAAATGTGCGAACCGGTTAAAAATGTATACGCTCCTTTCTTGAAGACCCCATACTCTAGTCCAGGAAAACCTCGGCAGGAAGGAAATTCCTCTGAAACTTAACGTTAACGGTTAGGACATACCTTGATGACCCCAGTGTAAGCCTTGCCAATCTCGGCGTCGCCGTACGAGGTTAGAATAGCGGCGTCGGGCGCCACTAACGAAGGTTTCAGCGATAGCATGAGGGTTTGCTTCACGGGGTCCACAGATAGTACACGGGCGTTTACTTCTTGGCCCACCTGTGAACATTAATAAATACATCTTTTAACTTAGGAAATCTTTTATCATAAGATACGAAGTACAAATCAACTTCCTCTGCTACGGTTTCAACATGACTTTACTTTGGTTTGAAATACTTTTTCCCGGTGTCTTACAAGTTCTAGGGGTTTTTTGAAAACGGTTGTAAGGTTAGTGACTGATTCATTGTTGGTGAACCTTATTCTGGGCGAAGGGGGAGATTTACAACTTTGAGTGCTTTCGAGAAGATCGCATCATAAGAAAGGCCCCAGTCCTTATAGCTTGCTCTTTAGCGAAGGCCAGTCCTACTTACCTTATATTTCTTCTTGGTGAGCTTGGAAGTGGAAGCTTTCTTAGGATCGATGTACACACCAGCGTCCGACAGGTGTAGTTGCGGCACGTAGCCTGCGTAAAAAGAAAAAAAATACATCACAACAAAATGATGTCTTCCTTTTTACCGGTTTTGAGCCATCAGTGGCTGATATCTCACCCGACATCCGTCCGACAGTGACGGTGACATGGTTGTCTGGAAGGTTGTAGGTTAGGATTCTAACAAGGTGTGTGTAGGTGTCTCCAATGCCTGATATCTCACCCGACATCCGTCCGACAGTGACGGAGACATGGTTGTCTGGAAGGTTGTACGTTAGGATTCTAACAAGGTGTGTGTAGGTGTCTCCAATGCCAGATATCTCACCCGACATCCGTCCGACAGTGACGGTGACATGGTTGTCTGGAAGGTTGTACGTTAGGATTCTAACAAGGTGTGTGTAGGTGTCTCCAATGCCAGATATCTCACCCGACATCCGTCCGACAGTGACGGTGACATGGTTGTCTGGAAGGTTGTACGTTAGGATTCTAACAAGGTGTGTGTAGGTGTCTCCAATGCCTGATATCTCACCCGACATCCGTCCGACAGTGACGGTGACATGGTTGTCTGGAAGGTTGTACGTTAGGATTCTAACAAGGTGTGTGTAGGTGTCTCCAATGCCTGATATCTCACCCGACATCCGTCCGACAGTGACGGAGACATGGTTGTCTGGAAGGTTGTAGATTAGGATTCTAACAAGGGTGTGTAGGTGTCTCCAATGCCTGATATCTCATGACATCCGTCCGACAGTGACGGTGACATGGTTGTCTGGAAGGTTGTAGGTTAGGATTCTAACAAGGTGTGTGTAGGTGTCTCCAATGCCTGATATCTCACCCGACATCCGTCCGACAGTGACGGAGACATGGTTGTCTGGAAGGTTGTAGATTAGGATTCTAACAAGGGTGTGTAGGTGTCTCCAATGCCTGATATCTCATGACATCCGTCCGACAGTGACGGTGACATGGTTGTCTGGAAGGTTGTAGGTTAGGATTCTAACAAGGTGTGTGTAGGTGTCTCCAATGCCTGATATCTCACCCGACATCCGTCCGACAGTGACGGAGACATGGTTGTCTGGAAGGTTGTAGATTAGGATTCTAACAAGGGTGTGTAGGTGTCTCCAATGCCTGATATCTCATGACATCCGTCCGACAGTGACGGTGACATGGTTGTCTGGAAGGTTGTAGGTTAGGATTCTAACAAGGTGTGTGTAGGTGTCTCCAATGCCTGATATCTCACCCGACATCCGTCCGACAGTGACGGAGACATGGTTGTCTGGAAGGTTGTAGGTTAGGATTCTAACAAGGTGTGTGTAGGTGTCTCCAATGCCTGATATCTCACCCGACATCCGTCCGACAGTGACGGAGACATGGTTGTCTGGAAGGTTGTAGGTTAGGATTCTAACAAGGTGTGTGTAGGTGTCTCCAATGCCTGATATCTCACCCGACATCCGTCCGACAGTGACGGAGACATGGTTGTCTGGAAGGTTGTAGGTTAGGATTCTAACAAGGTGTGTGTAGGTGTCTCCAATGCCTGATATCTCACCCGACATCCGTCCGACAGTGACGGAGACATGGTTGTCTGGAAGGTTGTAGGTTAGGATTCTAACAAGGTGTGTGTAGGTGTCTCCAATGCCTGATATCTCACCCGACATCCGTCCGACAGTGACGGAGACATGGTTGTCTGGAAGGTTGTACGTTAGGATTCTAACAAGGTGTGTGTAGGTGTCTCCAATGCCAGATATCTCACCCGACATCCGTCCGACAGTGACGGAGACATGGTTGTCTGGAAGGTTGTAGGTTAGGATTCTAACAAGGTGTGTGTAGGTGTCTCCAATGCCTGATATCTCACCCGACATGCGTCCGACGGTGACAGTGACATGGTTGTCGGCGACGGTCCGCACGGTGCCGGCGACCAGCTCGCCGACGCGGAGCTGCGCGTGCGAGAAGTAGCGCTGGGTGAGCAGCGCAGACTCGTCCGACACGTGGTAGATGTAGTCCGACAGGTTGTAGGTGAGGATGCGGACCCGGTGCGTGCTGCCTGAGGAGAATACAATAGCATATTAGTATAAGAGCAGGGGCGTTACACTCTTCAATTTCGCCGCGCCGCACAAAAACATGCCGGCCGGCCGCCTCTAGGCGGTCTATCAGTGGTTGCCGCGCGCTGTTACGGGACGCACGCGTTCGCGCTTTGAATTGCGTCGTCATTCGCCTCGTAAAATAAATATGCTGCATCGTCTATTTATATTGGTTGAAAATATTTTTTCTTTACATTATGTTTATGCATGTAGGTAACCCAGAGTTGTGTGTCTTCGTCTTACATTTTGCAGAAACAAGCAGTTTTGATGTCATAACCTAAAGGCAAATTACACAGGATTTGTGTACTTGGGTGATCCTAAGTAAATAAAGAATAATCGTAATATCGTTAGTAAAATGCACTATTATACTAACGTACCAATAATTTAATAGGTCGAGCTGGCGGTAACCCTAGCTCTAAGACTCCACCTCTGAAAGAGCGCGTTGCATGCGATAGAAAGAAATGGCCACATCTAGGCACGTTTGGCGTATCTAAACAGGGAATTTGTTAACAGAGAACCTTCTGTACGTAGTACTATTACTTGTTCTGTGCTGTTAGCCAAACTACGAGTATTTTTTTTTTTTCATTCATATAATCACGCCTCTTTCCCAGAGGGGTAGGCAGAGATCACGGATCTCCATTTGCTACGATCCTGACAAACCACTTTCGCTTCACTCACCTTCATAACATTTCTCATACATGCTCGTCGGTTTAGGGTACTTTTGACCTGGCCTTTTTGTAACATTTCTCCAATTTGATCAGAGAAAGTTCGCCTAGGTCTTCCCCTTCCAACTTGCCCTTCCACTCCTTTTATATACACTCTCTTCGTTAATCTTCTCTCATCCATTCTCTCTACATGCCCAAACCACCTTAACATACCCTTCTCAATTTTCGTGACTATATCTCCATCCATTTCACACTCATCTCTTATCACACTGTTTCTGACTCTATCACTCAATTTCACTCCACACATACTTCTCAACGCTCTCATTTCTACTGCTACGAGTATATTAGTATGTTACCTATGGGGTAGGACTGCGCGAGCACCTGCTCGTCGCCGAGGTCCTCGTGCACGGCCACGCGCTTGAGGCTCATGGTGCCGACGCCGCGCTTGCCCAACTTGAAGTGGATGGAGCGACCGGCGATCTTTAGCACCTGACGGACAAATCACACATAAGCATTTCTATAATAGACAGTATGCCGTAACAAAAAATTGGTTGTTTATGGACGATAATTTTACGTGATAACGTCATAAGGAAACATTGTGCTGCATTTGTTTGTGCATCCGATCTTGTTTCCCCATACAAACTTTTGACCCCCATTTCGCCCCCTTAGAGGGTGAATTTTGAAAAATCCTTTCTTAGAGCACCCCTTATTTACCCACGTGCTAAATTTGGAATCTCTAGAACCAGCGGTTTGGGCTGTGCGTTGATGTATCAGTCAGTCAACGAACGGAACGAGAAAATGAGTCACACTTTAGTGCGTGCAGCCGGTGTTCATCGATTTATAAGACGTTATCACGTCAAAACTTATAATTCTTTGTTAATATATTTATTGAAAGTAAATACAAGATTAACTAAGATAAATTATATATTTGTTAATTAAGTGAGCGCATCGCCAACAAACTGCTTCGCAACAAATCTTTACTTTGAGGTAATAAATTTGTATTGTCTTTGTTCGCAAATAAAAAAAAAAAATTATAGATTCGTAATATTGCTGTCACCAGTAGCGGACTAAGCTCATCAGAGGCCTGAAGCGGCAAATCAGAATGAGGCCCTATTTGGTGCCCCCCCCCCCCCCCTGACCGGAGATCAGGGCTACACATGCTACTAACTGACGCACTGCAGCGAATAAAAAAAAAATGGAACCGAAGTGCTTACTTAGTGTAAGCGCTGCGAGGAATGTATGTGAATAAATCCCTGGTATTCTTTATTACTTGTTGCACTATTCTAAACGCTACGTGTAGCAGTAGCTCGTGGAGTGTCTCATGGCATGGGCCTTGAATGGGTTAATAGTACCTGTGCCTCGACGATGTCGCCCTCCTTGAGGGTCATCTCCTGGTCGAGGTCGGGGCGCGCGCTCTCGAAAATGTCCCGCGTCGTGAGAAAAGGCGCGTTCCGGGTCGGCATCACGTATAGCACGTGCCCGCGTATCTGTACAAATAGAAAAAAAAACCGGTCAAGTGCGAGTCTGACTCGCGCACCGAGGGCTCCGTACAAAATTTCTTGCCCCGCCCATTCATTTTGAAAAAATCTTAACAACGCATAGTGTAGTTCACTCATACCTACAGCGCTTAGAGCATACATCGTCAGGTCGGACATAAAGTAGGGATGACGTAAAAATGACGTAATCTTGCACACAGGACGATGTTTGTATTTAAACTTCCGTGTTCCGTGTGAGTATTAAGGCGGGTTGCACCTACTTACGATTACAGACCGATCAAAGTTAAATATGGCGCCGGTAGCTGTCAGTCCATAGAAACTTGACAAACTTTTCATACATTTAGATTTTAACGAACACCGCTTACGGTTACAGACGGTTTGGTGCCACCCACCCTTAATGAAGTAACAAAATAAATTAATGGAATTCAGTGAATAAAATTCACGAAACTTGTTACCATAAGGTACGATTATTTGAAATTAATTAGGACAAATCTGTGGGAACCTCAGATAAATAGGTTTAATACTCAAAGGTGGGAACAGTAGGTAAGATTAGTAAAAATAAAAAAGATAATTTGATTCTATTATACTTGTTATTTAATGAAATTATGCATAGATTAATGACAATTTTTCTAACAAGTCTATTATTGTTGTCACAGACTTAAAATATGCTTGAATGAATTAAACTAGGTAGCGACATAACCTAGGTAACTAAACTAAACTAATTAGATACGAACATATAATAATGTTATCCTTCACTTAAGACTCTGGAAAAGTAAATCTCTGCTAGCGTAAATTAAACGAATCAAGTAGTTGTGGGCGGTACCAAAAGCCGTCTTTATCAAATTTTGGAAGCCAATGAAACTTTAGGATAATGGGATCAGCCAATAGTTAGTCTGGTTCGTGAACTAGCAAGAGCTAGGCAGCCCCATGAAGGACAAATCAGCTTTAGGCACTTGTCCACAGAATAAGTAATAGTACTACGTACAGAAGGTTCTCTGTTAACAAATTCCCTGTTTAGGTACGCCAAACGTGCCTAAATGTGGCCATTTCTTTCTATCGCATGCAACGCGCTCTTACGGATGCGGAGCCTTAGAGCTAGGGTTACCGAAAGCTCGACCTATTAAATTATAGGTACATTAGTATAATAGTGTATTTTACTAACTATATTACGATTATTCTTTATTTACTTAGGATCATTCAACTACACAAAAGCTGTATAATTTGTCTTTAGGTTATGACATCAAAACTGCCTGTTTCTGCAAAATGTAAAACGAAGACACACAACTCTGGGTTACCTACATACATAAACATAATCCAAAGAAAAATTCCTTTCAACCAATATAAATAGACGATGCAGCATATTTATTTTACGAGGCGAATGACGATGCAATGCAAAGTGCGAACGCGTGCGTCCCGTAATAGCGCGCGGCAACCACTGATAGACCGCCTACAGGCGGCCGGCCGGCATGTTTTTGTGCGGCGCGACGAAATCAAAGAGTGAACCGCCCCTGACTTGTCCAGAGTGGCTAATGGTAAAGACTTTGGTACCTTCTGTCCGAGCGTGGGTTTCTTGGTCTTGCTGCGGTCGGCGTGGAAGCGCTGGACGTACGCCGTGGCGTCCAGCACGCGGCCCTCGATACCGTTGTCTAGCGGCTGAACAAAAAAAAACTGGGTGTGACAGACGGACCGAGTGATCGCATAAGTGTTCCGTTGGACGAATTTTGGTGCACATACATACACTAAACACTAATTAAGGGCATGAAAAGGAAAATTGTACCATTCTTCTTCAAAGGCTACCATCTGAACTAGGAAATAAAAGTAAATCATTTTCGGATATATGTATCTTCACAAAATAAAAACTAAATCTTTTTACCTCGGGCAACTCCTACATTATTAAACGACAGAATCAAGTTAAAATACCTTACCTCATATAAAATCTCATAGATACAAGTATGAATAGAACTTTACAAATTTATACATTTACGGACATTAGTCCGAAAAAGCTATTCCTAAAAGTGTTGCATTTCGTTTTCATGTGGCCGAAAGACAAAATCTGTTTCACAGGGCGAGCTTTACAAGAATCGAAGCATCCATTTTAAATTGAAGTTGAAACTACAAAAATCCACCAATACGGAGATAAGATGCGTGAGCGACAAGTGTTATCAGTGAATGTTTTCCTCACGCATCGCTCCGCTACCTCGCTCAGCTTTAGTGGATATTCACCCTAAGGGAAGATGAGGTATGAGGTTATTATACACACATCCTCCACCATAAACTTGACGGCCGACATCTCTCTTGCTCAACGACACTTATACTGTTCTCGGCGGACGCTGTGACTGTTTTCACGCTGGTCTATATTAATCTTTTCGACGCCAACGACGCATATATCCGCTATCAAGGAGCCCAGCGCGATAGCAACCTTCTTGCATTGGCATTTAAGGGTTAACTCCGCACTAAATGTGTTGTTGATTTGGCGTGTGGTTGACAACTTTTCTCTTTGACAGAGCGTTGAAAAGGTTAATATGCCGGCATCTGTAGGATACCCACCTTCACCATCATCATATCAGCCGAAAGACTTCCACTGCTGGACACAAAATGTGCAACAGTGACCGGTCCTGCACCACCCGCATCCAGCGAACTCCCGCGACCTTTACCAGGCCATCAGTCCACCTACCCACGCCGCGGTACGTGGTCGCCACTCGAGAACCTTTCCGCCCCAACGGCCATCGGTTCAACGTGCAGTGTACCCACCTTGTCGACCATAAACTCGACGGCCGTGCCCGGCACTAGCGCGGCTCCCTTCTTGCGGCGCACTGCCTTCTGCAGCCTCGCCGGCGAGCTGCTCAACGACACTATACTGTTCTCGGCGGACGCTGCGACTGACTTCACGCTGGTCCATGTTAACATGCCGACATCTGCAGGAAATAGGTTAAGGTGCGTACGAATTAGAGCAGCCTCGGGTTGAGGCACGCACGGCTCGCTTATTTTGCTCTAATTCGTACGCAGTCACGCCCAGAGCCGGGCTCTTGTCCGTGCTCAAAGGCGCTTCAGTGTGCGTGCCTCGCGTCACTTGGACGTGTATCCGAGCGTGCCGCGGACAGAGCGACAAGATCGAACTTGTTTGTGCGCGAGGCGCGTACGAATTTGAGCAAGTGGCTGAGCCGTGCGTTTGTAATCGTTTGTTAGCAAATTTAGGACAATTATTGATACAAATACATGAAAAGCAAAAGTTGTTGTGGGTCCCGACATCAATCAGCTGTCATCGCTAGAAACTTTGATATTGCTGGTGACTGTTATGTTCTTTTAATGAGATGAGCAATGAAGAGTCTTTGTATTAAATGTGTCTCACCTAACTCAACCTCCGGGTTGGCCTCAGCGCTGGGCAGGAAGGCCCGGGTGTTGGCCACCCCGATGTCCATCACATAACCGTGGTCCTCCACTGACGACACTGCAGCCTGGAGGATGTCGCCTGCAACATTATTAAATTAATCACAATCTATATCTATACTAATATTATAACAAGTGGAATTAAAAGGTTTTTCAAAAATCCCAACTGCTTTTTTGCTAATATTGTAGCCTATGTCACTCCCACGATTAAGAGGAATCCAAGACACCTCATATGTCGAAATCCGTCAAAAGCTTTAGGCTGCAGGGCGTGCCAAAGAATAAAAGATACATACATACATACATACGCTCGAAAAACATAACCCTCCTTTCCTTCGGCAGTCGGGTAAAAAGAGATTGTAGCTTTGTAAGTTTGTATGTAGGTTAATTTTTTTATGTAGTATAGTAGGTAATCTCTGGAACCACTTGGACAATGGACTTTCTGGATGGACATTTATTGGCAGAAGTGTGTAATTAAATTTAAGTTGCTTTGGCATGAATAAACAATATTTACTTACTTTACTTTTCTTATCCCGCGGGATTTCCATGTAATTATAGAAGTTAATACGGGAGCTGTTGTTGTCCTGGACTTACGAACAGGCTGAAAAAGCCCTGAAGTAGAGGTATTTGCCTTGCCTTGCCTTCCTTCTCCTACATTTACACTACACATACACACACTTTCCTACAATCATTCACTCAATAATACTACGCACAAATTCAACAACTTGCATGTTTAAAAAAAATAGTTTATTTCGGATTTTAAATTTCTTTTCGAATTCCGCTCATGTCTGACTCCCACGATACAGGCGGTGCCTAATGTGCAAGTCATTGTATCTAAAGAAAATTGTTATTCTAAGTAAGTTATGGTAAATAAATTATTCTTATTCTTATTAATAAAATATCTCGAGTCTGAAGTCTATAATGAATAATAATTTGCATTTCATCCTAGCTACAAGATGATAAACTAACTGCTTTCTTTTTACAAGTAGTTGATTTATCCACATACTACAAGGAACCTACCTTTTAGAAGATCTGTGTGAGTTCTTCCAGAGTTGACGTGCTGTGGCATCATGGACAGCATGACACCATCGCTCTTGCCGTTGGTCTCCAGCACATGAACAGCCACATACTGACCAGTGCTGAACATGTCTGGTAGTTCCCGCACTTTTTCGGTCTAAGCAAAAAGGAAGACAACTTCAGCAAACATTTTATAGACATGAAAGAAAAATTTGAAGAGAATCTTCATCGGGATTCTATAGATTGAAAATTTTATGTTATAAAGTCATAAGAAAACATGGATGAAAAATTTCATAACACGCAAGTTTATCTATCGTATTCAATTCTAATAGAAGAAACCTGGCTGTTCAGGTGCCAACTGAAGCTGGTCAAAAACCAGCACAATGACCCTACTTCATTATCATAATTGTTGGCAATATCAAACCATACTAATGGTTATTCTCTAAATCATAGATATAAAAACAAAACACAAGAAATAAATACCTCATCATTAACATAGGCTTCCAGTGTCTTGTTGTATGGCTCACTGACATGACAGGCCATCACACTGCCCTCAGTTTTTCCCGGCATCATGACCCGCAGCTTTGTATCCATCACCCTGTATACTCGGCCCAGAATGTTCTGACCAGTTTTCAGCGTCTATTTCATAAAATTTTTGTTGCATAAAAAGTAAGGCTAAACATCTTTGTTATAATTACATACATGTTATTCAAATGAATACAATAATAGATGATATTTTCACTAAGCAAATATTATTACGATAAAGATATTTATACATACCTTGTATCCAATGCCTGATGCGCACATTTTGTATGATTGGTCCACTTCCTTGACTGCTTCATCAGATAGGTATCCATCATCATTTTCTGATCTTTTCTTTTGTTTTTTCTTCTTTCCTTGTCCTTTTTCTGCAGCGCCTAAGAACTAATAAAAAATATTGGAATAACAAATTATTTAATCTAGAGACGGTATATCCAATACGGTGGTTAGTACTTACATTACTGCTTTGCTTGAAATAAGTCACATTAGGCTTCTTTCCGCCACGAGGAAAGTATTCTTCTGTCATTTTAAACTTTGTTATTTTAGTATTACATGAGAATTCTGCATATGTATACACACTACACGCGAACTTTGGAGGTTATACAGTCGTTTAATTATTGCGATGGTGTTACCAAATGTCAATGAGTGTAAATAAGTATTTTTTCGAGTCAGTTTATACTGCAGTAGTGGACTTATTAAACAATTTTTTTAAAATTAAATAACTAACATACGGTCGCATGGATAAAATGAGAATTAACTTAAAATAAATTTAATGGAAATAATAACTAAATCAGTGATAACAAAACGCTACTCAGTCAGTGTGATACCAAGAGTGAGAGAATGTTAATTTTTTTTTGTTTAATAGCAAGTATAGCTCTATTGTTTTAACGTAATTTCGTTAACGTACTGTTATAAATAAGGAATACGTGGTCAGTAGTTTAATCGTTGAATTGTAAAAAATATCTAATATAGTAGAAAATCATTAAGTGCCACACTTATAATCCAGCCAAATACAATGGTTCACCTATTCAAGATCAGAAACATCGATCGAGGATACCATTTATAAATGTTATGGTTATACTTTGACATTTTTGACAGCCGGCTGCCGGTTAACTGAGATTGAACGTACGTAAGCAATTTCAAGCAATTAATTTGTACATCACTTGCCGTAAAAATTTACAAGTCGATTAGGTAGGCAGTCTCACACAACCGGTAATGTATTAAATTAACATAAATATTTAATTGAAATCACATTAGTGGATACAATGTATTCTATCTCGTGCGTCACGAAATGATTCCGTTCCGATTTGATTTTGGTTTTATTTCGCATTATCATAGTGAGTTTTGGTCTATCAAGTCGTGAATTATCGGTCTTTATCATTATAGATAAAGTTACTGCGCTCTCATACTAGGTGTTAAACCAGTCTAACCTGTTATTTAATTGATTCCGCTGCGATCTTGACCAATTATTCTAACACAAGTGTTATTTCTGCTTGTAGTGACCGACAAACAAGATGGTGAAGAAAATCGTAATATTTGGTTCCACGGGAATGACGGGGCTTTGCGCGCTGGAAGCTGCTGTGAAGAAAGGTGAGAATACATGCAGATTGTATTATACACTTCGTAGTTACTAATGCACAACTATTCAACAAATACATGAATACCCTAAGTGGAATTTTTTGATAATAATTTAAGTGAGGTTTTCATTTATAATAAATCTTTATTTACATAAATGTTACTTTTTCCTGAATAGGCTTAGAAGTACGTGCATTCGTCCGCACTCCATCAAAAGTGCCAGCCCACCTGAAGGACAAGGTAGAAATTACTGAAGGAAATGTCCTTGAGCCAGACTCTGTCCACAATGCCATAGAAGACATGGATGCAGTAGTCATAGCCCTCGGCACTAACAACAACTTAGATCCTACCTCAGACATGTCAGAGGGTACTAAGAACATCATTGAAGCCATGAGGGCTAAGGGTGTGAAGATTCTGTCTGTTTGTCTGTCTGCATTCTTGTTCTATGAGCCTGACAAGGTGCCCCCAAGGTTTGTGGACCTTAATGAGGACCACAAGAGGATGTACCAGGCAGTTAAGGAGAGTTCTTTGAACTATATTGCTGTCTTCCCACCACATATTGCTGGTGAGTATTCTTGACAGCATGAGGGGTTAGTTAAACGGCTTTATTTTTTCTTTTCATTCATGTTACTTACCACTATGCTAGGGTAAATTTTTGACATATTATATGTTTTTTATATTCTTAGTTTTTTTTTAAAGACTCTTCCTTGCCATTTTTTTTAAAGTCCTTGACCATGCTATAACAAAGAGTTGGACTTTGGTCAAACATCACCATGTTCTGAACTAGTCTTTAATTTTATTACTAAAATTATTTTAAAACAGTTATAATCTTATAATATTAACTTCAAAAGTTACAAATAAAAGAAACAAACATAAAACAAAATTGAGAGAATTTCTTCTTACAGACGAACCAAGCAGGGAAATCATAGTCGAAGTGAACCCCGAGAAGTCCCCCGGCAGAGCTATCTCCAAGTGGGACCTGGGAGCTTTCATGGTGGACTCCCTCAGCGATCCCAAGTACTATCGGTCTGTCATTGGCATCACCAATGCTCCTAAACCCTAGGATACTAATAGAATGTGGCCAGCAAACCAACCAACAGTATAGCAGAGTAACAAACATACACTCATATCATTCTCTGTGATAGTGTAAGACAGAGATGACTGGTATTGTTCTTAGAAAGTTTTAGTGACAGGGCTGGCTGGCCTCACTATATGCTTGTTACTGCCCTATCACGCAAAGCGAGACACGCGTGACGTCTTTCTATGTAGGTATATTAGGTTGGAGAAGGATGGCATGCGTGCTTCACCTTGACTAAATGAGAGTGAAATTCACGGATAAAATTGATTTTGATTACTAATTACTGCATTGTATGTAAATGAAACTAATATTATCCAAAGGGTTGTGTTACTGCACAATGTATCTTTATGTAAGATCTGTTGTCAATTTGGGCATGAAGATGACGCAACATACCTAACATCTTTTAGTAGAGCTAAGCTACTACAACTCGTCTGATCACCTGTCTCACAGAGTTGTGAGGCCAACTGATTGACAAGTGGGTTTCACTTTGTATTGTTTTGGCGGCCTCTATAATTCAAACGCCAATCCGCATTCTGACCTTAGTATTATCTAGTATTCACAGACCGTTTGATTTTATTTTTTTAACGCAGTGCAGGGGATTCCGAATATTGCGAATTTGCACGTTATTGATATTAAAAAAGGTTTAATTTTCATTGCTCATGGCGCTGCACCTAGAGGATAACCATATACCTGTATGTATTGGCAAAATTTGGAACCCTTTTCTATGCGCTGACCCGGTCTTTATGTTGTTGCGTCTCTGCTGTTTCGTCTGAATGGACGAAGTAAAACATCTCTAGATCAAATAGTTATTAGAAAACAATACCATCATAAAGCATGTCTATGTATGAAATGAAATGTATGCTATGTTATGTAAGTTAAGGTTTCAAATTGTTTGCAGTTTAGTAGGTATTTAGATGTATATTGAATAATCGAAAGTAAAGTTTCGAATAAATATTTTTTCTTGTTAAATCAGTTTTTCGTTTTAACCCTTTTTCAGCTATTTTGATTCCCAAATATGTCTCACATACTAACGTCTTCACTATAAGAGAGCGACAATACTTACTTGAATATATGAAGGTAACTTAAACTGTGACATGATCCATGTAGTATAGGCAAAGGCACGACAAATCGCAACAACTTTAGGCGACCTTGGCATTGAAAGGGTAATCCTACGATTACCAGTTTACGAGTTAGAATTCAGCTTGTTTTCCTACATACCAGCTAGCCAACCGGGTGAAGTACCTAGTAGTGTAGTTAATAATAACTGCTTGTTGGCCTTGTTATGTTACGATATTAAGTCATTTAGGCATTATGTATGTTGGTTAATAATATACGTTATCAAATGATACATAAGCGACAACTTTAAAAGATCAACTGAACTTTAAAAAATTCATTCAGTTGCTTTTTTTAAGTTGTTGCTAACGATCACGTCTACAATTTGTTGTTGTTGTTAAAGAATAAGGGTGAGTTCACCAGAGCAGTGCGAGGATGCGAGGCGGTGCGCGAGGAAAAATAACACCATTAGGAAGCGATGCGCGAGCGAGGCCAGCAATACTATTTGCACAGTTGGTTGATTACCTTCACCTTCAAACCTTAAAACCTTAAGTCACCTTAAAACTAAAGGTCCAAAAACAAACGATGTAGGTAATTTGTAAAAACAGCTGACAGAGGCGCAGCTAATTGGAATGAGACAGCAATACGTACCTTTCATTTTATCTTGGTATATTTGTCTCTGTCAGTTGTTGGGACAAATTGCATTGTTTGTGGCGTATCTACTTTACCGAATGGCGGCCCATACACATTCTCTATTGCATGTTATAAACAGACAGCTATGGTGGATCATCAGTATTTACTCACCGTGTATGGGCCGACAATCGTTGGTTGTTCCTCATGGTTGTTCCTTGTCAATAGCTGCATGCGTTCAAAATTTAGTAGAAATATCCTTTACCTACATTTAATAACTTTATTATTTCTAATATTTTTGGTTGCTTTTCTTTTTCTTTTCAAATAGGTACCTACCTAGATATTCTAAAATCTAGCGGTCGTTATGTCCGTCCATTTTTTAAATTTGTTTAAGGAGATGGGCACAGACGCCGATTTAGCTAAGTTATTAATGATTCTGTACGGATTTCTGGAAGAACTTCTGGAGTAGAGTTTCCAAGGGTGCCAGTGCCAGAACAACTTCTCTTCAGATAGAGAACTCATGCTCAACCAAGTATTTGCAGTCAATCGATCTGGCGAATTTTCTTTCACATCTAACACGCTCAAGCTGGCGGCAGATGGATCCATAATACAAATGCGTTCGCCCGTTAAGTCGCTTCCTGTGCTTGTTAAAGAAGAGCTGCTTACTCCGTACGTGGTATTTAGTCGATACAGGGTAAGCCGTGATGTCGCTATCGCTAGGAGCGTGACACGGCGGCGACATTATTTTGGAGGTCCATGATTCAGTTGTCCAAGGAGTCTCTATCATATCAAGCGTGTCTATGACTGAAAGGGTATTCTTCAAATGATTTATTGTAGAGGAGCATGAGCTGATAGTCGCGTTCTCTGTAAAAGTTAACGGGATAACCGATAACCTGGTCTGGCTAGAAATATCGCTCGTTTTGTAAGAGCAGGGGTACTTGAGTATTCTGGTGTAGGACATCATGCCGTGTGGATTCGAGACATCAGTAGGATGGGGTAAATGTCTGTAGCCATGATGAGGAGCCAGCGATACGCTAGTACGTACACGACAATGCTCTGAAAGCATGCAATTGGATTCATTGTGAGATGAATCATGAGATTCTTTTGCGACCGGCCTGTCTTTTGTAATCACATTCTTGTAGGTATGGTATTTATAAGTCCATTGGGGAACGTTGATTGAATCGTGGGTTGATTGAAGTCTAATTGAGTGACAGTTTGAAATTGTTTGACATGACATTAGGTTACATTTATCCTCAGAACAATAACTTAGTTATTATTCTGAGCATTTATCTGACCATCCTTCAACAAAATATCCACGCGGTAAGATACCTACCAAGGAGGTGTTATGTAGTTACGACCGAGGTACCTACTTAATTAATAATATGCTTGTCGAGCTATAATTATTAATTATAGCGTGCACGGTTAGTTTACTTCGCTTACTTTAACAGTATAATTACTTATGGTCTTATTTTATGGGGATCAGCGGCAGATATTGAGACTGTATTTATTTTACAAAAAAGGGCTGTTAGAGCAATTTATAACCTCGGGTCGCGTGAGTCATTAAGAGAATTTTTCAAGGAAACAGATATTCTAACACTGCCGTCGCTATACGTATTTGAAATAATAATGTATGTGAGGAAGAATTTATACAACTACCCAACAAACACTGATAGGCCCAAGGTTACCAGAAGCGCAGGGAAGCTCAAAACAACTTTTTACAGGCTAGTAAAAGCGAAAAAGTCGTTCTTGGGAAATTGTATAAAATTCTACAATAAAATTCCAAAACACATTACCGAACTTACTGACTCTAAATTCAAATCTGTCGTAAAACGGACACTCATTTCAAAAGCATATTATAAGATAAACGATGGATAGGGATATTTGGCAGCGATAAAATCCTGCACTAGAAACCTGTCGTAAAATAAATAGGCTTTCTACTGTAGCAATGTAACTTTAAAATTTTATAATACTCTGATACTGATATGATATATTGTATACTGTTTTGAAAAAATGACACCTCGTCGAGTTTATTACGCCGGTTCTTCTCGAGGCAGAGGTTTACTTTCCGAACCGGTGGTAGTTTATCGACATTCATAGGTGCATGTAATATGCCTAAATTGAAGAATAAATCACTTTGACTTTTGACTTTGACAAGCCGCTATTGGACCCTGAGGTAGTGTCGCTGTAAACCGCATAATATATGGCAATAACATAAGTCATGTACTATAGTCGGGACAGTGTGAATTGGCTTTGAGTTTTTTGTTGAATGTAAAAAAATTCTATGTTTTATAATAAATACCTATTCATCCACATCTGATTCCAAGTACGTATTCGATATTCAAATATTCTTCAGATTGTGACTCCAAAGACTCTGACTGACGTGTCGCTTTCAAGACACCGCCGATAATATATATGTATATATGGCAGCACAAAATCCAATTTTGGTTAGGTTCGAGTAGGTTATGCCCCGTCCATTCATTACGTGAGGCGATTTATCGACCCCCCTCCCCTCTTTAAGCGAGTTGTCGCGAGATTTGGCTAGATCCCTCCCTTAGGTACCTACTTACTCCCTTTATATCACGAGATTTTTCAAAATGGGAAAGCACTTTTACCCTATCCCTCTGTACAAAATCATTAGCTGAGTAGGTTTACGGTTTACGTTAGGCAGTTAATTGGGTAGGTTTGCAGTTAGTGACTTTGATACCTAAGTATAAAAACAATTTATATGTAATCAATAACACGTAACGTGTTTTCTTTACGTCATGTTAATAAGTAGGTAATTAATTAGATAGTCAATGGTCTGCTGACGTCTTCGTCCAAACGGGCGACTCAGAAACGTGACGCCATGACAACTATAGTAGTTCGTCAGTAATAGGGGCGTGTAGACACCAAATAAAATAACCAGTAATGATGAATTTCCTCGAAAAAGGATTTAAAATATGGCCAAATGGAGAATAAAGTAAAGCAGGGGAGGGGGATTAAATAATCACAAAGTTATGTGTTCAAAGTTTTAAGACAGTTTAAAGAAGGCATATAAAACGATTGTCATCTATAACGCTCGAGTGCATGTCGTGACGTCACGATCCCCGACCGTTTTTCCTCTCTAACAAGCATTAAAACGGTTGTAGCTTCGTAATTTTTTCAGACATCTGAAGGGATTTGCGTCACTAGGCATATTTTTTGCCTTTTTTCTTTTGGAGTAGGTAATAATTAATTTTGAGTCCACACCCCTATTGCAAGCAGGTTTAGATATGAATATGAGTAGTTAGCACTAATAGCTTACTATGGGCCTCATAAGAAGGCTCAAGGTCACCCAAAGGACAATGGAGAGGGCTATGTTGGGAGTTTCCCTGCGTGAACGCATCAGAAATGAGGCTATCCGCAGCAGAACCAAGGTAACCGATATAGCCCTCCGAATCGCTAAACTTAAGAGGCAGTGGGCGGGGCACATTGCACGTAGAACCGATGGCATTGGGACGGAAAGGTTCTCGAGTGGCTACCACGTACCGGAAGGCGCGGCGTGGGTAGGCCCACAAGGTGGACTGATGACCTGGCAAAGGTCGCGGGAGTCCGCTGGATGCGGGTGGCGCAGGACCGGTCACTGGCACTCTTTGGGGGAGGCCTATGTCCAGCAGTGGACGTCTTTCGGCTGATATAATGATGATGAGTAGCACTTCGCCAAAAGTCAGTCCTACCTTTAGACAGTAAACTTCGGTGCGTCGCCAGAGCCTTCGAGGACCCGCTGTGTTGAGAGGCGCATCCAGTTCTCTTGATGACATTGATGTCAAAAATCAGCACAGCTAATCCTCAATACTATATGAGACTAACCCGGAGTTTCAAGCGTCCATAGGTGTTCGCTTACGAGCAGGTAGTATGCTTGTATATGGTGCGGACTATTTTATAGTCCGAACGATGCGACTGTCGTTCATCGTTAGTGGCAAACAAAGCGATTGTCTTTTATTTTGACGTGTAACCGCTAATTGATTGTGTAAAATAAACGTAATAAAAATCAACACTTTTTCAACCAAAAGGCGGCTTTTAACTATGTCTAAGGGAAGGAGGAATACTACTTAACATTGTTGACCATTTTGTATTTATCGTGAGGAAACAGGTATAATCCCAATAAGGTCTTGTTTTCCCTCTGAGTTGGAAGGTCAGGTGGCAGTCGCTTTCGTAAAACTAGTGCCTATGCCAAATCTTGGGGTTAGGTGTCAAAGCGGAGCCCGGGCTGCTTTAGGGCACAACCGGGAATAACGCTAGGAGGATGATGAGATAGATACTAAACGGTATATTCTTTATATTTACTCTAATATTTACAAAAACACATATTTATTTTAAATAACACTTCTAATCTTAAGATGGTAGACTCAACTTTAACTTCTACGCCGTAAGGTTCTGTTTATCCTTTCAACATGTCGATATTTAGTCTAGTTTCTCAAAAACTTAACTCAACCCTTATTCATTAAGGCTCTTTTTCCCGTACATTATCGTAGCGCTGTCAGAAACTGGATTCTAACGCCAACGTCATAAGGTTGTTTGTCATTCTACATTACTTCAGCTGGCCCATGCAGCCGCTGGAAGCGTCCTGCTTAGTTCTCTGCTGCTCCATGGTAAAATCTACTCTAATTAATAGCCCATAAGGCTCTTTTTCATGATGTACAGATGTGCATAATGCTGCTGGTTAGATATTAGACTCTAAACTCTACGCGATAAGGTTCTCTTTATGCTTTTTATATTCCTTCAGTAGTTCAATGTCCAGTAGCGTCCTCCCTAGTTCTCCGGTGCGAAAGGCCTTGATCATAGTCCGAGCTACCTCGATGAAATCGGGCACGTCGCGCATGGTCCCGTCATAGTCCCGCGTCCGACGGACTCGGTTGAACTTCACCGCACCTGCGATTAGTACCTGGAAGATAAAGAGAATACTCTGTAAATTAACCTACTAGTTTCTTTTTATCGTGATGCGAATCCCTGCGGCTTTGCGGTTTTTCTTTTATTTGTTTCATGTAACTTATCCTTGGTCTTCCCCTTCCTTGCTTGCCTTCTACCTTGTCTTCTATGGTGTTATTTATAAAAGCGTCATGTCATCCGTTGAATAATAAATAAATAAATATTAGAGGACAATCTTACACAAATCGACCTAGCCCATAGTAAGCTCAATAAGGATTGTGTTATGGGTACTAGACGACGATATATTTAATTGATACAAATACTTAAATACATAGAAAACATCCAAGACTCAGAAACAAATGTTCATGCTTATCACACAAATATTAGCCCTTGCTGGGATTCGACCCCAGGACCTTCAGCTTCGTAGGCTGGGTCACTACCCACTAGGCAAATCGGTCATCAAATAACGTAATATTATTAGCTTTACCATCCGTTATTATTGAATTTGTGAATGAGGTGACCTTATCACCTTTAAAACTACTTGGCTGGTTTAGTAATCTTTGATAAAATCGGATACTTGACATCACTTATTTTTTGGGTTCCACTCTCGGGAAAATCCATCGTCATAAATATGCTACCAGGTATTAACTTACGACTGATTTATGCCTAAATAATAAATAAAAGTTTGTTGTAAAATTCGTCATTTGATATATTTGGTCCTTCAACATTTTGTCGTAGCTCGTTGCCATGATAACGTCTCCTTGGTCACTTTGAATATACTGTTCTATATTGGAAACAATATTTCTTCAGAAAATTCATGCATAATTGTTTCCTCGCTTACGATATTATATATAGCTTTTGCCCGCGGCTTCGCCCGCGTACTAAGAGTGATGTTAACCGTCTACAAAAAAGGTGCATCTCAGTTTCAGTCTTTTATATATTTAGATCGACTCTACATAGACTCTGCATATCGAACATAAACTCTACATATCGAATCTACATATCGACTCTACATATCTGGACCCCCATATAAAATTTCACCCCCTCTTTTAAGGGGTTGGGTGCAGATTTCCAAAAAAAAATGATGCACGAATTTTTTGTTAGTCACAAATAGTCCGCATTCCAATTTTTAGCTTTCTACCTTGAAAATCGCGGAATGCTCCATACAAACTTCCACCCCCCATTTTGGGGAAGTGGGGGGTTAGAAAGAGACAAAAAGTAGCCTATGTCGCTCTCCATCCCTTCAACTATATCCACTTAAAAAATCACGACAATTCGACGCCCCGTTTTGCCGTGAAAGACGGACAAACAAACAAACAAACACATACACTTTCCCATTTATAATATTAGTATGGATAAGCGCGGCATCTCTGCTCCAACAGCAGTCTGAATGTATACCAGTCATATCATCACTACCAGCTATATGCAGCATATGCAGGCATTGGGTCATGCTGACTGGGAACCTGGTCTCATTTTAAAACACTTTATTTGATTGAGTGTACTATATCCTACTAATATTATAAATGCGAAAGTTTGGATTTTAGATGTTTGTTACTCAATCACGTTTAAAACGATGATTATCGGAAAAATCAAATTCAATTGACATTAAAATGAAATAGTAAGTAAATACTGTATAATTTTATGTTTGACCAATAAATGAGGATGTGTGCCTACATGTGTCGGGGACATTTTTATAATTGTGTAAATTTAACGAATTGTCATTATCATTAACCAAAGAAATTCTATTAACACACATTACGTATTTAGGGTGTAGAGGTCAGATTGACAAATTCAAGGTAAAATAATAAGTAATGATGACAACGTGTACGATTGACCAATTCACGCTCATTTCAAGAACAGTATAAACATCTGGCACTGAAACGAGGTCACTTATTATGGGCCTCATAAGAAGGCTCAAAGTCACCCAAAGGGCAATGGAGAGGGCTATGTTGGGAGTTTCTCTGCGTGATCGCATCAGAAATGAGACTATCCGCAGCAGAACTAAGGTAACCGATATAGCCCTCCAAATCGCTAAACTTAAGTGGCAGTGGGCGGGGCACATTGCACGTAGAACCGATGGCCGTTGGGGCGGAAAGGTCCTCGAGTGGCGACCACGTACCGGAAGGCGCGGCGTGGGTAGGCCCCCCACAAGGTGGAGGTCGCGGGAGTCCGCTGGATGCGGGTGGCGCAGGACCGGTTAATTTGGCATTCTTTGAAGGAGGCCTATGTCCAGCAGTGGACGTCTTTCTGAAATGATGATGATGATAAACATCTAGGTAATGCACCTGGTCTCGAGACTAGTTGTTTCACCATGGTTCAATTGACACCAGAATACCTACGTTAAACTGGTCTATGAACTTGTTAATTTATATAATAATCATTTATTTCAGACTAGCTTCCGCGTGCAACTTCTTCTGCGTGGACCCGGGATAAAAACTATACTATATTTTAATCCAGGCTATAAACTATCTTCGTGCAAAATTTCATCCAAATCGGTTGAGCCGTTTAAGCATGATTGAGTAACAAACATCTAAACATCCAAACTTTCGCATTTATAATATTAGTAGGACTAGCTTATGCCCGCGACTTCGTCCGCCTGTAACTCGTTTATATCATAGCTCCATACAAACTTTCGCCCCCCACTTCGCCCCCTTAGGGGATGATTCCTGGGATAAAAAGTATTCTATATGTTAATCCAGGCTATACACTATACATATGTATACCAAAATTCATCTTAATCCGTTCAGCCGTTTTTGCGTGTATTAGGAGTTTTTAAAACGACTAACAATTTCAATAAGATTTACAGTACCTGGGTTTGGGGGCAGAAGATCTACTAACCTTATTGATATCGTCGCTGGGCTCCAGCAGCCCCATGTGATCCACGTAGCGGAAGCAGGCATGCTTGTTCAGCCAGTACAACAGGTAGTCGGCGATGGCCTCCTCACCCACTAGGTGGTCCTGCAAGTTTCCACACAGGGCCAGCTTTAGGCCCATCTCCACGTCTGTTACCGAGGGCTCCAGGATTCCTGGAAAGAGGTTTAGTATTAGGTGATGTAGCGAGCTTGGGAGTATGTATAAAGGAGAGGGCAAATGCACAAAAGATCCCACTGGGTCGAAGTGTATCCGAAAGGGCCCTCATCTAGATAAGATAAGATGCGTACCAATTTGAGCAGCTCAGAGCGGTTACACACGGGATTTTGCATCGATACAAATGCGCGACAGTTGCCATAGACTACCTGTCAAAATCACCTGTATGGATACTGTATCGCGTTTGGAGCACTGCAAAATATGCAGAGTCACGCGCCTAATAGTTGCTTATACCTTTTCGTCGCCAATCAAGACATACAAAAGACATTGGCACGCCAACATCATTGTTACAATAGAGCAAATACAATTGGGCAGGGCATACCCAAAGAGTTAAAGACGGAAGGTGCACAAAGATCGCAACGGAATGGTACCCCATGGACAGCACACGAAGAAAAGGAAGACCAATCTCAAGATGGAGTGATGATATCAAAAAGACAGCTGGAAGCTATTGGGGAAGAAATGCTAAAGACAGGGAAACCACAGTATCGGCTACAAAATAGTTGGCACTGAATGTGTTAAGCCCGCTATTGCAACTCACCAGGCGTGTCCAGCATGAATATGAGAGGGTCATTGTTAATCCTGATCTTCATCATCACGCTGCGAGTGACCCCGGCCACCGCCCCCACCGGCAGCGCATGCCCAATCCTCATGTTCCTCGACCGCAGCATATTGATCAAGGAGGATTTACCCACATTCGGTACACCGATGATCATCACATTGTAGTCGGCTTCTTCGCTTCTATTGTACCTAGTAAATTAAAAAGATGATTTAGTCACAAAATTTTAGTGTAATAGTGTAGACAACCACTGTCTTTGCCACTAGTTAAGTATGATAAATTGCAATAATTTACTAATTTAATCTAGCTCTGTAAGTTCTACAGTGCATTTTACATCATTTCAACTACAAGGTAATATGTATTTCTTGCTCTTTTGGTATTTCATATATACACATACAGTCAGTTTTAGACTTTAGAATCTTTAGATAGTGTTAGATTTCCTTAATTACCAAAGCCACAGTCGTATCTCAACATCCATCAACTATTTAAATAATTATTACTCATCATCATCATCATCATCATCATATCAGCCGAAAGACATAAACTGCTGCACATAGGCCTTCCCCAAAGAATTCCCAGCGACCTTTACCAGGTACTCAGTCCATCTTGTGAGGGACCCACGCTGCGCCTTCCGGTACGTGGTCGCCACTCGAGAACCTTTCCGCCCCAACGGCTATCGGTACTATGTGCAATGTGCCCCGCCCACAAATTATTACTCAATTAACAATAAAGACGTACCTACATATATTTAGTATCTACCAGTGAAGTTTTACTTCAGGAAGCTCAATGATTCTATATATGTTTCAGATTTAAACTAATTACATGCGTAATTACCTATTAGAATCCTTAATAAGGTCGACCATCAGCGGCCTTAACGTCTTCAAACCACGACAGCTCTGATCCTTACTGTTAGTAAACACAACATTTTCTACACCCTCTTCCGCCTTCAACTGGTCCTTTACCCTGGGTATTAACGAGCTTATAGTCAAATCTTTCTTATTTAGCACTAGTATGTGTGGCTTGGCACCCGTTAGAGTATTTGTGAATATAGGATTCCGGCCTGTGAAAGGTATTCTAGCGTCGTGAACTTCGATCACGCAGTCAACTGACTTCAGCTTGCGTTGCATTTGTTTTAGGCCCTTATTCATGTGCCCCGGGAACCAGCGCAGCAAATCCCTGCTCACAAAAGGGCATTTCTTCCGGAAATTATACACTGCGGGGTTGAATTTCGTTGCCATTGCGATTTGTTTTGATTTTGAGGTTATGTGGAATTTTAACAGTTTGTTAAGTAATCATCACCGAATGAAAAACGCAAGCTGTACTAATCGAATAGAATTTTAAATATACCAGTAACATAAAATACTTAGTTTCTATACACACAGACACAAATATAATATTCTACAAAAATCATACAAAAATAGTAAAATACACTTCGTCTGTCTGATTTGAAAATGTTGACAATCTCAGCTGTTTTTTTTTTACTAGGTAGCGTTCGGATACTAATTCGGGTAATGATTCCCGCACGGTAACGTTCGACATAAAACTCAGGGAAAGAGATATTATTACCCAACTGCAGCTAAAAGTAGGGTTATGTTTTTCGTATGTATAAAAAAGTTATAAATGACACGGCGTATAACATTTGGCTCGCTCTGCAGCCTAAACGGCTAAGCTATAGATTTTAAAATGCGAGGTGGTTTAGATTGCTCTTAGTCGTGGGAGTTAAAGGTTAAATTATAGGCAATATATAAGTAAAAAAAAGAGTTGGGTTTACTCTTTGAGTATTAGGTTTACTCAAAGTTTAGAATTAGATAATCGACCTCGTTCCGTAAATAAAAAATATTGTCGAATCTGCCATTAACGACATAGACATTTAAATGTCTAAAAACCTTTCAATTTAACTACAAACTACTATTTGTAAATTATAATCCAAATATAATATTTGGATGATATAGTAGGATAAGGTATATATATTCAACTTCAATATAATAAATCACTATAAAATCTATATTGTATTTATTCAAGATGACTCAACCATATATGTGCGAGCCAGAGCTGATAGCTGCCACAGAAAATGTATTGCCTGATCTCAACAACGACCTGATTCTGGCCAAGAACTTTCTCAAACAGCAGACTGCAGCAACGGGAGACTCGTTGTAAGTTGAGTACATATTTGTTTGACCAATCCAGTAATTGCCAGAGGCGTCTCTAGCCTGTGTAGCGCCCGGGTGCAATCATTACCCTAGCGCCCTCTAGCACCACTACTAATTTTGATTCACTTCCCGGTTACATGTGTAAATCGCGTCACAATGCAATATTATGATGACATGGTGCTGATCTGATGATGGAGCTGGAAGGTGGCCATAGGAACTCGGTACTTAACCGACGTAAACCCCGTTGAGTTTGGGTTCGTTAGAATCGTCTCAATTACTACTCATACAGTTTATGACGGCATACAGAAAAGGTCGTCGGCCATAAAAACTTGTACCAAAAATGAAATTTTTGCCAGAAACTTATTTCAATCTTTATTCAAAGAGCTTAGCCACTTATTTATTTATAAATCAATGGAATATTTATACTAAATCTAACTAATACGTACCTAAGTACGATGATATGTAGTAGTTGCCAACACGAAAAAAGTTTTCCCAGGTACGACCACTTGGTGGACCTCGTGCAGAAGATACTGTCCCATAAACCGCCTGATGTAGTCGATAACTTCGAGCATTACTCTTGGGGGGTAAAACTGGACAAGTTCCGGCCCAACTTCGACTTGCTCAACGACGTGTACCTCTCGCCGCCGCAGCTCACCACCGTGCGGCTGCAGGATGAGATGTACCGGGTAATGTGCAGGGAGAAAACAGATCTATTACTCTCTCAATTAGGTCTAAGATCCTGTCTCACAAACCAGGTGGTTTGTATGTGACAACTTCGAGTCTTCGTGGGCGATGGGTAGCTAGACAAGCTCTGGCGCAACTTCGACTTACTCACGTGTTCCGTTCCGGATTGCAAAATATACTAGTTTTGAACCCATGAGGGTTCTGTCGTCCAGTATAGAAAAAATAGCAGATATACAGATTGGCCTTAACCACACACGCCACATATCGCAATGTCAATTCTGAACTTGAACCTTAAGGATGAGTCGACTAGAGCTGTGCGAGGTAGCGTTGCGCGAGGAAAAAATCCATCAATAGCACTGCCAGCCTCGCTCACGCATCTCTTCCTCTATTGGTAGATTTTTTCCTCGCACACCGCTTCGCTACCTCGCATAGCTCAGGTGAATACCTAATTACCTACTTAACCACGGAAACTCATGAAGGTAGATTAAACCTTGTATGACCTGAAGGATTAATCCTTCTTTGGCGTTGAACCGGGCTTAACTCTTTCACACACTCAACAACTGTTCTAACTACTTGTGAAACTTCTAGCGCAATCGCGGCGAAGTTCGTTACTACCTTCTCATATGAATTATCATCTTCTGACGGTTTACGCAGCTGGTTGCCAGCAAGTCAGAGAAGCTGGACGAGATGGGTGAGGAGGAACAGGAGCTCGATTTGGAAGAAGAGGGAGGCAAGGCCCACATCGCAGACCTCATAGAAAACAATTACTACTTCCGAGAGGTGAGTCTGTCTTACATCTAAAAGATATTAGAGTATAATTCTGCCACAAGTACTGGTTGATAAATAGGCATAGAGAATTGTCGAAGGGGTCCACTATATTATAGCAAACTGCTGTTTCGCATCCCTCTGATAACTGCGGCCACTTATTAATCCTTGCCAAATACTGCACTGTGATGTTTAGTAAGGTGCAAAGTGTGTAGTACTAACATTATTCAATTTACTTCAATTGACAGGGAGGTTACGGACTGCCAGCCAGCGAGTGCTTCGCCGTATTCATAGCACTGAAGATGTTGGGGATTAAGGAGCCTGTGGCAAATGTCAGGTAATTAAGAAGAAATAAAAGAACCACTGGAGCAGAGTGTAAAGAAAGGGGCTAGACAACCGGATATGCTACTCCTCAGAATTGACAATGAAAACACTTTTCATCAAGTGTCCTGTGTTGCTAGTTTGCTTGTTCCAAGCCACTTAAATTTGAAATTAGGGTTTTCCTGGTGGACGTTTTACACCAGGACTTGGACTGGTAGTGATTAGATTAAAAGGTATCAATCTGTTATTCGATTTCTGTGGCGCTATTCATGCACCTAATAGAAACCGGTAGGTAGAGAAGGACCGCGGAACCAACGACCGCAGTCCGAGTCTAGAAGAATAACAAATTGAGGATGCTACTTGATCTAATAATGGAGTTATCTAGAGTTGTCCTTGATTACGTCTCCCGATCGTAAATCATCATGTCTAACCTAGTGGTTTTTATGTTGCTACAGGTTTTTCGGTAAAATATTCGGAACTAAACAAAATTACTATATCGCTGAATCCGAGCTGACTATAGAGGAACTGGACAGAAGGATAAGGGTAAGCATCCTGGAATTGGTCAGTTTCGCTATCCTGATTGTCTAGCCAGTTAAATTAGACACCGGCTGAGGAAATTTATTGATCTTTTCACATTCATCACACATCCGCTGCCGGGCAGCTGCCCGCAGGAACAAGTTTGCATGAACGTTTATAACGCAATATGTGCGTTGAAGGCACTGCACGTCATAAAGAAAAAGAAACTCTTATTAGGTCGGTATTGTTTAGTTGGCTAGACTCAGTCAAAAAGTTGTAAAAATTTGGAGTAAGTAGGTACCTACTACAGATTATTTCAGGGTTATTTTGTAACCTTTTCAGGAATTCGAATTGAAAGACATGCCGGGAGAAGGCGAAGACATGGAGGACAGAGAAGAAGGCGCCGATGAGCAAAAGGAATTGGGTACCTATCTATGGATCTTCCTAATCACTAGGAGCCTAATTCTATTACGAGGTGTCAGAAAGAGCCGAAAGGGCCTCCATTATTATCACGCAGATAGCTGCGTAGGGTAGGTAGGAATACTAGTAGACCTTTTATACCCTATTTAACTGGCTATAATGATGATAACTCTCTAGAAGCAGAAGGCGAGGGCCTAGAAGACAAGAACAAGGAACCAGTGCCACCGAGGTTGCCACCCGTGCCCGAGTCAACGTGGCAGCCGCCGCCTCCCATCCCTGTCGAAAGACCAGGCCAGGGCGTTAACAAGAAGGTACGAATATAAAGTATCCTTGTATCGTCGTAAAGAAATTCTCATGCGAAAGACAGACTAAGTATACCCGTCTTGAACAGGCTAACTCTCATTACTTACTCATAAAAGTTACCCACTGACGGCTCGGTATATCTGCATAAATACGAGCTTCGGCCGGCACTGAAGGGTGACCCGTGATGAAGGAAGTAAGGCACTCTCCAACAAACATAGATTCGAATATTTCGAAGTATTAAGTGAATGTCCACTTCTTTACAAGTGGTTCATTATGGATGGAGAAAAATCAGCCTCTCCTTTCTCTTTGGAATTGTCTTCTCACGATTGCTTCGATGCTCCCTACGAGACGGTTATCTCGTGTCCTGACTCCAGACTAGACTGTATGATTGCAGGTATACTGGGTGTGCAACGTCCCTGGAGAAGCGTGGACGTGTCTGCCAGACGTGACGCCTAACCAGATCCGGGTGGCACGGCTAACCGTGCGGTGCATGACCGGAGACTTGGACACGGAGGTGATTACACCAACGATGGCCATATATATTTCACAGTAAAACTTGCGAAAGTTTGATAGCGAACTAATAACAAGTTTCTGAGAGAGAGCTCTCAGACCCTCAGTCTAAAGTCTAAACAGTGTTCACTAGATGCTCGTTCGATGCGATTTAATGTTGATTTTATTGGCAAGCCCATCCCACCGTTCAACCCACTATAAATCTGTCACTTCTGGATGGAAGGCGGTTTAATTCGATACTCTAGGCTCACCACCATATTACCTATTATTTGAGGGATGTTCACTACCCGTCACCTGTGAGCCCCCTTGTTGGTAGCATGTAGCTCAGCTCTAATATTTTTTTGTGTGGTTTTATCTATTCCACCAGCCCTTAGGCTTTTGCTGGTCGTCATTACTGCCTGTGGGTGGACGCCAATACGGGCACCCTGATAAAACGACATTGAGATTATTCGAAATAATTTGCACAAGTTTTGATCATGAAACAGTTATTTTTCTTCTTAGCTACTTCTACCGCATTCTGTATAAGCTCCACGCATTCTCTTCCAGATCCAAACGTTTCCACCGTTCGAAGGCACGGAGCGCAACTATTTGCGCGCGCAGATCGCTCGCATCCAGGCCTCCACTTCTATTTCACCGCAGGGTTTCTACACGTTCGGCTCAGGAGAGGAAGAGGACATCGATTTAGAGGAGGGCATGGGTAAATACCCTGAATCTCAAATTGTGATTGAGCTTTAAAAGAAATAAAAAGAATAGATGTTTATCCACTTTAGCAACTTTTCACGACGAGACTAACTTCAAGACATATAAAACACCATACGCATACATTTTGACCACGCTTCAGTGTTGCCGCGTAATTGAATCTATTGGGTTCAACTTGAGTTTGCTATACTCATGGCTTGTATAGCCATAAGAGACGTTGTTTCTGCCGTTAACACTATTTTTATAGTCTATCTGTAATAGACTTAAAGATCTTTGATTGAATGCTGAACATGAGCCTCATCCAAGGAACGGCATTTTAGATAGCCTTATTACCTCTCTCGTTTGCAATCTCCATCAAACAATTATATTTGTCATGTTTCACTGCCCTTTACAACAAACGATACTTACATCAGTCGATGTGATTATTTGAACCCTCACTTGTCTTCGATGTCAGGTGACATGGCTTTCAACCCTAACCCGTACTACCGCGGGCACACCATCAAGGACCTCATGGACACAGACATGACGTACTGGGTGCACCACGGGCGCCACATCCTCAACCAGGGCCGTACCATCTGGTGGAACCCCAATGCGGGGATGGTGAGCAATTGGAATATATAGATCTATGTCTAGAAAACGCGTGGTTAAGACATTAACGGCTGATAGCTAGGACATATATCTAGACTTCTCTTGCTACGTGTCTTTATCAGTTTGTTTTGCATCTTACGTAAACAGACGCGGAGTCGGTCGTGGTACAATCAGCAGCAGAATCCACGCGTATGCATAATGTCTTTATTACCAGGATAATAACAGCTCGTACCTATCTCTTTGTGTACTTTGCCCGCGTAGCTAGTTCTGCTGCTGACTGTACTAGAGAGTGGTGTAGTGTTCTGTAATGAGGCGGTTTTAAGGCACTAAAGCTCTTCATAGAAGGTGTAAACTCGGGCTGGACCAAAAAATTCTGGAAATCCTCACAATTATATCAGGGGTGTTCACAGGTCACTTCGGGGTCAAGGATCTCTTGGCCAAGATGAGACTATCGGACAATGTAGACTGTAGAATGTGTGGCGAGGAGGATGAGACTATGGAACACTTACTGTGCGAATGCACTCCCACTGAGCTGCATCATCCGTTTTGTGAAAATGATGGAACGAGCTTGAGTGTAGCTATAAAGGAGAGGGGAAATGCACAAAAGATCCCACTGAGTCGAAGTGTATCCGAAAGGGCCCTCAACTAGATAAAATAAGATAAAATAAGTGTTCCATCAGCACAGCTAGCTCAAGACCGAGCCCCGTGCTCCTCACTTTCTGAGTCTTGTTCTAGTGCCGCGCAGGAGTTCTCATGTAAAATGTGTTGCGGTTACAGAAAGCAATAAAATGTGGCGTTTCTAGGATGAAGGCATAGAAGAAGAGGAGGACGAGGGTCCGCCCCTAGCCATACCCGAGACTGGTCCCTCGCTCATGTCCCCCCTGTCGGAGGACGGGCGCGTGGAGGGGCTGCGCGCGTGGACGGCGCGGCGGAGCACCCGGCTCGCGCCCGAGCGCGCGCTCGTCACCATGCGGAGCAACGTGTGGCCTGGGGCCGTGGCGTACGCTACCGATGGGAAGTGAGTTCAAAGACCAGCTTACCTCATAGACTCCTCTATCAACATTCACCGTCCCTGGTGCTGAAGTGGCTCCACTTGGGCTCCTTCGTCTGGAGCTGCAGATGGCTTAGGTACGGTCACGGACTTTGATTGTTAAACCATTTAGAGTCCACTTTAAACTGGGCACTTCAAACGTTATCTATTAAATAATAAAATTAGTTGACACCTAAATGGCTCAACAATTAAAGTCCTTGACCGTACTTGGTAATTAGTAACATGTAAGAGACGGTAGCGTAGTGGGTGCTGGTTGAAGCATGTGCCATCCGGAGAACGCAGCCATCGAAGGAGTGAGAGGGGGATTAATAGCTTGGTATGATGTCTCTTAGCAGGGATGGCTAATGCAACACAATGAATCTTGAAAGCTCGTCTTTGGCCTGTGAGACTCGAGTCGTTCTTATTGGCTAGAGCGAGAGATGGTTTCTAGTTGCTTATGACGAGGGCTTCCTCCCGATATCGGTTCTTCGCTCATGATCTGCTGGCCTACACTTTGGCCTGACTCATACCTGACTTGTTGGCAGGAACTCTGAGTGCATGTACATCGGCTGGGGGCTGAAGTACCAGCCGCCGAACTTCTTGCCGCTGCAGCTGCCGCGCCCGGAGAACGAGTACCCCATCGGACCCGAGGTCATGGAGATGCAGGACCCCTCCTTCGCGGATGAGGAGGTCAGACTTTGAGGCTTTACACACCAGTCACGTTGAGTCCTTACAATTTCGCTCTCCGGCTTGTCCATGGCCATGCCCATGTTACACACTGCACTTTTTTGCCACTAACAGAAACACACACACACACAGCCACATAACTTGCCACAAACACACACACACACAGACACATAACTTGTAACTTCCGCTTGTACTGTAATTGTTATGCATTAGTAGGTAGGCTTTGAGGTTCGCAGAAATTGACACTGTCTACAGTCAATGACATTGAGGTATAAAGTGGTCTATGTTTCATTGTGAGAGATATCTGTGAGAACTGATGCTTGGCGTAACAAAATACTAATCTATATTCTATACGAAACAATAAAGACGTGACGTGATGAGTTTTAATTGTTGTGTCCAGGCATACCGTATCGCTCGGCTGCCGCCGCCGGTCCCCGAGCTGCCGGGAGAGGGCGCGGGCGAGGGCTTCGGCGAGGAGGGAGACGAGGAGGAAGACTAACTTACTCATTTATATTATTTTACGTCACCCTAGGCCGTAAGTGGGATTTTCTGCCCGCTTCGCGAGGAGAAAATCTCACTTCCTGGCCAAGGCAAGACGTAAAACTTTAGAGAAACCACGGGCGGTAATTCGTAAAGCTCCACCACAAACACCTGCGATCTGGGGCATTCCCGAATTCAACGCCCTAGGTATGTAATGTACTATTACTTTAATAAAATGTTGAACATACAATATATACCAAGGGTTTTATCTGTTGCTGAAACTGATCTCGTAGTGGGGTTAATATGGTTTTATCGGATTGCTGTTGTCGCCGAGGCTTGAGCTGCCGGGAGAACGCGGGTGACGGCTTCGGCGAGGCAGACCATCACCTTGCGTGTTTATTATTATTTACCTTTAATAAATAAAATGTTGAATATACAATATATACGCAGCGATTTACCTATTTGCCGCCACGGTCGAATCGCCCTCGACCGTGCTCGCAGGCAATGCTTTCAGCTCCGCAAGCGACGAGAATTTCCTACGCACTCCGTCGCGCATCGTCTCCGTTTTCGTCTTCCGTTAAGTCTATGCGTGATAACTGATAAAGCTTTTCGAGATATAGTCGTTCGTGAAAAAGTTTTTCGTGATTATTAATCAATGCTTATGTACTGATACGGCCCCTCTTTTTCTATTTATAATACGAAGGCGTCGGGAGATGAAACGTGATTTCCGAACTAGTAAATATAAAATGATAGACAAATTACATTTTATTAAATCAACATTATATTTTAACTTATCAACAAAAACATCATTATTATCTTATCAATTGTAAAACATTTGAGTAGTAACCATTGAGTTATATCGATGAGTAGTGCAAAAAAAGCGTGATGCAGAAGCATAATCCATCGTCGTCCATCTCACTTGTTCAAAAAATACCAGTTCCGAAGGCACATTTCAAAAATAAATATATTCTCCTCCAAAAGTCCCAGTCCCATCATATAAATGACCGGGCCCCGTAGCATGGTTGGCCTTGTCACGCGATAGGTGATAGGATAGAGCGTGCGTCACTGGCTGACACCGTTCGATAGAACGAGACGACGCCCCTATCTTGTCACTTGTCGCGTGATAAGGCCAACCATGCTACGGCTCCGGGCTGTGAAGACCCTTGGGTTTAAAAACGGAGCATTGCTCCACGATATATTAAGAGAGAGTTTAACACCACCAAAGCCGCTCGGCGCCCCCTAGGGCCCGGCGCCCGGGTGCACCGCAACCCCCTGCACTATAGGTTAAGCCGCCCCTGGGTGTTACAAGAGTTAGCTAAGTAAATAATGGTCACAACCACAACGGGCGGCTTTACCGCTTTAAAGCGATAGATAGGATTGAACAAATCTAACATTTCTTACTTAAAAAAAAACGGTATTTTGGGAACAAGCGGACGTTAGAGCAGACTGACCTAATCACCAGGCCCCAACTTGACAATTGTCACCTGACACTGACAATACGCCATACATTGCTTGTTCTAGAAGTTAAGGTGGTCGCTAGGTTACCTGTGGAACCAGCAATGTACGGAGAATTGTCATTGTCAGGTGACAATTATCAAGTTGGTGAAATAGGGGCCAGGTCGCCATGGAACACAAAGGGTGATTTTGATATGTAAAATCCACTAGAACATTGCAAATAACAATATTTATAACCAGATATATCAAAATGGTTATAATGTCTTTAATAAAAATCAGCATTCTAAGGAGATATCTTAATAGGCTATTAAGTATTGTCTAATGTCTTGTCAAATAATCTGAGTGCATAATTGTGTAAGTAAAACTTTCCCTTTTGTTATAAAGTACCTTAATAACAGGTAACTTTCAACAACATTACGATTTACCCGTTTTTGGTAACATTACTATAAATATCACAATTTACACAAGTAATTTCAATGATGAGAGAGAATGTTGTAGGTAGCACTTATGATTTGGTCAGTTATAGTGGATAGTGGGACACTTATTTAAGCCATTCAGCGCCAGTCACGATACACACGCGCTACGGGCACTTTTCGCTACATATGGAGTTTAGCACGGACGTAGCCATTGGGGTGTCAAATCCACCCCGAAATTAACATTTAACAATTACCTGAATATTAATAATGACATTTGATGTATACTTTTATTGTTTTATTTCTTGAGCTCCCTCCAAAATTAAAACTTGGCTACGCCCATGGAAGCGTACAAGCGTTGAAAAATATCGCGTTCTTTGAAACGCCATTTTGAATAGATCAGGAAACAATAAGGACTGATTTTCAGATATACAGATATAAGTTAACCGAAATATGATGGCTTAAAATTTCTTCGATAGAAAAAAATCCTATGTCCAACTCTTCACTTTCCTATTGTAACTCATACAATACATTATTAAAGGACACAATCAAATTAAAGCAATGGTATTTTACGTCACCCTAAGCCGTAAGTGGGATTTTCTGCCCGCTACGCGAGGCGAAAATCTCACTTCCTGGCCAAGGCAAGACGTAAAACTTTAGACAAACCACGAGCGGTAATTCGTAAAGCCCCAGATCGCATATTTATGGCTCTCACCTTCGGTTCGGGCCGCAAACACCTGCGATCTGGGCCATTCGCGAATTCACCGCCCTAGGTATGTAATGTAAATGTACTATTATCTTATCTAAAATCTCACTTAATGAAATATTAATTGGATTGGATATTTGGACATTCAACTTCAAAGTTCTCTAAGACCGCTTTGAGCAGGGTCGCGATTTAAATAGGACAGCCCTGCTAGCATAACTTGACTCTCGACTCTACTCGCGCGCGAGTTAGACTGTCCGTCACTTTCTGATTAATGCTGTCAAAAAGTGACAGATAGTCTATCACGCGCGCGAGTAGAGTAGAGAGTCAAATTATGCTAGCAGGGCTGATGAATAGATGTCATGAAGCCGGATGAATGCGAAAGTACCAGGAGCGCATAACGCTGGCGGAGTCACAGAAGAGACATGTACCTCTCTACTTCTTGTGCTTATGTAACTGTGGTGCTGACAGTTTGACCTTGCCAGGGAAGTTGCGGGCAAAGTTCTCCTCTTTGACGGCTTTGAGCAGGTCCCGTTCGCGCGGCGAGCAGACCTTATCACGGGTGAAGACCATGACTGCCGTCTTAGCCGCTTTTCCGCGCTTGCTTGTGCCTGGGGTCAGCTTCACTTTGAATCTGGAAAAGATACGACATGTTAATCCTTTCTGATTAAATTAAAGTCACTGAATTCTTCAAAGTCATAGGTCGGAATTAAATCTGTCAAAATAATTTACTTTAAAAAACAAAGTTTTAACCGACTTCAATTTAGTAATCCGCCAAGCCAAATGAACATTTCCTTTCCACTTTACCACATGGACTGCTTTCCGAGAATAAATACGTTGATTATTACAGACGAAAACCGTATCACTGTATGTGGGCCGATAATATTTGAGCAGTTCCGTCGATTTGACGCTCTTGACATTTAGGACTTCATTAGTTGCTATTTCAACGGAATCATAACAGTATCAGTAACGTACATTTAAGTACGAGTTTCATAAGTCATCTGTGGTCTTCATCATCACATCAGTTCCTCCTAAGTTAACGTAAAAAAAGATACGACCGTTTATGCCGCAAAAAATTTATATTTCGGCACTCTCAAGGGAATCAAAATTTATAGGTTACTTTCTGTTGACCTAGAAATATAAAATTTGGCAAGTCATATCGTTTCATACTGCAAGTGCAGGAAAAAATCTAAAAACTATACACTTGTAATTTTGTACGGAAACGTCGGTGGGCGAGTCCGACTCGCATTTGTCTTGTTTTTTTATTGCTTTTTTATTGATTAGCAACATGTTCCCGTGTCTTACTTGTAGTTGTGCAGCGCGGAGTAGGGCGCGACCACGGGCACGGCGAACAGCAGCTCGTCCTCGGGCACCGGGCAGCCCGTCAGCTGGTCCAGGATTAGCAACATGTTCCCGTGTCTTACTTGTAGTTGTGCAGCGCGGAGTAGGGCGCGACCACGGGCACGGCGAACAGCAGCTCGTCCTCGGGCACCGGGCAGCCCGTCAGCTGGTCCAGGATTAGCAACATGTTCCCGTGTCTTACTTGTAGTTGTGCAGCGCGGAGTAGGGCGCGACCACGGGCACGGCGAACAGCAGCTCGTCCTCGGGCACCGGGCAGCCCGTCAGCTGGTCCAGGATTAGCAACATGTTCCCGTGTCTTACTTGTAGTTGTGCAGCGCGGAGTAGGGCGCGACCACGGGCACGGCGAACAGCAGCTCGTCCTCGGGCACCGGGCAGCCCGTCAGCTGGTCCAGGATTAGCAACATGTTCCCGTGTCTTACTTGTAGTTGTGCAGCGCGGAGTAGGGCGCGACCACGGGCACGGCGAACAGCAGCTCGTCCTCGGGCACCGGGCAGCCCGTCAGCTGGTCCAGGATTAGCAACATGTTCCCGTGTCTTACTTGTAGTTGTGCAGCGCGGAGTAGGGCGCGACCACGGGCACGGCGAACAGCAGCTCGTCCTCGGGCACCGGGCAGCCCGTCAGCTGGTCCAGGATTAGCAACATGTTCCCGTGTCTTACTTGTAGTTGTGCAGCGCGGAGTAGGGCGCGACCACGGGCACGGCGAACAGCAGCTCGTCCTCGGGCACCGGGCAGCCCGTCAGCTGGTCCAGGATTAGCAACATGTTCCCGTGTCTTACTTGTAGTTGTGCAGCGCGGAGTAGGGCGCGACCACGGGCACGGCGAACAGCAGCTCGTCCTCGGGCACCGGGCAGCCCGTCAGCTGGTCCAGGATTAGCAACATGTTCCCGTGTCTTACTTGTAGTTGTGCAGCGCGGAGTAGGGCGCGACCACGGGCACGGCGAACAGCAGCTCGTCCTCGGGCACCGGGCAGCCCGTCAGCTGGTCCAGGATTAGCAACATGTTCCCGTGTCTTACTTGTAGTTGTGCAGCGCGGAGTAGGGCGCGACCACGGGCACGGCGAACAGCAGCTCGTCCTCGGGCACCGGGCAGCCCGTCAGCTGGTCCAGGATTAGCAACATGTTCCCGTGTCTTACTTGTAGTTGTGCAGCGCGGAGTAGGGCGCGACCACGGGCACGGCGAACAGCAGCTCGTCCTCGGGCACCGGGCAGCCCGTCAGCTGGTCCAGGATTAGCAACATGTTCCCGTGTCTTACTTGTAGTTGTGCAGCGCGGAGTAGGGCGCGACCACGGGCACGGCGAACAGCAGCTCGTCCTCGGGCACCGGGCAGCCCGTCAGCTGGTCCAGGATTAGCAACATGTTCCCGTGTCTTACTTGTAGTTGTGCAGCGCGGAGTAGGGCGCGACCACGGGCACGGCGAACAGCAGCTCGTCCTCGGGCACCGGGCAGCCCGTCAGCTGGTCCAGGATTAGCAACATGTTCCCGTGTCTTACTTGTAGTTGTGCAGCGCGGAGTAGGGCGCGACCACGGGCACGGCGAACAGCAGCTCGTCCTCGGGCACCGGGCAGCCCGTCAGCTGGTCCAGGATTAGCAACATGTTCCCGTGTCTTACTTGTAGTTGTGCAGCGCGGAGTAGGGCGCGACCACGGGCACGGCGAACAGCAGCTCGTCCTCGGGCACCGGGCAGCCCGTCAGCTGGTCCAGGATTAGCAACATGTTCCCGTGTCTTACTTGTAGTTGTGCAGCGCGGAGTAGGGCGCGACCACGGGCACGGCGAACAGCAGCTCGTCCTCGGGCACCGGGCAGCCCGTCAGCTGGTCCAGGATTAGCAACATGTTCCCGTGTCTTACTTGTAGTTGTGCAGCGCGGAGTAGGGCGCGACCACGGGCACGGCGAACAGCAGCTCGTCCTCGGGCACCGGGCAGCCCGTCAGCTGGTCCAGGATTAGCAACATGTTCCCGTGTCTTACTTGTAGTTGTGCAGCGCGGAGTAGGGCGCGACCACGGGCACGGCGAACAGCAGCTCGTCCTCGGGCACCGGGCAGCCCGTCAGCTGGTCCAGGATTAGCAACATGTTCCCGTGTCTTACTTGTAGTTGTGCAGCGCGGAGTAGGGCGCGACCACGGGCACGGCGAACAGCAGCTCGTCCTCGGGCACCGGGCAGCCCGTCAGCTGGTCCAGGATTAGCAACATGTTCCCGTGTCTTACTTGTAGTTGTGCAGCGCGGAGTAGGGCGCGACCACGGGCACGGCGAACAGCAGCTCGTCCTCGGGCACCGGGCAGCCCGTCAGCTGGTCCAGGATTAGCAACATGTTCCCGTGTCTTACTTGTAGTTGTGCAGCGCGGAGTAGGGCGCGACCACGGGCACGGCGAACAGCAGCTCGTCCTCGGGCACCGGGCAGCCCGTCAGCTGGTCCAGGATTAGCAACATGTTCCCGTGTCTTACTTGTAGTTGTGCAGCGCGGAGTAGGGCGCGACCACGGGCACGGCGAACAGCAGCTCGTCCTCGGGCACCGGGCAGCCCGTCAGCTGGTCCAGGATTAGCAACATGTTCCCGTGTCTTACTTGTAGTTGTGCAGCGCGGAGTAGGGCGCGACCACGGGCACGGCGAACAGCAGCTCGTCCTCGGGCACCGGGCAGCCCGTCAGCTGGTCCAGGATTAGCAACATGTTCCCGTGTCTTACTTGTAGTTGTGCAGCGCGGAGTAGGGCGCGACCACGGGCACGGCGAACAGCAGCTCGTCCTCGGGCACCGGGCAGCCCGTCAGCTGGTCCAGGATTAGCAACATGTTCCCGTGTCTTACTTGTAGTTGTGCAGCGCGGAGTAGGGCGCGACCACGGGCACGGCGAACAGCAGCTCGTCCTCGGGCACCGGGCAGCCCGTCAGCTGGTCCAGGATTAGCAACATGTTCCCGTGTCTTACTTGTAGTTGTGCAGCGCGGAGTAGGGCGCGACCACGGGCACGGCGAACAGCAGCTCGTCCTCGGGCACCGGGCAGCCCGTCAGCTGGTCCAGGATTAGCAACATGTTCCCGTGTCTTACTTGTAGTTGTGCAGCGCGGAGTAGGGCGCGACCACGGGCACGGCGAACAGCAGCTCGTCCTCGGGCACCGGGCAGCCCGTCAGCTGGTCCAGGATTAGCAACATGTTCCCGTGTCTTACTTGTAGTTGTGCAGCGCGGAGTAGGGCGCGACCACGGGCACGGCGAACAGCAGCTCGTCCTCGGGCACCGGGCAGCCCGTCAGCTGGTCCAGGATTAGCAACATGTTCCCGTGTCTTACTTGTAGTTGTGCAGCGCGGAGTAGGGCGCGACCACGGGCACGGCGAACAGCAGCTCGTCCTCGGGCACCGGGCAGCCCGTCAGCTGGTCCAGGATTAGCAACATGTTCCCGTGTCTTACTTGTAGTTGTGCAGCGCGGAGTAGGGCGCGACCACGGGCACGGCGAACAGCAGCTCGTCCTCGGGCACCGGGCAGCCCGTCAGCTGGTCCAGGATTAGCAACATGTTCCCGTGTCTTACTTGTAGTTGTGCAGCGCGGAGTAGGGCGCGACCACGGGCACGGCGAACAGCAGCTCGTCCTCGGGCACCGGGCAGCCCGTCAGCTGGTCCAGGATTAGCAACATGTTCCCGTGTCTTACTTGTAGTTGTGCAGCGCGGAGTAGGGCGCGACCACGGGCACGGCGAACAGCAGCTCGTCCTCGGGCACCGGGCAGCCCGTCAGCTGGTCCAGGATTAGCAACATGTTCCCGTGTCTTACTTGTAGTTGTGCAGCGCGGAGTAGGGCGCGACCACGGGCACGGCGAACAGCAGCTCGTCCTCGGGCACCGGGCAGCCCGTCAGCTGGTCCAGGATTAGCAACATGTTCCCGTGTCTTACTTGTAGTTGTGCAGCGCGGAGTAGGGCGCGACCACGGGCACGGCGAACAGCAGCTCGTCCTCGGGCACCGGGCAGCCCGTCAGCTGGTCCAGGATTAGCAACATGTTCCCGTGTCTTACTTGTAGTTGTGCAGCGCGGAGTAGGGCGCGACCACGGGCACGGCGAACAGCAGCTCGTCCTCGGGCACCGGGCAGCCCGTCAGCTGGTCCAGGATTAGCAACATGTTCCCGTGTCTTACTTGTAGTTGTGCAGCGCGGAGTAGGGCGCGACCACGGGCACGGCGAACAGCAGCTCGTCCTCGGGCACCGGGCAGCCCGTCAGCTGGTCCAGGATTAGCAACATGTTCCCGTGTCTTACTTGTAGTTGTGCAGCGCGGAGTAGGGCGCGACCACGGGCACGGCGAACAGCAGCTCGTCCTCGGGCACCGGGCAGCCCGTCAGCTGGTCCAGGATTAGCAACATGTTCCCGTGTCTTACTTGTAGTTGTGCAGCGCGGAGTAGGGCGCGACCACGGGCACGGCGAACAGCAGCTCGTCCTCGGGCACCGGGCAGCCCGTCAGCTGGTCCAGGATTAGCAACATGTTCCCGTGTCTTACTTGTAGTTGTGCAGCGCGGAGTAGGGCGCGACCACGGGCACGGCGAACAGCAGCTCGTCCTCGGGCACCGGGCAGCCCGTCAGCTGGTCCAGGATTAGCAACATGTTCCCGTGTCTTACTTGTAGTTGTGCAGCGCGGAGTAGGGCGCGACCACGGGCACGGCGAACAGCAGCTCGTCCTCGGGCACCGGGCAGCCCGTCAGCTGGTCCAGGATTAGCAACATGTTCCCGTGTCTTACTTGTAGTTGTGCAGCGCGGAGTAGGGCGCGACCACGGGCACGGCGAACAGCAGCTCGTCCTCGGGCACCGGGCAGCCCGTCAGCTGGTCCAGGATTAGCAACATGTTCCCGTGTCTTACTTGTAGTTGTGCAGCGCGGAGTAGGGCGCGACCACGGGCACGGCGAACAGCAGCTCGTCCTCGGGCACCGGGCAGCCCGTCAGCTGGTCCAGGATTAGCAACATGTTCCCGTGTCTTACTTGTAGTTGTGCAGCGCGGAGTAGGGCGCGACCACGGGCACGGCGAACAGCAGCTCGTCCTCGGGCACCGGGCAGCCCGTCAGCTGGTCCAGGATTAGCAACATGTTCCCGTGTCTTACTTGTAGTTGTGCAGCGCGGAGTAGGGCGCGACCACGGGCACGGCGAACAGCAGCTCGTCCTCGGGCACCGGGCAGCCCGTCAGCTGGTCCAGGATTAGCAACATGTTCCCGTGTCTTACTTGTAGTTGTGCAGCGCGGAGTAGGGCGCGACCACGGGCACGGCGAACAGCAGCTCGTCCTCGGGCACCGGGCAGCCCGTCAGCTGGTCCAGGATTAGCAACATGTTCCCGTGTCTTACTTGTAGTTGTGCAGCGCGGAGTAGGGCGCGACCACGGGCACGGCGAACAGCAGCTCGTCCTCGGGCACCGGGCAGCCCGTCAGCTGGTCCAGGATCTCAACGTCCACGTTTTGCTGCTCCGGCTAAAAAACAATTTGCTTTGATGAAAAACCCCCGAATTTTTCATTTCAAAGTTCAATATCTCAAAAAGGGCCGAACCGATTTTGTTGAAACGTAGCTGAGAACCATCGCGATCACGTCAGCTTTCGGACAAAAAAATCGCATTAAAATCGGTCCATTCGCTTCGGAGCTACGATGCCACAGACAGGTCTAACTTATGACACCCCTCTTTTTGCGTCGGGGGTTTAAAAATCATTACATTCATTCTGTTGCTGAGCTGCAAGCTACCATACTGTATAGCAACATGGCCTAGAGATATGGTGGTTAGCCAGACTGATCAATGGGGCCTGCCCAGAACTGGGTAATTATAACGAGGCACTGCAGTGCATCCGGAATGTTCGCTAAGGCGCGAACGGATGACTTTTTTGCCATTATGCGAAAAAGAGTAGGGTCATTGCTGCGGGTGCGCGGCAGCGACGATTACATGTTTGGTACAAGCTTTTATTGCCGACTGTACTTTTGTACCATACTTGTATACCATGATGATGATGTACATCATGATGACTACTCATTGAGACGATTCTGACGAGCCCAAACACACCGGGGTTACGGCGGTTAAATACTGAATTCCCATGGCAACCTTCTGTCTCCATCATCAGATCAGCTCGACGGTACACCCAGCGTCAAATACTCTGTAGCAGTGAAAGTTGCCAAATTGTTCAGTACACCATAATAAATATATGGTGCATCTTAATAGGATATTGGAACTCAATTGTATATTGAAAGCTTGAAGTGGTTGAACGTTTATAATATCAAGTGCTTACATCAACATGCGGGCATTATGAACAGTGTTCTCTTGCGAGGCGATTTTGTAAATGACCATTAATCGATTGTGAAATTGTGTTTGTATGATATTTTGCATATTGTGCAAGGTTTTCTACAGAGGGGTAAGTTACTGAAAGGCTACTCCAGTTATGTATGCTCTAAGGATACCAGTAACCAACCTCAGCGTCGGCCTCTGGTTCCTCTGGCTCCTCGTCCTCGGCCTCCAGGATCTGCGGCGCCGGCTGCGGGATCTTCGGCCCCTTCGACTTGACCGGTTTGCCGCTCTTGGCCGCTGCCTTCTTTTGGCTCTTCTTCGTGTCTTTAAGGGTGTTTGCCGACTGTGGACAAAACATCATTATCATATAATAATTTACTTTAAAATAGTATTTTATACAATCGTCACACAATGAGGGATCCAGATCAGTGCGAGTGGAGCGCGCAGCTTCAATATTTCATTCAACCAATCACAGAGCAGTACAGCAGTATTGTTGCGGCGCGTGGCCAACTAGATTTTGTGGTCACAAGCCTATTCCAGACACACCAGACATTCCCGGTCTGCTCCGCTGGTGAGCGCTACGACATATATAATGTTTGTATTTACGTATGTTCCACTGTGGCGTTTAAAATACTGAAACGATTTTGATAAACGGGGTGTCAATCGATTCGAAATTATTTTTCGGGTGACATAGGCTACCTTTTGTATGAAAAAGAAAAATATGATCTGTCACATTTGTTGACGACCGAATAGCCTAGTGGTTAGAGAACCTGACTATGAAGCTTGAGGTCCCGGGTTCGATCCGCGGTCGGGCAGATATTTGTATAATGAGTACGAATGTTTGTGCTCGAGTCTTGGATGTTCACCTAATATCTATTTAAGTATGTATTTATCTATATAAGTATGTTTATCCGTTGTCTAGTACCCATAGTACAGGCACTGCCTAGTTTGGAACTAGATCAATTAGGATTGTTCATTTTTTTTCTTAAGTGCTATTTCGAAAACCATTTCGAGATATGAGGTATTCAAACAGTTTCCGACATTTACTTCATCAAAATAATGGATGATTAAAGATATTTCAGCATATATACGTGTGACCTTTGTTTGACCTTCTGTGGACCTCCCTCGTGGCTGAATCAGAAAAGACTTTGGTCATTAAAAAATAAACACTTATCGAACCTGTGGTATTTTCCGTCACTGTCAAGCTTCTGTCAAGTCTATAAATAAACTGACTTTAAATATCGTTATTTGTGATTAATTTAATCATAATGGAAGACATGGAAAATTACATGAAATGTTATTAACCAACGTGTAAAAACGACTCCAAAAATTGCTCGAAAACGATAATTCGCATCCGGGAAGACTTGCGTGAAAGGTGTGGTCGTGAAGCCAACGTGGAGTATTATCAGTGTTATACACAATATTGCTGCGAGGATCACTTCGAAGTAAGTATAAAAAAACCACATGCATTCAATATTCAATTCATTCAGTTTTAAAAATATAAATTTTATAAATACAAAAAGGATATCTACTAGACTCATTAGACTAAAAGCTAGCTTTACGGGCAGGTTCAGTAACAGAGTATTACACGCCTGTGTTATGTATGTGCGCGATTTTGATTGATGGGACAAATCAATGGGACCACGAGGGAGACTTGTTTCTTGTAGTCCCATTAAGTTCTATTGAAATGCACTTAAACATCCTGTATATGTATGTGCGCTCCCACTTTTCTTCCAACACTAGGTAGGATATGTTCGTTAGGTGTATGATATCCTGGTATTTCAATAGTTTTTTTGCTCTGTTTGCCCTTCGGGCATCTAAGGATGCCTAACGAACCTAACCTACCTATCTTTACAACATATATGTGCAATTTATATTATATACAGGAAGTGAAATGTTATTAATGGGACCACGAGAAACAAGCCTCCCTCATGGTCCCATTGATTTGTCCCGTCGATGGGGCCCCATTGATGGAACGAGAAAACGGTGTGTATGTGCCCTCAAAAGGGGTAAGCAGAGCATGTGACAGTATTTACACACATATTTAAGATTTCCCTAATATATTTTTTTCTTAGCTTATTTACATAACTTTTCATATTTAATTGTTCATATTGCAGCCTGAACAAGATGGTCAAGATGTGACAAACAGCAACTTTAAATCTGTGAAAAAAACAACCGACATTTAAACCTACAGCGAAGCTAAGAAATGTTGGAGCTACTTTACAGGAAGAGAATATCTAATGTTGAAAATAAAACATGTTATTTAATTCAGAGCACTTTTTATTAATTTTGTAAATATATAAGATAAGATGAGCTTTTATTTCCTTATTACAGAGTTTTTGACCATATTTTATGCACTATTTTAAAAATAAAGTTTTATATTGTTTGTTTTTATTATTTTTCACTAATATTTCACTTTCCTATTCACTATTCTTAAAATATTCTTCTTCTTCCGCATAAGGACCGCCTAAAGCGGTGAAAGCCTCCTCCAAAGCTTTTCTTCCCCAATAGCATACCGCTGTCTTTTTGATATCATCACTCCATCTTGAGAGTGGTCTTCCTTTTCTTCATGTGCTGTCCATGGGGTACCATTCTGTTGCTGTCTTTGACCACCTTTCGTCTTTAACTCTTAGTGTATGCCCTGCCCATTTCCATTTGAGTCGCAGCGCTTGTTTGACTACATCTGTGGCATTGGTTATTTTTCTGATTGACTTGTTTTTTACTCTATCTCTAAGTTTCAATCCCAGATAGCTTCTCTCCATACCTTCAGTTTGTACAGCGTTTTTTTGGTTAGGGGCCAGGTTTGGCATGCATAAGTGAGACATGGGAGTAGGCAGGTGTTCATGGGTTTAGTTTTCAATTTAGTAGGCATTTTACTTTTGAAAATTTCCTTCAGGGACCAATACTTACTCCATGTGAGTTTTATTCATCTATCAACTTCTTTTTCAGTGCTTGATTTAAAGGAAATTAAGTGACCTAAATAAATGTAGTCTTCAACATATTCTACCGGTGAAGAATCTAGCATGATCTGTATAGGCTGTTTGTCATTACTTTTGTTTTGTCTTCGTTTACATGTAATCCCACTTTTTTGCTTTGAGTTGCTACTTAGTGACTATATATATAGGTTTCCCAAAACTGTTCCGCATGCTTAATGATGTTATTTATGTAACATGCATCAAAAGTTTCCCATACTAAGATAACATTCCTTGTTACTTCAAAACATGGGTCAGCAACACAAAACAGAGGCTTTTTCTTAGCACATGCAAGCATGTGGCATTGTATTTGGGTTTTAAATTTATTGCAGAAATTTCAGAATGAGAAATGAACACGTTTAAAATTACAATGATGACATTGACAGATGTCTACAAACCATCGATTGACATTTAAAACCTTTTTCTTTTATATTGGGCGTGTGCTATACATAGATTCAGCCACTACATGTAATTTACGAGAAGTCGTATCTCATATTTTCAAAAAATTATAAAAAATAAACGAAGCGACGAATTGCAAAAATGTTGAAATTAGTTTCTTGAATTACTCTATATTTTCGAAAAATAAAATAAAAATGTGGGGTTAAAAAAAATGAACAATCCTAATTAGTATGAATTGTCCCACTATATTTATTTATATTTATATACATACAAATAACTCACCGACTTTGAAAAAATCTTTTGCTATCATAGCGTGTGGGGGATCAAATGAAAGAGGAGAAAATTTCGAGTTCAAATATATAAAAATATATTCATAGCTACTTTTCTGTAGTCGGCATACAGTTTTAACTTTTTCTGCTTGTTCTTTATAGGTAAGTATAAAGTACTGTACCTGCAGTAGCCCCATCCTCAGCTCGCGATCTTGTTCATCCTGGTCCTTATACTTCTCCTTAATCTTCTTGAGCTTGCTGCGCTGCCCGCGCTTAATGGCCGGCTCCTTCTTCTCCTCTCTCTTCTCTTCTTTTTTCTGTTCATTGTTCTTCTTGCCGGGCTTCTTTGGTAGGGACGGGAATGATAGGGGCTTGTCGTCGCCTGGTAAAATAAATTTTGTTAGCTCTTTTTAAACGACTTCAAAAAGGAGTTTCTCAATTCGATTGCATTAAAAAAAATGTTTGTTACCTCAGAACTTTGTCATTTAACCGATACGTATAATTTTATTTTAATTTGAAAGTATATGATTCCAGGTTGGTCCCATTGTTATCAAAACTGCAGTTGGATGATGGGAACCATGAGGAATTGGTGGAACTCCTCAAATATAGAAGGGACGCATGTAGTAATTTCGGTATTTTCTATTATAACTAGCGTATTTACACCCGAAAATCACAATTTGGTGAAGTGGAACTGATGATGAAGACTACAGATGACTTATTATGGAACTCGTACTTAAAACTGTAAAAGTACGTTCCCTACTGATTTTGACATAATTCCGTTGAAATAGCAACTAATGAAGTCCTAAATGTCAAGTGTGGCAATTAGACGGAACTGCTCAAATATTATCGGCCGACATGCAATGATATGGTTTTCGTTTGTAATAATCAACGTATTTACTCTCGGAAAGCAGTCCATGTAGTAAAGTAGAAAGGAAATATGGAAATGATCATTTGGCTTGGAGGAGTACTAAATTGAAGTCGGTTAAAACTTTGTGAACGGATTACGATGACTTTTTTTTGGTTAGCTTAATGGGATGTGCTTCAATGAAATACTCACTTTTGTCTGACATTTCTGATATGGTTCGTGTTTTCGATTGCATTGTAACTTCTCCGGTGCCATGATCGACCTGCGATAGAAAATTAATGTTTACCTGCTTACATCAACACATTAAAAGCTATTATTTACTTCAGTTAGAGCAAAAGACCCATGAGATTTTAGACATTTTATTGTATGCACGCGGGAATGGTCCACATACACCCCTGATCTAAAGTTTCTTCATCCATTTCTTGAGATAAAACATTTATATTAATCGCAATAAAACAAGTCCCACTACCGTATACATATTTATGTGCTGTATTCATATTCATTTATTGATAATATGCTTAATGCAAAAATAAATTACATGTCAATGTATAACAATATATTTAAAAAAATAAGTTACCTACTAACGGTAACTAATAAGTTCAGTCCATCATAAAACTTCCATGGGAAATTATACTAGCTATAATTTAATGTTTAAAAATTCGTCAATACTATACAATGTGTGCTCGAGAAGCCAAGCCTTTAGTTTTGTTTTGAAACATTGCAGTGAGGGGGCCGAGGTGATTTCTACCGGTATCTTTTTTTTTTAATAATATATAGTCGGTCCCATTCCGTGAGTCAATTTATCAGACTTCGCCAGCCTGGGAGGAGTCTATTAGGGTCTCGCAGCGAGCGGTTCGACTCTGCGCGTTTTTTGTAGTCGCATAAACGTGTGTGTGTGTAAATTGCAATCTGTGCAAAGATTGTTGCTGGCAAAGTTAATATGCCTAATTCTTCCCGTTTACCTTAATATGCGTGTCCGGGAACGCCTCATCGTCGCTCTCCGTGTCTTCTTCAATATCGTCTAAAGTCGGCTTTTCACTTAGTGTTACTTTCTCTTTCTCACAACTCTTCTCCTGTGATTTCTCTTCCTCGTCTGATGCTTCTGTAAGTAAATCAGAATTTTTATGATACTTAAGTGACTACTTAGTAACTTTTGGGGTAGTTGCATAGTAAATTTCTACTATTAAACATACAATGTGAACTTATAAAAAGGACTCTGACCACGTTTTTTTTGGTGCATCCTACCGACTGCGCCAGTTACAAACATTTCTTAAGAACCTCTATGTGTTCTGGCTCGACAATCTCTTTAAGTTGTGACCCGTTTCACAAAGCCACGAGTTGCAATTTTACAAGTCTGAACTGGCAACACTGAGGCGCGTGCGCATAATAAATAGAAATAGAAAAATATTTATTGCCACAAAAGAACCTTAAATATACAAGTAGGTACTGACACTGACACTGGCAACGATATTGACAGTTGCAGCAGCAGCTATATTTGTCATTACCAGTGTCAGATTACCACAGATATTTAATAATTTTTTTTGTAATCGGACCGATCAAGGAAAGTGCCGTCCCTGACCCAAAACGTAAGTGAGGAAACTGTTTATATTTTTCAAAAATAATTGACGCAGCTGAAAAATCTGAAACTTTTTTCTGGTGCTAAGGAAGGTTATTCCTATCACCAAAAAAATATTTCATCCATTCTCCATTACACAAATTAATTTTTAACCTTACCGTCGTCAGACACGGCGATTTCCTCGTCTTGGTCATCTTGGAGCGCCGTAGTGGCTTCAGAGACAACTGACGCGGCATCAGACTCATCCTCGGGGACCACAGACTTGCGCTCGCCTTTGTGTCGCTCTATGCAGCTGTCTTCCAGCTAAATATACGTATAAAAATAATATGCATTTAATTGCATGGCAACCAGGAATTAAGGCCGATTTACACGATGCAACAACTCGTATGCGATTTTCATTTCAATGCGGGGCCGCGAGCTACCGAAATACGATGAATTCAATCAAACCTTGCAATGTAATAAAACTCGCATGCGAGATGTTGCACCATGTAAATCAGCTCTAAATAAATAATATAAGGCTCGTCCACAAAGAAAAGTAGCCATCAAAAACTAAGTCTCCCCCTGTCATACAGTAGTTCAAACCGCAATTAGGTAGCCAACTGAGTATTCTTTTTTATGTGTGTGTTTTTCCTTAAAAGTTGTAAAATCCTACATCATACCAGTTAAAGCTTAAAGTTAAAATAATTGCATAGAAATGTGTCTACTTCTGGGATGGTTTAAAACAATTTATGACCTGCATACGGTAATTAAGAGTCTGGAAAAATATACGCGGAACATTATAGCATCGATAATCTATTTGAGTAAAGGAAAAAAAGAACCTCTATGACCGAAACGTGAAAATTACAAAATCTAAGTACAATTCAGAGATTTCGAAAGTTAGCCCAAAAATGGAAAGCAGTAGACATAAATATCCGTAACGATAAGTGAAAAGATCTTCTTTTTAATTAAATTCTTTGTAAAATGTCATTTTATATTGGAAACCTGAATTATACAACAGTGGCTACTTTTTTTCGTGAATATGCCGTAATCAAGGTGGTCATTGACTGTAATACTGTTGTATAACATTGAAGTTGTTCTAGCGATTGCTTTCAGATTGATTGCGGTGAGCCACACATATCTCAATCCGACTTTGTCAAGGCGTCAAAGTGTATTTTTAGATATTTTAAGAGTGAAGTGATTTTTTTTTTTGACGTGATAACGTCTTATAAATCGATGAACGCCGGCTGCACGCACGAAAAACCGGCCAAGTGCGAGTCGGACTCGCGCACGAAGGGTTCCGTACCATTATCTATAAAAACGGCAAAAAAATAATGTCTGTTGTATGGGAGCCCCAGTCCGACTCGCACTTGGCCGGTTTTTTAGTATTTTTTGTTATACAGAAAATACATAATCTGTGAAAATTTTAACTCTCTAGCTATCACGGTTCTTGAGATACAGCCTGGTGACAGCACCAATCTGTCGCCAGAACCGCTACCCATTGACGATGGAAAATTGCCACTTGGAAAACGTTGATTCAATAACCAGTCAATTGTAGCTCACCTGGTTTTGTACCCTTGTGTACCTTTCAACGGCCAAGTCACACAACATTAACTATAATAATAAAGAAATCGTAGTAAGGAACCTTAGACTTGGCACGACTTTGCCTAGATTTCATTACTTTTTAGAGATAAACAAGCAGCTCCATCGAGACTTGGCTAGTTTTTTACAGATTTTTTTTGGTGGGATTTTCCTTTTTTTTTTAGAAACGTGGGCATATTGATTTATTTTTGAAGCGGCCCACCTAGTTGAATATTTTTTGTAAAGGCGGTATTTCGATCTCTAATAGTTTGGTTGGGCTCTTGTGTTTTCTGAACCAGAGTCACCAGGTACTCCAGATCTTCGATTATCCTAGTTTTTATAGTTTTCCCTTTATGTGGCCATTAAACCCTAACTCTGTACCAAATTTCAGCTCTCTACTTTATGGGAAGTACTAGTTCTATTCTGATGATCATGAGTGAGTGAGTGAGTGTCATAAATACGAAACTTTGTTTTCGCTTAACTTCGGAACTAAATGACATACAGACTAAAAAAATTGGATTTTCAGTATGTGATTATAGCTTACTGGATGACGAAAATTTCTGCGTTCTGGTCTTATCCAGAGATTCTCAAATAGGGGCCTGAAAATGCGACGAAATGGTTCCAGTAAAGGATGGTACGGCAGTGTTTGCTTCGCGCTCGACTTGGCGGGTGCACTGCCGTGCCCCCCGATGTTTGAAAACCATGAAAACTAAAATCAATATATCTGCTCGTCTACTTACCCGGAACAGAAAGCTGAAGCCCAACTGCAGGTGTTGCGGCAGCAAGTAGTTCTTCTTGCCTCTGATCATGAAGGACCCCGTCGTCAAGTACTCCCCCGTCGGCGCCGACTTGGAGACTTGGTGCGCGTGCACCCACCACGCGCTCGTGAGGACCTTCGCCTCCCATGCAACACTACGGACGATTACAAGGTTATGCACACAGAACACTAAATACCATAGAAAGGCGATGTGGGCGTGGCACGCGCGCTGCTACTTTGAGCGTGCGTTCAAAGCTTTCGCGCCAACGTCAGCTGCACGGCTATCACAAGACGGCGCGCGAGCTCTCTCGATTTTTCTCGCACTATACCTCTCTTTCTAAGTTTTCTAATAATAGAGAGACGGATAGTGCGAGAAAAATCGAGACAGCTCGCGCGCCATCTTGTGATAGCCGTGCTGATCGGCGTGCAGTCGCTCACACAGTTGTAGGCGACGTGGAGGGGATGAGGCGACACCGCTCCCGATAGAAACCGCGCTTGATTGATACCCTTTTATAGTATTTAGTGTTCTGTGGTTATGTCTGCCATGTCACTTTTTCACTCAGCTGCTCAAAGGTTAGCTGGAAGAGATCCCTTAAAATAAGTTCGCTTTTGTAGAAATGTTTTTTTATTCCATCTTCTGCTATGTACAGTCGACGCCAAAAATACGTTTACACTTTTGCACCTTATTCCATTGCAATAAGGCGAATAGTGTAAACGTATTTTTGGCGTCGACCGTACAGTAAGGGAAATGTATTCACGTACCACCGTAGAACCCTATCGCAATAAGGTGACATATCACTTGAGTTTGAGTGACGGCCTTCGGCGTCGGGCTTCTAATAGACTCTCGTTCGTAATTCACACCGTACTTGTAACACAATGTACTACTTCATCACACTTGCTCGAAAATGGTGTTATTATACGCAAGCGTACTGAGCTGTAATGGGCTATATTACGCCCATGGGCGTTATGGTTTTTTTTTTAAATAATAGAACCCTCTGATTGGCTTAAGCAAATCTGGTTGCTGTGTGATTGGTTGAATAAAAAAATCTAGTTGGTCACGACGCCCCGCCCCGCGAGAATACTGCTCTGTGATTGGTTGAAATATTGAACTGCGCGCTCTACTAGCACTGATCTGGAAGTGAAGTTGTCAATTTTTGATTGGTGCTGCTGTATGAAACTTACATTTTTCTGTCTTTTGTTGTTATTTATTTCCTCGCAAATGTGATGAAAAACATTGTGTATAACACGGGCGTAAGAATATTGCAAACTCGAGTCATCAAAAGATCTGATACACTCTCGTTAGCAATATTCCACTTACGGCCCTCGTTAAACAATGTACTATTACAGCTGTATCTATCTGTTGTCCATATCACCTGTAAGCCACGGCGGCCTGGCCCGCCTCCGCTAGCGTCTTGGGCGGCACGGGGCCCCCCGGGTTCTTGATGATGACGGACGAGGCGCCGGACACCTCGGCGTGCACGTATATGTCGGCGGAGCGCATGTAGCGCTTCACTAGCAGCTCGTTCTGCTGCTGGTCGCGGCCGCCGATCACCTGCGGACGATAGGAGCGTCATTATTTATTCAAACAAGGTGCGTACGCATTAGAGCAGCCTCGGGTTGAGGCACGCACGGCGCCTATTTTGCTCTAATTCGTACGCGCTCACGCGCTGTGCGCGAGCAGCGCGCGGAGCCCCCGGAGCCGGGCGACTGACCGTGCTCAAAGGCGCCTCAGTGTGCTGCCTCGCGGCACTTGGACGTGTATCCGAGCGTGCCTTGGACAGAGCGACAAAATCGCGTACGAATTTGAGCAAGTGGCTGAGCCGTGCGTGTGCAATAGTTTGCTAGTAAATTTGGAACAATTATTGATACAAATACATGAAAAGCAAAAGGTGTTATGGGTCCCGAAATCAATCAGCTGTCATCGTGTCGACACCGTTTTGAATGTCGGCTCACCGCGACAGGCTGCCTCGCCCGCGCATGTTTATGTGGAACTATTTGACGCGCGAGCAGCTCGCCGCGCGGGGCGAGCATGCCTCAGGCTGAGCCGCTCAAATTCGTACGCAGCTTTACAGTTACAAAACGAATGCACTGTAAAGCTTGTCTGGTGCTGCTAATAGCATTTGAGAGCCTAATTGTTTTATACAAGCCCTAAAATATGGATATAAACCAGAAAAGTTTTCAAAAAAGTTAAGAGTTTCGGGAACTCACCAAGTAATTATCGGTGGATATGAACCAGAAGAACTTCTCGAACCAGTATGTCTTCCTGGCCTTGCTGATGCTGCTGATGGTCTGCGCTTCCTTGAGGGTCTGCTTGGTCTTCCGCTCGGCACTTTTCAGCGCTTTGTCTGCTGACTCTAGAGTTTTCTGTTGCTTTTTTGCCGCATTGCGTTTCATGTCGTAGTATCTGTACAATTGTAAATAATATACTAGTTATTGCTTGGTCTCCTTGCTTACCAGGACATAATACAAATAATAAATACATACATATTAGGGGACATTCTTACACAAACCGAACTAGGCCTATAGTAAGCTCAATAAGGCTTGTGTTATAGAGGGCGGGGCGGAGGGATGGCCGCTCTAGGCGCCAGATGCCAAGAGACGCCAAAAACGGGAAAAAATCAAGCGAACACAAAAAGACCGACAGCCAAACGGCGCCCAAATACTATCTCACTCCACCCGGATTGAGGGTTAATTACTCACTTCCTGGCGTTCGCGAAGGCGGTCAAAGACAGGTCGATGTCCACACACATGGGCGGCACTTCCTCCTCGTATGGGTCGGACAGCGACAGGGTGATGTGGTTGGTGTTGAGCTTGAGGTGCTTGATGCAGGAGGCTATTGGATCCTCGTTCTCTTTGGCGGTCTTCACGAGCTGCTGTATGTCCTCCCAGGACATCTGTGGAATGGGAAGGTGGGGCCCTGATCACAGAACACTAAATACTTTCAGAAGGGGTATCAAGCGCGGTTTCTATCGGGAGCGGTGTCGCCACCTCATCCCCTCCACGTCGCCTACAACTGTGTGAGCGACTGCACGGCGATCAGGTGACGTTGGCGCGAAAGCTTTGAGCGCATGCTCCAAGTAGTGGCGCGAGTGCCACGCCCACTTCGCCTTTCTATAGTATTTAGTGTTCTGTGGTTCTGAATTTATAATAACTACACTATATACCACAAGGTGGACTGATAACCTGGTAAAGGTCGCAGGAGTCCGCTGGATGCGGGTGGCGCAGGACCGGTCATTGTGGCACTCTTTGGGGGAGGCCTATGTCCAGCAGTGGACGTCTTTCAGCTGATATGATGATGACAATGATGATACTATGCCATCCGGATATCCGGAACCGCACGCTGCGCTCCAAGACCCAAATAGAAGATGTAGCTCAGAAGGCGGCCAAGTTAAAGTGGGACCTTTGCTCAGCAGTGGGACATAACGGGCTCGATATAATAATAATAATACTATGCCAACTGTTCTGGAGATAGCCGCCGCCAGCCTTGTTACCAACTATGCGTACAAGGCACCGGACTAGTGGGTCGATCACGTAACATTTCTTACGCGCGTTAGGTAGATTTAACTGTCATTTTTCCAAATAAAAAGTGACATTTAGATCTACCGGACGCGCGTACAATGCGTTACGTGATTGACCCCCTGATATACAACTGGCATTTGTTATTTATACACCCCTCTCTCTGTCTCTCCATTATCTATACTATATTTTATCATGGGAAATTCTGTAAGGTTGTATCTTTGTAGGTTTGTATTTAGGGGCTAGGTAATCTCCGAAACCACTGATCCGATTTCATAAATTCTTACACTTTTGTATAGAATTAACTTTTGCCTTTTGCAAGCGTAGCCTCGCGCGCAGCTTGTTCTTTAATTAACTCATCTAGTTGGCGACGGCGATGTCAGACATCATGCCTACTATACCGCTACTAAAAGCCTCTTTGCGAGCTATGGGTGCCTAGTACTTTCGCACAAAACATTTGAAATATTCATATCTTTTAAATGTTTGTCTGTTTCGTTTGTTGTTGTGAAAGTTTCCCAAGATATCCAAGGTAAACTCACCTGGTTGGCAATGGCGGCTTGCACTGCGAGCCGAGCTTGCTCGACGAGCGGCTCGTTGCGCGAGATGAGCTCGGCGGCGTGTCGGTCCGTGACCTGCAGTTCCTCTAACTCGTTGACTCGTTTTTCGTGGTCTTTGCGCACGTTTTGAAGCTTCTTCATCGCTTCTCGCTCCACATGGATAGTCTAGAGGGAGATGAAAGAGAATGTAATCTCATTGTACGACAGTTTACTGACATTTCCTAATTGTTTTTTTTCCTAATTGGTTAAAAGATGAGCAAAGCTAGTACATCAATGCATTGCATAAGTATTTTTAAACCAATTTTCATTAGGGACCTTGATGCATGCCTAGAATATTTTACCTGACTACTCTCAATTTAAATGAAATAGAGCTGAGAAGATAGCTATCACCCAAATACGAGTATGTCAAAACGTGGCCAAAAACATCACGTTATTTCTGGATTAGCAACACACACATGTTCAAACGCTAATCTAGAAATCACGTGCCGTCATCCGATAAAGAAAACTCTGGGACACCCCAGAGTTTTCCTTATCGGATTACCTTTAAATCGATCGTCTGCCCCTCAAACGCTGAAAATAATTGGCATATGAAACCCTGGTACATAACTTATAAAGTTTTACCTTTAAGTCGATCTTCTGTCCCTCCAACGCCGAATAGAACTCGTCGACAGCCCGGTCGAAAGTGTCGTACTCCGCGTAGGGCTGCGCCCTGTGCTGCGCGTACAGCATTGGATGGAACTCGACGTTGGTGAGGAAAAACGCCCCCTCGCCTTGCTGTGGACGCTCTTCCCTCTTCTGTGTTATGAAACCCTGGTACAATGGAGTTGGGAATTAGTTTTGAATATTCCTTCTCTATTAGAAGTCTATTAAAAAACACCAGACAAGTGCGAGTTCAACTCGCGTGGTGAGGGTTCCGTAGAATTGCTATGCTCTAGGCATCAGGCGCTCCATACAAAATACACAAAAATATTGGGAATTTTCCCGTTACTGTGAATACTCAAACTTCTTATAGGTTTTCCTGTAATATTTAACCATATTTTTTTCAGAATTTTAAGCTTAGTAGTTTTGGAGAGAAGGGGGGGGTCAATTTTCGTCTTTTTTCCTAAATTACTTCAAATCTGTTTTTGCTAAAATAATTTAAAAAAAAACTGAGATGCATACAATAACTACTTTCATTTGATATGTGATATGTCACACAATACAGTTTGTGAAACTTTTTTCTTTAATTTTCCAGTTTACCCCCCACAAGTTGCCCCCTCGTTCAGAATTCATTAATTTACTTTACGCGTCCATCTTTGGATCACCAACATTTGTTTACCAAATTTACATATGTTTACACCAAATTTCAACTCAATCGGTCCAGTAGTTTCGGAGCAAATCGGCTGTGACAGACGGACAGACAGACGCACGAGTGATCCTATAAACAGTATAAGGGTTCCGTTTTTTTCCTTTTGAAGTACGGAACCCTAAAAAATTGGTTCACATCTAACTCTCGTTGGGGTTCAGGATGGTGATCAACTGATCAATCAAATTCCAGTTTTAAAGTTAAGTGATATATGGTTGAAATTCGTTTAATTATAACGTACATTTTCCACTTTCTGACAACTTGTCTTTCCTAATCCCTAAGCCACACAAAAACGCATTGCAGAATTTGTTCATACTGATCAACCCAATCTCAACCTTAACACAAGCAACATGAGGTTGGATTTAATTTATTTGAGACTTACCCTATGACTACCTCTAAACCATTTCCAGTCTTAACTAAGGTGACATAAGGTTGCATTTCGTTTAATTACCTTTGCTACCTCTTGTCTGGCTGTCTCCATTAATTCATCAGCCAGTTTCACGGCTGCCACCAGTTTGTCTAAGTCACGTTCCACTGAGAAACCCTTTCCATCTGTGTTGAGCTTCATGTTGCCTGTCAGACCATTCTCTAATAGAACATGGTCGATTATCGCTGGACCGTATTCTGTGGTGCCAAAATATTCAGATTTAGCAGAGACATTAATTATTATAATTGACATTTGGAAGCGAACAATATTTCATACCATGACTTTGACATGTATACTTTTTAATCCGCGTCTGCAGCGATGTTTTTGTGGTTTTTACACGTCAAACATGTTTTTCTAACAATATTTATTTGCCAAAACTGACGGATAACATGTTTGATGTTTAAAACTTCGAAAACATTGGCGCGGCAGACCCGGCTTTACTGTAACAAGATTGGCAAAGTCGACTAAAAATGTAGAAAAGATAAAGTAAAAAAAATCCTGTCATGTCAGTCTTTATGATATTGACATAAGATTGAATTTTACCTGGCTAGTGGAATAGGTGCAGTTAGTATACCTATAGATTGATTTAATAATTATACAATTGTGAGCCCAAGCTAGCTTTTAATACCATAGCATGTTTTTAAACTTACCTAGGTTGGGGTTGAGTATTTTCTTGAGATTATCTCCAGGTTTGCTGTTGGCCAGGATTTTCTTCAAGCTCTCTGTGTCCGGCGGGTCGAAGTTAGACTTTGCCCTGTCTAGGGGATACTTTTCTTTTACTGCAAATCTGAATAAGAAATGCTGTTATTGTTTTGTTATTAGTGGGTTCGACCAATTTACGATAATTGAATAGTTCCATCCACTGGCAACATAGAGCCACTTCTGGCACGAGCTTGTGAAGGTACCAAGTAATACCAACAACAATTTGAGCCAGTGTAAAAAGAAATAATACTTCAATTCTTCTGATTCCTTCCTCTAATATCACATATTTAGTTTTACAGTAATATTAAGTTCATATAGATGCCCAAACCTGACTTTATCCCCCTCCACATGTGGCCGCAGCACATTGAGTATTGTCCACTCACAGTCAGTGAGCACTATGTTGCCTCTGTCATACAGCTCTAATATGACGTGGTAGGCCGCCTCACCGCTGCCGAACTGTAGGTCTATGATACGGTCAATACCGAGCTGGGTTAGCTTTTCTAGACGCTTGTTTTTGAGGTGTTTACGGAGCTGCCGAAAATAAGATATAATTATGAGTAACAGTGGAGCTGGAGATATTAATCTATGTATTAAATATTTGTTGCACAATAATAGGAAATGAAAACCAGCCAGGCCTTCCTCCTTTCATGCCTTTTTATTAGAAAGAGTTCTCCATTTTAACCCTTACTAAGGCAGCCTCGATATAGTGACCACATATGTTTCATTGTTGAACCTTGGTTTCCTTTTTGAAAATACAACTTGCTTTGAAAGGTATACATTCCATGGCTACAATTGATTCCTGCGACAGGCATGCCAATTTATGGGGCATGTTTAAGGGTTAATCATTTAGAAGTTGTTTTGCAACAAACTTAAAGTATTATATGCTTTGAATTCCTCAACTAACCTTCATAGTAAACCCTGAAGGTGCTACATTCTTAGGCCACTCAAACTGAGTGGTGTGAAACCGGTTTGCTGACTCCAGCAGTAGCACTGCCTTTTCCTCGGAGCGCTGCAACCGGATGAGGTACGATTTGTTGTCAATATCGTACACCTGGTTCACACGCATGCCCACCAGCCTGCACAAAAACACATCAACAATTCAATTCCAGTAGCTTATTTCAACCGGCAAATCGTAATTCCAAAGTTGAATGGCTTGAGAGTTGCATATACTATAAGTCGTGTATTAAAACTTGAGATTTTAGTGGAGTGTTTCATCGTAATTTCAGCAGAATGTGTTTTATTTCAAAACGAAGTTGAACATTAAGTGACGTGAAGATAACTTACTTTTGTAGCTCGGTGACCATGCATATTATATCATATGTATTGAAACGTGTCTTCATTTTGAGGGCAGATTACTTTATTCCGTAAATTAATAGCGCTATTTTTACGGATCTACGTTTTTTTGCAAAATTCACGTTCACAACACGTACATACATTCAATAGTTGTCAATGTCAATTGAATTTGAAGTTTTTGGGACGTATTTATATTTCTTGGTTACATGCAAGGCTTCTTCACAGATCTGTTTTGAAAACATAATTATAAAACGTTATAATATAATAGCTAGAAACTTCTCTAAAAATCAACCCCGCACACTAAAGAAAAATTGTTTTCTTTTGAACAAGTAGCCAGGTAAACAAAATCAACAGATTGAAGTATTTTCTTTTGTGTATAACTAGGCTTATGCTCAGGCGTTTTTTTAGTTGTAACCTATTACTTTCGTATCAAAGAAAAAAAAATCGGTTTGTTGTTCTGTCACGCACACGAGGTTATAAACTATTATTTTTTCTAAAATCTTAATAACAGCAAGAATTTTCTAAACCAAAACCAGCAAACAATAAAATGGGCACGGACGAAGCAAAATTAAAAGAGTTCAAGCTAAAACCGATGAAATGCGAGCTGAATTTTCTCAGTAAATCAGACGGCTCGGCTATTTTATCTCAAGGTGTGTTTTCCTTCTAATTAACTGATAACTTGGTTATTTCTAAGTGGAAATATATAGCTTGACTTATATACTGTGTTTTAGGCTCAACAGTAGTGTTAACTAGCGTCAATGGACCGCTGGAGGTGAAGATGTCGAGTCAGAGTATAGAGAAAACAACACTGGAGGTTCTGTTTAGCTGTAAAGGCGGAAAACCGTCCGTGAAAGACAGGTATTGTATAGTTACTATTCAGCTTAGTTAGTTACTCACGTCCGCAGGAATTGCCGCCTGAACGGAACCCTGCACGTATCCCCTGGGTAGTGCCAAACGAGTAAAAACTTGGCTGCCGTACCTCTTGTTAAATCAACCTCACGGCATGATAAACCGAGTGGCTTCTTTGAATATGATATACTTTATTTTGTAATAGCGACTTTGGTTTTTTTTGTATGTCATACTATTAAATAAATAGTTTAACTTAAGGACAAATATTATAATGGACAACTAGTATAGCAATCCCTTTATAGACCATTATTAGTTGCTTTTTCGGAAAGGAGTGGGTCTAGAAGAGAGAAACAATAGCTTTGAATAAAGTGTGATAGTTTTTACACCACACACAGTAGTTAATAAACTCGTAATAGTAAAAGTATAGTTTGCCTATCACATTTAGCATGCATAGTAAAAAAAAATAGCTTTTACTGTCATTTACTATTCATTTATGTTATTCTGTCACTATGCAATATATTTATTTATTTATTTATTACCATTAATATTAGCACTAACAGTTATACCTTACATGCTAATTGGTAAATTCATATTTATCATGCATGTTTAGAAAGTACAGTCGAGTTCTCCAATATCTATACAGACTACCTTTCAAAAATATCTACACATGCACCTTATGTCAGTAACAATAAAGACTGTGTATAGATATTTTTGAAAGGTTATCTGTATAGATATTGGAGAACTCGACTGTACCATGTCAAATGAATAATAATTATTGTTCAAAAGTCAATTTTTTTAGTGGAATCTGATGGAGATTCTTACAAAGAAATACAGAATGTCAATAAAAATAATAAAAAGTAAAATTATATAATATTAATAGGTCTAGGTTATTTAATAATACAGATTATGCAGTTATGGAGCTAGGAGTGACAAAATATGTCCAGTAAAATATTTGTGGACAATCATAAAAGTGTTACACTACACCTTTGGGTGTGCTGTAAAATTTTACAATATATAAAACATACACAACATATTTATACCACAAACTTTTGATTTAAAGTAATATATATGTATGTTTCACAAGTCCTTTAGGTGAATTAACACAATAATAAAATGTATTGTGATTATATAACAGATACAAAGAGAATGTGATCCGTCAGACCTGTGAAGAGTCAATCATGAGCAGCTTGTACCCGCGCACCGGCATCACGATCACAGTGCAGGAGCTGGAAGATTATGGCGGGGTGAGACCTTTTCGAGATATGATTTCAGTAACACACCACATTCCACAGCTAAAATAGGGCCGAGATAGTTAAATAGTACATTACTTACCTTGGGCGGTAAAACAACAAATGCCTCAGATTGCAGGGAGCCAAAGTCAAGGGCGATATATGCGAACTGTGGGTGATCACCGCCCGTGGTGAGTACACAGTTTTATGTCTCCCTGGCCAGGAAGTGGGATTTTCCGCAGCGGTAATTCCTACTTTATGGCCAGGTATGACGTAATAGTATATTGTTTAACGAGGGGCGTAAGTGGAATATTGCGAACAAGAGTCTATCAGAAGCCCGACTCCGAAGACGGAGGGCTTTTGATGACTCGAGTGAGCAAGGAGACATAGTTCCGGAGTTTCTTCGAAAAATTGTTGCAATATCCGTATTGTAACAATTTTTCGAAGAAGTCCGCTTCTAACATGCCTAGAAGATGGTCCATACAAAAAGGGGTTGAACGTGACAAGAAATCCCCACATTTGGTGATTTAACACCCATAAATCGCAGTTTTAAAAACCGGTCAAGGGCGAGTTCAACTGGCGTGGTGAGGGTTCCGTAAAATATTGAGAATTTTCCCGTTACTTTGAATACTCAAACTTCTTATAGGTTTTCCTGTAATCTTTAGGCAAGGAACTATTTTCCATTTTTTTTCAGAATTTTAAGCCTAGTAGTTTCGGAGATAAGGGGAAGAATGGTCAAAATTCGTATTTTTTCCTAAATTACTTCAAATCTGTTTTTGCTAAAATTATAATTTTTTTTTTATCTGTAATGCTTACAACAACCCCTTTCGTTTGATATGTCACACAATACAGTTTGCGAAACTTTTTTTTTTATATTCCAGTTTACCCCTCAAAAGTGGCCCCCTTGTTCAGAATTCATTAATGTACTTTACGCGTCCCTCTTTAGGTCACCAATTTACATATGTGTACCAAATTTCAACTCAATCGGTCCAGTAGTTTCGGAGCAAATCGGCTGTGACAGATGGACAGTACTACGCGGCGTCGTCACGAGTGATCCTATAAGGGTTCCGTTTTTTTCCTTTTGAAGTACGGAACCCTAAAAGTAACTCAGGAGACGTAACCATGGCAACTGACAGACAATAGTTGATCCACCCTTGTGTTGTCCCCCAGCTCCTATCGGCGTGCGTGAACAGCGTGTGCCTGGCGCTGATAAACTCCGGCGTGGGCATGCGGCACGTGTTCGCGGCGGTGCTGTGCTGCGTGGACGCGCGCGGGGAGGTGGTGCTGGAGCCGCCCGCGCAACTGTTGGACGACGCGCGCGCTGTGCTGAGCTTCGTGTTCGACGAGCGGGACAAGAGCCTCGTGACAGGTAACTAACACACTTGAAAAAAAATATTTTTTTTTTTCAGTTAAACAACCCTTGTTTTACAGTATTTTCTTCTGCCAAACTGCATTACAGTTTGTTGGCAGAGGGACTCCCTTACAACAAAATAGATGGGTAGGCTTAGCTATTAGCTAGTTACTTTATCTACATTTATTTATTTATTTATTTAAGACACATATAAGCTTACAGTATTGCACCAAAACGCTTACACGGTAACATTCAAATTAAAAAAATATAAATATTCACATAGTTATCTTGGAGCAACAAATATTCAAATTAATAATATCTATAGGTAACACAGTTAAGTATATTATTTAGTTAGAGTTTAAGGCGGACAAAGTGTTATTTGATACTGAATATAACGATACAGCTCACGTGATCACTTTACTTAGACTTTTCATCACACTTGCTCGTAAATGGTATTATTCCATGCCTGTATACAGAAGGACAATGGCTTAAATTGTTCCCGCCGGGAGTTATGGCGAGTTTTTATTCCCTAAGGGAGTAATGAGCTTGTGTGTGATCTGATTGACTTAAGCAAATCTAGTTGCTCCGTGGTTGGTTGAAAAAAAAAAACTAGTTGGCCAAGCGCCGCAAGAATACTGCTCTTTGATTGGTTGAAATATTGAAGCTGCGCGCTCCACTAGCACTGATCTGGAAGTGAAGTTGTCAATTTTTGATTGGTGCGGTTGTATGAAACTTAGATTTTACTGTCTTTTGTAGTTATTTATTTCCTCGCAAATGTGATGAAAAACATTGTGTACAACACGGGCATAAGAATGGGTGCGTAACGATGGCTATAAATATTTTTGATATAATATTACTCGCAATAACGCTCATCTGATATAATTCTCGAGTTCTATAACAACACTTAATATATTTGCATATGGTATAATTATCATTTTATATAACGATCATTTGATATAATAATATTTTGTATAACATACATTAAGTATAATGCATATTTGCTATATTGAACATTGGATATAACGCTCATTCCGTCTAATGTACAGTTGATATAATCAAGCCAGGGTAGCCAGAAAAAGAGGGGACGGGGGGCGAAGCCCCCCACAAAGGGGCTCGGGGGCAAAGCCCCCCCGCAGTAAAAAAAACACTCGCAACAATTGTACTATTGGGTGGGTTAGGTTAGGGTTCACTTGTGTCCCTTAGAGCGGAAATAGGCACCCCGCGAAGCGGGGTGACGTCGACACGCTGGCGGTTGGGTTAGGTTTACGTTAGGTTAGAACGGAAAAAAAGTAGTTTAGTAATTATACCGCTTGATCATTATACAATATGAGATGTATATCAAATAAGAATTATACTCTATGATGGTTATAAGAAATAAGCGTTATACCGAATGATAGTTATACTAAATAACAATATATATTTTGATATTATACCAAACGTTTATTATGTACAATGAATGATTCTACCCTTTGAAATTATATCAAAAAAGGTTATATCCAATGAAATTATATTATTTGTTTTTATACCGATCATTACACACCCCATAAGAATATTGCAAACTCGAGTCATCATAAGCCCTCCGCCTTCGGCGTCGGGCTTCTGATAGACTCTTGTATATATCTTGTATATTCCACTTACGCCCCTCGTTAAACAGTATACTATACTTACTTACTATGCTGCCTCAGCGACCTGAAGTGAACCATGGCCTCCGACTCCGACACTAGACACGCCCACTGTGCTCTGTCCTGGGCAGTTTGTCGCCAATGATAATTGGCTGTTTGGAGCTGGCAAAGGTCTTTTTGGTCATTATACTGCCCAAAAAAATATGTAAGCGGACTGGGCGAAGTGGGTGAGCCCCCTAGATTTTCAATATGATCTATGGACATGCGGGCAAACCACACCACAACGTTCTCAGTGAACCGTAAATAGAGGATTTAATAGATGGTGTCCTAGCCTATGCCCGAAAGGGACGATGGTAAATGAACCTTACTAAATTGAGAAGTATATTTACCGTTAGCTTTTCGGTGAAGGAAAACATCGTGAGGAAACCTGCATACATCTGAGAAGAAATTCAAAGAGGTATTTGAAGTCCCCAATCTGCACTGGGCCAGCGTGGGGACTACTGCCCGTTCCCTCTCATTCTTGACAGGAGGCCTGTGCCCAGCAGTGGCACGTATATAGGCTGATGATGATACTTTCTGCTCCAAAGTTCCGCCGCTCGTCGGTAGATGGCGTTAACGCAACAACAACAACTACGCAACAACATCAACAACAACAACGCGCCAACATTAACGCTACTGTAATATTTCAGGCTTCACTGACGGCAGTTACAGCGAGGACACGTACAGAGAGGCGATGGAGCGCTGCCGGTCGGCCAGCGACCTCGTGTTCGCCTACTATAGAGATATTGTTAGTAAATATTCTAATGTTATTGGATGATAGGTTAAAACAATGATGTAATATAAAAAAGAGGTAGATAGGTTATACGCGCTCGAATAATGGCATACTAAAATTGAGTCAATTGGCACAACTTGCCTCAGTTTCGAGTCGTCAATGGAAACGTTAGCTGTCAGATTTGGTGGCCATTTTTAAACGTGGAATTTCGTATAGACAACATATCTACCTATTTTTACCCGACTGCCGAAGGAAAGGAGGATTATGTTTTTCGAGCGTATGTATGTATGTATGCATGTGTGTATGTATTCTTTGGCACGCCCTGCAGCCTAAATAAACCGTTTGACGGATTTCGACAAATGAGGTGTCGTTGGATTCCTCTTAATCGTGGGAGTGACATAGGCTATAATATTAGCAAAAAATCAGTTGGGTTTTTTGAAAAATCTTTTAATTCCACATGTTTATATTACATCATTGGGTTAAAAGTAGACTTAGTTGCACTGATAGTTGTTAAGAGGGCGTTACAGTGCACACTAGCGCCACTGGCCGCAAAACCGGCCAAGTGCGAGTCGGACTCGCGCACGAAGGGTTCCGTACCATTATCTATAAAAATGGCAAAAGAATCATGTCTGTTGTATGGGAGCCACAGTCCGACTCGCACTTGGCCGGTTTTTTAGTATTTGTTGTTATAGGGGCAACAGAAATACATAATCTGTGAAAATTTCAACTCTCTAGCTATCACGGTTCTTGAGATACAGCCTGGTGACAGACAGACGGACGGACGGACAGACGGACAGCGAAGTCTTAGTAATAGGGTCGCGTTTATACCCGTTGGGTACGGAACCCTAAAAAAGGTGGCCACTACACACTGTATTTTGTATTTAAGTAAGTGTCTTACGTCCAAAGTTAAAACGGCCGTTTTTCTTTTGAGTTCATAGATCGACGAATCGAGCAACATAAAAACTAGTTTGATGTATTTACAAGGTACTACAGTGTGTAGTGGCCTCCTTTTTTAAATATCTATCGTTTAATTTAAATAATCACAATTATTTAACAGTGTCGCTAGTGAGCACTGTTACGCCCTCTTAAAAAGATCGATTCGTTGAAATGCAATGTCTCATGGTGACAATGTTTCGAATCAGGCATAGGTACAGTAAGGGAAATGTATTCACGTACCACCGTAGAACCCTATCGCAATAAGGTGACATATCACTCGAGTTTGAGTGACGGCGGCCTGTCAATTGTGACAGGGTTCTACGGTGGTACGTGAATACATTTCCCTTACCGTACCTACTGATATATTGAAATTCGGTATATTCGTAGTCTGCTAACTTAAATGATGTGGTATTCTAATTCAAGAACGATTGACTTATGTAAGACTCGCTTCCGCTCGCGACTTCGTCTGCGTGGACGCGGGATAAAAACTATCCCGTATTTTAATCCAGGCTATAAACTATCTTCGTGCAAAATTTCATCCAAATCTGTTGAGCCGTTTACGCGTGATCGAGTAACAAACATCAAAACTTTCGCATTTATAATATTACAAGCTGTTGTCCGCGTCTTCGTCCGCGTAGACCCGGGTCAAAAACTATCATATATATTAATCCAGGCTATAAATTATCTTCGTACAAAATTTCATCCAAATCGGTTCAGCCGTTTAAACGTGATTGAGTAACAAACATCCAAACATCTAAACTTTCGCATTTATAATATTAGTAGGATTTACCTTATGTATTTAGCTTATTTTCATAAAAATATATTGTGGTATTTTTTGCCGTGCAAAATAAAGTATTGTAGGTTACCTACTTACATTTTCATGCATTCAGGCATTTTTATATTATCATTCATGATTTTGTAAATTTTATTAATTAGACATCATGAGCAAAAAGAACATTGTCAAATATATTAAAGTAAGTAGATATTAAATAAAAACAAAGAACAAGCAACAACTTTTATTTCCCCGTAATTGTTGCCCTAAAATTTACAACCAATTATTGTGACGTATTTGATATGCATCACTAGAGGTCGCTTATTGCGGACAAAAATAATAGAATATAATTGAATGCCTTTGCGCCGCCGCCGCTACCGAATATACCGGCGAGGGACCCGACACGCGAGGCGGGGCACACCGGGAGGAGAAATGTAGGTGACTCGTTTGAGGGACGTATACACTCGACACCAAAAAAAAATTCAAGAATCGAATTCAATCGATCGATCTACCTAGTGCTGGCAGTATTTGCAAGTTTAACGTTGCCCTTACTTCAAGTCCTAGCTAACCCGCTTCAGTAGATGTCAAAGTCACAGGAGGAGTCGCATGATAATAAGTTAGTGGTATCCAGGTCCTAGAAGACTGGCTTTACCTAAATTTAATGATATCCAAGTCAAAGAAAACCCGTTGCCCGTTCCAATCCCGAGTCCCAAAAGATTCTATTCAACTTTTCAAGCCCTCCAAGAAGAAAAGAAGACTGGCTTCCTGCCCTGCTAGCATAACTTGACTCTCTACTCTTCTCGCGCGCGTGATAGATTATCTGTCACTTTTTGACAGCATTAATAAGAAAGTGACGCGCGCGAGTAGAGTCGAGAGTCAAGTTATGCTAGCAGGGCTGTGATATAAGTATTGAAGTCATAGAAAACCCAATGCTTAATATGCCACGACTAGGGCCTAGCAGAAAGTAATGATTTGGGAAGGAAACTTTCCTCTCCACAGAAATGTTATCCAGAAAAACGGATATTGCGACGTCGAAATTCACGAAACCTATAATTGTCCTCGCTTCCAATCCCCGTAAAATTTCAATCTGTTTCTCGTGCAAGCTTCATACGTGCGCGAAGCTGTGTTTAGTTAGACACGACCAATCTTCAAATCAATAAAGGGTTGGCAATGCGCTTGTCATGACTGTTTGCCAGCAGTGTTTAAAAAAAATCGGCCTTGAGTGAAAGTGACAAGCCGCCCTGTGTGTCCGCGCGCCAATGGCGGGAAAAAAGAGCAAGATGGCGACGCGATCTCAGATGCAAATGGCGGACAAACGCGCCGCCGCACATTTAAATGTCGCCGCTGACGGCTGTCGCGCTCGCTTTACTCTGTTTACCGGCATTGTGTGCCTAAATAGCGGCCGCCTTTAATAAGTATACATACATGAATAATATTAGACTGGCGGAGTTGATCCGGAGGTGTCCTTTTTTTATGACGCTGTGTTCGTACTTCATTCGCAAGTTTAAATAGTTTCCACCTTTTATTTACTTTTCAACCTCCTTCCTCAGTTGAGCCCAGGGTACGCTTATTAGTCCTTAAACTATTATCTCCTCAACTCTCATGAGTAGATAATTTTGCAACTGGACATTATGGCCTCGGTAGTTCTGACGCGATCATGCCAGTCGGCTTGGGCTAACTTACCTAAGGACTAAAAGCGTAGGGTTACATTTTTTAAAGCATTCTTGATGCATACTTGGATGCAAACCCCGGAGAATTAGGGTGAGTCCACCAGAGCTGTACGAGATTGCAAGGCGGTGAGCGAGGAAAATATGCACCAATAGGAACCGAGCGCAGCAATTCTGGTCGATACTCAGGGTTTAGGGGCTTGCAAGCGAATGGGCGCGAGAAAAATCAAGTCGACTCTTAATTCAATGCATTAAGTTAGGAGGTGCCGTTTCATAATTCTATAGGTAATAAGATTCCGTCAAAAATTTCATTTTCGGTACAAGCTTTTATTGCCGACTGTATTTTTCTGTATACCGTCATCAACTACCTACTCATTGAGACGATTCTAACGAGCACACAAACTCGATGAGGTTGTGTCGTTTCATTGCGAAGTTCCTATCGCCACCTTCCAGCTCCATCATCAGATCAGCACCATATCATCATAGTATTGCATTGTCCCGAGTTTTACACATGTATGCAAAATTTCAGCTTAATCGGTTACCGCGAAGTGGATCAAAAATTTAATTTGCAAGATTTGATGACAAACATCAGGACTGCAGGTGAAACTAAATAAAAGCTTGTAAAAATATGTTATTTCCGTTATGTATTCTTCAACTGTATATAACTGTACATTTCTTCATTAATTGCGAACAGTAAAAATGGACACAAAACATGGCAAAAACAAGTTATGTTGCGCTAGGTCAATAACTTGGCCCATAACCTCGACATCTAATCTGACGCATGCGAAATAAAAACATGATAGGCGCTCCGGGGGGCGGCTTTAATTGTAGCAGGCCTGTGCCTCTGTGGGACCTGTGTGGTCGGCAGAACAGGGAGGCTTGGGTTCTAAGTAGATATGCGAACTTGTAGGTAGGTACATACTTGAGTACCAAAGTTTGCGATAGCATTACGAAGTATGGCCTCAATCCAGTCCTTTACTCCCAATGTCTCGTTTTGACATGTTAGAGTTGCGCGTGGATGTGAGGGGGGAAACGTACCTAGTACCTACCTATAATTAGGTACTTGAAAAACAATTTTTAAAGCGATTTCAATTCGGTGCTTCGCCAAGCCACATTTCCACTTTACCACATGAACTAAGCTGCTTTGTGCTTTCCTAGATAGAGCAAATGCGTTGATTATTTTGGAAAAAACTCAAGCCGCCATATGTGGCCCGATAATATTTGAGGAGTTCCGTCGATTTCTCAAGAAAGCGTCACCTTTGACACTTCATTCGTTGCTACCTCAACTAAATCGAGAAAATTTGTTGTGTGAGCCTAATAATAAATAAATAAAATCATATCTGAATCTTTGACATACCTACTATCATTGTGAGGAGTTCCATAAAGTCATCTGTGGTCTTCATCATCAGTTCCGCTTCACCACACTTGCGATTCCAAAATGTTATTCGCTTCGAGCAGGATTCGAACCTGCGACATTCATACAGTCATACGCAGCCGGTCTCTCTAATCAACTAAGCAATAGGTAGGTATGCTCGGTTGACAAATCTTTCAAACAGTTCCGTCGTATACAGAACGTCTTACGGAAGCGGAATTTGTTATTTGTATCATCATCATCATCATCATCATATCAGCCAAAAGACGTCCACTGCTGGACATAGGCCTCCCCTAAAGAGTGCCAAATTGACCGGTCCTGCGCTACCCGCATCCAGCGGACTCCCGCGACCTTTACAAGGTCATCAGTCCACTTTGTGTGGGGGGGGGGGGGGGGGGCTACCCGGTGGTCGCCACTCGAGAACCTTTCCGCCCCAACGGCCATCGGTTCTACGTGCAATGTGCCCCGCCCACTGCCACTTAAGTTTAGCAATTCGGAGGGCTATATCGGTTACCTTAGTTCTGCTGCGGATAGCCTCATTTCTGATGCGATCACGCAGAGAAACTCCTAACATAGCCCTCTCCATTGCCCTTTGGATGACTTGAGCCTTCTTATGAGGCCCATAGTGAGCCATTATTTGTATTGTCGATGTAAACGGAACCTTGCTATGTCATACCGTGCAATGCGCATGCTAGGCAAAAGAAACAAAACAACTCTAGCATTGCTATCGCTACATTTCATCCACAACATGTTATTACTCGTAATAGTAGCGTGGTTTACGACGTTTGTCGCGTGTGCGGTAGCCGCGCCCGAGGGCCGCATATAGCATAACAGGCCCCCTATTCTGTAACTTGTTTTAAGCTCACCTCAACGCTCACCCGCAAATATATCTAGACGCAGCGATTCGTAGTAACTAAGCGTATGTAGAGTTCTAATTTCGTTAGGCGTGATGCGTGGGGTGAGGCGCTCATGCGCCACCCGTAGCGAATAACAACCCAGGCATCGGGTAGGACAAGGATCTTCCCCGGGGGGCGAATCGAGTAAGCCAGGGAATTGGTGTACCACTTTTCGACTCTAATAATTGCACATTAAGGTTCCAAAGCGGGTCCACTCTCTTGACTAAATGCACAACCAACGGGAGTTGCACTGTTGATTACAATTGGCTAGGCCGGCAAATGAATTGTTTATGGTCTGGGTTACTTATATATATCATACTTCCGAATCGTTTCTACTTACTGATTATGAAAATAGCCTAAAATGTCATAAACTATTTTAAATGTCATAAACTCGCTCGTCTTGATGTGTACACGATGTTGTTAGGTATCAAAAGTTTAAAAAAATACAATTTCTCCAAAAATGCCTTTTCTTAAATAAAAATTCGGAGCATCTCTAAGTTCTAAAGTATATAGGTACCTAGTTGTGGAGCACTTTACTTATAACTCGCTATTCATCAAAGCCCAGCATTGCTCTTTTTTATGTAAATTAACATAGATTGTAGTCCCTACTAACAAAATATGGATTTTATATGGTCCGAATTAAACGATTTTTATTTTTATTTATTACCACAAGAATCTCTAATATTTCTGATACCTACCGAATTTGCTTGAAGAGAGTGCAGCTGCGTATTAAAAATTCGTGGACAATTAGTCGGACCAACTACGTTACGTACCTATTCAATTTGAAAGAAAACCACTTGAGTAGTGATTTCACTCATAAGAAATCTCGGCAAACTGCATAGGAAAATTATTTTGCTTATAGGTTTCAGGATCAGACTCAAATCGGGATCACGTGACAATTTATAACCAATTTCCTCCTCCTAAACCTTGAGACTTAATTGTAAGTCGATCCCAATTTTATGGCTCAGCTTCCCACTATTTATTAAAATCGCCACTTTATCGTCACAAGCGTTGATTTAGAGATCAGTCTTAAGACGCGTCCTGGGAATGTCGCCGATGCAAATTCCAACCGAGGATGAACGTCAGCGACCAGCATCTTAGTTACAGCTTTATCGTAACTGACTTTATTCAAATCTCGAGAAAACCACCTTAAATTTAAAAGCATAGAGTCAAAATTTCAAGTTAACGTAAAATGTTTTACGATTTTATACAGTCGATGGATATTTTACATTCAGATGTGCTCAGTGATTTACGTTTTCGGATTGTGTTAGTTAAAATCTTTTGTGATGCGTGAATTCAGTGAAGTGCGTTAAATCTTTGATTCATAAATCGAGATAAGGGAATTCGCGTCATATGTGGTTGGATTTTTGGGATTGAAAATTGACTTTAAATTCGGCTTATTCGAAGTATAGGTACCTATAACACTTTCCTTAGCTACCTATTACCTAGGTACCTTATTCTCATAGTATTCGCAGTAAATATCACTAACCATTAATAGTACCTAATTACTAATTACACGGAATACGGTAGGTATCTATGCAACACAATAAAAGTCGTCGAAAAATTATTTTGGACAAGATGAAGTATGGGTGGCCTTGTTGTTAATATGTAAAAACTAGTGCCTACGCCTGTTAATGGGAATAGAGAACGGACCCCAGGCTTCTTCAGGTGCAATCAACCTGTAACTTGTAGGTAGTTACCTAATACTTATAAGCTGAAATCTCTTTTCAACCCCTTTTATTGGAAAGAGATTTTCCACTCGTACAGTCACAGACTTTAATCGTTGAGCCATTTAGGTGTCAACTAATTTTGGTTTTTAATAGTTAAGCTATGAATATCCAGTGAAAAGAGAGCTCTAAATGGCTCAACGATTAAATCCGTGACTGTACCTAAGTATACAAGTTACCTACATGTCAATATGCAAAGGCCCCAGGATAACGCTAAGATGAGATGGGGGAGGCTTAGCATGGAAAAGGGAGCTTGCGTGAAAGCACTCTAGGTCATGTACCTGTTTCCCGGTAGCTACACCTTCCAGGCTGTCGATGTTGGGGTTATTGTAACTACTTTGCCTGGTTCTATATTTAGCAATGAGCAACGTCGGTACGGCACATTAGCCCACCGGGCGGAGAGGCTGCGCCCCGCGGTGCGGCTGATTAAATACAACGCATGCCAACATAATACGAGTACACCATCGAATAGGGCTGGCGATGAGCCCTGGAGGCCTGATTCACGAAGGTAAAGTTACACTTTTACAAGCCTACTGGCAACACGTGGTCGCTTGACCAATACGCAACGACTGACCATTTTACCGCTGTTAGATTTCTAAAACTGTAACTTAGCTACGTGGTACGCCACTGTTAGTATTGAATTAGAATCAGTTTTGTATTTGCGGGGCGTACCTACTCGCTTCGCGCTTGGAAAAACAAAACAAGTTTCAATTAAAGCGGTTATTGGAATACACCTCTAAGTTTCGGGTCAGGCGAATGCGTAAGGATGGATATATCCGCCAGAGATGTGCGAAGGTGTGTTTTTGTTTAAGTATTTGACACCTAACTATAAAATTGTGTTCACACCCTTTGTGAGCTGGTGTCGCTGTGAGTATAAAACTTAACGATTTGCGTTTATCGCAACACAATACATATAAATCGCCGGTGTGCAACACAATAGATGTGTGGGCGTGCGGAAAAAGTACAGGAATTCTCACAGCTTTCCAGAAAACTAGATCTAGAATTACATGTATAAAGGGTAAGACAAATAGATACGGATGATTTGCAAGCGAGTGAAGTGAAGGAAGTTCTATGTCTGTTTGTCTACAGGTCGCATTTCTCAACCGATTCTCGTGAATTTTTGCGAGCGGGTTCGTTAATTATATAGTTTTTTTGTTGAGTCACTTTTTGAAAAAAAAAGTGGTCGCGAATTCTACTGCTCCCAGAGCTACTAGTAATATAGGTAGTTAGGAACCTATTACTAGTAGCTCTCTAAGCAGTAGAACTCTCAACTCGCAAGCCGGTATTTTTTAATCATTTTTTTATGTTAAAAAGTGATGCAATAATTAAACTATACTTAATTAACAAACCTGCTCACAAACATTCAACGGCCTCCGTAGCCCAGTTGGTAGTGACTCTGCCTACGAAGCTGGAGGTCCCGGGTTCGAATCCCGGTCAGGGCATTTATTTGTGTGTTATCACGAATATTTGTTCCTGAGTTATGGATGTTATATATGTATATAAGTATCTATATGTATTTATCTATTATATATATCGTCACCTGGTACCCACAATACAAGCCTTAATGAGCTTACCGTGGGCCTAGGTTGATTTGTGTAAGATTGCCTCGTAATATTTAATATGTAATATTTATTCACACACACAGTACAAGACACACATATTAATATATTAAACAATAAAATAAACAAGAAAAACATATAAAACATACACATCTTTATACCGTTAGGTACTTTTATAATATTTCAGATACCTTCATGTAACTATCTACCTCTCTAGGTAGCACTGGCGGCATCGGCAATAGAATTTGGAGTTTCTGAGAGTCCGGGATTTGTATTTCAGGCGAAAAAATAAATGGCTGGACCTAAGTCAGTCTTCTGCAACCAAGGTAGTGTCAAAATTACGGCATAGCATACTTAAAATTTTGTATTAGTTGGTACACTAATGCGTAAGTATATAGGTGGATAAGCAGAACGGATAATATTTGATCTAGTTTTCATGACTCTACTTCATATGTATCGATCTAAGTAATCCTCTCATAAATATGTACCGATATATTTATGAGTAGGCACATACGTTGTGTTACTCAACCGCGATGAATTTAGTCTTGGAATAGCTGTCAGTTCATATAAACTTTGACATTTTTATATGGCAAAACTGTCACCTCCAATCCTATTCTAATCGCGGTTTGATATACGGGGTGGGCCCTGTAACAGAAGCAAATATTTAAAAGGAGGCTTATTCCTTAGAGCACCTGTATTAACCCCTTATGTCCATTTCTTTTCAATATTTTTAAATTGGAAAAAATTGATCTAAAGTTATGACCTCCGAGTAATGTATCTTGGCACCACGAGATCATAGCATAGTAGTCAATGCAGATTTTGAGGTAGCATCATGTAGTGAGTCATAATAGTTTTCGCAATTTAGTTTTTAAAATAAATTTTTATGAATTTTTAATTTTTTTTGTGTTTTTAAAATAAAAAACTTACTTATATCATTCCACAAGAGTAATTAAAAAAAAAATTAAAACCACTTAGAAACAATTGCTCACAAGCTTAATAATCTACCGTTTAATTTTTTGCTCCTGTTACAAGGCCCACCCTGTATGCACCTATATTTTCTTACACTTGACTGTACTCATTTTTGATGCAATCACTGTGCAATAATTATAAAAGTAGGTCCCTTACTAAGTATTCCATTATATTGTATTGTAATTTCGCTCCGCCCAAACTGTTAATTCCCCCGTAATTGATATTTTCAAATTACTCTACTTTGTATAAAAATCGAAAAAAGTGTTTCTTACGCAATTAAACTAAAATTGCGCCGGATATAATCGTTTTAAGAATTCAAATTCGAATTGTTGCAGGCTATCATTAAGGCAAGACTTTAATAGCAGGCTGTATAATTACAGTGTGCCCTCCCTAGAGGAAAAACGTCCTTTACGCCCACAAAAGCCATACATTCATAAACCCTTTCGGTTTAAAACCGCGGTGTTGATAACTCGCTCACGTAAAAAGCACACATTGAGGTGTATTATGTAATTAACTACTTTTATTCGATGGAAATTAATGTTCTTGATAGCCTAAGGACTAGTTAAGGATGGTCGAGTTAGCAATAGTTGGAAATTATTTAATTGCCGCTTTAAATAAGTACAGTAAGGGAAATGTATTCACGTACCACCCTAGAACCCTGTCGCAATTGATAGGCCGCCGTCACTCAAACTCGAATGATATGTCACCTTATTGCGATAGGGTTCTACGGTGGTACGTGAATACATTTCCCTTACTGTACCTATAGGTACTCTAGTAGAATCACAAGCGCGTTGCCAACCGTAATGTACGATTCCCACCGAACGGGCCGGGCCGAAGCCCGCCGGAGCGCATTTTAAAAGTTGCCAAAGGAATTTGAAGCTTTAAATACAGACGTTAAATTTCATATTTGAATGGATTTGCGGCCGGCTGCTCCAAATATGGCTGAGATGATGTTCCGCTTTGCCCTACGGTAAGGGCAGGGTGATGACCAGGTATAGGGGTCGTTCTTCTTTTCGACCGACAATAGCCTGTCCTTCGTCTTATTACGGCATCTCATTTGAGTAATGATGTTTACGGTTTTATAATGTTCGAATGAACGTCCATATTATTTTATTAATTAGTGATATTTAATATTTCATTTTCTCTATCTAACATTTTTTTTAATGTTTTTTTTTTCGTAGAATGCCGTGACAGAGTGGTAAAATAAAATGTTGTCCCCACTGAAAGAGTCCACTTGTCACATGTTTTTTTTTAGAAACCAACCGTAAATAAATATTTATATTGGCCAGAAAGGAAACTTTAATTAGTTCTAATGAAGAAACCTATGCATTTTTTTTTAAATCGCACTTCAAAACCACAATTTTCGATAGTTCAAAAACCAAAAAAACAGAAAAACCTCGGTTCATTGTCGGTAAAAAAGAAGAACGACCCATAGATCCTGAGTCTTGGAAGTTTTCAGGGCGAAATCTAATTCGTGATACAAAATAGCAAAATGTAAATCTGTCCATGATTATGAACTACTGTCACTATGGGGTCCCATCCCAACTTTGTAACACTTATGGACTACAAATGTCTGTTTTTTTTTTTTTTAGTACCTATGCTAAAAAAAACAGCTGTTCATACATTTTCGTCAGTCTAAAATGAGCAAAGTGTATGAAATAGCTGGATTTTTTTGCCATAATACAAAGTCCCATAGTGACAGTTGTTCATAATCATGGACAGATTCGCATTTTGCTATGTTGTATCATGAATTTAATCAGATTTCACCCTGTATAGATATTAATGTACCTACCTATATCGTCGTATATCCATAACACAGGCCTTATTGAGCAATAATTACAGTGGGCCTCGATCGATTTGATTGAGGTTGTCAACTTATACTGAGTAGGTATCTATAGTTAGGTAACTCAAGTTGTTGTTGCTGAGTGGTGGTCGCCCCATGCTGCTCCCGCGCATGTGATGCGCTGTAAACTGCGCCAATTTATCATTAGGGGCGGGATTGCAAATTCGTTGCTTTATTTAGAAATTTTAGGAGTAACATTACAGAGGGCCTATCACTCTAAACGTTTTGGATTTAAATCAAATTCACATTTTTGTTTTCAGCAGCTTCAACTGTGCTTCTGTGTTCAGTAAGCGCCTCAAATGTAAATTCGATTTCAATCCAATCCAACAGATACTAGTGACTCGCTGCAGTAATATGAATTCCTGTTTGGCAAGTAGGTATGAACAGTCTCCATCATATTATCGACCTTATGTCTAAGCAATAAGGACCTAGAACCACCTAGATTGTATATATGTATTATGTTTATGAGTTAGGTACCTATCGCAATCACTAAATTTTATTTCCCAATTGTACAGTCAGCATCATAAACATGTATACACTTTTCGAGCTTATGTCTAAGTAATAAGGTCATAGAATGTATACATGTTTATGATGCTGACTGTATGTATCGTTTTCCGAATTTTCATTTTGGCAAAACTACGTTTTTCTCTGAAATTAATGGGTGACATTTTCAGGATTAAATATTATAAAAAAAGTTCTTGTATTAAAAAACAGTCAAAACATTGCGGACTTCGAAAAAGCTCGCTTTTTGTCGAAATTAAAATTCGGACAAACGTTACAGTTGGGAAATGAAATTTAGTGATTGCGATAGGATACCATGTTTATGATGTACCTACAGTAGCCCCCCTCTGCATAATACAGTCGAGTTCTGCAATATCTATCTATACAGACAATAACCTTTCACAAATATTTACAGATGTAGTGCATAATTGTTTTCCATCGTATTTTCTCGCAAACATTCGTATTTGTCATGCTACTTCAGTCAACCTCAGTACTGTGTACTTTTGTACTGTGACCGACTGAAATAGCAAGACACGTTCGTACGTTTCCGTGAAAATACGATGGAAAATATGTAATTATGCACTACATCTGTACACATGCGTCTTATGCCAGTATAGATATATTTGAAAGGTTCTCTGTATAGAATTTAGATATTGGAGAACTCGACTGTACTATGTAGAGGAAGGCTACTTTTTAATCGACTTCAAAAAACCGGCCAAGTGCGTGACGGACCACGCAAAACGAAGGGTTCCGTGCCTATTAAAAAGGTCGTATCGTCACAGAAATCTTACGGCGCTTACGTCCTTTTCTTTAAGGAAGCCAGTTTTTCAGCAATATCTCGAAAACCTTTGAACCGATCTTGTTCAAAACAATTTTCGCTGAAAGAAGCCCTACGTCCATGTTTGGTTCAAAAATTAGAGGGGGGGGGGGCAGAATTTTAGTGACTTTCGGGACGATTATCTCCGACTCTATTCACTTAATCAAAAAAAAATCTGAGAAACCTTATATATATTTTGAAAGGCCTATCGATTCATGTGCCACACATGGGCTTACAATGAAAATTTTTTTTTTGACTTTCAGTTTTATTTATGTATGGAGTGCACCCCTAAAAAAATATTTTAGTAATTTTAATTACAAAACTATGTAGCGGCTAACAAAATACACCTGTCCTCAAAATTTTATTCAAATAAACCTTATAGTTTTCGAGTAAAATGCCTGTGACATAGGGACAGACGGACAGACGGACATGACGAAACTATAAGGGTTCGATTTTTGCCATTTTGGATACGGAACCCTAAAAAAGGAGGAGGTTCTCAAATCGGTTGTATTTTTTTGTATGCGTTATCTCGGATGTCCATCATTTTTTATGAGCCGATTCGTAGGTAGGTACATTGTTTTTTGTTTGAAGTATATGCTTCCACGTTGGTTCCATTGTTATTAAAACTTTAGTTGGATGATTTGAGACATGAGGAATTGAGGGAACTCTTCAAAATATATAAGGCACGCATGTAGTCATTTCAGTATTTTCTAATATAACTAGTGTATTTACACCCGGAAATCATAAATTTGGTGAAGTGGAACTGATGATGAAGCCCACAGATGGCTTATGGAACTCATTACTACTATTGGGTGGTTTTTACTTCAAACTGTAAAAGTACGTTACAGATACGAGTATGATTCGTTGAAATAGCAACATGAAGAATTGAACAAATCAAAATGTACAATTAAATATTGTTATTTTTGGAGTCGGTGCCGGAGTATGTACCAAAGTAAAGTAAATACTTGCAACGACACCTTACCTTGGCTGACACGGAGTCCAAAAATAGCAGTATTTAACTGTACATTATAGTGGGTACCTTACCTAGTACCTAATACCTTCTTGTATGGCCAATGCAAAGATCATACATTAATACATTGAGTAGGAAAAAATTGGTTGATTGTAAGTAAGTTTTATAGATCAAACTGGCAACATTTGCACGTTATACCTATTCCCTATTATTTCCGTTAAAAAAAGGATAATTTGAAAATTGGAACGACGTCCGATTTACGACGCGCAGGCCAGTAGGCGCTCGCCACGCCCTGTTATTATCTGTGGCCTTTTTTAAACGGTTCGAATTTCGAACACATAGGAATTAAAAAGCTATTACATAGGGGAGCGCTCGGTAATCGGTAAAGAAAAAAAATATACTGGTAATCTATGGATTCGGGAGCCCGTTTATGCCAATTATTATATTGACGAATCGACAAGGTAGTTTTTTTACGCTATATGCGGGGCAAAATAGCGGGCCGACTCCTTACCTACTAGGCAATACCTATACATCGACTATCATGGTTCATGGACTTTGAAATAAGTATCATTCAAAGGTGTGGCTTAAACCTTACTCACACCCTCCACTAAATGGCTCTCGATGGCTCCCGGGTCTAAAATCCCTTCAAGACCTAAGGGTCAACTGTTCCTGCCATGTTTCAGCAGATAGTCAAAAAGTGTAAGATATCGTGCAATAGCACACCAGCTAGGTATTACGGAACCTACAGTAGTATCTATAAAGTGTAACCTTTTTTATAGATTGACACATGTTTCGCATTAGTTGCGCGCAAAGATTGACATTGTCATTTCATTTATTCAATAGATAGGAAACGACAATAAATTGTCAATTATTTTTCAAATTGAAATAAAGTAAATCTAACATTTGAAAGAATTAATAGTGGATACAATAAACAATTAGCATTGAAAACATAATAATAAAAGTAAATTCACTATAAGGTACCTACCTCCTTAAAAGGCATGTTATACGTTAAGTATTTGAGTCTCAAACATAATCAAAAATTTACCAGTATGTCCAAATGCAGTTTATCTCGTTATTGGCGTGTGATTGAAACCAGTCCACAATACAATAATGTTGTAATAGGGAGAAGTTTCTACGCTTTGCAAACCCATGGAAGACAATCCAATCGTTTTTCGGCGTGTCAAAGGTAAGGAAGAAAGGCAACAATTGGGTAGATTCCTCATGTTAAAATTAATAACGTATAGTGTTGCTAAATGGATAGTAAACCATCAAATAATTGTATATTTTTTATTGTCCAAAAGTACATTTAAAGCAAAAATTGTACGACAACTATGGACCTAAATGCAGTATTTCGCGACGAAACAGCAATTTACTTGATTTTCCATACAACGATTATAGTACAAATATCAAACTGTGACGTCATACTTCAATGTCAATTAGTATGAAACGTTTCGGCTGCCACAAGCGAGGCCCGTCTTTAACTAAATTTTTTGGGCACTTATGTTCTTTACTTGTAGTTGCTCCCATACAAACATTTGTTCCTATCCAAAAACTTCGAAAGGCATCGTAAAAAAATTAGGACACAATCCTATTATTGGCTTCCTGAGAAGTTTAGGTAATTCAATTCACCGGTGATCGTTTTGACTTCGCAGTAAGAGTATTTTTTTACTAGGACCGATGATATTAACAGTCCATACCTACACCCTGTTCCTACGGCATTCTAAATCCAGGCGCCAGTACGCGAAGCACGAGGTCCTGGACTGGCGGGAGGCGGTGGCGCAGGCCGAGCAGACCGTGGGCTTCCCCACCTCGTTCCTCAACTTGCGGTGGCTCTTCAACGACGAGATCGCCAGCACCGCCATACATCTCAGGAAACTGGTGAGCTCTAGTTGAAGCTAACGACTACAGCCAAGGTTCTAACCTAAAGGAGCCGGAAGTCCGCTTTGGTACTTAATATTGATTGAAGCTACGGTGGCTTAGTGGTTCAGGCGTGAGGCGGTCAAACGGCAGTCGTGGGTTCGAATCCCGGCTCGTACCAATGAGTTTTTCGGAACTTATATACGAAATATCATTTGATATTTACCGTTAGCTTTCCGGTGAAGGAAAACATGATTGAGTGATTCCACAAAGTTTTCATTTCCTGGTACCTACCATTTGACAGAAAGTGTCTGATACTTCGAAACTTAAGCCTAAATTGTATACTTTTTACCAGCGATGAGCAGCGCGAGGAGCATAGTGTGGCTGAGGTATAAGGTTCATTCAAAGGACATTCTTGAAATGTTTCCTCCAGGTTGGCACGAACCACCCCCTCCTGAAGTCCGCCAAAAACCTACTGATGGGCTCTAAGAGCAACCTGCAGTCCGTCGGTCTCATCATCCTGCTGGTGTCCAAGGCTGCGGGACTCAACACTCGAGATTTTACTGAAGATCTATACGACTCAGGTACAAAATCGAATATCACGTTTCAAGATTTTGGAAGCGCTCAAAGAGTCTTTCACTTGAATATAGAACGATTGCCTTTAG